>CM072095.1:25372907-26865407 GCA_036850905.1 Luffa acutangula | reverse complement strand
AAAGGTCGGTAATGTTAGAAGACGACTGTCGGTATCTGATGGTAAGATACCTACAGTCGGTATATCTTTGAAAGCGAAGACGGAGAGAATAAACAAACTCTTCGATGGCTACTTAAGGCACTTTAGTGGAAACCTGTAGGACTGGAGCTGTTGGATGTTGTTCAATGCGACTATAACTTAACAACCAAAAAGCTCTGCGTCGAACTTCAGCCCCTTCGAGTTGGCCACGAGGCAACAACCTCTGACGCCCCACACCATTGCGGCTGGAGGGGTCTTGCCCATCAACCTACTTTGCCAAGAGGTGGGGCAGGAGCGCAACGACCAAACCCAAACCCACTTAGATGAAGCTACAAGGCGTATGAAGGGAGCGGCGATCCTTCTTGAAGATCACTCCAAAAGATCAACTTAACCTAGCCTAACCTACTTAAACAACCTAAAGGCTTGGCCCGGTCTGAAGGAAGAAGAAAGTCGACCTTGTAGAGAAGCGGATAGGAGAGGTAGCCTATAGACTCAAGCGATCAGCTCTGTGAAAACTCACCCCGTATTCTATGTGGTGAGTCAATTGACTTTGATTAGACCAACCGACCCTGAGAGGAAGGTGCCCACAAGGGCACCGCCAGATGTTCTAGATGAACTTCACCAAGGAGAAGTTGAGTATATCATAGTTGACCGCACCATGGGCGAGACGGGACCATACACCCACTACACGAGTAGAATACTACTTAGTCAAGTAGAAGGGCCAACCTGAGAGCGAGGCAAGCTGGGAACGGGCTGAAACCGACGATTTGAAGACAAAGTTAGAGACTACTGGACGTCTCGTAGAGCGACTCTCAATGAGGACGTTGAGACTTTTGATTTTAATGATACTTTCTTGATAAAGAATGCATTTTTTGGTTACAAGTTAGACGTACTAACAAAAAGAAAATGCCACGCTCCGCGTGTCACGAGATATGGGGCGTTGTAATCGAAAGGTCATACTTCTCGACCCTATTACGGTAAGGCCAATGCACCAGCCTGCCTGCCGGTGTGGTGGCAACACGCTGTGCTGTAAGCTAAGTTGTTCACCTTATGGACGGAGGAGATATAGAAAGTGTGTCTTGCTTGATTCATAAGATTCTATAGTAGCACTAGTATATTATTTTATTTCACTTAGCCTGCCTCTCCCATGACTTTCCAGACCAACCAACCCGGATCTACCCTCGAAAGTCTCTCTGCATTTTGGGAGCTGAGCATGCAAAATAGAGCAATGGATCTCCGGTCGAATTCTATTTTGAATGGCACGAATCTTTCGATTTTTGTGCTGGCATTTGAGTTGTCTCTCCTCCTCTTTCAATCGACACACTCGACACAAATAGGCTCCGGTGGCCCTGGCTTCTGCCTCTATCAGGCGGCGGCAGCCCCACCTCCACACCCACAGCATGGGGGAGCTGCTCCTTAATCCGCACTACAACCAATCCACATTTTCCCTAGATCGATATATGATGCTAAACCGAAACCGAGCTTGATCGAGAGGGAAACCCCTTTTTTGGCTCTTCGAGACAAAAGCACTCATAGGAATGGTGCTAATTCCCATGTTCTTTCGAGTCTCGTTTGGTTTCGAGAACCTCCCCCTCCCCGTCCCTTACTTGTCTTTTGATAGCCGTCATCCTGAATTTTTTTTTCGTATGTCGGGGAAAGTGTCTCACCTTTCTACATTCATTCTTAGAAAAATTTCCTTGGGTCTCTATAAAACAGAATGAAAAGCCGGGGTAGAAGCACAAAATGAGAGGAAAAGTTGAAAGGGGGGAAGAAGTCTAGTGCTAGTTCTTTGTGAAACTTCTTTATCTAACTCTCATTTTTGAGTGGTAAACTCTGAAAAGAAAGATGGAAAGAGGGGAGTTGGTTGATAAAGATGGACAGTCACGATTGCATAATATCAATTTATCGGCCTCGTCATCGAAAGCGGCTTCCAATTGCTTGGAAATTCTAAACTATATGGGGGGCTTGGATGGTGAGCAAAAACAATTGATCAAGAAGTTGGTCAATGATAACTGCCCAAAAGGTAGTTATTTAGGCCTCAATTATATAGGGATTTGTGTGTCTTTATGCTTATTAGGGTTGCTTTTGGATAGATATTACATGTTTTGACCCATTTGGAAGAATGGAAGCATTGGAAATTATTTTGTGCAGATTATGCTGCTGAGCGACTGGAGGGAGCAAATTCTATGCTGCAGCAAATCTGGCATCAGGACTGCCACATCACAGCTCGTTAGCCAACTTCATAAACCGACTTCTGTTGAGTTAATTTCGTGATAAAGGATCAAGGAGAGCCCTACACGTGTCCTAGTTGACCTAATTCAAGCCTCCCATCCTTCTATAAAAGGAAGTAGCCGTCAAAGTCAAAGTCATTCCATGTTTTCCCTTGGAAGCCGAATATTTTAGAGAGATTGAAGATCATCAAGAACACCATCTTCCGCAAGCTGATAAGGGAGCTTATTTTCTTTATTAACTTGTGGTTATGGACATGCATACTCAGATTGTAATTCGTATTCCTATGCCTATTATGAACTAAGTAGCTTAAGGTGTTGGTTAGGAATAATGTGATTACTGTGCTTCATCTCTAGTAATAAATTGACTATCGCATTTTGGTTAATTGTTGTGCTTATTTCCATTTTATGCCCGCCTGGCCAGCCGGTGTGAATAACTCTCTCTAGTTTCAGGGATGATTTAGAGAGTGTGTGGCAATTATCCACACTACGATCATTGTGTATTGGTGAACGCCAGTGACTGAGCTAGGGATAGCCAATTGCCTAGTGCTTGATCGGTCGCTCTTCATTGGGTTTGAAACATATCCTAAAAGATCCGGAGTTCCGGGAGGAATCCGCTAATAATACTGCGAGAAATGCATGATCAATAATATTTCTAGAGCATATTTTAGAACAATCACTAAATCCTAACCAACGCCTGTCTTTAATCTGTCTATCTATTTGTTTACTTATTGTTCTGTCATTTATTTTACTTCAGCATAATTCCAATAAAACAAAATCATTTTACTATTCTTGAAACCATTGGAAAGTTACACAAAATTAGGTAGAGTGGAAACTAATTCAGGGCTCGGATTGATAATATTACTTGCTGCAGACTGTGTATACTTGCACAGGAATTCTAGAGTATTTTATATCATATTTTTCCTCACTCTAGGAACCCAGCAAGTTTTTGGAGCCGTTGCCGGGGACTTGAATAAGTTTTTATCTGATCTGTTTTGTGTATGTGTTTTAGTGGTTTGGTGCTAGAACTTTTTGATTGTTTCCTTTGTTTTTTCAAGTGTGATTTTGGTGCATGAGCGATCCGCCTGGGGTACGGTTTGAGCTTGATCCAGAAATTGAAAGGACATTTAGGAACAGAAGGAGGGAGAAGCGCAGAAACCAGAAGGAGGGCATAGTGTTAGGTCATAAAATTTCTAAAAATGGTCTACAAGTTGATAGAGCAAAAGTTGAGGTTATTGAAAGACTAGAGCCACCAAATTCAGTGAAGGGAATTCGGAGTTTTTTAGGACATGCTGGTTTTTATAGGAGGTTCATAAAGGATTTCTCCAAAATCAGTAAACCTCTTTGTAACTTATTGTGTACTGATCATGTTTTTGACTTTAATGCAGATTATAGGAAGGCTTTTGAGACTTTGAAAGCTGCTTTAGTCTCAGCACCCATTCTTTGCGCACCTAATTGGAATTTACCATTTGAGGTAATGTGTGATGCGAGTGATGCTGCGGTAGGTGCTATGCTGGGGCAAAAGCAGGGCAAATTTATCCATCCTATATATTATGCAAGCAAGGTTTTAAATGAGGCACAAGTCAACTATACAACTACTGAAAAGGAGTTGTTAGCTGTGGTGTTTGCTTTTGAGAAGTTCCGGTCATATTTGGTTGGATCCAAAGTCACGGTTTTCACGGATCATGCAGCAATAAGGTATTTAATGACTAAGAAGGATGCAAAGCCTAGACTCATTCGTTGTGTTTTATTATTGTAGGAATTCGACTTGGAAATAAAGGACAAGAAAGGATCAGAAAATGTCATTGCAGATCATTTATCTCGTCTTGATCCATCATCATCTTTGCTGGAGCAATCTGCCATTTCCGATTCTTTTCCAGATGAACAACTCTTTGCTGTTGAAGTAAAGGTAGTTAGGGATGTCCCTTGGTATGCTGATATTGCCAACTTTTTGGTAAAGTGAGTCACTTCTATTGACATGGATTGGAGGCAGAAGAAAAAGTTTAAGCATGACGCGAAATTTTTCTATTGGGATGAGCCATTTATGTATAAGCAATGCTCTGACGGTATTATTCATAGGTGTGTTTCAGGTGCTGCAGCAAGGAAATCCTGGAGCAATGTCACTCTTCGCCGTATGGAGGTCATTTCAGCGGTCAGAGGACAACTATGAGGATTTTGCATTGCGGATTTTTCTGGCCTACGTTATTCAAGGATGCCCATTGGTTCTACAAGCAATGTGATGCTTGCCAAAGGAGAGGAAATTTGGGGCCTAGAGATGAAATTCCTCTTACTTACATTTTAGAAGTTGAATTATTTGATGTATGGGGTATTGAATTTATGGGGCCATTTCCCCCTTCTAATGACAATGTTTTTCTCTTATTGGCAGTTGATTACGTGTCCAAATGGGTGGAGGCCATTGCATGCCATCAGAGTGATGCCAAGACAGTAGTAAGGTTTCTTCAATCGCACATTTTTGCGCGGTTTGGGACACCTAGGGCTCTAGTGAGTGATGAGGGTACACATTTTGTTAATAATATCTTAACTAAGCTTTTAGCTAAGTATGAGATTAAGCATAGGATAACTACCCCTTATCACCCACAAGCAAATGGTCAAGCTGAAATTAGTAATAGGGAAATTAAAGCTATCTTAGAGAAAGTAATCCATCCATCTAGAAAGGATTGGTCCTTTAGGTTGGATGAGGCTCTTTGGGCTTATAGGACAGCCTATAAGACTCCTCTAGGTATGTCTCCCTATAGGTTAGTATATGGGAAAGCTTGCCATTTACCATTGGAGCTAGAGCATAAAACGTTTTGGGCTTTGAAAAAGTTAAATTTTGATATGAGTCGCGCAGGAGCAATAAGAATGCTGCAACTTAATGAATTAGAAGAATTTCGTCAATTTTCTTACGAAAATGCGAAAATGTATAAAGAAAAGACTAAGCTGTGGCATGACAAGAAAATAAAATCTAAAGAATTTGTCAAGGGTCAAAAAGTTTTTCTTTATAATTCTAGATTAAAACTATTTCCTGGAAAATTAAAATCTAAATGGTCAGGACCGTTTATTGTGGTTGAGGTTTTCTCCAATGGAGCAATTACTTTGTAGGATGAAAAAGATGGGAGAGTGTTCAAGGTGAATGGACAGCGTGTGAAGCATTATTGGGGTGAGGAATTTCGGTTGAAATATCCTTCCCTAAGGTTGGTTGATGATTGAGAGAGCAGGATTTTTGCGGGAGCATTTCACAGAGCAAAATTTTGAGCTCCCAGAAGTTTGTATTAATTTTATTTTTCACTGATTTGATTTTTGTTAAGTTAGATTTAATTTTGCATGATTTATTAGATTTTATCTTTAGAGTATTTTTATTATTGTTGGTAGGTAGATTTGATCTATTTTAAATTTGATTTGATTTTATTTTCGGGTTATTCATTTGGATTACCTTTGAATTATCTTTTAATTAGTTTAAATTAGATTTTATTAGATTTGATCTCGATTTTATTTTTCAGTTATTTGAATTCTGTTAGGATTAATAAATATTTTTTCTAATTCGGCTTCAAGAATGAAAAAAAATTAAGTTTGATTTGATCGGTTAAAAATAAATTTAAAAGATTTGATTTTCCTATTTTGAAACTTAAATTCCGTATCCAAGATTCTTCAGGTTCAGATGGTTGTTGCGACAAAGTTAAAGATGGAGCAAATTTTCCGTACGAATAGGAAGGATTTTAGTGTGAGTAATTATTTTTACCGTTGAGATTTTTTTGAATTTCTATGGGCAGGTGAATTGCAGGGATGCTGCCACATGTCGTGCAGGGATAATCCAACGGCTTAGCCGTTGACAGCAAGCAATTATTTACCATAGATGATTGAAATTCTGAGATTTTCCCGTTAGGGATTTGAATTGCAAATTAATTGTGAACGGTAAACCCATTCAATACGGAGCAAATCTTTTCGGTTAAGATTTCAAATTGCTGGAGCCTTATTTATTTGCAGACTTTGGTAAGTTTCTCCTTACTTCGTCTTCTTGTTTCAATCTTGCCATCTACATTCTTTCTTTTCATACTTCTTTTTCGGTAAAACCCTTTGAACCTTCAATGGCCAAAACGAGAGCGAGGAAAGAGAGAGAAAATGAGGAAGAAGAGATTCCAGTTACCCCTGAGGTTCAGAAAGAGAAAACAAAAAATAAAGAGGACGCCGGAGGAAAAAGAAACGAAGAGAAGGAGAAGACAGCAAAGGGTTGCGGGTCAAGAAAAGGTCCAAGAGGCAGTGGATGAGGTTGCTGCCACAATAGTTGAAAAGGACCCGCAAGAACCAGAAGAACGAAACCCAGAGGAGGCTGAGCAGAGAATTGCTGATACAGAGGACGTTCGGGTGCGCAGACAGAGGTTGCGACTGAGAATGAGCCAGTTCAAGAGGCTCGAGTGGAGGTGATCATGCCGGAATTGCCTAAGCGTCGCCGCATTAAGTGGAAAGCTGGCCGTATTCAGGTAGTTCGAACTGATACCCCCTCGCCTCCAACTACTGACTCTGAAAAAGACAATATAGAGAGAGAGGAAAAAGAGAAAAGGGAAGCTGAAAATAAAGAAAAGGAGAAAGAGGCAAAGAAGGCAGAAGAAGAGATTTTGCGAAAGCAAAGAGAAGACAAGGGCAAAGGAATTGCTGAGGCATCGGGTGAGGCTGACGAGATTGAGGAACAAAGGTTGCCTTTTGTTTGCTTCGTCAACGATCTTGCTCGAGCAAAATACCGAGAGGTGCTGAAACGAGACTTCTTGTTCGAACGAGGATTTGACAGTGATTTGCCCAGGTTCTTGGAGTCTGGAATACTGAACCTCGGGTGGAGGCAATTTTGTGCAAAACCAGAACCTGTCAATTCCAACATTGTTCGGGAATTTTACGCCAACCTTGACGTTAAGAATGATTTTGAGGTTATCGTTCGAGGAGTGCCTGTACAGTGGAGCCCTGAGGCCATTAATGAATTGTTCGATCTCCAGGATTTTCCGCATGCAGTTTTTAATGAGATGGTGGTTGCACCATCTAGTGATCAACTGAGTGCGGCTGTCCAGGAGGTAGACATTGAGGGGGCTCAATGGAGGGTGTCACAGACGCGGAAGCATACGTTTCAAGCTGCTTATTTGAAGAGTGAAGCCAACACGTGGATGGGTTTCATCAGGCTACGCTTGTTGCCGACAACACATGACTCAACAGTATCTCGGGATAGGGTATTGCTTGCCTTTGCCATTCTTCGCTCGATGAGTATTGATGTAGGAAAAATTATTTCTTCTGAGATTGTTGATTGCTGGAAAAAGAAGGTGGGGAAGTTGTTTTTCCCAAATACAATTACTATGCTGTGCAGAAACGCAGGGGTTCCAGTGGATGAGAATGATGTCATTTTATTTGATAAGGGGATCATTGATACTCCCAATTTGGCGCGGCTCCAGCGTACGCAGGAGATACGACAAGGAGGGCTGATCTACGACATGAATACGATTCTAGAACAACTGGCTTTGTTGGTCAGCAGGAAGGAGTTTGCTGAAAGGCAAACATTAACCTTCTGGACATATGTTAAGAATCGTGATGCTGGTTTGAAGAGGGCGCTGCAAGAGAATTTTTCAAAGCCATATCCAGCCCTCCCTGCATTCCCCGAAGACTTACTGAACCCTTGGATTCCACCGCCGCCTGCTGAGAAGGAAGATGAAGAAGAAGATTTGGGTCAGGGCGATTGAAGGAGGATTTGAGCGTGCAATATTTTTGATGAAATATTTTGTTTGCTCGCGCATTCCTTGCCACATTTCTTCTATATTTGCTTGATTTTTCTGTTTTTTTTTTAATTTTCTGCTTCTTTGACAAAAATATATTTCTGCCATGTAATTTTTCTATATTTTTAATGAAATTTCCAGTTATTTCTGTTCCATGAGCACTGACTAACTCTAACTTAACTATTTTCTTCTGAATTTTTGAAGCTTGGACTGATTACGCTTAATTAGATCAAGGTATTATGATCTCCAGAAACCTTTTGCTTGAGCATTTCTTCTAGCCTGGACTGTTGCTGCAACAAAGAAGATTTTCAAGGTAGTATTGACTTATATGATCCACTTTAAGCTTAATCTGAGTCCCATGTTTAGTTTAAAAATTCAGTTAGAAAAATTTAAGTTTGGGGGTATAGTTGCTTAATTAATGATTCATTGGGGACAATGAATAATTCAAGTTTGGGGGACTTTTTGCTACTCCAATTATTTTGCTCGAGCATTCCTCTCCTTCAAATTAAAATTTGTTAGGTTATTGAGTAACCGGGGACATTTGTGATACCCACAGTTTGTCTTTGCGTCAAAAGATGGCCTAGGAAATGTGAAAAAATGATGAGAAAAATTATTTGTTGAAGATTTTGCGGAAAAAATTGACAGAGCAAAAGTTTTGAGGGATGAATGATGATCCAACAGTTTTTCTGTCTCCCAGAACTTAGGTGAGTTTCATCATAAAATGTTGCTATTCTGAGGGGCAAGAGATAGAATAACAAAGGATTTTTGAGCTTTATAATGAGTATTGAGCCTAGTTGGTGATAAGCTTGAGGCAAGGGTATACTGCACCATAAAGTGGGTCATCCCATGCTTAAGAGCTTATGACTGTAAGGCTGCTTTAAGTCTGATAAATAATGATATAAACCCCTTTAAAAATATGTTTTGAAATGTCTAATAATAGAGCTAGGCTGTGGTGAGTTCTTAGAATTAAGTTGAAAAGTGGTGATTATTTGTCCATGCCGGAGGAATCATTTTGCTGCAGCAGAGCTTGGTTTTGCAGAGTGCTCAGGTAAAGGTTAAAGGTAGTGTTGGACTGTCTGGTTTGATTAAGCTATTCTTTGTCTAATGTTTTGAATTCTTGAAGGAAGGTTGGTTAGTATTGCTCGGGACGCGCAATAGTTCAAGTTTGGGGGTATGCTAACTGCCCAAAAGGTAGTTATTTAGGCCACAATTATATAGGGATTTGTGTGTCTTTATGCTTATTAGGGTTGGTTTTGGATAGATATTACATGTTTTAACCCATTTGGAAGAATGGAAGCATTGGAAATTATTTTGTGCAGATTATGCTGCTGAGCGACTGGAGGGAGCAAATTCTATGCTGTAGCAAATCTGGCAACAAGACTGCCACATCACAGCTCGTTAGCCAACTTCATAAACCGACTTCTATTGAGTTAATTTCGTGATAAAGGATCAAGGAGAGCCCTACACGTGTCCTAGTTGACCTAATTCAAGCCTCCCATCCTTCTATAAAAGGAAGTAGCCGTCAAAGTCAAAGTCATTCCATGTTTTCCCTTTGAAGCCGAATATTTTAGAGAGATTGAAGATCATCAAGAACACCATCTTCCGCAAGCTGATTAGGGAGTTTATTTTCTTTATTAACTTGTGGTTATGGACATGCATACTCAGATTGTAATTCGTATTCCTATGCCTATTATGAACTAAGTAGCTTAAGGTGTTGGTTAGGAATAATGTGATTACTGTGCTTCATCTCTAGTAATAAATTGACTATCGCATTTTGGTTAATTGTTGTGCTTATTTCCATTTTATGCCTGCCTGGCCAGCCGGTGTGAATAGCTCTCTCTAGTTTCAGGGATGATTTAGAGAGTGTGTGGCAATTATCCACACTACGATCATTGTGTATTGGTGAACGCCAGTGACTGAGCTAGGGATAGCCAGTTGCCTAGTGCTTCATCGGTCGCTCTTTGATAGCGAGCAGAAATGTCGCTATTTTAGTCTCAAATTATTAAGCTTTTTGGTGCTTTAATTGTGTTTTTAATGAATATATTTAATGAATTTTGTTATTTTGTCTTTAGGAGCATAAATGATGATTTTGGGAGAAAAAGAGCCATAGTTGAAGTAATTATAGCCCATATCAAAGTATGAAGCATTCGGAAGCCCAAAGAAGACATCCATGAAGAATAGACCAAGAGAAATGAAGAAGAAGGCCCAAAAATCAGCCCAAAAGAAAGCTGAAAAATCTGGAAAATCGCAGCAGCGTCGAGACGCTTAGCAAGGCAGCGTCGCGACGCTGCCCTTTCTTGTTGCCCAAGCCGCGTGCGCAGCAGCGTCGCGACGCTTGGCAAGGCAGCGTCGCGACGCTACCCCTCTTCCAGGCCTATAAATAGGCGCCCTTGGTGCCTCATTTGGAATCATCAATCAATCATCACTCAATCATCCTTCCAATTCCTTTCTTTCCTTTCTTAAGACTCCTTTTTTGGAGCCCCTCTCAAGGCTTTTGAGCCTTTTGAGAGGGTTCTTCTAGTTGGGAAATTTTGGGGAATTTTGGGAAGCAATTCTAGAGGCTCGAGGAGTAGTCAACGGGGACTCCAAGCGACAGCAAGGGGTTTTTCGACGGTCAATTCCTTTTCCTTTATGCTTTTTAATATGCTTTCCCTTGTAATTATTGTGAATATTATGTGTAGCTAAACCCCAATTTGGGGTCTTGAAATGAAATGTTAGTGGAAATATTGTTATAATTTCTTGTCTCTTGCCCATGTCCTAATTATTTGTATGGATGTGCTTAATGCTTTACTCAATCTGGCCAATTGTGTAATGATTCGTTTCTTAATGGAAACTCGACGGAGAGAAATTAGGATAGATCATAATCCATGCAACTAGTTTAATTGCCCGTTGTGACACCGGGATTAGTTGATTAAACTTAGATTCCTAAAATGAATCAGAGCGTAATAATTAATGATTTTTAATAGCGCTAAGGACACTTAGGTTGTTAAAATGAATTAATTACAATTAGGGGAAACCGACAGGAGAACCTATGTGATTAACGGAGATTCTAGGTTTATAATTAGTTGGGCAATGAGATAGGATAATTATAACAATTATTTAGCTAATCATTGATTTTCAAGACCCCTCTTCCCATTTCAAGAAAACTCTTTCTCCACATTTAATTTCTGATTGATCAAATTTGTTTTCATTAAGTCATTTTAAATTAAATCTTTTTATTACATGAACGTGGTCCCTAAATATTATTTCACCTAAGTATTTTAAGTGCTCAAGAGAATTTTAATTATTTGCTTAAGTTTCGCTTCGCCTCCCTGAGGATTCGATACTCGGAATACTTTCCGTTTTATATTACTTGTGGCCCGTGCACTTGCGGATACCAACAAGTTTTTGGCGCCGTTGCCGGGGAGGCTTGATTTTTAAGCAAAAAATTAATTTTTATTGACATCGAAAAGAAAAGGGTAAATGGTAATTTAGGTGTAAATATTTTTTCTTTCATCATTTTGTGAATATTATTTTATTTTCATTTTTTTGTTTGGTTTTTTTTGTTATCTGGGAGCATTGCATGCGAAGAAACAAGGTGGTTGATCTGTTTCCGTTAGATCTTGAGATTAACAGGACTCTAAAATTCATTAGAAAAGAAAAAAGATTAACAGAAACGATGGCCCACCAAGAAGAAGCTCCCAAGGCAATTAGAGATTTTCTGCAGCCAGTTCTTCCTACCGAGAATTCTGGAATTGTTTACGCCCCCATCCAAGCTACAAATTTTGAGCTCAAAACAGGGTTGATCCAGATGGCACGCGATAACTCGTTCAAGGGACATCCTTCCGAGGACCCCCACTCTCATCTGCGATCATTCCTAGAAATATGCGGGACGGTAAAGATGAACGGAGTTCCGGCCGACGCGATCAGATTGAGGCTATTTCCATTTTCCCTACAGGATAAAGCAAAAGATTGGCTCGAATCAGTCGAGACGGGCAGCATCAGTACTTGGGACGAGCTTGCCCAGGCTTTTCTGACAAAATTTTTTCCACCAGCTAAGACTACCAAGCTGCGGACTAAAATTGGAACATTCAGACAACTTGACGAAGAACAGTTATATGAAGCGTGGGAAAGATATAAGGAAATGCTTAGGCGATGCCCCCAACACGGATATCCTGATTGGCTTCAGGTACAGTTATTCTATAATGGATTAAAACCCTCCACAAAGACAGTCATTGACACATCAGCAAGAGGGAGTTTTCTTTCAAAAACGGTAACAGAAGCCAAAGACCTGCTTGAGGAAATGGCGGCAACAAGTTATCAATGGCCGACGGAGAGAGGAACATTTACAAAGAAGGCTGGATTATATGAACTGGATGAGTCAAGTTCACTGAAAGCGCAACTGGCATCTCTGACCAATGCACTAAACAAATTGACGTCATCTGAGGTGGTTAAGTCCATTTCCACCTTAGCTGAAGGTCATTCGAAGAAAGAGGGTCAAGATGTGGAAGAAGTTCAATACAGTAGGAAATCGATCATATACTCAAGGAGTACCGAACTTCTACCACCCCAGTCTGCGCAATCATGAGAACTTCTCATATGCGAATACGAAGAACGTTTTGCAGCCACCCCCAGGTTTTGCATCAACCAGTACTCCTGAGAAGAAAAATAATCTGGAGGAAATGGTGGCTTTATTCATCAAGGAACAAAGAATATTGAATGTAAATCTCCAGACATCAGTGAACAACCACGACGCAGCTCTAAAGAATATGGAAGTACAGATAGGTCAGATTGCTTCAGCAGTAAATGCCCTTCAAAAGGGAAAATTTCCAAGTGATACTGAGCCTAACCCAAAAGAGCAGTGTAAGATGGTGGTTTTGAGAAGTGGCAGAAGACTGGAGGACAGTTCAGAGAAGAAAAAGGAAGAAGAAAAGAGAAGGGATGAAGATAAAGGGACTGAGGCACAAAAAGCCTCCTCTGAAAGGTTCCAACATCCTCCCAACTCTATTGAATTTAAATGTGATTTTTCTAACAGCTGTGCAGGTAAAAAAGAAGAAGAGAAGCAGAATGACAACGAAAAGATGACTGAGGAAGAAGTGGTTCCATGCAACCACCATGACAGAGGTTCGCATATTAGCCCGCCCAAGCGGAGGGGCGAATGTCCAACCTTTGATTACAGGGAGTTACCTTTTCCTCAGAGATTTAAGAATGTCAAATTAGATGAACAATTTCAAAAATTTTTAGAAATGTTTAAAAAGTTGTCTGTGAATATTCCATTGGTAGAAGCTTTGTATAATATGCCAAATTATGGAAAATTCATGAAAGAAATGCTTTCTAAAAAGAAAAGTCTGAAAAAAGAAGTTTTTAATTTATCTGAGAGTAGCAGTACCATCATTTCTGGTAGGATACCCTCTAAGCAGAAAGACCCAGGGAGTTTTACTGTTCCCTGTACCATAGGAGAAGTATCCTTCGATAGGGCTTTGTGTGATTTAGGAGCAAGTATAAATTTGATGCCCTACTCTGTGTACAGGAAGATTGGTTTATCAGGTATGACAGACACTGACGTCACTCTCCAGCTTGCTGATAGATCGATTACCCACCCGATGGGTGTTGTGGAGGACGTGTTGGTGAAAGTCAACAAATTCATCTTCCCTGTAGATTTCGTGGTACTGGACATGAAGGAGGACAAAGAGGTGCCAATTATCTTAGGCAGACCTTTCCTAGCCACTGGTAAGGCTGAGATTAGCGTGCATACAGGTAAACTTACCTTGAACATTGATGATGAAAAAGTCGTGTTTAGTATTTTTGGCCAAGATGAATCTGTTTGTAGTTTGCATACATGTTTTTCTGTTGGGCCTGAATACTTGACTGATGACGATGAAGAGGTAGACTATAATCTTGGCCTAGGCTTAGGAGAAATGCTTGTTGATAATATGGATTTTGATCATGATGCATATATGAATAATCCTCTGTTTGAAACTAATTTGGATCTGCCTGACTTTGAAAATGAATTAGACTTGCCTGCTTGTGAAAATGAAAAATCTGCAGTTGATGATTTACCTTCCTTTGAAAATGAATTAAATTTGCCTGAAATGAATAATTTTGATGATGATATTGAATTGCCTGACATTGAGCATGAACGTAAAAGGCATAAAAAAGATTGCTCGATAGATAATTTTGAGTCTGACCATGATTACAGTGAATCTATTGAGTCTGATCTTGACATTCCTGAATGCATGAATCCTGACAATGTGAATACTTTCTTTTCATGTCCTGATGATGTGTATAGCATAGAATCTGACCCAGAAGAACTTAAATCTGTGTATAGCATAGAATCTGATCCTGAAATTCTTGAATTCTTTAATTCTTCTGATGATGAGTCATGTGATAGCTTAGTTGAATCATTTTTTAATTCTGAGTCTGAAGGATCTGCTGAGCATGTAGATATTTTTTCTGATGAATGGACTGGCATGATTGATAGGCCACCTATAGATCCTAGACCAGTAGACATTATAACGCTTGATGACTCTGTTAACAATTGTTTTGAAAATAGAGATTTAGAAAAGAGATTTGATGCGGCTGATTATTTTCTAAAATGTTATTATGAGAATCTCTTTAGTAAAGATGGGCCAGGGGAAAGTTTTTTTTCTCCCCTGTTTGTAGTTTGCAATTCGGTGCGTGATTTCTTGCAGGGCCCGGAGGATGATGAAAATTTTTATTTTGAGCCTCCGTAAGCGTGCCGAGCCTAGTCTAGCTAAAGACGTTAAAGAAAGCGCTGCTTGGGAGGCAACCCAAGGATTAAAGTAGTTAGTTGTTTTTGCGGTAAATAATTTTCTTTGCTCCGTGATCCAATTTTGTTTTGCAGGATCACCTTAGCAAATCCCAAAATTCCACATTTCCCATTTTTCATGGATCCAAAGGAAGAGGATGAAGCGCTCCTAGCTCAGGGAAGTCTCAGTATCTCTCTTTATGCTTTTCTGTTTTAAAACATTGGGGACAATGTTTAGTTTAAGTTTGGGGGGGAGGCTTCCGCTGTGTTGAGCATATTTAAATTCTGTTGGATGCATGAATAGATAGCCATGATAGCCAAGGATGTGATTTTTGAAATTTTGGGAGAAAATGGTTTATATGTTGTGGAATCTGGGAGCACGACAGAAATTGTGAAATTTTAAAATTTTTTGATACTTAGTTTTGATGTCTAAAGCATGCAATAGTCTTATCTAATGACGTCTTTGAAAATCTAGATTCTTATTATGGTTTTCAAAGTTGTTGTCACCCCGATAGGCTTAGTTTCTAATATCAGGAAGTTCATGCTTGATTGCTCTAAAGAACTAGGTAGGAAAAAATGCTATGCCTGCTGAGAGAAAAGCAAAAGCAACAAAAGAAAATGTGAGAAAAAGAAAATCTGTTGAAAAAGAATTTTTGCTTGCTCAAAAGAAAAAAAAGCCTAGGGGTAAAAAGAGCTACCTGCGGTGTGATCAGTTAGGCCAACCAAAGAATAAAATAAGGGTTAAGGGTCCCTGCACCGTAGTGTGAAAGCTAGTACCATTAGATATCAAAATGCAAGTTTGGGGGAGGAGCAAAAGAAAAAGAAAAGAAAAAGAAAAGAAAAAGAAAAAAAAAAAAATCATGTGAGAATTCTGCTCCCCCATGAAAAAAGAAAAGGATGACAGGCACCCTAGTTACTTTTTTTTGCATGATAGAAGGACTCCGAAGTATTAGGGGCTCTTAGCCAGTGTAGGGGGAAAACAAATGGAGAAAGCCATAAGACTAATCTAGGTTAGTAAAAGAATCAATAGATAAGTCTTGAGCATGCTATTCATTAATCTTAAGTTCAAACTAGTTTAAGATTTCTTCAAGAGTATGCGGTGCTTGCTTATTCCACTTGCATGTTTTCCATTCGATCCTAAGAATTCAAAAATCACTGAGGGTTGAGCGATTCTATTTCATGCATCTTTAGAATTTATTTTGCTCGGGACTAGCAAAAGCTTAAGTTTGGGGGTGTGATAGCGAGCAGAAATGTCGCTATTTTAGTCTCAAATTATTAAGCTTTTTGGTGCTTTAATTGTGTTTTTAATGAATATATTTAATGAATTTTGTTATTTTGTCTTTAGGAGCATAAATGATGATTTTGGGAGAAAAAGAGCCATAGTTGAAGTAATTATAGCCCATATCAAAGTATGAAGCATTCGGAAGCCCAAAGAAGACATCCATGAAGAATAGACCAAGAGAAATGAAGAAGAAGGCCCAAAAATCAGCCCAAAAGAAAGCTGAAAAATCTGGAAAATCGCAGCAGCGTCGAGACGCTTAGCAAGGCAGCGTCGCGACGCTGCCCTTTCTTGTTGCCCAAGCCGCGTGCGCAGCAGCGTCGCGACGCTTGGCAAGGCAGCGTCGCGACGCTACCCCTCTTCCAGGCCTATAAATAGGCGCCCTTGGTGCCTCATTTGGAATCATCAATCAATCATCACTCAATCATCCTTCCAATTCCTTTCTTTCCTTTCTTAAGACTCCTTTTTTGGAGCCCCTCTCAAGGCTTTTGAGCCTTTTGAGAGGGTTCTTCTAGTGGGGAAATTTTGGGGAATTTTGGGAAGCAATTCTAGAGGCTCGAGGAGTAGTCAACGGGGACTCCAAGCGACAACAAGGGGTTTTTCGACGGTCAATTCCTTTTCCTTTATGCTTTTTAATATGCTTTCCCTTGTAATTATTGTGAATATTATGTGTAGCTAAACCCCAATTTGGGGTCTTGAAATGAAATGTTAGTGGAAATATTGTTATAATTTCTTGTCTCTTGCCCATGTCCTAATTATTTGTATGGATGTGCTTAATGCTTTACTCAATCTGGCCAATTGTGTAATGATTCGTTTCTTAATGGAAACTCGACGGAGAGAAATTAGGATAGATCATAATCCATGCAACTAGTTTAATTGCCCGTTGTGACACCGGGATTAGTTGATTAAACTTAGATTCCTAAAATGAATCAGAGCGTAATAATTAATGATTTTTAATAGCGCTAAGGACACTTAGGTTGTTAAAATGAATTAATTACAATTAGGGGAAACCGACAGGAGAACCTATGTGATTAACGGAGATTCTAGGTTTATAATTAGTTGGGCAATGAGATAGGATAATTATAGCAATTATTTAGCTAATCATTGATTTTCAAGACCCCTCTTCCCATTTCAAGAAAACTCTTTCTCCACATTTTATTTCTGATTGATCAAATTTGTTTTCATTAAGTCATTTTAAATTAAATCTTTTTATTACATGAACGTGGTCCCTAAATATTATTTCACCTAAGTATTTTCAGTGCTCAAGAGAATTTTAATTATTTGCTTAAGTTTCGCTTCGCCTCCCTGAGGATTCGATACTCGGAATACTTTCCGTTTTATATTACTTGTGGCCCGTGCACTTGCGGATACCAACACTCTTCATTGGGTTTGAAACATATCCCAAAAGATCCGGTGTTCCGGGAGGAATTCGCCAATAATACTGCGAGAAATGCATGATCAATAATATTTCTAGAGCATATTTTAGAACAATCACTAAATCCTAACCAGCGCCTGTCTTTAATCTGTCTATCTATTTGTTTACTTATTGTTCTGTCATTTATTTTGCTTCAACATAATTCCGATAAAACCAAATCATTTTACTATTCTTGAAACCATTGGAAAGTTACACAAAAATAGGTAGAGTGGAAACTAATTCAGGGCTCAGATTGATAATATTACTTGCTGCAGACTGTGTGTACTTGCACAGGAATTCTAGAGTATTTTATATCATATTTTTACTCACTCTAGGAACCCAATAGTCAACTTTCGCATGAAAGAAGGTAAAAGAACGAGAGTTCGTGCTATTGTTTATCAAACTTTTCATCACCCAGCTCAAACTGAACGTGATGTAATCAAACTTATGGTTAAAGCCCATATGCGAAGTCGAAAAAGTAGGAGTAGCAGGTACTATTTATGATGTCCCTGGGATTGTAGCCAGGGATCATCAACAAACCTTAGCTATTCGTTGGATCCTTGAAGAAACTTTCAAACGACGTATAAGCTACAGGATAAGCTTAGAGAAATGTTCATTTGCTGAGATACTGGATGTTTACCGAAAGAGGGGAATTGCACGTAAGAAAAGGGAGAATCTTCATAGACTGGCTTCCACCAATCGAAGTTTCGCACATTTCAGATGGTGGTAAAGTAAAGTGAGACCACATAAAGAGCTTTTCCTCATTCAGTCAGATTATTTAATAAGATATGGTTTGACCCTTTTTCTTTTTCTTTTCATCTTCATATAGAAAGCTAACCTTCCTCATACTCCTCCCTTCATTCATTGAGTTGGAGGAATCCATAGTAGGCTCGCCCGTTATGCATTGCATGAAAGAACCTTTCTTTGTATGACTTCTCTTTTGCCTCAGGTCGAATGCATACGAAAGGGAGATCATTCAAAAAGAGAGAGAATCTAAATAAAGGCGCATACGCGTGCCACTACTTCTTCATTCTGGGGGGGGGGGGAGACGGGACTCATTACTGCCCACTGGGCGAGAGGTGCACCTACCCACTCATCAATCACGGTTTTCAGCTAACTTGCACTGATAGACCCCTATTGTATTGGAATTAGGCGCACATCTGTTTATTGTTGTCAACTAATCTCTTCAATGTTCAATTCAACTCAATGTTAGAACAATTCTGTGAATGCTATTCTGATTTAAGTGGTCCTATTCTGTGTCCCGTGCTAGGAAGCATTCCTCCTCTTTTCATTCCAAATTCAAGAATACGACCGATATGATTGATTGGTCTATGTGCCTTTCTTATTACTTTTTTGTATCCCCTTGTTCCTCGGATACGATTCGACCCTTCTACGGCCAAATCTCGATTTTTGGAAAGCCTTCGATGGCTTCCTTATGAAAACATCAATTTTTATTTGGGTATAGACGGTATCTCTTTATTCTTCTTGATATTGACCACATTTCTGATCCCTATTTGCATTTTAGTGGGTTGGTCTGGTATGAAAAGTTATGGGAAAGAGTATATTACAACATCTCTAATTCGTGAATTTCTAATGATCGTTGTGTTCTGCATGCTGGATCCTTTACTATTCTATGTTCTTCCCGAAAGCGTGCCAATCCCTATGTTGTGCGGAGCTGAGCATCTTCTATTCTCTGGGATCAAGCTTTTCCTCTACAGGGGCCTTGTGCTGTAAATCCCTTACGGGCGGTCGTCCGTCGTCGTAAAGTAGTCCCGGCGAAGCTTTCGGGAAGAAGGGTAGTCTTGTGTGTAAGCATAGCATTTCAGGTCGAACCCGCCTAACCCAACTAAGAAGAGCCGAACCTGACAGACACATCTTTTTCCTTTTGAGAGGGTACTCCGAGTAGTGGGTACTTTGTAAGACCTCGACTCACCTACTCGGGTATTGTATGAATATGCATGAAGGGGTGCTCCTAGGTGTGTGTAGGGGTTGTGTTTGTTCGGGAGAATGGATTCCTCGTCAAGTCAGTTTGGGGGGTGTGGACACACTTGCGTGAATTCGGGTAATGGCTACAAGGGAGAAAGAGAAAGGAAACTGTATCCGACCAGGGATGGATGTAAACTTGTAAGCTACGAAGGGTAGGGATAATCGTCCAGGTCCTTATTGTGAAACAAAAAAGCCGCCCCGCCACAGCAGGCAGATTGGTTCCTCTATCGTCGCCGGGGAGCTCTTGGTGAGAAGAGGATCGACCCGTTTAGTAGAATTCTGAAGAAAGACTGTTGGCAGCTGGTGGAGACATTTCTTTGGCCCCTTCAAAAGGAAATGCGGGCTGGGTGAAGCTCGGCAGAGAGTTTCGAGAATAGGGTAGGGTCCTGCCCTTAAGATGAAATAAGATTTGATTTCCAAACCTTTATGCATGCACCCCCGTACAAGTGTTGTGTACAACTTCCAGCCAGGATAATTGGGAAAGATCAAACCAATTTTAACCCCTCACATCACAGTAGTAGTAGCGTAAAGGCCGTAAGTCGGGGGGCGGCCATAACATAAGGCTATTTCTTTCACATCTCTCTCTATCTTTAGATATCTAGAGAGAGAGATCCGCTGCGTGAGCAACCCAACTGTGCATTACATGTGCTCTACATGCCGCACTCCAACTTTCTTCCCAACGAGCCCACTTTTCTTTTGATTTGCAAGACGGGCGTGTTCGAAAGGCATGGTTTTCAGTATGTCTCTAGATAGGACCCCCACTAGTCCGACTAGCTAGTGAGCAGTTCTTTCGGGTGAGAAGCAAACATCTCCCGCAATGCAAGCTGCATTGTTCGCCACTATCCGAGAAGCAAAAGATTTGAGAGTCCAGGTGACAGAAGAGATTGTCGCGGTCTCTTGTCAAATAAATTTATAATCCACGATTCCTAAAGGTAACTTGTAGCAGTAGTGGTCGGGGTCGATCACAAGGAACAATCGGTTTATTTCTAAATTCTTTTGTGTCTTTGAGGTAACCAAAAATGGGGGTTTATGGATAAAAAGATTAAGACATAATGTAAAGGCGGGAAAATAAATAAGGAAAATTAAATGCAAGGAAAGTAAATGTGGGATTAGTTGATCTTACCACGAAGATCACTGTAATCGGGGTTGAACTCGGCGTTAAGTTTGATTAATTTCATTCATCGATTAACAAATGATATTTAATTAACTATCTAAGTCCGGCGTACTCCGGCAACAAACCGAGAGCCATGATCCAACTATCACAAACATGCAAACGCTAAGTTTGATTCTAGTGTAAATTAATTAATTGGCCTATCAACTAATCTAAACCGCATTGGGATCTAGCCGAATTAATTCACATGCAATGGGCAACAAACCACAATTACAGATGATTAAATCATTTAGTTATAGGGACGCATGCGTAATATCATAACGTTAACCTATTTGCTACTTGGATTTAGCAAGTAAATTTAGACAGGGCGCGGTCAAGGTTGTCAATCTTTCCTACCACAATCTAAATTTGTATGCAAAGAACTAAAATCACAAAGACAATTAACTAAGTAATTAAGAATAGAAATCTCATAAAATTGAATCAAACTTACAAACCGAGGTCTCGATTACAACAATCCAAGCTTAGTTGGCCATAGACAAGCACCTCCAAGTTTGAGGCTCGATCAACCGACCCTTAGACTAGAAAGCTTAAAAGAACTCTTGAAACTAGAGAGAAAAGTGGCTACAAAATTATAGTGAGAGATGATTTGAGGAATGATTCGAAACCTACACCAAAGGCCTCTATTTATAGAGTTTCTTGACCTTCAATTCGTGGTAGAATGGTGTTGAATTGGGTCTCCAAAGAAGGAAAATTTCCAGCCAAAATAGGAAAAAATTAATTTTGGAAAACTGCCTAGCTTCGCGACGCTGTCCCCTTCAATTTTGGAAAATATTTCTCGGATTGCCCTAGCGTCGCGACTCTGTATGACGAGCATCTCAACCCTATAGTGTCTCGACGCTGATGAGGCTCCACGGGCAGAATTGTCATTTTACGCTCCGGTTTCGCTCGTTTAAGCCCCGAATTGCTTCCGAAGCTCCGGTGAGGACCTATAGACATATTATACTCATTTTAAAGCATTTTTCGCAAGGAATTCAACTAAGATAAGAAAATTGGGAGATTCTAAGTGTATAATTAATTGGACTTATCACCAGGCTGAAAAATACATGCATAGATAGTGGTCTAATGACAAGGGCCGACGACGGAAGCTCGGGACGAAGTCGTATGATGCGGAAGTCTCATGTATGGTTCCCTGAGAAGGGAGTGGCTACCTACTGGAGCTTCCACCAACTACCATCGGTCAATTCTGCTTTGGGGCCACCCTTTACTCTACCATTATTATAGGGGTATGGGGTTCGAGACAAAGAAAGATCAAGACAGCATATTAGTTTTTCCTTTATACTTTACTGGGATTTGTTTTTATGCTATCAGCTATTCTGTTGATTCTTCTCCAAACAGGAACCACCGATTTACAAATATTATTAACCGTAGAATTTAGTGAGCGACGCCAAATCTTTCTATGGATTGCTTCTTTCACCTCTTTCGCAGTCAAAGTGCCTATGGTGCCAGTTCATATTTGGTTACTCAAAGCTCATGTAGAGGCACCTACGGCAGGATCCGTCATCTTGCGAGGAATTCTTTTAAAATTGGGAACCCACGGGTTTTTAAGATATTCAATACCCATGTTTCCCAAAGCGACACTTTGTGCCACTCCTTTCATTTATACTCTAAGTGCTATTGCTATAATATATACTTCCTTGACCACTTCAAGACAGACCGATCTTAAGAAGATCATTGCATACTCCTCAGTAGCCCATATGAATCTGGTGACTATTGGTATGTTTAGTCGGGCGGCGGCCGTTAGGTCACCTATTTTGAGTTATGGACACACAAGGCCAAAACATGTGTGTCGGGTGTGCGACCCATCAACCTACTAGCAATGGGGGAGAAAACATAGCATGTCGCAACAAAAGCTTGATTCGAGGCGTCAGCAAAACACTGCCGTCTGTTTGAAAAACAAAAGCCCCTTAGCGCCCCGGGACGGGAGTGGAGGACGACCCTACGTGCAAGCAACAGCAGCACCAGCTCTACGAAGTCCGAATCGAATCTTTCTGTTGGCTTTCCCAATTCATTCGTGAATCAGAATGAAAGGGCTAGAAGCTCTAGCTTCTAGCTACTTCGCCTGCTTATTATTATGGCGAAAATGAAAGTGTTATTTTAAAATCGATTGATAGATAGCCTGATCTATTCTGATAGATCGAAAGAGTCGAAATGTCTCGAGAGGGGATCCATCAATAATAAGGATAAATCTCCAATTTCTATCTATTTTTGATCCATCAGAAAGAAATAGATATGTATCTGATGGAGTCTACATCGTACGTAGAGCACCCAACCGCTTTTTAGGCCTGCTCCGTTCTCTTATCCATCGGTCCAATGCACTGGGCTCATCTGGTGGAGGGAAAAGTGAAGATTGAGTTGTAGTCTTGTTGTTCGCGACCTCGACGCATTCCCTTCTCTCCCCAGCATCGTCCCACACAAAAAGAAAGAGCGCAGAGCCCCGACCCGACCTGTGGGTCTGCTAACGTAAAGCGAGGAGTTGAGCCTGAACTGGCTAACCGAAGTCACTTTCGGAACCATACTTCCTACAGCTAACACGTGTCTAGGGGGAATGCGTAGCGCAAACGAACGTGAGCTGCTATACCAAATCCCCCGCAGGCCATCGGGGACCAAGTGGTAAGGCCATGATCCGCAGGGGAACGGATCACTCATTCTTCCATTAGGGACAGGTGCATGAATGACAACTCCAAACGTCACACATCTGTCGCCTACCTACCGTTTAGGTGGCACCAGCGAGATCCAGCCCATGGAGAGGTAAGGAACTTCATGTCGTGACTGCTCCACTCCACTGCGGTCTCATGAACTAAACTTCGTTGCCTTCCTGCGCGCGAAGCGAATTGGTGTTGTGCTGTGGGTCAGTTTTGGGGCGGGGAGCGAAGAGAGACCAAAATAATGATTCATTTGGATCGACGAGCTATTTCAACCCCAAAACTCCAAATCAATGGAATGAATGTATCTAAGGCTATCCATGAAAAGATCTATTCTATCTGTATAGACATGGGATCTCTCAATACATATAAAATCATTTTATGGCATGATATGATCGCCTAGCCGTAACCGCATATCAGCTGCGCTCAATATGCAGGATTTCTGTTGGATTTGATCTTTCGGGAAGCTTTTGGACCTAGGGAAAAGGACTTTCAGCCTTTGATCAAGCAAGCAAAGTCGAAGCTTTGCCAGAAGCAAGATGAGGAAGCGGAGCTGTCGTATAAACGGTAGCTTCCCCCGACCTACTTTGATTCAAAAGAAAGGCGAAGAGTTTTTTGGGAACAAGGAAACGACTTTCTATCATAGTTGCAAGGGTTCCAAACCTTAACTACAACATGTTGTACCAAAGGCTTCTTTCGGTTGGTTGAATAAGGGGGCCGTTCAATCTAAGACAACACTGTCTTAGATTGAACGACAATAAGATAAGTCGACGTTCAATTGATAGCGAGCATAGCTAGCCATCTTTACTTATTTAATTTAGCTAGTCTTTTATGATGTTTGGACCATTTTATTGTGCTTTAATGTTTATTTTGTAGGAAATGGTTGATTGGATCTATAATACAATATTAGAGTTAATCGGGTGCTCGGGGCGTGAAAAGATGCATAGGAATGAAAAGAGTAAAAGAGGAAAAAAGTCAAATCTCGGTCAACAGCAGGCTAGCGTCGAGACGCTAGCTCTTGAGCGTCTCGACGCTCACATTCCATATCAGATTAGGCGCGTAAAGCTCACAGCGTCGAGACGCTGTGATAGGAAGCGTCCCGACGCTATCGTTTTTCCTTATTCAGAACGCGCGTATAAGAGGCAGCGTCACGACGCTGTCTTGACAGCGTCTCGACGCTAAGACGAAAAATCTACAATATAAGCTTCACTTCGGCTAGGTTTTAAGGGGAGTTCGATTTGGGACCTTGGATAGCCGTAAAGAGGACAAAACAGAACATTTGGAGGCTGAAAACAAAGGGAGAGACTTGGAAATCAACCCATTGTTCGTTGAGATCGTGACGGGGACGTCGGGACTCGGCCTACATTAAGTTTTCTTTTCCCTTTTCTTCCTTTAGTTAGATTTATGGCTTTCCCATGTTTAGTTGAGCTTGTATTTACATTAATGAGTAGCTAAACTTGTAGCTTAGGGATTGATGTAGTTGATTAAGTTTATGGATTGATTTATGGTTTAAGTTGTGCAATGTTATTGTGTTTGTAATCTTGATTTAATGCTTTCAATTAATTGGCGATTAGTTGGATGATTTAAGTTTCAAATCTAGCTCGGGAGAGGGGATTTGATCTAGACTTACTCAAGATTGCATGAATAAAGTTTACTTTCTAATTCTTGACGGTTTTAGATTAACTTTAGAATTGGTTAAAAGATCTCATTGCCTTGCTTATTAATAAACTTAGATAGGGATATCAAGTTGGTTAATTTGCATGAGAATCAATTATACTCGGGAGAGGTAGTTGTGATTAAAGGGTCTTTGGCTCATAATTTCATTGTGCATAATAACTTATTCTTTAAAATCAATCCTAAACGAAATCGGCGAAATCAATTCCCTAAGTAGTTTTCCCAATTGAATTTCCATTCTTTTTACTTGCTTTGATTTGGTTTTATTATCATCTTTTCATCACTTTTTGATCCCTAAATAAAATTGGGCAAGATAATTCACAATACTTGATTTGCTTAAAAATCCAATCCAGAGGACGACACTCGTATTTACGAACACTTTATTATTACTTGACCCGTGCACTTGCGGTAGGAAAAGTGCACATCATCAATCTCTAAGGCGGGTTTTCGCTGAGAACAGAATAGTGTGTGTCCAAAGGTGAATAAAGCCCTGGCTTCTAGAGTTCGCTGCTTTTCCCAGGCCGGAGAAGGGCTTATACTGATCGCCTTTGTTTGATATGTTCATTCAATACCAATACACACTACAACTACACTAAAGTGGAAGGGCTACTATAGAAGCTAGAAGTAGCCCCTCGTAAAGTAAGTAGTTGACCTAATCAAAGCATCACGCCAACAAAAAATTACCCTGATGAATCGAATGGAATCTTAATTCAATAGGGGACCGCCTACCAATCAAAGAGGCTGGAAGACTTTACACTTCATTGAAAAAGGGAAGGGGAGAGGGAAACGAAGATTAGCGAGCTTTCTTCCGGCCGACCTATACATAAGCCGCTGGCGTCAAGCTTTCTCCCGCAGCTTCCTTTCATTTGCTTCGCGGGAGCCGCACAACACATAGGTGGAAGTTAGAGGGCCCATACTACCTGTCTAACCCCTCACTCCGAGGGACCGTAGATCGGAAAACACTTTCTTAATCAACCCATTCATCCAAAAGAGAAGGGGCCTATGTATTTGCATGACCCCTGCATATTTGACTCTATCTACACTTGGAGCTAATCCCCTATCGGTTCTGCCACCACGCCGCAGAACGGGAGCTCGTGTGGAACCTTTTCTTTCAGGCGTAACTGCGGTGAAACGTAACAAAATCTTACGGTCACGTAATAGAAGGGCTGGAGGTACGGTAAACTTAGCCAAAATATGACACCCGAAGGGCCCGACGCGCACAATCCTATCCAATCTGAGTCCGAGTTTACCCTTGCACTTTGGACAGCCTTCCGTAGCATCATAAGGAGGACCCCCTTTCGAGGTCAAAAAATGGTACGATACATAGGAGGCTGGTCTTTCTCAACGTGGTGTATAGCACGAAAAACCTTTCGATACAAGATAGGGTCGTTCACATGAAAGAAGAGAAGAAATACTTTCTTCTCTTCTTTCTCTTTTTCGAGGGTCTTATGGGGGGAGGGGGGACATTCAGGCGCATTTCTTAAAATCCTCCACTGCGTCCAAGATCACAAGTGGAATGTTAAGCAGGGGTGGGAAGGCTGTGAGCTCCGCGACAAAAGCAAAGCGAGCCCCTGACCCACCTCTCTTTAGAAAGCCCTATTAGTTAAGCTTGAAAGCCGTTGTGCGCTAGTAGCGCACATTCGTTTTTCAGCTGCCTTCAAAGTGCTAGTTGTAGCGCTCCCGCGCCCTTTGTATATTGACGGAAGAGATTGTCGCGGTCTCTTGTCAAATAAATTTATAATCCACAATTCCTAAAGCTAACTTGTAGCAGTAGTGGTCGGAGTCGATCACATGGAACAATCAGTTTATTTCTAAATTGTTTTGTGTTTTTTATGTAACCAAAAAGGGGGGTTTTATAGATAAAGGATTAAGACATAAAGTAAGGGCGGGAAAATAAATAAGGAAAATTAAATGCAAGGAAAGTAAAGGCGTGGTTAGTTGATCTTACCATGAGGATCACTGTAATCGGGGTTGAACTCGGTGTTAAGTTTGATTAATTTCTTTCATTGATTATCAATTGATATTTAATTAACTATCTAAGTCCGGCGTACTCCGGCAACAAACCGAGAGCCATGATCAACTATCACAAACATGCAAACGCTAAGTTTGATTCTAGTTTAAATTAATTAATATGCCTATTAACTAATCTAAACTGCATTGGGATCTAGATAAATTAATTCACATGCAACGGGCAACAAACCACAATTACAATTGATTAAATCATTTAGTTCTAGGGACGCATGCATATAATCATAACGTTAACCTATTTGCTACTTAGATTTAGCAAGTAAATTTAGAGAGGGCGCGATCAAGGTTGTCAATCTTTCCTACCACAATCTAAACATATAAAAAAAGAACTAAAATCACAAAGACAATTAACTAAGTAATGAAGAATGGAAATCTCATAAAATTGAATCAAACTTACAAACCAAGGTCCCAATTTCAACGATCCGAGCTTAGTTGGCCATAGACAAGCACCTCCAAGCTCGAGGCTCGATCAACCGACCCATGGACTAAGAAAACTTAAAAGAACTCTAGAAAAGTAAAGAGAAAGGTGGCTACAATATTGTATTGAGGGATGATTCTAAACCTACACCAAGGCCCTTTATTTATAGTGTTTCTTGGCATTCAATTCGTGGTAGAATGGTGTTGAATTGGGTCTCCAAAGAAGGAAAATTTCTAGCCAAAATAGGAAAAAAATTAATTCTGGAAAATTGCCTAGTGTCACGACGCTAGGACACAGCGTCGCGACGCGAGGCCTTCAACTATGGAAAAGATCTGCGGATCAACACAGCGTCGCGATGCTATGGTGGCAGCGTCGCGACGCTAGGCCTTCAGCTTCACACCCAAGTCTTTCCCTTATTTGAGCAGCGTCCCGACGCTTGGCTGGCATGGTCTCGACGCTGCAACGGCTCCAAGGTCAGAATAGTCATTTTACGCTTCGGTTTCGCTCGTTTAAGCCCCGAATCGCTTCCAAAGCTCCGGTGAGGACCTATAGACATATTATACTCATTTTAAAGCATTTTTCACAAGGAATTCAACTAAGATAGGCAAATTGGGAGATTATAAGTGTATAACAAATTAGACCGATCATATATAAAGGTAAGGCTCTTCTGTGGAGTCGCACTCCACGAGTCTTGTCTTCTTTTCAACGACTAGCTTCCTTCCCTTTCTTGTTCTGATCCGACAATGAGAACGCTGCCCTGTCCTTCTCCTGCCGTGGAAGGACTTCAGCTTGTGGTGTGGTCCAACCCATGGGCGGAGTCGCCCTCATCCCCCACATTGCTCAGTGCTCCCTGCTGCTTCGTAAGGCTTTACCCGTCCCCTGCGTGGACGCGAGCTTCTATAAGAGAATGAGAAGCTCTCAACACAAGAAAGCGCGAACCACGTGGAGCCGAACAGAGTTTGTTTTCTACCGCCACGGCCCGGCACCTGGGGAAATACAGCCCGACCCCTCTCGGGAAACTGGGGTCCAACAAGCACTTTCTGCAGAGGGGGCCCACAAACACCCGACCCGCCCCTTCCTTCTTCTTCAGTAAAACCGACCTCTTTTTCACCAGTGTTGCCGCAGTGCACACGTAGATAAGGAAAGCCAAATCCCAGTGGGGGCTGAGGCATTTCTTTTACAGCCTAAATTCCTATTTGTCAACCGTGGGGAATTACTGCTCAGTCGGGAATAGGGGAAAGGCTTGGGCCTACCTATCCCGATAGAACCTCATAAAGAAATGAGAGCTGTTAAGAGGTTCCATATTGTCGAGCCGAAGGGTAGCACTTCTATACGTGATCGTAGTATGTCACGTCGCCTCGTCCCTGCAACATTGAAGAGTATCTATGCACTATTTCCGGTTCACTGATAAGGAGGATACAGTTGGGGTGGGGGTGACGGATGTGATATGTAAAGTATGACCCAGAGAGATACATGCTAATTATGGGTAGAAAGCAGAAACCATTATTTAAAGAATTTTGGGGGGTTACAGATCTCTTATATTACCATCGATCGACAGAGCGGAACAACCAGAAAAAGAAGTGAAGTTAGAAAGCCGTATGATAGGTGGTAACTATCTTGTATGCTTCGATCGGTAATCGGCGTACTCGTATCAGTGGGGGGGGGGAATCTTTGGCTCTATCGAACATATAGGGAATTGGGGGTAGCATTCTACCGATGTTAAGTTATGGACTGGTTCCTTCAGCCCTTTTTCTATTTGTTGGTGTTCTATATGATCGACATAAGACTCGACTTGTTAGATATTACAGAGGTTCAGTGAGCACCATGCCGAATCTCTCTACCATTTCCTTCTCTTTCACTTTGGCCAATATGAGTTTACCTAGTACTAACAGCTTTATTGGGGAATTTCCCATCTTAGTAGGAGCTTTGCAAAGAAATAGCTTAGTAGCCACATTAGCCGCGCTTGGGATGATTTTAGGCGCGACGTATTCCCTTTGGCTATAGAATCGTGTGGTTTCTGGAAATTTAAAACCCGATTTCCTCCATAAATTCTCCGATCCAAATGGCAGAGAAGTTTCCATATTTATACCTTTTCTTGTTGGAGGGGCGACCGTTTGTTGAACTATCAATGAAAAAGGGGTAAACTAATGTGATCATGACATTGTAGGTGTTTACGATGGGACAGATGAGACTTCCCTTAGTTGGTTTGGTAAGCATAGCCCGTTGCAGAAGTCCCCCCCTTTTTTTATCCATTTCTTTAGTCTTTAGGGAGCCAAAGCTTGACTTTACTAATAAAAAAAGGTTGGCGCAGGAGTGAAGCCGCTTTACCAAGTTTACGAAGGGAAGGAGCAAAGCTGCTTTACCTCGTGAAAGAGAGGAAGGGGCGCTCACCTTTTTTTTTTGGCTGAGCCGTATCTTACTGGGTGGGACCAAGAGAAAGAAAGGACGGGGGGCAACCATGCATGGTACTTCTCGACCGTGTCTCCGAGGGACAATTGAACGAGCAACTCATGAATGTTGCCGAATTGGACGAGCCAATAACTCGAATACCTTAGGTCTATTTTTTGAGCAAGAATCACAGCGTTACCGCTCCGTGGGCTTCACCATGATACGGACTCCAAGTTCTTATGGCGGAGAGTTGGGTTCCTAGAGTGGGTAAAAATAATATGTAAAAAAATATAATTAGACTCTAGACTCTGTGCAAGTATAAACAATCCGCAGCAAGTAATAAGTACTATCGAATCCAAGGTCTAAATTAGTTTCCACTTTATCTATTTTGTATAACTTTTCAATGGTTTCAAAGATGGTAAAAATGATTGGTTTTTATAGGAATAATGTTGAAGCAAAAGAAATGACAGAACATAAAGTAAACAAATAGGCAGACAGATTAGAAACAGGCGCTGGTCAGGATTTAGTAATTGTTTAAAAAGATGCTCTAGCCATATTATTGATCATGCAAAACTCTCGCAGTGTTATTAGCAGATTCCTCCCAGAACTCCGGATCTCTTGGAATGTGTTTCAACCCCAATGAAGTACTACCGATCAAGCACTAGGCAACTGGCTATCCCTAGCTCAATCACTGGCGTTCACCAATACACAATGATCTAGTGTGATTAATCGCCACACACTCCCTAAATCATCCCTGAAACTAGAGAGAGGTATTCATACCGACTGGCCAGGCGGGCACAAAATAGAAATGAGCACAACAATTAATCAAGATGCATTAATCAATATTTATTACTAGAAATTAAGCACGACAATCACATTGTTTCCTAACCAACGCCTAAGCTACTTAGTTCATAAAATGCATGGAAACACACGTTACAATCTGAGTAAGCATATCCATAATCACAAGATAATAAAAGAAAATATTAATCTCCTCGATCAGCTTGCAAATGATGGTCTTCTTGATGGTTTGCAATCTCTCTCCCCTATTTGACTCCCAAAGGTGGAAGTAACATTTCAAAGAATGGAATGTTTCTCCCAAGGATGGAATGAAATTGACTTGGGCGGCTATCTCTGAAGGTGTACATATTACACATGCGGAAGCAATTGAAGATCGAAAGCACTTAAGACATTCAATTTTACTCCTAAAGCATGCATGCTCTAGAAAAGACAGAATAGAGAGTTTAGAAAACACCAACCTTTGTAGCTCACTTATGTTGAACTCCTTGTGGTGTTTGCCTCTCCTATGCTCCTTGGAAAACCTCTAGAGTTTTCCCTACTATACTCCGGGCCAAGAACGACTTGTGGGAGTCTATATAAGATAGGGAATGGGAAGGGAATGCTTGAAGCATCAAGCAATGGAGAAGAATGAGAGATGCGAGAACTTTGAGTCCAAATTCCAGCAGCATAACATTAAGGAAATGGCTCTCTTATGTTTGAATTTGATTCAAATTCCTTTTAAAGACATTCTCCATGCAAAGCCAAGCCTCAAGACACAAGACACATGGTGTATTTGCAAGCTCAAGTGGATTCTAGGTGTACTACACAAGACATGCAACAATGCATGAATGAGTTGTCTTTCCACTTTGAATGATCATGCATTAAATGGATTTCCAACTAAATCCACTAAATTCAAATTGAAATCAAATTTCAAGCTTGCAAATTATCCCCAATTTCAATTCTAAATTGAAATTGATTGCTTGGTAATCAAATTAATTTTGATATGATTAATCTAATTAATCTTTGTTATCTTGTGCAATTCCATATATATGATTCCTAATACATATATATAGTATTCAAAACACTTTTAAATACTTCATCTCTCATTTTCTAATTTAATTCATAATTAAATTATTGTGTCAAACACAATTTACGATAATACCCTTTTTCCCGATTTTGAACGATTCAAAGCTTCCTATCTTTTGTTCTAGGCTTAATTCTGATATGAGCTAGTAGGGGGACCTAATGGACCTATAGATCGTGGGCTTCAATGATTCGAGGCTAACCGACTAATCTCATTGTCCAAGCTAGCCAACATTCGTTAACTATCGGGACACTCCACTATAGCCCGATAGTTGCACTCCCCTCACTATAGATATATTTCCGTCCACTTGATTTAACAATGATTAGTAAGTCGATCCTTCACAGGTTGTTCGTAGCTATAGCTAGGTCAATTAGCCGTTTTACCCCTATAGTACTTCTAGTTCCTTAAGTCCCACTGATCCTCTAATGAACAATTGGTTTATGGTCCAACCAATAAACCGAGTCCCTCTTGGGCCAATGAGAGGGCGGGATCCCTTTGTTCAAGCCCCGGAGTCAGCACTTAAGGGAACAACCTCTCTACTATCCCTAATTCGGGTAGGAGTGAATTCCTTCTTGCACGACTATGTCCCCAGCTATCTACCCGTTCCTATCCTTGAAATGGGAGGCTTATTGAGTCGGCGATACTGAGCCACTCTCACCTATGCAGATCTAAGGATAAGCCCGAATAAACAGGAGTTCATAGTTAGCTTAGGATTAAGATCGAGTTACCTAGGTCATCACATGAAATAGTCAGTCTCGTCAGTAAACCGTGTTATAAAGCGAGAGCGACTTATTTCTCGGTCCTGATCTTATGCAAACTCATTGCATAGGACGCCCCCACTTGCATGTCTCTACATGGACGATTTAGGATCACATCGTCTATACCATCTATAAAGTGGGCCGCGTCTCATAGTGTCTCCAGAATAAGGTACCCAACCCTATTCCTATACTATAGACCGTTTTGGCTATTACTCAAGCTTGATCCAGTTTTATCTCTCTACATAAAGCTCAAGTGTTCATCCTATAGCCATGGATCTTAGTTTATTGGATTTGGGTTATTATAAGTGCAATTTACTTTATTCAGTAATGACTTTTACTGAATCAATCTCGATAACACCTTTATCGAATAAGTATATAATTCGTTTAACATTCACTATCTACGAGTTTTAGGGCACCAATCCCAACAATCTCCCACTGGAACTAAAACTCTAGTTTAGGTGGATGTACTATAATCTATAACAGCAGTGGATGAATAAATACTTGTATTAATAACAGAGTAAAAATACAATAAACTAGGGCATCTAAATACCCAGTATACTGAGGTATCGATATACCGATTACAAATCTCCCACTTGACCTAGATTATTTCTCATACATATCTCGCAGACCTAGACCTTGTAGATGACTCTCGAACACTTTAGCCGTGAGAGCCTTCGTGAATGGATCAACAATGTTGTGCTCCGACGCTATCTTCGTGACGATCACGTCTCCTCGGTGCACAATCTCCCTAATGAGATGGTATTTCCTTTCGATGTGCTTGTCTCTCTTATGGCTGCGAGGTTCCTTTGAGTTTGCAACTGCGCCGCTATTATCACAATCCAAGGTGATAGGCAGATGCATATTTGGAATGACTTCCAAGTCAGTTAGGAACTTCTTGAGCCATACTGCCTCTTTTGCTGCTTCGCAAGCGGCTACATATTCGGCCTCCATGGTCGAGTCTGCAATGCATCCTAGCTTGATGCTGCGCCATACTATTGCTCCTCCATTTATATACTAACCTATAGGGAGACATACCTAGAGGAGTCTTATAGGCTATCCTATAAGCCCTAGATGGATGAACTACTTTCTCTAGAATAGATTTAATTTCCCTATTACTAATTTCAGCTTGACCATTTGCTTGTGGGTGATAAGGGGTAGCTATCCTATGCTTAATCCCATACTTAGCTAAAAGCTTAGTTAAGATATTATTAACAAAATGTGTACCCTCATCACTTACTAGAGCTCTAGGTGTCCCAAACCGTGCAAAGATGTGCGATTGAAGAAACCTTGCTACTGTCTTGGCATCACTCTGATGGCATGCGATGGCCTCCACCCACTTGGACATGTAATCAACTGCCAATAAGATAAAAACATTGCCATAAGAAGGGGGAGATGGCCGCATAAAATCAATACCCCATACATCGAATAATTCTACTTCTAAAATGTAAGTAAGAGGCATTTCATCTCTAGGCCCCAAATTTCCTCTCCTTTGGCAAGCATCACATTGCTTGTAGAACCAATGGGCATCCTTAAATAAGGTAGGCAAGAAGAATCCACAATGCAAAATCCTCATAGCTATCCTCTGACCGCTGAAATGGCCTCTATACGGCGAAGAGTGATATTGCTCCAGGATTTCCTTTGCTTCATCACCTGAAACACACCTACGAATAATACCATCAGAGTATTGCTTATACATAAATGGCTCATCCCAATAGAAAAATTTTGCATCATGCTTAAACTTTTTCTTCTGCCTCCAATCCATATCAATAGGAGTGACTCCCTTGACCAAAAAGTTGACAATATCAGCATACCAAGGGACATCCTTGACTACCTTTACCTCAACAGCAAAGAGTTGTTCATCTGGAAAAGAATCTGAGATGGAAGATTGCTTCAACAAAGATGATGATGGATCAAGACGAGACAAATGATCTGCAATGACATTCTCTGATCCCTTCTTATCCTTTATCTCCAAGTCGAATTCCTGCAATAATAAAACCCAACGAATTAGTCTAGGCTTTGCATCTTTCTTAGTCATTAAATACCTTATTGCTGCATGATCCGTGAACACTGTCACTTTGGATCCAACCAAATATGGCTGGAATTTCTCAAAAGCAAACACCACAGCTAACAGCTCCTTTTCAGTAGTTGTATAGTTGACTTGTGCCTCATTTAAAACCCTGCTTGCATAATATATAGGATGGATAAATTTGCCCTGCTTTTGCCCCAACATAGCACCTACTGCAACATCACTCGCATCGCACATTACCTCAAATGGTAAGTTCCAATTAGGTGCACAAAGAATGGGTGCTGAGATTAAAGCAACTTTTAAAGTTTCAAAAGCCTTCCTACAATCTGCATTAAAGTAAAAAACATGATCAGTACACAATAAGTTACAAAGAGGTTTACTGATTTTGGAAAAGTCCTTTATGAACCTTCTATAAAATCCAGCATGACCTAAAAAACTCCGAACCCCTTTCACTGATTTCGGTGGTTCTAGTCTCTCAATAACCTCAATTTTTGCTCTATCAACTTCTAGACCATTCTCAAATCCTATGACCTAACACTATGCCCTTCTTCACCATGAAGTGGCATTTCTCCCAATTAAGAACTAGATGGGTATCCTCACATCTCTTTAATACCTTACCTAAATTATCCAAACAACTTTGAAAAGACCCTCCAAAAACTGAAAAATCGTCCATAAATACCTCAACAGTGGACTCAATCATATCAGAAAAAATTGCTAACATACACCGCTGAAATGTTGCTGGAACATTGCAAAGGCCAAAAGGCATTCGCCTAAAAGCAAACGTCCCATAAGGGCAGGTGAAAGTGGTTTTTTCCTGATCCTCAAGAGCAATAGTAATCTGGTTATACCCAGAATAACCATCTAAGAAACAGTAGTAGGTCTGACCAGCCAATCTGTCCAACATCTGGTCAATAATTGGTAGAGGGAAATGGTCCTTACAGGTAGCTTTATTGAGCCTCCTGTAATCCATGCAAACCCTCCAGCCAGTTACTGTCCTGGTTGGGATCAACTCATTGTCTTTATTGCTCACCACAGTGACACCTCCTTTCTTAGGAACACATTGGACAGCGCTTACCCAATTGCTATCTGCAATTGGTTAAATACTGCCAGCATCCAACCATTTAATCCTTTTTAACAACCTCTTTCATTGCAGGGTTAAGCCTTATTTGTTGCTCAATACTTTTAAAGGATCCCTCCTCTAGAGTGATTTTGTGCATACCGAAAGATGGGCTAATTCCCTGAATGTCTGCCAATGTCCAACCGATAGCTTTGCGGTATTGCTGCAACAACTTTATTAAGGCCTCTTCATGCTCCAACATTAAATCAGATGCAACAATAATGGGCAACGTCTCACCTTCCCCAAGATACACATACTTTAGATGATCCTGCAAGGGTTTCAAATCTAAAGTGGGTGCCTCAATCAGGGATGACTTAATAGAAGGAGCCTTCCATTGATCTAAATCTAAAGACTCAAAAGCATCTTCACACCTAAACACTTCTTTTTCATTTTTCCTTTCTAAAGAACAAACTTCAAAATCCTCTACACTAACCTCTCCATGATCTTCCAAATGCTTGCTAGCCGAATCCTGTATTGCTGTCTCAACAATTGTGTTCTCCAGAATCCTAATGAAAGAGCAATCTTCCATTTCGTCTGGATATTTCATGGCCTTAAACACATTAAATTTCACTTCCTCATTACAGACTCTCATTGTTAGTTCCCCTTTTTGAACATCTATTAATGCCCTACCAGTAGCCAAAAATGGACGACCTAGAATAATTGGGACATCTTTATCAGCCTCATAGTCTAAAATAATAAAATCAACAGGAAATATGAATTTATCTACCTTTACTAAGACATCCTCAATTTTACCCTCTGGATATGTGATAGACCTATCAGCTAGTTGAAGTGTGAGTGTGGTAGGCCTAGCTTCACCAACACCTAGCTTTCGATAGACCAAAAGAGGCATAAGGTTAATGCTTGCACCTAAATCCCAGGGTGCTCTACCTAACTCTTTTCCACCTATAGATACAGGTATAGTAAATGATCCTGGATCCTTAGCCTTGGTTGGTAGCCCATTCTTAAGAATAACACTACATTCCTCAGTAAGAGATACAATTTCAAACTCACCTAACCTTTTCTTTTTAGTTAAAATATCCTTAAGAAATTTAGCGTAATTAGGCATTTGCTCTATAGCTTCTACTAAAGGAATATTTATATGCAATTGCTTAAGAATCTCTAAAAACTTTTTAAATTGACCATCCTGATTCTTAGGCCTTTACCTTTGTGGAAAAGGTAGAGGTGGTACATAAGGTGGGGGCGGCACATAAGGTGGTTCCACATCTAGAACAAATCTAGATGCTCCAACATCTTTATTGCTGCCTCCAGCACCCTGACCAGTCTCTAACTCTTTCTCAACATTTTTATCACAATTCTTTTTTATATCCTGGGATTTACTAGGCTCTTTTCTTTCCTCTAGTGGCTTACCACTCCTAAGAGTTACTGCCTTTACCTGCTCCTTACCTTCCCTTCTAGGGTGTTCAGTATCTGATGGAAGTTTCCCTTGAGGCCTTTGCCTTCAGCTCATTAGCTAGCTGACCCACTTGCAATTTCAGAGCTCTCATTGAAGCTTGATTACTTTTAATTGCGACATCGGTACGAGCCATATATTCTTTCATCATTGCCTCAAGAGAACTACCCGAATTTTGCTGGGGCAAAGCCTGTTTATTTTGTTGGGGCAATACCTGTGCTTTAGTAAATCCCGATTGGTTCACCTTCTGTTGTGCGTGCACATTACTTCCTTGTCCTCCCCATGAGAAGTTGGGGTGGTTGCGCCAACCTTGATTATAAAAGTTAAAATAGGGGTTATTCCTCTAATTACCTACAAAAAACACCGAAGCTGGATTGCTGGGGCAAAACTCGTAGTTGTGATCTTCACCACAATAGACACATGCTTCCTCTGCAACTTGGTTCACCAATGCAGCAGGCTCCACAGCTGGTGGCTGCTGATTACTAATCACTGTCACATTCTTAAGAGCGTTAGCAATCATTGCAAGATCAGCCCTAATGGTGGACACACCATCAACCTCTAACATACTCTTAACCTTTTTATTTGTGCCTCTAACATCCGACCACTGACAACTATTAGTAGATATTCTTTTTAAAATTTCATGGGCTTCATTAAAAGTTTTTGCCAAAAGGGCCCCTCCAGCCGAAACATCAACCATACCCTGGGTTGCTCCGCTTAACCCATTGTAAAATGTTTCCATTTGAATACAGTGAGGTAAACCATGGTGGGGACACTTTCGCAGAAGCTCCTTAAACCTTTCCCAAGCCTCACTAAAAGTCTCGTCTTCAAGTTGCATAGGAATACGAATTACACTCTGAGTATGCATGTCCATAACCACAAGTTAACAAAGAAAATAAACTCCCTAATCAGCTTGCGGAAGATGGTGTTTTTGATAATCTTCAATCTCTCTAAAATATTTGGCTTCCAAGCGAAAAACATGGAGTGAGTTTGACTTTGCCGGCTACTTCCTTTTATAGAAGGATGGGAGGCTTTGAATTAGGTCAACTAGGACACGTTTAAGGCTCTCCTTGATCCTTTATCACGAAATTAACTCAACAGAAGTCGGTTTATGAAGTTATCTAACGAGCTGTGATGTGGCAGTCATGTTGCCAGTTTTGTTGCATGATAGAATTTGCTCCCTCTAGTTGCTCAGCAGCATAATCTGCACAAAATAATTTCCAATGCTTCCATTCTTCCAAATGGGTTAAAACATGTAATATCTATGCAAAACCAATCCTAATGAGCATAAAGGACACACAAATCCCTATATAATTGAGGCCTAAATAACTACCTTTTGGGCAGTTATCAACGCTTCAAAAGGCTTAGATTCTACACTACTAAAAGCCTTTTTTTAGGTCGGGGGTGTAAGCCCCGAAAGCCTTTGGTACTTCGGTAGGGCGAGCTGCCCTTTAAAAAAAGAGGTTTGGAACCCTTCCCCTCTTTCTGCATTTCATTCTCTATTCGACCCGCCTCAAACAAAATGAGAAAAAAGGAGAGGCCTATTGATTCGAAGTCACTACGAAAGGGTCGGTCAATAGCATAACTCTTTCTTTCTCGGGTCTCCTTTCGAAGGAGAAAGGCCTTCGCATTCCTAATCCTGTGGGGGGGCCGAACAACTTTGTTTGCCCCAGCTTGGCGAATCGCATCCTCGCCCAACGACATTGTTTGTGCACCCCTTATCGTTCTCGTTCAGTGTTTGCAACGGCTGGGGAGACAGTCGTAGAAGCGAAGCCTATTGCCACGTCAACCATCAAATACGATCTTCTCAAAGATTTGATGGAATGGTCCCAAGAGCGCTTATGTCATATGAGAACTCATGGCTGGAACCAATCCTTATGGTTATGATATCTGGTGGGAATAATAAAAAGAAAAGTCCAGGTTGGTTGGTGAGCCTAGTGATAGGAAACTATCTAGCTTGGTTCGGAGAGCACTTGTTGGGTTAAAGATTTTTTTGTTGCTAAATGTTACGGCCTAAATGCTAAATTATTGACCCTACTTGTTCGGATGGGTGTTCACCCCAAAGTGTTCCCGGACCACATGCATACATCCGTAAGTAACTTAGTGCAACATGGCAAATTTCATTGAGAGGAATCAGTAAAGAAAAGAAAAATGAACATCTTACAACACAACATTAGTATTTGAGAGATTGTCCTCGGGCTAAGGAGTGTCCACATGAGTTCGTTGAGGTGTCTAAATAGAAATCAAAACCTCTTTTATATTCTGTCAAGAGTTCGGATTGCTCCACCTAAGTCGAACGAAAACGAGAATTTAGAAATTCTAACTAGTTAGAAGAAGGCTCTTTGGCAAATTCTTTAGATCTGTGTGGAGTCTTGCTCAGAAAGAGAGTTGTAGATTCATAAGATCATGATAAAGTCTCCTTGACTTTCGAAACTATTAGTCAAGCGTGGGAGCGCTACAACTAGCATAGCAGCCTTCGGTCGGAAAAAGACTCTGAAGCCCCAACTACAAACAACGGATTGAGTGCAGTAGGTCTTCTATTTGAGAACAAAGCATGTAGAAGTCACCTTACTCAGGGCATTTTCTCGGGGAAAAGGTGATTGCCGAAATCATCAGAACACCAACCATGAGAAGTGAAGATCAATTGCCGATCTCTTCACGAAAGAATTGGTAAAGGCCCTCATTTTTCTTCTCACTCGCAAACAGGGAATGATCGAGATCCATTTTCCAGTTTGAAGGGTAACATGTAGAAGTGATTGTTTGATTCTTCCAATTTTATAAAAAATAACAAGAGAAATCGAATTTATCTTAAGGGTATGACTTTAGCCCTTCTTTGATTATTAAGGTTAGGGAGCTTTTCCTCTTTTGAGGATGTATTAATAATTTGAAAATATATTATATCAAGTCAATAGAATGTTGCATTCTTTTGCTTCACAACTTTGAGTTCTAGATTTCGATAGGGACAACCACATCAGTTCGAAAGAGAAGGGTACCGTGGAGGGAAGTTGTTCAAAATAGAAAAGAAGAATGAGGTCATGATCAGAAGCGAATGTGGTCCCCACTTTTTGAACAGTGTCTTGCAGATGGTCTTCCCAATTCGAGTCGATTAGGAAAAGATTCAGTCTGCATCAGATTTCCATTTCCTTCCCTTTCCTTATGATAGACCAAGTTCAAGAAACGCCATAGAGTGGGAGGTCAACCAAATCACAATCAGCAACGGGATCCGCGAAATCTTCAAGACCTCTTCTCTGATTTTTGGCCTGTAAAGTTAGAACCCCTTTCATATTTGATTGCATAAGGAATTCATTTCACTTTCCACTAATGCACCAAGCAAGGTAGGTTGGAAACAGTATGGATGAATCTGAGCTCATTCTATAGGTCTTGCTTGTGAGAAACTAATGCTGGAGCATAGACTTATGTAGCCATCCATTCCAAGTTGTGGTCTAGGGAGTGTATTCTATAGTGATGGTCTAGGTTCCAATGTGAGTTGGGACAACCTTTTTTTTATTTGTTTAAATTAATCCAAGAGCCACCATCTCTACTTTTCGAAGGAACATAGCAGCTGCCAGCATCTTTTTACCCATTTTTCTTTTTTACATCTCGATTACGTCCTCTTTGACTTGAGTTTCCTGGAGCAGAATCAGTTATACTTTTTGTTGGATTTAATGAAGTCCGAGATTGCCCTTTGCGAAGCTCGCCCATTCAAAGCCCTATAGTTCCAAGAGGCCACTATCGTGATTGAGAATGAGCCGGGCGAGGGGGAAAGATGGAAGGCCTCTACTTTTTCACCTTTTCTTCCCCCTTTTTCATTTCTTCGTTGAATCTATCCCCTGCTTTGTCTTTTTCGTGATGTCAGGAGCTACACTGATTGTGATGTTTGATAATTTTCAATTTGCATACGTCTGGAATTTTGTTTCCACGGTTGTTGAGAGTTCCAATTTGAGCATTATTACCCAGTGGGTAATCTTCCGATATTCGAAAGACGCATGAGTTTCATCAAAATTAACATATAAAGATGGGTTGGAAAGCTGCCTATCTGCGAAAGCTGAATAGATCTGATTTTAAGGCTCCCCATTCAAATCAACATCTTCCATCCTCCAAATCTTGTTGAAATTCCACAACTCCCTATGGGCTTGAAGATGGTGGTCACGCAGAGCTTCTAGAACAATCTCTACGTGTTTCAGATACTCCTCCCAGGTCTTGCTATAAACCCTACCAACGTGTGCTTTTTTTATTCTCCTATTTTTTACTATAGTCACATCCTCATAAATAGTTCTATGATCTCAGCCAATTTCAGTCTTTCAGTAGTGAAACACGATTTCATTATTCAATCTATCCCCTTCGTTCTGGAGTTTAGGAATGATTTTCTATGGTCTCTTTTCCTTAAACTTCAGCCCTCTTTAAGCTCTCTTCTAGGGAATTTTTGCTTCGTCTACTAACAAGTCTCGATAAGCTGTCGCAATAAGGAAATTCGTTAAAAGAGATATCGATCGATCTGTCTTTCAATATTGACTCTTTTCCTCTTTCTGTTGTTTTTGATCTATATTTCCTTTAAGAAAGAAAAGAGATATTTGACTTCTCACCCTATTAATAACTTTGTGTCTTATCAAGCTTCTTGACTTGAAAGCTTTCGTTTTAGCGATAAGATACCCTCCTGAAAGAAGCCCTCAATCATCCTCAGTGGAAGAAAGCTATGATAGAAGAAATTGAGGCTCTAAAGAAGAACGACACTTGGGAGCTGATCACGTTACCAAGAGGCAAACGTACGTTTGGCTGTGGTGGGTATATACCCTGAAACACAAAGCTGATGGCTCTATCGAGAGCGCTCGTCTTGTGGCGAAAGGTTTCACACAAACCTATGGCATCGATTACCTCGAGACGTTATCTCCTGCGACCAAACTAAAAAAAATTCCATACGAGTCATTCTGTCAGTTGCAGCTAACAGATCTTGGTCACTGCATCAGCTCAATGTCAAAAAGGCATTTCTTCATGGAGACCTCCACGAATAGGTTTCTATTCGTCCTCCACCAGGTTTTCGAGCTCAGGGGGAGGAAGGGAAAGTTTTTCAGGTCCTCCTCTGCTCCTCGGGCTTGGTTCGAGATATGAAGTTTATGAAGGTGTTCATATAACACAGTAGGGGGACCTAATGGACCTATAGATCATGGGCTCCAACGATTCGAAGCTAGCCGACTAATCTCATTATCTAAACTAGCCAACATTCGTTAACTACCGGGACACTCCACTATAGCCCGATAGTTGCACTCCCCTCACTATAGATATATTTCTGTCCACTTGATTTAACCATGTTTAGTAAGTCGTTCCTTCACAGGTTGTTTGTAGCTATAGCTAGGTGATGTGGACTTTTCCTACCACAAGCGCACGGGTCAAGTAATAATATAGTGAATAGTAAATTCGAATGTCGTCCTCTGGATTGGATTTTTAAGCAAATCAAGTATTGCAAATTATCTTGCCCAATTTTATTTAGGGATCAAAAAGTGATGAATAGGTGATGATACAAACAAATCAAAGCAAGTAAAAAGAATGGAAATTCAATTGGGAAAACTACTTAGGGAATTGATTTCGCCGATTTCGTTTAGGATTGATTTTAAAGAATAAGTTATTATGCACAATGAAATTATGAGCCAAAGACCCTTTAATCACAACTACCTCTCCCGAGTATAATTGGTTCTCATGCAAATTAACCAACTTGATATCCCTATCTAAATTTATTAACATGCAAGGCAATGAGATCTTTTAACCAATTCTAAAGATAATCTAAAACCGTCAAGAATTAGAAAGTAAACTTTATTCATGCAATCTTGAGCAAGTCTAAATCAAATCCCCTCTCCCGAGCTAGATTCGAAACTTAAATCATCCAACTAATGGCCAATTAATTGAAAGCATTAAATCAAGATTACAAACACAATAACATTGCACAACTTAAACCATAAATCAATCCATAAACTTAATCAACTACATCAACCCCTAAGCTACAAGTTTAGCTACTCATGAATGAAAATACAATCTCAACTAAACAAGTAAAAGCCATAAATCTAACTTAAGGAAGAAAAGGGAAAAGAAAACTCAATGTAGGCCGAGTCCCGACGTCCCCGTCACGATCCCCACGAACAATGGGTTGATTTCCAAGTTCCTCCTTTGTTTGCAGCCTCAAAATCCTCTATTCTGTCCTCTTTACGGCTCCAAAAGGTCCCCAATTGATCTCCCCTAAAACCTAGCCGAAGTGAAGCTTTTATTCTGATTTTTCGTCTTAGCGTCGAGACGCTGTCAAGACAGCGTCGCGACGCTGCCTCTTATACGCGCGTTCTGAATAAGGAAAAACGGTAGCGTCGGGACGCTTCCTATCATAGCGTCTCGACGCTGTAAGCTTTACGCGCCTAATCTGATATGGAATGTGAGCGTCGAGACGCTCAAGAGCTAGCGTCTCGACGCTAGCCTGCTGTTTACCGAGATTTGACTTTTCTCCACTTTTACTCTTTTCATTCCTTTGCATCTTTTCACGCCCCGAGCACCCGATTAACTCTGATATTGCATTATAGCTCCGATCAACCATTTCCTACAAAATAAACAATAAAGCGCAATAAAATGGCCCAAACACCATAGAAGACTAGCTAAATTAAATCAGTAAAGATAGCTAGCTATGCTCGCTATCAAATACCCCCAAACTTAAGCTTTTGCTAGTCCTCGAGCAAACTAGAAATCAAACATACAATGGAAGAATGGATGCAACAATCATAACTCAATCCTCAAGGCTCAAAAGTCAATAACCAAGTAAGCAAGAGATATGCACATAAGGACCAATGAGGGAGACAAATTAAAATTTTTCCAAAATTAACTTGCACAAGCGAGATCTAACTCAACAAGATCAGACTCTACTAGCCCGGGATTGGATTATTAAACTCTCAGCTCATCTTCCCTCTACACTGGCACTAAGGTTTCACTAATGAGTTAATGCAACAAATTAGTTTGTTTATCTCCATACTTAGGTGCTTTTAATTAACAATTGAATTAAGCATATAAATGTGGCACTAGCTTTCACACACCCATTGCAGGGACCCTTAACCTGAGATTTCTCTGGTTGGCCTAACTGATCACAACAGGGGTAGCTCTTTTTGCCTTAATCTTTATTAAACATTGCAAACTGTGCACAGGCCATGGCATAATAATTTTCTTTTCAACAGTAACAACAAGAATGATTTTTCGTTATGAACATAATAGCAGATATTCTTTTCTTTTCTCCTAAGCAAGATCAAACATGCTAATTTGCAAAAAATTAACTCTTTAGCTCTACCCTACACCTATCGAGGTGACAACAAGCATATGAACCCAATAATTCGCTCCTAAGCATTCAAATCCAAATCTAGCCAAGACAGATACTCTACTCATGCAAGCCATCTCCTAGAAAAATTTTAAAAAGTCTCCCTTTTTGGGCACTTATGCTTACATCTCATCACAAGCTTGAAAATTGACAAGAAAGCCTATCCTAAGACATCATAATCATGCAAAAGTAGCATCCAGAAAACAACCATATGCATCATTCAACGAAAGCTCAAAACTATAGCCCGAACTCAGATGCTCAAGGGCTCCACAAACATGCTAATCCACCCCCAAACTTAAAATATGCATTGTCCTCAATGTATAAAGAAAATAAAGCATAAACAAGCATGAGAACAATAAAAGAATGACAGAAGTGAATAATACTAGCCTGGAATGATGATGACTTCTTGCTTGAAAGCCTGGAATCTTGAAAGCTTGAAAACAAAGGAGAGGAAGAAAACAAGACCTACAAAACAAAAACAAACAATAAATCAAAAACAAAAGGGAAAAACACTAAACTTACTTGGGTTGCTTCCCATAAGCGCTTGTTTAACGTCATTAGCTCGACGTGTTGCACGTGCTTCAAGGAGGCTTTTGTTCTGTGAATCCAACAAAGGTGCTCTTTCTTGCACCTTTCCTGTAGCCCATGTAAAGCACTTCATCTTTAGAGTCTTCAACTGCTTTAAAGATTTCTTTTTCGTTCTTGACTCTAATAGTGAGCTCCCTGCGCTCAATATCTATGATCGCTCGCCCAGTAGCGAGGAATGGTCGTCCTAATATGACAGGCATTGAAGGATTTTCTATCATGTCCATAACATACAAGTCAATAGGTGTTGGTACGATTTTCCGCAAGCGCACGGGTCGTCACAAGTAATATAAAACGGTAGTAATACCGAGTATCGAATCCTCAGGGAAATTGAATTAATTCCATTAAGTACCAAGAATCATCATGTTTTAATTTTATTTAGAAGATCAACTCGAATGATAGTGCGAAAATTTAAGGAATTAATAAAAATAAACATGTAATAATGAAATGAAAATAACCAAATAAGGGAACTTGACCTAGGGTGTTATCTAGCTTTCTTGGATTTGTAGCTCAATTATATGGATGTATGTAACTAATAATCTTCAATTCCATAAATCTAGAAGTAAATTTAAGCAGATTTCTCTTTCAAGCTCCTCCACATCTCATACTAACATAACTAATTTATGTGTCCATCTCCTTAGTTAATCATAGTATGGCATTAAGCAACTTCATAATCAATTTCTAACAATTCTCTTTCACTCTCGTGTTCCAAGCAATCGTTAGCCATGCAATTTGGATCTAATCTAATTTCTCTCTGTCGAGTATCAATTTAGACCAACATATCAATTAATCCGTGATCAAGAGATTAAAAGCATTAAGCAAGAATTGCATAGATGAAATATGGAGAATTTCATTACATAATCCAAGTAATTGCGCTACAACATCCAATTGACTAGAATAACGGCCCTAGGTCTCAAGATCTACTCACAAATGGAAATAATTTTGCCAAAATGATCTTGATCCATAGGCCTAACTCAAATTACAACAAGGAATTATAAAGAAGTAAGGAAGAAATAACCGATAATTCGATCCCAAGCTCCCGCTACGATCATCTCGAATCTTGAGCCTTGGAATCTCGCTCAATTCCACCTTTTTCCTCACAATTCTTCTCACTTTTTCTCTCTATTTGAGCTAGGGGAGAGCTCCCCCAAATTTGGGATGATTTGAACCAAAGGGAAGGGGCCTTTTTATAGTGCAAGGGGCTGGAATTTTCTTGCTGAACAAGTCGACAGCGTCGAGACGCTACGTCATGTTGTCTTGGGGCAGAAGTTGTCGCAGCGTCGCGACGCTACGCAGACAGCGTCGCGACGCTGTCGCGATTTTTGCACGCGCTAATCGGACCACCTAGCGTTGAGACGCTACGGTCCTAGCGTCTCGACGCTAGGCCTTCTAGAAGCCTGATTTGCAGATTTTTGCCTCCTTTCTTTAATCTTTTGGGCTTTTTGGGCTTCCTTCTTCAATTGTCTTCTCTTCTTTGGACTTTAGGGCTTGGATCTTCAATGATTATTCTTTGAATTGCCCAAAAAGTCTCCAAATTTACCCAAATTCTCTTAAAATCTCAGTTTTGTTGCCCAAACTCGGTTTTCTGTAAAATCAACATAAAAAATACATTAAAGCTCACAATTCATGCACAAAACTAGCTAAAATTAATAGGAAAATGATGACATTTTTGCATGTCATCACACCCCCAAACTTAAAGTTTTGCTAGTCCCGAGCAAAGTAAAGTAATGCATATGAATCATAACTTGCATGCTAACAACTCTATCTTCAATGCTCCTAGCCATGAATGCAAACTATTGAAACAAATAAGTAAGCATGAACAAACATCAAGAAGTTTAAAATTTAATCCTATCCTCCCTTGCAAAAATGAATCATCATTTGTTTTATCATAATCTTTACTAGCCCGGAATCATTTATATACTCCTCCATTCATCTTCCCCCTACACTGGCACTAAAGCTCGCCCTTTTAGCCATCATACTTATCTAGCAAGTACTACCTTACTCAGGTGCCCAAAATTCTTGAGGTGTCCCCCAAACCTTTTTTTTTTTTTTTTTTGCATGATAATCCTTTTAGATGTAGCGCCTTCATTCTGGCTTGCCAACATTGGTGATGAAAGCATCCAACTACGAGCGCCTCATCTTTCAGGTTGCCGAGGCATGCTCATTTCTTTCCAGCGCTTTCATGCAAAGGCAAACGATGGGTGTCATGAATGCCCCTGGTTACTGATAGCGAGCAGAAATGTCGCTATTTTAGTCTCAAATTATTAAGCTTTTTGGTGCTTTAATCGTGATTTTAATGAATATATTTAATGAATTTTGTTATTTTGTCTTTAGGAGCATAAATGATGATTTTGGGAGAAAAAGAGCCAAAATTGATGGAATTATAGCCCAAATCAAAGTATGAAGCCCAAAGAAAACATCCATGAGGAAAAGTCCAAGAGAAATGAAGAAGAAGGCCCAAAAATCAGCCCAAAAAGAAGCTGATTTTTCTGGAAAATCTGGACAGCGTCTCGACGCTTAACAAGGCAGCGTCGCGACGCTGCCCTTTCTTGTTGCCCAAGCCGCGTGCGCAGCAGCGTCGCGACGCTTGGCAAGGCAGCGTCGCGACGCTACCCCTTTTCCAGGCCTATAAATAGGCGCCCTTGGTGCCTCATTTTCTCATCAATCAAATCATTACTCACTCATTCCTTTCTTTCCTTTCTTAAGACTCCTTTTTTGGAGCCCCTCTCAAGGCTTTTGAGCCTTTTTGAGAGGGTCCTTCTAGTGGGAATTTTTGGGGAATTTTGGGGAGCAATTCTAGAGGCTCGAGGAGTAGTCAGCGGGGGCTCCAAGCGTCAGCAAGGGGTTTTTCGACGGTCAATTCCTTTTCCTTTATGCCTTTTAATATGCTTTCCCTTGTAATTATTGTGAATATTATGTGTAGCTAAACCCCAATTTGGGGTCTTGAAATGAAATGTTAGTGGAAATATTGTTATAATTTCTTGTCTCTTGCCCATGTCCTAATTATTTGTATGGATGTGCTTAATGCTTTACTCAATCTGGCCAATTGTGTAATGATTCGATTCTTAATGGAAACTCGACGGAGAGAAATTAGGATAGATCATAATCCATGCAACTAGTTTAATTGCCCGTTGTGACACCGGGATTAGTTGATTAAACATAGATTCCTAAAATGAATCAGGGCGTAATAATTAATGATTTTTAATAGCGCTAAGGACACTTAGGTTGTTAAAATGAATTAATTACAATTAGGGGAAACCGACAGGAGAACCTATGTGATTAACGGAGATTCTAGGTTTATAATTAGTTGGGCAATGAGATAGGATAATTATAGCATTTATTTAAGCTAATCATTGATTTTCAAGACCCCTCTTCCCATTTCAAGAAAAACTCTTTCTCCACATTTTAATTCTGATTGATCAAATTTGTTTTAATTAAGTCTTTTTAAATTCAAATTCTTTTTATTTCATGAGCGTAGTTCCTAAATATTATTTCACCTAAGTATTTTCAGTGCTCAAGAGAATTTTAATTAATTGCTTAAGTTTCGCTTCGCCTCCCTGAGGATTCGATACTCGGAATACTTTCCGTTTTATATTACTCGTGGCCCGTGCGCTTGCGGATAATCGTTATACACACACGCAACAAGTTTTTGGCGCCGTTGCCGGGGAGGCTTGATTTTTAAGCAAAAATTAATTTTTCTTGACATCGAAAAGAAAACGGTGAATGGTAATTTAGGTGTAAATATTTTTCTTTCATCATTTTGTGAATATTATTTTATTTTCATTTTTGTTTGGTTCTTTTATTATTATCTGGGAGCATTGCATGCGAAGAAACAAGGTGGTTAATCTGTTTCCGTTAGATCTTGAGATTAACAGGACTCTAAAATTCATTAGAAGAGAAAAAAGATTAACAGAAACGATGGCCCACCAAGAAGAAGCTCCCAAGGCAATTAGAGATTTTTTGCAGCCAGTTCTTCCTACCGAAAATTCTGGAATCGTTTACGCCCCCATCCAAGCTACAAATTTTGAGCTAAAAACAGGATTGATTCAGATGGCGCGCGATAACTCGTTCAAGGGACATCCTTCCGAGGACCCTCACTCTCATCTGCGATCATTCCTAGAAATATGCGGGACAGTAAAGATGAACGGAGTTCCGGCCGACGCAATCAGATTGAGGCTATTTCCATTTTCCCTACAGGATAAAGCAAAAGATTGGCTCGAATCAGTCGAGACGGGCAGCATCAGTACTTGGGACGAGCTTGCCCAGGCTTTTCTGACAAAATTTTTTCCACCGGCTAAGACTACCAAGCTGCGGACTGAAATTGGAACATTCAGACAGCTTGACGATGAGCAGTTATACGAAGCGTGGGAAAGATATAAGGAAATGCTTAGGCGATGCCCCCAACACGGATATCCTGATTGGCTTCAGGTACAGTTATTCTATAATGGATTAAACCCCTCCACAAAGACAGTCTTAGACACATCAGCAGGAGGGAGTTTTCTTTCAAAAACGGTAACAGAAGCCAAGGACCTGCTTGAGGAAATGGCGGCAACAAGTTATCAATGGCCGACGGAGAGAGGAACAGTTACAAAGAAGGCTGGATTGTACGAACTGGATGAGTCAAGTTCACTGAAAGCGCAACTGGCATCGCTGACCAATGCTCTAAACAAATTGACGTCATCTGAGGTGGTCAAGTCCATTTCCACCTTAGCTGAAGGACATTCGAAGAAAGAAGGTCAAGATGTGGAAGAAGTTCAATACATAGGAAACAGATCATATACTCAAGGAGTACCGAACTTCTACCACCCTAGTCTGCGCAACCACGAGAACTTCTCATATGCGAATACGAAGAATGTTTTGCAGCCACCCCCAGGTTTTGCATCAACGAGTACTCCTGAAAAGAAAAATAATCTGGAGGAGATGGTGGCTTTATTCATCAAAGAACAGAGAATATTAAATGTGAGTCTCCAGACATCAGTGAACAACCACGACGCAGCTCTAAAGAATATGGAAGTGCAGATAGGTCAGATTGCTTCAGCAGTAAATGCCCTGCAGAAGGGAAAATTTCCAAGTGATACTGAGCCTAACCCGAAAGAGCAGTGTAAGATGGTGGTTCTAAGAAGTGGCAGAAGACTGGAGGACAGTTTAGAGAAGAAAAAGGAAGAAGAAAAGAGAAGGGATGAAGATGGAGGGGCTGAGGCACAAAAAGCCTCCTCCGAAAGGTTCCAACATCCTCCTAACTCTATTGAATTAAAATGTGATTTTTCTAACAGCTGTGCAGGTAGAAAAGAAGAAGAGAAGCAGAATGACAAAGAAAAGATGACTGAGGAAGAAGTGGTTCCATGCAACCACCATGACAGAGGTTCGCATATTAGCCCGCCCAAACGGAGGGGCGAATGTCCAACCTTTGATTACAGGGAGTTACCTTTTCCTCAAAGATTTAAGAATGTCAAATTAGACGAACAATTTCAAAAATTTTTAGAAATGTTTAAAAAGTTGACTGTGAATATTCCATTGGTAGAAGCTTTGTATAATATGCCGAATTATGGAAAATTCATGAAGGAAATGCTTTCTAAAAAGAAAAGTCTGAAAAAAGAAGTTTTTAATTTATCTGAGAGTAGCAGTACCATTATTTCTGGTAGGATACCCTCTAAGCAGAAAGACCCAGGGAGTTTTACTGTTCCCTGTACCATAGGAGAAGTATCCTTCGATAGGGCTTTGTGTGATTTAGGAGCAAGTATAAATTTGATGCCCTACTCTGTGTACAGGAAGATTGGTTTATCAGGTATGACAGACACTGACGTCACTCTCCAGCTTGCTGATAGGTCGATTACCCACCCGATGGGTGTTGTGGAGGACGTGTTGGTGAAAGTCAACAAATTCATCTTTCCTGTAGATTTCGTGGTGCTGGACATGAAGGAGGACAAAGAAGTGCCAATTATCTTAGGCAGACCTTTCCTAGCCACTGGTAAGGCTGAGATCAGCGTGCATACAGGTAAGCTTACCTTGAACATTGATGATGAAAAAGTCGTGTTTAGTATTTTTGGCCAAGATGAATCTGTTTGTAGCTTGCATACATGTTTTTCTGTTGGGCCTGAATACTTGACTGATGACGATGAAGAGGTAGACTATAATCTTGGCCTAGGCTTAGGAGAAATGCTTGTTGATAATATGGATTTTGATCATGATGCATATATGAATAATCCTCTGTTTGAAAATGACTTGGATCTGCCTGACTTTGAAAATGAATTAGACTTGCCTGCTTGTGAAAATGAAAGATCTGCAGTTGATGATTTACCTTCCTTTGAAAATGAGTTGGAATTGCCTGAACTGAATAATTTTGATGATGATGTTGAATTGCCTGACACTGAGCATGAACGTAAAAGGCATAAAAAAGATTGCTCGATAGATAATTTTGAGTCTGACCATGATTACAGTGAATCTATTGAGTCTGATCTTGACATTCCTGAATGCATGAATCCTGACAATGTGAATACTTTCTTTTCATGTCCTGATAATGTGTATAGAATTGAATCTGACCCAGAAGAACTTGAATCTGTGGATAGTATAGAATCTGATCCTGAAATTCTTGAATTCTTTAATTCTTCTGATGATGAGTCATATGATAGCTTAGTTGAATCATTTTTTAATTCTGAGTCTGAAGGATCTAATGAGCATGTAGATATTTTTTCTGATGAATGGACTGGCATGACTGATAGGCCATCTCTAGATCCTAGACCAGTAGACATTATAACGCTTGATGACTCTGTTAACAACTGTTTTAAAAATAGAGATTTAGAAAAGAGATTTGATGCGGCTGATTATTTTCTGAAATGTTATTATGAGAATCTCTTTAGTGAAGATGGGCCAGGGGAAAGTTTTTTTTCTCCCCTGTTTGTAGTATGCAATTCGGTGCGTGATTTCTTGCAGGGCCCGGAGGATGATGAAAATTTTTATTTTGAGCCTCCGTAAGCGTGCCGAGCCTAGTCTAGCTAAAGACGTTAAAGAAAGCGCTGCTTGGGAGGCAACCCAAGGATTAAAGTAGTTAGTTGTTTTTGCGGTAAATAATTTCTTTGCTCCGTGATCCAATTTTGTTTTGCAGGATCACCTTAGCAAATCCCAAAATTCCACATTTCCCATTTTTCATGGATCCAAAGGAAGAGGATGAAGCGCTCCTAGCTCAGGGAAGTCTCAGTATCCCTCTTTATGCTTTTCTGTTTTAAAACATTGGGGACAATGTTTAGTTTAAGTTTGGGGGGAGGCTTCCGCTGTGTTGAGCATATTTAAATTCTGTTGGATGCATGAATAGATAGCCATGATAGCCAAGGATGTGATTTTTGAAATTTTGGGAGAAAATGGTTTATATGATTGTGGAATCTGGGAGCACGGCAGAAATTGTGAAATTTTAAAATTTTTTGATACTTAGTTTTGATGTCTAAAGCATGCAATAGTCTTATCTAATGACGTCTTTGAAAATCTAGATTCTTATTATGGTTTTCAAAGTTGTTGTCACCCCGATAGGCTTAGTTTCTAATATCAGGAAGTTCATGCTTGATTGCTCTAAAGAACTAGGTAGGAAAAATTTTTTATGCCTGCTGAGAGAAAAGCAAAAGCAACAAAAGAAAATGTGAGAAAAAGAAAATCTGTTGAAAAAGAATTTTTGCTTGCTCAAAAGAAAAAAAAGCCTAGGGGTAAAAAGAGCTACCTGCGGTGTGATCAGTTAGGCCAACCAAGAATAAAATTCGGGTTAAGGGTCCCTGCACCGTAGTGTGAAAGCTAGTACCAATAGATATCAAAATGCAAGTTTGGGGGAGGAGCAAAAGAAAAAGAAAAGAAAAAGAAAAGAAAAAGAAAAGAAAAAGAAAAATCATGTGAGAATCCTGCTCCCCCATGAAAAAAGAAAAAGATGACAGGCACCCTAGTTACTTTTTTTTGCATGATAGAAGGACTCCGAAGTATTAGGGGCTCTTAGCCAGTGTAGGGGGAAAACAAATGGAGAAAGCCATAAAACTAATCTAGGTTAGTAAAAGAATCAATAGATAAGTCTTGAGCATGCTATTCATTAATCTTAAGTTCAAACTAGTTTAAGATTTCTTCAAAAGTATGCGGTGCTTGCTTATTCCACTTGCATGTTTTCCATTCGATCCTAAGAATTCCAAAATCATTGAGGGTTGAGCGATTCTATTTCATGCATCTTTAGAATTTATTTTGCTCGGGACTAGCAAAAGCTTAAGTTTGGGGGTGTGATAGCGAGCAGAAATGTCGCTATTTTAGTCTCAAATTATTAAGCTTTTTGGTGCTTTAATCGTGATTTTAATGAATATATTTAATGAATTTTGTTATTTTGTCTTTAGGAGCATAAATGATGATTTTGGGAGAAAAAGAGCCAAAATTGATGGAATTATAGCCCAAATCAAAGTATGAAGCCCAAAGAAAACATCCATGAGGAAAAGTCCAAGAGAAATGAAGAAGAAGGCCCAAAAATCAGCCCAAAAAGAAGCTGATTTTTCTGGAAAATCTGGACAGTGTCTCGACGCTTAACAAGGCAGCGTCGCGACGCTGCCCTTTCTTGTTGCCCAAGCCGCGTGCGCAGCAGCGTCGCGACGCTTGGCAAGGCAGCGTCGCGACGCTACCCCTTTTCCAGGCCTATAAATAGGCGCCCTTGGTGCCTCATTTTCTCATCAATCAAATCATTACTCACTCATTCCTTTCTTTCCTTTCTTAAGACTCCTTTTTTGGAGCCCCTCTCAAGGCTTTTGAGCCTTTTTGAGAGGGTCCTTCTAGTGGGAATTTTTGGGGAATTTTGGGGAGCAATTCTAGAGGCTCGAGGAGTAGTCAGCGGGGGCTCCAAGCGTCAGCAAGGGGTTTTTCGACGGTCAATTCCTTTTCCTTTATGCCTTTTAATATGCTTTCCCTTGTAATTATTGTGAATATTATGTGTAGCTAAACCCCAATTTGGGGTCTTGAAATGAAATGTTAGTGGAAATATTGTTATAATTTCTTGTCTCTTGCCCATGTCCTAATTATTTGTATGGATGTGCTTAATGCTTTACTCAATCTGGCCAATTGTGTAATGATTCGATTCTTAATGGAAACTCGACGGAGACAAATTAGGATAGATCATAATCCATGCAACTAGTTTAATTGCCCGTTGTGACACCGGGATTAGTTGATTAAACATAGATTCCTAAAATGAATCAGGGCGTAATAATTAATGATTTTTAATAGCGCTAAGGACACTTAGGTTGTTAAAATGAATTAATTACAATTAGGGGAAACCGACAGGAGAACCTATGTGATTAACGGAGATTCTAGGTTTATAATTAGTTGGGCAATGAGATAGGATAATTATAGCAATTATTTAAGCTAATCATTGATTTTCAAGACCCCTCTTCCCATTTCAAGAAAAACTCTTTCTCCACATTTTAATTCTGATTGATCAAATTTGTTTTAATTAAGTCTTTTTAAATTCAAATTCTTTTTATTTCATGAGCGTAGTTCCTAAATATTATTTCACCTAAGTATTTTCAGTGCTCAAGAGAATTTTAATTAATTGCTTAAGTTTCGCTTCGCCTCCCTGAGGATTCGATACTCGGAATACTTTCCGTTTTATATTACTTGTGGCCTGTGCGCTTGCGGATAATCGTTATACACACACGCAACAGTTACTAACACTTTCAAGAAAGTGGAGCATTTATTATTATTATTATCCTTTGAGCAATTCATTTCTTTTTCCCAAAGCTCAGTATTACTAACTATTACGCATGAAAGCTATCTAGACAAACTTTACACCTATCGGAGTGACAACAAACTTCCAAAGCATATAAGTTTCATCTAGGCTTTCAAAATCATAATAAAACAAGTGAATCATCATACTTTGCAAGGGGATCAAAGAAAAATTTTAAATTTGCTTGAATTTAGACATGCTTCCAATTTTGCAACAATAAGAGAGAATCATGGCTAAAAGCAAATCATCAGACGTCATTATCATCAACATGCATTTAATTCATCATAAGCATTACTTTGCTTAAGCAAAACCTAAGCAGAACGAATCTCCCCCCCCCAAACATAAAATATACATTGTCCCCAATGTATGAACATTTAATCAGATAAAGAGAGATCGATACTGCCCTGAAAAAGTGAGAGAGTCTGAAACGTCTTGAATTTTTGTCTGAAGAGAGAATGAGCGGATAGGTGTCATTTCACGGGCTCCCTGCTCAAGGATCGATCTTATGGGAGCCTTAGGATCAACACAAAAACTAATATGAAATCTTCAAAAAACTTTAAAAGCTTGGGTTGCCTCCCAAGAAGCGCTTGTTTAACGTCCTGAGCTAGACGGGATTCGGTGTTTTCAACCGAAGTCCACTTCCTTGATCCTCAGAGGATCTTTCTTCTTTTTCTTTCTCAGATCCTGCATAAAAAATTTCAACTTGCACATTGGGTGCACAGCATAAGAAATTTTAATCAAGTAATCCTCCGCTTTCTCGAACATATTATTTAGATACCATCTAAGCCTAACAGCAAGGGGATCAGGTACTGCAATCACTAAGCCTAAATCCTGCATTTCAGAGTTATGATTCTTAGGAGACAAAGAAATAAGCATGGAATGATATGAATTTTTCTCAATATCCCTGTCTCCTAACTTGCATGGATTACTATATGAACAAGGCTCATAGGGAAAATTAAGTTCAAGCTCACTGACCTTGATGGGATTTTCTTTTAATTTACCTTCCTGCTGCTGCTCTGAAACTTGGCATTTTGGCTCATCATGAGGAGTGGCATGGAATTGAGTAGTTTCTGTCAGATTTTCATTGATCTCCCATGCCTCATTGGGTGTCGTAACAAGCACATCACCATCAACAACTGAATCTAGCATCTTTAACCTTTCATAAAAGCTTTCAATCAAAGTCTCCTCGGGTAGTGAGGTATAAGGTTCCATGCAATATCCACTGGAGCAGTCCACGAACTCATGGGACGTCTTTTCAGGTGGAGCTGGCGGCGCTTTCTCCTCCTCTTCTGTGTTTTGATCATCATCTTCATCCAGAATCCTCCTAGTGTTGGTCTGTTTGACTTCTTTTCTCTCTGCTTCCTGCTTTCCACTTCTCCGAGTTATGGCCAGGCATTACTCTTGTGTGTCCATGGTGATGACATTAGATAAATTTCCTTGTTGGATTTCCTTCATGAATATTGTCATTTGATCTATTACAATATCTACTTTGGCTTGAACCTTTTCATTCAAATTTCTAGTCTCATTCATGAAGTTTCTCAGCATTTCTTCCAAAGGGCTTTTCTTTTCTTTAAACTCCTCTTTTAATTCAATGTTGTGGGCATTTCCTTAACAAATCCTTATATCTCTCCCAAGCTTCATATAATTGCTCTTCCTCTAATTGTTGAAATTTTCCAATTTCAGCTCTAAGCTTGGTAATCTTTTCTAATGGGAAAAATTTTGCAAGGAAAGCTTTGACTAAATCATTCCAACCAAGGATGCTATTTGAGGTTAATGAGTTTAACCAATCTCTAGCCTTGTCCTGTAAAGAAAATGGAAATAACTGCAACCGAATTGAGTCAGGGCTAACTCCTCCCATTTTTACAGTTCCACAGATATTCAAAAATGATCTTAGGTGATTGTGTGGATCTTCTGATGGATGGCCTTTGAAAGCATTCTCTCTCACCATTTGAATGAGACTAGCCTTGAGCTCAAAATTATCGACAGTGACTGGCTCGTAAGTTATTCCAGAATAGTTTAATGGAAATTCAGGCAAGAAATAATCTCGAATTGCTTTGTCTTCTGCCATGATTAAATCTCAAAAGAACAGATTATCCACCTTATAGCTCCACAAAACTAAAAAAATAAAATGCAGAAAAATAAATTTCTAAATTAAAATCAAACACTTAATTCTCAATATTAACGGAAAAAATTACAATTTCCTCGGCAACGGCGCCAAAAACTTGTTGGTACGATTTTCCACAAGCGCACGGGTCGTCACAAGTAATATAAAACGGTAGTAATACCGAATATCGAATCCTCAGGGAAATTGAATTAATTCCCTTAAGTACCAAGAATCATCATGTTTTAATTTTATTTAGAAGATCAACTCGAATGATAGTGCGAAAATTTAAGGAATTAATAAAAATAAACATGTAATAATGAAATGAAAATAACCAAATAAGGGAACTTGACCTAGGGTGTTATCTAGCTTTCTTGGATTTGTAGCTCAATTATATGGATGTATGTAACTAATAATCTTCAATTCCATAAATCTAGAAGTAAATTTAAGCAGATTTCTCTTTCAAGCTCCTCCACATCTCATACTAACATAACTAATTTATGTGTCCATCTCCTTAGTTAATCATAGTATGGCATTAAGCAACTTCATAATCAATTTCTAACAATTCTCTTTCACTCTCGTGTTCCAAGCAATCGTTAGCCATGCAATTTGGATCTAATCTAATTTCTCTCTGTCGAGTATCAATTTAGACCAACATATCAATTAATCCGTGATCAAGAGATTAAAAGCATTAAGCAAGAATTGCATAGATGAAATATGGAGAATTTCATTACATAATCCAAGTAATTGCGCTACAACATCCAATTGACTAGAATAACGGCCCTAGGTCTCAAGATCTACTCACAAATGGAAATAATTTTGCCAAAATGATCTTGATCCATAGGCCTAACTCAAATTACAACAAGGAATTATAAAGAAGTAAGGAAGAAATAACCGATAATTCGATCCCAAGCTCCCGCTACGATCATCTCGAATCTTGAGTCTTGGAATCTCGCTCAATTCCACCTTTTTCCTCACAATTCTTCTCACTTTTTCTCTCTATTTGAGCTAGGGGAGAGCTCCCCCAAATTTGGGATGATTTGAACCAAAGGGAAGGGGCCTTTTTATAGTGCAAGGGGCTGGAATTTTCTTGCTGAACAAGTCGACAGCGTCGAGACGCTACGTCATAGCGTCGAGACGCTGTGACGTCATGTTGTCTTGGGGCAGAAGTTGTCGCAGCGTCGCGACGCTACGCAGACAGCGTCGCGACGCTGTCGCGATTTTTGCACGCGCTAATCGGACCACCTAGCGTTGAGACGCTACGGTCCTAGCGTTGAGACGCTACGGTCCTAGCGTCTCGACGCTAGGCCTTCTAGAAGCCTGATTTGCAGATTTTTGCCTCCTTTCTTTAATCTTTTGGGCTTTTTGGGCTTCCTTCTTCAATTGTCTTCTCTTCTTTGGACTTTAGGGCTTGGATCTTCAATGATTATTCTTTGAATTGCCCAAAAAGTCTCCAAATTTACCCAAATTCTCTTAAAATCTCAGTTTTGTTGCCCGAACTCGGTTTTCTGTAAAATCAACATAAAAAATACATTAAAGCTCACAATTCATGCACAAAACTAGCTAAAATTAATAGGAAAATGATGACATTTTTGCATGTCATCAATAGGGAGGAAAAATCTACCTACTCTGATTAACACATTTTCTACAATACCAACTGGTCTCACCACAGATTGATCAGCCAATTGGAGCTTTACAGGAGTATACTTAATCTCACCTATATCTAACTTTTTACACAAGGGCAATGGGATAATATTAATGCTAGCACCTAAATCACATAATGCTCTGAAAGAATAAGTACCAAAACTACAAGGAACAGAAAAACTCCCTGGATCTGCTACTTTTTCAGGTACTTTTTGTTGTACTCTGGTGCTGCATGTGGAAGCAAGATAAACAGTGTCAACCTTCTTTTCTTTTCGCTTCTTTGCTAACCACTCCTTCATGAACCTGTTGTATTGGGGCATCTCTAATGCCTCTGCAAAAGGAATATTAATATTCAGATTCATAAAAGCATTCATAAATTTATCAAACTGAACCTGATTGTTCTTTTTCTTCTTTTTCTTTTTCTTTTCCTTGGGAACCATCAGTGTGGGAGAAGGAATAGGAGGCTCAAGGTTAGGCTGTTCAGCCTCATCTGCTGATGTGTCCTCCTCAGCTTCCCCTGTAGGCGTTTCATAGTCCTCAGATTCAGGTTCCTCGTCAGATTCCTCCTGGTGCACAGTGATTGCCTTACAATACTCCATCTGGGGTTTCTCTTGTTCAGCTGGGGCCTTACCTTTATTCATGGTGCTTACAACATTCACCAACTGTCCCAGCTGAGTCTCAATGTTCTTGATGGCTGCACTGTGGCCATTCACTGTTGAATTGATGGCAATTACTGCCTCCTCTAACTTGGTTGTCCTGTTACTAGACTCTGCAATGAAAGCTCCCACAAGATCTTCTAACTTTTTATTATCTTGAGTTTGAGGGGCAAAACCAGGAGGATTAAGAACATTCTTGGTATTAGCATAAGAGAAATTTTCATGGTTCCTATTGTTAGGGTGATAATGTGTAGGTGTAGAACTATTATTATATCCCCTAGAATTAAAATTTGATACATACTGAACCTGCTCGATGGTCTCCTCCTGAGGTCTAGATGCTAAAGCAGCAGCTGATTCAATTGACTGTGCACTCCCTGTACCTGAAAATTTCATAAAAGCATTGGCAAGGGAGGTCATCTGGGCCTGGAGTGCACTTACTTTATCAACCTCAAACACTCCAGCAGCAATCTTTTTAGGTGTAAACCGCTCAGATGGCCACTGATAGCTGTTGGTGGCCATATCCTCTAAAAGTGTGCGAGCGTTTTCCACGGTCTTGGACAACAGAGTCCCACCTGCAGCTGCATCAACAATCGTTTTTGTACTAGGAGTTAAACCATTATAAAACAACTGTACCTGAAGCCAATCGGGGTAACCATGCTGAGGACACTTCCTCAGTAGCTCTTTGAATCGCTCCCAAGCTTCGAACAGCTGCTCATCATATTGTTGTTGGAATGTCCCAATCTCGGTCCTCAGCTTGACCGTCTTTGCAGGAGGGAAAAATTTCTTTAAAAAGGCCTGGACCAAAGCATCCCAAGTGGTGATGCTCCCAGGAGTAATAGACTGCAACCAATCACGTGCTTTATCCTGCAAAGAAAAAGGAAATAAACGTAAGCGAATAGCATCCTCAGAGACACCATTAATCTTTACCGTCCCACATATATCCAAGAATGATTTAAGATGAGAATTTGGATCCTCAGTGGGCGATCCTCTGTATGCACAATCTCGAGCCATCTGAATGAGGCCAGTCTTCAGCTCAAAGTTGTTGGCATTAATCGGTGCATAGACAATTCCCGATTGCTGTCCCTGAAACACAGGCTGGAAATAATCTCTAATAGGCCTAGGCTCCTCAGGTGGATTTTGATCTGCCATTTGAATAATTTCTCTATTTTCCCTTCGAAGTCTAAGAATTGTTCTTTCTATCTCGGGATCAAATGGTATCACTTCTCTACTACTACGCATGCAAAATTAAAAATACCTTAAAAAGGAAAGAAAAACAAATATGGAAATAAATAAAGAAAGGAAAACAACTAATCTAAATATGGAAAATATAATCAAGAAAAAGAAAACAAACTAAACTAATATGGAATGCAAAAATAAATATGGCAAAAATGCAAATAAGGAAACTAATCTAGAAAAGGAAAAACAAGAACAAATAAAGAAAAGATTACTCAACTAAAAGAATACTAACCTATAAAATCAAATATGGAATGAAAGACAAATAAGGAAAAATGCAACAAACCTAAAAAAAAATAACAATACACCCTAAATTAAGATCAAGCAATTTTTTCACAATATCAATTTAGCTAAATGTGCCAATCCCCGACAACGGCGCCAAAAACTTGATGTGGACTTTTCCTACCGCAAGCGCACGGGTCAAGTAATAATATAGTGAATAGTAAATTCGAATGTCGTCCTCTGGATTGGATTTTTAAGCAAATCAAGTATTGCAAATTATCTTGCCCAATTTTATTTAGGGATCAAAAAGTGATGAATAGGTGATGATACAAACAAATCAAAGCAAGTAAAGAGAATGGAAATTCAATTGGGAAAACTACTTAGGGAATTGATTTCGCCGATTTCGTTTAGGATTGATTTTAAAGAATAAGTTATTATGCACAATGAAATTATGAGCCAAAGACCCTTTAATCACAACTACCTCTCCCGAGTATAATTGGTTCTCATGCAAATTAACCAACTTGATATCCCTATCTAAATTTATTAACATGCAAGGCAATGAGATCTTTTAACCAATTCTAAAGATAATCTAAAACCGTCAAGAATTAGAAAGTAAACTTTATTCATGCAATCTTGAGCAAGTCTAAATCAAATCCCCTCTCCCGAGCTAGATTCGAAACTTAAATCATCCAACTAATGGCCAATTAATTGAAAGCATTAAATCAAGATTACAAACACAATAACATTGCACAACTTAAACCATAAATCAATCCATAAACTTAATCAACTACATCAACCCCTAAGCTACAAGTTTAGCTACTCATGAATGAAAATACAATCTCAACTAAACAAGTAAAAGCCATAAATCTAACTTAAGGAAGAAAAGGGAAAAGAAAACTCAATGTAGGCCGAGTCCCGACGTCCCCGTCACGATCCCCACGAACAATGGGTTGATTTCCAAGTTCCTCCTTTGTTTGCAGCCTCAAAATCCTCTATTCTGTCCTCTTTACGGCTCCAAATGGTCCCCAATTGATCTCCCCTAAAACCTAGTCGAAGTGAAGCTTTTATTCTGATTTTTCGTCTTAGCGTCGAGACGCTGCCTCTTATACGTGCGTTCTGAATAAGGAAAAACGGTAGCGTCGGGATGCTTCCTATCATAGCGTCTCGATGCTGTAAGCTTTACGCGCCTAATCTGATATGGAATGTGAGCGTCGAGACGCTCAAGAGCTAGCGTCTCGACGCTAGCCTGCTGTTGACCGAGATTTGACTTTTCTCCACTTTTACTCTTTTCATTCCTTTGCATCTTTTCACGCCCCGAGCACCCGATTAACTCTGATATTGCATTATAGCTCCGATCAACCATTTCCTACAAAATAAACAATAAAGCACAATAAAATGGCCCAAACACCATAGAAGACTAGCTAAATTAAATCAGTAAAGATAGCTAGCTATGCTCGCTATCACTAGGTCAAATAACCGTTTCACCCCTATAGTACTTCTTGTTCCTTAAGTTCCATTAATCCTTCAATGAACAATCGGTTTGTGGTCCAACCATCAAACCTAAGTCCCTCTCGATCCAACGAGAGGGTGGGGCCCCTTGTTCAAGTCCCGGAGTTAGTACTTAAGAGAACAACCTCTCTGCTATCCCTGAAATGGGTAGGAGTGAATTCCGTCTTGCGAAACTATGTCCCCAGCTTAAGTCTCGACTTGTGGCAAAGGGTTTTACCCAGCGGGAAGGAATCGATTTTGAAGAAACTTTTTCCCCTGTTACCATGCTTAAGTCGATTAGAATACTCTTATCCATTGCCACATATTATGATTATGAAATATGGCAAATGGATGTCAAGACAGCCTTTTTGAACGGAAATCTTGAAGAGACTATCTATATGGCTCAACCAGAGGGATTCATAGTCCAGGGTGATGAGCAAAAGGTTTGCAAACTTAAACGATCCATTTATGGATTAAAACCAGCATCAAGATCCTGGAATATACGTTTTGACACTGCGATCAAAACGTATGGCTTTGAACAGAATGTTGACGAACCTTGTGTTTACAAGAAAATCGAAATATTCATACCCTCCTCGTGCTTTGACATTCATAGGACCACAGAGATCCGAGTGCACGAGTTCTAAGGGTTCTTTGGCCCTATAACCTTTTTCCGAAAAAGGTCGTTTAGTCATTTTTCCCTCGAGGCATGTCTCACATGGTGGTAACGAGTCATCTTCTAACTGATTTAGTAGTCCACTCTTTACCAATCTTTCAATCCTATTGCGATTTATGTGGCCTAATCTCAAGTGCCAAAGATAGGTATTCAGAGAAACTTTTTGCCTTTTGTTTTGAGTTTCCGCTACTTTAAACATTTCCGTATTAAAAATAACTTTAACTTGAATTGGCCTTAACACGTATAAGTTGCTTTCAAGTTTTGCATAACATATATGCATACCTCTTTTGTTAACAAACACTTTATTAATATCAAAAGATACTTGGTATTCATGTTCAATCAAACAAGAGATAGAGATTAAGTTCCTTTTTATATCAGGAACGTACAAGACATTTTCAAGTAGTAAAAATCTATCTCCAAAAGCCAACTTGAGAGTTCCAGAAGCTCTGGCTGAGACGACCTCTCCAGTTCCTACTCTGAAAGTTACTTCGCCGTTTTCCAGCATATGCCAGGAACTAATTTCCTGTAAAAAAAGAGCATACATGGTTAGTCACTCCTGAATCTAATATCCAAGCAGAGCTATCTTGCTCAACTAAACATGTTTCGAAAACGAGCAAATCATATTTATGTTGTTTTTCCTTTTCAGCCTTCTTTTCCGCAAGGTACTTGGGACAGTTGCGTTTCCAATGTCCGTCTACATTACAATGGAAACACTTTCCTTTTTCTGCATCTTCTGCCTTGCCTCCCATTGGAGCTTTTCCTTTCCCTTTTTCCTTCTTTTTCTTCATCTGAATACTCTTATTCTTTGAAGTGGAAGGTCCAGACTTTGTTCCTGAGGATGATCCCTTTTGAAACCTCTTGGTTGTGGCAACATTTGCCTCCCCTTCATGTCCTTTCTTAGTAAGACTTTGGTAAGTCTGAAGCTCGTTTAGCAAAGTGGTCAAGTTGAAGTCTATTTTGTTCATGACAGCGTTTGTCCTGAACTGAATGAAGCTCTTCGGAAGAGACTCCATTATGAAACTTACTTGACTACCCTCGTCAATAGTAGCACCGTTTACGTCAGCAATGTTAAACTGAACCATCATGTTCAAAACATGTTCCCTAACTGAAGCATCTTCCTTCATTTGGGAATTGTAAACATTCTTGAGAGCTTCGTGCCTGATTTGTGAGGACAGTTGTCCAAACATACCTTGCAACGAAGTCACGATCTCCCTTGCGGTGACCATCCTCTAGTGCTTTTTCGACAAGACATCCGAATTGCTTGCTAAAATATAGACTCTTGCTTTATCATTAGCTCGAGTCCATTTCTCGTATGTTTCCCGAACAATTCGGTTTGTTGACGAGCCAGGGTTAGGTGGACACTCTTCGGTAAGGACAAACCTAAGATCCTCGATTACTAGTATTGTGTTCAGATTAGACTTCCAAGTCCCATAGTTATCCCCGTTAAGCTTATCCGAAGCAAGTAATTGTACTAGTGAGCTAGACATGCTGAAAAATTAAACAAAGCTATTAGTAGTTGCTTATTAACCATTTTTGAACAAAATCCAATCAGGTTTTAGCAAAAGTAATAATGTACCCAAGATTATTATTTTGCAACGACACTTTAGTGAGTTAGAGCAACCGCTACCGAGGGGCAGTCAATTACTCCTTCACTAAATCAAGACATTTTTGACTATATACTAATCCCAGAATAACTCTTATTCCTATAGTTGTTTAGTTATCGTTACGTTTGGTCAGGAATATACTAACATTTAGTAATCCTTGTAAGTGTGACCCGCCGTTTTAAGATTACAGAGAATGGCCCCAACAATGCTATCGAATGGAAAAGCTAATGTTGGAAATGGTCCTAAGTAATCCTATCCATCTCTGGAGTTTGCGTTGTTCCGATCTCCATGTTACAACCCTCCGAATGGTTAGTAGATCCAGGGCATACAAGCAGGCGCAACATAGAAATCTCACGGTGCAACCTAACGGAGGAGACCGTAGGATGTGTTGACACACTTCTTTCACTCACTTGCTATAAATACTTTATCCATTCACCTTGTTATTGATTTATGCAAACACCTTCCGAATGGAGCAGTTGAGGTATAATCAACACGAGGCCAAGCATAAATCTCACCTTGTGAACAAAAGGGAGAACGTGAAAGGGAAATGGATTTGATATATCTCTCCCCTCCCACTAAGTATTTTAAATGGTTTTGGGTATACTTATACTTAGGCGAATTCCGGCTAATTGAATTACCCTAAGTCTAAGTTCATTTAATCTTACGATGTCTAGGTGATAACGATTAAAACCTCACATCACACACGTGCATGCTCATAAAACTGGGTTAACTTTAACTCAAGAACCGACTCGATGCCCAGGTAGGAGGTGTTCCGTAAACCGTCAACTTAAATACCTCCAGCCTTAGACAACATCTCGTCGGGTGAGTCTTCTTGTAACCTATGTTTTACAAGCTTATCGACCTATTTGAATCTAATTGAAATTGATCGATAGATGGATCCAATTTAACCCTAAGTGAGCAGGCACTTTTCTTTGTTATAGATTTTAGATTTCTAAGTGATTTATAACAATTATAAATCTAAACTATAACAACCTTGCCTTTTGAATATAACACTTATAAACAAAATTCTAAGGAAATTTCATGCTTCATGCTAGGTTAATTTTATCTTTAAATAATTATAACTTTTATAACAATTAACCAATTTTAATTAACCATTCAAGCATGAATCTTCCTAAATCAATACAACAATTATATCAATTTTAACATGAAATTTCCCTCATGCATTTGAATTATTAATAACACTTATTAAAATTAAAAATGCATGAACATGCTTTCCTATGGTGGGATTTTAATCTATATGGCATGCTCATAATGCACATACAATCATTTAATTAAATCATACATTCACAATGCATAAAGAAATTAAATCAAGCTAAAATGGAATGGTTTGGCAATCCAAAAACAAACAATTAACTAATTATTACAATAATAATTAATAAAAAATTGCTTGAATCAATCTCGAGCTTCACGAACCGACTCGAACCAACCCTTCATGGAGTGAACCGGCCTTCAAAAGTGTGTATAGGGGCTGAACCGGCTGCAAACAAACCGAACCGGACTGGAAAAGAAGAAGGGAAAAAAAACTGCTGCTGAAATTTTAATTTTCTGCTGCGTCTTCTCCGGTTTTTCTTCGATTTTACAGCCTATATGGACTCTAATGACTCTATAAAAATTACAGACTATAGTACACACATTAACGCTCTTACATATCCGAGCAATTACAATTTCATGAAGGTTTGAATGCTCAAAAAATTGCCAAACCAGAACACTTCCATTTTAGCACACAGAAAATTCAATTTCAAAATGGTACCCACCAAAACAAAATTAAAACGAATTAAGTGCTCTAATCATGCTCGGATACCAATTGAAGGTGTTCATATAACACATGCGGAAGCAATTGAAGATCGAAAGCACTTAAGACATTCAATTTTACTCCTAAAGCATGCATGTTCTAGAAAGGGTAGAAAAGAGAGTAAATGAGTACCAACCTCTTTGATGCTCACTTGTAAGGAACTCCTTGTGATATTATCTTTCTCCAACTTCTCTTGGACTACCTTTAGTGTCTTCCCTACTATTCTCTTGAGCCTAGAAAGACTTGTGGGAGTCTATAGAAGAAAGAAATAGGAAGAGAATGCTTGATGGTACAAGCTTTTGGAAGGAGATGAAATGAGAGAGAATTTGAGCAAGAAAATTTTCAGCATAACACTAAATGAAAGCTTACACCTCTTGAATCTAATTCAAGCCCCTTTTATAGACCTCTCCCATGCAAAGACAAGCTTCATGACACTTAGCCACATGGTCAAGATGAAACTCAAAGTGGATTCTAGGTGTCTACTTCACAACACATGCATCTAATGCATGTTTGTGTTGTTTTCCACTATGTATCATTATGTAAGAGTGGAAAAACCACTAAATCCACTATGAATTGAATCCTAATTGTGAATTTTCAGCTTTTAATTCATTTCAAATTCAATTCAAAATTAAAATTGATTTCTAGGCAATTAATTAGGACATTTCCAAGTAATTTTGATATGATTGATCCAATCAATCTTTATCACCTAATGCCATGAATTATATATGATTCCTAATACAAATATATGGTATTTAAAACACTTTTAAATACCTCATCTCTCAATTCCTAATTTAATTCATAATTAAATCATTGTGTCGTACACGTTTTACGATAAAACCCTATTTCCCGTTTTTGAACGATTCAAAGTTTCCTATCAAAATATTCTAGGCTTTAAACCGATATGAGCTAGTAGGGGGACCTAATGGACCTATAGATCATGGGCTCCAACGATTCGAAGCTAGCCAACTAATCTCATTATCTAAACTAGCCAACATTCGTTAACTACCGGGACACTCCACTATAGCTCGATAGTTGCACTCCCCTCACTATAGATATATTTCTGTCCACTTGATTTAACCATGTTTAGTAAGTCGTTCCTTCACAGGTTGTTCGTAGCTATAGCTAGGTCAAATAACTGTTTCACCCCTATAGTACTTCTTGTTCCTTAAGTTCCACTAATCCTCTAATGAACAATCGGTTTGTGGCCTCTCGATCAAACCTAAGTCCCTCTCGATCCAACGAGAGGGTGGGGCCCCTTGTTCATGTCCCGGAGTTAGTACTTAAGAGAACAACCTCTCTGCTATCCCTGAAATGTGTAGGAGTGAATTCCGTCTTGCGAAACTATGTCCCCAACTATCTATACGATCTTATCCCCAAAATGGTAGGCTTGTTGAGTCGACGATACTGGCCACTCTCACCCATGCAGATCAAAGGATAATCTCGCAACAGAAGTTCATAGATAGCTCAGGATTAAGAACGAGTTACCTAGGTCATCTATGAAAAATAGTCAGTTTCTACTGTAAACGGCGTTATAAAGAAAAAGTGACTTATTTCGTGGTCCTGTCTTATGCAAACTCATTGCATAGGACGCCCCCACTCGCATGTCTCCACATGAATGACTTAGGATCTCATCGTTTGTACTTAATACAAAGTGGGCCGCGTCCATAGTGTCCCCAGGATAAGGCACCCAACCGTATCCTTATACTTTAGACAATTTTGACTATAAACTTGAACTTTATCCTACGATATGTCTCTACATATAGTTCGAGTATTCATTTTATAGCCAAGGATCTTAGTTTATTGGATTTAGGTTAATCATACGCAATTTACATATTCAATAACATCTTTTACTGAATAACCTCAATAACGACTTTATTGAAAATAGAATATGTTTAATGATTTACAAACTACGAGTTTATAGGACATTAAACCCAACAGTTTAGTTATGACTCAGATCGATGGGTTTCCAGAGAAGGAATGCTGATCATTTCGTGTTCATAAAAAGGAAGCAAGAGGAAAAGTTCTCCTAGTGTACTTAGTTTAGAACTCGAAATTCACAAGTCAAATTATGATATTAGTCAGAAAGGCAGCTAGTAAGCAAGTCGAGTAAGACAACTATTATTAAGTCGAGCGAGCTTTCGCTAATACTAATCAAAGGCGAAAAGCTAAAGTAAGAATTCACATAGAGATGATAGGCGTTTATCTATCGTGGAGCTCGATAGTCTTCCTTAAAACCGCTACCGATTCTTGAACAAAAAGTTGTATGCTTGCGAATACCATTTCTGGTCGTGACGTGTTAATGAAATCCATCCCGTGAAAGAAAGTCTTGTTCATTCTTGGGGTGAATAAATATAAACTACTGCTACGGTCTCAAATGTCACTTCGGGATCAACCTCAATGAATTATGGAGTAATGGGCTTGGTATAGATCCGTAGCCCGCTCTGGGTCTTTAACCGAAACTGGGACAAGGTATGGAAAAGCTCGATCAACGTCCTCCTCTCCCGAAGTTCGAAATGTGGAGATACCTCGACCGTCACCTGTTAGCTCTGTTCGCCACGGGTTAGCGACGTAAAGTGCGAATAAAAGTTCATCAGGACATTTTCTTCGACAATTGAAATATCATCATCGTTCTCAAGCCTAGACTTTTTGGGGGTCATATGCAAAATCTCGCTAAGCTTCATTCTACAAGCATTCCTATTTGAATGAGTTTTTTAAAAAAGGTATATGGATTCCATATCATAAAGAAAGGGAATTGATTATGCGATTGATGTGACGGAAGATTGAATTGGTACCAATGAACCAAGAACTGATGGAATTGATGATTTGAACAGGGTGCAGAAGAACAAAGAAAAAAAGTATAAGCAGAGGCTTTTTCTAAACATAAAGGCTAGAAAGATAAAGGTAGAAATCGAGTTCCAAAAGGAATTGACTCCTCAGAGGGGGTAGGAGAACTAAGCTAAGTAAGAAAGTCTTTCTAGCGAGGGGAAAGCAGAGTTATAGCGATTGAACACTTTTCCTAAGGGTTATTCCTTAGATTTTGAATAGCCAAGGTCTTTGGGTCTAGGGCAATAAAGAGTTTCGATTGGTAATACATACGAGGCTTGGGTTTTTTTCCTCAACCGAAAATCTTGCCCGACCCCGAGCAGGGGCCTAATTCACGTACGTAAAGGGAAGGGTGGGTTAGGTCTTTCACTCTTTTTTTTGACGTCAATAGATGAGTGAAGCGAAGGGACGAGACACCGATAGGCACGAGAGGAGTTCCTTCCAGGAGAGCATGTAATTGAAGAAAATCAAAACCACATCAAGCTATGGGTGCAATCATTACATATGACTGGGCTATCGACCTGACCTTGTTGATTTTTCACAAAGCTTGGCTAAAAGCCTGATTTTCCTAAATATTGGCTAGCTCAGATAAACATTCCAACTATTCAAAGAAAGCGGTCCTGAGCGGATGATCTTCGGATTCCATAATAGCACGTCCAGCGGCTATTCAAATGGATCCGTTCCTACCCGCCCGCAACCCTTCTTGGGAATGGAATCTTATCGACTGGGTACTTTTAGACCAAAAAGATTTGAGCAACTTTCACTATGCGAGGGCTTTGGTCTGCTTCCTTCTTTTCTTTTGAATCACAGGAAATGATTCAATCTCGAACTGGGCCTGACTATTCAGTTGAAGTGAGAGTTGGTTCAACTATCGAGGATAGAAATTTTTAGGAATTTTGTCAAGACTGCCGTGTTTGCTAGTAAGTGAATCGGAACGCTAACGGCAAGGTGCCAACTAACCTTTGTCCCTGTCCCTCAATCAATCAATGGGGCAAGTCGAGGCATGTCTTCTTTCTTTCAAGCAAGAAAGAGTTAGCTTTTTTCTCTGAATGATGAGGAGAACAACGTCGAAAGGGTTGGACCTGACCTGCCTACAACCAAAGCGTTAGAAGCCCTTAATTAAGAAGACCTTTAGTAAATCTGGTGTGTTCCCTATCTTGATTCTTTCTTTGCTTCCGTCGCTCAGTGCATCCCCACTACTGCCCCTGACAAACTTTCTGTCTAACTGTCGAGATCTCTTGCTCGATTTGCTCGTTACTCGTTTAGCTTGGCAAGCAAGTAAGTAATTTTTCATCAGTGTTTCGTTTCTGGGCCAGGTGACCTAAGCTTGGGGATTTTTTTTAGTTAGTAAGGGAGTAGGCAGGGGGGAGTCAAAGGGTGAGAATAGATTTTAGTGAATTGTGGGAGTTTCTAAGGAAAGCTATCTTCTCAAAGTCAAATCTTAAAAAGGATGGAGTTCCAGCAAAACCCTTTCTAAGGATTGGGACGGTAGTTCGGGAGTTCGCTCGAAAGAACTGGCGTACGAGGATCTTTCGATCACTCTGTTAGATGCAAGGCACGTCTTCATCAAGCTTTCGAACAAAGAAGATATGCACAAAAAACAAAGAGAAGTTTTCGATTGAGGGATTGGTGTTTAGGGTTTTCTGCTGGAGCCACGATTTTCGTCTCCGAAATGGTGATCCAATGCATGCGCCTATTTCGATATCGCGACCCCATCTGCCTATTATCTTCTTCTTTGAGTTTTGCCTGTTTTCTATCGTCTCAACTTTCCGAATTGGCCTGACCCTTGAAGGTCCTACGAAGCTTGTCTCACGCCCCCTCTCACAATAAAGTTAGGGTTTTTGTAGAAATCGGTCTGATCAAGGAAAACCTCCCAAATCGTGTTTTGATTGGATCAACGGTGTATGTATGGATCACTAGCAAGAAATCGTTTCTTTTTTCATACCTAAGTTCAGCACGCATTGCAGACGACAAGGTCATGCCCGTCACGAAGGCAAAGTGGCGAATAAGGAACTTGGTGTCAACCCGTCACCGAGAAAGTCCTATGTTCCAAGAACCAATGCTACCTAGCACCTACCACTGAAGTTAGCCTTCGTGATTCAGATGTTGATGTTGCTGACATGCAAACCATTGAAGATGGTCCACGAGGCGAAGAGCTTCAACCAGATAACAATCCCCAAGCTTCTGTTCTTCAACAACCAGAGTATTTAGCTATTGGAAAATTGCCTTCGGTTAACACAACCCCTAATACCGATGGTAGCTCTGCCTCATGGGGACAACAGGAAGAGGAAAGAGTTTGAAGAAATTTTGTTGATAATCATAACCCCCTACAAATCATGTACTGGATCCATCCGGCCCGGAATCCAATGAACTGATGGTTAGCCCTCTTTTTTTAGTGATTGCCATACAGAGACAAGTTCGCGCTTTTTCCTTAGAAGGAAGGTCCTCAAATCCTCTTCATTCCAATGATCATGATGAAGAATCCAATAGCTTCTCTCAGGACCCAGAATCATCGAGATTTGAGAAAGATTTTAAACAGAAGCCTCTGAACAAGGCCGATCTGAGTAAGAGCGCGACTACTAGGGCACAATCCAAACTTGGGGCTAAGCCCCACCCCACTATATTTCCAAAATTTCCACAATTGCAATTGTTTGGAATGCAAGGGCCGTCAACAATGGCCCCACGTGTAGGCGTCTCGATGATCTTGCTCGGACCGGGCTTTAGTCTTTGGTTGTCATCCTGGAACCAATGGTTAGAAGGGCCAACTATGTATCGAAATGGAAGCGAAGATTGCGTATGGATGGATGAATGTCAAACATCTCGCTCGGATCAATCCCCTACCAATATCTTGGTCTTTTGGAGAGAAGATATCTTTGACCTGTCCATGATTGAAGCCAATTCCCAATTCATTTCTACCAATGCAAAGATCAAATCCTAAAATACTCAAGGTGCTCTCCTTACGTAAGTTAACAAAGTTAGGGAGATTTCTCTTTCCACAAAAGCAGCTAGCAAGGGTTCCAAACCTTAAGTGACTTAGTTAGTAAGTCAATTCGCCGGTATGGCGAAGCAAGGAAAGCGGCTAGAAAGACAAAGAGCTAATGATGACTAGCCTTAACAGGCGCGGGAGAGTCCTGATAACTGCCCAAAAGGTAGTTATTTAAGCCTCAATTCTATAAGGATTTGTGTGTCTTTTGTGCTCAAGAGGGTTGGTTTTAGATGGATATTACATGTTTTAACCCATTTGGAAGAATGGAAGCATTGGAAATTATTTTGTGCAGATTATGTTGTTGGGCGACTGGAGGGAGCAAATTCTGTGCTGCAGCAAAACTGGGAGCAGAAACTGCCACATCATAGTTCGTTAGCCAACTTCATGAATCGACTTTTGTTGAGTTATTCTCGTGATAAAGGATCAAGGAGAGCCTTACACGTGTCCTAGTTGACCTAATTCAAGCCTCCCATACTTCTATAAAAGGAAGTAGTCGTCAAAGTCAAAAGTATTCCATGTTTTCCCTTGGAAGCAGGATAGTATAGAGAGATTGAAGATAATCAAGAACACCATCATCCGCAAGCTGATTAAGGAGTTTATTTTCTTTATTAACTTGTGATTATGGACATGCCTACTTAGATTGTGATTTGTATTTTCATGCCTATTATGAACTAAGTAGCTTAGGTGTAGGTTAGGAATAATGTGATTGTCGTGCTTCATCTTTAGTAATATATTGACTATCGCATTTTGGTTAATTGTTGTACTTATTTCCATTTTATGCCCGCCTGGCCAGCCGGTGTGAATAGCTCTCTCTAGTTTCAGGGATGATTTAGAGAGTGTGTGGCAATTATCCACACTACGATCATTGTGTATTGGTGAACGCCAGTGACTGAGCTAGGGATAGCCAGTTGCCTAGTGCTTGATCGGTCGTACTTCATTGGGGTTGAAACACATCCCAAAAGATCCGGAGTTCCGGGAGGAATCCGCTAATAATACTGCGAGAAATGCATGATCAATAATATTGCTAGAGCACCTTTTAGAACAATCACTAAATCCTAACCAGCACCTGTCTTTAATCTGTCTCTCTATTTGTTTACTCATTGTTCTGTCATTTATTTTGCTTCAGCATAATTCTTATAAAACCAATTTATTGCTACCATCTTTGAAACCACTAGAAAGTTACACAAAATAGGTAAAGTGAAAACTAATTCAGGACTCGGATTGATAATATTACTTGCTACAGACTGTGTATACTTGCACAGGAATTCTAAAGTCTTTTATACCATATTTTTACACCCTCTAGGAACCCAACAAGTTTTTGGCGCCGTTGCCGGGGAACTGAATAAGTTTTTATCTGATTTGTTTTGTGTATGTGTTTTAGTGGTTTGGTGCTAGAACTTTTTGATTGTTTCTTTTGTTTTTACAGGTGTGAGTTTGGTGCATGAGCGATCCACCTGGGGTACGGTTTGAACTTGATCCAGAAATTGAAAGGACATTTAGGAACAGAAGGAGAGAGCAGCGCAAAAACCAGATGGAGAACGTGCCTCGTCTTCCACAAGGTCCTGAAGATCCAGCAGACCCCCAGAATCGTGTGCTGCAGCAAAACCCGCTGTTTGAGCAAAATGAGCAGCAAAATAATCAGGTTGAAAATCCTATTTTGATAGCGAACGATAGGACAAGAGCCATTCGAGCGTATGCTGTCCCAATGTTTAATGAGTTGAATCCAGGGATTGCACGTCCCCAAATCCAAGCGGCAAATTTTGAAATGAAACCGGTAATGTTTCAGATGTTGCAAACCGTGGGGCAATTCCATGGTTTGTCATCTGAAGACCCTCATTTACATCTTAAGTCTTTTCTAGGAGTTAGCGATTCTTTTGTAATTCAAGGAGTGCCTAGATATGCTCTTAGATTAACTTTGTTCCCGTATTCTCTTAGAGATGGAGCAAAGGCATGGTTGAACTCTTTTGCTCCAGTGTCAATTAGGACATGGGATGAGTTAGCTGGAAAATTTTTTAGTAAATATTTCCCACCTAATAGAAATGCTAAATTAAGGAGTGAAATAGTAGGGTTTAGGCAACTTGAGGATGACACTTTTAGTGAGGCTTGGGAGAGATTTAAGGAGCTTTTGCGAAAGTGTCCCCATCATGGTTTACCTCATTCTATTCAAATGGAAACATTTTTCAATGGTTTAAATGGAGTAACCCAAGGTATGGTCGATGCTTCGGCTGGAGGGGCCCTTTTGGCAAAAACTTTTGATGAAGCCTATGAAATTTTAGAAAGAATATCTATTAATAGTTGTCAGTGGTCAGATGTTAGAGGCACAAATAAAAAGGTTAAAAGTGTGTTAGAGGTTGATGGTGTGTCCACCATTAGGGCTGATCTTGCTATGATTGCTAACGCTCTTAAGAATGTGACAGTGATTAGTCATCAGCAGCCACCAGCTATGGAGCCTACTACAGTGGTGAACCAGGTGGCAGAAGAAGCATGTGTCTATTGTGGTGAAAATCACAACTTCGAGATTTGCCCCAGCAACCCAGCTTCTGTGTTTTTTGTAGGTAATTAGAGGAATAACCCTTATTCTAACTTTTACAATCCAGGTTGGCGCAACCACCCCAACTTCTCATGGGGAGGTCAAGGAAATAACGTGCAAGTGCAACAAAAGATGAACCAGCCGGGATTTGCTATAGCGCAGGTATTGCCCCCGCAAAACAAGCAGGCTTTGCCCCAACAAAATTCGGGGAATTCTCTTGAGGTGATGATGAAAGAATTTATGGCTCGTATAGATGCCGCAATTCAAAGTAATCAAGCTTCGATGAGAGCCTTGGAATTGCAAGTGGGTCAGCTAGCTAATGAGCTGAAGGCAAGGCCTCAAGGGAAACTTCCTTCAGATACTAAACACCCTTGAAGGGAAGGTAAGGAGCAGGTAAAGGCAGTAACTCTTAGGAGCGGTAAGCCACTAGAAGAGTCTGGTCAGGGTGTTGGAGGCAACAATAAAAATGCTGGAGCATCTGGTTCTGTTCCAGATGTAGAACCACCTTATGTGCCGCCCCCACCTTATGTACCACCTCTACCTTGTCCACAAAGGCAAAAGCCTAAGAATCAGGATGGTCAATTTAAAACGTTTTTAGAGATTCTTAAGCAATTGCACATAAATATCCCTTTAGTAGAAGCTATTGAGCAAATGCCTAATTATGCTAAATTTCTTAAGGATATTTTAACTAAAAAGAAGAGGCTAGGTGAGTTTGAAACTGTATCTCTTACTGAGGAATGTAGTGCTATTCTTAAGAATGGGCTACCACCCAAGGCTAAGGATCCAGGGTCATTTACTATACCTGTATCTATAGGTGGAAAAGAGTTAGGTAGAGCACTCTGTGATTTAGGTGCAAGCATTAACCTAGTGCCTCTTTCGGTCTATCGAAAGTTAGGTATTGGTGAAGCTAGGCCTACCACAGTCACACTCCAAGTAGCTGATAGGTCTATCACATATCCAGAGGGTAAAATTGAGGATGTCTTAGTAAAAGTGGTAAATTCATATTTCCTGTTGCTTTTATTATTTTAGACTATGAGGCTGATAAAGATGTCCCGATTATTCTAGGTCGTCCATTTTTGGCTACTGGTAGGCCGTTAATAGATGTTAAAAAAGGAGAGTTAACAATGAGTCTGTAATGATGAAGTGAAATTTAATGTGTTTAAAGCCATGAAATATCCAGAAGAAATGGAGGATTGCTCCTTCATTAGGATTCTGGAGAGCACAGTTATTGAGACAGCAATACAGGATTTGGCTAGTAAGCATTCGGAAGAGCATGGAGAGGTTAGTATTGAGGATTTAGAAGTTTGTTCTTTAGAAAGAAAAATTGAAAAAGAGTTGTTTAGGTGTGAGGATGTTTTTGAGTCTTTAGATTTAGATCAAAGGAAGGCTCCTCCTATTAAGCCATCCCTGATTGAGGCACCTACTTTAAGATTTGAAGCCCTTACCGGATCATCTAAAGTATGTGTATCTTGGGGAAAGAGAGACGTTGCCCATTATTATTGCATCAGATTTAATGCCAGAGCATGAGGAGGCCTTAATAAAATTTCTGCAGCAATACCGCAAGGCTATAGGTTGGACGTTTGCTGACATTCAGGGAATTAGCCCATCTTTTTGTATGCCCAAAATCACTCTAGAGGAGGGATCCTTTAGGAGTATTGAGCAACAAAAAAGGCTTAACCCTGCAATGAAAGAGGTTGTTAAAAAGGAGGTAATTAAATGGTTGGATGCTGGGATCATTTATGCAATTTCCGATAGGAATTGGGTAAGCCCTGTCCAATGTGTTCATAAGAAGGGAGGTGTCACTGTGGTGAGCAATAAAGACAATGAGTTGATCCCAACCAGGACAGTAACTGGATGGAGGGTTTGCATGGACTACAGGAGGCTTAATAAAGCCACCCGTAAGGACCATTTCCCTCTACCATTTATTGACCAGATGTTGGATAGATTGGCTGGTATGCCTATTATTGTTTCTTAGATGGTTATTCTGGGTATAACCAGATTTCCATTGCTCTTGAGGATCAGGAGAAAACCACTTTCACCTGTCCTTATGGGACGTTTGCTTTTAGGCGAATGCCTTTTGGCCTTTGCAATGCTCAGACAACATTTCAGCAGTGTATGCTAGCAATTTTTTCTGACATGATTGAGTCTACTGTTGAGGTATTTATGGACGATTTTTCAGTGTTTGGAGGGTCTTTTCAGAGTTGCTTAGAAAATTTAGGTAAGGTATTAAAAAGATGTGAGGATACCCATCTAGTTCTTAATTGGGAAAAAAGTCCACTTCATGGTGAAGGAAGGCATAGTGTTAGGACATAAAATTTCTAAAAATGGTCTAGAAGTTGATAGAGCAAAAATAGAGGTGATTGAAAGATTAGAACCACCGAATTCAGTGAAGGGAATTCGGAGTTTTTTAGGACATGCTGGATTTTATAGGAGGTTCATAAAGGATTTTTCAAAAATCAGTAAACCTCTTTGTAACTTATTGTGTACTGATCATGTTTTTGACTTTAATCCAGATTGTAGGAAAGCTTTTGAGACATTAAAAGCTGCTTTAGTCTCAGCACCTATTCTTTGTGCACCTAATTGGAATTTACCATTCGAGGTAATGTGTGATGCGAGTGATGTTGCGGTAGGTGCGATGCTGGGGCAAAAGCAGGGAAAATTCATCCATCCTATATATTATGCAAGCAGAGTTTTAAATGAGGCAGAGGTCAACTATACAACTACTGAAAAGGAGTTGTTAGCTGTGGTATTTGCTTTTGAGAAATTCCGGCCATATTTGGTTGGATCCAAAGTCACAGTGTTCACGGATCATGCAAAAATAAGGTATTTAATGACTAAGAAAAATGCAAAGCCTAGACTAATTCGTTGGGTTTTATTATTGCAGGAATTCGACTTGGAAATAAAGGATAAGAAGGGATCAGAAAATGTCATTGCAGATCATTTATCTCGTCTTAATCCGTCATCATCTTTGCTGGAGCAATCTGTCATTTCCGATTCTTTTCCAGATGAACAGCTCTTTGCTGTTGAGGTAAAGGTAGTTAGGGATGTCCCTTGGTATGCTGATATTGCCAACTTTTTGGTAAAGGGAGTCACTCCTATTGACATGGATTGGAGGCATAAGAAAATGTTTAAGCACGATGCGAAATTTTTCTATTGGGATGAGCGATTTATGTATAAGCAATGCTTTGACGGTATTATTCGTAGGTGTGTTTCAGGTGCTGAAGCAAAGGAAATCCTGGAGCAATGTCACTCTTCGCCGTATGGAGGTCATTTCAGCGATCAGAGGACAACTATAAGGATTTTGCATTGTGGATTTTTCTGGCCTACTTTATTCAAAGATGCCCATTGGTTCTACAAGCAATGTGATGCTTGCCAAAGGAGGGGAAATTTAGAGCCTAGAGATGAAATGCCTCTTACTTACGTTTTAGAAGTTGAATTATTCGATGTATGGGGTATTGATTTTATGGGGCCATTTCCCCCTTCTAATGGCAATGTTTTTATCTTATTGGCAGTTGATTATGTGTCCAAGTGGGTGGAGGCCATTCCATGCCATCAGAGTGATGCCAAGACAGTTGCAAGGTTTCTTCAATCGCACATCTTTACGCGGTTTGGGACACCTAAAGCTCTAGTGAGTGATGAGGGTACACATTTTGTTAATAATATCTTAACTAAGCTTTTAACTAAGTATGGGATTAAGCATAGGATAGCTACCCCTTATCACCCACAAGCAAACGGTCAAGCTGAAATTGGTAATAGGGAAATTAAATCAATTTTAGAGAAAGTAGTTCATCCATCTAGAAAGGATTGGTCTTTTAGGTTGGATGAGGCTCTTTGGGCTTATAGGACAGCCTATAAGACTCCTCTAGGTATGTCTCCCTATAGGTTAGTATATGGGAAAGCTTGCCATTTACCATTGGAGCTAGAGCATAAGACATTTTGGGCTTTGAAAAAGTTAAATTTTGATATGAGTCATGCAGGAGCAATTAGAATGCTGCAGCTTAATGAATTAGAGGAATTTCGCCAATTTTCTTATGAGAATGCGAAAATGTATAAAGAAAAACCTAAGTTGTGGCATGACAAGAAAATTAAATCTAAAGAGTTTGTCAAGGGTAAAAAAGTCTTGCTTTATAATTCTAGATTGAAATTATTTCCTGGAAAACTAAAATCTTAATGGTCAGGACCATTTACTGTGGTTGAGGTTTTCTCCCATGGAGCAATTACTTTGTAGGATGAGAAAGATGGGAGAGTATTCAAGGTAAATGGACAACGTGTGAAAAATTATTGGGGAGAGGAATTTCAGGCGAAATATCCTTCCCTAAGGTTGGTTGATGATTGGGAGAGCAGTAGGTTTGCAGGAGCAGTTTACAGCGCAAACTTTTTAGCTCCCAGTGTTTGTATCGTTTTTTTTCGCTGATTTGTTTTTAATTCCGATTAGGTTAGATTTGATTTATTCATAGTTTATTAGATTTTATCTTTCAGTATTTCAATTATTTTTAGTTCAGATTTTATCTTTTGCGTTTTTGAATTTGATTTGATTTGATTTTAGGATTATTTATTTGGATTATCTTTGGATTATCTTTTCATTAGTTAGATTTTGTTTTATTTGGATTTTATCTTCAGTTATTTGAATTTTGTTTAGTTAATAAAGATTGTCGCTAAATTAATTCGGCTACAAAAATAAAGGATTAGATTTGATTTGTTCGGTAAAATTTAAAATTTGAATTTAAAAGATCTGATTTTCCTGATTTGAAATTTAAATTCTATATCCAAGATTTTTCAGGAGGTTATTGCAGCAAAAGAATGGCTGAAGCAAATCGTCCGAGTAAGAAGGAATTTCGTTAGAAATTTATTATTTTTACCGTTGGGATTTTCTTTGAATTTACGCAGGTAAATTTGCATGTATCATCTAATGAGGCCACGTGTCCCACAACAATCATCCAAAGGCTTTGATGGTAGACAACGCATAGGGATTTACCGTGGGCGATTGGACTTCACAATTTTTACCGTTGCTGGTTTCAAGTTTTTAGGTTGCATGCGATTAAACAGTAATATAATTAATGTGGCAAATCTTTTCAGTTAGGATTTGAATTTGCTGGAGCCTTATTTATTCACAGACTCTGGTATGTTTCTTCTTACTTTGTCTTTTTGTTTCAATCTTGCCATCTGCAATTTTCTTTCTTTCTCCCTTTCATTCTCTGTAAAACCCTTTGAGTTATCTATTGCCAAAAAAATAGCTAGGAAGAGAGGGAGAGTGAAGAGGAGGAGGTACCGGTCATGCCAGAAGTGAAAAAATGGAAAACCAAGAAGAAAAGAACGTCGGAGGAAAAGGAAGCAAAGAAAAGGAGAAGGCAGCAAAGGGCTGCAGAACAGGAGGAAGTTCAGGAGGTGGCACAAGTTGTTGCCACTACTGCGGAGGAAGGAAGTACTCAAGAACCTGAAGTGCAAAACCCAGATACGGTTCAAGAAAAGATTGCTGAGAAAAATCAAGAAACAGAGGTTGAGGAGCAGGCCGCATGTATGCCTGAAAAAGAGAAAACACCGAAGCCGGTGCAGGAGGCTCATGTTGAAGTCGTAATGCCTGAACCACCAAAGCGCCGTCGCATCAAACGGAAGGTGGGTCGCGTGAGGGTGATTCGGAACACTCCATCGCCTCCGACGTCGGACTCTGAGAAAGAAAAGTGGGAAGCTGAAAATAAGGCAAAGGAAGAAGAGGCAAGGAAGGCAGAGGAAGAGATTTTGCAAGAGCAACGAGAAGATAAGGGCAAAGGAATTGCCGAAGCATCGGGTGAGATTGAGGAACCAACGGTACCGTTCATTCGCTTTGTCAACGAGCTTGCGAGAGCAAAATACCAAGAGGTGCTGAAGCGTGATTTCTTGTTCGAGCGGGGATTTGGCAGTGATTTGCCAAGGTTCTTAGATCTGGAATAGCAAACCTTGGGTGGAGGCAGTTTTGTGCGAAGCCTGAACCTGTCAATGCCAACATTGTTCGAGAATTCTACGCTAATCTTGATGTTAAGGATGACTTTGAAGTTATAGTTCGAGGAGTGCCTGTACAGTGGAGCCCAGAAGCCATTAATAATTTTTTTGATCTCCAGGATTTTCCACATGCAGTTTTCAATGAGATGATGGTTGCGCCATCGAGCGACCAATTAAGTGCGGCGGTCCGAGAGGTAGGTGTTGAAGGGGCTCAATGGAGGGTGTCGCAGACGCGCAAGCACACATTTCAAGCTGCCTATTTGAAGAGTGAAGCCAACACTTGGATGAGTTTAATTAGGATACGCTTACTGCCGACAACACATGACTCCACTGTATCTCGGGACAGAGTATTGCTTGCCTTTGCCATCCTTCGCTCCATGAGTATAGATGTTGGAAAATTAATTTCTACTGAGATTGCTGACTGTTGGCGCAAAAAGGTGGGGAAGTTGTTTTTTCCAAACACGATTACGATGTTATGCAACCGGGCAGGAGTGCCCACGGTTCCAGAGGATATGATTATGCTTGATAAGGGAATCATTGACACACCTAATCTGGCGTGGCTTCAGCGTACGCAAGAGGCTCGCCAGGGTGGGCTTGTGTATGGAGTTCATCAGATCTTAGAGCAACTGACACTGTTGGCCAGTAGGTTAGAATTTGCTGAAAGGCAAGCTGAGACCTATTGGACTTATGCTAAAAGTGTTGGGTTTTATGCCCTAAAACTCGTAGATAGTGAATGTAACCGTTGACCGGATATTAATGAAATAATATTGATATATTTTTCCATTAATTGTTATTAGTTCTTTTATATTTGTCTTTGCCTAATAATAACCCTAATCCAATAAACTAGACATCCAAGGTTGTAATATGAGTCTTGAACTATATGTAGCGACATATGGGATCATTGTTTAAGAAACAGCCTAAAGGGTCTATAGTATAGGGATAAGACTGGGTGCCTTATCCTGGTAACACTATGGATACGACCCACTTTGTATTTGATACAAACGCTGCGATCCAACGCGTTCGTGTAGGAGACATGCGAGTGGGGGTATCCTATGCAATGAGTTTGCATAAGACCGGACCGCAAAATAATAACCACTGGTTATAACACCGTTAACTAGTTGGTTTTCTATTTCACTAGGACGACCTAGACAACTTAGTCTTAATCCTGAGTTGATTATGGACTCCTGCTCATGAGAGATTGTCCTTTGATTTGTATGGGTGAGAGTGGCCAATACGCCGACTCAATAAACCTACCACTTTGGGGACAAGACCGAATGGGGAGCTGGGAACATAATCGTACAAGATAGAATTCACTCCTTCCCGACTTGAAGGAAGCAGATGAGTGTTCCCTTAAGTGGTTACTCCGAGTCTTGAACAAAGGGCCCTACCCTCTAAATGGCACGAGAGGGTTTTCTGTTTAATGGTTGGACCACAAACAGGTTGTTCATTAGAGGAGAATTGGTACTTAAGGAAATAGAGGTAACCCAGGGGTAAAACGGTAATTTGACCTATCTGGTGTTATGGACACTCGTGAAGGACTAACTAGTCGATATTGGTCTAGATCCGTGGACACAGAAAATATGTCTGCAGTGAGAAGAGTGCAACTGTGAGTCTATAGTGGAATGTACACACAGTTAACGAAGATTGATTAATGTGGTTAATGAGTTTGACCAATTAATCTCACATCGTTGGAGCTTCTGATCTGCAGGTCCATTAGGTCCCACTGGTAGCTCGTAAAGTAATTTGAGGCAACTAAGTAATAAAAGTAAATTGAAAATGTTCATTTTATTAAGGGAAACAAATATAATATATATTGATATATTATTATGAGAGAAATTAATATTTGAAAAGTTCAAATATAAATTTATGGAAGTTTGAAAGAGTTCAAATAATGAATTAATTAATTTAAGGCCTAAAATATGTTTGGGCAAATTAATTAATTCTAGGTCGGGAATTAAATATGTGATATTTAATTGGTGGTTAATTAATTAAAGAATTCATTAACCAGGAATTAATCAATTATGGAAATAATTAATCACTTAAGGAAGTGATTAATCATTTATGGAAATGATCTAATCACTTATGGAAGTAATTAGTCATTTGTGGAAAAGATTAATCAATTATGGAATTGATTGATCATGATTGATTAATTAAGGAATAAGATTGAATCAATTTTGGAAAAGATTAATTTAATTGAATATTTTATTCATGGCCTCTCTTCTATAAATAGAACACTAGACCTAATTGGTCATTACACTTGACATTCTTGCTCTTGCTCTTAGACTCTCAAAGACAAGACCTAGAATTCTCTCTAGCCTCCCTCTTAGAGAAAGACTCCCACAAGTCTTTTGCCTCCTAGACTCAGAGACATACCGGTGTAACCTCTGTGGTGATTGTGTCAATCAAAGAAGAAATTTCCAGTGAAGAAAAACCAAAGTTTGTTTAAAGTTTACCAGTGTGGACAACCAGGGCATTTCAAGAGAGATTGCCCACATGACCCCATGAGCAAGTTGTGGAAAGAATCATCGGGGTCAGTGTCTTGTTGGCGCTGGTGTGTGTTACCAGTGTGGACAACCAGGGCATTTCAAGTGAGATTGCCCACAGTTGAGGGCAACAGTTCAGAGGGACTAGGGAGTTGAGTCCCACACAGTTGAGCATCCTAGAGTCTTAGCAGACGCAGGAGAAGGCACTAGTGGTGCAAGGCAAAAGGGAGTTGTGGGGAGACCTAGGCAGCAGGGAAAAGTCTACGCCATGACTCAACAGGAAGCAGAGGATGCACCAGATGTTATCACTGGTACGATTTTGATTTGTAATGTACCTGCACGTGTTTTATTAGATCCCGGTGCTACGCATTCCTTTGTTTCTAGCATGTTCTTAAACAAGCTGAATAGGATGCTAGAGCCTTTATCTGAGGAATTAGTCATATGCACTCCAGTTGGTGACGTTTTGTTAGTCGATGAAGTGTTGCGTGATTGTGAGGTTGTAGTAGAAGGTCTTTGTATGCTATTTAATTGTTACCAGGAACAACACCTATTTCACAGACACCATACAGGATGGCTCTGAGCGAGCTTAAGGACCTAAAGGTGCAGTTGGAAGAACTAGTTGACAAGAGAGATTGCCCACATGACCCCATGACAGCGGTGTAACCCGATGATTCTTGACACTGACCCCATGACTGACCCCGATGTCAATCGTTGGAGCATCGTTGGCGAAGAACGGTCAAGTCTACAACGGAGGTTTGTAACTGTTCTTCCTCTTTTCTTTAGAAAAGCATGAAAATAAATTTAGATTTATTTTTAAGCATGTTTAAACCTATTTTACAGCAGCTTTAAAGTTTGTTTAAAGTTTGTTCGAGTTTTCGTAACGGTATTTTAATGTTAATTAATATACGGCGTAAGGTCCAATCGATGCGCTTCCGCTGCGTGGGGACTTTTATTCCCTTCAATCGGCATCAGAGCCATCACTGTCCCTATTAATTACTTTTAAAAAGGTTCGATAGGCTCTAATAGGTGGGATTTATGCATAATGTATGTTCGGTTTGCGTTGAACTATTTGGGTTAATTTTATGGCCATAGATTTTATTTTTATGTGATTTTGATCATGTAAGGCCCGGTGTTTCGGGTATATTATGTAAAATCGAGTCCAATGTAAGTCCGGGTCTAGAATAGGTTTTTATGAGATGAAAATCGAAGCAATCGCCGCTGAAATCGAGGCCAAAATCGAAGAAATCGTTGCTGTTTTGCCCAAATTCTGCCTCCAGACGCAACAGCGTCGAGACGCTACCTCAACAGCGTCTCGACGGTGTCTCGATACCGAAGGCGCTCAGTAAGGAAAGCACACAGCATCGGGACGCTACCTCAACAGCGTCTCGACGCTGTCTCGATTATGCAGGCACTAGACATGGAAAGCGCACAGGGTCGAGACGCTATCAACACAGCGTCTCGACGCTGTCACGATGGAGGCGCGCACTAGGGTTTCAACAGGCGCGGTTCAAGTTGTGGGCGGTCCGGTTTGGCTGGGCTGGGACCTAATTGGTCCGGTTCAGCCAATTTTTGGCATGGTTCGTGATTTTGGAGGCCGGTTCGAGGTGGTTCGGGGCGGTTCGTGCTGTCTAGACCAATTCCGGAGCTGTACAAGGATTTTTTAGGATAGAATTTAGCTAAATTAATGTATTTTAATGCTTTATTTTATCCTAGGGGCCAGAATTAACCAGTTCAATTGCTATTTATATGCTTTATGGATGTCATATAGAATATTTAATCCCACCTTAGGTTACATTTTTTTATATATTATAAATTGTTATAATGTATGTTTAAATGCATGAATTTGTTTTCATAATTTTTAATATAAGTGTATACTAATTATATGAAAAATTGGAAAGCATGAAGCATGTCATTACTTAAATTAAATATAAATAGTTATGGTTAATGTGATGAATGAAGCATGCTTGATTGATTTTCTTGATTGACTTATAATTGTTATAATAAAAGAAAATCAAAATTGCATGAAGCATGAAACATCCATAGTTAATAATATAATTGTTATATTATTCATGCAATTAGTATGGTTTAATTATTTAATTTGAATGAGATTGTTAAATGAATTAAACCCTAGATTCTTGATTATAGGATTAATCATTAAATTTTGAAATAGTTCTTTAATATTAATGATTAGAAACCGTCAATCTATAATCAAGATTTGAATGCAAACATAAGATCATAGGATGAATTGGATTAATTTTAAATTGTTTAAAATTAATTAGACCTAGATCGATTTCTAATAGGATTAGAATCTTTTCTTACTTAGAATTAAAAATAGTTTTAATTGACTAAGTAGGAAAAACATTGCTATGATTATAAGGGAACTCCATCGGTAATGTTCTGTCTAAGGCGGGGGTATTTAAGTTGACGATTTACGGAACACCTCCTACCTGGGAACTGACTTGGAATACCGGAGTTGAATTAATCATAGTTAAATGATAGCATGCAATGTCACTAGGTTTATTAAAAGTGTTTAATGCACCTAGATCTTTAGAGTAAAGACCTTACATTACTGAGGTTATAAGAGAACTCTCTCGGTAAAGTTCTGTCTAAGGCTGGGGGTATTTAAGTTGACGATTTACGTAACACCTCCTACCTGGGAACTGACCCGAACGTTGAGTTGAATTAACCATAGTAATGTTGACTTGCAATGTTGGGTTTATTAAAAGAAGTTTAATCCACCCAAAAGATTGCAGTTGAATCCTTTCCATAATTGTTATAATAGGATCAGACTTACATAGATTGACTTAGCTGAATACTATCTAAGTTAAACAACCCTATATTAACCTTAGGACATTTTCAGTGGGAGGAAAGCTACAAAACGAGATTTAAATCAAGTTTTGCTCCTATGTTCCTATATTCACAACGTGAGATTCATGCTCGGCTTCGAGTCACCTTAGGAGCGGCCTCCCTTCGGAAAGTGTTTGCATGAATTAATATCAAGGTGAATGGGAAAAATGTCTAGAGTAAGTGGGAGCGGGACACGTGTCAACGTATCCCTCGGTCTCCGCCCATAGTTCACACCGTGAGAGTCCTATGATCCGCCTGCAGGTTGTCCTGGTGGAACCATCCCTTCAGAGGGCCTGGTCATAAGATTCAGAACATCGTGAACTCCTGAAAAAGGATAGGAGCTCTTAGGCTAATCACCAACAGTTGTCTTTCTGATGTGGACTTTTCCTACCGCAAGCGCACGGGTCAAGTAATAATATAGTGAATAGTAAATTCGAATGTCGTCCTCTGGATTGGATTTTTAAGCAAATTGAGTATTGCGAATAATCTTGCCCAATTTTATTTAGGGATCAAAAAGTTATGAATATGTGATGAATTAAACAAATCAAAACAAGTAAAAAGAATGGAAATTCAATTGGGAAAACTACTTAGGGAATTGATTTCGTCGATTTCGTTTAGGATTGATTTTAAAGAATAAGTTATTATGCACAATGAAATTATGAGCCAAAGACCCTTTAACCACAACTACCTCTCCCGAGTATAATTGATTCTCATGCAAATTAACCAACTTGATATCCCTATCTAAGTTTATTAACATGCAAGGCAATGAGTTCTTTTAACCAATTTTAAAGATAATCTAAAACCGTCAAGAATTAGAAAGTAAACTTTATTCATGCAATCTTGAGCAAGTCTATATCAAATCCCCTCTCCCGAGCTAGATTCGAAACTTAAATCATCCAACTAATGGCCAATTAATTGAAAGCATTAAATCAAGATTACAAACACAATAACATTGCACAACTTAAACCATAAATCAATCCATAAACTTAATCAACTACATCAATCCCTAAGCTACAAGTTTAGCTACTCATGATTTGAAATACAAACTCAACTAAACATATCAAAGCCATAAATCTAACTAAAGAAAGAAAAGGGAAAAGAAAACTCAATGTAGGCCGAGTCCCGACGTCCCCGTCACGATCCCCACGAACAATGGGTTGATTTCCAAGTTCCTCCTTTGTTTTCAGCTCCAAAAGTGCTTTATTCTGTCCTCTTTACGGCTCCAAAAGGTCCCAAATTGATTCCCTCTAAAACCTAGCCGAAGTGAAGCTTATATTCTGATTTTTCGTCCTAGCGTCGAGACGCTGTCAAGACAGCGTCGCGACGCTGCCTCTTATACGCGCGTTCTGAATAAGGAAAAACGGTAGCGTCGGGACGCTTCCTATCATAGCGTCTCGACGCTGTAAGCTTTACGCGCCTAATCTGATATGGAATGTGAGCGTCGAGACGCTCAAGAGCTAGCGTCTCGACGCTAGCCTGCTGTTGACCGAGATTTGACTTTTCTCCACTTTTACTCTTTTCATTCCGATGCATCTTTTCACGCCCCGAGCACCCGATTAACTCTTATTTTGCATTATAGCTCCAATCAACCATTTCCTACAAAATAAACAATAAAGCACAATAAAATGGCCCAAAACTCATAAAAGACTAACTAAATTAAATGAGTAAAGATAGCTAGCTATGCTCGCTATCAAATACCCCCAAACTTAAGCTTTTGCTAGTCCTCGAGCAAACTTTAAATCAGACATACAATGGAAGAATGGATGCAACAATCATAACTCAATCCTCAAGGCTCAAAAGTCAATAACCAAGCAAGCAAGAGATATGCACACAAGGACCAATGAGGGAGACAAATTAAAATTTTTCCAAAATTAACTTGCATAAGCGAGATCTATCTCAACAAGATCAGACTCTACTAGCCCGGGATTGGATTATTAAACTCTCAGCTCATCTTCCCTCTACACTGGCACTAAGGCTTCACTAATGAGTTAATGCAACAAATTAGTTTGTTTATCTCCATACTTAGGTGCTTTTAATTATCAATTAAGTTAAGCATGTATATGTGGCACTAGCTTTCACACACCCATTGCAGGGACCCTTAACCTGAGATTTCTCTGGTTGGCCTAACTGATCACAACAGGGGTAGCTCTTTTTGCCTTAATCTTTATTAAACATTGCAAACTGTGCACAGGCCATGGCATAATAATTTTCTTTTCAACAGTAACAACAAGAATGATTTTTCGTTATGAACATAATAGCAGATATTCTTTTCTTTTCTCCTAAGCAAGATCAAACATGCTAATTTGCAAAAAATTAACTCTTTAGCTCTACCCTACACCTATCGAGGCGACAACAAGCATATGAACCCAATAATTCGCTCCTAAGCATTCAAATCCAAATCTAGCCAAGACAGATACTCTACTCATGCAAGCCATCTCCTAGAAAAATTTTAAAAAGTCTCCATTTTTGGGCACTTAAGCTTACATCTCATCACAAGCTTGAAAATTGACAAGAAAGCCTATCCTAGGACATCATAATCATGCAAAAGTAGCATCCAGAAAACAACCATATGCAAAATTCAAAGAAAGCTCAAAACTATAGCCCGAACTCAGATGCTCAAGGGCTCCACAAACATGCTAATCCACCCCCAAACTTAAAATATGCATTGTCCTCAATGAATAACGAAAATAAAGCATAAACAAACATGAGAACAATAAACGAATGAAAGGAGTGAACAATACTGCCCTGGAATGATGATGACTTCTTGACTGAATGCTTGGACTCTTGAAAGCTTGAAAGCAAAGGAGAAAAAGAAAACCAGACCTACAAAACAAAAACAAACAATAAATCAAAAACAAAAAGAAAACACACTAAACTTACTTGGGTTGCCTCCCATAAGCGCTTGTTTAACGTCATTAGCTCGACGTGTTTGTCCAGTCTGTCAAGGCACATAAAAATTCTCGTATTTCTTTGGGCCCTTCTTCCTTGAATCAATATACCCAACGATCGCTAGTAAACTTACTAGTTTCTCATGGGCCCCTGAAACAGAATTATTTTTGGTATTTTTGACTAAAATAAACATAAAAGGAGAAAGATCAAAATAAAGAGACCCTGACTCTAAAACTGACTCGTGAGAATAGAAAAAAGAACAATCAAAATCTATAAAGGATGGAGAAGATAAAACAGACGAAGGTTTTTCAACCTCAAACTCTACCTCCTGAACTTCCTCTAACACTACAAACTCATTTTCTTTTTTCTCCTCACAACCATGTTCTTGAAAGGTGCTCCAACTCTCCAATTCGTCCCCATTATTCATGCAAATCACCCCTAACTGCTCATCCTCATCAAGATCGAAAGAACTATGCTCATGAATGAGTGCCAATGAATCATCTACCACATGACTCACTAGACAACTTATGGAAGTGGATCCCACCTCACTAACTTCCTGTGGAGCTTGAAGTCCTCTTATGATTTCGTCAATTTTTTGACTCCTCGCTCTAGACTCCTCTATATAATTTTGAATTATGCTTTCCAAGGAAGAATTTTCATTTAAAGGGGTATAACTTGAAGATGAAAAATTGGAATATGGTGTTGAGTAAAAAGCCATTCAGTTCAATTAAAGCAACAATGATAATTAGGCTTTCAATCAAACAATAACCTAACAAGAACACATGACAAAGACTCAACTTAAATATGGAAAATATAATCTAGAAAAGGAAACAAAGAAACCTAATATGGAATGAAAAAAAAAATATGACAAAATGCAAAAAAGGAAACTAACCTAGAAAAGGAAAAACAAGAACAAATAAGGAAAATATTACACAACTAAAAGAAAACTAACCTAGAAAATCAATTATGGAAAGAAAAACAAATAAGGAAACAAATGCAACAAACCTAAAAAAATAAGAATACACCCTAAATTAAGATCAAGCAATTTTTTCACAATATCAATCTAGCTAAATGTGCCAATCCCCGGCAACGGCGCCAAAAACTTGATGTGGACTTTTCCTACCGCAAGCGCACGGGTCAAGTAATAATATAGTGAATAGTAAATTCGAATGTCGTCCTCTGGATTGGATTTTTAAGCAAATTGAGTATTGCGAATAATCTTGCCCAATTTTATTTAGGGATCAAAAAGTTATGAATATGTGATGAATTAAACAAATCAAAACAAGTAAAAAGAATGGAAATTCAATTGGGAAAACTACTTAGGGAATTGATTTCGTCGATTTCGTTTAGGATTGATTTTAAAGAATGAGTTATTATGCACAATGAAATTATGAGCCAAAGACCCTTTAACCACAACTACCTCTCCCGAGTATAATTGATTCTCATGCAAATTAACCAACTTGATATCCCTATCTAAGTTTATTAACATGCAAGGCAATGAGATCTTTTAACCAATTTTAAAGATAATCTAAAACCGTCAAGAATTAGAAAGTAAACTTTATTCATGCAATCTTGAGCAAGTCTATATCAAATCCCCTCTCCCGAGCTAGATTCGAAACTTAAATCATCCAACTAATGGCCAATTAATTGAAAGCATTAAATCAAGATTACAAACACAATAACATTGCACAACTTAAACCATAAATCAATCCATAAACTTAATCAACTACATCAATCCCTAAGCTACAAGTTTAGCTACTCATGATTTGAAATACAAACTCAACTAAACATATCAAAGCCATAAATCTAACTAAAGAAAGAAAAGGGAAAAGAAAACTCAATGTAGGCCGAGTCCCGACGTCCCCGTCACGATCCCCACGAACAATGGGTTGATTTCCAAGTTCCTCCTTTGTTTTCAGCTCCAAAAGTGCTTTATTCTGTCCTCTTTACGGCTCCAAAAGGTCCCAAATTGATTCCCTCTAAAACCTAGCCGAAGTGAAGCTTATATTCTGATTTTTCGTCCTAGCGTCGAGACGCTGTCAAGACAGCGTCGCGACGCTACCTCTTATACGCGCGTTCTGAATAAGGAAAAACGGTAGCGTCGGGACGCTTCCTATCATAGCGTCTCGACGCTGTAAGCTTTACGCGCCTAATCTGATATGGAATGTGAGCGTCGAGACGCTCAAGAGCTAGCGTCTCGACGCTAGCCTGCTGTTGACCGAGATTTGACTTTTCTCCACTTTTACTCTTTTCATTCCGATGCATCTTTTCACGCCCCGAGCACCCGATTAACTCTTATTTTGCATTATAGCTCCAATCAACCATTTCCTACAAAATAAACAATAAAGCACAATAAAATGGCCCAAAACTCATAAAAGACTAACTAAATTAAATGAGTAAAGATAGCTAGCTATGCTCGCTATCACTTTCCCTTCGGTAGCCTGTTGGTGCGTGCCTCTGAGATATGAAAGTGGGAGGGTTACACTTACGAGGATGAGTTAAAAGTGTTAACAAATCCTTGACCGAACGACGGTGGCTAATGTCTATAGGAATATGAGTTATTCTGAAACTAGAATTAGCTGAGAGGTGTCTCATTTCAAAGGAGGAGTGCCTGATCACCCTTCGGTGGCTGACATTCTAAACCTCTGAAACATCGTTGCAAAACTAAATCAATAGTTTTAGGGTTCTGTGATTGTCTGTTTTGCTAAATTGATTGGATTGTGTGCAATTGTTTGCTTGTATGATGGGTTAAGGCAAAGATAACTAATACGGTCATTGTTTGTTTAAATTTCAGCAATGTCTTCCTCAATCGTCTCTCTGCTTAAAAATGAGAAATTAACCGGCGAAAATTATGCTACGTGGAAGTCGAACTTGAATACGATTATTGTTGTCGATGATCTGCGGTCGTCTTAACGGAGGATTGTCCTCCAGCCCCTGCTCGTAATGCATCCCAAGCAGTTAAGGATGCTTATGACCGCTGGAAAAAGGCCAATGATAAGACTCGCGTCTATATCCTAGCCAGCTTATCTGAAGTTTTGGGTAAAAGGCATGAGGGCATGGTAACAGCGAGGGAGATTATGAACTCTCTCCAGGAGATGTTTGGTCAACCGTCCTACCAACTCCACCATGACGCTCTCAAATACGTTTATAGTTGTCGCATGAAAGAGGGCACATCTGTTCGGGAGCATTTTCTGGATATGATGGTCCAATTCAACGTGGCAGAGGCAAATGGGGCAGTCATAAATGAGCGTAGTCAGGTTGCATTCATCTTAGAATCTCTTCCGAAGAGTTTTCTACAGTTTCGAAGCAATGCAATGATGAATAAAATAACATTCAACCTGACTAGCCTCCTGAATGAGCTACAACTCTATCAGTCTCTTCTTAAGAACAAGGGACAGATAGAAGGAGAGGCAAATGTTGTTCACTCTAAAAGAAAGTTCGAGAAGAGTTCATCCTCTGGAACTAAATCTGTAGCCACTTCTTCAAAGAAAACTCAGAAGAAGAAAGGAAACAAGGGGAAAGCTCCCAGTACTGCTGCTAAAAGAAAGGGAAAAGCCAAAGCTATGGCAGATAAGGGCAAGTGTTTCCACTGCAATGTAGATGGACATTGGAAGAGAAACTGCCCAAAGTACCTTGCTGAGAAAAAGAAGGAAAAGGAAGGTAAATTTGATTTACTTGTTTTAGAAACATGCCTGGTAGAACATGATGAGTTTACCTAGATACTTGATTCAGGAGCAACTAATCATGTTTGCTCTTCTTTTCAGGAAAATAGTTCCTTTCGACAGTTGAACGATGGGGAAATGACACTCAGGGTTGGAACTGGAGAAGTCATTTCAGCTAAAGCACTGGGAGTTGCGAAGTTATTTTTTAGAAATAGATTCTTACTTTTAGAAAGTTTGTTAATCGTTCCCAAGATTAAGAGGAACTTAATTTCTATTTCATGTTTGATTGAACAATCGTATACAGTTACTTTTGATATGAATGAAGCGTTCATTTATAAAAATGGTGTACTTATTTGTTCAGCCAAATTGGAAAATAACTTGTATGTATTAAGACCAACCGAAAACAAAGCACTTTTAAATCACCAATTATTTAAAACTGCTGAAACTCAAAGTAAAAGGCAAAAGATTTCTCCATCAAGTAACAATACTCATCTTTGGCATCTCAGACTTGGTCATATAAACATCGATAGGATCGGTCGTTTGGTAAAGAATGGAATTCTAAGCAAGTTAGAAGATGATTCACTACCACCTTGTGAATCTTGTCTCGAGGGAAAAATAACCAAGAGACCCTTTACTGGAAAAGGTTACAGAGCCAAAGAACCCTTAGAGTTAATACATTCGGATCTATGTGGTCCAATGAATGTAAAAGCTCGAGGAGGGTACGAATATTTCATCTCATTTATTGATGATTATTCAAGATATGGTTACTTGTACCTAATGGGACATAAGTCTGAAGCCCTTGAAAAGTTTAAGGAGTTTAAGGCTGAAGTTGAAAACCTATTAGGTAAATCTATTAAAGTACTTCGATCTGATTGAGGAGGGGAGTATATGGATCAAAGATTCCAAGATTATATGATAGAACATGGAATCCAATCTCAACTCTCAGCCCCTGGTACACCTCAGCAGAATGGTGTGTCAGAAAGGAGAAATAGAACCTTGTTAGACATGGTTCGATCAATGATGAGCTATGCTCAATTGCCTAGCCCGTTTTGGGGGTATGCAGTAGAGACTGCAGTATACATCTTGAACAGTGTTCCCTCGAAAAGTGTTTCTGAAAAACCTTTCAAATTATGGAAGGGGCATAAACCTAGTTTGCATCACTTTCGCATCTGGGGTTGTCCAGCACACGTGCTTGTGACAAATCCTAAGAAACTGGAACCTCGTTCAAAACTGTGCCAATTTGTTGGTTACCCTAAAGAAACGAGAGGTGGTTATTTCTACGACCCACAAGAAAATAAGGTGATTGTATCGACAAACGCCACTTTCTTAGAGGAAAACCACATGAGAGATCATAAACCACGCAGCAAAATAATATTAGGAGAAGCTACTGAAGAATCATCAAGAGTTGTTGATGAAATTGGACCTTCAACAAGGGTTGATGAAGGAACTAGTTCTTCAGATCCATCCCGTCCATCTCAAACGTTGGGAATGCCTCGACGCAGTAGGAGGGTTGTATTACAACCTGACCGCTACTTGGGTTTAACTGAAACTCAGGTTGTCATACCTAATGATGGCATTGAGGATCCATTGTCCTATCGACAGACAATGAATGACGAGGATAAGGATGAATGGGTCAAAGCCAGCTGGAAATGGAGTCAATGTACTCCAATTCTGTATGGGAACTTACAGATCTACCAAATGGGGTAAAACCCATAGGGTGCAAATGGATCTATAAGAGAAAAAGAGATGCAGCTGGAAAGGTACATACCTTCAAAGCTAGACTAGTGGCAAAGGGTTATACCCAAAAGGAAGGGGTTGACTATGAGGAAACTTTTTCTCCTGTAGCCATGTTAAAGTCCATAAGAATTCTCTTATCCATAGCCACATATTATGACTATGAAATATGGCAAAATAACGTCAAGACTGCCTTTCTGAATGGTAATCTTGAAGAGAATATCTTCATGTCTCAACCCGAAGGGTTCATAGCCCAAGGTCAGGAACAAAAGGTTTGTAAGCTCAATCGATCCATTTATGGATTGAAACAAGCATCCAGATCATGGAACATTAGATTTGATACTGCAATCAAATCTTTTGGCTTTGACCAAAACGTTGATGAGCCTTGTGTACAAGAAAGTCAACAAAAGCAAAGTAGTTTTTCTAATACTTTATGTAGACGATATCCTACTCATTGGGAATGATGTAGGATACCTCACTGACATTAAGAAATGGCTAGCAGCCCAATTCCAAATGAAAGATCTGGGAGAGGCTCAATACGTTCTGGGAATCCAAATCATTAGGGATCTGATAGCGAGCATAGCTAGCTACTTTTACTTATTCAATTTAGCTAGTCTTTTATGATGTTTGGGCCATTTTATTGTGCTTTATTGTTTATTTTGTAGGAAATGGTTGATTGGAGCTATAATGCCATATTAGAGTTAATCGGGTGCTCGGGGCATGAAAAGATGCAAAGGAATGAAAAGAGTAAAAGAGAAAAAAAAGTCAAATCTCGGTCAACAGCAGGCTAGCGTCTCGACGCTAGCTCTTGAGCGTCTCGACGCTCACATTCCATATCAGATTAGGCACGTAAAGCTCACAGCGTCGAGACGCTGTGATAGGAAGCGTCCCGACGCTACCGTTTTTCCCTTATTCAGAACGCGTGTATAAGAGGCAGCGTCGAGACGCTGTCTTGACAGCGTCTCGACGTTAAGACGAAAAAAACAGAATAAAAGCTTATTTTCGGCTAGGTTTGAAAGGAGTTCGATTTGGGACCTGGGAGAGCCGTAAACAGGGCAGAACAGAGCACTTGGAGGCTGAAAACAAGGGAGAGATTTGGAAATCAACCCATAGTTCGTGGGGATCGTGACGGGGACGTCGGATTCAGCCTACATTGAGTTTTCTTTTCCCTTTCCTTTCTTTAGTTAGATTTATGGCTTTCACATGTTTAGTTGAGCTTGTATTTACATTCATGAGTAGCTAAACTTGTAGCTTAGGGATTGATGTACTTGATTAAGTTTATGGATTGATTTATGGTTTAAGTTGTGCAATGTTATTGTGTTTGTAATCTTGATTTAATGCTTTCAATTAATTGGCCATTAGTTGGATGATTTAAGTTTCGAATCTAGCTCGGGAGAGGGGATTTGATCTAGACTTACTCAAGATTGCATGAATAAAGTTTATTTTCTAATTCGTGACGGTTTTAGATTAACTTTAAAATTGGTTAAAAGATCTCATTGCCTTGCATGTTAATAAACTTAGATAGGGATATCAAGTTGGTTAATTTGCATGAGAATCAATTATACTCGGGAGAGGTAGTTGTGATTAAAGGGTCTTTGGCTCATAATTTCATTGTGCATGATAACTTACTCCTTAAAATCAATCCTAAACTAAATCGGCGAAATCAATTCCCTAAGTAGTTTTCCCAATTGAATTTCCATTCTTTTTACTTGCTTTGACTTGGTTTTATTATCATTCATTCATCACTTTTTAATCCCTAAATAAAATTGAGCGAGATTATTCACAATACTTGATTTGCTTAAAAATCCAATCCAGAGGACGACATTCGAATTTACTTTCACTATATTATTACTTGACCCGTGCGCTTGCGGTTAGGAAAAGTCCACATCAAGTTTTTGCCGCCGTTGCCGGGGATTGGCACATTTAACTAGATTGATATTGTGAAAAAATTGTTTGATCTTAATTTAGGGTGTATTGTTACTTTTTTAGGTTGATTGCATCCTTTCCTTATTTGTTTTCCGTTCCATATTTGATTTTCTAGGTTAGTTTTCTTTTTGTTGTGTAATCTTTTCCTTATTTGTTCTTGTTTTTCCTTTTCTAGATTAGTTTCCTTATTGTGTTTTGCCATTCATATGTTTGCATTCCATATTAGGTTTTTTTTTTGTTTCCTTTTCTAGAATATATTTTCCATATTTAGATTAGTTGTTTTCTTTTCTTTGTTGCTTTCCATCATTATTTTCTTTCTTCTTTTTTAGGGTAGTTTTGTTTGTTTATGCGTAGGGATAAAGATTTAATTTTAGTACCATTGGATCCCGAGATCGAAAGAACAATTCATAGGATTCGAAGGGAAACTAGAGAAATTATTCACATGGCGGACCAAAATCCACCGGAGGAGCCTAGGCCTATTAGAGATTATTTTCAGCCTGTGTTTCAGGGACAACAATCGGGGATTGTCTATGCACCGATTAATGCCAACAACTTTGAGCTGAAGACCGGCCTCATTCAGATGGCTCGCGACTGTGCATACAGAGGATCGCCCACTGAGGATCCAAATTCTCATCTTAAATCATTTTTGGATATTTGTGGGACGGTAAAGATTAATGGAGTGTCTGAGGATGCTATTCGCTTACGCTTATTTCCCTTTTCTTTGCAGGCTAAAGCACAAGATTGGTTGCAGTCTATTACTCCTGGGAGCATCACCACTTGGGATGTTTTGGTCCAGGCCTTTTTAAAGAAATTTTTCCCTCCTGCAAAGACGGTCAAGCTGAGGACCGAGATTGGGACATTCCAACAACAATATGATGAACAGCTATTCGAAGCTTGGGAGCGATTCAAAGAGCTACTGAGGAAGTGTCCTCAGCATGGTTACCCCGATTGGCTTCAGGTACAGTTGTTTTATAATGGTTTAACTCCTAGTACAAAAACGATTGTTGATGCAGCTGCAGGTGGGACTCTGTTGTCCAAAACCGTGGAAAACGCTCGCACACTTTTAGAGGATATGGCCACCAACAGCTATCAGTGGCCATCTGAGCGGTCTACACCTAAAAAGATTGCTGCTGGAGTGTTTGAGGTTGATAAAGTAAGTGCACTCCAAGCCCAGATGACCTCCCTCGCTAATGCTTTTATGAAATTTTCAAGTATAGGGAGTGCACAGTCAATTGAATCAGCTGCTGCTTTAGCATCTAGACCTCAGGAGGAGACCATCGAGCAGGTTCAGTATGTATCAAATTTTAATTCTAGGGGATATAATAATAGTTCTACACCTACACATTATCACCCTAACAATAGGAACCATGAAAATTTCTCTTATGCTAATACTAAGAATGTTCTTAATCCTCCTGGTTTTGCCCCTCAAACTCAAGATAATAAAAAGTTAGAAGATCTTGTTGGAGCTTTCATTGCAGAGTCAAGTAACAGAACAACCAAGTTAGAGGAGGTAGTCATTGCCATCAACACCACAGTGAATGGCCACAGTGTTGCCATCAAGAACATTGAGACTCAGCTGGGACAGTTGGTGAATGTTGTAAGCACCATGAATAAAGGTAAGGCCCCAGCTGAACAAGAGAAACCCCAGATGGAGTATTGTAAGGCAATCACTGTTCACCAGGAGGAATCTGAAGAGGAACCTGAATCTGAGGACTATGAAACGCCTACTGGGGAAGCTGAGGAGGACACATCAGCAGATGAGGCTGAAAAGCCTAAACCGAAACCTCCTATTCCTTCTCCCACACTGATGGTTCCCAAGGAAAAGAAAAATAAAAAGAAGAAAAAGAACAATCAAGTTCAGTTTGATAAATTTATGAATGATTTTATGAATCTGAATATTAATATTCCTTTTGCAGAGGCATTAGAGATGCCCCAGTACAACAGGTTCATGAAGGAGTGGTTAGCAAAGAAGCGAAAGGAAAAGAAGGTTGACACTGTTTATCTTGCTTCCACATGCAACACCAGAGTACAACAGAAAGTACCTGAAAAAGTAGCAGATCCAGGGAGTTTTTCTGTTCCTTGTAGTTTTGGTACTTACTCTTTTAGAGCATTATGTGATTTAGGTGCTAGCATTAATATCATTCCTCTATCGTTGTGTAAAAAGTTAGATATAGGTGAGATTAAGTCTACTCCTGTAAAGCTCCAATTGGCTCATCAATCTGTGGTGAGACCAGTAGGTATTGTAGAAAATGTGTTAATCAGAGTAGGTAGATTTTTCCTCCCTATTGATTTGTATGTTATGGACATGATAGAAATTCCTTCAATGCCTGTCATATTAGGAAGACCATTCCTCGCTACTGGGCGAGTGATTATAAATATTGAGCGCAGGGAGCTCACTATTAGAGTCAAGAACGAAAAAGAGATCTTTAAAGCAGTTGAAGACTCTAAAGATGAAGTGCTCTTCATGGGCTACAGGAAAGGTGCAAGAAAGAGCACCTCTGTTGGATTCACAGAACAAAAGCCCCCTTGAAGCAAGATCAACACGTCGAGCTAATGACGTTAGACAAGCGCTTATGGGAGGCAACCCAAGTAAGTTTAGTGTATTTTCTTTTTGTTTTTGATTTATTTATTGTTGTTGTTTTGTAGGTCTTGTTTTCTTTCTCTCCTTTGCTTTCAAGATTCCAAGCTCTCAAGCAAGAAGTCATCATCATTTCAGGCCAGTATTGTTCACTCCTGTTATTCTTTTATTGTTCTCATGCTTGTTTATGCCTCATTTTCTTTATACATTGAGGACAATGCATATTTTAAGTTTGGGGGTGGATTAGCATGTTTGTGGAGCCCTTGAGCATCTGAGTTCGGGCTATAGTTTTGAGCTTTCTTTGAATTATGCATATGATTGTTTTCTGGATGCTACTTTTGCATGATTATGATGTCCTAGGATAGGCTTTCTTGTCAATTTTCAAGCTTGTGATGAGATGTAAGCATAAGTGCCCAAAAAGGGAGACATTTTTAAAATTTTTCTAGGAGATGGCTTGCATGAGTAGAGTATTTGTCTTAGCTAGATTTGGATTTGAATGCTTAGGAGCGAATTATTAGGTTCATATGCTTGTTGTCACCTCGATAGGTGTAGGGAAGAGCTAAAGAGTTAATTTTTTTGCAAATTAGCATGTTTGATCTTGCTTAGGAGGAAAGAAAAGAATATATGCTTATCATGCTCATAAAGAAAAATCATTCTTGTTGTTACAATTTGAAAAAGAAAAAAAAGGCATGACTTATGCGCGCAATATGCAATGGTTAATAAAGTTTAGGCAAAAAGAGCTACCCCTGTTGTGGTCAGTTAGGCCAACCAGAGAAAACTCAGGTTAAGGGTCCCTGCAATGGGTGTGTGAAAGCTAGTGCCACATTTAAATGCTTAATTCAATTGTTAATTAAAAGCACCTAAGTATGGAGATAAACAAACTAATTTGTTGCATTAACTCATTAGTGAAGCCTTAGTGCCAGTGTAGAGGGAAGATGAGCTGAGAGTTTAATAATCCAATCCCGAGCTAGTAGAGTCTGATCTTGTTGAGTTAGATCTCGCTTGTGCAAGTTAATTTTGGAAAAATTTTAATTTGTCTCCCTCATTGGTCCTTGTGTGCATATCTCTTGCTTGCTTGGTTATTGACTTTTGAGCCTTGAGGATTGAGTTATGATTGTTGCATCCATTCTTCCATTGTATGTCTGATTTAGAGTTTGCTCGAGGACTAGCAAAAGCTTAAGTTCGGGGGTATTTGATAGCGAGCATAGCTAGCTACTTTTACTTATTCAATTTAGCTAGTCTTTTATGATGTTTGGGCCATTTTATTGTGCTTTATTGTTTATTTTGTAGGAAATAGTTGATTGGAGCTATAATGCCATATTAGAGTTAATCGGGTGCTCGGGGCGTGAAAAGATGCAAAGGAATGAAAAGAGTAAAAGAGAAAAAAAGTCAAATCTCGGTCAACAGCAGGCTAGCGTCTCGACGCTAGCTCTTGAGCGTCTCGACGCTCACATTCCATATCAGATTAGGCGCGTAAAGCTCACAACATCGAGACGCTGTGATAGGAAGCGTCCCGACGCTACCGTTTTTCCCTTATTCAGAACGCGTGTATAAGAGGCAGCGTCGAGACGCTGTCTTGACAGCATCTCGACGTTAAGACGAAAAAAACAGAATAAAAGCTTATTTTCGGCTAGGTTTGAAAGGAGTTCGATTTGGGACCTGGGAGAGCCGTAAACAGGGCAGAACAGAGCACTTGGAGGCTGAAAACAAAGGGAGAGATTTGGAAATCAACCCATAGTTCGTGGGGATCGTGACGGGGACGTCGGATTCGGCCTACATTGAGTTTTCTTTTCCCTTTCCTTTCTTTAGTTAGATTTATGGCTTTCACATGTTTAGTTGAGCTTGTATTTACATTCATGAGTAGCTAAACTTGTAGCTTAGGGATTGATATACTTGATTAAGTTTATGGATTGATTTATGGTTTAAGTTGTGCAATGTTATTGTGTTTGTAATCTTGATTTAATGCTTTCAATTAATTGGCCATTAGTTGGATGATTTAAGTTTCGAATCTAGCTCGGGAGAGGGGATTTGATCTAGACTTACTCAACATTTCATGAATAAAGTTTATTTTCTAATTCGTGACGGTTTTAGATTAACTTTAAAATTGGTTAAAAGATCTCATTGCCTTGCATGTTAATAAACTTAGATAGGGATATCAAGTTGGTTAATTTGCATGAGAATCAATTATACTCGGGAGAGGTAGTTGTGATTAAAGGGTCTTTGGCTCATAATTTCATTGTGCATGATAACTTACTCCTTAAAATCAATCCTAAACTAAATCGGCGAAATCAATTCCCTAAGTAGTTTTCCCAATTGAATTTCCATTCTTTTTACTTGCTTTGACTTGGTTTTATTATCATTCATTCATCACTTTTTAATCCCTAAATAAAATTGAGCGAGATTATTCACAATACTTGATTTGCTTAAAAATCCAATCCAGAGGACGACATTCGAATTTACTTTCACTATATTATTACTTGACCCGTGCGCTTGCGGTTAGGAAAAGTCCACATCAGGATCGTAAGAACAAAACGCTAGCTCTTTCTCAAGCAACGTATATTGACAAGATGTTGTCTCGATATTCGATGCAAAACTCCAAGAAGGGACTACTACCCTTCAGACATGGGGTACACCTGTCTAAGGAACAGTCTCCTAAGACACCTCAAGAAATTGAGAACATGAGACACATTCCCTACGCCTCAGCTGTGGGCAGCTTAATGTATGCTATGCTCTACACTAGGCCTGACATATGTTATGCAGTGGGAGTAGTAAGTAGGTATCAGTCTAATCCAGGGTTGGACCACTGGGGAGCGGTTAAAAACATCCTCAAGTATCTTCGGAGAACGGGGGACTACATGCTTGTGTATGGAGCTAAGGATTTGATTCTTACTGGATACACTGACTCTGACTTTCAAGCTGATAAGGATTGAAGGAAATCCACATCAGGGTCACTATTCACCCTCAATGGAGGAGTAGTAGTGTGGAGAAGCATCAAACAAGGATGCATAGCAGACTCAACCATGGAGGCTGAGTATGTAGCAGCTTGCGAAGCAGCTAAGGAGGTAGTATGGCTCAGAAAGTTCTTGACTTATTTGGAAGTGGTTCCGAATATGAACGTGCCCATAACACTATACTGTGACAATAGTGGGGCTGTAGCCAACTCAAAAGAACCTTGAAGCCACAAACGAGGTAAACACATCGAGAGGAAGTATCGCCTGATATGGGAGATTGTGCAACGAGGAGATGTGATCGTCACTAAGATCGCCTCGAAGCACAACATCGCTGATCCATTTACGAAGGCTCTCACGGCTAAAGTGTTTGAGGGTCATCTAGAGGGTCTAGGTCTACGAGATATGTATGCCATCTAATCTAGGGAAAGTGGGAGAAATGTATAATGGGTATAAGGATGCCCTAGTTCATTGTATTATATACATGACATTTCTAGCTTTAGATTATTGCATTTACATCCCACTAACTAGTGTTTAGTTCAAGTGGGAGTTTGTTGGGTTTTATGCCCTAAAACTCGTAGATAGTGAATGTAACCGTTGACCGGATATTAATTAAATAATATTGATATATTTTTCCATTAATTGTTATTAGTTCTTTTATATTTGTCTTTGCCTAATAATAACCCTAATCCAATAAACTAGACATCCAAAGCTGTAATATGAGTCTTGAACTATATGTAGCGACATATGGGATCATTGTTCAAGAAACAACCTAAAGGGTCTATAGTATAGGGATAAGACTGGGTGCCTTATCTTGGTAACACTATGGATACGACCCACTTTGTATTTGATACAAACGCTGCGATCCAACGCGTTCGTGTAGGAGACATGCGAGTGGGGGTATCCTATGCAATGAGTTTGCATAAGACCGGACCGCGAAATAATAACCACTGGTTATAACACCGTTAACTAGTTGGTTTTCTATTTCACTAGGACGACCTAGACAACTTAGTCTTAATCCTGAGTTGATTATGGACTCCTGCTCATGAGAGATTGTCCTTTGATTTGTATGGGTGAGAGTGGCCAATACGCCGACTCAATAAGCCTACCACTTTGGGGACAAGACCGAATGGGGAGCTGGGAACATAATCGTACAAGATGGAATTCACTCCTTCCCGACTTTAGGGAAGCAGATGAGTGTTCCTTTAAGTGGTTACTCCGAGTCTTGAACAACGGGCCCTACCCTCTCAATGGCACGAGAGGGTTTTCTGTTTAATGGTTGGACCACAAACAGGTTGTTCATTAGAGGAGAATTGGTACTTAAGATAATAGAGGTAACCCAGGGGTAAAACGGTAATTTGACCCAGCTGGTGTTACGGACACTCGTGAAGGACTAACTAGTCGATATTGGTCTAGATCTGTGGACACAGAAAATATGTCTACAGTGAGAAGAGTGCAACTGTGAGTCTATAGTGGAATGTACACACAGTTAACGAATATTGATTAATGTGGTTAATGAGTTTGACCAATTAATCTCACATCGTTGGAGCTTCTGATCTGCAGGTCAATTCGGTCCCACTGGTAGCTCGTAAAGTAATTTGAGGCAACTAAGTAATAAAAGTAAATTGAAAATGTTCAATTTATTAAGGGAAACAAATATAATATATATTGATATATTATTATGAGAGAAATTAATATTTGAAAAGTTCAAATATAAATTTATGGAAGTTTGAAAGACTTCAAATAATGAATTAATTAATTTAAGGCCTAAAATATGTTTGGACCAATTAATTAATTCTAGGTCGGGAATTAAATATGTGATATTTAATTGGTGGTTAATTAATTAAAGAATTCATTAACCAGGAATTAATCAATTATGGAAATAATTAATCACTTAAGGAAATGATTAATCATTTATGGAAATGATCTAATCACCTATGGAAGTAATTAGTCATTTGTGGAAAAGATTAATTAATTATGGAATTGATTGATCATGATTGATTAATTAAGGAATAAGATTGAATCAATTTTGGAAAAGATTGATTTAATTGAATATTTTATTCATGGCCTCTCTTCTATAAATAGAACACTAGACCTAATTGGTCATGACACTTGACATTCTTGTTCTTGCTCTTAGACTCTCAAAGACAAGACCTAGAATTCTCTCTAGCCTCCCTCTTAGAGAAAGACTCCCACACGTCTTTTGCCCCCTAGACTCAGAGACATACCGGTGTAACCTCTGTGGTGATTGTGTCAATCAAAGAAGAAATTTCCAGCGAAGAAAAACCAAAGGCGGCTGCTGCGTTTTGATCGTTGGAGCATCGTTGGCGAAGAACGGTCAAGTCTACAACGGAGATTTGTAACGGTTCTTCCTTTTTTCTTTAGAAAGGCATGAAAATAAATTTAGATTTATTTTTTAAGCATGTTTAAACCAATTTTACAGCAGCTTTAAAGTGTTTTTAAAGTTTGTTCGAGTTTTCGTAACGGTATTTTAATGTTAATTAATATACGACGTAAGGTCCAATCGATGCGCTTCCGCTGCGTGGGGACTTTTATTCCCTTCAAAAAGGAGAGATGATGCACTCAAGAGGGCCTTGCAAACCAATTTCTCAAAACCATATCAGGCCTTCCCAGTGTTTCCCGATGACTTTTTTAATCTGTGGATACCACCCCCACCTGTTGAACGAGAAGAGGATGTTGATGAGGAGCAGGGTCAGGAAGATTGACTGATGGGATGACCTGGAGCGAGCATTACTTTTGTTTTTCCATTTTTGTTTGCTCGCGCATATTGACCCTGCTCGCTGTTGTAACTGCTTGTCGGTTTCTTTTTAATTTTTCTTCTTTGACAAAAATATATCTCTGCTATGTAATTTTTCTTTGAATATTTTTAATGAAATTTCTAAATGTTTCTGTTCCATGAGCACTAAACAACTCTAACTTAACTAATTTTCTTCTAAATTTTTGAAGCTTGGACTGATTACGCTTAATTAGATCAAGGTATTCTGATCTCCAGAAACCTTTTGCTTGAGCATTTCTTCTAACCTGGACTGTTGTTGCGGCAAAGAAGATTTTGGAGGTAGTGTTGACTTTTATGATCCACTTTAAGCTTAGTTCTAGTCCAACGTTTAGTTTAAAAATTCAGATAGAAAAATTTAAGTTTGGGGGTATAATTGCTTAATTAATGATTCATTGGGGACAATGAATAATTCAAGTTTGGGGGACTTGTTGCTACTCCAATTGTTTTGCTCGAGCATTCCTCTCCTTCAAGTAAAAATTTGCTAGGTTATTGAGTAACCGGGGACATTTGTGATACCATAGTTTGTCTTCGCGTCAAAAGGTGACCTAGGAAATGTGAAAAAAAATGAAATAATGAATGAAAAAATTATTTGCTGAAAAAATTATTTGTTGAAAATTTTGCTAAAAAAATTGATGGAGAAAAGTTTTGAAGGATGAATGATGATCCAATAGTTTTTTTTTCTCCCAGAACTTAGGTGAGCTTCATCATAAAATGTTGTCATTCTGAGGGGCAAGAGATGGAATAACTAAGGATTTTTTAGCTTTATAAAGAGTATTGAGCCTAGTTGGTGATGAGTTTGAGGCAAGGGTATACTGCACCATAAAGGTGACCTAGGAAATGTGAAAAAAAAATGAAATAATGAATGAAAAAATTATTTGCTGAAAAAATTATTTGTTGAAAATTTTGCTGAAAAAATTGATGGAGCAAAAGTTTTGAAGGATGAATGATGATCCAACAGTTTTTTTGTCTCCCAGAACTTAGGTGAGCTTCATCATAAAATGTTGCCATTCTGAGGGGCAAGAGATGGAATAACTAAGGATTTTTTAGCTTTATAAAGAGTATTGAGCCTAGTTGGTGATGAGTTTGAGGCAAGGGTATACTGCACCATAAAGTGGGTCATCCCATGCTTAAGAGCTTATGACTGTTAGGTTGCTTTAAGTCTTAAAATGAAAACATAAACTCCTTGAAAATATGTTTTAAGATGTCTGATAATAGAGCTAAGCTGTGGAGAGTTCTTAGAATGGAGTTGAAAGTGGTGATTATTTGTCCTTGCTGAAGGAATCATTTTGCTACAGCAGAGCACGGTGTTGTAGAGTGCTCAGGTAAAGGTCAAAGGTAGTATTTGATTGTCTGATTTGATTAAGCTAATTATTTGTCTAATGTTTTTAAATTCTTAAGGGAAGGTGAGTTAGTATTTCTCGGGACGCGCAATAGTTCAAGTTTGGGGGTGTGATAACTGCCCAAAAGGTAGTTATTTAGGCCTCATTTCTATAAGGATTTGTGTGTCTTTTTTGCTCAAGAGGGTTGGTTTTAGATGGATATTATATGTTTTAACCCATTTGGAAGAATTGAAGCATTGGAAATTATTTTGTGCAGATTATGCTGTTGGGCGACTGGAGGGAGCAAATTCTGTGCTGCAGCAAAACCGGGAGCAGAAACTGCCACATCATAGTTCGTTAGCCAACTTCATGAACCGACTTTTGTTGAGTTATTCTCGTGATAAAGGATCAAGGAGAGCCTTACACGTGTCCTAGTTGACCTAATTCAAGCCTCCCATCCTTCTATAAAAGGAAGTAGCCGTCAAAGTCAAAAGTATTCCATGCTTTCCCTTGGAAGTCGAATAATATAGAGAGACTGAAGATCATCAAGAACACCATCATCCGCAAGCTGATTAAGGAGTTTATTTTCTTTATTAACTTGTGATTATGGACATGCCTACTCAGATTGTGATTTGTATTTTCATGCCTATTATGAACTAAGTAGCTTAGGTGTTGGTTAGGAATAATGTGATTGTCGTGCTTCATCTTTAGTAATATATTGACTATCACATTTTGGTTAATTATTGTACTTATTTCCATTTTATGCCCGCCTAGCCAGCCGGTGTGAATAGCTCTCTCTAGTTTCAGGGATGATTTAGAGAGTGTGTAGCAATTATCCACACTACGATCATTGTGTATTGGTGAACGCCAGTGACTGAGCTAGGGATAACCAGTTGCCTAGTGCTTGATCGGTCGTACTTCATTGGGGTTGAAACACATCCCAAAAGATCCAGAGTTCCGGGAGGAATCCGCTATTAATACTGCGAGAAATGCATGATCAATAATATTGCTAGAGCATCTTTTAGAACAATCACTAAATCCTAACCAGCGTCTGTCTTTAATCTGTCTATTTATTGCTACCATCTTTGAAACCACTAGAAAGTTACGCAAAATAGGTAAAGTGAAGACTAATTCAGGACTCGGATTGATAATATTACTTGTTGCAGACTGTGTATACTTGCACAGGAATTCTAGAGTCTTTTATACCGTATTTTTACTCCCTCTAGGAACCCAACAAGTCCCAAGGTTCGTTCATTAGTAAGTTGTCAAAAGGTATTTCGTAGCCCTTTCATTTTTTTAATCGAATTGGTAAGTCGGGTCAAACAATATTTCTATTAGCGATGATAGCCTGTTTAGATTTATCTTAGTTAAGATAGGTAAAGTGAAAGACTCTTTCGGGTGTAAGACCTAGCCTTGTGAGTCGAAATAGAAAACAACTTTTTTTTCGGGAAGCGCTGGTTAAAATAAAGGAAGAAAAACTTGTTGGGAGAGAAATATGCTATATAAAAGGTGCTTTTCAGGCCTGACTTTGCTGAATTGAAGAGGCCCACCTCACCTCTCCCCTTCCCCACTAACTCCTGCTGGAATGAGTGGGCCTCGAACTATTGATTTCTACGTTTTTCGAAAAAAGTCTCTATAATCATCTGGAGGAAAATAAGCTTCCACAATGGAATGGAACGTGGAGGATGTGGGTCCTTTCTCTTTTAGATCTTGGATCATAAAGTTTCATTATTCCATTTCCCTTTTGTCGATCATGAGGACATCTTTAGGCCGATTATCGTCGTGCCTAAAGGACTCAATGTATTTCGTTGGTCATTAAAAAAAGAAAAATGGCTTCTTGGTGTCGATACAATTCTTTATTATATCTAGATGGCGAGATAATTCCATCTTAAAAAGAGAAGCTGCCTGGTCCTGGAGTTCTCAGAGCTGAAGATTCCTCGATTCAAACTCCAATTGTCTAAACTATTGTTCTTGTGTTACTTGTGATTGCAAGTTTCTTAGCACGTTGTGCCAATAGTTTCCTTTTTTGTCCCACTGAATAAAGATTTCATCCTTGTCTTTGACAACTTTTACCCGGGGAGGCGGCCGAAACTCTTTTTTCTTGAAACCAAAGGACGAGTAGCGGTACCAGGGTGATGAGCTTGAGGATCACGCGTCTCAGGGGGCGAAGGAGTCTCGACGAGCTGTCGGGGGGACTTGCTTGTGCGCTTCTAACGAAGATACCTCAGCGAGATCTTGAGCATTGTTTGGGAAAGTAAATAGAGCTTTAAGTGTGTCCGAGGATTTGTCATCCGATCCGGATACACTCAAAATTCGAAAGGATAAGCCATCAGCCCAAGCTGGAAACTAATTCGACGCAAAGAAGCCAACGAGATCGATGATTGAGTATATATATTTGAATAAGTGAAGGAAGTGGAAAGCTCTTTTCTTACTTTGATTTGCAGATCAAACAAAATACACGAAAAATCAAGATCAAGCCCCAATAAAGAAAATCTTTTTTCTGGTTACATTCCTTTCATTTTTTTTATCAGACAACAATAAATCAGACAATGACAGAACGACCAATTAAGAGCACTAAGTTACTTACGTTATGACACTTTCAGGCACCATTAGCTCACGAGCTCTTTTTCATCTTTTTTCTGTTTTCACGTCTCATCGTAGTGCCCGGTTTGTCTTGATTTCCGTTGATGAACAAGAAGAAAAAGAGAACTATTGGAATTTTTTACTTGCCCCCGGCTACGTGTCCTTTGGACCCTTCGCCCACCACCAGTGGAAGCAAGTTAGCCCCCTATGTTGGTTGCCCCTTTCCCCTTTGAATAAGAATAAGGTCAGCATTCAAGCCCAACAAGAAGAGGCCCCTTAAGATAGTTTCTTCTATTATCTCATTCGAAAAGCAACCTTTCGCGCAACTTAAGCTGACTTACTAAGCAAACGTAGGCTTGGGCTCGGAAGCAACAAGCAAGGGATGTTGCAACTTGCGCGAAAGCCATCGACTTTAATACGCCTTCCTCTTTCATTTTCATTTCCAAATAGAAAGTCAAGGCGTTAGCGCTTTAGAAAGATTGCAAGGCGTTGAGGCTTGACTAAGAATCTCGAAAGGGCTCAACCTAGGTTAGGGGTGGGAGCGCCCTGACTTATTAGTCAAGCTTTGATTTATTTGAAGCCATCTGAAAAATGGATGAGCGCTAGTAGCGCGGCTTGGTTCACTTTTGTTAGGAGTAGGTGCTTCACCTTAGTTTGGTTGGGGGAAGGAAGAGGGCATTTCCATCGCGAAGGATCAATCCAGCCATAGGTTCCCCTACGACTACCTTGTTACGACTTCACCCCAGTCGAAGACCCCACCGTGGTATGCACCAATAAGACCACCAAAAGCCTTTGTGGCACTAGTGGTACATGGAAGTCATGAGTGATCATTGGTCCGATGGTTCGGGCGAAACCCATTCCCAGGGTGTGACGAGTGGTGTGTACAGGGCCCGGGTACATATTCACCGCGACATGCTGATCCGCGATTACTAGCAATTCCAACATCATGTTCTCGAGTTGCAGAGAATAATCCAAACTGAGGCAATCTTTCCGGATTCGCTCTGCCTTACAGCCCTGCTTCCCATTGTAATTGCCATTGTAGCATGTGTGTGGCCCAGCCCATAAGGGCCATGTGGATTTGACGTCATCCCCACCTTCCTCCAGTATATCACTGACAGTCCCTCGTGAGTGCGACACACACCTTTTTTTTGTTTGTTTTGGAGCTGTTTTGGCAGGGCGTACTAAACCCACATCGTACCACACCACCGGGTGGCTCGCCTGAATGCCGAGTCTTTTTAGTAAAGCACGCTAGCAACAATCAAACTCAAGTGCACACTAGAAAGTGCTTCGTTCGAAAGGATAAGGCTCCCTTCTTACTGACATCACTGCTACGAGCTGACACTCAATTAGTCGCGCTGGCACGTCACTCGGCTCTTCGACGAACTTCGATTGCAAAGACTTTCTCCTTAGGCGCATGTCTCAGCAACAAAAAACGAGGGTTTTACTCGTTATAGGACTTGACCAAACATCTCACGACACGAGCTGACGACAACCATGCAGCATCTGTATGAAAGTACTATCCCGTTAAGGATAGGTTTTGTTGTTCATATGTCAAGGGCTGGTAAGGTTTTGCGCGTTGTATCGAATTAAACCACATGCTCCACCGCTTGTGCAGGCCCCCGTCAATTACTTTGAGTTCAGTCTTGCGACCATACTCCCCAGGCGGAGTGTTTCACGCGTTAGCTGGGCCCCTAATTCGCGTAGACCAAGGGTGAACACTCATCGTTTACGGCATGGACTACCAGGGTATCTAATTTCGTTCGCTCCCCATGCTTTCGCACACCAGCGTCGGTAGGGACCCAGAGAGTTGCCTTCGTTTTTGGCGTTCCTTCGTAGATCTCTGAATTTCACCCCTACACATAGAATTCAACTCTCCTCTGTCTCACTCAAGTGAATGGGTTTCGAGACCATTCCACCAGTTTTTGGTGACATTCACTTTCAACCCAATTCACTGCCTGCGTGCCCTTTACGCCCAGTCATTTCGAAGAACACTTGCCCCCCCGTCTTACTGCGGCTGCTGCAAGGAGTTAGCCGGGGCTTCTGTTGCACGATTTTAATCCGCAAGCGAACGGGTCGTCACAAGTAATATAGAGATTTTGAGTATAGAGTATCGTCTACACTGGGATTGGATTTATTAAATTAATTACCACGAATAATCTTGCTTAGCTTTATTTAGAGAACCAAAATCTAATGTCGAAAAGAATAAATTAAAAGCTAATCTAGAAAGCAAAAGATAAATGGAAACACAATTTGGCGGGATAATTCTAGAGTGGTTGATTTCTTCAATTGCACCTTTAATGCTTAATCAATTAACTAATATGGATTAACTAATCATTTGATTCATAAGTCTAGAAGCCTAATGACAAGGACTCTCCTGTCAGTCTCCTCCCATCTTATACCTTTCAATAAAGAATCTCCTTTCGGTCTCATCTTTATTTACTTAGCATGGCATTACGACCCTTCAGTACAACTCTAACGTTATTTATTCTATCCCGTGTCACCCGGGTAAATAGCGTTAGTCATGCATTCAGTTCTAGTCTAAGCTTCTCTCCGTCGAGTTTCCACTTAGTAACGATTCATTTAATCAGTGATCAGTTGATTAAAAGCATTACGGACAAAATGCACAAATGAACAATAATGACAATTAAACCAAGCAAAGGTTCAACATCTAAAACAATCTCATAGAATTTAGGAATTTACTACCCATAATCACTAAAATTCAATAATTTCTAATCACAACAATTCTAGAAAATAAAACATAAATGAAAAGGGAATAGAAATGCTCATAAAAGTGTCGATCTCCTCGATCCCGTGTCGACCTCCTTCGATCCCGAGCTCCAAAGATCTTCAACAAAGCTCCAAAACTCTCCCAAAAATCCCCAATTTTAGTGTGGATTCTAGAATGGGGTGAAAACCCACAAATTGGCACACAAAACTTGGTTGCAAAAGGCTCCTTTTATAGTCTCCTAGCAGGCGTAGCGTCGCGACGCTACCCCAATTATGGATCTTTCTGCATAGCTGCCTAGTGGCCCTGAATCTTCTAGAATGGCTCGATTTTGACTCAATTTTTGGGCCTCCAACTTTCTTTTGGCCCAAATGCTTCTTGTAATGGATTTTGGGCACTTTTCTTGACCCAACTTGATAATTTAAGACTTGGAATTCATGAATTTGGGCTTCTAACTCATTCTTCTTGGGGCTTTTGACTTTGGTCTTCAATGGACTTCTCCAAAATGCTTCAAAAAGCCCCCAAAATCATCCAAAATCTCTCAAAATTCCAGTTTTTTTTCTTTGACTCGAATTTCTGAAATTTAAACATAAAATATCATTAAAGTACACAATTCAAGCATAAAACTAGCTAAAATTAATAGGAAAATGATGACATTTAGGCATGTCATCAGCTTCTTCCTCGAGTTCTGTCATGATCGTGCACTCGACGAAAGAGCTTTTCAAGCGGCATTGCCCTTCTTCCCTCACGCGATATTGATGGATCGGGCTTTCGCCCATTGTCCAAGATTCCCCACTGCTGCCCCCCCGTGGTAGTCCGGGCCGTGTCTCAGTCCCAGTGTGGCTGATCATCCGAAAAGACCAGCTAAGCATCATTGGCTTTGTTAGCCTTTACCTGACCAACGACCTAATACTATGTAGGCTAACCAAACAGCGCTTTTTAGCTTTCTTCAGGATTTGGCCCGAACTGTTCGACAGATTCCCACCCGTTACGCACCCGTTCGCCACTTTGTTCTCAAATGTTCCCACCGCTCAAGAAAGGCAATACAAGCTACCTTTAGCTATGAGCCTCTTTTCCTTATACCTAGCTCCCCGAAAACAACGTTCGACTTGCATGTGTTAAGCATATAGTTAGCGTTCCTTTTGAGCCAGGATCAAACTCTTCTTTTGAGTATGATTGTGCCCTGCTGTGGTAGGACCTGGTGAACCGGGCATACTACTTCCCAACCTTCTGTGAACCTTGCTTCTCTTATGATTTTTGCTATTTTCTTTTTCTTAGAAAAGTGATTGATATCAAAGAGAGTCTTAGTCTAGTCAATCAACTAATCCACTCGTGGAGTTCCCGTGGTATAGTAGTAGTGTGGTAGTTTAGACTCCGCCCCTATCTCTTAAAGCTACATCATCCCCCCGATCCTCGCATCGGCTCTGCTAGTTGGCTTTGCTATAAAGGCATAACATTCTATGGACTCTTTCACCACGTCCAGAAATGGTATGCCAACACGTTTTCTCCTTAACCAACCAAAGTATGATGATGGCAATAACCGCGTTTGCCATTAAAAGTAAAGCGATGTTCTCCCTTCGCAGGTAACACCCTACTCGTATTACCATGGTCTTTGGAGTTGGATATGTAATACGTCTGACGTCACACCTGACGTTCGACTTGAACTTCCCCAGCTCTAGGGACACTTTCTCACCCCTGACTCACCTCTTCAACATCTATAAAAAAGCCCACTGCTCATGCCCTTTTTGGTCTGATTCGATAGGGCTCTTCCAGAGTCAGGGCCCTCTTACCTAAAAGCTTAAAAGTGTTGCAGCTCTAACTGATCCACCATCCCCGTGGACACTATGTTATTCGAACTCCCAGCATCAATGATCAACTTTGCACTAGCCAATTCCGACATAGATTCGGAATACTGCCTTCCGTCTCCTCCTCCTTTCTGCTGACGTTGGCTCACGTTGCCACACAATCTAACAACAGCGAAACTTTCTTCTCTCCTAAGCTTCAGAACCCCCGCTATGGTTCCGACTTGAACTTACCTTGAGAGCTTCCTTTCCGGGCTATAGGCTCCACAACGTTCACTCTATTATGCACTCTCCCAACAGCATTCGTCCGTCTGAACATTGGGATGGGACAGTAACGAGCAAAATGCCCCACTCCTCCACATTCATAACATTTACCGGATCTCCTTTGCTGAGCCTTTTTTTATCTCCTTTGCAGGAAGCTCTGAAGGCCTCAAGCTCCAAACAAATGGCGTCTAGAAGTTCTCCTTGTGTCGTCCGTCCTGGCGCTCTCCCCTTTAATAAGTTTATAAAAAGGCAGACTTTGGCTAACTAGAAAGCAAACCCAACCCTAGGTTGTTGCAACTTTCTACTCCTCCTGAACTGTCTTGTCGTATATAAAATGGCTTCAAGCATCCGACTTCACCACAGCTACCTGCCCTCTTGATAACTGCCCAAAAGGTAGTTATTTAGGCCTCAATTATATAGAGATTTATGTATCCTTTATGCTTATTACGGTTGGTTATGGATAGATATTACATGTTTTAACCCATTTGGAAGAATGGAAGCATTGGAAATTATTTTGTGTAGATTATGCTGTTGGGCGACTGGAGGGAGCAAATTCTGTGCTCAAGCAAAACTGGGAGCAGAAACTGCCACATCATAGCTCGTTAGCCAACTTCATGAACCGACTTCTGTTGAGTTATTTTCGGAATAAAGGAGCAAGGAGAGCCTTACACATGTCCTAGTTGACCTAATTCAAGCCTCCCATCCTTCTATAAAAGGAAGTAGCCGTCAAAGTCAAAAGCATTCCATGTTTTCCGTTGGAAGCCGAATATTTTAGAGAGATTGAAGATTATCAAGAACACCATCTTCCGCAAGCTGATTAGGGAGTTTAATTTCTTTATTAACTTGTGGTTATGGACATGCCTACTCAGATTGTAATTCGTATTCCTATGCCTGTTATGAACTAAGTAGCTTAAGGTGTTGGTTAGGAATAATGTGATTACTGTGCTCCATCTCTAGTAATATATTGACTATCGCAATTTGGTTAATTGTTGTGCTTATTCTTATTTTATGCCCGCCTGGCCAGCCGGTATGGATAGCTCTCTCTAGTTTCAGGGATGATTTAGAGGGTGTGTGGCAATTATCCACACTACGATCATTGTGTATTGGTGAACGCCAGTGACTGAGCTAGGGATAGCCAGTTGCCTAGTGCTTGATCGGTCGCACTTCATTGGGTTTGAAACATATCCCAAAAGATCTGGAGTTCCGGGAGGAATCCACTAATAATACTGCGAGAAATGCATGATCAATAATATTGCTAGAGCATCTTTAGAACAATCACTAAATTTTAACCAACGCCTGTCTTTAATCTGTCTATCTATTTGTTTACTCGTTGTTTTGTCATTTATTTTGCTTCAGCATAATTCCGATAAAACCCAATCATTTTACTATTCTTGAAACCATTGGAAAGTTACACAAAAATAGGTAGAGTGGAAACTAATTCCGGACTCGGATTGATAATATTACTTGCTGCAGACTGTGTATACTTGCACAGGAATTCTAGAGTCTTTTATACCATATTATTACTCACTCTAGGAACCCAACAAGTTTTTGGCACCGTTGCCGGGGACTTGAATAAGTTTTTATCTGATCTATTTTTTTGTGTATGTGTTTTAGTGTTTTGGTGCTAGAACTTTTTTATTGTTTCTTTTGTTTTTGCAGGTGTGATTTTGGTGCATGAGCGATCCGCCTGGGGTACGGTTTGAGCTTGATCCAGAAATTGAAAGGACATTTAGGAACAGAAGGAGGGAGCAGCGCAGAAACCAGATGGAGAACGTGTCGCAACTTCCACAGGTTCGTGAAGCAGCAGCAAACCCCCAGCAGAATCCGTTGCTGCAGCAAAATCCGCTGTTTGAGAAAAATGAGCAGCAAAATAATCAGGCTGAGAATCCTATCTTGATAGCGAACGATAGGACCAGAGCCATTCGAGTGTATGTTGTCCTGATGTTTAATGAGTTGAATCCAGGGATTGCACGTCCTCAAATCCAAGCGGTAAATTTTGAAATGAAACCGGTAATGTTTCAGATGTTGCAAACTGTGGGGCAATTCCATGGTTTGTCATCTGAAGACCCTCATTTACATTTTAAGTCTTTTCAAGGAGTTAGTGATTCTTTTGTAATTCAAGGAGTGCCTAGAGATGCTCTTAGATTAACTTTGTTCCCATATTCTCTTAGAGATGGAGCAAAGTCATGGTTAAACTCTTTTGCTCCAGGATCAATTAGGACGTGGGATGAGTTAGCTGAAAAATTTTTGAGTAAATATTTCCCACCTAACTGGAATGCTAAATTAAGGAGTGAAATAGTAGGGTTTAGGCAACTTGAAGATGAGACTTTTAGTGAGGCTTGGGAAAGGTTTAAGGAGCTTTTGCGAAAGTGTCCCCATCATGGTTTACCTCATTGTATTCAAATGGAAACATTCTACAATGGTTTAAATGGAGTAACCCAAGGTATGGTCGATGCTTCGGCTGGAGGGGCCCTTTTGGCAAAACCTTTTGATGAAGATTATGAAATTTTAGAGAGAATATCTATTAATAGTTGCCAGTATTCGGATGTTAGAGGCACGAATAAAAAGGTTAAGAGTGTGTTAGAAGTTGATGGTGTGTCCACCATTAGGGTTGATCTTGCTATGATTGCTAACGCTCTTAAGAATGTGACAGTGATTAGTCATCAGCAGCCACCAGCTATGGAGCCTACTGCAGTGGTGAACCAAGTCACGGACGAAGCATGTGTCTATTGTGGTGAAGACCACAACTACGAGTTTTGCCCCATCAATCCAGCTTCTGTATTTTTTGTAGGTAATCAGAGGAACAACCCTTATTCTAACTTCTATAATCCAGGTTGGCGCAACCACCCCAACTTCTCATGGGGAGGTAAAGGAAATAACGTGCAAGCGCAACAGAAAATGAACCATCCGGGATTTCTTAAAGCGTAGGTAATGCCCCAGCAAAACAAGCAAGCTTTGCCCCAGCAAGATTCGGGAAACTCTCTCGAAGCGATGATGAAAGAATTTATGGCTCGCACAGATGCCGCAATTCAAAGTAATCAAGCTTCGATGAGGGCCTTGGAATTGCAAGTGGGTCAGCTGGCTAATGAGCTAAAGACAAGACCTCAAGGGAAACTTCCATCAAATACTGAACACCCTAGAAGGGAAGGTAAGGAGTAGGTAAAGGCAGTAACTCTTAGGAGTGGTAAGCCATTAGAAGAAAGAATTGAGCCTAGTACAACCCAGGTTATAGATAAAAAATGGTGATAGAAATAATAATGTTGTTGTTGAGAAAGAGTTGGAGTCTGGTCAGGGTGTTGGAGGCAGCAATAAAGATGCTGGAGCATCTGGTTCTGTTCCAGATATGGAACCACCTTATGTGCCGCCCCCACCTTATGTACCACCTTTACCTTTTCCACAAAGGCAAAAGCCTAAGAATCAGGATGGTCAATTTAGAAAGTTTTTATAGATTCTTAAGCAATTGCATATAAATATCCCTTTAGTAGAAGCTATTGAGCAAATGCCTAATTATGCTAAATTTCTTAAGGATATTTTGACTAAAAAGAAAAGATTAGGTGAGTTTGAAATTGTATCTCTTACTGAGGAGTGTAGTGTTATTCTTAAGAATGGGCTACCCCCCAAGGCTAAGGATCCAGGGTCATTTACCATACCGGTGTCTATAGGTGGAAAAAAAATAGGTAGAGCACTCTGTGATTTAGGCGCAAGCATTAACCTTATGCATCTTTCGGTCTATCGGAAGTTGGGTATTGGTGAAGCTAGGCCTACCACAGTCACACTCCAATTAGCTGATAGGTCTATCACATATCCAGAGGGTAAAATTAAGGATGTCTTGGTAAAAGTGGATAAGTTCATATTTCCTGTTGATTTTATTATTTTAGACTATGAGGCTGATAAAGATGTCGCAATTATTCTAGGTCGTCCATTTTTGGCTACTGGTAGGGCGTTAATAGATGTTCAAAAAGGGGAATTAACAATGAGAGTTTGTAATGAGGAAGTGAAGTTTAATGTCTTTAAAGCCATGAAATATCCAGACGAAATGGATGATTGCTCCATCAGGATTCTGGAGAGCACAGTTATTGAGACAGCAATACAGGATTCGGTTGATAAGCATTCGGACAAGCATGGAGAGGTTAGTGTAGAGGATTTTGAAATTTGTTCTTTAGACAGGAAAAATGAAAAAGAGTTGTTTAGGTGTGAGGATGTTTTTGAGTCTTTAGATTTAAATCAAAGGATGGCTCCTCCTATTAAGCCATCCCTGATTGAGACACCTACTTTAGATTTGAAGCCCTTGCCGGATCATCTAAAGTATGTGTATCTTGGGGAAAGTGAGACGTTGCCCATTATTGTTGCATCAGATTTAATGGCAGAGCATGAAGAGGCCTTAATAAAATCCTGCAGCAATACCGCAAGGCTATAGGTTGGACATTGGCTGATATTCAGGGAATTAGCCCATCTTTTTGTATGCACAAAATCACTCTAGAGGAGGGATCCCTTAGGAGTATTGAGCAACAAAGAAGGCTTAACCCTGCAATGAAAGAGGTTGTTAAAAAGGAGGTGATTAAATGGTTGGATGCTGGGATCATTTATCCAATTGCCGATAGCAATTGGGTGAGCCTTGTCCAATGTGTTCCTAAGAAAGGAGGTGCCACTGTGGTGAGCAGTAAAGATAATGAGTTGATCCCCACAAGGACAGTAACTGGCTGGAGGGTTTGCATGGATTACAGAATGCTTAGTAAAGCTACCCGAAAGGATCATTTCCCTCTACCATTTATCGATCAGATGTTGGATCGATTGGCTGGTCAGGCCTATTACTTTTTCTTGAATGGTTATTCTGGGTATAACCAGATTACTATTGCTCCTGAGGATCAGGAGAAAACCACTTTCACCTGTCCTTATGGGACGTTCGCTTTTAGGAGAATGCCTTTCGGCCTCTGCAATGCTCCAGCAACATTTCAGCGGTGTATGTTAGCAATTTTTTCTGATATGATTGAGTCCACTGTTGAGGTATTTATGGATTATTTTTCAGTGGTTGGAGGGTCTTTTAAGAATTGTTTAGATAATTTAGGAAAGGTGTTAAAAAGATGTGAGGATACCCATCTAGTTCTTAATTGGGAGAAATGTCACTTCATGGTGAAGGAGGGCATAGTGTTAGGACATAAAATTTCTAAAAATGGTCTACAAGTTGATAGAGCAAAAGTAGAAGTTATTGAATGGCTAGAGCCACCGAATTCAGTGAAGGGAATTTGGAGTTTTTTAGGACATGCTAGATTTTATAGGAGGTTCATAAAGGATTTTTCCAAAATCAGTAAACCTCTTTGTAACTTATTGTGCACTGATCACGTTTTTTACTTTAATGCAGATTGTAGGAAGGCTTTTGAGACTTTAAAGGTTGCTTTAATCTCAGCACCCATTCTTTGCGCACCTGATTGGAATTTACCATTTGAGGTAATGTGTGATGTGAGTGATGCTGTAGTAGGTGCGATGCTGGGGCAAAAGCAGGACAAATTTATCCATCCTATATATTATGCAAGCAAGGTTTTAAATGAAGCACAAGTCAACTATACAACTACTGACAAGGAGTTGTTAGCTGTGGTGTTCGCTTTTGAGAAGTTCCAGCCATATTTGGTTGGGTCCAAAGTCACGGTTTTCACGGATCATGCAACAATAAGGTATTTAATGTCTAAGAAAGATGCAAAGCCTAGACTAATTTGTTGGATTTTACTGTTGCAGGAATTCGATTTGGAAATAAAGGACAAGAAGGGATCAGAAAATGTCATTGCAGATCATTTATCTCGTCTTGATCCGTCATCATCTTTGCTGGAGCAATCTGCCATTTCCGATTCTTTTCCAGATGAACAGCTCTTTGCTGTTGAGGTAAAGGTAGTTAGGGATGTCCCTTGGTATGCTGATATTGCAAACTTTTTGGTAGAGGGAGTCACTCCTATTGACATGGATTGGAGGCAGAAGAAAAAGTTCAAGCATGATGCGAAGTTTTTTTATTGGGATGAGCCATTTATGTATAAGCAATGCTCTGATGGTATTATTCGTAGGTGTGTTTCAGGTGATGAAGCAAAGGAAATCCTGGAGCAATGTCACTCTTCACCGTATGGAGGTCATTTCAGCGGACAGAGGACAGCTATGAGGATTTTGCATTGCGGATTTTTCTGGCCTACATTATTCAAGGATGCCCATTGGTTCTACAAGCAATGTGATGCTTGCCAAAGGAGAGGAAATTTAGGGCCTAGAGATGAAATGCCTCTTACTTACATTTTAGAAGTTGAATTATTCGATGTATGGGGTATTGACTTTATGGGGCCATTTCCTCCTTCTAATGGCAATGTTTTTATCTTTTTGGCAGTTGATTATGTGTCCAAGTGGGTGGAGACCATTGCATGCCATCAGAGTGATGCCCAGACAATAACAAGGTTTCTTCAATCGCACATCTTTGCGCGGTTTGGGACACCTAGGGCTCTAGTGAGTGATGAGGGTACACATTTTGTTAATAATATCCTAACTAAGCGTTTATCTAAGTACGGGATTAAGCATAGGATAGCTACCCCTTATCACCCACAAGCAAATGGTCAAGCTGAAATTAGTAATAGGGAAATTAAATCGATTTTAGAGAAAGTAGTTCATCCATCTAGAAAGGATTGGTCTTTTAGGTTGGATGAGGCTCTTTGGGCTTATAGGACAACCTATAAGACTCCTCTAGGTATGTCTCCCTATAGGTTAGTATATGGGAAAGCTTGCCATTTACCATTGGAGCTAGAGCATTGGGCTCTGAAAAAGTTAAATTTTGATCTAAGTCGTGTAGGAGCAATAAGAATGCTGCAGCTTAATGAGTTAGAGGAGTTTCGCCAATTTTCTTATGAGAATGCGAAAATGTATAAAGAAAAGACTAAGTTGTGGCATGATAAGAAAATAAAATCTAAAGAGTTTCTCAAGGGTCAAAAAGTTTTGCTTTATAATTCTAGATTAAAATTATTTCCTGGAAATTAAAATCTAAATGGTCAGGACCATTTATTGTGGTTGAGGTTTTCTCCAATGGAGCAATTACTTTGCAGGATGAAAAAGATGAGAGAGTGTTCAAGGTGAATGGACAGCGTGTGAAGCATTATTGGGGTGAGGAGTTTCAGTCGAAATATCCTTCCCTAAGGTTAGTTGATGATTGAGAGAGCAGGACTTTTGCGGGAGCATTTCACAGAGCAAAATTTTGAGCTCCCAGAAGTTTGTATTAATTTTCGTTGATTTGATTTTAAATGCGGTTAGGTTAGATTTGATTTTGCATGGTTTAGTAGATTTTATCTTTTAAGTATTTTTATTAGTTTAGATTTTATCTATTTCATTTTTTAATTTGATTCGATTTTTGGGTTATTTATTTAAATTTTCTTTGGATTATCTTTTCATTATTTAGATTTTGTTTTATTTGGATTTTATTTTCAGTTATTTGAATTTTGTTTAGTTCAAATTACTAAAGATTTTCTCTAATTTATTCAGCTTCAAGAAAGATTAAAAATTGATTTGATTGGTTATTTGGTTTTCTATTTTGAAATTTGAATTTTGTATCAAAGATTCGTCAAGGTCAGAAGGTTGTTGCGGCAAGATTATGGCTGGAGCAAAATAATCCGAAGGAAAAGGGTTACCGTTGGAAATTTATTATTTTTATCGTTGGGATTTTGTCTTTGAATTTTCGCAGGTAAATTTGCATGCATCACCTGATAAAGCCACGTGTCGCAGAGCAATCATCCGAAGGCTTCAATGATGACAACACATCAATTTTACCATGGGCATTTTGGAATCCACGATTTTACCGTTGCTAGGTTCAAATTATCAGGTTGCATTAAACAGTAATATTATTTAATTGGAGCAAATCTTTTCGGTTGAGATTTCAAATTGCTGAAGCCTTATTTATTATTAACCTCTGGTAAGCACGTTTCACTTCATCTTCTTGATCAAATATTTGTTGCGTGCACTTTACTTTCTTTCTTTCATTGTATTCTCTGTAAAACCCCCCGTTGCACCTTCAATGGTAAAGACAAGAGCTAGAAAAGAGAGGGAGAGTGAGGAGGAAGAGATACTCGTGACCCCCGAAGCTCAGAGAGTAAAAACCAAGAAGAAAAGAACACCGGAGGAGAAAGAAGCTAAAAGAAGAAGGCGACGACAGAGAGCTGAGGAACAAGAAAAGGCAAGAGAGGACGAGGTTGTTGCAACAGAAGAAGGAGACCCAAAAGAATCTGATAAATCGAATCAAGAAGAGGTTACGGAGGAAATGACAGCTACAGGAGAAGTTCGAGAGGGAATTCAGAAGAAACAGAGTGAGGAGGTGCAGACAGCGGCTGTAGAGGAGGAAGGCAGAGAACCAGTTCAGGAGGCTCGTGTTGAGGTTATCATACCTGAACCTCCGAAACGGCGCCGCATTAAGCAGAAAGCTGGGCGTGTTCAGGTGATCAGGACTGATACCCCATCGCCTCCATCATCAGATTTCGAGAGAGAGAAGGTAGAGCGAGAGGAACGAGAGAAAAAAGAGGCTGAGGAAAAAAAGCGGGAAGAAGCAGAGAAACAGGCAGAAGAGGAACAGTTGCTGAAGCGGAGAGAAGAGAATGGCAAAAATATTGCTGAAGCATCAGAGGAACACGATGAAATAGAAGAGCGATCGGTGCCATACGATCGTTTCGTCAATAATTTTGCTAGAGAAAAATACACTGAGCTCCTGAGAAGGGATTTTCTGTTCGAAAGAGGTTTCAGTGGTGATCTTCCGCCATTTCTGAAGACCGGAATAGCAGACCACGGCTGGGAGCTGTTTTGTGCTAAGCCGGAGGCTGTGAACGCACAGGTGGTGCGTGAATTCTATGCCAACATTGGTAAAGACGAGGGTTTCTTGGTAATTGTCAGAGGAGTCGAGATAGATTGGAGTCCAAGTGCAATCAACACACTGTACCATCTTCAAAACTTCCCCCATGCGACATTTAATGAGATGTCAGTCGCGCCATCTGATGAACAGTTAAGTAATGCTGTGAGGGAGGTAGGAATCGAGGGGGCGCAGTGGCAACTATCTAAGACTCAGAAAAGGACATTCCAGTCGGCTTATTTGAAAAAGGAAGCGAATACGTGGATGGGTTTCATCAGGCAAAGGTTGCTTCCGACAACGCACGACTCGACAGTATCTAGGGAACGAATTCTTCTAGCTTTTGCTATCTTAAGGTCTCTCAGTATTGACGTAGGAAAAATTATTTGTAATGAGATTGCTGGCTGCTGGAAAAAGAAGGTGGGGAAGTTGTTCTTCCCGAACACGATTACTATGCTGTGCAGACAAGCAGGGGTTCCATTGGATGAAAGTGATGTGATTCTATTCGATAAGGGGATCATTGATACGCCAAATTTGGCGCGGCTCCAGCGCAGGCAGGAGATACGACAAGGCGGGCTTATCTATGGCATTAACACGATTCTAGAACAATTGGCACTTTTGGCCAGTAGGCAGGAGTTTGCTGAAAGGCAAACTTTAACCTTCTGGACCTATGTTAGGAATCGTGATGCTAGTTTGAAGAGGCCGCTGCAAGAAAATTTTTCACAACCGTATCTAGCCCTCCCTGCATTCCCCGAAGACCTGCTGAACCCCTGGATTCCACCGCCGCCTGCTAAGAAAGATGATGAAGAGGAAGATTTGGGTCAGGAAGATTGAAGAGGGATTTGAGCGCACAATCTTTTTTATGAAATATTTTGTTTGCTGGCGCATTCCTGACCCCATCTTCTTATATGATTGCTTGTCTTGTTTCTTTTTAATTTTTTTGCTTTGAAAAATATATCTCTCCTTATGTAATATCTTTGTCTATGTTTTTAATGAAATTTCCAGTTGTTTGTTTTGTTTCATGAACACTGAGAAACTCTAACTTAACTATTTTCTTCTGAATTTTTGAAGCTCGAACTGATTACGCTTAATTAGATCAAGGTATTCTGATCTCCAGAAACCTTTTGCTTGAGCATTTCTTCTAGCCTAGACTATTGCTGCGACAAAGAAGATTTTCAAGGTAGTATTGACTTATACGATCCACTTTCAGCTTAATCCTAGTCCCATGTTTAGTTTAAAAATTCAGATACAAAAATCTAAGTTTGGGGGTATAATTGCTTTATTAATGATTCATTAGGGACAATGAATAATTTAAGTTTGGGGGACTTTTTGCTACTCCAATTATTTTGCTCGAGCATTCCTCTCCTTCAAATTAAAATTTGTTAGGTTATTAAGTAACCGGGGACATTTGTGATACCCACAGTTTGTCTTCGCGTCAAAATATGACCTAGGGAATGTGGAAAAAATGATGAGAAAAATTATTTGCTAAAAAAAAAATTATTATTTGTTGAAGATTTTGCTAAAAAAAATTGACAGAGCACAAGTTTTGAGGGATGAATGATGATCCAGCAGTTTTTCTGTCTCCCAGAACTTAGCTGAGCTTCATCATAAAATGTCGCCATTCTTAGGAGCAAGAGATAAAATAACTATGGATTTTTTAGCTTTATAAAGAGTATTGAGCCTAGGTTGTGATGAGTTTGAGGCAGGGGTATACTGCACCATAAAGTGGGTCATCCCATGCTTAAGAGCTTATGACTGTAAGGCTGCTTTAAGTCTGATAAATAATGATATAAACCCATTTAAAAATATGTTTTTAAATTCTTAAGGGAAGGTGAGTTAGTATTGCTCGGGGCGCGCAATAGTTCAAGTTTGGGGGTATGATAACTGCCCAAAAGGTAGTTATTTATTCCTCAATTATATAGAGATTTGTGTGTCCTTTATGCTTATTAGGGTTGGTTTTGGATAGATATTACATGTTTTAACCCATTTGGAAGAATGGAAGCATTGGAAATTATTTTGTGTAGATTATGCTGCTGGGCGACTGGAGGGAGCAAATTCCGTGCTGCAGCAAAACTGGTGCCACATCATAGCTCGTTAGCCAACTTCATGAACCAACTTCTGTTGAGTTATTTTCGATGTAAAGGAGCAAGGAGAGCCTTACACGTGTCCTAGTTGACCTAATTCAAGCCTCCCAATCTTCTATAAAAGGAAGTAGCCGTCAAAGTCAAAAGCATTCCATGTTTTCCCTTGGAAGCCGAATATTTTAGAGAGATTGAAGATTATCAAGAACACCATCTTCCGCAAGATGATTAGGGAGTTTAATTTCTTTATTAACTTGTGGTTATGGACATGCCTACTCAGATTGTAATTCGTATTCCTATGCCTGTTATGAACTAAGTAGCTTAAGGTGTTGGTTAGGAATAATGTGATTACTGTGCTTCATCTCTAGTAATATATTGACTATCGCATTTTGGTTAATTGTTGTGCTTATTCTTATTTTATGCCCGCCTGGCCAGCCGGTATGGATAGCTCTCTCTAGTTTCAGGGATGATTTAGAGGGTGTGTGGCAATTATCCACACTACGATCATTGTGTAGTGGTGAATGCCAGTGACTGAGCTAGGGATAGCCAGTTGCCTAGTGCCTGATCGGTCGCACTTCATTGGGTTTGAAACATATCCCAAAAGATCCGGAGTTCCGGGAGGAATCCGCTAATAATACTGCGAGAAATGCATGATCAATAATATTGCTAGAGCATCTTTAGAACAATCACTAAATTCTAACCAGCGCCTGTCTTTAATCTGTCTATCTATTTGTTTACTCGTTGTTCTGTCATTTATTTTGCTTCAGCATAATTCCGATAAAACCCAATCTTTTTACTATTCTTGAAACCATTGGAAAGTTACACAAAAATAGGTAGAGTGGAAACTAATTCAGGACTCGGATTGATAATATTACTTGCTGCAGACTGTGTATACTTGCACAGGAATTCTAGAGTCTTTTATACCATATTATTACTCACTCTAGGAACCCAACACCTCTCCTTCTTTGGCACTTCCCAGTCCAAAACAGACTTGGTCTTCTCTTGATCCATCTAAATCACACCCTTGCTGATGCAATGGCCAAGAAATAGCACTTTCGTCTGAGCACCGTTTCACGTACAACTTCTTTTCCTGCTTCACCCGGAACACTATACTCAGGGTTCCAAACCTCCTATGAGTGACTATAAACGATTATGTCATCGAGGTTTTCCACTACAAACTGATCAAGATAAGAGTTTGAGTTATCCATTGTTGTGCGGAACAAAACCTGAATTAGGACGATATTCATCGATCAGTTACTCTTTGTGTACGTTATGGAGTCTCCACTCCATGTTGAAAGCTCTTTAAAATAGCATGAGCGTTGAAAGTATTCAATTAGACGTTAGCATTAGATTCTTTTTTTGACTTCTTTCAAAGTCTTTCAAAGAAAGAGGAATGCATGGAATGAAGAAATGAAGAGAGGAGGAAAGTGATTCACTGGTGGAGTTTGTCTCTTGAAAATGGTTTTCTTTCTGTACTCTCTTTAAGGACTTTTTCTCGATTTGAGTTCATGGTATTCGAGCCAACAAGAGAATTAGGGTGCTGAAACAATAACTCAAAACCTGCTTGCTTAGAGAATCAAACGGTTCTTGTTTGCTTTTTCTTTTTTTCTTTTATGTTTTTATCGAAATGAAATGGAAACTCTTTTATTATATGCCCTATACCCCAACAATTTCTTTAGTAGATCCTAACACGAATTATGTAGACAATGAGGATCACAATCATTGATACAGTTTGGGTACCAAGCTATCAACTCAATATATTTACAAAAAAAGCCTTCGATGTAGTGATGCAATTTTGATACATAATCAATCCTATTTGTTTTTGTTTATTATTAAAATGAACCGAATCCTATCAAATCTCTATATATATCCTTTGAATTACTCAACTATATCCTATGAATTTCATTTCACACCGAAAACTATTCTAGGAGAAGTTCGAATCTGTTTCGTTCGGATATTGATCGGTCTTGGTTTGACATGGTTTACGCGTTACTGGTTCCCGGAAGAGTTAATATCTCCATAAGCTAAACCATTTCTTACCCTGCCTTTGGACTCGTATTTTGTTTGTACACAATCAACGGAGGCCTTCCCGACATATGTTGCAATGTCTTCAATAACTGCTCTTACTTTGTCTTTCCCTTAATAAGTCATCAAATTTGGTGCTTTTTGATCCCCAGTTGCTATGGGGAACAAAGGACGAAATACAATCGATTCCTCTATTTAAGTGGTTATCGCTTCTTCTTATTCCTATTCCTAAGTCTTCCCCGGTAGTTCCCAATTTTTGGCACTTTCAATACTTCGTGGGTGCAACATTAACAAATTTTGTCATGATCAAGCTCCAACCTAAGATCTATGACAATATTATGTTAACAGTTCATATTTCGTTCATTCTATCGGTATGCTCCTAGGTACCTGTAATTTTGATCCGTTTGCCAGAACTAAGGGGTCTCTGTGGAAACCTTCACGAACAATCATCGTTTTTTTATGGTTTTTCCGCTTTTCACAACAGCTCTTTCCACACCTCCGGATATCTGGTGCCAAATCGTCACTCGTTTCCTCATTTCTTTGATAATCGAGTTGGCTATCTTTGTGGCATCAATTGTACAAGTTTGTGAAGAGGGCTGGACGAGTGAAATAAGGGAAAGTGGCTCGATCGACAAAAAAGAAGAGGGGAACCCCTAGAACCTGGCAAAGTCACTATCAATGAATTCCCGAGCAATTCTCTATCAACATATGCCATTCATTCCCGTAAAGATTCTAACACACAGAGGACTCCTTACCTTAGAAGCAGGATAAGTGATACATCCTCGACAAGCGTCGGAGAAGAACGCAAGCAAAGTAGGAGCTCGGGCATTGTTATATTCCATCAAGAGAAAGGAGGCGGAACGGGCCAATCTTCCTTACTGCCCCCTTACTCTCTCTCTATAAAAAAAGCCTGCGGGAAGTGCGAAGAGCTAAGCCACTAATGTCGTGGCGAAGGTTATACCTCAGAAATTCAGCGAAGCTAAGGTTTCGTATGTGTTTGTTATATCCTTTCGATCGAGCGACAACTTCTAAGGAAGGCCTGCATTCCCCTTTTAATGAAGTAAAAAAAAAAGAGCGATAGAGAGGAGAGAGAAAAGGTTTCAGAAGTGCTTCTAGATCTCATGGAATAAGGTCGAATTTTGAACTCAACTTTCCTGCTTTCATAGAAAAAAAGAATTGTGGAGATGAAATCCTGATTACATTACCGCAGGCCAAAATTTGATCTCGAAGAGCAAGCCAGAGAAAAGAAGCGTTGAGATAATATACTTTCATCCTAATTTCATCTACTGAAAAAAGGGGGCCTTCTTGATCACCTGAAGAGATTTTTAGGCAGAAATGGCATACATAATTATTATCGTGAGGATTGAGCTGGCAACAATGGGCATTGCCTCCTTTTTTGGGCTTGAAGATAATATTTATCTTAGTTGTCTATAGCCATAGAAAAAAAAAAGAAAAAAGAGTATGATGAAGCCAAATGCTCTTGGATGGGCAGTTGAATAGGGAGATAAATCCTTTTTTCTCCTTCATATTGAATGTAGTCTATCACTTTAAGATCATGAGAACCTTGTGAATTGATAGAAATTATAGCATGCATCTCTGAGGAGAGTGGCATGACCAAACATCATCCCAGAAGCGAATCAACTTACCATTGCCCAACCAAAGTCTAGCCCAAGTTCTGTCGGAAAGTCTCTCTGTACCAAATAATACCTTTCGTTATGCAGGATATTTTAGAGGTGGGTTGGGCAATCCATTTTTGCCATTGGAGAGGTACTTAACAGCCAAATATGAACACCATGGCTTTTTTTTCCTTTTTCAATGAAAATTCATTTAAACATATCGAGATCAATCTTGTGGCAATTTCCTCTTCAAATCACATCAAGATGAACTTTAAAGGAGTAGGGAAGTCGTCCCCTCTAGAAATTCGGATTATGGTGGGGTCATAAGAGATGGCTATGGTGCTGTCATGTGGAATTGAACATGTCTCCTCTTGGGATCAAAGATGCAACCTTTGCGGAAGAAAAAACTCTACTGCATGGCCTTAGTTTTGTCCAAACTATTGATTCTTTTAAGGCTAACTTGGGTGATAGGCTGCAGTCTTGTAGTCAGTGGATGAGAGGTCTTCCATTCCAGAAGAGATTTCCATTTCACTGTTTCTCCCACTTATCATCTCTCTGTGGGACTTGTTCCCTCTTCAACTCAGCGCTTTATAGATAGGTGAGAAATGCCCAAAAGGTAGTTATTTAGGCCTCATTTCTATATTGATTTGTGTGTCTTTGATGCTCAATAGGGTTGGTTTTAGAGAGATATTACATGTTTTAACCCATTTGGAAGAATGGAAGCTTTGGAAATCATTTTGTGCAGAATCTGTTCTGGGCGACTGGAGGGAGCAAATTCTGTGCTGCACAAAACTGGGAGCAGAACTGCCACATCACAGCTCGTTAGCCAACTTCATGAACCAACTTCTGTTGAGTTATTTTCGGGATAAAGGAGCAAGGAGAGCCCTACACGTGTCCAAGTTGACCTAATTCAAGTCTCCTAATAAAAGGAAGTAGTCGTCCAAGTCAGAAGTATTCCAACTTCCCTTGGAAGCCGAGTAGTGTAGAGAGATTGGAGATTACCAAGAACACCATCATCCGCAAGCTGATTAAGGAGATTATTATTTTCTTTATTATCTTGTGATTATGGACATGCCTACTCAGATTGTAATTCGTGTTTCCATGCTTATTATGAACTAAGTAGCTTTAGGCGTTGGTTAAGTAATATGTAGTTACCGTGCTTCATCTCTAATAATATATTGATTATTGCAACTTGATTAATTGTTGAGCTTATTCTTATTTTATGCCTGCCTGGCCAGCCGGTGTGAATACCTCTCTCTAGTTTCAGGGATGATTTAGAGAGTGTATGGCAATTAATCACACTACGATCATTGTGTATTTGTGAACTCCAGTGACTGAGCTAGGGATAGCCAGTTGCCTAGTGCTTGATCGGTCGTTCTTCATTGGGGTTGAAACACATTCCCAAAGATCCGGAGTTCTAGGAGGAATCTGCTAATAATACTGCGAGAGTTTGCATGATCAATAATATTGCTAGAGCATCTTTTAAAACAATTACTAAACTTTACCAGCGTCTGTCTTTAATTTGCCTTCCTATTCGTTTATTTGTTGTTATGCCATTTATTTTGCTTCAGCATAACTCTTATAAAACCAAATCATTTTTACCATCTTTGAAACCATTAGAAAGTTACACAAAATTGGTAAAGTCGAAGCTAATTCAGGACCCGGATTGATAATATTACTTGTTGCAGACTGTGTATACTTGCACAGGAATTCTAGAGTCTTTTATACCATATTTTTACTCACTCTAGGAGCCCAACAAGTTTTTGGCGCCGTTGCCGGTGACTTGAATAAGTTTTTATTTGATCTGTTTTGTGTATGTGTTTTAGTGGTTTGGTGCTAGAACTTTTTGATTGTTTCTTTTGTTTTTGCAGTTGTGAGCTTGGTGCATGAGCGATCCGCCTGGGGTAAGGTTCGAGCTTGATCCAGAAATTGAGAGGACATTCAGGCTTAGAAGAAGAGAGCAGCGCATAAACCAGATGGAGAACGTGTCGCGTCTTCCGCAGGTTCCTGAAGGTGCAGCAGATCCCCAGAATTGTTTGCTGCAGCAAAACCCACTGTTTGAACAAAATGAGCAGCAAAATAATCAGGCTGAGAATCCTATCTTGATAGCGAACGATAGGACCAGAGCCATTCGAGCGTATGTTGTCCCAATGTTTAATGAGTTGAATCCAGGGATTGCACGTCCTCAAATTAAAGCGGCAAATTTTGAAATGAAACCGGTAATGTTTCAGATGTTGCAAACTGTGGGGCAATTCCATGGTTTGTCATCTGAAGACCCTCATTTAGATCTTAAATCTTTTCTAGGAGTTAGTGGTTCTTTTGTAATTCAAGGAGTGCCTAGAGATGCTCTTAGATTAACTTTGTTCCCGTATTCTCTTAGAGATGGAGCAAAGTCATGGTTAAACTCTTTTGCTCCAGGATCAATTAGGACGTGAGATGAGTTAGCTGAAAAATTTTTGAGTAAATATTTCCCACCTAATAGAAATGCTAAATTGAGGAGTGAAATAGTAGGGTTTAGGCAACTTGAAGATGAGACTTTTAGTGAGGCTTGGGAAAGGTTTAAGGAGCTTTTGCGAAAGTGTCCCCACCATGGTTTACCTCATTGTATTCAAATGGAAACATTTTACAATGGTTTAAATGGAGTAACCCAAGGTATGGTTGATGCTTTGGCTGTAGGGGCCCTTTTGGCAAAAACTTTTGATTAAGCTTGTGAAATTTTAGAAAGAATATCGATTAATAGTTGTCAGTGGTCGGATGTTAGAGGCACAAATAAAAAGGTTAAGAGTGTATTAGAGGTTGATGGTGTGTCCACTATTAGGGCTGATCTTGCTATGATTGCTAACGCTCTTAAGAATGTGACAGTGATTAGTCATCAGCAGCCACCAGCTATGGAGCCTGCTGCAGTGGTAAACCAAGTCGCAGAAGAAGCATGTGTCTATTGTGGTGAAAATCACAACTACGAGTTTTGCCCCAGCAATTCAGCTTCTCTGTTTTTTGTAGGTAATCAGAGGAATAACCCTTATTCTAACTTTTATAATCCAGGTTGGCACAACCACCCCAACTTCTCATGGGGAGGACAAGGAAGTAATATCCATGCGCAGCAAAAGGTGAACCAGCCGGGATTTGCTAAAGTGCAGGTATTGCCCACACAAAATAACCAGGCTTTGCCCCAGCAAAATTCAGGAATTCTCTTGAGGCGGTGATGAAAGAATTTATGGCTCATACAGATGCCGCAATTCAAAGTAATCAAGCTTCGATGAGAGCCCTGGAGTTGCAAGTGGGTCAGCTAGCTAACGAGCTGAAGGCAAGGCCTCAAGGGAAACTTCCCTCGGATACTGAACACCCTCGAAGGGAAGGTAAGGAGAAGGTAAAGACAGTAACTCCTAGGAGTGGTAAGCCATTAGAAGAAAAAAATGAGCCTAGTAAGACCCAGGATATAAATAAAAATGGTGATAAAAATATTGTTGTTGAGAAAGAGTTGGAGATTTGTCAGGGTGCTGGAGGCAATAATAAAGATGCTGGAGCATCTTGTTCTGTTCCAGATGTGGAACCACCTTATGTGCCGCCTCCACCTTATGTACCACCTCTACCTTTTCCACAAAGGCAAAAGCCTAAGAATCAGGATGGTCAATTTAAAAAGTTTTTAGAGATTCTTAAGCAATTGCATATGAATATCCCTTTAGTAGAAGCTATTGAGCAAATGCCTAATTATGCTAAATTTCTTAAGGATATTTTAACTAAAAAAGAGGTTAGGTGAGTTTGAAATTGTATCTCTTACTGAGGAGTGTAGTGTTATTCTTAAGAATGGGCTACCACCCAAGGCTAAGGATCCAGGGTCATTTACTATACCTGTGTCTACAGGTGGAAAAGAGTTAGGTAGAGCACTTTGTGATTTAGGTGCAAGCATTAACTTATGCCTCTTTCGGTCTATCGGAAGTTAGGTATTGGTGAAGCTAGGCCAACCACAGTCACACTCCAATTAGCTTATAGGTCTATCACGTATCCAGAGGGTAAAATTGAGGATGTCTTAGTAAAAGTGGATAAATTCATATTTTCTGATGATTTTATTATTTTAGACTATGAGGCTGATAAAGATGTCCCAATTATTCTAGGTCGTCCATTTTTGGTTATTGGTAGGGCGTTAATAGATGTACAAAAAGGGGAATTAATAATGAGAGTTTGTAATGAGGAAGTGAAATTTAATGTGTTTAAAGCCATGAAATATCCAGATGAAATGGAGGATTGCTCTTTCATTAGGATTCTGAAGAGCACCGTTATTGAGACAGCAATACAGGATTCGGCTAGTAAGCATTCAGAAGAGCATGGGAGGTTAGTGTAGAGGATTTGCAGGTTTGTTCGTTAGAAAGAAAAAAATGAAAAAGAGTTGTTTAGGTGTGAGGATGTTTTTGAGTCTTCCGATTTAGATCAAAGGAAAGCTCCTCCTATTAAGCCATCCCTGATTGAGGCACCTATTTTAGATTTGAAACCCTTGTTGGATCATCTAAAGTATGTGTATCTTGGGGAAGGTGAGACGTTGCCCATTATTGTTGCATCAGATTTAATGCCAGAGCACGAAGAGGCCTTAATAAAATTGCTGCAGCAATACCGCAAGGCTATAAGTTGGACATTGGCTGACATTCAGGGAATTAGCCCATCTTTTTGTATGCACAAAATCACTCTAGAGGAGGGATCCTTTAGGAGTATTGAGCAACAAAGAAGGCTTAACCCTGCAATGAAAGAGGTTGTTAAGAAGGAGGTGATTAAATGGTTGGATGCTGGGATCATTTATCCAATTGCCGATAGCAATTGGGTAAGCCCTGTCCAATGTGTTCCTAAGAAAGGAGGTGTTACTGTGGTGAGCAATAAAGACAATGAGTTGATCCCAACCAGGACAGTAACTGGCTGGAGGGTTTGCATGGACTACAGGAGGCTTAATAAAGCTACCTGTAAGGACCATTTCCCTCTACCATTTATTGACCAGATGTTGGATAGATTGGCTGGTTAGGCCTACTACTGTTTCTTAGACGGTTATTCTGGGTATAACCAGATTACTATTGCTCCTGAGGATCAGGAGAAAACCACTTTTCACCTGCTCGTATGGGACGTTTACTTTTAGGCGAATGCCTTTTGGCCTTTGCAATGCTCCAACAACATTTCAGCGGTGTATGTTTGCAATTTTTTCTGATATGATTGAGTCCACTGTTGAGGTATTTATGGATGATTTTTCAGTGTTTGGAGGGTCTTTTCAGAGTTGTTTAGAAAATTTAGGAAAGGTGTTAAAAAGATGTGAGGATACCCATCTAGTTCTTAATTGAGAAAAATGCCACTTAATGGTGAAGGAGGGCATAGTGTTAGGTCATAGGATTTCTAAGAATGGTCTAGAAGTTGATAGAGCAAAAATAGAGGTGATTGAAAGATTAGAACCACCGAGTTCAGTGAAGGGAATTCGGAGTTTTTTAGGACATGCTGGATTCTATAGGAGGTTCATAAAAGATTTTTCCAAAATCAGTAAACCTCTTTGTAATTTATTGTGTACTGATCATGTTTTTGATTTTAATGCAAATTGTAGGAAGGCTTTTGAAACTTTAAAGGCTGCTTTAATCTCAGCACCCATTCTTTTTGCACCTAATTGGAATTTACCATTTGAGGTAATGTGTGATGTGAGTGATGCTGCGGTAGGTGCTATGCTGGGGCAAAAGCAGGGCAAATTTATCCATCCTATATATTATGCGAGCAAGATTTTAAATGAGGCACAAGTGAACTACACAACTACTGAAAAGGAGTTGTTAGCTGTTGTGTTTGCTTTTGAAAAATTTCGGCCATATTTGGTTGGATCCAAAGTCACGGTGTTCACGGATCATGCAGCAATAAGGTATTTAATGTCTAAGAAAGATGCAAAGCCTAGACTAATTCGTTGGGTTTTATTATTGCAGGAGTTCGACTTGGAGATAAAGGACAAGAAGGGATCAAAAAATGTTATTGAATATCATTTATCTCGTCTTGTTCCATCATCATCTTTGCTGGAGCAATCTGCCATTTCCGATTCTTTTCCAGATGAACAACTTTTTGCTGTTGAGGTAAAGGTAATCAGGGATGTCCCTTGGTATGCTGATATTGCCAACTTTTTCGTAAAGGGAGTCACTCCTATTGAAATGGATTGGAGGCAGAAGAAAAAGTTTAAGCATGATGCAAAATTTTTCTATTGGGATGAGCCATTTATGTATAAGCAATGCTCTAACGGTATTATTCGCAGGTGTGTTTCAGGTGAGGAAGCAAAGGAAATCCTGGAGCGATGTCACTCTTCGCCGTATGGAGGTCACTTCAGCGGTCAGAGGACAGTTATGAGGATTTTACATTTCGGATTTTTCTGGCCTACCTTATTTAAGGATGCCCATTGGTTTTACAAGCAATGTGATGCTTGCCAAAGGAGAGGAAACTTGGGGCCTAGATATGAAATGCCTTTTACTTACGTTTTAGAAGTTGAATTATTCGATGTGTGGGGTATTGATTTTATGGGGCCATTTCCCCCTTCTAATGGTAATGTTTTTATCTTATTGGCAGTTGATTACGTGTCTAAGTGGGTTGAGGCCATTGCATGCCATCACAGTGATGCCAAGACAGTTGCAAGGTTTCTTCAATCGCACATCTTTGCGCGGTTTGGGACACCTAGGGCTCTAGTGAGTGATGAGGGTACACATTTTGTTAATAATATCTTAACTAAGCTATTAGCTAAGTATGGGATTAAGCATAGGATAGCTACCCCTTATCACCCATAAGCAAATGGTCAAGTGGAAATTAGTAATAGGGAAATAAAATCGATTTTAGAGAAAGTAGTTCATCCATCTAGAAAGGATTGGTCTTTTAGGTTGGATGAGGCTCTTTGGGCTTATAGGACAGCCTATAAGACTCCTCTAGGTACGTCTCCCTACAGGTTAGTATATGAGAAAGCTTGTCATTTACCATTGGAGCTAGAGCATAAAACGTTTTGGGCGTTGAAAAAGTTAAATTTTGATCTGAGTCGTGCAGGAGCAATAAGAATGCTGCAGCTTAATGGATTAGAGGAATTTCGTCAATTTTCTTATGAAAATTCGAAAATATATAAGAAAAAGACTAAGCTGTGGCATGACAAGAAAATAAAATCTAAAAAGTTTTTCCAGGGTCAGAAAGTCTTGCTTTATAATTCTAGATTGAAATTATTTCCTGGGAAACTAAAATCTAAATGGTCAGGACCGTTTATTGTGATTGAGGTTTTTCCCCATGGAGCAATTACTTTGCAGGATGAAAAAGATGGGAGAGTGTTCAAGGTGAATGGACAACGTGTGAAGAATTATTGGGGTGAGGAGTTTCAGTCGAAATATCCTTCCCTAAGGTTGGTTGATGATTGAGAGAACAGGATTTTTGCGGGAGCATTTCACAGAGCAAAATTTTGAGCTCCCAGTATTTGTATTGATTTTATGTTTCGCTGATTTGTTTTTAATTTAGATTAGGCTAGATTTGATTTCGCATGGTTTATTAGATTTTATCTTTATGTATTTTTATTATTTTTGGTAGTTTAGATTTTATCTTTGTCGTTTTGAATTTGATTTTATTTTATTATTAGGTTTTTTATTTAAAATTATTTATAAATTATCTTTGAGTTATCTTTTCATTAATTAGATTTTATTAGGTTAGATCTAGATTTTATTTTCAGTTATTTTAATTCTGTTTAGTTTGAATTAATAAAGATTCTCTCTAATTTATTTGGCTTCTCTTGAAAAAGATTAAATTTGATTTGGTCGGTTAAAATTAAATTTAAATTTAAAAGATGTGATTTTCCCACTTTGAAATTTGAATTCTGTATCAGAGATTCTTCAGATTCAGTAGGTTGTTGCAGCAAAAGTTATGGCTGGAGAAAATCGTCCGCATAGGAAGGGTTTGTTGGAGTAATTATTATTTTTACCGTTGGGATTTTTCTTTGAATTTTTGCAGGTAAAAGTTGCATGAGTCATCTGATGAGGCCACGTGTCACACAGCAATCATCCAAGGGATTTGATGGTGGACAGCGCAACGTGAATTACCATGGGCAATTGAGATTCATAAATTACCGTTGATGGTTTGAAATTCCGAATTTGCATGCAATTAAAATTAAACGGTAAGATAATTGAAGAAGAACAAATCTTTTCGGTTGGGAATTTCAATTTGCTGAAGCCCTATTTATTAGCAACCTCTGATAGGTAAGTTTCACTTCATTTTCTTGATTCAAATCTTTGTTGCGTGGATTCTTCTTCTTTCGTTCTTTGTATTATCTATCAAACCCCTTGCACCTTCAATGGCAAAAACGAGAGCTATAAAAGAGAGGGAGAGTGAAGAGGAAGAGATACCCGTTACCCCCGAAGTTCAGAAGCTAAAAACGAAGAAAAAAAGAACGCCAGAAGAGAAAGAAGCCAAGAAAAGGAGAAGACAGCAGAGGATCGAGGATCAAGAAGTTATTCAGAGGGTGGTGGAAGATGTTGCTGCCACAGTGATTGAGGATGATCGGCAAGAACCAGAAGAACAGAACCTAGAGGAGGCTGAGCAGAGAGTTGCGGATATAGAAGAAGTTCGAGAGGAGGTTCGAGAAACACAGGATGAGGTTGTGTCAAAAGAAGCTGCAGAGGCTGTGCCTGAAGGTAATAATGAGCCAGTGCAGGAGGCTCGGGTAGAAGTAATAATGCCTGAACCACCAAAACGACGTCGTATTAAGCGGAAGGCGGGTCCCGTCAGGGTGATTCGAAATACCCCATCGCTTCCATCGTCTGATTTTGAGGAAGAACGAAGGGAACAAGAAAAGAAGGAGGTTGAAGACAAAGCAAAGGAAGAGGAAGCAAAGAAGGCTGAGGAAGAGATTTTGCGCAAGCGAAGAGAAGACAAGGACAAAGGTATTGCCGAGGCATCAGGTGCGGCTGACGAGGTTGAGGCACAAAGGTTACCTTTTATTCGCTTCGTCAACAACCTTGCTCGAGCAAAATACCAGGAGATGTTGAAACAGGACTTCCTATTTGAACGGGGATTTGGCAATGATTTGCCACGGGTCTTGAGGACTGGAATAGAGAACCTTGGCTGGAGCCAATTTTGTGCAAAACCAGCATCTGTTAATTCCAACCTTGTTCGAGAATAATATGCAAATCTTGACGATAAGGAAGAATTTCAGGTTATAGTTCGAGGAGTCCCCGTGGATTGGAGCCCAGAAGCTATTAATGAATTGTTTGATCTCCAGGATTTTCTGCATGCAGTCTTTAATGAGATGGTGGTTGCACCATCTAGCGACCAGCTAAGTGCGACTGTCCGAGAGGTTGGCATTGAGGGGGCCCAATGGAGGTTGTCGCAGACGCGAAAGCGCACGTTTCAGGCTGCTTATTTGAAAAACGAGGCCAACACTTGGATGGGTTTTATTAGGCTGCGTTTACTGCCGACAACTCACGACTCCACAGTATCTCGAGATCGGGTATTGCTTGCCTTTGCTATTATTCGCTCGATGAGTATTGATGTAGGAAAAAGAATTTCTTCTGAGATTCTTGATTGCTAGCAGAAAAAAGGTGGGGAAGTTGTTCTTCCCAAATACGATTACAATGCTTTGCAGAAAAGCAGGGGTGCCAGAGAGTGACAATGATATGATATTACCAGATAAGGGAATAATAGATACGCCAAATTTGGCTAGGCTTCAGAGTACGCAAGAAGCACGCCAAGGAGGTTTGGTGTGCGGCATCCAACAAATTCAGGAGCTGTTGCAACTGCATTCCAGCAGAATGGAATTCGCTAAAAGGTAATTTCAGACTTTCTGGGATTATGTAAAGAGGAGGGATGCCGCATTAAGGGTGGCCTTGTAATCAAATTTTTCCAAACCATACCTGGCCTTACCCGTATTCCCTGAGGACCTACTGAACCCCTGGATCCCGCCACCGTCTGTGGAACAAGAAGGAGAAGAAGAAGAAGAGCCTGGACGGGAAGATTGAAGGAGGAGAATTTGAGCGCGCAGTGTTTTTGTTGAAATATTTTGTTTGCTCGCGCATTCCTGACCACATCTTCTTCTATTTTTGCTTGTTTTGTCTGCTGCTTTTTAAATTTTTCTGCTTAAAAAAATATATCTCTGCTATGTAATTCCTTTTAATATGTTTTTAATGAAATTTCTAAATGTTTCTGTTCTATGAGCACTGAGTAACTCTAACTTAACTAATTTTCTTCTGAATTTTTTAAGCTTGGACTGATTACGCTTAGTTAGATCAAGGTATTCTGATCTCCAGAAACCTTTTGCTTGAGCATTTCTTCTAGCCTGGACTGTTGCTGCGACAAAGAAGATTTTGGAGGTAGTGTTGACTTATATGATCCACTTTAAGCTTAGTTCTAGTCCCACGCTTAGTTTAAAATTCAGATAGAAAAATTTAAGTTTGGGGGTATAATTGCTAAATTAATGATTCATTGAGGACAATGAATAATTTATGTTTGGGGGACTTTTTGCTACTCCAATTATTTTGCTCGAGCATTCCTCTCCTTCAAGTAAAAATATGTTAGGTTATTGAGTAACTGGGGACATTTGTGATACCCACAGTTTGTCTTCGCGTCAAAAGATGACCTAGGAAATAAGAAAAATGAAAAATTATTTGCTGAAAAAAGATGATTGTTGAAAATTTTGCTGAGTAAATTCATGGAGCAAAAGTTTTGAGGGATGAATGATGATCCAGCAGTTTTTTCTGTCTCCCAAAACATAGGTGAGCTTCATCATAAAATGTCGCCATTCTGAGGGGCAAGAGATGGAATAACTAAGGATTCTTGAGCTTTATAAAGAGTATTGAGCCTAGTTGGTGATGAGTTTGAGGCAAGGGTATACTGTACCATAAAGTGGGTCATCCCATGCTTAAGGGCTTATGACTGTAGGGCTGCTTAAGGTCTGAAAAACGAAAATAAAAACCCCTTGAAAATATGTTTTGAATGTTTGATAATAGAGCTAGGTTGTGGTAAGTTCTCATAATTGAGTTAAAAGTGGTGATTATTTGTCCATGCCGGAGGAATCATTTTGCTGCAGCAGAGCTCAGTTTTGCAGAGTGCTCAGGTAAAGATCTAAGGTAGTGTTGGACTGTCTGGTTGGATTAAGCTATTCTTTGTCTAATGTTTTGAATTCTTAAGAGAAGGTTGGTTAGTATTGCTCGGGATGCGCAATAGTTCAAGTTTAGGGGTATGATAACTACCCAAAAGGTAGTTATTTAGGCATCATATCTATATTGATTTGTGTGTCTTTGATGCTTAATAGGGTTGGTTTTAGAGAGATATTACATGTTTTAACCCATTTGGAAGAATGGAAGCTTTGGAAATCATTTTGTGCAGAATCTGTTGCTGGGCGACTGGAGGGAGCAAATTCTGTGCTGCAGCAAAACTGGGAGCAGAACTGCCACATCACAGCTCGTTAGCCAACTTCATGAATCGACTTCTGTTGAGTTATTTTCGGGATAAAGGAGCAAGGAGAGCCCTACACGTGTCCAAGTTGACCTAATTCAAGCCTCCTATTCTTCTATAAAAGGAAGTAGCCGTCCAAGTCAGAAGTATTCCAACTTCCCTTGGAAGCCGAGTAGTGTAGAGAGATTGGAGATTACTAAGAACACGATCACCCGCAAGCTGATTAAGGAGATTATTATTTTCTTTATTATCTTGTGATTATGGACAAGCCTACTCAGATTGTAATTCGTGTTTCCATGCTTATTATGAACTAAGTAGCTTTAGGCGTTGGTTAAGTAATATGTAGTTGTCGTGCTTCATCTCTAATAATATATTGATTATTGCAACTTGATTAATTGTTGAGCTTATTCTTATTTTATGCCTGCCTGGCCAGCCGGTGTGAATACCTCTCTCTAGTTTCAGGGATGATTTAGAGAGTGTGTGACAATTAATCACACTACGATCATTGTGTATTGGTGAACGCCAGTGACTGAGCTAGGGATAGCCAGTTGCCTAGTGCTTGATCGGTCGTTCTTCATTGGGGTTGAAACACATTCCAAAAGATCCAGAGTTCCGGGAGGAATCCGTTAATAATACTGCGAGAGTTTGCAAGATCAATAATATTGATAGAGCATCTTTTGAAACAATTACTAAACTTGACCAGCGCCTGTCTTTAATCTGCCTGCCTATTCGTTTATTTGTTGTTCTGCCATTTATTTTGCTTCAGCATAACTCTTATAAAACCAAATCATTTTTACCATCTTTGAAACCATTAGAAAGTTACACAAAATACGTAAAGTGGAAGCTAATTCAGGACTCGGATTGATAATATTACTTGTTGCAGACTGTGTATACTTGCACAGGAATTCTAGAGTCTTTTATACCATATTTTTACTCACTCTAGGAGCCCAACAATAGGTATTTTTATTGAGAATGCTTAAGGTCCCTTTTTTTAAAACAAAAATGTTCGAGCTCTCACAAATCGAATTTGAGTACCACGGGGAAAAGCTAGCTGGATAAACAAGACAGGGATCGCTCGCTTGGCAATGCTACCTTGGGGAGGAGACAAAACACTTTAATATAACAATGGAAACTCATATTCAAAAGCTTTTTCGATATATGAAGAAGATGACTACGGAAGAGTTGGTGAACATTGTTCTGACTCATAGCTCTAAGATGACTAGCATGAAGGAGCAAGCTTCAACACCACCGTTACGCTTAATCATAGACAGACTTGCACTGACCTCAACATCAAAGGATGAATCTGGTCTGTCTATTTGTATGCATTAGCTTAACTCACTCCTAACCTCCCGTCACATTGCAAAGAACAAATAATGAAAACGATTTGAAGTAATGTGGCCGTACAAGGGAACGAGAAAGGAGTTTGATAAAAAAAAGTTTGGGAATGTCTTGCTTAGTTAACAAACATCGAGTTTGGAGTCGAGGCAGCATGGATACGAGATGAGGGAAGTTCAGTTTGGAATCATTGTGGTTTTCTATCTTCAGATTACCAAGTTGGAGAATCACCAAGGCCTTTTAGCGATTCGACGCGCCCCCTAAGCTAGACGCTTCACCTACATGACCTTAGAGAGAATAGAATGAGTCTCCCTAGCCCTACCCTAGTGATAACTCTCCAAAAGGGAGTTATTTAGGCCTTAATTCTATATGGATTTGTGTGTCTTTTGTGCTTAATAGGGTTTCTTTTGTTTTTGCAGGTGTGATTTTGGTGCATGAGCGATCCGCCTGGGGTACGGTTTGAGCTTGATCCAGAAATTGAAAGGACATTCAGGAACAGAAGGAGGGAGCAGAGCAAAAACCAAATGGAGAACGTGCCGCAACTTCCACAGGTTCATGAAGGTCCAGCAGCAACAAACCCCCAGCAGAATCCGTTGCTACAGCAAAACCCACTGTTTGAGCAAAATGACCAGCGAAATAATCAGGCTGAGAATCCTATCTTGATAGCGAACGATAGGACCAGAGCCATTCGAGCGTATGCTATCCCGATGTTTAATGAGTTGAATCCAGGGATTGCACGTCCCCAAATCCAAGCGGCGAATTTTGAAATGAAACCGGTAATGTTTCAGATGTTGCAAACCGTGGGGCAATTCCATGGTTTGTCATCTGAAGACCCTCATTTACATCTTAAGTCTTTTCTAGGAGTTAGTGATTCTTTTGTAATTCAAGGAGTGCCTAGAGATGCTCTTAGATTAACTTTGTTCCCGTATTCTCTTAGAGATGGAGCAAAGTCATGGTTAAACTCTTTTGCTCCAGGATCAATTAGGACGTGGGATGAGTTAGCTGAAAAAATTTTGAGTAAATATTTCCCACCTAATAGAAATGCGAAATTGAGTGAAATAGTAGGGTTTAGGCAACTTGAGGATGAGACTTTTAGTGAGGCTTGGGAGAGGTTTAAGGAGCTTTTATGAAAGTGTCCCCACCATGGGTTACCTCATTGTATTCAAATGGAAACATTTTACAATGGTTTAAATGGAGTAACTCAAGGTATGGTCGATGCTTCGGCTGGAGGGGCCCTTTTGGCAAGAACTTTTGATGAAGCTTATGAAATTTTAGAAAGAATATCTATTAATAGTTGTCAGTGGTCGGATGTTAGAGGCACAAATAAAAAGGTTAAGAGTGTATTAGAGGTTGATGGTGTGTCCACCATTAGGGTTGATCTTGCAATGATTGCTAACGCTCTTAAGAATGTGACAGTGATTAGTCATCAGCAGCCACCAGCTATGGAGCCTGCAGCAGTGGTGAACCAAGTCATGGACGAAGCATGTGTCTATTGCGGTGAAGACCACGACTACGAGTTTTGCCCCAGCAATCCAGCGTTTGTGTTTATTGTAGGTAATCAGAGGAACAACCCTTATTCTAACTTCTATAATCCAGGTTGGCGCAACCACCCCAACTTGTCATGGGGAGGTCAAGGAAATAACGTACAAGCGCAACAGAAGATGAACCAGTCGGGATTTGCTAAAGCGCAGGTAATGTCCCAGCAAAATAAGCAGGCTTTGCCCCAGCAACATTCGGAGAATTCTCTCGAGGCAATGATGAAAGAATTTATGGCTCGTACAGACGCTGCAATTCAAAGTAATCAAGCTTCAATTAGAGCCCTGGAATTGCAAGTGGGTCAGCTAGCTAATGAGCTCAAGGCAAGGCCTCAAGGGAAACTTCCATCAGATACTAAACACCCCAGAAGGGAAGGTAAGGAGCAGGTAAAGGCAGTTACTCTTAGGAGTGGTAAGCCATTAGAAGAAAGAATTGAGCCTAGTAAAACCCAGGTTATAGATAAAAATGGTGATAGAAATAATAATGTTGTTGTCGAGGAAGAGTTGGAGTCTGGTCAGGGTGCTAGAGGCACAAAGAAGATGCTGGAGCATCTGGTTCTGTGCCAAATGTAGAACCACCATATGTGCCGCCCCCACCTTATGTACCACCTCTACCTTTTCCACAAAGGCAAAAGCCTAAGAATCAGGATGGTCAATTTAAAAAGTTTTTAGAGATTCTTAAGCAGTTGCATACAAATATCCCTTTAGTAGAAGCTATAGAGCAAATGCCTAATTATGCTAAATTTCTTAAGGATATTTTGACTAAAAAGAAAAGGTTAGGTGAGTTTGAAACTGTATCTCTTACTGAGGAGTGTAGTGCTATTCTTAAGAATGGGCTACCCCCCAAGGCTAAGGATCTAGGGTCATTTACTATACCTGTGTCTATAGGTGGAAAGGAATTAGGTAGAGCACTCTGTGATTTAGGTGCAAGCATTAACCTTATGCCTCTTTCGGTCTATCGAAAGTTAGGTATTGGTGAAGCTAGACCTACGACAGTTACACTCCAACTAGCTGATAGGTCTATCACATATCCAGAGGGTAAAATTGAGGATGTCTTAGTAAAAGTGGATAAATTCATATTTCCTGTTGATTTCATTATTTTAGATTATGAGGCTGATAGAGATGTCCCAATTATTCTAGGACGTCCATTTTTGGCTACTGGTAGGGCGTTAATAGATGTTCAAAAAGGGGAATTAACAATGAGAGTTTGTAATGAGGAAGTAAAATTTAATGTGTTTAAAGCCATGAAATATCCAGACGAAATGGAAGATTGCTCATTCATCAGGATTCTGGAGAGCACAATTGTTGAGACAGCAATTCAGGATTCGGCTAATAAGCATTTGGAAAATCATGGAGAGGTTAGTGTAGAGGATTTAGAAGTTATTTCTTTAGATAGAAAAAATGAAAAAGAATTGTTTAGGTGTGAGGATGTTTTTGAGTCTTTAGATTTAGATCAAAGAAAGGCTCCCGCAATTAAACCATCCCTGATTGAGGCACCTACTTTAGATTTGAAGCCCTTACCAGATCATCTAAAGTATGTGTATCTTGGGGAAAGTGAGACATTGCCCATTATTGTTGCATCAGATTTAATGCCGGAGCATGAGGAGGCCTTAATAAAGTTGCTGCAGCAATACCGCAAGGCTATTGGTTGGACATTGACTGACATTCAGGGGATTAGCCCATCTTTTTGTATGCATAAAATCATTCTAGAGGAGGGGTCCTTGAGGAGTATTGAGCAACAAAGAAGGCTTAACCCCGCAATGAAAGAAGTGGTTAAAAAGGAGGTGATTAAATGGTTGGATGCTGGCATCATTTATCCGATTGCAGACAGCAATTGGGTGAGCCCTGTCCAATATGTTCCTAAGAAAGGAGGTGTCACTGTGGTAAGCAATAAAGACAATGAGTTGATCCCAACTAGGATAGTAACTGGTTGGAGGGTTTGCATGGATTACAGGAGGCTTAACAAAGCCACCCGTAAGGACCACTTCCCTTTGCCATTTATTGACCACATGTTTGATCGATTGGCTGGTCAGGCCTACTACTGTTTCTTGGATGGTTATTCTGGGTATAACCAAATTACTATTGCTCCTGAAGATCAGGAAAAAACCACTTTCACCTGCCCTCTTGGGACGTTTGCTGTCAGGCGAATGCCTTTTGGCCTTTGCAATGCTCCAACAACATTTCAGCGGTGTATGTTAGCAATTTTTTCTGATATGATTGAGTCCACTGTTGAGGTCTTTATGGACGATTTTTTCAGTTTTTGGAGGGTCTTTTCAGAGTTGTTTAGATAATTTAGGTAAGGTGTTAAAAAGATGTGAGGATACCCATCTAGTTCTTAATTGGGAGAAGTGCCACTTCATGGTGAAGGAGGGCATAGTGTTAGGTCATAGGATTTCTAAGAATGGTCTAGAAGTTGATAGAGCAAAAGTTGAGGTTATTGAAAGATTAGAATCACCGAATTCAGTGAAGGGAATTCGGAGCTTCTTAGGGCATGCTGGATTTTATAGGAGGTTCATAAAGGATTTTTCCAAAATCAGTAAACCTCTTTGTAACTTATTGTGCACTAATCATGTTTTTGACTTTAATGCAGATTGTAGGAAGGCTTTTGAAACATTGAAGGTTGCTTTAATCTCAGCACCCATTCTCTGCGCACCTAATTGGAATTTGCCATTCGAGGTAATGTGTGATGCGAGTGATGCTGCAGTAGGTGCAATGTTGGGGGCAGAAGCAGGGCAAATTTATTCATCCTATATATTATGCAAGCAAGGTTTTAAATGAGGCATAGGTCAACTACACAACTACTGAAAAAGAGTTGTTAGCTGTTGTCTTTGCTTTTGAGAAATTTCGGCCATATTTGGTTGGATCCAAAGTCACGGTGTTCACGGATCATGCAGCAATAAGGTATCTAATGTCAAAGAAAGATGCAAAGCCTAGACTAATTCGTTGGGTTTTATTACTGCAGGAATTCGACTTGGAGATAAAGGACAAGAAAGGATCAGAGAATGTCATTGCAGATCATTTATCTCGTCTTGATCCATCATCGTCTTTGTTGGAGCAATCTGCCATTTCTGATTCTTTTCCATATGAACAGCTTTTTGCTGTTGAGGTAAAGGTAGTTAGGGATGTCCCTTGGTATGCTGATATTGCAAACTTTATGGTAAAGGGAGTCACTCCTATTGACATGGATTGGAGGCAGAAGAAAAAGTTTAAGCAAGATGCGAAATTTTTCTTTTGGGATGAGCCGTTTATGTATAAGCAATGCTCTGATGGTATTATTCGTAGGTGTGTTTCAGGTGCTGAAGCAAAGGAAATCCTAGAGCAATGTCACTCTTCGCCGTATGGAGGGCATTTCAGCGGTCAGAGGACAGCTATGAGGATTTTGCATTGCGGATTTTTCTGGCCTACGTTATTCAAGGAGGCCCATTGGTTCTACAAGCAATGTGATGCTTGCCAAAGGAGAGGAAATTTGGGGCCAAGAGATGAAATGCCTCTTACTTACATTTTAGAAGTTGAATTATTCGATGTGTGGGGTATTGACTTTATGGGGCCATTTCCCCCTTCTAATGGCAATGTTTTTATCTTATTGGCAGTTAATTACGTGTCCAAATGGGTGGAGGCCATTGCATGCCATCAGAGTGATGCCAAGACAGTAGCAAGGTTTCTTCAATCGCACATCTTTGCGCGGTTTGGGACACCTAGGGCTCTAGTGAGTGATGAGGGTACACATTTTGTTAATAATATCTTAACTAAGCTTTTAGCTAAGTATGGGATTAAGCATAGGATAGCTAGCCCTTATCACCCACAAGCAAATGGTCAAGCTGAAATTAGTAATAGGGAAATTAAAGCTATCTTAGAGAAAGTAGTCCATCCATCTAGAAAGGATTGGTCCTTTAGGTTGGATGAGGCTCTTTGGGCTTATAGGACAGCTTATAAGACTCCTCTAGGTATGTCTCCCTATAGGTTAGTATATGGGAAATCTTGCCATTTACCACTAGAGCTAGAGCATAAGATGTTTTGGGCTTTGAAAAAGTTAAATTTTGATCTGAGTCGCGCAGGAGCAATAAGAATGTTGCAGCTTAATGAGTTAGAAGAATTTCGTCAATTTTCTTATGAAAATGCGAAGATATATAAAGAAAAGACTAAGCTGTGGCATGACAAGAAAATAAAGTTCAAAGAATTTGTCAAGGGTAAAAAAGTTTTGCTTTAAAATTCTAGGTTAAAACTATTTCCTGGAAAATTAAAATCTAAATGGTCAGGACCGTTTATTGTGATTGAGGTTTTCTCCAATGGAGCAAGTACTTTGCAGGGTGAGAAAGATGGGAGAGTGTTCACGGTGAATGGTCAGCGTGTCAAGCATTATTGGGGAGAGGAGTTTCAGTCAAAATATCCTTCCCTAAGGTTGGTTGATGATTGAGAGAGCAGGATTTTTGCGGGAGCATTTCACAGAGCAAAATTTTGAGCTCTCAGGATTTGTATTGATTTTATTTTTCGTTGATTTGATTTTAATTGCGGTTAGGTTAGATTTGATTTTGCGAGATTTATTAGATTTTGTCTTTAAATATTTGATTAGATCTTATCTATTTTGTTTTGAATTTGATTTGATTTTCGGGTTATTTATTTAAATTATCTTTCAATTATCTTTTAATTAGTTAGATTTTATAAGATTTTATCTAGATTTTATTTTCAGTTATTTGAATTCTAGTTTTAATTAATAGAGATTTTCTCTAATTTATTCGGCTTCTTTTGAAAATAAAATATTGGGATGATTGGTTAAAATTTAATTTGAATTTAAAGAAAAAAAAATCTTTGATTTTTCTTGCTTGGAAATTTGAATTTCGTATCTAAGATGCTTCAGGTTCAGCACATTGTTGCGGCAAAGATATGTCGAAAGCAAAATCATCTGAATTACAAGGGTTTCCGTTGGAAATTTATTATTTTTACCGTTGAGATTTTCTTTGAATTTTTGCAGGTAAAATTGCATGCATCATCTGTTGACGCCACGTGTCGCAGAGTAATCATTCGAAGGCTTCAATGATGGACAACACACCAATTTTTACCATGGGTGTTTGGAAGCCACGATTTTACCGTTGTTGGTTTCAAATTTTCACGATACATTTACTTCAAATTAAACGGTAATATTATTTAATGTTGAGCAAATCATTTCGGTTAGGATTCGATGTGCTGAAGCCTTATTTATTCACAACCGCTGGTAAGTTCTTTCTACTTCGTCTTCTTGATTTGAATCTTTGTTGTGTGCATTCTTCTTTCTTTGTTGGTATTCTCTGTCAAACTCTTTGAACCTTCAATGTCCAAAACGAGAGCAAGAAAAGAGAGAGAGAATGAGGGAGAAGAGATACCTGTTACCCCCGAGGTTCAGAAAGCGAAAATGAAAAAGAAGAGGACGCCGGAGGAAAAAGAAGCGAAGAAAAGGAGAAGGCAGCAAAGGGCTGCGGAACAAGAAGAGGTCCAGGAGGCAGCAGATGAAGTTGAAGAAGTCCCGAAAGAACCAGAAGAACAGAACCCAGAACAGGCTGAGTAGAGAGTTGCAGATACAGAGGTAGTTCGAGAGGAGAGTCAAGAAAAACGGAATGAGGATGAACAGACAGAGGTTGCGACCGAGAATGAGCCAGTTCAGGAGGCTCGAATGGAGGTGATCATACTAGTGGTACCTAAGCGACGCCGCTTTAAGCGAAAAGCCGGTCGTATTCAGGTAGTTCGAACTGATACCCCCTCGCCTCCAACCACTAATTCTAAAAGAGAGAATGCAGAAAGAGAAGAAGAGAAACGGGAAGCAGAAAATAAGGCAGAAGAAGAAGAGGCAAGGAAGGCAGAAGAAGAGCGTTTGCGAAAACAGAGAAAAAGCAAAGGCAAAGGAATTACCGAAGCATCGGGTGAGATTGAGGAGTCGGGGGCACCATTCATTCGCTTCGTCAATGAACTTGCCAGAGCAAAATATCAAGAAGTACTGAAGCGTGATTTCTTATTCGAACGAGGTTTTGGCAGTGATTTGCCCAGGTTCTTGGAGTCCGGAATAGCGAGCCTTGGGTGGAGACAGTTTTGTGTGAAGCCTGATCCTGTCAATGCGAACATCGTTCGGGAATTCTACGCCAATCTGGACGTGAAGGATGATTTCGATGTCATAGTGCGAGGAGTGCCTGTCCAATGGAGCCCAGAGGCCATTAATAATTTGTTTGATCTTCAGGACTTTCCACATGCAGTTTTCAATGAAATGATGGTTGCCCCATCGAGCGACCAATTAAGCGCGGCGGTCCAAGAGGTAGGTGTTGAGGGGGCTCAATGGAGGGTGTCGCAGACACGGAAGCACACATTTCAAGCTGCTTATTTGAAAAGTGAAGCCAACGCTTGGATGGGTTTCATTAGACTCCGCTTACTGCCGACAACGCATGACTCCACTATATCGCGGGACAGAGTGTTGCTTGTTTTTGCAATCCTTCGATCAATGAGCATAGATGTAGGGAAACTAATTTCTTCTGAGATTGTTGACTGCTGGAAAAAGAAGGTGGGGAAGTTGTTCTTCCCAAATACAATTACTATGTTGTGCAGAAACGCAGGGGTTCCGGTGGATGAAAATGATATAATTTTGTTTGATAAGGGAATCATTGATACGCCCAATTTGGCGCGACTTCAGCGAATGCAGGAGGTGCGTCAGGGTGGGATGGTCCACGACATCAACACGATTTTAGAACAACTAGCACTTTCGGCCAGCAGGCAGGAGTTTGCTGAAAGGCAAGCTTTGACTTTCTGGAGCTATGTTAAAAATCGTGATGCCAATCTCAAGAAGGCGCTGCAAGAGAATTTTTCGAAACCATATCCAGCCCTTCCAGCATTCCCTGAAGATTTATTCAACCCCTGGATTCCACCCCCACCAATGGAAGGAGGAGGAGAGGAAAATGAAAATGAACCGGGCCAAGAGGACTGAAGGATGAAGTGGCCCTGAGCGAGCATGATTTTTGTTCTGACTTTTTGTTTGCTCGCGCATTTTCTACTTTCCTTTTCTGTTGATGTTATGTTTGTTTCTCTTTCATATTTCTGCTTCTTAAACAAAAATATATCTGCTGATGTAATTTCTTTTTCTATGTTTTTAATGAATTTCTGGATGTTTCTGTTCTATGAAGCACTGAGTAATGCCCAGCTTAACTAGTTTTCTTCTGAATTTTTGAAGCTTGGATTGAATAAAGCTTAATTAGATCAAGGTATTCTGATCTCCAGAAACCTTTTGCTTGAGCATTTCTTCTAGCCTGGACTGTTGCTGCGGCAAAGAAGATTTTGAAGGTAGTATTGACTTATATGATCCACTTTAAGCTTAATCCTACTCCCATGTTTAGTTTAAAAATTCAGATAGGAAAAAAATAAGTTTGGGGGTATAGTTGCTTTATTAATGATTCATTGGGGACAATGAATAATTCAAGTTTGGGGGACTTTTTGCTACTCCAATTGTTTTGCTCGCGCATTCCTCTCCTTCAAATTAAAATTTGCTAGGTTATTGAGTAACCGGGGACATTTGTGATACCCACAGTTTGTCTTCGCGTCAAAAGATGATCTGGGAAATGTGAAAAAATGAGAAATATGAGAAAAAAATTATTTGCTGAAAAATTATTTGTTGAAGATTTTGCTGAAAAAAATTGATGGAGCAAAAGTTTTGAGGGATGAATGATGATCCAGCAGTTTTTCTGTCTCCCATAACTTAGGTGAGCTTCATCACAAAATGTCGCCATTCTGAGGGGCAAGAGATGAAATAACTAAGGATTTTTTAGCTTTATAATGAGTATTGAGCCTAGTTGGTGATGAGCTTGAGGCAAGGGTATACTGCACCATAAAGTGGGTCATCCCATGCTTAAGAGCTTATGACTGTAAGGCTGCTTTAAGTCTGATAAATAATGATATAAACCCCTTTAAAAATATGTTTTGAAATGTCTGATAGTAGAGCTAGGCTGTGGTGAGTTCTTAGAATTAAGTTGAAAAGTGGTGATTATTTGTCTGTGCCGGAGGAATCATTTTGCTGCAGCAGAGCTTGGTTTTGCAGAGTGCTCAGGTAAAGGTTAAAGGTAGTGTTGGATTGTCTGGTTTGATTAAGCTATTCTTTGTCTAATGTTCTGAATTCTTGAAGGAAGGTGAGTTAGTATTGCTCGGGACGCGCAATAGTTCAAGTTTGGGGGTATGATAACTGCCCAAAAGGTAGTTATTTAGGCCTCGATTGTATAGGGATTTGTGTGTCCTTTATGCTTATTAGGGTTGGTTTTGGATAGATATTACATGATTTAACCCATTTGGAAGAATGGAAGCATTGGAAATTATTTTGTGCAGATTATGCTGCTGAGCGACTGGAGGGAGCAAATTCTATGCTGCAGCAAAAACTGGGAGCAGAAATTGCCACATCACAGCTCGTTAGCCAACTTCATGAACCGACTTCTGTTGAGTTATTTTCGGGATAAAGGAGCAAGGAGAGCCCTACACGTGTCCAAGTTGACCTAATTCAAGTCTCTCGTCCTTCTATAAAAGGAAGTAGCCGTCAAAGTCAAATTCATTCCATGTTTTCCCTTGGAAGCCGAATAGTATAGGGAGATTGAAGATTATCAAGAACACCATCTTTCGCAAGCTGATTAGGGAGTTTACTTTCTTTATTAACTTGTGGTTATGGACATGCATACTCAGATTGTAATTCGTATTCCTATGCCTATTATGAACTAAGTAGCTTAGGGTGTTGGTTAGGAATAATGTGATTACTGTGCTTCATCTCTAGTAATATATTGACTATCGCATTTTGGTTAATTGTTGTGCTTATTCTCATTTTACTCCCGCCTGGCCAGCCGGTGTGAATAGCTCTCTCTAGTTTCAGGGATGATTTAGAGAGTGTGTGGCAATTATCCACACTACGATCATTGTGTATTGGTGAACGCCAGTGACTGAGCTAGGGATAGCCAGTTGCCTAGTGCTTGATCGGTCGTACTTCATTGGGTTTGAAACATATCCCAAAAGATCCGGAGTTCCGGGAGGAATCCGCTAATAATACTGCGAGAAATGGATGATCAATAATATTTCTGGAGCATATTTTAGAATAATCACTAAACCTAACCAGCGCCTGCCTTTAATCTGTCTATCTATTTGTTTGCTTATTGTTCTGTCATTTATTTTGCTTCAGCATAATTCCGATAAAACCATTAAAAAGTTACACAAAAATAGGTAGAGTGGAAACTCATTCAGGGCTTGGATTGATAATATTACTTGCTGCATACTGTGTATACTTGCACAGGAATTCTAGAGTATTTTATACTATACTTTTACTCACTCTAGGAACCCAACATCTACCCAGCAGTGCTTCATTTCCTCCTTACTCTTTGTTTAAGATTAAACTAAAGGTTTAGATTAGAGGCATGGCATCCTTTTTTGTTTTTTTTTTTTTTGGCTAAGAAGCTCGTAGGTTGTGTGCCAGCCATACGTAACTTGAACTTTGATGGCCACAATGCTTAGCTATTACCGATCCCCAAGATGTCTTTGGTTGAATATCCACACCTGATCCACCATCTGAACTTCTTACATTCACTCTCGGAAATTAAAACAGGAAAACAGGAATTGTACCTCCCGGTCTGTTGTAGTCAGCCTCACGGTGTGCTTGACTAGCGAGTCTGCCGTCTCCACGGCTTTCCCTTTTGCAGGTTGCTCCTCAAGCCTTCGAGTGCCGATCTTCGCTTGGGTCGGTGGAGAGGCTCTACCCTGGCTTTTTATTGGTTCCTCTCAACCAATAGACTCTTTTTTTCATATCGCGAGTGTCACACCCCCTTCCGGACCACCTGCTAACTTAGTCCGGAAGGTGGCGTGAAGCCAACGGACATCGTTCTCCTCTAACGATACCCGTTGACCCTCCTGAAACGTTGAACCTGATAAACATACTAATCTTATGTATAAAATATTCTACATGAAACAAAACACAGCGGAATCCCTGAAAACCTTTTAACATACACGAGGTGCAGCCCTGACATAACTCGGTTTGGAAAATAACCTGATATAGGTATCACAACCAAAAACACATACAACCGGGGTTTATACAACCACGACCTCTAGAACTTACACAAACCGTTAATTATTCAATCCTTACAAAAACATTTACAATATAGACATACTCAATATAAAACTCCACCCACGTACTGGAGATTGATCTGGAACTTTTAGCAGACATTGGCAGTGTATCAGGCACTGGGAGCTCGATCTCTACCTGAAAAGTGGGAAAACATTTTGAAAGAGTAAGATACGAAGCCCAATGAGTGACTAAATTTAAAAACTGTAACTCCTCAAATTAGAAAACGTGATAAACCTTTAAACGTATAAATCTGTTCAATGAAAGCGTTTAACATAAACGTGTAGCTTTAAAATCTTTCTCAAATATCCCGCGAGTTCGTCATTAAAATCTAGCAAGGCATATCAATTATATAAAACATCTTAACTAACATGACAAATCAACGTTGTGTAGGGCACGGCCAGTACAACCAAGGTTTACTAGCTCTACGATGTAGTGGGGCCCGTTCAACCCTCACATCGTCTTTGTCGTAATGGGGCCCGCCCAGCACTCACGACAGCATCGTTGTCACGGAGTACACTCAACGTCAACAATGGAATATAACCTGTGTGCACAGTCATGTAGTTAATAGAAATCTCAGAAAATCACATGAAAACATTAAAACATGTCTGCTTATCGTTATCTTTTGTAAAACTTAAGCTTACTCAGCTTGCTCGTGAAAAACTGAAAATCCTTAAACAGTATTTGCAAATACATATTTTACTTTAAATGATATCGTTTCAACTACTTTTCATAAAGTCAACAATCACGTGCTCGTATATAAACCTCATTAGAAAATATAAGCTCAAAACTTATGCTTGAAACCATTCATAGAAACCATGTATCATTCATAGAAAAACATATAAAACATCTAATCATGAACGACTGTTTAGAAACAATTTTTGAAATTTGTTTTCTCACTCACAGTCTTGGCTAGTTCCATGGCCTGTAGACTCGACCCATTTCCTCTTGGCCTGTTAAACAAATCAAAACCGAGCATCAAAACCAAAGATAGTGTTGATATGCCTTGAATCTGATATGAAGCGCTCCGAACGACCCAGTACGGGGGTCTCGCTGACCGGGATCGTTCTCTCCTTCTGCCCGTGGACGTAGCTAACACACCGTTAGTGAACCACGTATATCTGTGTGTTGTTTCTCTTCGCCCTTTCGTTCTTGTTACGTTGTTACTGTTTTCGTCATAACAGATAGTCTTGTCTTTCCATGCTCATGAATTCTAAACACTTGAATTAAAAATCACACTTCACATTCTACTTTTCCCAGATTTTCCAGATTCTATACCCTAACTTCCAACACCCATAACTTCCTCAACACTTGACCAAAATTAATGTACTATATATCAAACTATTCAGTTTCGAACACTCTACAACTTACCTGAAGAAATGTAAGCGAGATTACCAACCAATTTGTCCAGAAATACCCCGAACACAGAAAACATAGATTCGATCTTCTCTGCTACCCTCTATCTTTCTCCTGAAATTAATCCTACTTCAAGTTATTTTTGGCTCACTAATTCTTCTTGAAAGTTGTAGGAAATTGAATAAGCTTTCCAACCATACCAAATAGAGCTTTAGATTCAACTTGTACACCCCAGAATGCTCAAAAAACCAAAGAAAACCAGAGATCCTCCTTGTTTGCACGAAAATTTTGTGCTCTGTTTTCCATTTAAAAAACCATTAACTTATCATCAGATTTAGCTCAAGCTTCTTTCATTAAATTTGTTAGAAAAGGGATTAAATTTCAAGAAAATCAGACCTGACCTCTTAGTTCTTTTTGTGTAGTTCAAACCGAATCAAAAACCACAGATAGGCAGGTTGAACTCAGATTTTGCTATGGATGCCTTTGCTTGAGCTATTTCCTATCTTCTTCAACCTCCAAACCCTAGAAACCTTCTTCTCCTTCTTCCTTCACTCTCTCCCTCGAATGCTCTGAAGTTTGGTTGCGGAATGATGGAAAAATGGGCTGAGAATGAGCTGATATGAATTCTAGTCGGTGGTGGGTTTTTAAGCACCAAAAGTGCTTTTCCCATTTTCTTTCTTTTTTTTCTTCATTTTAAATTTCTTTTTTCCTTTTCCTTTTCTTTTCTTTTCTTTTCTTTTCTTTATTTCATTTCCTTTATTTCCTTTCTTCTTTTAAATTACCAAATTCCAACAACTTCAATCCAACCATGAAACCACAATGAACCACAAAACTTTGCCATTTTCTTCAACAATGAACAACAAAAACTTTAATTCAACTTCCACAATAGATGACAAGAGAAAATAATCCAAGGGAAGTCTCGATTTTACAGCGAGCGCATCTTCAAGAGAGGCGCCGAGTACATAAACGAGGCGGTCCTTGGAATGAAAGCCCATTCCTCGTGCTCTTGAACTCCTTGACTTCGGTTTCACAAAAAAGGTTCAGTCTTGTGAAACCATAGCGTAGGCGAAACCAGGCGGCCCGCCCAGAGTTTGACCTTATCCGGTCTTTGAAGGAAAACCCACTGAACTTTCCTTCCCCCAGCGGGCAACACCAATGGGAGGAAGACGATCAGGATCTCACGAGTGGAAGTTGTTGGAACAAACTCAGAATCCAAGAGGTACCCAAAGAAAAAGGAAACTCACCACTAACAAGTGAAAGAGGAGAAAAGACAATTGAAGGCCCCGGGGCCGGAATGCAGTAGGGTCTTTAAGCCCCACGCTCGATTCTCGAGATTCATGGGCCGTCCGCGAAGATCAAAGATCTGAACCTTTGCATCGACTTTCTCTTAGAGTCTCAACCACACCTTCCCTATCGCAATAATATAGCGATCGAATAGTTATCGCTTGCTCAACTGCTTCGCGTATTATGAAAGTCGTATTACCCGAAGGGGGCATGCTGCAAGAGCGTAGGTGAGTGGCAAGCGTAGGAGGCATGCCCAAAGGGCAGCGGCAGCTGTGTGGTTCCACGTAGGGTGGCGAGGACTTCGACTGCCTTGTATCAGGTGAAGATAAGGGGTGGTAGGCTTAGTAGGGCTCGAACCTACAATATAACCGTTATGAGCGGTACGTTTCAACCAATTAAACTATAAGACCCTACAGATCTCTACATGCAATTCGCTCACTTCGGGAAGAGCGGACGGAAAGAGGAGGCCTTTGCTTCATTTGCTTCTTCCTCTTCCTTTAATGAAAAATGAACAATTGGGAAAAAATGATTTTCTTTCTATTATATAATATACGTAGAATCTTAGATAGATATTTAGAATTAGAATAATATAATTAAGCAAGCGGTCGTTTCGCGACTCAAACTGTCGGTACGCTTTTCAGCTCGGAACGACCGACTCAAACGGGTGGGGGCTCTCTATTTGCTTGTTATGCCAGCTGTTCGCCTTTAGTTAGAAGTAGATGTAGAGGGCGCCCTTTGCCCCACACTGAAGAAAAAGTACATAAGGGGGACTTGTGAAAGTCAGGAGTGAGAAAGAAAAACTTGGTTATCGAAATCGAAGGTTAGGCCGATTTGAAGCTAGACCTAAAAAAGTTTATTTCTACCTCTTCGTGTCAATGTTGCCAATTCCCAAAAGACTAATCTAATAACGTACCCTTGTGCATACAGTTGCCCAACTACTCTTTCTTCCTTCAACTTCTTTAGCCACTTCCGAATCTATCATATTCAAGAGAGCTTGCTTCGTGGCGGAGCATTTAGCAATGTCAGCAGCCTGGTGAGGGTTGGCTGGCTAGGGACAAGTTAAGGTGGGGTCCTCTAGGCTTGCTTCTCATGAGATTGGGTGAGGAAATCGGAAAGGGGCTCATAAACCGAGCTGACTTCTCTTGACCCTTGCTTCCTCTCCTTCTGTATACTTCAGTGTATACGAGGCAAAGACTATTTGTTTGAACACTAGACTACTACTACAAACTAGAGACTACGACTACAATATCAAACTAGAGACTACTCTTATACATTAGATATTCTGTATAAAGAGTCTCTAGACAAGTAGTCATATCTAGACAATAGACTACTGTGGGTTAGTGATATCGAGATATCGGTAAGGTCAGATTGTCTACCTATCGCCTTAGTAAGGTAGTACTTTACTCTTGTCTTTCTAGAGTCGCGAGTGAGGCTGAAGAACGAGTCAGGCAAAGCCCTTTCCTTCCCTTTCCTTTACTTTAGGGCTTGCTTTCCTTTAGGTAAGGGAATAGTCCAACTTTCGACCCTATTGGGCTTCGAGTACTTTCTATTCCAGGTAACAAGGTAATAGCTCTTTTCCTAAAGCGTTTGTTCTGCTAGGGCCCTCTTATGTTCCTGTATAAGTAACAGGATAGCAGTCTGTTATTCTATGGCTTCAGAAGGCTCCTTTCATACAAAAAGAGTTGACCCGTGATCTACGACCAGCCTCTCCCCGCCCGAGAGTGAAAACACTACCTCTGAGGGTGGTCGTAGATCACGGGCCTTTAACTTATCTACGGAAAGGCTGCTTAAAGTACGTACACACAAGCAAGAGAGAGAACGCACAAGCTGTACGTACGGTAAGAGCAAACTGTCTTAGTGGATATTACCGAATTAAAAGTGCTTAAACCTCTCTTCTTTCTGTCAGTCTACTTTACTCACTGAAAAACAGGAAGTCACTCATTCAAACCTCCCGCCCTCTCTAGTCAGGCGGGCGAAGCGCATTAATAGGAGCGAAGCATATGTTTCTCTATATAATTATATATAAAGATATAGTCATTATACAGACTTCAATGGTTGAGACGCGACTCGAAGTTCTCATCCACTCACCCTTCTGAATCCATATTCCAATGTCGGAAGGAAAGCTCAATATGGTATAGTCGAGGTAGATGTCTCTGTGTGTGTGGAAAAAGAGGAGGAGCTTTGATTTGCCCGCCTTTGAGTAGGTAGGTGTATATGTGTCAGCTTAAGATCCTCTCTCCAACCAATAGCCTAAGACTGAATCTACCGATAGCATCTGCCTTTACTATCTAAACTACCAGTTAAGCTGCTTCGCTTCTTCCCCTCGTCAATTCGGTCAAGTGGCTTCACTCCTACAACAAGTCTCTGATTTCTTGAATAAGCGGGTGGACCTGAAGGCCGTGTAGGGCTTGAAATCCAGACTTTCCATAGGGGGCCTGGCCTTGCCGCAAGATAGGCCATAGGAGCAAATGAGCGACCTATTTTTGAGTTAAGCCAGGAGTGTCTCTCTCGAATGAAAACATCAATCATCTTTGGCTCGGAAGGTTTCTTTCTCGTGGTGGCTTCCCGTGTAGGGAGAAAAGTTGTCCATATTAATGGCTCTCGTATATTCTTGCTATCTCGAGTTGACCTACAACACAAACACTATAAAATGGAAAACGGAGACCTTCAAATCTCTAATGTACCTGCATCTTTAATCGGTTTTTTTTTCTGAGACTCATCAAAACTCGAGACGTGGTTAGGCGAGCAAGTTGAACCAGATCATCGGATGCACACCCGCACTTCGTCTGCCTCGTCAAGGGAACCCGGACACTTCCCTTACACAGTCTCTGGTGGAGACGGGGAAATTAGAGTGGGGGCAAAAGTCTCGTAATCTTTTTAGTATCGAGATGGTCGGTAACCTGGCTACAGAAGCTCCCATGTGGTTTAGAATGAGTATCCACATAGCCAGGTCTACGGGGACTTCATTCTACAGGGAATAGTCCAAGAACTAAGTGCGGGCGAAAGAGGAATTTCCTTGCCTTATCATGAGCAACAATCAACTGACCTTGTGATAACTGCCCAAAAGGTAGTTATTTAGGCCTCAATTATATAGGGATTTGTGTGTCCTTTATGCTTATTAGGGTTGGTTTTGGATAGATATTACATGATTTAACCCATTTGGAAGAATGGAAGCATTGGAAATTATTTTGTGCAGATTATGCTGCTGAGCAACTGGAGGGAGCAAATTCTGTGCTGCAGCAAAACTGGGAACATAATTGCCACATCACAGCTCGTTAGCCAACTTCATGAACCCACTTCTGTTGAGTTATTTTCGTGATAAAGGAGCAAGGAGAGCCCTACACGTGTCCAAGTTGACCTAATCCAAGTCTCCTCTCCTTCTATAAAAGGAAGTAGCCGTCAAAGTCAAAGTCATTCCATGTTTTCCCTTGGAAGCCTAATAGTATAGGGAGATTGAAGATCATCAAGAACACCATCTTCCGAAAGCTGATTAGGGAGTTTACTTTCTTTATTAACTTGTGGTTATGGACATGCATACTCAGATTGTAATTCGTATTCCTATGCCTATTATGAACTAAGTAGCTTAAGGTGTTGGTTAGAAATAATGTGATTACTGTGCTTCATCTCTAGTAATAAATTAACTATCACATTTTGGTTAATTGTTGTGCTTAATCTCATTTTATGCCCGCCTGGCCAGCCGTTATGGATAGCTCTCTCTAGTTTCAGGGATGATTTAGAGAGTGTGTGGCAATTATCCACACTATGATCATTGTGTATTGGTGAACGCCAGTGACTGAGCTAGGGATAGCCAGTTGCCTAGTGCTTGATCGGTCGTACTTCATTGGGTTTGAAACATATCCCAAAAGATCCGGAGTTCCGGGAGGAATCCGCTAATAATACTGCGAGAAATGCATGATCAATATATTGCTAGAGCATATCTTAGAACAATCACTAAAACCTAACCAACACCTGTCTTTAATCTGTCTATCTATTTGTTTATTCGTTGCTCTGTCATATATTTTGCTTCGGCATAATTCCGATAAAACCCAATCATTTTATTATTCTTGAAACCATTAGAAAGTTACACAAAAATAGGTAGAGTGGAAACTCATTCAGGGCTCGGATTGATAATATTACTTGCTGCAGACTGTGTATACTTGCACAGGAATTCTAGAGTATTTTATATCATATTTTTACTCACTCTAGGAACCCAACAAGTTTTAGGCGCCGTTGCCGGGGACTGGATAAGTTTTTATCTGATTTATTTTTCTGTATGTTTTAGTGGTTTAGTGCTAGAACTTTTTGATTCTTTCTTTTGTTTTTGCAGGTGTGATTTTGGTGCATGAGCGATCCGCCTGGGGTACGGTTTGAGCTTCATCCAGAAATTGAAAGGACATTTAGGAACAGTAGAAGGGAGCAGCGCAGAAACCAGATGGAGAACGTGCGGCGTCTTCCGGTGGATCCTGAAGGTCCAGCAGCAGCAAACCCCCAGCAGAATCCGTTGCTGCAGCAAAACCCGCTGTTTGAGCAAAATGAGCAGCAAAATAATCAGGCAATTCCATGTTTAATGAGTTAAATCCAGGGATTGCACGTCCCCAAATCCAAGCGGCAAATTTTGAAATGAAACCGGTAATGTTTTAGATTTTGCATACCGTGGGGCAATTCCATGGTTTGTCATTTGAAGACCCTCATTTACATCTTAAGTCTTTTCTAGGAGTTAGTGACTCTTTTGTAATTCAAGGAGTGCCTAGAGATGCTCTTAGATTAACTTTGTTCCCGTATTCTCTTAGAGATGGAGCAAAGTCATGGTTAAACTCTTTTGCTCCATGATCAATTAGGACGTGGGATGAGTTAGCTGAAACATTTTTGAGTAAATATTTCCCACCTAATAGAAATGCTAAATTGAGGAGTGAAATAGTAGGGTTTAGGCAACTTGAAGATGAGACTTTTAGTGAGGCTTGGGAAAGGTTTAAGGAGCTTTTGCGAAAGTGTCCCCACCATGGTTTACCTCATTGTATTCAAATGGAAACATTTTACAATGGTTTAAATGGAGTAACCCAAGGTATGGTCGATGCTTCGACTGGAGGGGCCCTTTTGGCAAAAACTTTTGATGAGGCTTATGAAATTTTAGAGAGAATATCTATTAATAGTTGTCAGTGGTCGGATGTTAAAGGCAAAAATAAGAAAGTTAAGAGTGTGTTAGAGGTTGATGGTGTGTCCACCATTAGGGCTGATCTTGCTATGATTGTTAACGCTCTTAAGAATGTGACAGTGATTAGTCATCAGCAGCCACCAGCTATGGAGCCTACTGCAGTGGTGAATCAAGTCACGGACGAAGCATGTGTCTATTGTGGTGAAGACCACAACTACGAGTTTTGCCCCAGCAATCCAGCTTCTGTGTTTTTCGTAGGTAATTAGAGGAACAACCCTTATTCTAACTTTTATAATCCAGGTTGGCGCAACCACCCCAACTTCTCATGGGGAGGTCAGGGAAATAACGTACAAGCACAACAGAAGATGAACCAGTCGGGATTTGATAAAGCGCCGGTAATGCCCCAGCAAAATAACAGGCTTTGCCCCAGCAAAATTCGGGAAACTCTCTCGAAGCGATGATGAAAGAATTTATGGCTCGCACAGATGCTGCAATTCAAAGTAATCAATCTTCAATGAGGGCCCTGGAATTGCAAGTGGGACAGCTGGCTAATGAGCTAAAGGAAAGACCTCAAGGGAAACTTCCCTCAGATACTGAACACCCTCGAAGGGAAGGTAAGGAGCAGGTAAAGGCAGTAACCCTTAGGAGTGGTAAGCCACTAGAAGAGTCTAGAAAGACCCAGGATTTAAATAATAATAGTGATAATAATGTTGTTGTCGAGAAAGAGTTGGAGTCTGGTCAGGGTGCTGGAGGCAGCAAAGAAAATGCTGGAGCATCTGGTTCTGTGCTAGATGTAGAAACACCATATGTGCCGCCCCCACCTTATGTACCACCTCTACCTTTTCCACAAAGGCAAAAGCCTAAGAATCAGGATGGTCAATTTAAAAAGTTTTTAGAGATTCTTAAGCAGTTGCATATAAATATCCCTTTAGTAGAAGCTATTGAGCAAATGCCCAATTATGCTAAATTTCTTAAGGATATTTTAACTAAAAAGAAACGATTAGGTGAGTTTGAAACTGTATCTCTTACTGAGGAGTGTAGTGCTATTCTTAAGAATGGGCTACCCCCCAAGGCTAAGGATCCAGGGTCATTTACCATACCTGTGTCTATAGGTGGAAAGGAATTAGGTAGAGCACTCTGTGATTTAGGCGCAAGCATTAACCTTATGCCTCTTTCGGTCTATCGGAAGTTGGGTATTAATGAAGCTAGACCTACCACAGTAACACTCCAATTAGCTGATAGATCTATCACATATCCAGAGGGTAAAATTGAGGATGTCTTAGTAAAAGTTGATAAGTTCATATTTCCTGTTGATTTTATTATTTTAAACTATGAGGCTAATAAAGATGTCCCAATTATTCTAGGTCGCCCATTTTTGGCTACTGGTAGGGCATTAATAGATGTTCAAAAAGGAGAATTAACGTCTGTAATGAGTCTGTAATGAGGAAGTGAAATTTAATGTCTTTAAAGCCATGAAATATCCAGACGAAATGGAGGATTGCTCCTTCATTAGGATTCTGGAGAGCACAGTTATTGAGACAGCAATACAGGATTCGGCTGATAAGCATTCAAAAAAGCATGGAGAGGTTAGTGTAGAAGATTTTGAATTTTTTTCTCTAGATAGAAAAAATGAGAAAGAATTGTTTAGGTGTGAGGATGTTTTTTAGTCTTTAGATTTCGATCAAAGAAAGGCTCCCCCAATTAAACCATCCCTGATTGAGGCACCCACTTTAGATTTGAAACTTTTACTGGATCATCTAAAGTATGTGTATCTTGGGGAAAGTGAGACGTTGCCCATTATTGTTGCATCAGATTTAATGCCAGAGGATGAAGAGGCCTTAATAAAATTGTTGCAGCAATACCGCAAGGCTATAGGTTGGACATTGGCTGATATTCAGGGAATTAGCCCATCTTTTTGTATGCACAAAATCACTCTAGAGGAGGGATCCTTTAGGAGTATTGAGCAACAAAGAAGGCTTAACCCTGCAATGAAAGAGGTTGTAAAAAAGGAGGTCATTAAATGGTTGGATGCTGGGATCATCTATCCAATTGCCGATAGCAATTGGGTAAGCCCTGTCCAATGTGTTCCTAAGAAAGGAGGTGTCACTGTGGTGAGCAATAAAGATAATGAGTTGATCCCCTCGAGGACAGTAACTGGATGGAGGGTTTGTATGGATTACAGAAGGCTTAATAAAGCCACCCGAAAGGATCATTTCCCTCTACCATTTATCGACCAGATGTTGGATCGATTGGCTGGTCAGGCCTATTACTGTTTCTTGGATGGTTATTCTGGGTATAACCAGATTACTATTGCTCCTGAGGATCAGGAGAAAACCACTTTCACCTGTCCTTATGGGACATTCGCTTTTAGGAGAATGCCTTTCGGCCTCTGCAATGCTCCAGCAACAATTCAGCGGCGTATGTTAGCAATTTTTTCTGATATGATTGAGTCCACTGTTGAAGTATTTATGGATGATTTTTCAGTTTTTGGTGGGTCTTTTCAGAATTGTTTAGATAATTTAGGAAAGGTATTAAAAAGATGTGAGGATACCCATCTAGTTCTTAATTGGGATAAATGCCACTTCATGGTGAAGGAGGGCATAGTGTTAGGACATAAAATTTCTAAAAATGGTCTACAAGTTGATAGAGCAAAAGTTGAGGTTATTGAAAGACTAGAGCCACCGAATTCATTGAAGGGAATTCAGAGTTTTTTAGGACATGCTGGTTTTTATAGAAGGTTCATAAAGGATTTTTCCAAAATCAGTAAACCTCTTTGTAACTTATTGTGCACTGATCATGTTTTTGACTTTAATGCAGATTGTAGGAAGGCTTTTGAGACTTTAAAGCCTGCTTTAATCTCAGCACCCATTCTTTGCGCACCTAATTGGAATTTGCCATTCGAGGTAATGTGTGATGCGAGTGATGCTGCGGTAGGTGCGATGCTGGGGCAAAAGAAGGGCAAATTTATTTATTTATCCTATATATTATGCAAGCGAGGTTTTAAATGAAGCACAAGTTAACTATACAACTACTGAAAAAGAGTTGTTAGCTGTGGTGTTCGCTTTTGAGAAGTTCCGGCCATATTTGGTTGAACCGAAAGTCACGGTTTTCACGGATCATGCAACAATAAGGTATGTAATGTCTAAGAAAGATGCAAAGCCTAGACTAATTCGTTGGATTCTATTATTGCAAGAGTTCGACTTGGAGATAAAGAACAAGAAGGGATCAGAAAATGTCATTGCAGATCATTTATCTCGTCTTGATCCATCATCATATTTGCTGGAGCAATCTGCCATTTCCGATTCGTTTTCAGATGAACAGCTCTTTGCTGTTGAGGTAAAGGTAGTTAGGGATGTCCCTTGGTATGCTGATATTGCCAACTTTTTGGTAAAGGGAGTCACCCCTATTGACATGGATTGGAGGCAGAAGAAAAAGGTAAGCATGATGCAAAATTTTTCTATTGGGATGAGCCGTTTATGTATAAGCAATGCTCTGATGGTATTATTCGTAGGTGTGTTTCAGGTGCTGAAGCAATGGAAATCCTGGAGCAATGTCACTCTTCGCCGTATGGAGGTCATTTCAGCGGTCAGAGGACAGCTATGAGGATTTTGCATTGCGGATTTTTTTGGCCTACATTATTCAAGGATGCCCATTGGTTCTACAAGCAATGTGATGCTTGCCAAAGGAGAGGAAATTTGGGGCCTAGAGATGAAATGCCTCTTACTTATATTTTAGAAGTTGAATTATTCGATGTATGGGGTATTGACTTTATGGGGCCATTTCCTCCTTCTAATGGCAATATTTTTATCTTATTGGCAGTTGATTATGTGTCCAAGTGGGTGGAGGCCATTGCATGCCTTCAGAGTGATGCCAAGACAGTTGCAAGGTTTCTTCAATCGCACATTTTTGCGCGATTTGGGACACCTAGGGCTCTAGTGAGTGATGAGGGTACACATTTTGTTAATAATATCTTAACTAAGCTTTTAGCTAAGTATGGGATTAAGCATAGGATAGCTACCCCTTATCACCCACAAGCAAATGGTCAAGCTGAAATTAGTAATAGGGAAATTAAACCGATTCTAGAGAAAGTAGTCCATCCATCTAGAAAGGATTGGTCCTTTAGGTTGGATGAGCCTCTTTGGGCTTATAGGACAGCTTATAGGACAGCTTATAAGACTCCTCTAGGTATGTCTCCCTATAGGTTAGTATATGGAAAAGCTTGTCATTTACCATTAGAGCTAGAGCATAAAACATTTTGGGCTTTGAAAAAGTTAAATTTTTGAACCTCTACGAAGGATTCCAAATTAATATTATGAAATGAGAGAATAAATTGATAGAATGTGATATTGAAAATGAATTATATGGAGGATGGAAGACCAAATTTATAGCCAATGGACAGACTTTAAACAAAGAAGTTACAATTCTGAAACTAATGGCTGGAAAATTCAATGAGCAGAAATGTAACTGTCCATATTTAATGCATAAAAACCAACTCTTGCTTAAATTGAATATGTAACTGATGTAATCAGCAAGTGAAAAGCCATATTAAAACACATTTGATGAATTTTTATCAATGCAATTCAGATCTATAAGGCTTTGGAGGCAAAAAATGAAATGAACAACACAAGAACACACATTCTCGGGTATAGCAGTTTTTCCATAACAGATTGCAAAAGTTCAGACGTTTCACCCTAAACAAATTTGAATTAGAAATTCATGAAGAAGACAAAGTTGTAGCTTAAACAAAGATCTACAATATCATAGAAGACATTAAGATGAAAAGACCTACGGAAATATGAGTTTTCAGAGCGTTTAGTAAGACTACGAAACTGGACAGATTTAAAAAAATAACCAGAAAAGTAAAAAATAAATTCAAGAGAAACACAAAGTAAACATATATCCGATCTTGAGCCTAAAGCTCTGATACCAAATGCTGTGAAATCAAAGCAGCTCTGATACCAAATGTTGAGAAACCCCCAAGAAATGGATCTAACAACCTTGCTGAAAAACAAGACCTTTAGATCTCAAATCTGAAAACCCCAAAACCGATTTGAAAATCAACCCAAGGAAAGTAAAAACCGGATTACCTTGTGGATCAAATATCTCAAGGCAAGAAGCTTGCTTGAGATTCGAATCACTCCACAAGCATGATTGATCAAGTCAAGCTTGAATGATTCTCAGCATGCAACCTAAACTACATAGAATTGCAAAGAAACTTAACACTAGGCTAATGGAAAAGCTCAAAGGCTCTTTTTACTACATTTCCAAGTCTTCCTTTCAAATACAACATACATGGCTTTTTATAGCCTCAAAATGAAACTCTAGAGTAACCTATGGTCATTTGAAGAGTTGTAACTCTCATCCTCATTAATACTATAATGACCACTACCTAAATTGTAACCTAAAACATTGATAACAAAACTTAAAAACTGAAAATTACATGGAAACTCCCTTAAATCCGAGAATTAAAAACCCCATCAACCAACTAAGTCTTGTAACCTCCCAAATTTTAAATGAAGCTCTACTTGATGTATTTTGAAAGTAGCTTGAAGTATGGTTCCATCATTGATGTTTGACTTGCACTAAATGAACTTGACATGTAGTTGAGTTCATTCGATACAACTTGAGTTCCTTCAATGCTAGTTGACTTCAATTTGACTTCATTTAATGCAACGTAATTTTGAATATGTTTTTGGCATAACACAAGACATCTTGGTTCATATCAAGATTGATGGAAGAATTTGAAAGACGTTCAAGTTCAGTTTTGTGAGATATCGTTAATTATATTCGATATAATTTAACTCGTCGGTTTAATAGTTATCTAAACCATATATTGAGAGGATTATAGTTATTTAAATATGATTTAAATATTGTAAAATGTCTTTAATACATGTTCGGGTTTAAATTTGAATAGTGATTCAAATTCATCGGATTTTGAGAGATAACGAATTTGGTGTATAAAATTAGTTTAATATATGATATTAAATTAATTAACTAAATATGTTTTAGTTAATTTGTTTAAAATTAATTTCATTTGAAATTAATTTATTATATCATGAAATTAAATTTTGAAATTCAAAATTAAGTGAACTTCATGAAATATGGCAATGACACCAACTTCATTTCTCTTGATAATCATCCATGTGCTGTCACCTTATGGTGATTACAAACACACACAACCTTCCTATATATATGTGTGTTTTAAGAGGTGGGAGGTTAGAGATGATAAGCTTCAGCAAAAAGGGGAGAATGAAAATGAAGGTTGCTGGAAAAAATTTTTCTCTAAAAAACCCACATGTCTCTCAAGCTTTCTTTCTCTCAAATTCATCATGCTTGGGTTCCCGCAAGCCCGTTTTAAGGCCGGAGAATAGCGGGGAAGATCTTGGTGGTCGTCCATGTCAAGTTCGTGTAAAGAATCATCCAACGGAATGCTTGGATTTGAAGCTTCAAAGAGGTATTTATACGTGCTCTGTTTTTCGTTCATGTTCAAGCATGCTTTAAATCAATCAAATTAATGAAAATCAAGGCCTAAGATCTGCTAACGCTTCCGCTCGAGTGTTCTTCACTCCTTCAATTGGTATCAGAGCGTGGTTTGGGCACTTGATTTCCATTAATTCGAGTTTGGTGGGTGAATTTCAATTGTTGAATGGTTTATGGTTGCTAAAGTGGATGAACTCGGTTTTGGCATCAATTTATCCTTTAATTCGTTAATGAAATTTGTAATTGCCTACATGTATATGGGCATTAATGTCTTGGCTAGAGTCTGTATCAATTTGGGAAGTTTTAGAGTTGAAACTAGGTTGTAATCGATCGAGGAAGACGACATGCTCGCTGGCTGAAAAAACAGAGCACGCAGAAAACTGTGTTTTCTAGGCTGCTGTATGAACAGCGTCGACACGCTGTTTCGACGCTACCACGAAAATTCAAAAAGGTTGAATTTTGGCGGTGGTTCGGTTCAAGTGGGTTTATCTGTTGGGTTTTATGCCCTAAAACTCGTAGATAGTGAATGTAACCGTTGACCGGATATTAATGAAATAATATTGATATATTTTTCCATTAATTGTTGTTAGTTATTTTATATATGTCTTTGCCTAATAATAACCCTAATCCAATAAACTAGACATCCAAGGCTGTAATATGAGTCTTGAACTATATGTAGCGACATATGGGATCATTGTTCAAGAAACAGCCTAAAGGGTCTATAGTATAGGGATAAGACTGGGTGCCTTATCCTGGTGACACTATGGATACGGCCCACTTTGTATTTGATACAAACGCCGCGATCCAACGCGTTCGTGTAGGAGACATGCGAGTGGGGGTATCCTATGCAATGAGTTTGCATAAACCGGACCGCGAAATAGTAACCACTGGTTATAACACCGTTAACTACTTGGTTTTCTATTTCACTAGGACGACCTAGACAACTTAGTCTTAATCCTAAGTTGATTATGGACTCCTGCTCATGAGAGATTGTCCTTTGATTTGTATGGGTGAGAGTGGCCAATACGCCGACTCAATAAGCCTACCACTTTGCAGACAAGACCGAATGAGGAGCTGGGAACATAATCGTACAAGATGGAATTCACTCCTTCCCGACTTTAGGGAAGCAGATGAGTGTTCCCTTAAGTGGTTACTCCGAGTCTTGAACAAAGGGCCCTAGCCTCTCAATGGCACGAGAGGGTTTTCTGTTTGATGGTTGGACCACAAACAGGTTGTTCATTAGAGGAGAATTGGTACTTAAGGAAATAGAGGTAACCCAGGGGTAAAACGGTAATTTGACCCAGCTGGTGTTACGGACACTCGTGAAGGACTAACTAGTCGATATTGGTCTAGATCCGTGGACACAGAAAATATGTCTGCAGTGAGAAGAGTGCAACTGTGAGTCTATAGTGGAATGTACACACAGTTAACGAATATTGATTAATGTGGTTAATGAGTTTGACCAATTAATCTCACATCGTTGGAGCTTCTGATCTGCAGGTCCATTAGGTCCCATTGGTAGCTCATAAAGTAATTTGAGGCAACTAAGTAATAAAAGTAAATTGAAAATGTTCAATTTATTAAGGGAAACAAATATAATATATATTGATATATTATTATGAGAGAAATTAATATTTGAAAAGTTCAAATATAAATTTATGGAAGTTTGAAAGAGTTCAAAATAATGAATTAATTAATTTAAGGCCTAAAATGTGTTTGGGCAAATTAATTAATTCTAGGCCGGGAATTAAATATGTGATATTTAATTGGTGGTTAATTAATTAAAGAATTCATTAACCGAGAATTAATCAATTATGGAAATAATTAATCACTTAAGGAAGTGATTAATCATTTAAGGAAATGATCTAATCACTTATGGAAGTAATTAGTCATTTGTGGAAAAGACTAATCAATTATGGAATTGATTAATCATGATTGATTAATTAAGGAATAAAGATTGAATCAATTATGGAAAAGATTGATTTAATTGAATATTTTATTCATGGCCTCTCTTCTATAAATAGAACACTAGACCTAATTGGTCATGACACTTGACACTTGACACTCTTGAAAGACAAGACCTAGAATTCTCTCTAGCCTCCCTCTTAGAGAAAGACTCCCACAAGTCTTTTGCCTCCTAGACTCAGAGACATACCGGTATAACCTCTGTTGTGATTGTGTCAATCAAAGAAGAATTTCCAGCGAAGAAAACCTTAAAGCGGCTGCTGCGTTTTCGTTCGTGGAGCGCCGTTGGCGAAGAACGGTCAAGTCTACAACGGAGGTTTGTAACGGTTCTTCCCCTTTTCTTTAGAAAAGTTTTAAAAATAAATTTAGATTTATTTTAGCAAGTTTAAACCAATTTACAGCGGCTTTAAAGGTTTTTTAAAGTTTTGTTTGAGTTATCGTAACGGTATTTTAATGTTAATTAATATACGGCGTAAGGTCCAATCGATGCGCATCCGCTGCGTGGGGACTTTTATTCCCTTCAATTGGTATCAGAGCCATCGCTGTCCCTATTAATTAATTTTAAAAAGTTGCGATAGGCTCTAATAGGTGGGATTTATGCATAATGTATGTTCGGTTTGCATTGAACTGTTTGGGTTAATTTTATGGCCATAGATTTTATTTTTATGTGATTTTGATCATGTAAGGCCCGGTGTTTCGAGTATTTTATGTAAAATCGAGTCCTATGTAAGTCCGGGTCTAGAATAGGTTTTTATGAGATGAAAATCGGAGCAATCGCCGCTGAAATCGGGGCCGAAATCGGAGAATTGATGCTGTGGCCGCCCAGATTCTGCCTCCAGACGCAACAGCGTCGGGAACGCTCCTTCAACAGCGTTTCGACGCTGTCTCAATACCGAAGGCGCTCGGTAAGGAAAGCACACAGCGTCGGGATGCTACCTCAACAGCGTCTCGACGCTGTCTCGATTACGCACGCGCCAGATAAGGAAAACGCACAGCGTCGGGACGCTATCTACATAGCGTCTCGACGCTGTCACGATGGAGGCGCGACCTAGGGTTTCAAAAGGTCACGATGGAGGCGAGGCATGACCGGTCCGGTTCGGACCGGTTCGGCTGGGCTGGGACCTATTTGGTTCGGTTCAGCCAATTTTTGGCATGGTTCGTGATTTTGGAGGGCGGTTCGAGGTGGTTCTGGGCGGTTCGTGCTGTCCAGACCAATTCCGGAGCTGTACATGGATTTTTAGGATAGAATTTAGCTAAATTAATGTAATTTAATGCTTTATTTTATCCTAGGGGCCAAAATTAACCGGTTCAATTGCTATTTATATGCTTTATGGATGTCATATAGAATATTTAATCCCACCTTAGGTTATAAACATGCTCATGCATTTTTTATATATTATAAATTGTTATAATGTATGTTTAAATGCATGGTTTTGTTTTCATATTTTTTAATATAAGTGTATATTAATTATATGAAAAATTGGAAAGCATGAAGCATGTCATTACTTAAATTAAATATAAATAGTTATGTTTAATGTGATGAATGAAGCATGCTTGATTGATTTTCTTGATTGGCTTATAATTTTTATAATAAAAGAAAATCAAAAATTGCATGAAGCATGAAACATCCATAGTTAATAATATAATTGTTATATTATTCATGCAATTAGTATGGTTTAATTATTTAATTTGAATAAGATTGTTGAATGAATTAAACCCTAGATTCTTGATTATAGGATTAATCATTAAAATTTGAAATAGTTCTTTATTATTAATGATTAGAAACCGTCAATCTATAATCAAGATTTGCATGCAAACATAAGATCATAGGATGAATTGGATTAATTTTAAATTGTTTAAAATTAATTAGACCTAGATCAGTTTCTAATAGGATTAGAATCTTTTCTTACTTAGTATTTAAAATAGTTTTAATTGACTAAGTAGGAAAAACATTGCTATGATTATAAGGCAACTCCACCGGTAATGTTCTGTCTAAGGCTGGGGGTATTTAAGTTGACGGTTTACGGAACACCTCCTACCTGGGAACTGACCTGGAACACCGGAGTTGAATTAATCATAGTTAAATGTTAGCATGCAATGTCACTAGGTTTATTAAAAGTGTTTAATGCACCTAGATCTTTAGAGTAAAGACCTTACATTACTGAGGTTATAAGGGAACTCTCTCGGTAAAGTTCTGTCTAAGGCTGGGGGTATTTAAGTTGACGGTTTACGGAACACCTCCTACCTGGGAACTGACCCGAACATTGAGTTGAATTAACCATAGTAATGTTGACTTGCAATGTTGGGTTTATGAAAGGAAGTTTAATTCACCCAAAAGATTGCAGTTGAATCCTTTCCATAATTGTTATAATAGGATCAGACTTAGATAGATTGACTTAGCCGAATACTATCTAAGTTAAATAACCCTATATTAACCTTAGGACATTTTCAGCGGGAGGAAAGTTACAAAACGAGATTTAAATCAAGTTTTGCTCCCACGTCCCTATATTCACAACGTGAGATTCATGCTCGGCTTCGAGTCGCCTTAGGAGCGGCCTCCCTTCGAAAAGTGTTTGCATGGATCAATATCAAGGTGAATGGGAAAAATGTCTAGAGTAAGTGGGAGCGGGACACGTGTCAACGTATCCCTCGGTCTCCGCCCATAGTTCACACCGTGAGAGTCCTATGATCCGCCTGCAGGTTGTCCTGGCGCAACCATCCCTTCGGAGGGCCTGGTCATAGGATTCGGAACATCGTGAACTCCTGAAAAGGATAGGAGCTCTTAGGCTAATCACCAACAGTTGTCTTTCCCTTCGGTAGCCTGTTGGTGCGTGCCTCTGAGATCTGAAAGTGGGAGGGTTACACTTACGAGGATGAGTTAAAAGTGTTAACAAATCCTTGACCGAACAACGGTGGCTAATGTCTATAGGAATATGAGTTATTCTGGAATTAGAATTAGCTGAGAGGTGTCTCATTTCAAAGGAGGAGTGCCTGATCACCCTTCGGTGGCTGACATTCTAAACCTCTGAAACGTCGTTGCAAAACTAAATCGATAGTTTTAGGGTTCTGTGATTGTCTGTTTTGCTAAATTGATTGGATTGTGTGCAATTGTTTGCTTGTATGATGGGTTAAGGCAAAGATAACTAATACGGTCATTGTTTGTTTAAATTTCAGCAATGTCTTCCTCAATTGTCTCTCTGCTTAAAAATGAGAAATTAACCGGCGAAAATTATGCTACGTGGAAGTCGAACCTGAATACGATTCTTGTTGTCGATGATCTGCGGTTCGTCTTAACGGAGGATTGTCCTCCAGCCCCTGCTCGTAATGCATCCCGAGCAGTTAAGGATGCTTATGACCGCTGGACAAAGGCCAATGATAAGACTCGCGTCTATATCCTAGCCAGCTTATCTGAAGTTTTGGCTAAAAGGCATGAGAGCATGGTAACAGCGAGGGAGATTATGAACTCTCTCCATGAGATGTTTGGACAACCGTCCTACCAACTCCACCATGACGCTCTCAAATACGTTTATAGTTGTCGCATGAAAGAGGGCACGTCTGTTCGGGAGCATGTCTTGGATATGATGGTCCAATTCAACGTGGCAGAGGCAAACGGGGCGGTCATAGATGAGCGTAGTCAGGTTGCATTCATCTTAGAATCTCTTCCGAAGAGTTTTCTACAGTTTAGAAGCAATGCAATGATGAATAAAATAACATTCAACCTGACTAGCCTCATGAATGAGCTACAACTCTATCAGTCTCTTCTTAAGAACAAGGGACAGATAGAAGGAGAGGCAAACGTTGTCCACTCTAAAAGAAAGTTCGAGAAGGGTTCATCCTCTGGAACTAAATCTGTAGCCACTTCTTCAAAGAAAACTCAGAAGAAGAAAGGAAACAAGGGGAAAGCTCCCAGCACTGCTGCTAAAAGCAAGGGAAAAGCCAAAGCTATGGCAGACAAGGGCAAGTGTTTCCACTGCAATGTAGATAGACATTGGAAAAGAAACTGCCCAAAAGTACCTTGCTGAGAAAAAGAAGGAAAAGGAAGGTAAATTTGATTTACTTGTTTTAGAAACATGCCTGGTAGAACATGATGAGTTTACCTGGATACTTGATTCAGGAGCAACTAATCATGTTTGCTCTTCTTTTCAGGAAAATAGTTCCTTTCGGCAGTTGAACGATGGGGAAATGACACTCAGGGTCGGAACTGGAGAAGTCATTTCAGCTAAAGCAGTGGGAGCTGCGAAGTTATTTTTTAGAAATAGATTCTTACTTTTAGAAAGTTTGTTAATCGTTCCCAAGATTAAGAGGAACTTAATTTCTATTTCATGTTTGATTGAACAATCGTATACAGTTACTTTTGATATGAATGAAGTGTTCATTTATAAAAATGGTGTACTTATTTGTTCAGCCAAATTGGAAAATAACTTGTACGTTTTAAGACCAACTGAAAACAAAGCACTTTTAAATCACGAATTATTTAAAACTGCTGAAACTCAAAGTAAAAGGCAAAAGATTTCTCCATCAAGTAACAATACTAATCTTTGGCATCTAAGACTTGGTCATATAAACATCGATAGGATCGGTCGTTTGGTAAAGAATGGACTTCTAAGCAAGTTAGAAGATGATTCACTACCACCTTGTGAATCTTGTCTCGAGGGAAAAATGACCAAGAGACCCTTTACTGGAAAAGGTTACAGAGCCAAAGAACCCTTAGAGTTAATACATTCGGATCTATGTGGTCCAATGAATGTAAAAGCTCGAGGAGGGTACGAATATTTCATCTCTTTTATAGATGATTATTCAAGATATGGTTACTTGTACCTAATGGGACATAAGTCTGAAGCCCTTGAAAAGTTTAAGGAGTTTAAGGCTGAAGTTGAAAACCTATTAGGTAAATCTATTAAAATACTTCAATCTGATCGAGGAGGGGAGTATATGGATCAAAGATTCCAGGATTATATGATAGAACATGGAATCCAATCTCAACTCTCAGCCCCTAGTACACCTCAACGGAATGGTGTGTCAGAAAGGAGAAATAGAACCTTGTTGGACATGGTTCGATCAATGATGAGCTATGCTCAATTGCCTAGCTCGTTTTGGGGGTATGCAGTAGAGACTGCATTATACATCTTGAACAATGTTCCCTCGAAAAGTGTTTCTGAAACACCTTTCGAATTATGGAAGGGGCGTAAACCTAGTTTGCATCACTTTCGCATCTGGGGTTGTCCAACACACGTGCTTATGACAAATCCTAAGAAACTGGAACCTCGTTCAAAACCGTGCCAATTGGTTACCCTAAAGAAACAAGAGGTGGTTATTTCTACGACCCACAAGAAAATAAGGTGATTGTATCGACAAACGCCACTTTCTTAGAAGAAGACCACATGAGAGATCATAAACCACGCAGCAAAATAATATTAGGAGAAGCTACTGAAGAATCATCAAGAGTTGTTGATGAAGTTGGACCTTCAACAAGGGTTGATGAAGGAACTAGTTCTTCAGATCCATCCCGTCCATCTCAAACGTCTGGAATGCCTCGACGCAGTGGGAGGGTTGTATTACAACCTAACCGCTACTTGGGTTTAACTGAAACTCAGGTTGTCATACCTAATGATGGCATTGAGGATCCATTGTCCTATCGACAGACAATGAATGACGAAGATAAGGATGAATGGGTCAAAGCCATGAACTTGGAAATGGAGTCAATGTACTCCAATTCTGTATGGGAACTTACAGATCTACCAAATGGGGTAAAACCCATAGGGTGCAAATGGATCTATAAGAGAAAAAGAGATGCAGCTGGAAAGGTACAGACCTTCAAAGCTAGACTAGTGGCAAAGGGTTATACCCAAAAGGAAGGGGTTGACTATGAGGAAACCTTTTCTCCTGTAGCCATGTTAAAGTCCATAAGAATTCTCTTATCCATAATTCCCTTGTAAATTTATTTCCCTTAATTAAATGGTTTTCAAAGCAAAAGTCTTCCAACGATGGAGTCTTAAATTTTCGGGATGCCGATATTTGAGTTTCTTGAGGAAAAAATAAAATCTCGGGATGCCGGGATTTGACTTTAATATTTCCTTCCTTATAAAGCAATAAATAAAAATTCTTCATATTTTTCTTTTAAAACTTTTTTTTTTCCAAATAAGCATATTTCATAAAAAGCCTTTTCTTTAAAAGGGATGTATTAAAAGTTTTTTTTGGCTAAAATTGTTCATAAACCTTATTTTCAAAATAATAAATCAATCCAAAATCCATTTTCCATAAAAGGCCACTTTCTTTAAAAATAAAATTAATTAAGAGTTTTCCTTAAAAAATATTTCTTTTACTCACATGATTTTCCAAAATTAATAAACCAAATGTTTTTTTATAAAAAAAAAATAAACTTTCATATGACAGAAATTAGGAAATCAAGATATTGACTTTCGTAATATTCTTGAGATACAATGAATTTAAATTTGGGATGCCAAATTAAATTCAAACAAATATTGAATGGCTTTATGCCGCCCACAATTATTGCTCATTATTTATTTATAGAATAATGAGAATTAAAATGTGGGACATTTAAAAATCAACAAAAAAAAAATCTTCTTTAGTATTTATAATAGCCAATTTTCTTAAATAACACAAGAAAAAAAAATTCGTTCTTTGAACGAGTGTTGTGGGGTGCTAATACCTTCCCCATACACCAAAGACCCCCGAACCTTAAATCTTTTCTTTGCAGACCATCTTAGCATATGTTTGGGTGCCCAGTCACACCCTCTAAATCAAGACTGGTGGCGACTCCATTTTCCTCCTCTTGGGAACAAAGTCGGCTGCTCCGCGTCGCAAACCCGTAACGACACCGGGTGGACAGAAATATATTTACAGTGAGGGGAGTTCATCTACGGGCTATAGTGGAGTGTCTCGTTAGTTAACGAATGTTGGTTAACTAGGATTGAAAGAGTTCAACCAGTTAATCTCGGATCGTTGGAGCCCAAGATCTGTAGGTCCATTAGGTCCCCCTGCTAGCTTAATCGGGTCTAACCTTAGAACAGAGTGATGAAAGAATTTGAAACACGTTCAAATTCGATTAAGGGTGATATTGTTAATTATATTCGATATAATTTAACTCGTCGGTTTAATTACGAATTAAACTATATTTTAAGAGAGATATAGTTATTTAAATATGATTTAAATATTGAAAAATGTATTTGAGACATGTTCGATTTTGAATGATGAATAGTGATTCATATTCATAATCGGTTTTGAGAGAAAACGAGATTGGCACAAATGTTTAATTTGGTATTTTGATATTGAAATTAAACAAAATATAATTAATTAAATATGTTTAATTAATTAAATTAGAATTAATTTTATTTAAAATTAATTATGCAAAATTAATTTTGTTATGAAATTAATAAAGAAATTAAGTTTCATTTTTTGGTGTCAATTTACCTATGATTGTAAGCCATGCATTGTTAAGAATTTGCCACCAAAATTGGTGCAAATTGAGATCCATTATCTCAAATACAACATATATATGTGTCTTCTTCATCCAAGTGGGGGTGAGATTTGCTGAAGAAAAAGAATGCATGGATGCTGTAATTTTCTCTCAAAAAACCATGGAACATCAAGCTCACAAAACCCATCTCTTTTCTCTCAAAATTCATCATGCCCGGGTTCCACAAGCCCGTTCTAAGGCCGGAGAATAGCGAGGAAGACTCTAGCGGTAGTCCATGTCAAGTTCGTGTGGAGAAACATCCAAAGAGATCCACGAATTTGAGCTATCAAGGTTGGTTTCCATTTCCCTGGTTTTGTTCTTATTTTAGCATGCTTTTAATCCTCGAAATTAATGAGATTCAAGGCCTAAGATCAGTTAACGCTTCCGCTCGAGTATTCTTCACTCCATCAGAATTATTTCCTTTTCAGAGATAAATTTAAATTATCCTTTTCCTTTTTAAAAAAATGAAATAGTCTTTTAGGGTTTTAATTAGGGTTCTATTTAAAAGACCTTTTCTTTAGCCCTAATTATTTTTACACTCTGAATAAAAAAAAAATAGAGAAAAAGAACGCATTCTGCACTTTCTTTCCTAGAGAAAAAGTAGTAAGTTTTTCTTTCCTTCTATGTTTTTCTTTTGTTTTCTTTTCTTGTTGAAAAGTTTTAGTATGGAGTTTTATTTGTTCTATTTGGGATGAAATTGGTTTTCAAACCTTTTGCCCTAAAAAGTTTTAGGTTTTTGTTTTGGCCTAAATTTTTATCAAAGTTTTTCCTCTTAGAGTTTTTGTTTGAAAATCAAAGATTCAATGAAAAGGAATTTTTCCTGAATTTTTCAGCCTTGAATTTCTTTGATTTTGGGACTGTTTTTGTGTTTAAATTGGTTTCTTTTTGTTCAAAAAGTTTGTCATATGATTGCTAAATAGAGATATGATTTATGGCTTTGATTTCTTCATGAAAATGGAATGTTTTTACTGATTTTACAGAAGTTTTAGTGGGTTTTCAGATCTGATTTTTGTATTAAAAAATATCCAAAATTGTTTTGTTTTAGTGGTAAAAGCTTGGAAAATCTTTGTTTTTGTTGCAGAATTTTTCTGGGTTATTTATCCCAATTTTAAGATAGTTTTGAAGGTCTTAAAGATTGAGGAATTGAAATCTTGTTTGGTATTTAAATGGATTTTGAAAGGTATTTGTTTTACTGATTTTTGGTATGAAAAAGTTGGATTTTAAAGGGAAACTTTCCAGAATTTCAATGCTGTTTTTGGCAACCATTAAGCCTATTTTCCCAACTTTTTACGAAAAGAATTTGTTTTAAGTGGGAAAATTTGGAGGTTAAGATTGATTGTCATTTGGATTGGTCGTTAGACCTCTAAGATGGATTAGTTGGTTTCTAATTAGAGAAGTATTGGATATGTTTAGGAAATTGTTGGATTCAAGGAACCGAATTTTGATTTGTTTGGGCGTAAGATTTGTAGGTTCTGATCGAAGTAAGTAATTTCCACATCCCTTCCAAAATATAAATTTTGGTTAAAATTGTTTGTTTTAAATTGAAAGTGATTTGATCGAAATTGATTATGTTTCAATTGTTTTGTTAAACGAAAAAAACATGTTTACTGTTTTGTATGTTTTGAAAAGTGTTTTGAATTGAATCGCTTGTGCTATCCAGATATGCCAAATTTTTTTGGGGATTGTATGCTTTGTAGTAGCCATATTGGAATTGACAGATATATGTTCTGAATGAAACTTATTTGTGAGAAGGCACTTATGTGGTTTGACATTCCTTTGGAATGTAGATTCATGTGTGTGTTTCACTCACGTCGCCTCACTCTTAAGTATTTGTATGAAATGTTCTGACTGTAGCTTATTTGTGGGAAGACTGTTGGTGGTGTACGATTATCCGCAAGCGCACGGGCCACAAGTAATATAAAACGGAAAGTATTCCGAGTATCGAATCCTCAGGGAGGCGAAGCGAAACTTAAGCAATTAATTAAAATTCTCTTGAGCACTGAAAATACTTAGGTAAAATAATATTTAGGGACCAAGCTCATGTAATAAAAGAATTTAATTTAAAACAATTAACAAAAACAATTTGATCAATCAGAAATAAAATGTGGAGAAAGAGTTTTCTTGAAATGGGAAGAGGGGTCTTGAAAATCAATGATTAGCTAAATAATTGCTATAAATTATCCTATCTCATTGCCCAACTAATTATAAACCTAGAATCTCCGTTAATCACATAGGTTCTCCTGTCGGTTTCCCCTAATTGTAATTAATTCATTTTAACAACCTAAGTGTCCTTAGCGCTATTAAAAATCCTTAATTATTATGCCCTGATTCATTTTAGGAATCTATGTTTAATCAACTAATCCCGGTGTCACAACGGGCAATTAAACTAGTTGCATGGATTATGATCTATCCTAATTTCTCTCCGTCGAGTTTCCATTAAGAATCGAATCATTACACAATTGGCCAGATTGAGTAAAGCATTAAGCACATCCATACAAATAATTAGGACATGGGCAAGAGACAAGAAATTATAACTATATTTCAACTAACATTTCATTTCAAGACCCCAAATTGGGGTTTAGCTACACATAATATTCACAATAATTACAAGGGAAAGCATATTAAAAGGCATAAAGGAAAAGGAATTGACCGTCGAAAAACCCCTTGCTGACGCTTGGAGCCCCCGCTGACTACTCCTCGAGCCTCTAGAATTGCTCCCCAAAATTCCCCAAAAATTCCCACTAGAAGAACCCTCTCAAAAAGGCTCAAAAGCCTTGAGAGGGGCTCCAAAAAAGGAGTCTTAAGAAAGGAAAGAAAGGAATGAGTGATGATTGAGTGAGTGATGATTGATTGATGATTCCAAATGAGGCACCAAGGGCTCCTATTTATAGGCCTGGAAAAGGGGTAGCGTCGCAACGCTGCCTTGCCAAGCGTCGCGACGCTGCTGCGCACGCGGCTTGGGCAACAAGAAAGGGCAGCGTCGCGACGCTGCCTTGCTAAGCGTCTCGACGCTGTCCAGATTTTCCAGAAAATCAGCTTCCTTTTGGGCTGATTTTTGGGCCTTCTTCTTCATTTCTCTTGGATTTTTCCTCATGGATGTCTTCTTTGGGCTTCATACTTTGATTTGGGCTATAATTCCATCAATTTTGGCTCTTTTTCTCCCAAAATCATCATTTATGCTCCTAAAGACAAAATAACAAAATTCAATAAATATATTCATTAAAAACACGATTAAAGCACCAAAAAGCTTAATAAATTGAGACTAAAATAGCGACATTTCTGCTCGCTATCAAAGACACTTATGTGGTTTGAAGTTCCTTTGGAATGTAGATTCATGTGTGTGTTTCACTCACATGGCCTCACACTTAAGTATTTGTATGAATTGCTCTGAAACTTATTTGTGGGAAGGCACTTATGTGGTTTGACGTTCCTTTGGAATGTAGATTCATGTGTGTGTTTCACTCACATGGCCTCACACTTAAGTATTTGACTCGATATGTTCTGGTCGATTTTAACCGACAATTATGTATGTATGTCTGATTGGTGTTACCGATGGGTAACCACTTCTGTTCTGGGCTACTTCATTGATGCATCTTTCCCAATATGTTCTGAAAGTATTGTTTGACTGAAAGAATGATTTTGTTTCGAATATTTAAATGTTTTATTACCTGAAATCTTATGTTTTGTTTTGAATGAAAATGAATTGTGAACTTGATGTGGAAGTTGCTTATTGAGTATTTTTGTACTCATTTTGTGTTTTTAAAATGTTTTCAGACGATGGAGCAAGTGATAGTTCTGACAGCGATTAGGCTAGCGTTCTAGCATGACCGATGAGGACTTATGATCTGTAGGATTTTAGTAGGCTTCTGTAGGTTTTGTTGTTTTTGGTATTGTTTAGTTCTTTATTTGTTTGGAATGTTGGACTTGGCTTTGGTTGTAAGCCTTGTTTTCTGAATAATAGGTTGTGTTTTTCGTTTTGTTAAATCGCTTCCGCAATTTTTGAAAGTTTGACCGTATTGAAAAATACGGGTTGTTACACGATATCTCCCAAAATTGAATTTGAATGTTTTCAAATTCTTTCATGACTCTGTTCGAAGGTTTAATCTGTTTGAGCTAGCAGGGGGGACCTAATGGACCTACAAATCATGGGCTCCAACGATCCGAGATTAACCGGTTGAACTCTTTCAATCCTAGTTAACCAACATTCGTTAACTTACAGGACACTCCATTATAGCCCGTAGCTGAACTCCCCTTACTGTAGATATATATTTCTGTCCACCCGATATAACCGTGATCAATGAGTCAATCCTTCACAGGTTGTTCGTAACTATAGTCAGGTGAAAAGTCCGTTTTACCCCTATATCACTTCTTGTTCCTTAAGCCTCCACTGAGTCCCTAATGAACAATTGGTTTGTGGTCCGACCACTAAACCTAAAACCTCTCGGGCCAATGAGAGGGTGGCGCGTCTTTGTTCACGTCCCGGATTTGAAACTTAAGGGAACAACCTCTCTACTATCTCTATAGTCGGGTAGGAGTGAATTCCATCTTGCAGGACTATGTCCCCAACTATCTACTCAGTTTTATCCCCATAGTGGTAGGTTTATTGAGCGACACTAATGGACCACTCTCACTTATGAAATCAAAGAATAATCTCGAATAAACAGGAGTTCATAGTTAGCTTAGGGTTAAGATCGAGTTGCCTAGGTCATCTCTTGAAATAGTCAATTTCACAGTAAACGGAGTTATAAAGTGAAAGTGACTTATTTCGCGGTCCGGTCTTATACAAACTCTTTTTCATAGGACGCCCACACTCGCATGTCTCTACATGAACGATTTAGGATCAAATCGTTTGTACTAAAACAAAGTGGGTCGTGTCACATAGTTTTTCCTAGGATAAGGTACTCAGTCTTATCCATATACTATAGACCGTTTAGGCTATCACTCGAACTCAATCCACTTTTATGTCACTACATATAGTTCGAGTGTTTCATATCATAGCCAAGGATTCTAGTTTATTGGATTTGGGTTAATTAATGCATAGTTAAACTAACCATTTAACAACCTAAATTGAATCATTTCAATAACGTTTTATTTTTAACATTGTCACATTTACTTTCCACGAGTTTTAGGACCTAAACCCCAACAACATATATACAACATATACTAAAACTAACAAGTAAAGCACAAAGCATGCTAGCACACAAGCAAATAGACCCAACAGGTAGAAATCCACTTACTACACGCTAAAACGCCCCTAAGCGAAATCTAACAAGCTCCTGCAATAAGAAAGGCAAGGTTTCAAAGCTAGAATTTTACTCAAAACCTTAATTGAAAGCATAATAGTATTCTAGAGGAACGATCTTACCCATCACAACTTTAACGACTATTCGAACACTTTGAAACTATAATCGAAGAGTTGATCATGTGCATTGCATGGCGCGAATTGGTTTGGGTTTGTGAAGCATGATGCATAAAGCAAGGTATTGGGTTGTGATTGTGTTGTATGGTGCGTAATTCATGTGTTGAGTGTGTGTGGCAAGATGTGTAATTCGTGTATTGGGGGTGCATAGCATGATACGTGAATTTCATGTGTTGGACAAGTCTTATGTTGTACTCATTTGTGTATGTTAACCATGATACTTGTATTATTGGCTTCAAAGAGCATGTTGGATGCGTGCGGAAGCATATTGTTTGCCTTGTTTGATACTCAAGGGCTCATTAGGTGTGAGCTACTGGCTAAGTACTTTAGTACTAACCCCCTTCCCTCCACCCCCTCCCCCCAAAAAACAACAGTTTTGTAGGTGATTAAAGTTTCTACGGGCTCGATGATGTAGTAGAAGAGACATGACCAAAGAAAGACCATTAGCTAACTATCCTTTCTTTGCTTGGAGGCTGTTTTTGCTTGTTGATGACTCACCTTGTTATTCTTAGTTTGTTGTTTGAAGGAAGTTTGTGTTAGTTGGAGTTGTTTTGTTTTAGAGTTTGACATTGACAATAATTATTAGACATGTTTAGAAGTACTTTGAGTTGTTTTTGGTTGTTTAGTAGAGTTGCATGTTTTTTTATTCCTTTAGAGAGATATGAATTTTCCGGCTTTATTGGATAGCACATTGGATGTGAACCTTCCAGCTTTATTGGATAGCACATTGGATGCGAGGCTTGACTCGCTTTTGTATGTGGAAATTTGGCTACGATGTGTTGTTCTCAAGTGCTGTGAAAATTTGTTTGGTTATTCTAGTCAAAGAAGTGTATTAATCTTGTCTATCAGGTGCAAGAAAATTTAAGTAGTTTTTTTTTTTTTTGAAACATAAAATTTAAGTAGTTTTATTACATTTGCAAATTTATGCTATCGAAATTTTTAAAAAGTTTCTAAACTAAAATAACACTTGAAATTACAGAGAGACTCATGGTCTTAACACATAAGACGAAATATTATAAGAAGGATAAATTAGGGTGAAGAAGGCATGATTTTCAAGGGCTGAGTCGAAGCTTTCTCTCTTGAGAAAGCATTTTGGCAAATTCAGTGAGGGCTTCTTCATTAGTACTTTCTCCAGCAACTGGTTCGTGTTTTCCAGTTTCTAAATTTACCCTCGACAATGGTTTCTTTAACAGTTCCTTCCCCACCGCTATCAGTTTCTTCAAATTTTCCTTTGTTGCAATATCAACCGATGCTACTTCGTCAATCAAACCATCATCCTGTGCCACCAAGTCGAAACCATTAAAATCTTTTCATCTTTTAAATTATAAAATGTCTATTTCAATCTATAAACTTACAAAATATATATATATATATATATATATATATATATATATTACATGTTTATTATTTAACAAATAGATGATGTGACTATTAGATAGAATAATGGATATGGATCAAAATTATTACTTTTTTAAAGTTTAAAGACCAAAATGGATGTGTATATAGAATAAATTTTAAAGTGTAGGAACCTAAATAAGATTTAAAATCTATAAAATACCAAACAAAATAATAGTGTAAAATATTCTTTTTAAAGGCTTACCTGGATGCGAAGATAATTTTCCTGACAATGGGAAGATTGAAAAATAGAAGAAACGTGATAGTCAACCATATCAGAACTCGCATCCATGAAAATATCAACTATTGGAGTTGCTCCAGCGTCATAAACCCAATCAAGCATGCCCCATTTTGCAGCTTTACTAGCACTATACTTCCCTTCATTCTTAGCTATACCTGTGCCTAAAGAAAGGACCAACATCTTTTTTGTTTCCATGGGTTTCATCTTTAAGGATTCACTTTGTTTTAAAAATTTGATCCCTTTCGAAACATGGGTTATAGCTGCAAGTGTCTGTACAATCAATCATTGTAAAGAAATATTAAAAAGTTGCCAGAGTTTCTCATAATTTCATTATACTGGTTTTCATCTTCTCTAAGAAAACATGTGAAGTCTTAGCCAATTTTTTTTTTTTTTTAAAAAAAAGTTTTTAAAATCTATTTTTTTTCTTTAGTTTTCAAATTTTTGTTTGGATTTTGAAAACATTCCTAAAATTAGTAGATAACGAAACAAAGAAACTGAAGGTTAAAGTAGTATTTATAAGTTTAATTTTAAAAAACGAAAAACGAAAAACTTACTGGATTGTTTGCTGCAACTCCACCATCAACCATGTTGAAAATACGAGTATTCCCCTTGGAATCCTTAGTTTGAAATTCATGTGCTGGCAAGTAAGTTGGTGCTGCAGAAGTACTAATGCCAATATCTGCCAACTTTGGATTCTTCAATTCGTTCCATGTTGCCTGTAAATAATTAAAACGAATGAATAATTAAATATATATATATATATATATATATATATATATATATCAACTCTTGGTGTAAACAATTGGTAATTTGTCATACTGGAATATTGGAGAACAACACAGGCTGTAGATGCTTGATGTCAAATGCAGGAATTACTACATTTGTCAATGTTTGCTTAAGAGTCAAGTCTCCAAGTTCCTTATTTAGTAATGACCTCAGGTATTTGCCATCGTACTTTGGTCCCATAACTTGTCCAAACAAATTGCTCACTGAACTGAACAAATGACTGATACACAAAACAATAGTTTAGTAGGATATGATGATAAAAATTAGTTACTATGCAACTCGAAATTAATAGTACTCGAATAAGGGAAAATTTAGGTGTGGACCAACTTTTTTTGTGGGAAAATTTTGGGTGAATGTTCCAAATAGAAGTTAGTAAGATCCTTGGCTGCATATAGAGGCTTGTTGTCTTTGTTCGGAGCTGTAAGCATGATAGTAACCAAACCACCTGTACTTGTTCCTCCAATTATATCAAAGTAATCTGCTATTCTCGCTTCTGGACCATCCAATTCCTAAACAAGGTGCCAAGACCAAAAAAAAAAAAAAAAACATTTTTCATATCGATATATAGGAATTATTCAATATTTAACATGTGTGTATAATATATAGTAATTTCCTATTCTCGCTTTTGGTTTTGAGATGAAACTCCATATTATCTAATATGGTATCAGAGCCTATGAAACTCAAATAGGTATTCGGTCCAAGAAAAAAAAAATTAAGATCCAATCCAAGAATAGTAAACCCAAAGAAGCACCATCTTGAAGGGGTATGTTGAAGATCTTACATTGAAAAGATAAGTGGAGAACTCACAATTTATAAGATGTATGGGTTACTCCCCTCATAACCAATTAGTTTTGAGATGGAATCCCAAGTTATCTAATATGTGTATACGTATTTACTACCTGAAGCTTTGACTCGAGAGAAGCGAGAATAATTCCAGGAATAATGCCTCTAATACCCCCTCCGTCAATGCTCAAAATAGTTGCCATTTTCCCTTTTCCAAAATCAGCTGCCATGTTTACTTTCTTTGGTTTGAAAAGGGAAATTTTTGAGAGAGAAATGACCCTAGCTCGTTTGAAATTCAAGTTCAAGTTAAAGGGGTTTTATAAAGGGGGAAGAAGAAGGTGGAAATGTAAAATGAAGAACCCTAGATATTTGGTCAATGGCGCATGTGCATGTAAAGGATAATTTTTAAATATATGGCCATTGGAATACACACTCATTAATGTTTTCTATTTTTCACGTTAAGATTAAATTTTATTGGAAGACAAGTCAATGATGGTAGGCACGACGAAATTTCCATTTTTAAGAAATTCATAATTAATGATCTCATTTAAAAAATAATAAAAATAATATAAAAAAAACTTATTAATGATCTCATGTTAAATGATAAGTTTTAATATTATTTAAAAAAAAAATGATAAGTTTTAATAAATTTAAGGGAAAAATACCTTTTTGGTCCCTGAGTTTTGAGAACTATGTGCGTTTGGTCCCTGGGTTTTCAAAATAGACCTTTTTAGTCCCTGAGTTTTGAGAAATAGGTTTAAAAGGTTTCTAAGATTTCAAAATGGACTTTTTTAGTCCCTAAGTTTTAAGAAATAAGTTTAAAAGGTCCCTAATATTATTTTTTCAAAATTTTAAATCAATGCTATTCATTTTTTTTTTTAATTATAAAAACCATTCGATATTAAAAAATAATACAAAAATATTAATTTTAAAAAGTTGAAAAAATAATATTAGGGACCTTTTAAACTTATTTCTCAAAACTTAGGGTCTAAAATGGCTCATTTTAAAAATTTAGGGACCTTTTAAACCTATTTCTCAAAACTCAGGGACTAAAAAGGTCTATTTTGAAAACTCAGGGACCTAAGACACATATTCCTCGAAACTCAGGGACCAAAAAGGTAATTTCCCCTGATTTTAATTTGCTAGGATCTTCATTATAATTTAAATGGATAACTTTAAACTGCATTTATGATAGATTTTTTTTTTTAATGAGAATTAGAAAATGACTGATTGAATTATGGTTTCTTTTTTTTTTTTTAAGTTCAACAAATTATGCTTGGATGATTAGTTGTGAAAACTTTTTAAACCTAAATAGGTATGAATAATGAGAAACAATTAATCAAAGGGTAGAATTTTCTATTAGATTATATTAGATTATATACTTAACTATAGTTAATTAAGTGGTTGATTCTGTTATGTAATAGTTAAGCAGTTTCTTTGATTATTGTTGTTGTATATAAACTCTCATGTACATTTGAATAATTAATGAGAAAGATTATACTTTCTTCTCATTCTTGATATGGTATCAGAGCGTTAGATCTCATTCCTGCGTCTTTCCCGTGTTCTTTTTGTGCTTTCGATTCCTACTTCTCCCATGGCGGACAAAGGATCTGGAGGCACTGGTTCATCATCTTCTTCTACTTCCTCTGCTTCTATCGTGTCAGCAACCTCGATAGAAGCACAGATTAACCCATAGTTTTTGCATCATTCATTCGGATATTCCTTTGTTCTTGTTTCACAGCCACTTCTTGGTGCGATTAACTACACCTCATGGAGTCGTGCGATGAGGATGGTAATTTCTAGTAAAAACAAATTAGGTTTTATCACTGGCAAGATTGACAAAATTAATCAGAAGAGGAAGGATCTTTGCTTGAGGCTTGGGAATGCAACAATGACATCGTTGCCTCCTGGACTTTGAATTCGGTTTCAAAAGAAATTGCTACGAGTATAGTCTACACCGGTTCGGTCAAGGTTGTATGGGATGAACTGCGTGATCGCTTCAAGCAATCGAGTGGACTGTATATTTACCAGCTACGGAAGGATCTTGTCACTCTGAGGCAAGGATCGATGTCTGTTGAGGCTTACTACACCAAGCTTAAAACAATGTGGCAGGATCTTAGTGATCATCGACCAACTACAAGTTGCACTTGTGGAGGTAAAGCCTTTCATCGATCACCTTGAATCAGAATACGTGATGACCTTTTTTGATGGGACTGAACGACTCAGATGCGGTAATTCGAGTTGAGATCCTACTCATGAAACCGATTCCATCCATCACTGAGGTTTTTTCTTTACTGATTCAAGAAGAGCATTAGCGCTCTGCTGGAATTCTTGAATTGCCTTCGGATCCAGTTGCCCTAACTGTTAACGCTGCCTCAAAACGATCTCCTCCTTCTGATCATACTCGAAAGAAAGAAAATTCAGGCCAACGCCCTATCTGTTCCAACTGTGGAATTAGAGGTCATGTGATAGATCGTTGCTACAAATTGCACGAGTATCCCCCTAGTAATAGGTTTTGATCTTCAAGTACTGCTGAAACCTCATCAAATTCGCCTGCTCCAAAACCTATTGCTGCTGCGAATTCGGTATCTCCTTCACCGAATTTCTTCTCCAGTCTTAGCAGCACTCAGTGTACTCAACTGATGGAATTACTCAATTCTCAACTTCAAGCTGCAAAGACAGAGCCCATTTATGTAGCTTCTACTGTTTCACACACTACAAGTATTTGCTATTTGGCTTCCTCTTCTTCTGTAGCTTCTTTAAATGATTGTTGGCTTATCGATTTTGGTGCCTCACGACATATCTGTCACAATCGGGATATCTTTCATAATTTGTGCCACATTGATCCCATCTCTGTTGCTCTTCCTAACTCTTACAAAGTTTTTGTTGAGTATGTTGGGGATATTCACATTTCATCTGAACTGATATTGCATGATGTCCTGTTCATTCCTGAGTTTGCATATAATATGGTTTCTGTCAATTGCTTACTCGACACAAAGGAATTTTTTGTTACATTTGCTGATATTCACTGCCTCATACAGGACAAGCAATTGTTGCAAGTGATTGGCAGGGCTCATTGCCGTTATGGCCTTTATGTTCTATTTGAACCTTCACACTCTGTGGTGTCTCTTTCAGCTGCTAGTTTCTCAGTCCCTGCATCTACATGGCATCTACGTTTAGGTCATTTGTCTTCTAAAAGATTGCATTCGTTAAAGGATGTTTTGCATTTTAAAGATTCCTTTACTACTCCATGTACTGTGTGTCCATTAGCCAAACAAAAGAAGTTATCTTTTTCCTCTAATAACAATTTAGCTTCAAATATCTTTGATTTAGTACACGCAGATATTTGGGACCCCTTAAATACAACCACTTACAATGGATACAAATATTTTTTGACATTGGTTGATGATGCCTGTCGATTCACTTGGGTTTATTTGTTGCGCCAAAAATCTGATGTTTTGACTATTGTTCATCGATTTTTCAAGGTGATTGCAACTCAGTTTTTTAAGCCTATTAAAATATTTTGGTCGGATAATGCACCAGAACTTAGTTTCACTGAGTTTTTTGCCTCCACTGGAACCATTCACCAATATTCCTGTGTTGAGCGACCCCAGCAAAACTCAGTTGTCGAGGGTAAACATCAACATCTTCTTAATGTTGCCCGTGGTCTATATTTCCAATCTCATGTTCCTTTACGTTTTTAGGGTGAATGCATTCTTACTGCTGCTTATCTCATCAATAGGTCTCCTATGCCTTTGTTGCATGATCAATGTCCTTTCAATGTTTTGTATGATGAAAAGGTCGATTATTCCTCCCTACGGACATTTGGTTGCCTTTGCTATGCCTCCACTCTGACTGTTGGGCGTTCCAAATTTGATCCTTGAGCACGACCTTGTGTGTTTTGTTGGTTATCCTCCAGGTATGAAAGACTATCAACTTTATGATATATCAAAGAGACAGGTGTTTATTTCTCACAGGACGTTGTGTTCTTTGAGGAGTCTTTTCCCTTTCATTCAATCACTATTGATAACCAACTTGTGGATATGTTTCCAAATTTTGTACAGCCTTCACCTTTTCTTGACTCTACTTCCTCATCAGTTGATAGAAATGTTGTTTCTACTAAATGCTTGCCCTCTGATATTGTTGAGGTTATCCCAGATGAGGCTTCTTTCCTGCCTCCAATTGATGCCGAGAACATCCATGATGAGTCTGCTATATTGCCTTCGATTGATTCTGAGGCCCCTACTGATATTGATGTTGACTTGTCACCCTCAGTTGGTATTGATGCTTCTCCTAGTGATATTGTTGTCCCTAATGTTGCATTGTCATGTCGTTCTTGTAGACAGAGACATCCATCTAAGTTTCTAAGGGATTATCACTGTCATCTTTTAGCACACAAATCCCCTATATTCAACCCGGATGTTGCTTAACCTCTTGATAAATATATCTCTTATGATCGATTATCTGACAACCATCGAGGTTTTGTTTTGAATGTCTCCACAGAGTTTGAACTAACTTTTTTTCATCAGGCAGTCAAACATGCTCCATGGCGCAAGGCTATGGATGATGAAATTGCAGCTATGGAGCGTACCAACACTTGGAGTTTAGTACCTCTACCTCCAGGTCATCATGCTGCTGATTGTAAATGGGTGTACCGAATCAAGTACAAAGTCGATGGGACTGTCGATCATTATAAGGCGCGACTTGTTGCTAAAGGCTACAGTCAACAAGAAGGTATCGACTTTCTCAAAACTTTCTCTCCTATGGCTAAAATAGTTACAGTTAAAGTCTTGTTATCTTTAACTGCTTCTTTCAGTTGGTCTTTGGCACAAATGGATGTGAATAATGCCTTTTTGAATGGTGAGCTATTTCAGGAGGTCTATATGTCGTTACCCCTTGGTTACTATGCTCATCACAAGTCTTCTAAGTCCACTCCTCTTGTTTGTAAGCTTAACAAGTTGATTTATGGCCTTAAACAAGCCTCTAGGCAATGGTTCTCTAAATTCTCTAATGTGCTTGTTGCTAATGGTTTTTCTCAGTCCAAAGCCAACTACTCACTTTTTACACGAGGTCGTGGCGTTTCCTTTGTGGCTTTGCTCGTCTATGTAGACGATATTCTGATTACCGGACCATCCACTAATGAGATTAACATAGTAAAGGGTCTTTTACATCGCCATTTTCTGCTTAAAAACCTCGGTCATGCCAAATATTAATATTTCTGATTAACATAGGAGGTCTATATGTCGTTACCCCTTTGTGGATTATGTTAGATTTAATCCTATATCAATACTTCAACGGTATAAAAAGTCATTTTAATATTTCTTTTTTGTTATTTCTTATAAATTAACAAAATCCAATAGACATGTCTTTTTATTCATGAGATAACTACATAGATAGCCCAAAATGGACCTCTTATTCTCAAATTTGTCCAACTACACTATTTTTTTTTTCAAGAATAGACATTGGGCCTCCATTTTTTACATGAAAGTCATCGTCATTTTACCAAAGAGTCATTTGCTTCATCTCTCCTCAATAATGGCTGAATATTTTCTCTCTCTCTCCTATCAATAAATGGTCATTTTCTCTCTCTCCCATCAATAATAGTCAAACATCTCTCTCCCATCAATAATGACTGAATATTTTCTCTCTCTCCCATCAATATTTTCCTTTTTTCATTTTTATGAAAATTTTTGAAATTGTTCATCTAATTTGACATTTTTAAATCTTTGAGGAAAAGGTAACTCCCTGAAATCAAAGGTTGGACATTCGCCCCTACGCTTGGGTGGGCTAATATGCGAACCTCTGTCATGGTGGTTGCATGGAACCACTTCTTCCTCAGTCAGCTTCTTATTGTCATTCTGCCTCTCATCTTCTTTTCTACCTGCAAAGCTGTTAGAAAAATCAGATTTTAATTCAATAGAGTTGGGAGGATGTTGGAACCTTTCAGAGGAGGCTTTTTGTGCCTCAGTCCCTTCATCTTCATCCCTTCTCTTTTCTTCTTCTTTTTTCTTCTCTGAACTGTCCTCCAGTCTTCTGCCACTTCTCAGAACCACCATCTTACACTGCTCTTTCGAGTTAGGCTCAGTATCACTTGGAAATTTTCCCTTTTGAAGGGCATTTACTGCTGAAGCAATCTGACCTATCTGTACTTCCATATTCTTTAGAGCTGCGTCATGGTTGTTTACTGAGGTCTGGAGATTCACATTCAATATTCTTTGTTCCTTGATGAATAAAGCCACCATCTCCTCCAGATTATTTTTCTTTTCAGGAGTACTCGTTGATGCAAAACCTAGGGGTGGCTGCAAAACATTCTTCGTATTCGCATATGAGAAGTTCTCGTGATTGCGCAGTATGGGGTGGTAGAAGTTTGGTACTCCTTGAGCATACGGTCTATTTCCTATGTATTGAACTTCTTCCACATCTTGACCTTCCTTCTTTGAATGACCTTCAGCTAAGGTGGAAATAGACTTAACCACCTCAGATGATGTCAATTTGTTTAGTGCATTGGTCAGAGATGCCAGTTACGCTTTCAGTGAACTTGACTCATCCAATTCATATAATCCAGCCTTTTTTGTAATTGTTCCTTTCTCCGTCGGCCATTGATAACTTGTTGCCGCCATTTCCTCAAGCAGGTCCTTGGCTTCTGTCACTGTTTTTGAAAGAAAACTCCCTCCTGCTGATGTGTCTAGGACTGTCTTTGTGGAGGGGTTTAATCCATTATAAAATAATTGTACCTGAAGCCAATCAGGATATCCGTGTTGGGGGCATCGCCTAAGCATTTCCTTATATCTTTCCCACGCTTCGTATAACTGCTCCTCGTCAAGCTGTCTGAATGTTCCAATTTCAGTCCGGAGCTTGGTAGTCTTAGCCGGTGCAAAAAATTTTGTCAGAAAAGCCTGGGCAAGCTCGTCCCAAGTACTGATGCTACCCGTCTCGACTGATTCGAGCCAATCTTTTGTTTTATCCTGTAGAGAAAATGGAAACAGCCTCAATCTGATTGCGTCGACCGGAACTCCGTTCATCTTTACCGTCCCGCATATTTCTAGGAATGATCGCAGATGAGAGTGGGGGTCCTCGGAAGGATGTCCCTTGAACGAGTTATCGCGTGCCATCTGAATCAACCCTGTTTTTAGCTCAAAATTTGTAGCTTGGATAGGGGCGTAGACAATTCCAGAATTCTCGGTAGGAAGAACTGGCAGCAGAAAATCTCTAATTGCCTTGGGAGCTTCTTCTTGGTGGGCCATCGCTTCTGCTAATCTTTTTTCTCTTCTAATGAAGAGTCCTGTTAATCTCAAGATCTAGCGGAAACAAATCAACCACCTTGTTTCTTCGCATACAATGCTCCCAGATAACAAAAAGAACCAAACAAAAATAAAATAATATTCACAAAATGAAGAAAGAAAAATATTTACACCTAAATTACCATTTATCCTTTTCCTTTTGATGTCAAGAAAAATTTAATTTTTGCTTAAAAATCAAGCCTCCCCGGCAACGGCGCCAAAAACTTGATGGACCGCAAAGCGCACGGGCCGCAAGTAATATAAAACGGAAAGTATTCCGAGTATCGAATCCTCAGGGAGGCAAAGCGAAACTTAAGCAATAATTAAAATTTTCTTGAGCACTGAAAATACTTAGGCGAAATAATATTTAGGGACCACTTCATGCAATAAAAAGATTTAAATTCAAGACGATTAATGAAAACAAATTGATCAATCAAAAATAAAATGTGGAGAAAGAGTTTTCTTTAAATGGGAAGAGGGGTCTTGAAAATCAATGATAAGCTAAATAATTGCTATAATTATCCTATCTCATTGCCCAACTAATAATAATCCTAGAATCTCCGTTAATCACATAGGCTCTCCAGTCGGTTTCCCCTAATTGTAATTAATTCATTTTAACAACCTAAGTGTCCTTAGCGCTATTAAAAATCATTAATTATTACGCTCTGATTCATTTTAGGAATCTAAGTTTAATCAACTAATCCCGGTGTCACAACGGGCAATTAAACTAGTTGCATGGATTATGATCTATCCTAATTTCTCTCCGTCGAGTTTCCATTAAGAATCGAATCATTACACAATTGGCCAGATTGAGTAAAGCATTAAGCACATCCATACAAATAATTAGGACATGGGCAAGAGACAATAAATTATAACAATATTTGGACTATCATTTCATTTCAAGACCCCAAATTGGGGTTTAGCTACACATAATATCCACAATAATTACAAGGGAAAGCATATTAAAGAGCAGAAAAGGAAAGGAATTGACCGTCGAAAAACCCCTCGCTGACGCTAGGAGCCCCCGCCGACTACTCCTTGAGCTTCTAAGATTGCTCCCCCAAAACTCCCAAAATTTTCCCACTAGAAGAATCCTCTCAAAAAGGCTCAATAGCCTTGAGAGGGGCTCCAAAAGGAGCCTAAGGAAGAGAGAAAGGAAGAAATTCCTTTGTTGGAATGATGATTGATGATCAATGAGGCACCCAAGGGTGCCTTTTTATAGGCCTGGAATAGGGGTAGCGTCGCGACACTGCCTTGCTAAGCGTCGCGACGCTGCTGCGCACGCGGCTTGGGCAACAAGAAAGGGCAGCGTCGCGACGCTGCCTTGCTTAGCGTCTCGACGCTGTCCAGATTTCCAGATTTTTCAGCTTCCTTTTTGGGCTGATTTTTGGGCCTTCTTCTTCATTCCTCTTGGTCTTTTCTTTATAGATGTCTTCTTTGGGCCTCCAATTGCATCAAGCTAGGATTTGGGCTATAATTACTTCAATTTTGGCTCTTTTTCTCCCAAAATCACCAACTTAGCTCCTAAGGACCAAAAATCAAAATTCATTAAATATATTCATTAAAAATACGATTAAAGCACCAAAAAGCTTAATAAATTGAGACTAAAATAGCGACATTTCTGCTCGCTATCAATAATCACAAGACAATAAAGAAAATAATAATCTCCTTAATCACTTGTGAATGATGGTGTTCTTGGTAATCTCTAATCTCTCTATACTACTTGGTTTCCAAGGAAAGTTGGAATGCTTTTGACTTTGACGGCTACTTCCTTTTATAGAAGGATAGGAGGCTTGAATTAGGTCAACTTGGACACGTGTAGGGCTCTCCTTGCTCCTTTATCCCGAAAATAACTCAACAGAAGTCGGTTCATGAAGTTGGCTAACGAGCTGTGACGTGGCAGTCTTTCACCTAGTTTTTCTACAACATAGAATTTGCTCCCTCCAGTCGCTCAACAGCATAATCTGCACAAAATAATTTCCAATGCTTCCATTCTTTCAAATGGGTTAAAACATGTAATATCTATCCAAAACCAACCCTAATAAGCATAAAGGACACACAAATCCCTATATAATTGAGGCCTAAATAACTACCTTTTGGGCAGTTATCACACCCCCAAACTTGAACTTCTGCGCGTGCCGAGCAATACTAACAAACCTTCCCTTAAAAATTTAAAAACATTTGACAAACAATTAGTTTAATCAAATCAGACAATCCAATACTACCTTTGACCTTTACCTGAGCACTCTGTAAAATCGAGCTCTACTGCAGCAAAAATGATTCCTCCGGCATGGACAAATACTCACCATTTTTAACTCAATTCTAAGAACTTACCACAACTTAGCTCTATTACCAGACATCTTAAAACATATTTTCAAGGGGGTTATTTTTGTTTTTCAGACTTAAAGCAGCCTTATAGTCATAAGCTCTTAAGCATGGGATGTCCCACTTTATGGTGCAGTATACCCTTGCCTCAAACTCATCACCAACTAGGCTCAATACTCATTATAAAGCTAAAAAATCCTTAGTTATTCCATCTCTTGCCCCTCAGAATGGCGACATTTTGTGATGAAGCTCACCTAAGTTCTGGGAGACAGAAAAACTGCTGGACCATCATTCATCCTTCAAAACTTTTGCTCCATCAATTTTTTTCAGCAAAATTTCAACAATCATTTTTTTCAGCAAATAATTTTTCTCATTTTTTCCACATTTCCTAGGTTATCTTTTAACGCGAAGACAAACTGTGGGTATCACAAATGTTCCCGATTACTCAATAACCTAGCAAATTTTTACTTTGAAGGAGAGGAATGCTCGAGCAAAACAATTGGAGTAGCAAAAAGTCCCCCAAACTTGAATTATTCATTGTCCCCAATGAATCATTAATTTTGCAAATTATACCCCCAAACTTAAAATTTTCTTTCTGAATTTTAAACTAAGCGTGGGACTAGAACTAAGCTGAAAGTGGATCATATAAGTCAATACTACCTCAAAAATCTTCTTTGCCGCAACAATAGTCCAGGCTAGAAGAAATGCTCAAGCAAAAGGTTTCTGGAGATCAGAATACCTTGATCTAATTAAGCGTAATCAGTCCAAGCTTCAAAAATTTAGAAGAAAATTAGTTAAGTTAGCGTTAGGCAGTGCTCATGGAACAGAAACATCTAGAAATTTCATTTAAAAACATAAGAAAAGAAATTACATAGCAGAGACATATTTTTTCAAAGCAGAAAAATTAAAAAAAGAAACAAATAATCAATAAGAAAAAGTGGTCAGGAATGCGCCAGTAAACAAAATATGTCAGCAAAAAGATTGTGCGCTCAACTCCTTCAATCTTCCTGACCCAAATCTTCTTCTTCATCTTCCGTCTCAACAGGCGGTGGTGGAATCCAGGGGTTCAATAGGTCTTTGGGGAATGCAGGGAGGGCTGGATATGGCTTTGAAAAATTTTCTTGCAGCGGTCTCTTCAAACCAGCATCACGATTCTTAACATAGGTCCAGAAGGTTAAATTTTGCCTCTCAGCAAACTCCTACCTGCTGGCCAACAGTGACAGTTGTTCTAGAATTGTATTCATGTCGTAGAGCAGCCCTCCTTGTCGTATCTCCTGCGTACGATGGAGTCGCGCCAAATTGGGCGTATTAATGATTCCCTTATCAAATAAAATTACATCATTCTCATCCACTGGAACCCCTGCGTTTCTGTACAGCATAGTAATTGTATTTGGGAAGAACAACTTCCCCACCTTCTTTTTCCAACAGTCAACAACCTCAGAAGAAATTATTTTTCCTACATCAATACTCATCGAGCGAAGAATGGTAAAGGCAAGCAATACCCGGTCCCGAGATACTGTGGAGTCGTGTGTTGTCGACAGTAAGCGTAGCCTAATGAAACCCATCCAAGTGTTGGCTTCACTCTTCAAATAAGCAGCTTGAAACGTGTGCTTCCGCGTCTGCGACACCCTCCATTGAGCCCCCTCAATGCCTAGCTCTCGGACAGTCGCACTTAATTGGTCGCTTGATGGTGCAACCATCATTTCATTAAAAACTGCATGCGGAAAATCCTGGAGATTAAACAAATTATTAATTTCTTCTGGGCTGCACTGTACAGGCACTCCTCGAACTATAACTTCAAAGTCATCCTTAACGTCAAGATTAGCGTAAAATTCCCGAACAATGTTGGCATTGGCAGGTTCCGGTTTCGCACAAAACTGCCTCCACCCAAGGTTCGCTATTCCAGACTCTAAGAACCTGGGTAAATCACTGCCAAATCCTCGTTTGAACAAGAAGTCACGTTTCAACACCTCCTGGTATTTTGTTCGAGCAAGGTCGTTGACAAAGCGAACAAAAGGCAACCTTGGTTCCTCAATCTCGCCAGTCTCACCCGATGCATCAGCAATTCCTTTGCCCTTGTCTTCTCTTCGCTTGGGCAGAATCTCTTCCTCAACTCTTTTTGCATCTTCCTTTCTCTTCTTCTCTTCAGCTTCCTTCCTCTCTTGTTCCTCTCTCTCTGTATTGTCTTTTTCAGAGTCAGTAGTCGGAGGTGAGGGGGTATCAGTTCGTACTACCTGAATACGGTCGGCTTTCCGCTTAATTCGGCAACGTCTGGGCACCTCCAGCATGACTACCTCCACTCGAGCCTCCTATACTGGCTCCTTATCTCCTTTAGGCACAACCTCTGTCGTACGAACTGCGGTTAATAAATAAGGCTCCAGCAAATCGAATCCTAACCGAAAGATCTTGCTCTCATTAAATTCAAATAAATCGCATGCAACCTGAAAATCTAAAACCAGCAACGGTAAAATCGTGAAGTTCAATCGCCCACAGTAAATCCTCATGTGCTGTCCACTATCCCAGCCCTTGGATGATCTCTGTGCGACACATGGCTTCACCAGATGACTCCATGCAATTTACCTGCTTACAGGAAATTCAAAAATCCAACGGTAAAAAGCAATTAATCTTTAACAACCCCTTCCTATGCGGACGATTTGCTTCAGCCAGATGTGTGCCACAACAACTTGAAGAATCTTGGATACGGAATTTGAATTTCTAAATGGGAAAATCAAATCTTTCAAATTTAAATTTAACCGATCAAATCAAACCTAATCTTTTTATTCTCGAAGCCAAATAAATTAGACAAAATCTTTATTAATTTGAACTAAACAGAATTTAAATAACTAAAAAAAAATAAGATCTAGATAAAATAAAATCTAACTAATGAAAAGATAATTCAAAGATAATTTAAATAAATAACCCGAATATCAATTTAAATTCAAAACAAAAAAGATAAAATCTAAACTACCAAAAATAATAAAAATACTTAAAGATAAAATCTAATAAACCATGTAAAATCAAATCTTAACCTAATCGAAATTAAAAAATAAATCAGCAAAAAATAAAATTAATACAAACTCTAGGAGCACAAAATTTTGTAAAGCAAGACTTTCTGTCCCTTGACAAACTCTTTAGATTTTATTTTCTTGTCATGCCACAACTTAGTCTTTTCTTTATACATTTTCGCATTTTCATAAGAAAATTGACGAAATTCCTCCAATTCATTAAGCTGCAGCATTCTTATTGCTCCTGCACGACTCAAATCAAAATTTAACTTTTTCAAAGCCCAAAACGTTTTATGCTCTAGCTCTAATGGTAAATGACAAGCTTTCTCATATATTAACCTATAGGGAGACATACCTAGTGGAGTCTTATAGGCTGTCCTATAAGCCCAAAGAGCCTCATCCAACCTAAAAGACCAATCCTTTCTAGATGGATGGACTACTTTCTCTAGAATAGCTTTAATTTCCCTATTACTAATTTCAGCTTGACCATTTACTTGTGGTGATAAGGGGTAGCTATCCTATGCTTAATCCCATACTTAGCTAAAAGCTTATTTAAGATATTATTAACAAAATGTGTACCCTCATCACTCACTAGAGCCCTAGGTGTCCCAAACCGCGCAAAGATGTGCGATTGAAGAAACCTTGCAACTGTCTTGGCATCATTCTAATGGCATGCAATGGCCTTCACCCACTTGGACACATAATCAACTGCCAATAAGATAAAAACATTGCCATTAGAAGGGGGAAATGGCCCCATAAAGTCAATACCCCATACATCGAATAATTCAACTTCTAAAATATAAGTAAAAGGCATTTCATCTCTAGGCCCTAAATTTCCTCTCCTTTGGCAAGCATCACATTGCTTGTAGAACCAATGGGCATCCTTGAATAAGGTGGGCCGGAAAAATCCATAATGCAAAATCCTCATAGCTGTCCTCTGACTGCTGAAATGACCTCCATACGGCGAAGAGTGACATTGCTCCAGGATTTCCTTTGCTTCAGCACCTGAAACACACCTACGAATAATACCGTCAGAGCATTGCTTGTACATAAATGGCTCGTCCCAATAGAAAAATTTCGCATCATGCTTAAACTTCTTCTTCTGCCTCCAATCCATGTCAATAGGGGTGACTCCCTTTACCAAAAAGTTGGCAATATCAGCATACCAAGGGACATCTCTAACTACCTTTACCTCAACAGCAAGGAGCTGTTCATCTGGAAAAGAATCGGAAATGGCGGATTGCTCCAGCAAAGATGATGGCGGATCAAGACGAGATAAATGATCTGCAATGACATTTTCTGATCCCTTCTTGTCCTTTATCTCCAAGTCGAACTCCTGCAATAATAAAATCCAACGAATTAGTCTAGGCTTTGCATCTTTCTTAGACATTAAATACCTTATTGCTGCATGATCCGTGAACACTGTGACTTTGGATCCAACCAAATATGGCCGGAACTTCTCAAAAGCAAACACAACAGCTAACAACTCCTTTTCAGTAGTTGTATAGTTGACTTGTGCTTCATTTAAAACCTTGCTTGAATAATATATAGGATGGATAAATTTGCCCTGCTTTTGCCCCAGTATTGCACCTATCGCAGCATCACTCGCATCATACATTACCTCGAATGGTAAATCCCAATTAGGTGCACAAAGAATGGGTGCTGAGATTAAAGCAGCTTTTAATGTCTCAAAAGCCTTCCTACAATCTGCATTAAAGTAAAAAACATGATCAGTACACAATAAGTTACACAGAGGTTTACTGATTTTGGAAAAATCCTTTATGAACCTCCTATAAAATCCAGCATGTCCTAAAAAACCGCGAATTCCCTTCACTGAATTCGGTGGTTCTAGTCTTTCAATCACTTATATTTTTGCTCTATCAACTACTAGACCATTCTTAGAAATCCTATGACCTAACACTATGCCTTCTTTCACCATAAAGTGGAATTTTTCCCAATTAAGAACTAGATGGGTATCCTCACATCTCTTTAATACCTTACCTAAATTTTCTAAACAATTCTCAAAAGACCCTCCAAAAACTGAAAAATCGTCCATAAATACCATAACAGTGGACTCAATCATATCAGAAAAAATTGCCAACATACACCGTTGAAATGTTGCTAGAGCATTGCAAAGGCCAAAAGGCATTCGCCTAAAAGCAAACGTCTCATAAGGGCAGGTGAAAATGGTTTTTTCCTGATCCTCAAGAGCAATAGTAATCTGGTTATACCCAGAATAACCATCTAAGAAACAACAATAGGCCTGACCAGCCAACCTATCCAACATATGGTCAATAAATGGTAGAGGGAAATGGTCCTTACGGGTGGCCTTATTAAGCCTCCTGTAGTCCATACAAACCCTCCAGCCAGTTACGGTCCTCGTTGGAATCAACTCATTGTCTTTATTACTTACCACAGTGACACCTTCTTTCTTAGGAACACATTGGACATGGCTTACCCAATTGCTATCGGCAATTGGATAAATGATCCCAGCATCCAACCATTTAATTACCTCCTTCTTAACAACCTCTTTCATTGCAGGGTTAAGCCTTCTTTGTTGCTCAATACTCCTAAAGGATCCCTCCTCTAGAGTGATTTTGTGCATACAAAAAGATGGGCTAATTCCCTGAATGTCAGCCAACGTCCAACCTTTAGCCTTGCGGTATTGCTTCAACAATTTTATTAAGGTCTCCTCATGCTCTGGCATTAAATCTGATGCAACAATAATGGGCAACGTCTCTCCTTCCCCAAGATACACATACTTTAGATGATCCGGTAAGGTCTTCAAATCTAAAGTAGGTGCCTCAATCAGGGATGGCTTAATGGGAGGAGCTTTCCTCTGATCTAAATCTAAAGACTCAAAAACATCCTCACACCTAAACAATTCTTTTTCATTTTTTCTATCTAAAGAACAAATTTCTAAATCTTCTACACTAACCTCTCCATGCTTTTCTGAATGCTTATCAACCGAATCCTGTATTGTTGTCTCAATAACTGTGCTCTCCAGAATCCTGATGAAGGAGCAATCCTCCATTTCGTCTGGATATTTCATGGCTTTAAACACATTAAATTTTACTTCCTCATTACAAACTCTCATTGTTAATTCCCCTTTTTGAACATCTATTAACGCCCTACCAGTAGCAAAAAATGGACGACCTAGAATGATTGGGACATCTTTATCAGCCTAATAGTCTAAAATAATAAAATCAACTGGAAATATGAATTTATCCACTTTCACTAAGACATCCTCAATTTTACCCTCTGGATATGTGATAGACCTATCAGCTAATTGGAGTGTGACTGTGGTAGGTCTAGCTTCACCAATACCTAGCTTCCGATAGACCGAAAGAGGCATAAGGTAAATGCTTGCACCTAAATCACAGAGTGCTCTACCTAATTCTTTTCCACCTATAGATACAGGTATGGTAAATGACCCTGGATCCTTAGCCTTGGGGGGTAGCCCATTATTAAGAATAGCACTACACTCCTCAGTAAGGGATACAGTTTCAAATTCACCTAACCTCTTCTTTTTAGTCAAAATATCCTTAAGAAATTTAGCATAGTTAGGCATTTGCTCAATAGCTTCTACTAACAGGATATTTATATGCAATTGCTTAAGAATCTCTAAAAACTTCCTAAATTGACCATCCTGATTCTTAGGCTTTTGCCTTTGTAGAAAAGGTAGAGGTGGTACATAAGGTGGGGGCGGCACATAAGGTGGTTCCACATCTGGAACAGAACCAGATGCTCCAGCATTTTTATTGCTGCCTCCAGCACCCTGACCAGACTCCAACTCTTTCTCGACAACAAGATTATTATTTTTATCACCATTTTTATCTACACTCTGGGTTTTACTAGGCTCAATTCTTTCTTCTAATGGTTTACCACTTCTAAGAGTCACTGCCTTTATCTGCTCCTTACCTTCCCTTCTAGGGTGTTCAGTATCAGATGGAAGTTTCCCTTGAGGCCTTGCCTTCAGCTCATTAGTTAGCTGACCCACTTGCAATTCCAGGGCTCTCATCGAAGCTTGATTACTTTGAATTGCAGCATCTGTACGAGCCATAAATTCTTTCATCATCGCCTCGAGAGAACTTCCCGAATTTTGTTGGGGCAAAGCCTGCTTATTTTGCTGGGGCAATTCCTGCGCTTTAGCAAATCCCGGCTGGTTCATTTTTTGTTGCGCTTGCACGTTATTTCCTTGACCTCCCCATGAGAAGTTGGGGTGATTGCGCCAACCTGGATTATAAAAATTACAGTAAGGGTTATTCCTCTAATTACCTACAAAAAACATAGAAGCTGGATTGCTGGGGCAAAACTCGTAGTTGTGATTTTCACCACAATAGACACATGCTTCCTCTGCCACTTGATTCACCACTGTAGTAGGCTCCATAGCTGGTGGCTGCTGATGACTAATCACTGTCACGTTCTTAAGAGCATTAGCAATCATAGCAAGATCAGCCCTAATGGTGGACACACCATCAACCTCTGATACACTCTTAACCTTTTTATTTGTGCCTCTAACATCCGACCACTGACAACTATTAATAGATATTCTTTCTAAAATTTCATAAGCTTAATCAAAAGTTTTTGCCAAAAGGGCCCCTCCAGCCGAAGCATCGACCATACCTTGGGTTACTCCATTTAAACCATTGTAAAATGTTTCCATTTGAATACAATGAGGTAAACCATGGTGGGGACGCTCTCGCAAAAGCTCCATAAACCTTTCCCAAGCCTCACTAAAAGTCTCATCCTCAAGTTGCCTAAACCCTACTATTTCACTCCTTAATTTAGCATTTCTATTAGGTGGGAAATACTTACTCAAAAAATTTTCAGCTAACTCATCCCATGTCCTAATTGATCCTGGAGCAAAAGAGTTTAACCATGCCTTTGCTCCATCTCTAAGAGAATATGGGAACAAAGTGAATCTAAGAGCATCCCTAGGCACTCCTTGAATTACAAAAGAATCACTAACTCCTAGAAAAGACTTAAGATGTAAATGAGGGTCTTCAGATGTCAAACCATGGAATTGTCCCACAGTTTGCAACATCTGAAACATTACCGGTTTCATTTCAAAATTTGCCGCTTGGATTTGGGGACGTGCAATCCCTGGATTCAGCTCATTAAACATCGGGATAACATACGCTCGAATGGCTCTGGTCCTATCGTTCGCTATCAAGATAGGATTCTCAGCCTGATTATTTTGCTGCTCATTTTGTTCAAACTGTGGGTTTTCCTGCAGCAACGATCCTGGGGGTCTGCTGGACCTTCTGGACCCTCCGGAAGGCGCATCACGTTCTCCATCTGGTTTCTGCGCTGCTCCCTCCTTCTATTCCTGAATGTTCTTTCATTTTCTGGATCAAGCTGAAACCTTACCCCAGGTGGATCGCTCATGCACCAAGCTCACACCTGCAAAAACAAAAGAAACAATCAAAAAGTTTTAGCACCAAACCACTAAAACACATACACCAAACAGATCAGATGAAAACTTATTCAGAGTCCCCGACAACGGCGCCAAAAACTTATTGGGCTCCTAGAGATAGTAGAAATATGGTATAATAGACTCTAGAATTCCTGTGCAAGTATACACAGTCTGCAGCAAGTAATATTATCAATCCGAGTCTTGAATTAGCTTCCACTTTACCTATTTTGTGTAACTTTCTAATGATTTCAAAGACGGTAAAAATATGATATGGTTTTATAAGAATTATGCTGAAGCAAAATAAATGACAGAACAAAGAATAAACAAATAGGCATACAGATTAAAGACAGACGCTGGTTAGGCTTAGTAGTTGTTTAAAAAGATGCTCTAGCAATATTATTGATCATGCAACTCTTGCAGTATTATTAGCGGATTCCTCCCGGAACTCCGGATCTTTTGGAATGTGTTTCAACCCCAATGAAGTGCGACCGATCAAGCACTAGGCAACTGGCTATCCCTAGCTCAGTCACTGGCGTTCACCAATACACAATGATCATAGTGTGGATAATTGCCACACACTCTCTAAATCATCCCTGAAACTAGAGAGAGATATTCACACCGGCTGGCCAGGCGGGCATAAAATGTAAATAGGCACAACAATTAACCAAGATGCAATAATCAATATATTACTAAAGTTTAAGCACAACAACTACATGCTCCTAACCAACACCTTAAGCTACTTAGCTCATAATAAACATGGAAACATGAATTACAATCTGAGTAGGCATGTCCATAATCACGAGACAATAAAGAAAATAATAATCTCCTTAATCACTTGTGAATGATGGTGTTCTTGGTAATCTCTAATCTCTCTATACTACTCGGCTTCCAAGGAAAGTTGGAATGTTTTTGGCTTTGACGGCTACTTCCTTTTATAGAAGGATATGAGGCTTGAATTAGGTCAACTTGGACACGTGTAGGGCTCTCCTTGCTCCTTTATCCCAAAAATAACTCAACAGAAGTCGGTTCATGAAGTTGGCTAACGAGCTGTGACGTGGCAGTCTTTCACCCAGTTTTGCTGCAACATAGAATTTGCTCCCTCCAGTCGCTCAGCAGCATAATCTGCACAAAATAATTTCCAATGCTTCAATTCTTCCAAATGGGTTAAAACATGTAATATCTATCCAAAACCAACCCTAATAAGCATAAATGACACACAAATCCCTATATAATTAAGGCCTAAATAACTACCTTTTGGGCAGTTATCACTCCTCGTCTGCATCACCAGGCTCATAACACCCATCAACACCTGCATAATCTAAAAATGTTGAGGGGAGAAAGGGGAGGGGGTCAGTACAACCACAGTACTGGTAAGCAACTCACACCCGGTGAGCCATAAAACAGCAGACAACACATCAATCATGCTAGACACACGCATCCAACATACTTTCAAAACAATAAACACTAATCATGGTTCTTAAAGCGAAAACTCAACAACGAGACTCAAGCTATCTCAACAGAATGACTCATGCATACACACAACATGCTATGCAACCCCACATGGTTTCCGCGCCATGCTCACTTTCTTAGCACATGATTTACGCGTCATGCCACGCACCAATACACATGAATTCCGCGCCATGCAACGCAACTTAACATGTGATTTTTGCGTATGCTCCGCACCAAAATATTATTTTCGCGTCATGTAACGCACTCACACCCAACACATGAATTACGCGTCATGTGCAGCGCACACTCACACGCGATTTAGGCGTCACGCTTCGCACTCACAACCCACACGTGATTTACGCGTCACGCTTCGCACCAATAACATGATTTCTGCGTCATGTAGCGCAATCTTAACACGTGATTTCCTCGTCACGCTCCGCACACACACCCAACTCACCTCTCCATGAGCACACAGACTATACAACCATGACACACTTGCAACATAGCCCAAAAGCAATAACACAACATGTTTAACACCAATCAGAACACCATACTTTAAAACAAGTAGAACAATGTGCTTATTGATAGCGGGCAAAAATGTCGTGATTTTAGTCCCAATTTATTAGGCTTTTTTTGTGCTTTAATTTTTTTTTATCGAAAATATTTAATGTAATTTGTCATTTGGTCTATAGGAGCAAAATTATGGATTTTGGGGAAAAAGTGCCCAAAATGAAGCCATTCAAGCCCAATTTCCATGCTTGGGTCAAAGGGAAGTCAAATGAGATCAATCATGTGAAAAAATGCCCAAAAGAAATGAAGTGGAGGCCCAAAAAAGAAGCCCAATCTGCAGCTGGAAATTCTGGAAAACGCATAGCATCGAGACGCTGTAAGGACAGCGTCGCGATGCTATCCATTTCTTGGACGCCAAGTCGATGACGTCACAGCGTCGCGACGCTGTGCCAAATAGCGTCGTGACGCTACCCCCTTTCCGAGCCTATATAAGGCGCCCCTTGGTGCCTCATTTTACCATCAATCACCATTTCCTCCATTATTTCCTTCCTTTCTTTGGCTCTTTTGGAGCCTCTCTCAAGGCATTCTAGCCTTTTTTAGAGCTTTCTTTAGTGGGAAAATTTTGGTAAATTTTGGGGAGCATCCTAGGAGGCTCAAGGAGTGTTCGACGATCAATTCCTTTCCTTTTATTATGCTCTTAATTATGTTTTCAATTGTAAATTTTGTGGATATTTTAGCTATGTATAGCTAAACCCCAATTTGGGGTCTTGAAATGAAATTATAGTCAAAATGTTGTTATAATTACCTGTCTCTTGCCATTTTCCTAATTATTTGTATGGATGTGCTTAATGCTTTATGGAATCTGGCCAATTGTGTAATGATTCGATTCTTAATGGAAACTCGACGGAGAGAAGTTAGGACAAATCGTAATCCATGCAACTAGTTTAATTGTCCGTCATGACAACGGGATTAGTTGATTATGCAAGGATTAAAGCCCTAGCACAGTGGAAACGATCACAAACCATACTGTATTTTACTCAACATTAAAATACCAATACAATTTGCAAAGATTTTTACAGCAATAAAAACATACACAAAACATGTTGTAAAACAGTATAAAGCATACTGATTTATATTTAGATCTAATCTAAATTGGATCCTATTGATAATCCAAGATCAAGAACATTATACCTTTGAAGACGTTATTGACCCATTTCACCAAAATCCCTTGGTTCTCCACCCAAAAACAGCAGCAAAAATCTCCTTTTCTTCGCTGGAAATTAATCACGAACACTACCAAAGGGTTGCACCGGCATTCTCTTGAAGGATATGCGATAGGTGTTTGTGGGAGCATAATTTTCTAAGGGTTAGGAGTATTTTCCTTCTCTGTATTCTTGAGAGAATAATCATACAGAGAGTTCTGGAGAGTGAGAGAATGCCAGAATGCGTGATTTCCAAGAAGCTAATCGTTCTGAATGAATGATTGGGAAGTTATCTAACGGATGGAGAAACTCCCTCCCTAAAAACCCTCTGAATCACGCATAGTGCGAGGTTAGTGGGCTGATTTTTTTTCTTATTAGTTATATTGATAAGATAATTAATTATTAATTTTAATAATTAATTAATCTAATTAACAATTAATTTAATTAATACTTATATAAATCATATTTATACAAATATTACCATTTAACCCATAGTTTTAATAAAATTCAATTAAATCAAATTTAATTAAAGTTATTAAAACTAAATATTAATTAATATAACAACCAATTAATATATTAATTAATATTATAATTAAATATCTCATATTTAATTGTATTTCTCTCCAAATGAACTATAGTATTAATGTACATCTAATGTGCATTAATTATAACCTATAGTTTTAAAATATAAATCAAATTCATATTTTATTTCAATATTCGAACCCCTTCGAATATTCAATTCTCCCTTAGAAATTTACCTCAACGCCCTTATAGAGCTACCGGTGGGACCTAATGGACCTACAGATCAGAAGCTCCAACGATGTGAGATTAATTGGCTAAATTCATTAACCAAGTTAATCAATATTCGTTAACTATGGTTCACTCCACTAAAGAACCACAACTGCACTCTTCTCACTGCAGATATATTTCTGTGTCCACGGATATCAACCATCAACAACAAGTTAGCCCTTCACGTGTGTTCGCACCCCAGCTAGGTCATCTTACCGTTTTACCCCTGGGCTACCTCTTTGTCCTTAAGTACCAGCGCTCCTCTAATGAACAACCTGTTTGAGGTCCAACCAACAAACATAAGTCCCTCTCGTGCCATAAAGAGGATAGGGCCCATTGTTCAAGACTCGAAGACACCACTTAAGGGAACACACTTCTACTTACCCTAATATCGGGAAGGAGTGAATTCCATCTTGTAAAACTATGTTCCCAGCTCCCCACTCGGTCTTGTCCCCAAAATGGTAGGCTTATTGAGTCGGCGAACAGGCCACTCTCACCCGTACAAATCAAAGGACAATCCCTCATGGACAGGAGTCCATAATCCACTCAGGATTAAGGCCAAGTTGCCTAGGTCATCCAAGTGAAATAGAAACCGAGCTAACTAACGGTGTTACACTTAGTGGTTAACTATTTCGCGGTCTGGTCTTTGTGCAAACTCATTGCACAGGATACCCCCACTCGCATGTCAACTACATGAACGCGTTGGATCATTACGTTTGTATCAATATACAAAGCGGGTCGTATCCATTGTGTCACCAGGATAAGGTACCAAACCTTATCCCTATACTAAAGACCCTTTAGGCTAAAACTTGAACATTGATCCCCGTATGTCCCTACATACTAGTTCAAGTCTCATTCTATTAGCCTTGGATGTTTAGTTTATTGGATTATGGTTGATAAGACAAGATATAATACAAACATTGAATAATACATCACTTTTATTAATGTTTGGTCAATGTACATTTACTATATACGAGTTTTAGGGCATAAAACCCAACAAACTCCCACTTGAACTAAAACTCAAGTTACAGGGAAAGTATATACAATATAATCCAAAGCTGGAAAAGTATATACAATATAATCCGAAGCTGGAAACGGTACATGCATGTTGTACATTACATGAAAAGTAAATATACAAAATACAATAAACTAGGGCATCCTTACACCCATTACACATCTCCCACTTGCCCTAGATTACGCTATATACATATCTCATAGACCTAGACTTTCTAGATGACCCTCGAACACTTTAGCCGAAAGGGCCTTCGTAAACGGATCAGCAATGTTGTGCTCGGAAGCAATCTTGGTCACGACCACATCTCCTCTTTGCACGATCTCTCGAATCAGATGATACTTCCTCTCTATGTGTTTACCTCGTTTTTGGCTGCGAGGTTCCTTTGAATTGGCTACAGCCCCACTGTTGTCACAGTATAACGTAATGGGCAAGTTCATATTTGGAACAACTTCCAAATCTGTCAAGAACTTCCTTAGCCAAACAGCTTCCTTAGCTGCTTCACAAGCAGCTACATACTCAGCCTCCATCGTGGAGTCTGCTATGCATCCTTGCTTTATACTTCTCCAAACTACAGCTCCCCCGTTAAGGGTGAAAACTGACCCTGACGTGGATTTCCTTGAATCCTTATCAGTTTGGAAGTCAGAATCGGTGTATCCAGTGAAAACTAACTCTTTAGCCCCAAACACCAGCATGTAGTCCCTTGTTCTCTTAAGATACTTGAGGATTCCTTTAACGGCGGTCCAGTGGTCTAACCCTGGATTTGACTGATATCTGCTGACAATCCCTACAACATAACAAATGTCAGGCCTCGTGCAGAGCATGGCATACATTAAGCTACCCACTGCAGAGGCGTAGGGAATCCGTCTCATATCCTCAACTTCTTGAGGTGTCTTAGGAGACTGTTCCTTAGACAGGTGAACCCCATGCCTGAAAGGCAACAAGCCCCTCTTGGAGTTCTGCATCGAATATCGAGCCAACATCTTGTCGATATATGTTGCTTGAGACAGAGCTAGCGTTTTGTTCTTTCTATCCCGAATAATCTGGATGCCAAGAACATACTGGGCCTCACCCAAATCTTTCATTTGGAATTGAGCTGCTAGCCATTCTTTTACGTTAAACAGATATCCTACATCATTCCCAATGAGTAGGATGTCGTCAACATAAAGTACGAGGAAAGCTACTTTATTCTTGTTGATCTTCTTGTATACACAAGGCTCATCAACATTCTGGTCAAAGCCAAAAGATTTGATCGCACTATCAAATCTGATATTCCAAGATCGGGAGGCCTGTTTCAACCCATAAATGGATCGATTCAGTTTACAAACCTTTTGCTCCTGACCTTGGGTTATGAACCCTTCGGGCTGAGACATAAAAATACTCTCGTCAAGGTTGCCATTCAAAAAGGTTGTCTTGACATCCATTTGCCATATTTCATAGTCATAAAACGTGGCAATTGATAAGAGAATTCTTATGGACTTAAGCATAGCAACTGGAGAAAAAGTTTCTTCATAGTCCACCCCTTCTCGTTGGGTATAACCCTTTGCTACAAGTCTTGCTTAGAAAGTCTGTACTTTCCCAGCAGCATCTCTTTTCCTCTTATAGATCCATTTACACCTAATGGGTTTGACCCCTTCAGGTGGATCTACAAGTTCCCAAACTTGATTGAAGTACATCGACTCCATTTCAAGGTCCATGGCTTTGGCCCACTCGTCCTTATCTACGTCATTCATTGTCTGACGATAAGACAATGGATCTTCTACGCCGTCATCAGGTATGACTACTTGTGTTTCTGTTAAACCTAAGTAGCGGTTAGGTTGTATCACAACCCTCCCACTGCGTCGAAGCTCTCCCACTACCTGAGGAAGACTAGATTGACGAGAGGAATTGGATTCTCCAACAACTCTTGTTGAAGGACCAGGTTCATCAACAACCCTTGTATATCCTTCTGTAGCTTCTCCTAATACTAACTTACTTCGTGGTTTATGATCTCGAATGTGGTCTTCCTCCAAGAAAGTTGCATTTTTCGATACAAATACTTTATTATCTTGAGGGTCGTAGAAAAGACCACCTCTCGTTTCTTTCGGGTATCCAACAAATTGGCATATTCTAGTACGTGATTCCAATTTCTTAGGATTTGTCACTAACACATGTGCAGGACAACCCCAGATACGGAAGTACTAGGTTTACGCCCCCTCCATAACTCAAAAGGAGTTTCAGAAACACTTTTTGAGGGAACGCTGTTAAGAATATGTACTGCAGTCTCTACTACATACCCTCAAAACGAGCTAGGCAATTGAGCATAGCTCATCATAGATCGAACCATGTCTAACAAGGTTCTATTTCTCCTTTCTAATACACCATTCTGCTGAGGTGTACTAGGTGCTGAGAGTTGGGATTGGATTCCATGTTCTATCATATAGTCCTGGAATCTTTGATCCAAATACTCTCCACCTCGATCTGATCGAAGTATTTTGATTGTTTTACCCAACAGGTTTTCTACCTCAGCCTTAAACTCTTTGAACTTTTAAAAAGCCTCAGACTTATGGCCCATTAGGTATAAGTAACCGTATCGAGAATAATCATCTATGAAAGAGATGAAATATTCAAAACCACCTCGAGCCTTTACATTCATTGGACCACAAAGATCCGAATGTATCAGTTCAAGTGGTTCTTTGGCCCTATAACCTTTTCCAGTAAAAGGCCTCTTGGTCATTTTACCCTCGAGACACGATTCACAGGGTGGTAAAGATGTATCTTCTATATCAGTTAGAAGCCCATTTTTAACCAAAGGATCGATCCGATCGATGTTAATATGACCGAGACGAAGATGCCAAAGATACGTGTTGTTACTTAAAGGAGAAATCTTTTGCCTTTTGTTTTGCGTTTCGACCGTTTTAAACATTTCATGACTTAAAATAGCCTTTGCATCAGTTGGTCTTAACACGAATAAATTATTTTCACGCTTAGCTGAATAAACATAAATTCCATTCCGAAAAATCAAAGCTTCATTAAGCAAGAATGAAATATTGTAACCTTGTTCAAGTAGAGCAGATACAGAAATAAGATTCCTTTTAATTCTAGGAACCAAATACAAGTTCTCTAAAATTAAATACTTATTTCTAAAAAATAATTTTGCAGCACCCACTGCACGAGCTGAAACGATGTCTCCTGTTCCAACCTTGAGCGTCATTTCACCGTCTGCCAGCTGCTGGAAATTATTTCCCTGAAAGGAAGAGCAAACATGATTAGTGGCTCCCGAATCCAGTATCTAGGCGAACTCATCATGTTCAACGAGACAGGTCTCTAAAATAAGTAAATCGAATTTACCTTCTGTCGCAACGAGATCGCGACGCGGAGCGGCCGACATCCTCTTTTAAGGGTCTCTTGGAAAAGAGTTTTGGAGTCGCCACCAATCATATTAAGGGTGTGATTGGTCACCCAATTTAACAAAAAAGAAAATGGTCTGTGTAAATCAAATTTGAGTTCGGGAGTCATTTGTGTGTAGGGAAGGTATTAACACCCTACAACACCCGTGAAAACGGTTACCAAATTTTATCTTTTATTATCCAATTAAAAATAAGTAAATATTGGTCCAAAAAATTTTATTTTCTTTTATTTTTAAATGTTTCATATTTATTAATCCATATTTTGGAGACAAAATATGAACCAACTATTATGAGTGGCACAAAAGCCATTAAAAAATATTGAAAATTTATTTTGGTTTCCCAAAATAAATTTCCTCACCTCAAGAACATTAGAAAATCAAAATTTTAATTTTCTAACCTCCATCATTGGATATTGTGAGAAATTTCATGTATTTAAGGAATTTAATCAAATAAATTCCAAAAAGAGAACACTACTCAATCTCGTTTTTAGAAAAACATAATAAATTGAAGGAAAATCATTTTTTTTGGAAATTTATGAAAAACACCCCGCAATTTTGAAAATTCAAAATTAATGAGAAATTTCATGTATTTTATGGAATTGGAAGATCCATAAAGAGAACACTACTTTCCCTCAAAATGACTTTATTTGGATGAGACTTTTCATGTGTTTAAAGAATTTATTACAATAAATTCTAAAAAGAGAACACTACTCAATCTCAAAATGGGTTGATGAAATTCCATTTTGGTAAATTTATGAAAAATGCCCCAATTTGAAAATTTACAATTAATGAGAAATTTCATGTATTTATGGAATTGGAAGGTCCATAAAGAGAACACTACTTTTTCTAAAAATTTGCCAAGAATTTTCATGCCTTTAAAGAATTTGTTCAAACAAATTCTAAAAATGAAACACTACTCAATCTCAAATTTAAAACTTTAATAATCCCTTTTAAAAAAGAGTTGAAATTATTTTCAATTGGGAATTTCATGTATTTATGGAATTTTAACCAAAGCCCATAAAGAAACACTACTCAATCCCCAAAAATTATAAAAGTTTAGTCTCAAGTTTTCAAATGGGGAAAAGACCATTTGTTATTTAAAATTTTAAAAATTCTAAAGTACGGACACATGAAATCAAATTAGATTAAATTCTATAAGACTAAACATAAAATTTAGAAAAGAAAAAAAAATAATAAGAAAAATAATAAGAAATCGAAATAACATTAATTTATTAATATTATTAGGAACATGCAGATTATAAATAACAACAATGTGTGTCAATTTATTTTAATTAAAAACAAACATTCTTTCATAGCAACCAATTAAATAAAACAATCTGTTATGCAACTAATGCCAAAATTAAAATATTTATTCATACTGCAGAATTTCACAGAACTAAAAAATGGCAAATCCAATCCTAACTAAACAATACCTTTTTAAACATACTGTTATACCAATTTTTTAAAAACACAATCTTAATATTCAAACTAAATATACATCCTGCATGCAATCAAATCTAATAAAATAAAAAGAGATTGATAAATATATAAAAAAACAACTAAAAAACAAAATAAATAAAATCATGGTTAGATCTTTTAAAGCTTTTTGTAGAAGAATGGTCCTGGATAATAATAAGCTTCAATCAAGGTCCCAATAAAAACAAATTCAAATATGAGATTGAATTTAACTAAGTCTAATAATAATATTCATAGCAGGATTTCACAGAACTAAAAAATGGCCAATCCAATCATAACTAAACAATACCTTTTTAAACATACTGCTATACCAATTTTTTAAAAAAACACAATCTTAATATTCAAACTAAATATACATCCTGCATACAATCAAATCTAAAAAAAAAAAAAGATTGATAAATATATATAAAAAATAAAATAAAAAAATTATGGTTAGATCTTTTAAAGCTTTCTACAGAAGAATGATCCAGGATAATAATAAGCTCCAATCAAGGTCTCAGTAAACAAAAATTCAAATATGCGATTGAATTTAACTAAATCTAATCAAGAAATTTTATGCATAATACAAAAGAAAGAAAGACAACACAAAATAAAATAAAAAAGGCAATATGCTCACAAAATACAGAACTAGAAATTAACCAAACCCATTCTAAATCCTATTTCCATGAATCAACTCCATCCCAATCCACAAAATACAAAAAAAAATTGCAAACCAACCAAACATATTCTAAACTCACAGTAAACAAGCAAATGGAATTGCATTATGCTAAAAAAATCACAAAACCAAAATTGAAAATAAATTCTCAACCTTTAATGGTAGTGCTGTTGAAACACTCTGTTGTCAAGGATTCTTTGCACCAAATGAACACAAAAAATGAATGATGGAAAAATAATAATAAATTTAGCCAAAAATCTTACCCTCCCCCTTCACAAGAAATCAATCGATTTTAAATAGGCCAGAGAGCTTCACCAATATGTCGATAGCGTTTAACTGAGAGGAAGTTGAGGGAAGGAGAAACTAAAGGGTCAGACCAAATCAGCAGGAAGACTACGGATGATGGAAGATATGGAGAGAGAATAGGAAGGGAAAGACATTAGGGAAAAAAGGTGGTTATGAAAATAATAATAATAAATAAATAAACAAATAATAAAAATAAACAAAATAAATAAATAAATAATAACAAAAACAATTAAAATAACAACAATCTTATTCTATATAATAAAATAAACATAAACACTAAAATAATAAGAAAAATAAGAAAATGAACCGGACCAAATATGGTATCTACAGTTTGCCCCCCTTTGTTCGTCCGGAAGAAACTTAAGGATGGACAAAGGAAAAGATAAAGTATTTGGTCGGTGAAATTTTTATAAAAATAACTATCTTAGCTCTAGGGTTGAGTTCAAAATATATTTACCTCAGTTCAAGGACTGGGTTCAATTTAGCCAAGAATTTGAGAAAGCTTTTACCTCAACTCTAGGGCTGGCTTCAAAATATATAGGACCTGATGGATACAGGCTTCGACCTCAGTTCCAGGACTGGGTTCGATTAACTAGAATTTGAGAAGACTTCGACCTCAGCTCTAGGGCTGGGTTCGAAATATACTGGACTTGATGGACACAGGCTTCGACCTAAGTTCCAGGACTGGGTTCGATTTAACCCAAAATTTGAGAAGACTTCGACCTCAGCTCTAGGGCTGGGTTCGAAATAACTAGAATTTGAGAAGACTTCGACCTCAGCTCTAGGGCTGGGTTCGAAATATATTGGACCTGATGGGTACAGGCTTCGACCTCAGTTCCAGGACCGGGTTCGATTTAACCAAAATTTGAGAAGACTTCGACCTCAGCTCTAGGGCTGGGTTCGAAATATATTGGACCTGATGGGTACAGGCTTCGACCTCAGTTCTAGGACCGGGTTCGATTTAACCAAAATTTATTTTCTTAGCATAATGTGTATATATGCTTTTTTGAAAGAAAGGTCACTATCACACTTCACCATCCCTACTAGTAATTGGTTAAATTGATCATAGGATAGAACAAGACACTATATTTTGAGAAATGACCTCTCTTGATCGTATAGCTTCTAATTAACCTTTGCCTTTTCTTCCTTAATCAAGGAGATCGAACATAACAGTCCCCTTTTCATAATATAAAACTTCATTTTGATGTACCTTGCCATCGTGGTTAGCTCATTATCTCAATCCATGGATATTTTCATTGTCTTTGCACAAGGATCTTTATGCAAGCTTAATTTCACAAGATTTACAAGAGTAATTTATAACATTATTTGAGTTATGACCTCAACAAGTGTTACTTTATTCTTGCTAGTTATAGAAATACAAAGCCATAAGAATAGAAAGATGAATTCAAGGTTTGCTAACAACGCTTTAAAAGAAAGAACAGATAGAGGTATAAGTAGAGGATACATTTGAAAATGTAATTGGGGACATCATTGAAATAATAACAATGTTTGATAAGAAATGTCAAAGAAACAAATGAGTAGAGGGATACACTTGAGACCGGGCCAAAGAATTTAATATTAGTCTTCACAGACATCTTTTAACACCAGGGAGTCTTCTAAGGTTCATGATTTCATGCATAATATTTTCGAACATGATCTGCATTAATAGGGCTCCTCAACTCGTCTCCATCCATGTGGGTCAGAAGCAAAGCTCCCTCCGAGAAAGCTTTCTTTACTATGAATGGTCCTTCGTAGTTAGGAGTCCATTTTCCTCGATAATTCTTTTGATGGAAAGGGAGTATCCTTTTCAATACTAGGTCCCCTTCTTGAAAACATCGAATGTGCACTTTCTTATCATATGCACGCATTATTCTCTTTTGGTAAAGTTGACCATGACTTAATGCCGCTAGTCACTTTTCTTAAATAAGATTCTATTGTTCATACCGACCTCGAATCCACTCAGCTTCTTCTAATTTAGTTTCCATAAGAACTCTTAAGGAAGGTATCTCCACCTCCAAAGGAAGGACAACTTCCATACCATAAACCAAAGAAAATGGTGTTGCCCCAGTTGAGGTACGAATTGACGTGCGATACCCACGTAATGCAAATGGCAATATTTCATTCCAATCTTTATATGTTGTGGTCATTTTCTTAATGATTTTTTTAATATTCTTGTTGGCCGCCTCTAGTGCACCATTCATTTTTGGACGATATGGAGTTGAATTTCGATGATTTATCTTGAACTGCTCCCAAAGCTCACTCATCATCTTGTTGTTAAGATTCTTTGCATTATCTATAATGATGCTTTCTGGAAGACCATAACGACAGATCAATTCTTTCTTGATAAACTTGAGCACTACTCCTTTTGTGACATTGCGATAAGACATAGCTTCGATCCATTTAGTGAAATAATCAATAGCCACAAGAATAAATCGGTGACCATTTGAGCTTTAGGTTCAATGGGCCCTATAACATCCATTCCTCACATAGAGAAAGGCCAAGGTGTTGATAAAACATGCAATGGGGATGATGGCGCATGGATCTTGTCCATGTAAATTTGACATTTTTGGCATCCTCTTGCATATCTTATGCAATCTGATTCCATTGTCGTCCAATAATACCCAGCTCTAAGTGTTTGTCTAGCCATCAAATGTCCATTGGCGTGTGTTCCACATATCCCTTCATGGACTTCTGTCATGATTTTTTTTGCTTCATCTGCATCAACACATCTGAGGAGTACCATATCATGGTTTCTTTTATAAAGAACCTCACAACTTAAGAAAAATTTCATGGCTAATCTTCTTAGTGTGCGTTTATCATTCTCAGAGGCTCCGAACGGATATTCTCTGGATTTTATGTACTGTCGGATGTCAAAGTACCAGGGCTTGTTATCAACTTCTTTTTCGATAGTCATGCAATAAGCCAGTACATCCCGCTTTGTAATCTTGATCGGATAGATTTCACATGTAAGATCGAGATCAAACATAATTGCCAAGGTTGCTAACGCATCTGCCATTCAATTATCTTTTCTATGCACATGGTCAAATGTAATTTCTTCAAAATTTTTGGATAACTTTGTTATGTATTGGCTATAAGGTACTAATTTGGAGTCTTTAGTTTCCCATTCTTCCTTGACTTGATGGATCACTAACATTGAATCACCGAAAACCCGCAATTTCCTAATATTCATTTCACATGCCGCTTGGAGCCCCATGATGCAGGCCTCATACTCAGCAGTATTGTGAGTGCATTCAAAGTGCAATTTGGCTGTTAGAGGAAAAATTTTCCCTTCAGGAGAAATTAGCACAACTCCAATCCCATGTCCTAACTCATTTGATGCACCATCGAAGAGCATAGTCCATGTTTCATTATCTAGAGTATCCTCTTCTATTAGAAATATATTCTCGTCTGGAAAATCCACCCTCATTGGCTCGAAATCTTTGACTGGTTGGGCTACTAAGTAGTCAGCAAGTGCACTTCCTTTGATTGCCTTCTTAGTGACATATACAATATCATATTCTGACAACAGCACCTGCCATTTGGCAATTCTTCCAGATAAGGAAGGCTTTTCAAAAATATATTTTATTGGATCCATTTTTTAAATAAGCCATGTGGTATGGTACAACATATACTGTCTCAAGCGATGCGCAGTCCACACCAATGCACAACAGGTTCTTTCTAACATTGAATATTTAGCTTCATAACTGGTGAACTTTTTGCTTAAATAATATATGACATGCTCTTTCTTTCCAGATAAGTCATGTTGTCCCAGAATACCACCCATGGAATTCTCTAATACAGTTAGATATAAGATGAGTGGACGCCCTGGAGTTGGAGGTACCAACACAGGTGGGTTTTGCAAGTATTGTTTGATTTTGCTAAATGCCTCCTCGCAATCATCATCCCATTTTCCTGTGTTATTTTTCCGCAAAAGTTTGAAGATTGGTTCACATGTAGACGTCAAGTGCGAGATAAATCTTGATATGGAATTCAATCTACCGAGAAATCCTCTAACTTCCTTTTCTGTTTGAGGGGGTGGCATTTCCATAATGGACTTTACTTTATCAGGATCTACTTTGATTCCTTCTTCACTAACAACAAACCCCAACAACTTCCCTGAGGTTGCCCCAAATGTGCATTTAGATGGATTTAATTTCAGTTGATATTTTCTCAATCTTTCAAACAACTTTTGAAGGGTGATTGTGTGGTCTTCACCAATCTTTGATTTTGCAATCATATCATCCACATATACTTCTATTTCCTTATGCATCAAGTCATGAAAAAGCGTGACCATGGCCCGCTGGTATGTTGCCCCAGCATTTTTCAAACCAAAAGGCATTACCTTGTAGCAGAATGTTCCCAGAGTGCAATGAAAGTTGTTTTCTCTTGATCCTCTTCAGCCATTCTGATTTGATTATATCCTGAGAAGCCATCCATAAAGGAGAAGGTAGAGTATCCTGCTGTGTTATCCACTAACATGTCAATATGAGGTAACGGAAAGTTATCCTTTGGACTAGCTCTATTTAGATCTCTATAGTCCACACACATCCTTACTTTCCCATCTTTCTTTGGTACTGGAACGATATTTGCCACCCATTCAGGATATTTTGACACCGTAAGAAATCCTGCTTCAATTTGCTTTTTAACTTCTTCTTTGACTTTAATCAATACATCAGGTTTCATCTTACGAAGTTTTTGTCTTACTGGGTTGCATTCGGGTTTCAACGGAAGACGGTGAACCACAATATCGGCGTCTAAACCTGGCATATCTTGGTAACTCCAAGCGAATATGTCTCGATACTCATGAAGTAGATTGATTAATTTTTTATGAGCTTCACTTGTCATAGATGTGCCAATTTTTATCTCTTTTACTTCATCTTGAGATCCTAAATTGATTACTTCAACTAGTTCTTGGTGAGGGCCCATAACCTTGTCCTCGTCCTCCACCAACCTTAATAATTCTGAAGATGGTTCGAACTCTTCTTCAATATCACTTTCCTTATCGGACTCCATGTTGTGTATCGAAGTCTCAAGGGCAAGACTAACATCTTCGTTCTTATGAACATTGCCCATGAAGCCATTTGGACTTTTGTGTTTTATTTTGCAAATGAAAAGGAGAAAGAAAAGCAAAAGAGGAATTAGAATATGTCAAAGGAAAATCCCAAAATTTTATTGATAAAAAGAATAATACACCCATGTTCAGAACAAACAACCTACGGCCTTGGGTAGAGCCTCTAGAAAATAAAAAGGAACCAACAAATAAATGTTTAACTCTTGCAAATCTTGTGAAAATATAGGTAGATCTACAACATCCCAATTGCTAAGCTCGAAATCAGGTGAACATGCGTAGATTATGTCCTCTTCGTGTGGTAGCTCATTAACAACTGCTGCGATCGACAAGTTTCGCACTTCCATTGATAAGTGATCTGTTGAGTAAGAGTCCAACGTTGAGAAACTCAAGCCAGCACTTTTGAAGTTATCACACAATGATGGTAAACGTTTGAGACTTGAAGTGAATTCCTTTCCTTCTAACCTGGCCAATCGTTTTTCTTTCTTTTCTTCCTGAAGTCTAATTTTATCACATTTGGTAGGCTTATAGCCCAACCCAAACGTCCCAACATTGCTTGGTATACTCAGCAACCTTTCTAAGTTTTGATTCAAACGATATCCTCCATTTACCACTACTTTAGCTGTCATTTCTTTTGCCGTAGACATGTGAGATCTTGTCAGTTCAAACCCTCCCACTATAGTGGCATGGGCAATTTCAAAAGAACGAAAAGAACATTCTAATGCTTCCTCTACTGCTTCCACATATGGGGTTGAAACGAGCTTGGTTATCAAGAAATCCTCCTCTCCCAATAAACTAACCAGTTTATTTCCAACAACAAATTTCAATTTTTGGTGCAACGTGGATGGTACTACTCCTGCAGAGTGGATCCAAGGTCGCCCTAGCAGAAAACTATACGCTGGTGTAATTTCCATGACTTTGAAAGTTATGTTGAAAGTACACGGGCCAATTTTGATTGGCAATTCAATATCACCAATAACTTCTCTACGCGATCCGTCAAATGCTCTTACAACCATACCGCTTGATCTTATGTGTGACATGTCTACTGGAAGCTTTAACAATGTAGATTTAGGCATCACATTGAGAGCCAATCCATTATCAACTAGCACTCTTGCTATGACATAGTTCCTGCACTTTACTTGAATATGTAGTGCTTTTGTGTGACCTAAACCCTCAGGAGGAATTTCATCATCAGTAAAAACAATGGAATTGGAAGATGTGATGTTTCCAACAATTCCACTAAATTTTTCCACAGAAATATCATGACCAACGTGCGCTTTGTTCAAGATATCCAACAACACTTTGCGATGCGGTTCAAAATTCAAAAATAGAGATAGTAGAGAAATTCGTGCTGGAGTATGATGTAATTGTTCTATGATCTTATACTCACTTTGCTTTACTATCTTTAAGAACTCTTCTGCTTCCTCTTCAGTGACAGGCTTATTGCATTCTATATCTTTAGCTATGATAGACTCTTCTATATCTCGCCCTTTGCCATGCTCAGACATGATCTTTTTATCATTTTTTCTCGTTTGCCCCAGTATCAAACTACTAGATGGTTTCAATAAATTTTCTGGAGTGTAACACCTACCACTCCGAGTTATTCCACTAACTCCTGTAATGCTGTCAATTGATGGACTTGTAAGAGCTTGACACTCATATCTCCATGGTACTGCTTTTGTGTCCTTAAACTTGAAAGGACCAGGCACTTGAATTGTGATAGGTTGAGGATTCTGAAGAGATGAAACATTATGACTCTCATTGTATATGATAGTCAAAGGCTTTGGTGGGAAGGACTCACTTACTTCTCTTTCGTGGGAAGATGATTCTTCTGTTAATGCGCTGACTTCGTCTTCCCTCATTTCGCTTACTCTTCTACATATCATGAGTATTTTTGAATCCATAAGTTGTTGTACTTTGGACTGAACTCGTCACAAAATTGAATAGTATGTCCAGCAATTCCTAGATGGAATATGCAATGTTTTTCTTCATCATACCCTTCATATCTTACTCTAGGGTCCAAGTGCTCTTGTTTGACATACCCCGCATCAGAAAAAGTCTCGAAAAGTACCTCCATAGGCGTTGTAATCTCATAAACCTTCTCTTTACACACTTCAGAGAGATAATCTACAACATTCACTTTTGGGTTCTCATGATTAGGAAATGGGTTATTATTGATATCGAGATTTTCCCCAGCTTTCTTAAAGTTTAACCATCCGACATTGATTAAGGTTTGCATCTTTTTCTTCAAAGCGAAACAATTCTCTGTTGAGTGTCCAATTCCTCCAGCATGATAGTCACAGCGAGCATATGGATCATACCATTTTGGATAAGGAGGCTGTACAGGATCCATTTGGATGAGAGCCAACTGTCGATTCTCAATTAGCTGAGGTAAAAGCTCTGTATAAGTCATGGGAATTTTATCATAATGCCATGAGTTTTGGTTGCCCCTACTATTTTGACCCTGCACAAATGGTCTAGTTGAATGCGCATTTGGTTGTGGAAAATGTGCATTTGGTGGCTTTGTAGCTCCAGAAAATGTATGACTTGACACGTAATTATTGTAGGGAACATTAGAGACATTGTTCATGTACTTTTGCTCGTATTCTCCTTTACCAAACTTTGGTTTATTCTTCCAAGAGTTTGTAAAGCTAATTGCTTGAACCTCCCCTTCCTTCTTCTTTGATATTGTTGTTCCTTTCTTTCCCACAGTCGATTCAGCTGTAGCACCAACTATCCTTCCTTGCTTAATTCCATATTCAATTCTTTCCCCAATAACGATGATGTCAGAGAAGGTAGTTGCTGCGTTACCAATCATGTGCTCATAAAAGGGAGATCGCAAAGTGTGCATAAACATAGCCGTCATTTCCTTATCTGTTAGCGGTGGTTGAACCTCCGCAGCCATATCCCTCCACCTCTGGGCGTATTCCTTGAAACTTTCTGAAGTTCTTTTCTCCATCCTCTGCAAGTCAAGACGATCTGGCGCCATGTCAATATTATGCTTATACTGCTTTAGAAATGTGTCCGCTAGGTCCTTCCAAACGTGAATGTGAGTATTGTCTAACTGTATATACCATCGAGTGGCTAGCCTAGTTAAACTATCTTGAAAGCAATGGATCAATAATTTGTCATTATTGATGTGTGCAGCCATTTTTCTGCCGTACATTATGAGATGACTCCTAGGACATGATGATCCATCATATTTATCAAACTCTGGGACTTTAAATTTTGCTGGAATTGTCAAACCTGGCACTAAACACAATTGTGTGGCATCAATATTTCCATAGACATCTGTCCCTTCATTTGCTCGTAATCTTTCTTCTAGAACCTCCAACTTTTCCTTAGCTTGAACGCCCTCATGTTGCCTCATCTCCGATTGTTGACCAGACATTGTCATATTATTGATTTGAATTCCAGTATGAGCTTCCAATTGTTCCATATCTGGAACAGGAGTGTAGAGTGGATTCGTAGCAACATATTGTTGGGGGGTTTGTGGCTGTGGAAAATGCAGGCGTTGTCGTACATGTTGAGGAGTAAATCCTGGTGGATAAGCAGGATCATCGATTTCCTGGATTGGATTGCTTGTCTGCTCTGCTTCTACAACCCCTTTCCCTTTGCCAGTTGATAGTAATTCTAGAATCTTCGCTACTTGTTCACTAAGATTATTGATATCTTGTTTCATTTTCTCCATATCCTTTCCTTGCTCTTCCATGATTCGTCTTTTATATCTTGTATTGTAGGGATGGTGAATTGGAATGTTGTGAGCTATTTTTATTCCTTTAGAGAAAGAGGAGAAAAGATAATGAATAAACAAAAATAGTAATAATTAATAATATAAATAAACAAATAAAAAAAAGTAAACTAATTCTTAACTAAAGGGTACACTACAAAGAGAAAGTGCAATGTACATTATTTTTATTGTCATAAATGCAAAATTCAACAAACATGAACAATTAATGAAAACAGCCAAGATGCCCAAGTTCTTTGCATATCATCCTTAGAAACCTATCCAAGTCATTTGTGTTAGGTTGCATCGGAGAAATATTGGCTCTTAGTTCAGCTGCCCATTTTGCAAAGCCATTAGCCCTTTTAGCAACGAATCTAAGAATCTCAATGGTTTGATCCACACGCCCTAAGATCATATGAAAATTTATTCCTTGTAGGTCATAATCAATCTTCATTTCTTTGTAATTTGCCTCCAGCTGCTGATACTTATGCAATATCATTTCACTTGAATTTTGGTGTACAGTGAGCTGGTGGTGTAAAGACTCAGCATAATTTCTCAGTGTTCCATATTCTTCTGAGTGCTCTGCCATTCTTGCTTGTAAAGTGTCGACAGCTTCCCGCAAAGAATGATTATTCGCCTCTAATTCTATTATTTGTGTGTTCTGTTTACTAATCGATGTATTCAATTCATTGGTAAATTACACAAGCAAGCTCTTCCCCTTTTCTAAATCTTTGATGTAGTCCTCTCGGGATTTCAACACTTCTCGTAATGCCGCTCTTTCATTTTTCAAACTTCGATTTTCTTTATTCATCTGTCTCATCTCCTGGTCTAAAGCTTTGTAACTATTTTCTAGCTCATTATGGTTCTCCAATAACCCTTTAGTCTTATCAAGTTCTTTTTGTATTTGGGTTGCATGATTCATCCATTGAGTTGTCTCTTTACGTAGCTTCTCATTCTCTTGTTCCAATAACCGATTTCTTTCTTCCATTCTCCTGCATTCTTCACTCCATTGACTCAACTGATCTTGTGTTGGCTCATCTGGCTTCTCATTTTTCTCCTTTGGGATGAACTTTGTTATGCTCTTCCTTCTATTCATTTGCCAAGCTTCATATTCGCTAGTAACCCCTTCGTAATGCCCTTTACTTTTCACCTTCCTCACAGATTTCCATGCATTGACCGCCTGACGTTTTTTCACGTTGAAGTCCTCGAGATCATAAGAAAACTCTAATTCTTGTAGATTGTGAGTGACAGGTATAAATTGCTTGAACCACATCTGTTGTAAAACTAACAGAGGTGCATAATTAATGCCTCCCCATGGCCCTAACAAAGGCACACTATAGAAATCTCCACATCTATATGTCATGGCCTTTAAGGGCATCCATGGAGCCTTCCATATAATATTCTCAGACTTGATTGTTGTAAAGAAAGACATCCATGCTTCCTTCTTTGGGAATGTTGGATCCCAAATTGCTACACCAAACTCACTTATTGTATTTCGTGTCAAATTCCATGAGTTACTAAAATCTATCTTTGGACATTTAAACTCTAACGGACATTTGATATGGCTATGAATCCAAATGTAGAGTAATGGAACACAACAATTCAACTTTCCTTCACCCCTTATTCTGCAGTAGTTGAGAGATCGAAAAGTTTCTGCTAATAGTGGTATAACTGGATTGGCTCCTCGTTCTATGTCAAAGAACAGTTTCGTCACTTTCCCATCAACATATCCCTTTGCTTTAGGGAATAACACTGCTCCATAAATGCATAATGCAAATAAAGTCAGGCCCTTATCCTCATCCAGGTGGGATTGAGTGATCTTTATTAAATAATCCATCGATATGTTTTCTTCTTCCCCTTTAGTCCTCATGTGCTTTTGAATATCAGCAGCGTGGACGTTTGTCAAAAACTTTGATAAAGTCCTTTTTGCTGTTAACTTGGGGTTGAAACAATAAATTATGTCGTCCTCCTTCTCAGGAATGTTGAGCATAGCTTGATATTCCTCGATTGTTGGTAATAAGTCAAATGACTCGAACGAGAAACAACGGTAAGCTGGATCCCAAAAGTGAACTATAGCCCTTAAAGCAAAATGGTTCACTGGAATATACATCAAATCCGCTATATGACCATACTTCTTCGAGAATATAAATCTACGCTCTGGTGACAAACCCTCCCATATTGCCTTCAATTTGGTCAAATCATTTTGTGTGAAAGAGATTTGACAACCGGTTGGTAAGGATATCTGAGAAGAATCAGTTAAGCTATCACCAAATTTTTGTTGTATTTTCTCGGCCCATTGTAGAACAACACCTGGTTCATCATACTTAGGTACCAAGGATGAATGCATGGACACATTGGACATGTTGGTGCTCATTGTGTTCCCCTTTTGCATAAAATGACAATAAAAATTTCAGTTATTCACTTTCATCACAATAGCACACATAGAGAGGGAAAAAAATTAAGAATTGTAATTAGCATTATTAATAATATTATAAGGCTTTCATGTGCCTACACGAGAGTCGAAGCTCTTCGAAGGTAAACATTACTCACCTTAGATTTTAAGGAGTTAATGCACATACATGAAGGAGCTCGTTTCCCAAATAATAATAATAATAATCATAATAAATAAATCTAAAATATAAAATAATAAGAATTAAAAAAAAAAATTAATTAAATAATAATAATAGAACATAATAAAAAAAGATATTAAAAAAATAATAATAAATAAAAAATGGAGGAAGGAAAAAAAAAGAAGAAGGAAAGAAAAAAAAAATTGCGGGTATAGGAAACCTAGACTCTCAAAATTTATAAGGGAGAAATGTAAAAACCAAGGCACAACCTTCAATATAGAAATGTAGATTCTTCAATTAGCTTTGTAATAAGACGAGAAGGAAAGATGGAGAGAAGAAGGAAAAAAAATGGAGAAGGTATCTCATAGAGGTCGCACTACTAAATCCTTAATCCAGTCTTAAAGAGTCATGTGAACCTTAATGGGATAAAAATAAAATAAAAAATGGAAATATGAGACATAATAAATACATGAAATAATTGGCGCATAGAAAATGCAGTGTGGGTATTTCTAAATCCTAAATGGATAAGGCCCTCAAATTAATCCTAATATTATTTTTAAAAAAGAACAAAAGGATTAATCTGAGCAAGAATTTTTCGTGTGCCTGCACGGGAGCCGAAACTCCTCGAAGGTCGACACTACTCCATCCTCAATTCTAATCTTAAAGGTTAATCGCCCGGGTAGGAGGCTTGTGAAGGTGTGTGAGATACATGATGACATGCATAAAAAATAAATAAAAAAATATCTTTTTCGAATCAATAAAATGATAGAATAGATGAAAACATAGAATAAATAACATTAACTGAATAAAATAATAAATGAATGAAATATCAATATAAATACATGAAATAACAACTACTGGAAAAAATGATGGAGTGTTGGCATGTCTAAATTCCTAAATGGACAAGGACCTCAAATCAATCCTTATATTATAAAAAAAAATAATAAAAGGATTAATCTGAGCGAGAATTTTTCGTGTGCCTGCACGGGAGCCGGAACCCCTCGAAGGTCGACACTACTACATCCTCAATTCTAATCTTAAAGGGTATAGCCCGGATAGGAGGCTCGTGAATTTGTGTGAGATGCATGACAATATGTCATTTAGATCTTCATATAATAATAAAATATCTCTTCTGAATCGATAAAATAATAGAATAAATGAAAACATAAATGGCATTAATTGGATAGAATAATAAATAAAATATCAATATAAATACATGAAATAACAACTAGATACAAAATGATGAAGTGTTGGCATGTCTAAATCCTAAATGGATAAGGCCCTCAAATCAATCCTAATATTATAAAAAATAATAAAAGGATTAATCTGAGCGAGAATTTTTCATGTGCCTGCACGAGGGCCGGAACCCCTCGAAGGTCGACACTACTACATTCTCAATTCTAATCCTAAAGGGTATAGCCCAGGTAGGAGGCTTGTGAATTTGTGTGAGATGCATGATAACATGTCATTTAGATCTACATAATAAACAGAATAAAAGTAATAAGAAGATAATTTACAATAAACTAAACAACACAATAAAATAATAAATAACAAATAGAAATTTACTAAAAAACAAACAAACAAAATGGATCAACAAAAAAAAAATTCAAATAAAAGTATTTGGATATTAAAGAAAAGATGAAAATTCAGTTTAGACTCTCATGAAGCGGGTCCCCAGTGGAGTCGCCAAGTTGTCGCAACGAGATCGCGACGCGGAGCGGCCGACATCCTCTTTTAAGGGTCTCTTGGAAAAGAGTTTTGGAGTCGCCACCAATCATATTAAGGGTGTGATTGGTCACCCAATTTTACAAAAAAGAAAATGGTCTGCGTAAATCAAATTTGAGTTCGGGAGTCATTTGTGTGTAGAGAAGGTATTAGCACCCTACAACACCCGTGAAAACAGTTACCAAATTTTATCTTTTATTATCCAATTAAAAATAAGTAAATATTGGTCCACAAAATTTTATTTTCTTTTATTTTCAAATGTCTCATATTTATTAATCCATATTTTGGAGACAAAATATGAACCAACCATTATGAGTGGCACAAAAGCCATTAAAAAAATATTGAAAATTTATTTTGGTTTCCCAAAACAAATTTCCTCACCTCAAGAACATTAGAAAATCAAAATTTTAATTTTCTAACCTCCATCATTGGATATTGTGAGAAATTTCATGTATTTAAGGAATTTAATTAAATAAATTCCAAAAAGAGAACACTACTCAATCTCGTTTTTAGAAAAACATAATAAATTGAAGGAAAATCATTTTTTGGAAATTTATGAAAAACACCCCCCAATTTTGAAAATTCAAAATTAATGAGAAATTTCATGTATTTATGGAATTGGAAGATCCATAAAGAGAACACTACTTTCCCTCAAAATGACTTTATTTGGATGAGAATTTTCATGTGTTTAAAGAATTTATTACAATAAATTCTAAAAAGAGAACACTACTCAATCTAAAAATGGGTTGATGAAATTCCATTTTGGTAAATTTATGAAAAATGCCCCAATTTGAAAATTTACAATTAATGAGAAATTTCATGTATTTATGGAATTGGAAGGTCCATAAAGAGAACACTACTTTTTCTCAAAAATTGCCAAGAATTTTCATGTCTTTAAAGAATTTGTTCAAACAAATTCTAAAAATGAAACACTACTCAATCTCAAATTTAAAACTTTAATAATCTCATTTAAAAAAGAGTTGAAATTATTTTCAATTGGGAATTTCATGTATTTATGGAATTTTAACCAAAGCCCATAAAGAAACACTACTCAATCCCCAAAAATCATAAAAGTTTAGTCTCAAGTTTTCAAATGGGGAAAAGACCATTTGTTATTTAAAATTTTAAAAATTCTAAAGTACGGACACATGAAATTAAATTAGATTAAATGTTATAAGACTAAACACAAAATTTAGAAAAGAAAAAAAAATTAATAAAAAAATAATAAGAAATCGAAATAACATTAATTTATTCATATTATTAGGAACATGCAGATTATAAATAACAACAATGTGTGTCAATTTATTTTAATTAAAAACAAACATTCTTTCATAGCAACCAATTAAATAAAACAGTCTGTTATGCAACTAATGCCAAAATTAAAATATTTATTCATACTGCAGAATTTCACAGAACTAAAAAATGGCAAATCCAATCATAACTAAACAATACCTTTTTAAACATACTGTTATACCAATTTTTTTAAAACACAATCTTAATATTCAAACTAAATATACATCCTGCATGCAATCAAATCTAATAAAATAAAAAGAGATTGATAAATATATAAAAAAAAAAACAACTAAAAAAGAAAATAAATAAAATTATGGTTAGATCTTTTAAAGCTTTCTGCAGAAGAATGATCCAGGATAATAATAAGCTTCAATCAAGGTCCCAGTAAACACAAATTCAAATATGGGATTGAATTTAACTAAATCTAATCAAGAAATTTTATGCATAATACAAAAGAAAGAAAGACAACACAAAATAAAGTAAAAAAGGCAATATGCTCACAAAATACAGAACTGGAAATTAACCAAGCCCATTCTAAATCCTATTTCCATGAATCAACTCCATCCCAATCCACATAATACAAAAAAAAAAAAAAAAAAATTGCAAACCAACCAAACCTATTCTAAACTCACAAGCAAATGGAATTGCATTATGCTAAAAAAATCACAAAACCAAAATTGAAAATAAATTCTCTACCTTTAATAGTAGTGTTGTTGAAACACTCTGTTGTCAAGGATTCTTTGCACCAAATGAACACAAAAAATGAATGATGGAAAAATAATAATAAATTTAGCCAAAAATCTTACCCTCCCCCTTCACAGGAAATCAATCGATTTTAAATAAGCCAGAGAGTTTCACCAATATGTCGATAGCGTTTAACTGAGAGGAAATTGAGGGAAGGAGAAACTAAAGGGTCAAACCAAATCAGCAGGAAGACTACGGATGATGGAAGATATGGAGAGAGAATAGGAAGGGAAAGACGTTAGGGAAAAAAGGTGGTTATGAAAATAATAATAATAAATAAATAAATAAATAATAAAAATAAACAAAATAAATAAATAAATAATAACAAAAACAATAAAAATAACAACAATCTTATTCTATATAATAAAATAAACATAAACACTAAAATAATAAGAAAAATAAGAAAATGAACCGGACCAAATATGGTATCTACACCTTCTTTTTCCCTCTTCTTCTCAACAAGGTAACGGGGACAGTTGCGCTTCAAATGACCATCTGCGTTGCAGTGGAAGCATCTGCCTTTGTCGGCCACGACCTTGGCCTTTCCCTTCCCTTGCACAGCCTGTGCAGGAGCCTTCCCCTTGTCTCCCTTCCTCTTCTGTATTTGCTTCGATGAAGAAGCCTGGGGTACAGATTTAGTCCCTGAGGATGAACCCTTCAGGAAATTCTTTTTGGAATTGGCCACATTGGCCTCTCCTTTAACCACATTTTTGCCCTTGCTTTTCTACAAGGACTCATAAATCTGTAACTCCGAGAGGAGGGTAATCAGGTTGAACTGAAGCTTATTCATGCTCGTGTTCGTCCTGAAAGACAGATAGCTCGCTGGAAGTGAGTGAAGGATGAACGCAACCTGACTGTGCTCGCAGACTACCCCGCCATTTGCCTCAGCAATATTGAACTTGTTAATCATGTCCAGGACATGTTCCCGAACAAATTGACCTTCCTGCAGCTTGGCATTGAAGGAATTCTTCAAGGCATCGTGGTGGAGCTGATAGGACGAAAGTCCAAACATCTCCTGCAGGGAATTCATAATCTCCCTGGCAGTTTCCACGTTCTCGTAACGCTTGGCCAAAACTTCAGACAAGCTGACCAGTATATAGACTTTGACCTTTTCATTGGCCTTAGTCCAGCGTTCATAAGCATCCTTTACTGCCTGAGCGGCAGTGCGAGGGGGAACGGGTGGACACTCCTCCATTAAGACGAACCTTATATCCTCTACCACGACAATGGTATTAAGATTCGATTTCCATTGTGGAAAGTTTTCGCCAGTAAGTTGTTCATTTTTAAGCAAGGAGATAATAGAGGAAGACATTGCTGAAAAACAAACAATTGAGCGTATTAGTAATCTTTGCCTTAACCCATCACACAAGCAATACAAACAATTGCATACATCCAATCAATTTTGCAAACAAGCAAACAAAGAACCCTAATAAAACTATGATTGTGTTTCGCAACGATGCTTTAGAGGTTTAGAAGAACAACCACCGAAGGGTGATCAGTTGTTCCTCCTCTAAAATGAGACTCTTCTCAGTCAATTTCTAATACCAGAATAACTCATATTCCATTAGATATTAACCACCGTTGTTCGATCAAAATTTGTTAACCAATTAACTCCTCCCCGTAAGTGCAACCCTCCCACTTTCAGATCTCAGAGGCACGAACCAACAGGCTACCGTTAGGAAAGACAACTGTTGGTAATTAGCCTAATCCTATGATCAGGCCCTCCGAAGGGATGGTTGCGCCGAGACAACACGCAGGCGGATCATAGGAATCTCATGTTGTGACTAGGGATGGAGACCGAAGGATACGTTGACACGCGTCCCGCTCCCACTTACTATAGTCACTTTCCCCATTCACCTTGGTATTGATCCATGCAAACACTTTCCGAAGGGAGGCCGCGCTAAAACGATACGAAGTGGAGCATGGATCTCAGGCTGTGAGCTTCACGGGGACGTAGGAGCAAAACTCAATTTAAATTAAGTTTTGTAATTTTCCTCCCACTAAAGTAACCTATCGGATATTTTATGGTTTGATTAAACCTAGATAAATCCGGTCAAGTCATTTATCTAAGTCTAGTCCTATTATAACTATTATAATAAGACCTAATGTCTAGGTGTATTAAACCAATTTAATTTACCTAGTGACATTATTCTAACATTAACCTGTGATTAATTCAACTCCGGTGTTCCAGATTAGTTCCCAGGTAGGAGGTGTTCCGTATACCGTCAACTTAAATACCTCCAATCCTTAGACAGAACTTCACTGGTAGAGTTCCCTTATAATCTCAGGAATGTTTGTCCTACTTAGTTCATTAAAACTATTTTAAAACTAAGTAAGAATTTCTAATCCCATTAGAAAATGATCTTAGGTCTAATTAATTTTAACTCATTAAAATTAATTCATTTAAACCTAAGATCCTATGTGAGCATGCATATCTTGATTATAGATTGACTGTTTCTAATCATAAATTTTAAACTATTTCAAAAATTTAATGATTACCCCTATAATCATGCATACTATAGTTTAAATCAATTAACAATCATATTCAAATTAATCAAATTTAAACTATATAACTTTGCGTTGCATGAATTTAATATAACGATTATATTAAACTATGGATGTATCATGCTCAATGCAACTTGATTTCCATTTTTAATAAATAAACAATTTAATTATTGCCAAAAATGGTAAATCACATTAGCATGCTGCAAACAATTTATTTATAATATAACTCTTATATTAAAACTTATGTAATTGCATACATCATACTTTTCCATTTTCATGAATTTAATATAACTCAACTATATATTAAATAAATCATGAAAATCCATGCATTATCATCCAAATATTATAATCATATTATAACATACATAATGCATGAGCATGCTTCATAACCTAAGGTGAGATTAATATTTAAGTGACATCCACAAAGCATTTAAATAGCGAATAAACCGGTTTAATTGACCCCTAGGATAATTAAAGCAAAAATTACTCTAATTAAAGCTTTAAAACTATCCTATTACATCATATACAACTCTATAATTGTCTAGAATCCACGAACCGAACCGAACCGCTTCGAACCGACCTTGAAAATCTCGAACCGCCCAAGAACCGGGTTGAACCGAACCAAACCGGTCCCAGCTCAACCCAAACCACACGAACCGGACCGTCCATTAGGGTTTCAACACACATTCTCACGAAAAACAACTGTCGCACGAAATCGCGACAGCGTTGAGACGCTGAAGGCATAGCGTCCCGACGCTGGCGCTATTTTAACCGTTCGCTGGGTGAAATCGCGACAGCGTCGAGACGCTGTAGGCCAAGCGTCCCGACGCCGTTGCGTCTGGAGCTCGATTCTAGGCAAAACAGCAGCTGAACTCTTCAAAATTGGCCTCGATTTATACCGTGTTCGTCCCCGATCTTCAACCTATTCTAGACCCGGACTGTACAGACTCGATTTACAGAATTTTGCCCAAAAACGCAAGGGCCTTACATGATCAAATCAATAAAATTGTTGTAAATCTAAGACCAAAATTAAACCAAAACAGTTTATCGCAAACCAATACATACACTATACATTTAATCCCACCCAAAACAGCAAATTGCAAATTTTAATTATTGAGGAAAAATTACAGAGATGGCTCTGATACCAATTGCAGGGATTAAAGCCCTAGCGCAGCGGAAACGATCACAGACCATACTGTATTTTACTCAACATTAAAATACCAATACAATTTGCAAAGATTTTTACAGCAATACAAACATACACAAAACATGTTGTAAAACTGTATAAAGCATGTTGATTTATATATAGATCTAATCTAAATTGGATCCTATTGATCCAAGATCAAGAGCACTATACCTTTGAAGACGTTCTTGACTCGTTTCACCAAAATCCCTTGGTTCTCCACCCAAAAACAACAGCAAAAATCTCATTTTCTTCGCTGGAAATTAATCACGAACACCACCAAAGGGTTGCACCGATATTTTCTTGAAGGATATGCAATAGGTGCTTGTGGGAGCGTAATTTTCTAAAGGTTAGGAGTATTTTCCTTCTCTGTATTCTTGAGAGAATAATCACACAGAGAGTTTTGGAGAGTGAGAGAATGCCAGAATGCGTGATTTCCAAGAAGCTAATCGTTCTGAATAAATGATTGGGAAGTTATCTAACGGATGGAGAAACTCTCTCCCTAAAAACCCTCTGAATCACGCATAGTGCTAGGTTAGTGGGCTGATTTTTTTCTTATCAGTTATACTGATAAGATAATTAATTATTAATTTTAATAATTAATTAATCAAATTAACAATTAATTTAATTAATACTTATATAAATCATATTTATACAAATATTACCAGTTAACCCATAGTTTTAATAAAATTCAATTAAATCAAATTTAATTAAAGTTATTAAAACTAAATATTAATTAATATAACAACCAATTAATATATTAATTAATATTATAATTAAATATCTCATATTTAATTATATCTCTCTCCAAATGAACTATAGTATTAATGTACATCTAATGTGCATTAATTATAACTTATAGTTTTAAAATATAAATCAAATACATATTTTATTTCAATATTCGAACCCCTTCGAATATTCAATTCTCCCTTAGAAATTTACCGCAACGCCCTTATAGAGCTACCGGTGGGACCTAATGAACCTACAGATCAGAAGCTCCAACGATGCAAGATTAATTGGCTAAACTTATTAACCAAGTTAATCAATATTCGTTAACTGTGGTTCACTCCACTAAAGAACCACAACTGCACTCTTCTCACTGCAAATATATTTCTGTGTCCACGGATATCAACCATCAACAACAAGTTAGCCCTTCACGTGTGTTTGCACCCCAGCTAGGTCAAATTACCGTTTTACCCCTGGGCTACCTCTTTTTCCTTAAGTACCAGCGCTCCTCTAATGAACAACCTGTTTGAGGTCCAACCAACAAACAGAAGTCCCTCTTGTGCCATAAAGAGGGGTAGGGCCCATTGTTCAAGACCCGGAGACACCACTTAAGGGAACACACCTCTACTTACCCTAATATCGGGAAGGAGTGAATTCCATCTTGTAAGACTATGTTCTCAGCTCCCCACTCGATCTTGTCCCCAAAATGGTAGGCTTATTGAGTCGGCGAACAGACCACTCTCACCCGTACAAATCAAAGGACAATCCCTCATGGATAGGAGTCCATAATCCACTCGAGATTAAGGCCAAGTTTCCTAGGTTATCCTAGTGAAATAGAAACCGAGCTAACTAACGGTATTATAGTTAGTGGTTAACTATTTCGCGATCCGGTCTTTGTGCAAACTCATTGCACAGGATACCCCCACTCGCATGTCAACTACATGAACATGTTGGATCATTACGTTTGTATCAATATACAAAGCAGGCCGTATCCATAGTGTCACCAGGATAAGGTACCCAACCTTATCCCTATACTACTGACCCTTTAGGCTAAAACTTGAACATCGATCCCCGTATGTCCCTACATACTAGTTCAAGTCTCCTTCTATTAGCCTTGGATGTTTAGTTTATTGGATTAGGGTTGATAAGACAAGATATAATACAAACATTGAATAATACATCATTTTTATTAGCGTTTTAGGGCATAAAACCCAACAGATTAAACTTAGATTCCTAAAATGAATCAGAGCGTAATAATTAATGATTTTTAATGGCGCTAAGGACACTTAGGTTGTTAAAATGAATTAATTACAATTAGGGGAGACCGACAGGAGAACCTATGTGATTAACGAAGATTCTAGGATTATAATTAGTTGGGCAATGAGATAGGATAATTGTAATAAATGTTTAACTAATAATTGATTTTCAAGATCCCTCTTTCCATTAAAAAAAAAAACTCTTTCTCCATGTTTTATTTTTCTCGATTGATCAAATTTTCTCTTTAATTGCTTTGATTTTTTTTAAATTTCTTTAACGGCATGATCTAGTCCCTAAATATTATTTCGCCCAAGTATTTTTAGTGCTCAAGGAATCTTTGCTTTGCTTAATTTTCGCTTCACCTCCCTGTGGATTCGATACTCGGTATTACCTACCGTTTTATATTACTTGTGACGACCCGTGCGCTTGCGGTAATCTTAAACAATCGTCCGAACATTTAACACATATAACAAGTTACATAACAACCAACAACACATACTAGAGAAACGAGTAACAAACAATATGCTCATGCAGTCAAATAGACTCAACAAATAGAAACTACTTACCAAAAGCTTACGAGCGCCTAAAGAACTCCTTAAACAGCTCAAAAGATCCAGAAAACCTCCTAAACAACAATGATAACTTCTAAAGAATTAGAACCAACCTTTTGAATATTTTAAACATGCTAGAAAGACATAAATCACTAAGAAAAGTTTATTTCCTTGCTGGACAACCACTCAAAATTCCCCAAAATAAAAACTCAAAACCTTTAGTCCATGGCCAACCATGTCTAAGGCACAACGGGCAATGGGTATTCATCGAATGACTATAATCAAGGCTTTTCAGCCGTTGGACAGCAAGTAGATTACATGAATTCGCACTCTAATGACTCCTAGAGGTTTGGCAATGCTACTAGAGCCTAGACAATTGATAGTTGATAATTTAGCATGTTTTTTAAACCACGAACAACAAGTAGAAACTCCTAAATTCATGATTTAAGAACCTTCAAGGGCTGGGTAAAACTAATTAGGCGACGACACATAATGGACATTAATTGAAACATGCTTTTAAGCCATGAACAACCAACGATAACCCATTTAGCTCACATTCTAAGGACTCTAAATGATCGGCAATACTTATAAGCTAAGGCCTAAACAACTCACGGGGTAATGATTTTAACATGATTTTAAAGCTTAACACCTAACTGCAACTTAACTTTAAAGCTATCAAACTAGGGACAACGAAGAAACTTACCCAAACGGACCCGCTTTCACACTAGACGGGTTATTCTAAGCTCTAACAATGTGTTAGAATGATCCTTGGGCAGTGGGTGATCAAGTTGAAGTGTTTCGAACACTTAGACGACGCTGCATAACAGGAAATCAATGCTAACGTAGAATTTCCAGCATCTAATCCATTGGGTATTCCAATTTAAGCTCTAACCATAAATGGGTAAGAGTTAAAACTTACCGAAAACGTTAAGCGACGTCGTAACAATCCAAAAATGTCCTAGACGGAGGCGAAAACGAGCGGGAGATGGGATCCAAGCTGCTGGACGCACGCAAAACCATGATTTTTCTTCCACTACACGACACCAAACACCCACCCACGAAGAGAGAAAATTGGGAGAGAGAGAGACACGCGGGAGAGAGAAAACACGACGGCGACGACACTGCTACAACGGACGGCGGCAGTGGCAAGTTGGACGGTGGCACAGCGACGCGCGAGGCTGGGCTCACGGCAAGAAGAGAGAGAGAGGGGAAGAGAGGCTACCAGCGGAGGAAAAGAAATCGGAAGGGGGGGTTTCACGCACGACAAAGAGAAAAAGAGAGAGGGAAGAAGACTAGGGCTTTATTTTCCTTTTCTTTTCTTTTTTCTTTAAGCCATTTAAATAAACCTTAATAAAGGAAAAAACCCATTTTAATAAGGAATTGGGTTTTATTTAGGATTTTAATTAAAATCCCAAACTTAACTCCTAAATGATTTGGAATAGAAAATAATCCAACTGATTAAGGATTTGGGTCTTTTATATATTTAAAATAAATATCAATATTAAACCCCCAAACTTAGGAATTAAAGATTTAATTAAAAATCTTTTTTCCCTAAATTATCGAAATTTAATTTAACGACCCAAAGCTAAACTCTAATTCTAATTTTCCAAATTAGAATAAGAGTGTCCAATTAATTTCAAAACGGCTCGATTTCGAAACACGAGACGTTACAACTAGAGTAAAAAAAATTGTAAACAATGATAATAAACGGAGGAGTAAAAGAATATTGGGTCGTTGATGAAATACAATTCATTGATAAATTATTTTAATAAATACCATGGAATGAATAATATGAAACGAATTATCAAGAAAAATATGTATTTACAGCAGAATTAAACATAGCTACAGAAACTCAGATCCTACATAAACTTGAATGAAGAGAGATAAAACATATTTATTAAAATGTATTTATTAAAGAAATTCATAAATGCCTCAAAATCAGGAAATTTTTGGTGGGATATTATTGAATGAAGAGATAGTATGGAGCAAACTTAATGAGGAGATATGAAGCCAAGAAGGGTAAATTTGTCACAAAAAAAATGGAAAATCTAAATCAGAAAAATTTTTCAATCTTAGACATTTTGGAGAAATGGGGCTTGAATACGGTCATCAAACATAAATACTGTTTATCATTTAATTGGATTAGCTTCACATCTATGATAGACAATCATTCATAGTCATACGCAATTGGGTAAAGAATCGGAGTTTCAAAATGGACTCAAATTCTTTTTTAATGGTAATGAAAAATCAACCACAAAAATTAAAATAGCTTTTTTTTTTTTTTTTTTTTTTTTTTTTTTTTTTTAATTTAGTGACTAAAATAAATATTATCAAGTTCAAGGTCCAAATTGAAATATATGTATTAAAGTTAACCATGATAAAACTTTTTTTAGGAATTTTTTAAAAATTAAAAAATATATATATTTATGAACAAATAAACAGTATTATATTCTCAGGGTTGGAAATTTGCATAAGATCCAACAAATTATTATAAATATTTCATATATAAAACTTTTTATTCTTACACCACGTTAAATCACTACTTAACTTAAAAGCTTAATAGATTAAATTACTAGTACACATTTTAAAATTAACAGTAGCAAAAATAATTGATAAAAAAATATATATTTTAAGTACTATTTGGATTTTTTTCTTTATTTTTAAGAACTACGTTAATTTATTATTATTTTATTTGAATTTTAATCTGCTTTCAAAATCATTTCCAAATTTTTAAAATTAAAAAAATAATTTTTGCAAACTTCTTTTCTTTCCGAAATTGGATTAGAACATATTTCAAAAGTGATTTCCAAAAACGAAAATTTAAATAAAAATAACATATGTATACATATATGTTATCAACTTAATTTCCAAAAATAACAAAACAAAAAATGTAATGTTTCTAATGGTGTGTTTGGTTTAACTTTTCAAGTGTTTAATTTTGAAAAATTTCTAGTGTTTGACAACCACTAAAAATGACTTATAAGAAAATGAGATTGAGAAATAAACCATTTTGAAAGAAACTCTTGAAACCAACTTTTCTAAAAAGAGTTTTTAAGTATACAATAACTTGTGTATAAAAACACTTACGAGGAAATGTAACTAAACATATGAGTGTTTAAATTCATTATAAGCAATTTTTATAGAAAATGTTTTTTAAAAAATGCATTCTTGAAAAACATTAAGATTAAAATGAATTCCAAACGGACTCTAAGTGTAAAAAAAAATTGTTTTTAAACACTTAGAGAGTCATTTTATAGAGACACTCAAGTAAACATATTAAAAAAAAAAAAAATTGTAGGTTGGATTTTCTATGAAAGTTGTAAGTTCAATTTTTGTCCCTAATTTGTCCGTTCTCAAATCTCAAAAAATTGGATATTATTAAGTATTTAAAAATTATTTGGATTATTGGTTCACACATTTTTTATTGGTTGGTATAGGAATCTGCAGTATTTTAAAGTTACTTAAATATTAAGAGAGAAGACAACGAGGCAAACAATTTTTTTAATACCCAAGGGAGATAGGACAATCTAAAATTGTCCCCCTCCCCCTCAAAAAAAAAAATTAATAATTAATTAATTAACTAATACTTAAATAACCCATTTGAATCACATGGTTCATTATTTTATTTTCTTTCCTTTTTATTGCTTCATTTTTGAGCCAAAGAAAATAGAAATTTCACTCCATAATATAAAATGTCAAAATTTTTAAAACTTTTTTTTTTCAAATATAGAAGGAGTATGACTTTCTTTAGTGTGTTTCTACATTATATTTGAATTTTAGTTTGATTAATATTATGATATTTTGTCTAATTTAAAATTTGTTTCTATATTTAAAAATACTATCTTTTTATTTTTTGATATTTATATAAATGCCTCAAGAAAAAAAAAATCTTGTGTGTGAATCTATCATAAATTTATGGATGGTTACCTTCGAAAAGAATCTAAAGATATGTGTTGTATTATATGTGTTGATGGTCAAATTTTCAGGAGGAACTCACCTGACCTTCACGTGCCACCAACGGTAAATTTGTAGATGAGGGGGAAGACGTGACCTGCAAGACGGTAAACCTGCACACCGGTGTGGTGCTTGCCACACCAGCTCCGATGCTTAAGTCAGCAAACAAAACGATGGGAAGCAAGAAAGTAAGAGTAAGAGGAGAGTTAGAGAATAGAGAGTAGTGTTTGGGGGTAGAATTCGGGTCCTCTCTTCAATGGCGAAGAGGGGTATAAATACCTGCTCATGCTCCTAGGGTTTTTAGGAATTCGGAGGCGTTTCAAGAAAAATCGGGCGGAACCGGGGCGGCCAGAGGCAGTGGGGACCAAACGGAGCCGGAGGAGCCCGACCCTCGCAAGTGGGCCGAGCAAGGGGTCGGGCCAAAAACCCGACCCCTTCGGTCTTGGTTCGATCCACTGGCCCGTCTCACCTCCGGGGTCCATCTTCCAGCTCTATATCTGTTCGGTTGTCCTCGTCAGCTCCTTGTACATCGGAGTGGTCCAAATTTACCTATAACATTAAGCCCCCACTCTTGAATTAGGATTCAGGGTGACTTATTGCTATAGGTTGAGCTCCTTAAGCCTGATTTAAGAGTAATGATCTTTGCATTTATGCCGACTTTCGTGTTGAGTCGTTGCTATCCTGCATGATGGGACAGAAATAGACAAAACAGAAAACTCCCTAAATAAGGGTTAGGTGAAATGGAAATGAGAAAAGTGAGAAGTTACTAAAATGGTTGGAGGGCCTCTCTGGTCGGCCTTGGCCTCGGGAAGAGGCCGAGCACTGCAATCTCCCATTTTAGCTTATCTGGTCGGCCTCGGCCTCGGGAAGAGGGCAAGCACAACAATCTCCAATTTTAGCTTGTCTGGTCGGCCTCGGAGGCCGAGCACAACAGTTCCAGATCAAAGGCTTAGGGCTTATCCACAAGTAAAAATAGGAAAAGTAGAGGATTTCATGATCCTACATAAAAAATTTAATCTCTGCAAAAGACAAATGAGGGAAGAGGCTAGGGTCGGCCTCGACCTCAAGCCCCTGTTAGCCTAAAGCTTAGCTCCCTGCATCCATTAGTTAGTCCTTATAGGAAAATAATGAAACAATAGGCTAGAGCATGTGATCATTGGTTGGACATGCCAAGCTAGTGTGCTTTTTGTTTAATAGGGAGTGTATATCCCCTGTGTAGCCCCCAATCTCAAGTAAAGCTTCACTGAAACATAAAACATAGTTGAATAAAAGAGAAGAATACCTTTAAGGTTTGGGGTTGGCCTCGGCATGGTCGGCCTCAGCTTTCGCCAGGTGAGCCTGTCTCAAATGAAGTGCATTGGCTCGAGCCAGATGGGGAAGGTAGACTTGGTAGTCCAGGCTCATGTAATCCCATATTTGGATGAGGCAAGGTAGACTTGGTTAGTCCAGGCTCGCATGATGGGCTCACGCCAGATGAGGCGAGGTAGACTCGATAGTCTAGGCTCGCCTGTTGTGAAGACGTTTAAGCCAGATGAGGTGAGGTAGACTCGTTGGTCCAGACTCACATGGTCTCAATCTAGATGAGGCGAGGTAGACTCGGTAGTCCAGGCTCGCGTAATGTGAAAATGCTCAAGCCAGATGAGGTGAGGTAGACTCGTTGATCCAGGCTCACATGGTCTCAAGTCTGGATGAGGCGAGGTAGACTCGGTAGTCCAGGCTCGCGTAATGTGAAAATGCTCAAGCCAGATGAGGTGAGGTAGACTCGTTGGTCCAAGCTCACATGGTCTCAAGTCTGGATGAGGCGAGGTAGACTCGGTAGTCCAGGCTCGCGTGAAGGCGTGGGCTCTAAGCTGAAAAGCTTAGGCTCGCGTGTAGGCGTGGGCTCTTAGCTGAAAAGCTTAGGCTTGAATGTGGGCGTGGCCACTAAGCTGAAAAGCTCAGGCTCGCATGTAAGCGTGAGCACTAAGCTCGAGGACTTAGGCTCGCAAGGTAGGCGTGGGCACTAAGCTAAAAAGCTTAGGCTCGCATGTAGGCGTGGGCACTATAGGCTCGCATGTGGGTGTGGGCACTATAGGCTCGCATGATGGGTGGGCTCTATAGGTTCGCATGTAGGCGTGGGCACTATAGGTTCGCATGACGCGTGGGCTCTATAGGCTCGCATGTAGGCGTGGGCACTATAGGCTCGCATGAAGCGTGGGCTCTATAGGCTCGAATGTAAGTGTGGGCTCTAAGATGAGAAGCCTAGGCTCGCAGGGTAGGCATGGGCACTAAGTTGAAAAGCTTAGGCTCGCATGGAAGCGTGGGCACTATAGGCTCGCATATAAGCGTGGGCTCTATAGGCTCGCATGTATATGTAGACCCGAGGGCCCAGGCTCGCGTGATCTCAGATCTAGATGAGGCGAGGTAGACCCGTTGGTCCAGGCTCGCATGGTGTCGATCTTCGCTTGAATCAATAGAGTTGGCCTTAGTCACAACCATGGCTATGGTCGGTCTCGACCTCAAGCGTGGCTCGGTTCGGCCTCGACGTCAGCCTCAATCATAATCTGAGGTCGGCCTCGGCCTCGGTCATTGATAACTACCCAAAAGGTAGTTATTTAGGCCTCATTTATATAGGGATTTGTGTGTCTTTTGTGCTTAATAGGGTTGGTTTTAGATATATATTATATGTTTTAACACATTTGGAAGAATGGAAGCCTTGGAAATTACTTTGTGCAGATTATGCTGTTGGGCGACTTGAGGAAGCAAATTCTGTGCTGCAGCAAAACTGGGAGCAGAATTGCCACATCACAGCTCGTTAGACAACTTCATGAACCGACTTCTGTTGAGTTATTTTCGGGATAAAGGAGCAAGGAGAGCCCTACACGTGTCCATGTTGACCTAATTCAAGCCTCCTATCCTTCTATAAAAGGAAGTAGCCGTCCAAGTCAAAACCATTCCATGTTTCCTTGGAAGCCGAGTAGTATAGAGAGGTTGGAGACCACTAGAAGACCATCATCCGCAAGCTGATTAAGGAGATTATTATTTTCTTTATTATCTTGTGATTATGGACATGCCTACTCAGATTGTAATTCGTGTTTCCATACCTATTATGAACTAAGTAGCTTAGGTGTTGGTTGGGAATAATGTGATTGTTGTGCTTCATCTTTAGTAATATATTGACTATCGCATTTTGGTTAATAGTTGTGCTTATTTCCATTTTATGCCCGCCTGGCCAGCCGGTGTGAATACCTCTCTCTAGTTTCAGAAATGATTTAGAGAGTGTGTGGCAATTATCCACACTACGATCATTGTGTATTTGTGAACGCCAGTGACTGAGTTAGGGATAGCCAGTTGCCTAGTGGTCGATCGGTCGTACTTCATTGGGGTTGAAACACATCCCAAAAGATCCAGAGTTCCGGGAGGAATCCGCTAATAATACTGCGAGAAATGCATGATCAATAATATTGCTAGAGCATCTTTTAAAACAATCACTAAATCCTAACCAGCGCCTGTCTCTAATCTGTCTGCCTATTTGTTTACTTGTTGTTATATTATTTACTTTGCTACAACATAATTCTTATAAAACCCAATCATTTTTATTATCTTGAAACCATTAAAAGATTCATACAAAATAGATAAAGTGGAAGCTAATTCAGGACTCGGATTGATAATATTACTTGCTGCAGACTGTGTATGCTTGCACAGGAATTCTAGAGTCTTTTTATACCATATTTCTACTCACTCTAGGAGCCCAACAAGTTTTTTGGCACCGTTGCCGGGGACTTGAATAAGTTTTTATCTGATTTGTTTTGTGTATGTGTTTTAGTGGTTTGGTGCTAGAACTTTTTTATTATCTCTTTTGTTTTTGCAGGTGTGAGCTTGGTGCATGAGCGATCCGCCTGATGTAAGGTTCGAGCTTGATCCAGAAATTGAGAGGACATTCAGGATTAGAAGGAGAGAGCAGCGCAGAAACCAGATGGAGAACGTGTCGCGTCTTCCGTAGGGTCTTGAAGGTCCAACAGACCCCCAGAATCGTTTGCTGCAGCAAAATCCACTGTTTGAACAAAATGAGCAGCAAAATAATCAGGCTGAGAATCCTATCTTGATAGCAAACGATAGGACCAGAGCCATTCGAGCGTATGCTGTCGCAATGTTTAATGAGTTGAATCCAGGGATTGCACGTCCCCAAATTCAAGCGGTGAATTTTGAAATGAAACCTGTAATGTTTCAGATGTTGCAAACCGTGGGGCAATTCCATGGTTTGTCATCTGAAGATCCTCATTTACATCTTAAGTCTTTTCTAGGAGTTAGTGATTCTTTTGTTATTCAAGGAGTACCTAGGGATGCCCTTAGATTAACTTTGTTCCCGTATTCTCTTAGAGATGGAGCAAAGACATGGTTAAACTCTTTTGCTCCAGGATCAATTAGGACATGGGATGAGTTAGCTGAAAAAGTTTTGAGTAAATATTTCCCACCTAATAGGAATGCTAAATTAAGGAGTGAAATAGTAGGGTTTAGGCAACTTGAGGATGAAACTTTTAGTGAGGCTTGGGAAAGGTTTAAGGAGCTTTTGCGAAAGTGTCCCCACCATGGTTTATCACATTGTATTCAAATGGAAACATTTTACAATGGTTTAAATTGAGTAACCCAAGGTATGGTTGATGCTTCGGCTGGAGGGGCCCTTTTGGCAAAGACTTTTGATAAAGCCTATGAAATTTTAGAAAGAATATCTACTAATAGTTGTCAATGGTCGGATGTTAGAGGCACAAATAAAAAGGTTAGGAGTGTATTAGAGGTTGATGGTGTGTCCACCATTAGGGCTGATCTTGCTATGATTGCTAATGCTCTTAAGAATGTGACAGTTATTAGTCATCAGCAGCCACCAGCTATGGAGCCTGCTGCGGTGGTGAACCAAGTCACAGAAGAAGCATGTGTCTATTGTGGTAAAGATCACAACTACGAGTTTTGCCCCAGCAATCCAGCTTCTGTGTTTTTTGTAGGTAATCAGAGGAATAACCCTTATTCTAACTTTTATAATCCAGGTTGGCGCAACCATCCCAACTTCGCATTGGGAGGACAAGGAAGCAGTGCGCAAGCACAACAAAAGGTGAACCAATCGGGATTTGCTAAAGCGCAGGTATTGCCCCAGCAAAACAAGCAGGCTTTGCCCCAACAAAATTCGGAAAGTTCTCTCGAGGCGATGATGAAAGAATTTATGGCTCGTACAGATGCCGCAATTCAAAGTAATCAAGCCTCGATGAGAGCCCTGGAATTGCAAGTGGGTCAGCTAGCTAATGAGCTGAAGGCAAGGCCTCAAGGGAAACTTCCCTCAGATACTGAACACCCTCGAAGGGAAGGTAAGAAACAGGTAAAGGCAGTAACTCTTAGGAGTGGTAAGCCACTAGAAGAGCCTAGTAAAGCCCAGAGTTTAAATAAAAATAGTGATAAAAATGGTGATGTTGTAGTTGAGAAAGAGTTGGAGATTGGTCAGGGTATTGGAGGCAGCAAGAAAGATGCTGGTGCATCTGGTTCTATTCCAGATGTGGAACCACCTTATGCGCCGTCCCCACCTTATGTACCACCTCTACCTTTTCCACAAAGGCAAAATCCTAAGAATCAGGATGGTCAATTTAAAAAGTTTTTAGAGATTCTTAAGCAGTTGCATATAAATATCCCTTTAGTAGAAGGTATAGAGCAAATGCCTAATTATGCTAAATTTCTTAAGGATATTTTAACTAAAAAGAAGAGGTTAGGTGAGTTTGAAACTGTATCTCTTACTGAGGAGTGTAGTGTTATTCTTAAGAATGGGCTACCACCCAAGGCTAAGGATCCAGGATCATTTACCATACCCGTGTCTATATGTGGAAAAGAGTTAGGTAGAGCACTCTGTGATTTAGGTGCAAGCATTAACCTTATGCCTCTTTCGGTCTATCAAAAGCTTGGTATTGATGAAGCTAGGCCTACCACAGTCACACTCTAATTAGCTGATAGGTCTATCACATATCCAGAGGGTAAAATTGAGGATGTCTTAGTAAAAGTGGATAAATTCATATTTCCAGTTGATTTTATTATTTTAGACTATGAGGCTGATAAAGATGTCCCAATTATTCTAGGTCGTCCATTTTTGGCTACTGGTAGGGCGTTAATAGATGTTCATAAAGGGGAGTTAACGATGAGAGTTTGTAATGAGGAAGTAAAATTTAATGTGTTTAAACCCATGAAGTATCCAGATGAAATGGAGGATTGCTCCTTCATTAGGATTCTGGAGAGCACAGTTATTGAGACAGCAATACAGGATTCGGCTAGTAAGCATTCAGAAGAGCATGGAGAGGTTAGTGTAGAGGATTTGCAAGTTTGTTTGTTAGAAAGAGAAAATGAAAAAGATTTATTTAAGTGTGAGGATGTTTTTGAGTCTTTAGATTTAGATCAAAGGAAGGCTCCTCCTATTAAGCCATCCCTGATTGAGGCACCTACTTTAGATTTGAAGCCCTTGCTGGATCATCTAAAGTATGTGTATCTTGGGGAAGGTGAGACGTTGCCCATTATTGTTGCATCAGATTTAATGCCGGAGCATGAAGAGGCCTTAATAAAATTGCTGCAACAATACCGCAAGGCTATAGGTTGGACATTGGCTGACATTCAGGGAATTAGCCCGTCTTTTTGTATGAAAAAATCACTCTAGAGGAGGGATCCTTTAGGAGTATTGAGCAACAAATAAGGCTTAACCATCAATGAAAGAGGTTGTTAAAAAGGAGGTGATTAAATGGTTGGATGCTGGGATCATTTATCCAATTGGCGATAGCAATTGGGTGAGCCCTGTCCAATGTGTTCCTAAGAAAGGAGGTGTCATTGTGGTGAGCAATAAAGACAATGAGTTAATCCCAACCAGGACAGTAACTGGCTGGAGGGTTTGCATGGACTACAGGAGGCTTAATAAAGCTACCCGTAAGGACCATTTCCCTCTACCATTTATTGACCAGATGTTGGATAGATTGGTTGGTCAGGCCTACTACTGTTTCATAGATGGTTATTCTGGGTAACACCAGATTACTATTGCTCCTGAGGATCAGGAAAAAACCACTTTCACCTGCCCTTATGGGACGTTTGCTTTTAGGCGAATGCCTTTTGGCCTTTGCAATGCTCCAGCAACTTTTCAGCGGTGTATGTTAGCAATTTTTTCTGATATGATTGAACCCACTATTGAGGTATTCATGGACGATTTTTCAGTGTTTGGAGGGTCTTTTCAGAGTTGTTTAGAAAATTTAGGTAAGGTATTAAAAAGATGTGAGGATACCCATCTAGTCCATAATTGGGAAAAATGCCACTTCATGGTGAAGGAGGGCATAGTGTTGGGTCATAGGATTTCTAAGAATGGTCTAGAAGTTGATAGAGTAAAAATAGAGGTTATTGAGAGACTAGAACCCCCGAATTCAGTGAAGGGAATTCAGAGTTTTTTGGGACATGCTGGATTTTATAGGAGGTTCATAAAGGATTTCTCCAAAATCAGTAAACCTCTTTGTAACTTATTGTGTACTTATCATGTTTTTGACTTCAATGCAGATTGTACGAAGGCTTTTGAGACTTTAAAGGCTACTTTAATTTCAGCACCCATTCTTTGTGCACCTAATTAGAATTTACCATTTAAGGTAATGTGTGATGCAAGCGATGCTGCGGTAGGTGCTATGCTGGGGCAAAAGCAGGGGAAATTTATCCATCCTATATATTATGCAAGCAGGGTTTTAAATGAGGCACAAGTCAACTATACAACTACTGAGAAGGAGTTGTTAGCTGTGGTGTTTGCTTTTGAGAAATTCCGGCCATATTTGGTTGGATCCAAAGTCACGGTGTTCACGAATCATGCATCAATAAGGTACTTAATGTCTAAGAAGGATGCAAAGCCTAGACTAATTCGTTGGGTTTTATTATTGCAGGAGTTCGACTTGGAGATAAAGGATAAGAAGGGATCAGAGAATGTCATTGCAGATCATTTATCTCGTCTTGATCCATCATCATCTTTGTTGGAGCAATCTGCCATTTCAGATTCTTTTCCAGATGAACAGCTGTTTGCTGTTGAGGTAAAAGTAGTCAGGGATGTCCCTTGGTATGCTGATATTGCCAACTTTTTGGTAAAGGGAGTCACTCCTATTGACATGGACTGGAGGCAGAAGAAAAAGTTTAAGCATGATGCAAAATTTTTCTATTGGGATGAACCCTTTATGTATAAGCAATGCTCTGACGGTATTATTCGTAGGTGTGTTTCAGGTGATGGAGCAAAGGAAATCCTGGAGCAATGTCACTCTTCGCCGTATGAAGGTCATTTCGGTGGTCAAAGGACAGCTATGAGGATTTTGCATTGTGGATTTTTCTGGCCCACCTTATTTAAGGATGCCCACTGTTTCTACAAGCAATGTGATGCTTGCCAAAGGAGAGGAAACTTGGGACCTAGAGATGAAATGCCTCTTACTTACATTTTGGAAGTTGAATAATTCGATGTGTGGGGTATTGACTTTATGGGGCCATTTCCCCCTTCTAATGGCAATGTTTTTATCTTATTGGTAGTTGATTATGTGTCCAAATGGGTGGAGGCCATTGCATGCCATCAGAGTGATGCCAAGACAATAGCAAGGTTCTTTCAATCGCACATCTTTGCGCAGTTTGGGACACCTAGGGCTCTAGTGAGTGACGAGGGTACACATTTTGTTAATAGTATCTTAACTAAGCTATTAGCTAAGTATGAGATTAAGCATAGGATAGCTACCCCTTATCATCCACAAGCAAATGGTCAAGCTGAAATTAGTAATAGGGAAATTAAATCGATTTTAGAGAAAGTAGTCCATCCATCTAGAAAGGATGAGGCTCTTTGGGCTTATAGGACAGCCTATAAGACTCCTCTAGGTATGTCTCCCTATAGGTTAGTATATGGGAAAACTTGTCATTTACCATTGGAGGTAGAGCATAAAACGTTTTGGGCGTTGAAAAAGTTAAATTTTGATCTGAGTCGTGCAGGAGCAATAAGAATGCTGCAGCTTAATGAATTAGAGGAATTTCGCCAATTTTCTTATGAGAATGCGAAAATGTATAAAGAAAAGACTAAGCTGTGGCATGACAAGAAAATAAAATTTAAAGAGTTTGTCAAGGGTCAAAAAGTCTTGCTGCTTTATAATTCTAGATTAAAATTATTTCCTGGGAAGCTAAAATCTAAATGGTCAGGACCGTTTATTGTGATTGAGGTTTTCCCCCATGGAGCAATTACTTTGCAGGATGAAAAAGATGAGAGAGTGTTCAAGGTGAATGGACAGCGTGTGAAGCATTATTGGGGTGAGGAGTTTCAGACGAAATATCCTTCCCTGAGATTGATTGATGATTGAAAGAGCAAGATGTTTGCGGGAGCATTTTACAAGAGCAAAATTTTGAGCTCCCAGTGTTTGTATTGATTTTATTTTTCGCTTATTTGTTTTTAATTTCGATAGGTTAGATTTAATTTTGCATGATTTATTATCTTTAAGTATTTTTATTATTTTTGGTAGTTCAGATTTTATATATTTTGTTTTGAATTTGATTTGATTTTCGAGTTATTTATTTGGATTATCTTTGAATTATCTGTGAATTAATTAAATTATTAGATTTTATCTAAATTTTATTTATTTGAATTTTGTTTAGTTAATACAGATTTTCTCTAAGTTAATTCGGCTTCAAGAAAGATTAAATATTGATTTGATTGATTATTTTTTAATTTAGAAGATTTGGTTTCTATTTTGAAATTTGAATTTCGTATCCAAGATTCTTCAGGTTCAGCAGATTGTTGCAGCAAAGTTCTGGTTGGAGCAATTCGTCCGAGAAAGAAGGATTTTATTCTGAGTTAATTATTTTTACTGTTGGGATTTTTTAATTTCTGTGAGCAAGTAAATTTCCGGGATGCTGCCACATGTCACGCAGGGATTATCCAACGGTTTAGTCGTTGACAGCGTGCAGTTATTTACCATGGTTGATTGAAATTCAAAGATTTTATCGTTGGGAATTTGATTTGCAAATTAAATGTGAACGGTAAACCCATTTAATACGGAGCAAAATCTTTTAGTTATGATTTGATTTGCTGCAACTATTTATTCACGAACCTTCGGTAAGTTCTTCCCACTTCATCTTCTTGATTCATCCCTTGCCATTTGCATTTTTCTTTCGTTCTCGGTGTGTGTTATAGAATTCCTTTTCAAGCTCTTCAATGGCTAAAACGAGAGCGAGAAAGGAGAGAGATAACGAGGAAGAGGAGGTACCCGTTACCCCTAAAGTTCAGAAGGTAAAAACGAAGAAAAAAGAACGCTAGAGGAGAAAGAGGCCAAGAAAAGGAGGAGGCAACAGAGGGTTGCAGAACAAGAAGAAGTCCATGAGGCAGCAGAGGTTGTTGTTGCCGCAGTAACAGAAGGAGACAAGCAAGAACCTGATGTACAGAACCCAGAGGAGGTTGAACCAAGAATGGGGGAAACAGAGGAAGCTCAAGAGGAAGTTCGGGAAGGAATTCAAGAAACACAGGCTGACATGGTTCAAGAAGAAGAGGCAGTGGCTGCACCTGGGGAAGAGACTGAAAGGGAGCCAGTTCAGGAGGCTCGAGTGGAGGTGATCATGCCGGAGATACCTAAGCGTCGCCGCATTAAGCGAAAGGCCGGCCGTATTCAGGTAGTTCGAACTGATACCCCCTCGCCTCCAACTACTGACTCTGAGAGAGACAATGCAGAGAGAGAGGAACGAGAGAAAAAAGAGAATGAAGAGAAAGAAAGAGAAGACACAGAAAAGAGAGCTGAGGAAGAGCGGTTGCTCAGGCGACGGGCAAAAATGGACAAAAATGTTGCTGAAGCATTGGAGGAACATGATGAAATTGAAGAACAACAATTACCGTATGATCGCTTCGTCAATAATTTTGCCAGAGCAAAATACGCCGAGCTTCTGAAAAGAGATTTCTTATTTGAGCAGGGATTCAGCGGTGATCTTCCACAATTTCTGAGGACCGAAATTGCAGACCACGACTGGGAGCTATTTTGTGCGAAGCCTGAATCTGTAAACGCACAGGTGGTGCGTAAATTTTATGCTAACATTGTCAAGGAGGATGGATTCCAGGTAATTGTTCGAGGAGTCGAGGTGGATTGGAGTCCTAGTGCTATCAACGCACTGTACAATCTTCAGAACTTCCCCCATGCGGCATATAATGAGATGGCTGTAGCGCCATCTAATGCACGATTAAGTGATGCTGTAAGGGAGGTAGGTATTGAAGGAGCACAGTGGCAGCTGTCCAAGACTCAGAAGAGGACATTCCAGGCGGCTTATTTGAAAAGGGAAACAAACACGTGGATGGGATTTATAAGACAGAGAATGCTTCCAACAACGCACGACTCGACAATCTCCAGGGAACGAATTCTTCTAGCTTTTGCGATTTTGCGGTCTCTCAACATCAATGTGGGGAGAATTATTTCAGGTGAAATATCTAGCTGTTGGAAGAAGAAGGTGGGGAAATTGTTTTTTTCTGAATACGATTACATTCCTGTGCAGAAGAGCAGAGGTTCCAGTAGATGAGGGAGATGTGATTCTATTTGACAAGGGAATTATAGATACGCCTAATTTGGCACGGCTCCAGCTCATGCAGGAGGTACGTCAAGGGGGGCTTATCTACGGCATCAACACTATTCTAGAACAACTGGCACTTTCGGCCAGTAGGCAGGAGTTTGCTGAGAGGCAAACTTTAACCTTCTGAAACTATGTTAAGAATCGAGATGTCAGCTTAAGGAAGGCGCTTCAAGAGAATTTTTCCAAGTCATATCCAACCCTTCCTGTATTCCCTGAGGATCTGTTGAACCCCTGGATTCCACCCCCACCGGTTGAAAGAGGAGAAGAGGATGATGAAAATGAGCAAGGACAAGAGGACTGAAGGATACAGTGGCCTTGAACGAGCAAAATTTTTGTTCTTAACTTTTTGTTTGCTCATGCATTTTCTAATCTCCTTTTCCGTTGATGTTATGTTTACTTCTTTTAATTTTTCTGCTTCTTGGAAAAAAATATATATCTGCTTTGTAATTTCTTTTTCATGTTTTTAATGAAATTTCTAAGATGTTTCTAGTCTATGAGCACTGAGTAACTCTGACTTAACTATTTTCTTCTGAATTTTTGAAGCTTGGACTTATTACGCTTAATTAGATCAAGGTATTCTGATCTCCAAAAACCTTTTGCTTGAGCATTTCTTCTAGCCTGGACTGTTTCTGCAGTAAAGAAGATTTTGGAGGTAGTGTTGACTTTTATGATCCACTTTAAGCTTAGTTCTAGTCCCGCGCTTAATTTAAAATTCAGATAGAAAAATTTAAGTTTGGGGGTATAATTGCTAAATTAATGATTCATTGGGGACAATGAATAATTTAAGTTTGGGGGACTTTTTGCTGCTCCAATTGTTTTGCTCGAGCATTCCTCTCCTTCATTTAAAATTTGCTAGGTTGTTAAGTAACCGGGGACATTTGTGATACCCATAGTTTGTCTTCGCATCAAAAGATGACCTAGGAAATGTGAAAAATATAAAAAATTATTTGCTGAAAAAAATTGATTGTTGAAATTTTGCTGAAAAAAATTCCTGGAGCAAAAGTTTCGAAGGATGAATGATGATCCAGTAGTTTCTCTGTCTCCCAGAAGTTAGGTGAGCTTCATCACGAAATGTCGCCATTCTGAGGGACAAGAGATAGAATTAAAGGATTGGAATTCCCAATTCCGTTACAGCGGAAGCAATTGGACTGATTCGCAATTTAATTTCGTTGTACTAAATACCGGTACATTGGCAATTACGAATTCATAATTCTACAAAATTAAGGTTTAGCAAACTCACCGTCGTCTGACGACTCTGAATTCTTCAAGAACGCCTTCTTGAATGCAAGGGACCAAAAATGAAATCTTGGGACACCACCACAAGATTGCCCTGCTATCCTCTGAGTTTGGAACGAGATTGTGGGATCTCATCTTTCTTGATTTTGGGAAGTAGTAGAGAGAAAATCTTCTCCTCTGTGTTTCTTATTGAGAGAATGAGAGAGTGAGAGAGATTAGGGAGTGAGAACCATCTGTAGAATGAACCTCTCATGCGTGTTATTCATGTGAGGGATGAGATCTAATCTCAACCGTCCACCTCATCATAAGGTTATTAAATAATTAATTAAAATTAATTAACTATATGCTAACCAATTAATCATATTAATTAATTAAGCATATTTATATTTAAATCATATTTAAATACAATGCTCTCACATAATATATAGTTTTAATTAAACTTAATTAAATCACATTTAATTAAATTAATTAATTAATTTAATTAATTCTTCGATCAATTAAACATCACATATATTTAATTAATCAAACATTCGAATCATATTCAAATGTGCATCTCTCTTATAACCTATAGTTTTAATATAAATCATATTCACATTGAAATTAATCTATAGTTTTAATTTAATTAAATCACATTTAACTAAATTAAATTGAACAATTAATTAATTCAAAATTAATTAATTTTATAATTAATTAAAAATCTACCATATTTAATTAATTACATATTAGAATCATATTCTAATATATATCTCTCATATGATATAATTTAATTAAATCACATTTAATTAAACTTTAATTAACTAATTCATAATTAATTAATTAATTTACTAATTAAATATCATATACTTAATTAGCTATATGTTTGAACTCTTTCAAATATATTATTCTCTCAATTAATAAAGTTTAATCTCAAATTAAACTTTATATTATAATGTATCGCAATACATTATATTAATTGTATCTCATACAATTAACTTGATTCCCAAGATGAATTTGAACTATTCAAATTCTTTCAAGATAAATTGTTCCCAATTACTCTTTATGAGCTAGTAGGGGGACCTAATGGACCTACAGATCAGAAGCTCCAATGATATGAGATTAACTGACTAAACTCATTAATCAAGTTAACCAATATTCATTAACTGTGGGTCACTCCACTAAAGACCCACAGTTGCACTTTTCTCACTGTAGAATATTTCTGTGTCCACGGATATTGACCAATAACGGTAAGTCAATCCTTCACGAGTGTTCGTAACTACAGTTGGGTCAAATTACCGTTTTACCCCTGTGTTACCTCTGGCTCCTTAAGTACCAGTGCTCCTCTAATGAACAACCTGTTTATGGTCCAACCAGTAAACAGAAAGTCCCTCTTGGGCCAATGAGAGGGCGGGATCCCTTTGTTCAAGACCCGGAGTCACCACTTAAGGGAACGCTCATCTACTTCTCCTAGAAGCGGGAAGGAGTGAATTCCATCTTGTGTTGTCATGTCCCCAGCCCCTCATTCGGTCTTGTCCCCAAGAAGGTAGGCTTATTGAGTCGGCGTGCAGGCCACTCTCCCCCGTACTAATCAAAGGACAATCCCTCATGAGAAGGAGTTCATGACACACTCAGGATTAAGACTGAGTTACCTAGGTCATCCTATTGAAACAGTAACCTAACTAGTTAATGGTGTTACATCTAGTGGTTTACTATTTCGTGGTCCGGTCTTATGCAAACTCATTGCATAGGATACCCCCGCTCGCATGTCTCCTACATGGACGCCTTGGATCAATACGTCTGTATCGAATACAAAGAGGGCCGTATCACATAGTGTTACCAGGATAAGGTACCCAGCCTTATCCCTGTACTATAGACCTTTTAGGTTGTTACTTGAACACTGATCCCCGTATGTCCCCACATACTAGTTCAAGTTACATATCAACAACCTTGGATCTTAGTTTATTGGATTTGGGTCATATTGTGCAATTCTAGACATAATATGACAATAACACTTTATTGCATAAACCTCAATAACACTTTACTGATACAAGTGTATAATCCGTTAATCATTCACTATCTACGAGTTTTAGGACATAAAACCCAACAAACTCCCACTTGGACTAAAAATCTAGTTTAGTGGGATGTATGGGATGTACAATAATCTATACCAGCAGTGGGTGTATAAATATATGTATAATACATAAAACGTATTTACAATGTACAAATACAATAAACTAGGGCATCACTATACCCATTACATAATGGTATCACTATACCCATTACACTTTTCTCACTTGCCCTAGATTACATCTTTGTACATAACTCGTAGACCTAGACAATCTAGATGACCCTCATACACTTTAGCCGAGAGAGCTTTCGTGAATGAATCAGCAATACTTTCATTCAATTCAATGTGCTAGCTTGTCTTGCAATAGGCAAGTTCAAATTTGGAACACTTTCCAAATCAGTCAAGAACTTCCCAAGCTACACAGCCTCTAACGCTGCTACACTAGCAGCTACCTGTTCGGCCTAAATGGTCAAGGCTGCAACTATGTCATAATATAACGGCTTTCCAAATATCAAATCTTGGATAGGATTGATACTTACTGACAATCCCTACTGTATAGGGCTTATATCTCATGTCCTCAACATCTTGAGGTGTCTCAGGACACAGTTCCTTAGACAACAGAATTCCATGCCTAAAAATGTAGTGAACCCTTCTTGGAATTATGCATCTTATATCTGACTAACATCTTGTAGACATAAGACACTTGAGACAAGGTTAGCTCAACTTCTCCCAAACTTTCATTTGGAAATGAGCTGCTAGCCTCTTTTAATGTCAGTAAGACAACCTACATCATTCCCAATGATTAGGATATCAATCATATACAACACTAAGTGAGCTACTGAACTATTGATGATTACTTGTAAACACAAGACTCATCAATGTTCTGATTAAAGCCAAAAGATTTGGTTACTATATCAAATCTTAAATTCCAAGATCGAAATGCTTAGGTCAATCCATGAATACCACTTAAGCTTGCAAACCCTTTTGCTTTTGATCTTGCTTAATGGACCCTTCTGGTTGAGACCTTAAATGTCTCGTTTCCTCTTGTAAATCCACTTGTAACCTATAGGTGTTACCCCATCAAGCAAATTTACAAGATCCCAGATGGAATTGAAATACAAAGACTTCATTTCCAGGTCCATGACTTTAATCCTCTGATCGTTGTCAACATCATTCATTTTCTTTCTAAAAGATAATGAACCCTCTATGTCATCATCAAGTATGACGACTTAGGCTTGAACCAAGCCCATGTAACATTCAGGTTATAAAACAACCCTCCCACTACATCAAGGCACTCTCAACTCTTGAGATGGATGTGACTGATCAATTGCACTGCTTCATCAACAACTCTTGATGAATAGCTAGCCTCATCAACAACTTTTGTTGATGTTCTTGTAGCTTCATTAGTTTTCAACTTAAATCGACCTTACTTTGTAGCTCATGATTTCTCATGTGGTCTTCTTCTGAGAATTATTTAGCATTTGTCGATACAAATTCTTTATTCTCTTGTGAATTGAAGAAGTATCCACTTCTCGTTTCCTTTGGGGTTGCCTACTGCAGTCAATACTGCATGATCCCAAAACGAGCTAGGCAATTGAGCAGAGCTCAAGATGGATCGAACCATATCCAATAGGGTTCTATTTCTCCTAAATGAGATTTAGGGTGTGATCCCATGTACTATCAAATAGTCTTGGAATCTCAAATCCCTAAACTCAACACTTTGATCAGATCGAAGTGTTTTATCATCTCTCCCAACAAGTTTTCAACTTCAGTCCTAAGCCCCTTCGAATTTCTCAAGAGCTTCAGACTTAAGTTGCATTAGGTAGAGATATTTTAGGAGAAATCCTATGCCTCTTTATCACTTTGAGTATTAGCAGTCCTAAACAATTCAATGCTCATGACTGTTTTACTCTAGATTAGTCTTAAACATATAGGTTATTTTTCAGTCCAGCTGAATAAATGTCAACTCCCTTTCTTGAAATAAAACTGCATTAGCAGAGAAAGGTAAAGAGAAACATTGTTCTAGCATTAATGATACAAAAATCTAATTTCTGTTCATCTTAGGAAATACACATTATCCAATAATATGTATTTGCTCCAACTGAGAAAAATAACTTAATGTTCCCACTACTACAACCGAGATAACCTCTCTAGTTCTAACTTAGAGAGTTATTACACAAGCAGCAAGCTGTAGTCAGGAACTCATGCCTTTAAAAGAATAACACACATGATTTGTAACCCCTGAATCAAGTATTTAGGGAGAATCATTATTCTTTACTAATCACGTTTTCAAGACAAGTAAATAAAAAATTACGGTCTTGAACAAGTTCTCTTTTGCCAAGCAGGGTCCTATGTCATATTCACTAAGAACAATTCTTAATGAATTAAACATATAGGGCATGAGGACGTTCCTCTGTTAAGACTAATCCTTTACTTATTTACCACAATTTGTCGTTTAAGCTTGTTGTATTGCCGTTATTTATAAATTGACGTAAGACAATGCACATAAAATTATTATATAATTGCTGAAGTAACAAATTACTTGTAATATATCGCACTAACCCATTACAAATAATCCAATCAAATTCTGCAAAAACAAACAAGCAATCAAAGAAACCCTATAAAACTATTGATTTAGTTTTTGCAACGATACTTCAAAGGTTTAGAACAACAGCCACCGAAGGGTGGTCAGCCACTCCTCCTCTGAATTGAGACAATCTCAACCAAATTCTAACACCAGAATAACTCATATTCCGTTAGCATTTAGTTACCGTTGTTCGGTCAAGGATTAGTTAACAAATTAACTCCTCCCCGTAAGTGTAACCCTCCCACTTTCAGATCTCAGAGGCACGGACCAATAGGCTACCGTTAGGAAAGACAACTGTTGGTAATTAGCCTAAGCGATCCTATCCTATTCAGGAATTCACGGTGTTCCAAATCCTATGATCAGGCCCTCCGAAGGGATGGTTGCTCCAGGGCAACACGCAGGCGGATCATAGGAATCTCACGTTGTGACCTAGGGGTGGAGATCGAAGAATACGTTGACACGCGTCCCGCTCCCACTTACTATAGACATTCTCCCCATTCACCTTGGTATTGGACCATGCAAACACTTTCCGAAGGGAGGCCGCTCTAAGACGACACGAAGCCGAGCATGGATCTCACGGTGTGAACACAAGGGGACGTGAGAGTAAAAACTCGATATGAAAATCTCGTTTTTATATTTTTCCTCCCACTGAAATGTCCTACCGTATTTTAGGGTTATTTAACTTAGATAAATCTGGCTAAGTCAATCTATCTAAGTCTATGCCTATTATAACTCTTATAATAAGGTCTTTACACTAATGTCTAGGTCAATTAAACCCTTTTAATTACCTAGTGACATTGCATGCTAATAGAACAATGGTTAATTCAACTCAGGTACCGGGTCAGTTCCCAGGTAGGAAATAACTCCAGCCTAGACAGAACCTCACCAGAAGAGTTCCCTTATAACCAAGATCCTATTTGTCCTACTTACCATATTTTAAATCTATTAAAATACTAAGCAAGACATAATTTCTAATCATATTAGAAATAGTGATCTTAGGTCTAATTAATTTTAAACAATTTTAAAATTAATTCATTTTTCCTAAGATCCTATGTTTGCATGCAACTCTTTGTTATAGGTTAATCAATTCCTAATCATTAATATTATAACTATTATAAATTTTAATGAATTAGACCTATAACATGCTACTATGGTGAATAAATCAACAATCAAATTCTAATTAATTTATTACCATACAATAGCAAACATGACATTAAATAATATAACAATTATATTAACAAAGGTAATGTCATGCTCAATGCAATTTAATTTCCTTTAATTAATCTAACTCTTAAATTAATTAACCACGAAAATTTAATAACATGCATTGACTTTTTCATACATCAATATAACCCATTATATTAATAGCTCATGAAAAATTAAATGAACATATAAATTACTTATAGAAATATAACTCTTATATTTTTAAGCTAAAGTAATTTCATGCTCCATGCTTCTCAATTTTCATCCATTTAATATAACACTTTATATTAAACATTCATGAAAATTAAATTCATGCATAATCCATATATTATAACAATTATAAAATTTATGCATGAATATGCTTAACCTATGGTGTGATTATAAATACTATATGACATTCATAAAGCAACTAAATAGCTAAGTAGACGGGTTTTGGCATCCTAGGACTCAAAAAATTAGAAAAATTACATTAATTAATCTAATAAAGGTCCTATCCTGCCGTAAATAAGCATGAACAGCCTCGAACCGCGTCCAAACTCTTCGAACCGGTAAAAAATTGAGCTGAACCAGTTGAAATTAACTTGAACCATGCTGAACCATGGAGAACTGGTCAAGAACCAGTCAACTAAATCACGAACCGGGTCGAACCGTTCCTCAAACTGCCGAACCGGACCGAACCGCGTGAAACGATGAGTTTAATATTACAATGCCCACGATTTGAAGCAGTAATCAGCTCACGACCTCGACGGTTTCAAGGAAGTTAATGCTGATGCCTAGCCATATGCGCGCCTGAGTTTGATTCCCAACGAACGCGCATCTTTGTCTTTATTTTTATATCAATTTGGAAATCCCGCGAAAATGAAAAACAAACTGTCCAAACCGCTGCTCGAACCGCCGAACTGCTTGACGCATGCTCCAGCTGAAAGCCAACCAATGCTCGACACGTGTCCTCAACCTTCACGCTCTGGCAACCGCAGGCCTGACTTCGAACCCTGCTGAACGCGTATTTGTTTTTTTTTTTTTTTTATAATTTCATCTGTGATGAACAGCTCTCTGTTTTCCAGAAAACGGAAACTCCAGCCGCTGTTCTTGCTCGAAGTTACTCCAAATTGCATTAAAATGCTCCAAATTTCTTCCTCAATTGATACAATATCAACGACACGGACTTACAACACTAATTTGCAACAAAAATGCCCAAAAACAATGGGCCTTTACATGATCAAATCAAGGAAAAATTGCAAATTCTAAATGCCGAAAACCCAAACCATCTACTAGCAAAAATCATACATCAAATGCACGAATTTAATCCCACCAATCAACCAATGCAAATTTTGTAAAACAAAATTAAAATTACGATCGGCTCTGATACCAATTGAAGGATTGGAATTCCCAATTCCGTTACAGCGGAAGCAATTGGACCGATTCGTGATTTAATTTCGTTCTACTAAATACCGGTACATTGGCAATTACGAATTCATAATTCTACAAAATTAAGGTTTAGCAAACTCACCGTCGTCTGACGACTCTGAATTCTTCAAGAACGCCTTCTTGAATGCAAGGGACCAAAAATGAAATCTTGGGACACCACCACAAGATTGCCCTGCTATCCTCTGAGTTTGGAACGAGATTGTAGGATCTCATCTTTCTTGATTTTGGGAAGTAGTAGAGAGAAAATCTTCTCCTCTGTGTTTCTTATTGAGAGAATGAGAGAGTGGGAGAGATTAGGGAGTGAGAACAATCTGCAGAATGAACCTCTCATGCGTGTGTTATTCATGTGAGGGATGAGATCTAATCTCAACCGTCCACCTCATCATAAGGTTATTAAATAATTAATTAAAATTAATTAACTATATGCTAACCAATTAATCATATTAATTAATTAAGCATATTTATATTTAAATCATATTTAAATACAATGCTCTCACATAATATATAGTTTTAATTAAACTTAATTAAATCACATTTAATTAAATTAATTAAACCACACAATTAATTAATTAATTTAATTAATTCTTCGATCAATTAAACATCACATATATTTAATTAATCAAACATTCGAATCATATTCAAATGTGCATCTCTCTTATAACCTATAGTTTTAATATAAATCATATTCACATTGAAATTAATCTATAGTTTTAATTTAATTAAATCACATTTAACTAAATTAAATTGAACAATTAATTAATTCAAAATTAATTAATTTTATAATTAATTAAACATCTACCATATTTAATTAATTACATATTAGAATCATATTCTAATATATATCTCTCATATGATATAATTTAATTAAATCACATTTAATTAAACTTTAATTAACTAATTCATAATTAATTAATTAATTTACTAATTAAATATCATATACTTAATTAGCTATATGTTTGAACTCTTTCAAATATATTATTCTCTCAATTAATAAAGTTTAATCTCAAATTAAACTTTATATTATAATGTATCGCAATACATTATATTAATTGTATCTCATACAATTAACTTGATTCCCAAGATGAATTTGAACTATTCAAATTCTTTCAAGATAAATTGTTCCCAATTACTCTTTATGAGCTAGCAGGGGGACCTAATGGACCTACAGATCAGAAGCTCCAATGATATGAGATTAACTGACTAAACTCATTAATCAAGTTAACCAATATTCATTAACTGTGGGTCACTCCACTAAAGACCCACAGTTGCACTCTTCTCACTGTAGAATATTTCTGTGTCCACGGATATTGACCAATAACGGTAAGTCAATCCTTCACGAGTGTTCGTAACTACAGCTGGGTCAAATTACCATTTTACCCCTGTGTTACCTCTGGCTCCTTAAGTACCAGTGCTCCTCTAATGAACAACCTGTTTATGGTCCAACCAGTAAACAGAAAGTCCCTCTCGGGCCAATGAGAGGGCGGGATCCCTTTGTTCAAGACCCGGAGTCACCACTTAAGGGAACACTCATCTACTTCTCCTAGAAGCGGGAAGGAGTGAATTCCATCTTGTGTTGTCATGTCCCCAGCCCCTCATTCGGTCTTGTCCCCAAGAAGGTAGGCTTATTGAGTCGGCATGCAGGCCACTCTCACCCGTACTAATCAAAGGACAATCGCTCATGAGAAGGAGTTCATGACACACTCATGATTAAGACTGAGTTACCTAGGTCATCCTATTGAAACAGTAATCTAACTAGTTAACGGTGTTACATCTAGTGGTTTACTATTTCGTGGTCCGATCTTATGCAAACTCATTGCATAGGATACCCCCGCTCGCATGTCTCCTACATGGACGCCTTGGATCAATACGTCTGTATCGAATACAAAGAGGGCCGTATCACATAGTCTTACCAGGATAAGGTACCCAGCCTTATCCCTGTACTATAGACCTTTTAGGTTGTTACTTGAACATTGATCCCCGTATGTCCCGACATACTAGTTCAAGTTACATATCAACAACCTTGGATCTTAGTTTATTGGATTTGGGTCATATTGTGCAATTCTAGACATAATATGACAATAACACTTTATTGCATAAACCTCAATAACACTTTACTGATACAAGTGTATAATCCGTTAATCATTCACTATCTACGAGTTTTAGGACATAAAACCCAACAAGAATAACTAAGGATTCTAGAGCTTTATAAAGAGTATTGAGCCTAGTTGGTGATGAGTTTGAGGCAAGGGTATACTGATCCATAAAGTTGGTCATCCCATGCTTAAGAGCTTATGACTGTAGGGTTGCTTAAAGTCTGAAAAACAATAATATAAACCCCTTGAGAATATGTGTTCTAATGTTTATGATAATAGAGCTAGGTTGTGGTAAGTTCTTAGAATTGAGTTAAAAAGTGGTGATTATTTGTCCATGTCGGAGGAATCATTTTGCTGCAGCAGAGCTTGGTATTGCAGAGTGCTCAGGTAAAGGTCTAACGTAGTGTTGGACTGTCTGGTTTGATTAAGCTATTCTCTGTCTGATGTTTTGAATTCTTGAAGGAAGGTTGGTTAGTATTGCTCGGGACGCGCAATAGTTCAAGTTTGGGGGTGTGATAACTGCCCAAAAGGTAGTTATTTAGGCCTCATTTATATAGGGATTTGTGTGTCTTTTGTGCTTAATAGGGTTGGTTTTAGATATATATTATATGTTTTAACCCATTTGGAAGAATGGAAGCCTTGGAAATTACTTTGTGCAGATTATGCTGCTGGGCGACTTGAGGAAGCAAATTTTGTGCTGCAGCAAAACTGGGAGCAGAACTGCCACATCACAGCTCGTTAGCCAACTTCATGAACCGACTTCTGTTGAGTTATTTTCGGGATAGAGGAGCAAGGAGAGCCCTACACGTGTCCAAGTTGACCTAATTCAAACCTCATATCCTTCTATAAAAGGAAGTAGTCGTCCAAGTCAAAACCATTCCATGTTTCCTTGGAAGCCGAGTAGTATAGAGAGGTTGGAGACCACTAGAAGACCATCATCCGCAAGCTGATTAAGGAGATTATTATTTTCTTTATTATCTTGTGATTATGGACATGCCTACTCAGATTGTAATAAGTGTTTCCATGCCTATTATGAACTAAGTAGCTTAGGTGTTGGTTGGGAATAATGTGATTGATGTGCTTCATCTTTAGTAATATATTGACTATCGCATTTTGGTTAATTGTTATGCTTATTTCCATTTTATGCCCGCCTGGCCAGCCGGTGTGAAGAACTCTCTCTAGTTTCAGAAATGATTTAGAGAGTGTGTGGCAATTATCCACACTACGATCATTGTGTATTTGTGAACGCCAGTGACTGAGTTAGGGATAGCCAGTTGCCTAGTGCTCGATCGGTCGTACTTCATTGGGGTTGAAACACATCCCAAAAGATCCGGAGTTCCGGGAGGAATCCGTTAATAATACTGCGAGAAATGCATGATCAATAATATTGCTAAAGCATCTTTTAAAACAATCACTAAATCCTAACCAACGCCTGTCTCTAATCTATCTTCCTATTTGTTTACTTGTTGTTATGTTATTTTGTAACGCCCCGCGTTTTGAAATCGAGCCATTTTTGAGTTATTTGGGCGTTGTATTCTAATTTGGAAAATTAGAATTTAAGTTTAGCCTTGGGTCGTTAAATAAATTTCTATAACTTGGGGAAAAGAGATTTTTAATTAAGTCTTTAATTTTCCTAAAGTTTGGAGATTTGATAATCGATATTTATTTTAAATATCAAAAGACCCGAATCCCAAATTAGTTGGGTTATTCTCTTTCCCGAGTTTTTTTTTTTGGAGTTTAAGTTTTTAAATAAATTCCTAGATGGGATGTGATTCCTATTTTAAATGGGTTTTATTTCTTAAGGGTTTATTTAAAAGAAAAAGAAAGAAAAGGAAACTCAAGAGAAAAAAAAAGCCCTAGCTCTCTCAATCTTCTCTTTCTCTCTCCTCCTCCCTCCCTTTTTCGTGTAGTTCAGCAGCCCCCCCCTTGGTGTTTCCTTTCCGCCGGCAGCCCAGCCGCTACCCTCCTTGCGCCGTCGGTCCCTCCTCGCAGCTTCCCTCCCTCCCTCGTGCGCGATTCTCCCTCTCCCCTTCTCTTCGTGTTCGCGTCGCCGGCCAGCGTGTTGTAGCGTCACCGCAGCCGTCGTCGGAGTTCGCGCAGTCGCCGCCCCTGCTCGAGCGCCACCCTTCCTCTCCGCCGGCATCTCTCTCTCCGCGCGCGAATCCCTCCCTTCCCCTCTGTTCGTGTGATTTCGACTAAGGAAGCTCGTGGGTAAGTCTCTATCCTTCTCATTCCTAGTTGTTGAAGGCCCAATCTAACCCCAGAAGCCCTCCAGACCATGTTCGATAACATGGCTCAGAGAAATGCTAGACCACCGCGAAACCCTAATGGGGTACCTGAGGACTCGATTGAATCCCGGTTCATCAGGGACTTCAGTCGCTATAGGCCTCCCACCTTTGATGGACAATCTGAGAATCCGTTAGCAGCAGAGAGGTGGATTGCTGAGCTTGAGGCACTGTTTGACCTCATGAACTGCAATGACCCCTTGAAGATCAGAGGAGCGGTCTTCATGCTAAAGGATGATGCTCGTACATGGTGGAATTCTGTGGCAAGTGCCGAGGATCATGCTAACCATCCAATTTCATGGGAAAGGTTCAAAGACCTATTATATGATTACTACTTCCCGGAGACAGTCAAGGATGACAAGGAGGCTGAATTCCTTTATTTGACCCAGGAAAGTATGACCGTAGTGCAGTACGAGAGAAAGTTTACTGCGCTATCACGCTTTGCTCCTGACCTGGTCAGCACGCCGGAGCGAAAGATTAAGAGGTTCATTAAGGGCCCCCGTGAGGAGATTCGTGGTTCTGTGGCCCTGAGCAGACCCACAACCTTCGCTGAGGCACTCATAGGCGCGTTGATCATGGATAAAAACGTGGCAAGAAAAGTGCAACCTCGTTGGGGAGAACCTTCTTCGTCGGGAGTTAAAAGGAAACCTCCCCCAGTAATGGAGAATCAACCGCAGAAGGTCCAACGCCAGCAACCTGAGAGACAGGCTCCTGCCATACCCTTGTGCAACGTGTGCCGCAAGCATCACGTGGGTCAGTGTGACACAGGTGAAAAAGTCTGTTTCAAGTGTGGAAAGGTAGGGCACTATGCGAAATGGTGTCCCACCAAAGGCGAGCCTAATCAAGAAAAGCCAGTTTTGAGAGCCCCTCAAGCGCCAGGACAAGCTGTCAAGCAACGGGCGCGTGTCTTTGCGCTCATAAAAGAAAGGATGAAGTTCGCAATGATGTAGCGCCAGGTATGCTTTCTATAGCTTGATATGTTGCTTGTCTCTTGCTTTCCACTCCATGCCTTTATTATATCACTCTATGAGCTATTTTGGTTCTGAGTGTCTCTGAATTCGTATTATTTGTTTCGATTCAAGTCATTCCTTCGTTTCTGTGGCTTTTGTCTGTCAGGCAAATCTTGAGTTAGAACCACTAAGGTATCTTCTTTGGTGTTTTGTTATCTAATGATGTGAGATCTTAGCCTTGATTTGATATGTCCTGTTGCATCGGGTAGATCCTCCTTTCCAAGGAAGTTAGTGTAAACTAGTAAGTTAGTGTAAATAACTTTGCAGTTGTTATGGATGTGCATCATCTATTCCTCTTGAGCCTTATCTCAAAGCTTCAGAACTCCAAAGGAAGGTAGCACGATGAGCAAAAAGTCGTTGTTGCTAAGTGCCTTGTGGAGTTTAAGTTGGAGTCAAGGCCAAGTATCCAAAATGGTTAGGCGAGTAACTTTCGAGGACGAAAGTTCTTAAGGTGGGGAGATTGTAACGCCCCGCGTTCTGAAATCGAGCCATTTTTGAGTTATTTGGGCGTTGTATTCTAATTTGGAAAATTAGAATTTAAGTTTAGCCTTGGGTCGTTAAATAAATTTCTATAACTTGGGGAAAAGAGATTTTTAATTAAGTCTTTAATTTTCCTAAAGTTTGGAGATTTGATAATCGATATTTATTTTAAATATCAAAAGACCCGAATCCCAAATCAGTTGGGTTATTCTCTTTCCCGAGTTTTTTTTTTTTGGAGTTTAAGTTTTTAAATAAATTCCTAGATGGGATGTGATTCCTATTTTAAATGGGTTTTATTTCTTAAGGGTTTATTTAAAAGAAAAAGAAAGAAAAGGAAACTCAAGAAAAAAAAAAAGCCCTAGCTCTCTCAATCTTCTCTTTCTCTCTCCTCCTCCCTCCCTTTTTCGTGTAGTTCAGCAGCCCCCCCCCTTGGTGTTTCCTTTCCGCCGGCAGCCCAGCCGCTACCCTCCTTGCGCCGCCGGTCCCTCCTCGCAGCTTCCCTCCCTCCCTTGTGCGCGATTCTCCCTCTCCCCTTCTCTTCGTGTTCGCGTCGCCGGCCAGCGTGTTGTAGCGTCACCGCAGCCGTCGTCGGAGTTCGCGCAGTCGCCGCCCCTGCTCGAGCGCCGCCCTTCCTCTCCGCCGGCATCTCTCTCTCTCTGCGTGCGAATCCCTCCCTTCCCCTCTGTTCGTGTGATTTCGACTAAGGAAGCTCATGGGTAAGTCTCTATCCTTCTCATTCCTAGTTGTTGAAGGCCCGATCTAACCCCTTGCGCTCATTCCGACTAGTTTCGTGTCCGTCCAGCAGCGGAGTTTCCGTTTTCTCGCATTTTTGTCTCTGTCCAGCATCGTTTTCGGGCGTTTTCGGCGTCGTTTGGTGATTTCGGTAAGCTTTAACTCTTACCCATTCTTGGTTAGAGTTTACATTAGATTACCCAATGGATTAGGTGCTGGAAATTATAAGAAAACATTGAAATTCTATTCTGCAGAGTCGTAAAAGTGTTCGATTGAGTTCGAATCACTTAAAGCTTGAATACCCATTGCCCAAGGATCGTTCTAGTGCGTTGTTCGAGGTTATTGCAACCCGTCTAGCGTGAAAACGGGTTCGTTTGAGTAAGTTTCACCCCTTTCCCTAAGACTCGTTAGCTTTAAGTCGAGTTGCCGTTATGTGTTAAGCTTTAAAAGCATGTTAAAAATCATTACCCATGCTTATTCGACTTCAATATTAGAATGCCCAAGTTGTTGAAGTGCTGGAATTTAGTTTAATATTGAAATTCTGATCTGCAGCGCCGTAAAAGTGTTCGATTGAGTTCAAATCACTTAAAACTTGAATACCCATTGTCCAAGGAGTGTTCTATCACGCTGTTCGTGGTTAGTATAACCCGTCTAGCGTGGTATCAAGGTCGTTTGGGTAGTATTTGTTGCGGTTTTTGGCTTAAAAACATGTTTCTATTAATGCCCATTATGTGTCGTCGCCTAATTAGTCTTACCCAACCCTTGTAGGTCCTTAAATCATGATTTAGGAGGTTTATGTTTGTTGTTCGTGGTTTTAAAAGCATGCTAAAATTATCTTATATCAATTGCCTAAGCCGAGTAGCGTTGCCCAACCTCTAGGAGTCCTTAGAATCCAAGTTCTTGTCTTTTACTTTCTGTCCAACGGCTGAAAAGCCTTGGCTATAGCCATTCGATGAGTACCCATTGCCCGTTGTGCCTCAGACATGGTTGCCCATGGTCTAAAGGCTTTGGGTTTTTAATTTGGGGAATTTTGAGTGGTTATACGATAAGGAAATAGACTTTCCTCAGTTGATTTTGACCCTTCTAGTATGTTTAAAGTATTTAGTAAGTTAGTTCTAATTTTAGAATTTATTCTTGTTGTTTAGGAGCTTATCTAAATCTCTTGAGCAGTTTAAGGAGTTCTTAGGAGTGCTCGTAAGCTTTTCGGTAAGTAGTTTCTATCCGTTGAGTCTGTTTGACTGCATGAGCATGCTTGCTGTTTATCGCTTTCCTAGTATGCCTCGTTGTCTTGTGTTTGTTATGGAATTTGATTTATGTGTTAGAAGTGCTGTTTGATCGATATTAAAGCATGATGAACTGTTGGTTGTGTTAAGCACGTTGTCTTATTGCTTTTGAGCTATACTGCATGATAGTCAAGTTGCATGGTCTTGTGTGCTCATTGAGAGGTGAGTCGGGTTGTGTGAGCGGAGCGTGACGCGAAAATCACGTGTTAAGATTGCGCTACATGACGCGAAAATCATGTTATTGGTGCGGAGCGTGACGCGTAAATCACGTGTGGGTTGTGAGTGCGGAGCGTGACGCGTAAATCACGTGCGAGTGTGCGCTGCGCATGGCGCGTAATTCATGTGCTGGGTGTGAGTGCGTTACATGACGCGGAAATCATGTTTTGGTGTGGAGCGTGACGCGGAAATCACGTGTTAAGTTGCGTTGCATGGCGCGGAATTCATGTGCATTGGTGCGTGGCATGATGCGTAAATCATGTGCTAAGAAAGCGAGCATGGCGCGGAATCCATGTGGGTTGCATAGCATGTCGTGTGTTTACATGAGCCATTCTTTTGAGTTAACAAGAGTTTTGTTGATGAGTTATCGTTTTGTGGAGCATGATTATGTGTTTATTGCTTAAGAGTATGTTGGATGCGTGTGCCTAGCATGTTGATTTTGTTGTTTGATGCTTGATGGCTCACTGAGTGTGAGCTGCTTACCAGTACCGTGGTTGTACTGACCCCTCCCCTTTCTCCCCCCAACATTTTAGATGATGCAGGTGTTGGCGGATATTATGAGCCCGGTGGTGCTGACGAGGAGACACACGAGGAGTGACTCCACTGGCCTAGGCATTTTGTTATCTAGAAATTAGTTTTTCTATTTTGGTTATTAAAGTAATTTTATTCCTCTGGTTGTAAGAGATAGTGTTATGTTTCTTCTTTCAGAGGCTTGTTTAGTTGTTTTGTTTTGAGAGGATAGGTTTAACTTTTGAGAAGTTTTACTTGAAGTTCGATGCCTTATTTTGATAAAGCTACGTCGTGCTAATAATCGAGTTGCATGCTTTTACTTAGTAAGTTTATATTTCTGAAGTTAGTTGTGAATGCGAGGTCTGACTCGCTTTATTGTGGAGTATGGGTTTCTGTTGTGTGATAGTGGAGTTGTGGAGTGTAGTTGTGGGTTGAATGTTATTTAGAAGTGTGTTTTATGTTTAGCAGGTAAAAAGAAAAATTTTGGGTTAGTCCTATGTATGCCGTTATGCTGCCGAAATTTTCGGTGCAATCGGTTAGTTTGGGTTGAAAGTTAGTAATGTCGCTAGGATTAGTTTAGAAAAATCCTGGGGCGTTACATATTTACTTTGCTACAACATAATTCTTATAAAACCCAATCATTTTTATTACCTTGAAACCATTAAAAGATTCATACAAAATAGATAAAGTGGAAGCTAATTCAGGACTCGGATTGATAATATTACTTGCTGCAGACTGTGTATGCTTGCACAGGAATTCTAGAGTCTTTTTATACCATATTTCTACTCACTCATATCTTTGGTTGGCTTCAGCTTTGGCTTTAAACAATCTGTCGTCCTTGTGCTCAATCTGGATCTTGCCTTGTGCTCAACTGCATTGGCAATCTGATTTGCCTTGATTATGTGATCTTGGGGTCACTTTTGAGGTCTTGGATGATCGACTTCAGCTTTGGCCTAGGGTAGGCCTCGGTCTCGACCTAAGGATGACCATAGTTTAGGGTCGGCCTCGGCCTTGGCCTAAGGATGACCATAGCTTAGGGTTGGCCTCAGCCTGATAGCTTCTTCCTCTTAGCCCCCAGCCTTGTTCAAGTATACGCCGCCTTAGTTTTGGATGTTTGATGGAATGACTTCCAACCCTTCGACTAGCTTCTCTTCCCGGTGCCTTCGATCTTGTTAAGACTTGTATTTGCTTTTGATTTGTCCTCCAAAGATGGTTCTGATCTCTTGTGGGGTTTCCTCTTAATCTGTATGGATGAACATCTCTGGTCGCCCTCGGCCTGGTCAGCCTCGGCCTTGTCGGCCTCGGCATGGTCAGCCTCTGCCTGGTCGGCCTCGGCCTCAGCCTTCGCACTGTTCGTCTGGCAGTCGTTGTTTGTCTTAGAGGCCTTCGCGCATAACTCTTCCTTCGATTTCCGCGAATGATGGTTATTTTCTGAAGTTTCTAGGTTTGGATTATGGTTTCCCTTTTTCATCCTCTTGCCCATTAAGTGACCGATGTGCAGATTTAGCAAGCTTTCTTCCCCACAGACGGCGCCAACTGTTGATGGTCAAATTTGGTCAGGAGGAACTCATCTGACCTTCACGTGCCACCAACGGTAAATTTGTAGATGAGGGGGAAGACGTGACCTGCAAGACGGTAAACCTGCACACCGGTGTGGTGCTTGCCACACCAGCTCCGATGCTTAAGTCAGCAAATAGAATGATGGGAAGCAAGAAAGTAAGAGCAAGAGGAGAGTTAGAGAATAGAGAGAAGTGTTTGGGGGTAGAATTCGGGTCCTCTCTTCAATGGCGAAGAGGGGTATAAATACCTGCTCATGCTCCTAGGGTTTTTAGGAATTCGGAGGCGTTTCGAGACAAATCAGGTGGAACCGGGGCGGCCAGAGGCAGTGGGGACCAAACGGAGCCTGAGGAGCCCGACTCGCGCAAGTGGGCCGGGCAGGGGGTCGAGCCAAAAACTCGACCCCTTCGGTCTTGGCCCGATCAAGCTCCAGGGTCCATCTTCCAGCCCTATTTCTGTCCGGTTGTCCTCATCAGCTCCTTGTACATCGGAGTGGTCCAAAATTACCTATAACAATATGTTTAAATAAAAGGATTTTATGCATAAACAACTCATTTTTAACATTGTATAATTACAACCGTCCAAGAAATAAACATTGTATAATTATTATAAATTTGGTTGGTTTCAACAAGGAAAGTGAAAAAAAGGATAAAAATAATCCACACGTTTTATCTTTTTCTAAAAGTCTTTATTTTAATGAGACAGCAGATTTAGCATTTTTAGAAAAAAATTGCAAATATAGCAATTTTTTTAAATGTACTTTTTTTATTCTGTTTTTACCCCTATTTACAAATTGTCTTGGGTTTCTTTCTTCTTAATTTTTCCTCCTTTTTTTTATTTTGCTTTTCTTCTTCATCTTTTATTTTTTTCTTAATTTTTCATTCCTCTTTTTTTATTTTGCTTTTCTTCTTCATCTTTTTCTTTCTTCTTAATTTTTCATTCCTCTTTATTGATTTTGCTTTTCTTCTTCATCTTTTTCTTTCTTCTTAATTTTTCATTCCTCTTTATTGATTTTGCTTTTCTTCTTCATCTTCTTCCAGTTCGTTGAAGCTCTACACTACAGCCAAAGCTCGCGCTTCTTCGTTAATCGTTTTAGCTGCCAAGAACCAATGTTACTTATGATTAAAAAAAAAGTGAGATGTCATGTCTTTAGTTTTAACTTTTGCTTCTAGATGTTCTATCACTTGATCTATTGGATCAAATTTCACTATGGAAGGCGGTAGTCTAAGAAAATTCATTTGTCCTCTTTCCTTTCTCGAGCATTTATATGTGATTTTAGTCCCAATTTTTATGATCGACTGAAATATAAATATTGAAACTTTGATGAATGCTCGAATTTCAGTTTCTTGGGTGCGATTGGATGGTAGCAATTGGATGGTAGCAATTGGAGAAGACGAGTTGTTGATCCTTTAATTAGAAATGAACCCGAGATTGGAGGTTGTATATATCCGACATTGTGATTTAATTTGTAATTTTAGAGTCACACTTTAATTTATATTAGTGATGATGAAGTAATAACCTATTTTACGTAATACAAATAGATCAATATATAGTTTAACATTATCAATTTGCATATCATACCACATCTTCTGTATTGTAGTTCTTGCATCCATTCATCAACTTGCTTTTCAATTTGCAAATCAAACCTGTTTTTGTGTGCTAGGCTTTAAAAATTATATTTTTGGTTGAGAGTCACTTGTTCGTAATGGTTATTTTTGGATTTTATGTTCTAATTACCAGAAGAGGCTTAAATTTTTTGTTCAATTTATGATTGTAGTATAATAATTTTGGATGAGTTTCTAATTACCGAGATGATTGCAATGGAAAGTACTTTACTAATAGATTTCAATTAAATTGATTTCTATCAGTAACAATCATTGGTAGACTTCAATTAATTGATAATTAACTGATTTCTATGCGAGAGAGAAATTGATAGACTTCAATTAACTTATTTTTATCCTCGATAGAAAATGATAGATTTGAATTAAACTAATATGTATAAGTGATACAAGTCAATAAACTTCAATTAAATTGATTTCTGATATAAACTGACAAACTTCAATTAAATTGGTTTCTATCAGTGATAGAAACTAATAGTCTTGAATTAAATTGATTTCTATTAGTGATAAAAACTGATAACCTTGAATTAAATGGTTTTCTATTAGTGATTATCACTGATAGACTTAAATTAAACTGATGGATAGAAACTGATAGCCTTGAATTAAACTAAATTAATAGCCTAGAATTAAATTGTTTTCTATCGGTGGCTATCACTGATAGGCTTGAATTAAGCACGATAAAAACTGATAGATTATGATTATCAGAGTCTATCAGTGATACACACTTATAGACTTCGATTAATCAAAGTCTATCAATGTCTATCACCAATAGACTCCGATTAATTGAAATTTATCATCAAAGTCTATCAGTATTTATCACTGGTAGACTCCGATTAATCGAAGTCGATCAGTGACTATCAATAATAGGGACTGATAGACTATTGGAGATACTAAGGGCATTTTCGTAATTTAACGTACTTTCTGTTATTTCCACAAATAATTTTATTTGTTTGCTATTTTTGCAATACTTTTGCCGGTTTTTGCTATTTGTGCAAATTCCCCTATTTATTTTTATAAATTTAATGATATCCTTTTGTTTGTCTTGATAGAAAGGATAGAGTAAAATTACAAACAAGAACTTATTCTCTCCCCCATGGCATCATGGAAATTAGTCCATGGTGAGTCAATGCACCAACTTCTAGGAAGTTTGGGACAACCAAGGAGGAGATAATTTTGAATTTTAAAATTTTTTTACCTAACTTGTTTGAATTTAAGGATTATTTTCTTACTTTTGTTCCACCCTTAGTTAAAGTGTGTGCCTCCAAAAAATAGCACCTCAACAACCTCTATTGTTGTAAGTCACAAGTTTCTCTCCGAACTATCCATCATTGAAAGATTCCTACCTTTATTTTATTTACTACTTCATGGTAAATTTTTTTTTTTTTATCTACACTTTTATGAAAATAAAAATTTATGACTTGTTTGGTTAGAGTTTTAAAAGGATGAGAATGAACTTAAACATAGAAACCCATGTTTGATCGGAATATTTGGATTATTGTTCTTGGAAAAGAGAGATCATGAATAGTTTAGGACTTTTAAATATATATATTTTTTTTTGACATAAACTTTTTAATCCAATCTGAATTGATAGGTTTCGATTAGACCCTTCTCCCCCAATCTTCTTTCATTTTTTTGGTTTTTTTTTTTTTCCCTTTGATATTTTTTACCCCTTTTTTTTTCTTGAATCCTCTTTAATTTTCTTCTTATATTTCTTTCTATATCTTTTTTTTTTTTTAACATTTTTCTCTTCGTTGTCTTTTTTTTTTTTCCTGTTACTTATCTATTCATTTTTCTCCTTCTCTTATTTTCTTTTCTTTTCTTTTTTCCTTTTTTTCATTATCTTCTTACTTTCTTTTCATCATGAATTACATGAAAATTTTGATAAGATTGTATAAATTTTCCAACAAGAGCATAGCTCAATTAGCATAAAGTTGTATTGATAACTAGGAGGTTTGTGGTTCAAATCCCCCCACCCCAACTTTGATTTCCATTATTAACAAATTAACAATTAAATTATTGCCAAAAATGGTAAATCAAAGTAGCATGCTGCAAACAATTTTATTAAATATAACTCTTTATATTTAACTAGGTAATTGCATGCATCATGCTTATCCATTTTCATGATATTAATATAACTCAACTATATATTAAAACTCATGAAAATAAACCATGCATTTCAATTCATACATTATAACTAATTATAATATATATATAAAATGCATGAGCATGTTATATAACCTAAGGTGAGATTTTAAATCTAAATGACATCCATAAAGCATTTAAATAGCGTATAAACCGATTAATTTGCCCCTAGGATAAAATAAAGCACATAAATTACAATAATTTAAGCTATTTTATCCTAAAAACATCCTTCTGCAGCTTCAGAACCAGGCTAGACTGCACGAACAGACCCGAACCGCTTCGAATTGGACCCCAAAATGCCAAACCAAGCTTGAATTGGGTTGGATCGGACCAAACGAGCCCCAGACCAGCCCCAAATCACTGAACTGGACCGCCTTCAGCCGCCCCTCACAAAACCTAGCCACTTGCCGCAAGAAATCGTGATAGCGTCGCGAGGCTTATGTGACCGTAGACCTCCGCCTCGCGAAATCGCAATGCTCTATGAACAGCATCGCGACTCTTCTGCGTCTGGAAGCAGAATCTGGGCATTCCAGCTGTTGTTTCTTGCATTTGGCCTTGTTTTTGGAAGTGAATTTCAACGATCTTCATCATCGAACACCCTATTCTAGACTCGGACTTACAGAGGATAATAGATTTATAAAATATGCCAAAAAACGCAGGGGCCTTAACATTGAACCATTCAAGAAAACGTAAATTTATGGTCAAATTAATTGAAACCATTTATACGCAAACCATAACATTCACAATACATAAATCCCACCATGGACAAATTGCAAATTTCAATTTAAAATCAAGAACAAATGAGTTGGCTCTGATACCAATTGAAGGGATAACAACCCTATGCAGCGAAAAGAATTACCGAATCTACTCAGAGTCTTAGATTCTAATTGAAATACCAATACAATTTGCAAAATATTACAACAATAAATATATATTTAATGGGTTGTATGTAGGCTATAAACATGCTAAATGATTAACTAGATTGATCCTAGTGATCAAAGATTTCATAGAAAACCTACTTTTGTAGAAAGCCTTGATCGATTTGCCTTTTCTTACTAATAAGATCGAAAATGCAGCAACCTTGTTGTGCGAACACCACCAATCGGCTACACCGGTATATCTCTAAGACTTCTTGAAGCAGGAGACTTGTGGGAGTCTTTTGGGAGAGATCTCTGAGAGAATGAGAGACAATGGGATGCCTTTCACCCCACCCTAGGGGTCCTATATATAGGTAAAGGCTAAGAAATTTTCCTAATAGGAAAAGACCTTTTCCTAATAGGAAAAGACCTTTTCCTAATAGGAAAAGACCTTTTCCTAATAGGAAAAGGTCTATTAATAAGTTCAAATCTATTATCTGAACAATATCTAATTTTAATAAATAAATAATTAATTCCATAATTAATCGATTACCCAATTAAATATCATATATTTAATCTTAGGGATTTTATTAAAATTAATATGAATCCAATTAATATTAAAATTTATTTGAACTCTTTCAAATATTTTCTCTCAAGAATTAATTTTTGAAATTAATTCAAAAATTATATTATAAAGTTTCATAAACTTTATATTATAATGCATCAACATACATTATTCGATTCCCCAGATAAATTGAACATTTTCAATTTATATTTAATTGCATCAAGTCTCTTTACGAGCTACCAGTGGGACCTAATGGACCTACAGATCAGAAGCTCCAACGATATGAGACTAATCGGCTTAAAGTCATTAACCAAGTTAGTCTCCATTTGTTAACTGTGGGTGTAACGCCCCAGGCCCAGGATTCGGAATCCGAATTCGACCCTTAACGGCCTCGGCATTCCCCTACGACCTGGCCACGCCACCATACTTGTTTGATACTACTTCTAAGATTGAAGATTGTCCCCCCCAAACCAACACGGGGTCCTTTTAGCATGCTTTGTCCTCACTCACATGCTTCCTAGGAAAATTTCCAGGAGGTCACCCAACATAGAACTTATCCAAGCCAAGCAAGCTTAACTTCAAAGTTCCTATGATTGAGCCACCGAAAAGGAAGGTGCACCTTGTTGGTATAGGTAGTATCTATCAATTGTTTTAAGCTTATCTTGACCATACTTTCATGTCCTCAGGATCCCTCTCATTTAGATGTGGCCTTAGTTCATTCATGTACCCCTCCTAACTCGGGTGTTACAGTGGGTCACTCCACTAGAGACCCACAACTACACTCTTCTCACTGCAGAATATTTTTGTGTCCATGGATATCGACCAATAACGACAAGTTAGTCCTTCACGAGTGTTCGTATCTCTAGCTGGGTCAAATTACCGTTTTACCCCTGAGTTACATCTACCTCCTTAAGTACCAGTGCTCCTCTAATGAACAACCTGTTTGTGGTCCAACAATCAAACAGAAACCCCTCTCGGGCCAGTGAGAGGGTAGGACCCTCTGTTCAAGACCCGGAGACATCACTTAAGGGAACACTCATCTACTTCCTCAAAAGTCGGGAAGGAGTGAATTCCATCTTGTGTGATTATGTTCCCAGCTCCCCACTCGGTCTTGTCCCCAAAATGGTAGGCTTATTGAGTCGACGCACTGGCTACTCTCACCCATACAAATCAAAGGACAATCTCTCGTGAATATGAATTCATAATCCACTCAGGATTCAGACTAAGTTTCTTAGGTCATCCTCGTGAAATAGAAACCTAACTAATTAACGGTGTTACAACTAACTATTACTATTTCGTGGTCTGATCTTATGCAAACTCATTGCATAGGATACCCCACTCGTATGTCTACTACATGGACGTTTTGGATCAATACGTCTGTATCAAATACAAAGCGGGTCGTATCACATAGTGTTACCAGGATAAGGTACCCAATCTTATTCTTGTACTATAGACCTTTTAGGTTGTTACTTGAAAATCGATCCCCGTATGTCCCCACATACTAGTTCAAGTTACATACAAACTGTAACGCCCAAGGATTGTAATAAGTATCCTAGCGACATTACTAACTCTCAAACCAAAACTAACCGTGTGCACCGAAAATTTCGGCAGCATAACGGCATACATAGGACTAACGCAAAATTTTTCTTTAACCTGCTAAGCATAAAACACTTCTAAATAACATTATTCAACGACTCCACCATACTACAACACAACAGAACTCCACAGAACCAATAGCCGGCCAGGCCTCGCATAAGCAACTACTAACTAACCAAAAATACAACTTTAACAAAGCTTGTAACATTAATTCATTCAAAACAAACTTAATTATTAAAAACTAATGAATAGATTGAGTTCTTCCAAACAAACATAACTAGACCTAGAGTCTCACAAGAATGAATACGAAAGTAAAACAATTAGGACAAACAACTGTCCAACCAATGAAAACATTACTATCCTGTCCAAGTTAAACAACAAGCTATCCGACATGAAAGTAAAAAGGAAAACAAGGCAAACTAGCTAAGGTCCTTCCTCATATGCCTCCTCTGCATCACCATGATCCACGCAGTCCTCATAACCTGCAAAATTCGGTAGTTGGGGGGAGAGAGAGGGGAGGGGGTCAGTACACTAAGGTACTGGTAAGCAGCCCCTACCTAAGAAGCCATCAAACAACAATCAAGCAAACAACATGCTTTTCATGCACAAACAACATGCTTTTAAAAGCGGTAAACACAACGACATGCTCAAAAGATAGTAAAGCGAATGACTCTCCTAAGCCATAACTCATTGATCGGTTGTCAGTGTGCTTAACAAATTAATGCAAAATTGTCGTAGATATATATCAATCCAAGTATAAATTGACAAAATCAAGTAATACCTAGTGAGTCTAGGGTCAAATCCACATGGAAAGGTTATTTGCAAAGCTTTAATAATTTTTACTGAGCTAAACTCAAAAACGCGTGATATTATGAAAAACTAAATAAGAGAGTTGAAGAGTATGAAGAAGAAATATTGCAGGAAAGTAAAACATGTGTTGAGAGTAAAGAGAGAAGTATTAAGGAGAATATTATCAAGGTTGTTGAGATCGCAACCTCATGCGTTTATAAGAACCTTGTAGCGCATACCATGACTAATTGATCCATTAATGCCTAAGTGAGAAAAAACAGAAGTTTTCCTTCCGGTACACCTTCTGCCTTTGCCATAAAACTATCAATTGGTTATTTGGCTAGTTCATGCGTGGTCTTAGTTCTCTTAACAAGTTACAAGGGACTGCGTTAGTCTTAACGCAATCAAAGATCATTCATGCACTATCTTATAGCGGTAGTATTAATGCTACCAAGACTACATGCAATGCGCTAGCTTGTTCTACTTAGATATGTCCGCATGCATTACCTGTCAGAGATTTATCATGCTGCTACCACATCCGGCTGGCCAGGTGGGGGTTAGTAATGAAAATAGTATCACGACTAAGTAGAAGGCAATAATGTTTCATTAAATCAAAGTATGCGCTTACAAAATAGACTTATCACCGCATGGGTGCTTGCGCTAAGCCTTGATGAGGAAATTTAGCTCATACGAGCAAAACAATACATTACGCAATACATCACAAATGCAAGTCTACTCTTAATCACAACTTTCTGTGATTTCTCTTTCTCCTTGCTACTTGATCTTCATCTCTTCCCTCTCGTCCCCTTTTCTTTGAGCAGGTGGCTTTTATTTATAGGTGAAGGAAACTGACTTCTCCAAGGAATTAGAAAACTTGCTTCAGTCATCTTCAGCCCACTTGCGCGTCAGTTGTGTCAGCATGGTCTTTTCATCCATCTTGTTTGTTTCATGATCGTCTTGGGATGTGTGCTTGCGCTGAGAGAAACTTGGGCAACAAACAACTGAATTAATTGTGTTAGCACCTTATATTTTTATAATTTCGTACCGCATCCAAAAATATAGGCTATCGCAGAAAACCATCGCATTTTCCTTCCTTATTGCGTTGAAGTAACGCATCAATGTATCTTTTGGCCTTGTTTTAGCTTAAGTTTAAAGGATTAAAACTTGTTTTTTGCAAGTTATCAAACCCCCAAACTTAAACTATTGCTTGTCCCCAAGCAATGCCTATTATCTACTTTGCGAGGGTAACTTAGCTCTTCAACGCCTTTGATCCTAACATCCTCTTTTCTCTTTTTCTTTTGCGCATTACTAAACAGGATTGGACTTCTGTCAAATTCCCTTCATTGCTTAAGGAAAGTTCCTTGCACTTAGATTTTACCTTGCGATAACTCAGCCAATCTTCTCTTTATGTCCTGGGCACATAAAACTTTTATTTTATATATATATATATATAAGTAGATGGCAATAGACATCAAAACACATGCTTTCGTTTTGGCTTACCCACATTTGTGATGAAAGGTATCCAACTACCGGCATTACATTTTTTTTACTGTCTTATGCGCTCATGGGATGCGACAAACTATGGAATCCCATGAGTGTCATATATGCCCTTGACTACAAACACATCGCATTCCAGAGGAACGCATGAGTAATTTATTTATGCACCGACTATCGCACTCCCCCAAACTTAAAATGGACAATGTCTCCATTGTGCCCTAAACTTAAACTGGAGCGCATAGACTTAAGGAGATCAAGGCTGAGGTGCGACAGGGTCGAAAATGCGAAGGGATTTTTCTTAAGGTCTGAGGAAATGAAAATAGAGGAAAAACCAATAAACTAATGCGGGAAAGAAAACTAAGAAGTTCAGATGCGGGGATTAAAACGAAGGGGCTAACACAAAGAGGTTTTGTAGATTAAGGCATTATACTAAGGCAGAAAGAAAAGTGCGATGAGATAAACGTCAAACTATATTAATAGATGCGAGACAAAATTACAAACAAAATAGGGCGCAAACACCGAATTTAAACAAAAGAGAAGTCAAAATAGAAAATATTTCTTTACTCCTGCAGAGGCGGAGGAGGTGGCGGTCTGGGATGTCTCGACGTAGGAGGAGCCATGGAGGCGCGTACTTGGGATGTTCCTGCGCCATTAGGTCTTGGTTGCGCAGGTGGTCGCATGACTTTGGCGTGACTGGGAGACGACTAAAAGACTCTGTCCAACGCATCAGAAAGAGGACAAGGGCGTTAAGTTTAAAGGATTAAAAACTTGCTTTTTGCAAGTTATCACTCATGCATCTCTCCAAGTTTGATCCTTCGAGTCGCACTGTCCCTTGACCATTTGTACCCAGAGCCACAATGCTCTCTACGGAGCTCAGTGTTCGACCCTTGACCATTTGTACCCAAGGCCCCAAACTGTGCATCGCCCCTTGACCATTTGTACCCAAGGCGCACCGATGACTTAGCAAAGTATTGGCCCTTCCCCATGTGCCCAACACTTGCTTTCTAGACTCATCACACCGACCCTTGACCATTTGTACCCAAGGCCTCAATGCTCCTCTTAAAACCAATGGTGACATGCCACCCCTCGACCATTTGTACTCGAGGTGCACTGACACTCACCCAACTTTCCTTTTTCACATTTAGGTCCCTAACCTCTTGTTGGGTTCCTAGGGTGAGTAAAAATGATATGCACATGGGCCCTAGAACTTTGTGCAAGTATACACAGTCCGCAGCAAGTAATAAGTGTATTTATCGAATCCAAGGTCTGAATTAGCTTCCACTTTATCTATTTTGTTTACCTTTTTAATGGTTTCAAAGGTGGTTAAAATGATTGATTTTTATAGAATGTTGAAGAAAAGAAATGACAGAACAGAAAGTAAACAAATAGGCAGACAAATTAGAAATAGGCACTGGTCAGGATTTAGTAATTGTTTTATAAGATGCTCTAGCAATATTATTGATCATGCAAAACTCTCACAGTCTTATTAGCAGATTCCTCCTGGAACTCTGAATTTTTTAGAATGTGTTTCAACTCCATTGAAGCTCTACCGATCAAGCACTAGGCAACTGGCTATCCCTAGCTCAGTCATTGGCGTTCACCAATACACAATGATCTAGTGTGATTAAATGCCACACACTCCCTAAATCATCCCTGAAACTAGAGAGTGGTATTCATACTAGCTGGCCAGGCGAGCACAAAATAGAAATGAGCACAATAATTAATCAAGATGCATCAATCAATATTTATTCATAGAAGTTAAGCACGACAATTACATGCTCCCTAACCAACGCCTAAGGTTACTTAGTTCATAAAATGCATAGAGACACACGTTACAATCTGAGTAAGCATATCCATAATCACAAAATAATTCAAGAAAATATTAATTCCCTTGATCAGCTTGCAATTGATGGTCTTCTTGTAGGTCTCCAATCTCTCTCCTCTATTCGGCTCCCAAAATTCAAATCAGAATGATCTCTTCCCCAAAAGTGGAATGAATTTTACTTGGGCGGCCATCTCCTTTAATAGAGTGATAGGAGGCTTGAATTAGGTTGACCTAGACACGTGGATGACTCTCCTTGCTCCTTTATCCCGAGAATAGCTTAACAGAATTCAGTTCATTCAATTGGCTAACGAGCTGTGACGTGGCAGTTTTGCTCCAAGCTTTGCTCCAGCACAGATTTTGCTCCCTCCAGTCGCTCAGCAATACATTCTGCGCAAAATAACTTCCAAAGCATCCATTCTTCCAAATAGGTTAAAACATATAATATCTATCTAAAAGCAACCCTATTTAGCATAAAAGACACACAAATCACTATAGAAATAAGCCCTAAATAACTCCCTTTTGGAGAGTTATCATACCCCCAAACTTGAACTATTGCACGTCCCGAGCAATACTAACCAACCTTCCCTTAAGATTTCAAAACATTAGACAAAGCATAGTTGAATCAAAGCAGATACTTCATTTTCACTAACCGATCAGGGATGGCTTAATAGGAGGAGATTTTCTTTGATTTAAATCTAAAGACTCAAAAACATCCTCACATCTAGACACTTCTTTTTCACTTTTTCTTTCTAAAGAACAAACTTCTATATCCTCTAAACTAACCTCTCCATGATCTTCCAAATGCTTGTCAGCCGAATCGTACATTGTTGTCTCAACAATTGTGTTCTCCAGAATCCTAATGAAAGAGCAATCTTCCATTTTGTCTGGATACTTCATGGCCTTAAACACATTAAATTTCACTTCCTCATTATAAACTCTCATTATTAATTCCCCTTTTTGAACATCTATCAATGCCCTACCAGTAGACAAAAATGGACAACCTAGAATAATTTGGACATCTTTATCAGCCTCATAGTCTAAGATAATAAAATCAATAGAAAATATGAGCTTATCTACCTTTACTAAGACATCCTCAATTTTACCCTCTGGATATGTAATAGACCTATCAGCTAGTTGGAGTGTGACTGTGGTAGGCCTAGCTTCACCAATACCTAGCTTTCGATAGACCGAAAGAGGCATAAGGTTAATGCTTGCACCTAAATCACAAAGTGCTCTACCCAACTCTTTTCCACCTATTGATACAGGTAAAGTGAATGATCCTAGATCCTTAGCCTTGGTTGGCAGCCCATTCTTAAGAATAGCACTACATTCCTCAGTAAGAGATACAGTTTCAAACTCACCTAACCTCTTCTTTTTAGTTAAAATATCCTTAAGAAATTTAACATAATTAGGCATTTGCTCTATAGCTTCTACTAAAGGGATATTTATGTTCAATTGCTTAAGAATCTCTAAAAACTTCTTAAATTGGTCATCCTGATTCTTAGGCCTTTGCCTTTGTGGAAAAGGTAGAGGTGGTATATAAGGTGGGGGTGGCACATAAGGTGGTTCCACATCTGGAACAGAACCAGATGCTCCAGCATCATTATTGCTGCCTCCAACACCCTGACCAGTCTCCAACTCTTTCTCAACAACAACATTTTTATCACAATTCTTTACTACATTGTGGGGTTTACTAGGCTCTTTTCTTTCCTCTAGTGGCTTACCACTCCTAAGAGTCAGTGCCTTTACTTGTTCCTTACCTTCCCTTCTAGGGTGTTCAGTATCTGAAGGAAGTTTCCCTTGAGGCCTCGCCTTCAGCTCATTAGCTAGTTGGCCCACTTGCAATTCCAAGGGTCTCATTAAAGCTTGATTACTTTGAATTGCCGCATCTGTACGAGCCATATATTCTTTCATCATTGCCTCAAGAGAACTCTCCGAATTTTGCTAGGGCAAAGCCTCCTTATTTTGCTGGGCAATGCCTGCGCTTTAGCGAATCCTGGCTGGTTCACCTTTTTCTGTGCTTGCACATTACTTCCTTGTCCTCCCCATGAGAAGTTGGGGTGGTTGCGCCAACCTGGATTATAAAAGTTAGAATAAGGGTTATTCCTCTGATTACCTACAAAAAACACAAAAGCTAGATTGCTGGAGCAAAACTCGTAGTTGTGCTCTTCACCACAATAGACACAAGCTTCCTCTGCAACTTGGTTCACCACTGCAGCAGGCTCCACAGCTGGCAGCTGCTGATGACTAAACACTGTCACATTTTTAAGAGCGTTAGCTAATATTGCAATATCAGCCCTAATGATGGACACACCATCAACCTCAAACACACTCTTAACTTTTTTATTTATGCCTCTAACATCTGACCATTGACAACTATTAGTAGATATTCTTTCTAAAATTTCATGGGCTTCATTAAAATTTTTTCCAAAACGGCCCCTCCAGCCGAAGCATCAACCATACCTTGGGTTGCTCCATTTAACCCTTGTAAAATGTTTCCATTTGGATACAGTGTGGTAAACCATGGTGGGGACACTTTTGCAAAAGCTCTTTAAACCTCTCTCAAGCCTCATTAAAAGTTTCATCTTCAAGTTGCCTAAACCCTACTATTTCACTCCTCAATTTTGTAAGGATTTGGAATTCCCCAATTCCGATAAAGCGGAAGCGTAATTGGGACCGATTCGTAGTTAATTTTGTTTATCCAAAAATACCATGCATTGGTTAAAACATAGAACAAATTCTATACAAACTTAAGGCTAAGCATACAAAATTTATTAGATCGAAATCTAAAGGGGAGAAGCAAACATACCGTCGTTGATGACTCTAATACTTCAACGGACACCTTTCTTGATTTTGGACCAAGCGTCAACAATTGGGACACCACCAATTGATCTTCCCCGCTATGACTCTGAGATTAGGAACGTAGTTGTGGGACTACCTAATCTTGAATGGGGAAAACTCTAGAGAGAAAATTCTCCCTAAAGTTCTTGAGTTGAGAGAATTTGAGAGGGAGGCTAGAGAGAATGCAAGAGTGCATTCTTGTGGCCTTATGTTGTTGTACCTAAACCCTAGGTTTAGTGCATGTTCTATTTATAGGAGAAAGGCCATGAAAAACATATTCATTTAAAATCAATTATTTTCATAACTGATTTAATCTTTTCCATAATTAATCAATTCCATGACCAACCAAGTCCATGACCAATCAATTCCATAATTGATTAACCTTTTCCATAAATGATTGATCACTTCCATAAGTGATTAAATCATTTCTATAAATGATTAATTACTTCCATAAGTGATTAATCATTTCCATAATTGATTAATTTCCAATTAATTAATTAATCACCAATTAAATATCATATATTTAATTTCAGACCTTCTATTAGTTAATTAATTAATTACCCAATTAAATATCATATATTTAATTTCAGGCCTTCAATTAATTAATTCTATAATATGAATCAAATTCATATTAAAATTTGAACACCTTCAAATTCTCTTATATCCTATAAATTTAATATGAATCAAATTCATATTAATATTTGAACTTCTTCAAATATTTATTTCTCTCATAGACTATAGTTTAATTAAATCTCATTTAATTTAAACTAAATTGAATAATTCATTCATTCATCTTCTAATTAAATACCATATATTTAATTAGACATATATTTGAACTCTTTCAAATATATCAATCTCTCAATATAATAAAGTTTAATCTAAAATGAGACTATATTTTAATGCATCACTATACATTATATTAATTTGTATCTCATACAATTAACTTAATTCCCAATATGAATTTGAACTATTAAAATTCTCTCAAGATATATTTGTTCCTAATTACTCTTTACGAGCTAGCATGGGGACCTAATGGACCTACAGATCAGAAGCTCCAATGATATGAGGTTAACCAATTAAACTCATTAATAAGGTTAACCAATATTCATTAACTGTGGGTCATTCCACTAAAGACCCACAGCTGAACTCTTCTCACTGTAGAACATTTCTGTGTCCACGGATATAGACCTATACTGGTAAGTCAATCCTTCACGAGTGTTCGTAACTACAGTTGGGTCAAATTACCGTTTTACCCCTATGTTACCTCTAGCTCCTTAAGTACCAGTGCTCATCTAATGAACAACCTGTTTATGGTCCAACCAGTAAACAGAAAGTCCCTCTCGGGCCAATGAGAGGGCGGGATCCCTTTGTTCAAGACCCAGAGTCACCACTTAAGGGAACACTCATCTACTTCTCCTAGAAGAGGGAATGAGCGAATTCCATCTTATGTTGTCATGTCCCCAGCCCCCCACTCGGTTTTGTCCCCAAGAAGGTAGACTTATTGAGTCGGCGTGCAGGCCACTCTCACCCATACTAATCAAAGGACAATCCCTCGTGAGAAGGAGTTCATGACACACGCAGGATTAAGACTGAGTTACCTAGTCATCCTAATGAAACAGTAACCTAACTAGTTAACGGTGTTACATCTAGTGGTTTACTATTTCGTGGTCCGGTCTTATGCAAACTCATTGCATATGATACCCCCGCTTGCATGTCTCCTACAAGGACGTCTTGGATCAATACGTCTATATCAAATACAAAGTGGGTTGTATCACATAGTGTTACCAGGATAAGGTACCCAGCCTTATCCCTGTACTATAGACCTTTTAGGTTGTTACTTGAACACCGATCCCCGTATGTCCCCACATACTAGTTCAAGTCACATGTAAACAACCTTGGATCTTAGTTTATTGGATTTGGGTCAAATTGTGCAATATTTAACAATAACACTTTATTGTAGAAACTCAATAACACTTTATTGAAACAAGTATACAATTTGTTTACATTCACTATCTACGAGTTTTAGGGCATTAAACCCAACAAATTTAGCATTCGTATTTGGTGGGAAATATTTACTAAGAAATTTTTCTGCTAATTCATTTCATGTCCTAATTGATCCTGGAGCAAAAGAATTTAATCATGCATTTGCTCCATCTCTAAGAGAATACGGGAACAAAGTTAATCTAAGGGCATCCCTAGGCACTCCTTGAATTACAAAAGAATCATTAACTCCTAGAAAAGACTTAAGATGTAAATGAGGATCTTCAGATGAAAAACCATGGAACTGACCCACAGTTTGCAACATCTGAAACATTACCGGTTTCATTTCAAAATTTGCTGCCTCAATTTGAGGACGCGCAATCCCTGGATTTAACTCATCAAACATTGGAAAAGCATACGCTCGAATGGCTCTGACCCTATCATTTGCTACCAAGATAGGATTCTCATCCTGATTATTTTGTTGTTCATTTTGCTCCAGCGGCTGGTTTTGCTGCAGCAAACGATTCTGGTGGGGGTTCGTTGGATCTTCAGGACCCGTGGAAGACCCGACACGTTATCCATTTGATTTTGCTGTCTACGCTGCTCTCTCCTTCTTCTCCTGAATGTCCTCTCGATTTCTGGATCAAGCTCAAACCTCACCCCAGGCGGATCGCTCATGCACCAAACTCACGCCTATAAAAACAAAAGAAACAATCAAAAAGTTCAAGAGCCAAACCACTGAAACACATACACAAAACAGATCAGATAAAAACTTATTCAAGTCCCCAGCAATGGCGCCAAAAACTTGTTGGGTTCCTAGGGTGAGTAAAAATGATATGCAAATGGGCCCTAGAACTCTGTGCAAGTATACACAGTCCGCAACAAGTAATAAGTATTTATCAAATCCAAGGTCTGAATTAGCTTCCACTTTATCTATTTTGTTTATATTTTTAATGGTTTCAAAGGTGGTTAAAATGATTGGTTTTTATAGAATGCTGAAGCAAAAGAAATGACAAAACAGAAAGTAAACAAATAGGCAGGCAAATTAGAAACAGGCACTGATCAGGATTTAGTAATTATTTTAAAAGATGCTCTAGCAATATTATTGATCATGCAAAACTCTCGCAGTCTTATTAGCAAATTCCTCCCGAAACTCCGAATTTTTTAGAATGTGTTTTAACTCCAATGAAGCTCTACCGATCAAGCACTAGGCAACTGGTTATCCCTAGCTCAGTCACTGACATTCACCAATACACAATGATCTAGTGTGATTAAATGTCCCACACTCCCTAAAGCATCCCTGAAACTAGAGAGTGGTATTCATACCGGCTGGCCAGGCGGGCACAAAATAGAAATGAGCACAACAATTAATCAAGATTCATCAATCAATATTTATTACATAAAAGTTAAACGCGGGAATTACATGCTCCCTAACCAACGCCTAAGGTTACTTAGTTCATAAAATGCATAGAGACACACGTTACAATCTGAGTAAGCATATCCATAATCACAAAATAATACAAGAAAATATTAATTCCCTTGATCAGCTTACAATTGATGGTCTTCTGGTAGGTCTCCAATCTCTCTCCTCTATTCGGCTCCCAAAATGGAAATGACAATGATCTCTTCTCCAAAAGTGGAATGAATTTGACTTGGGTGGCCATCTCCTTTAATAGAGTGATAGGAGGCGTGAATTAGATTGACCTAGACACGTGGATGGCTCTCCTTGCTCCTTTATCCCGAGAATAGCTTAACAGAATTCAGTTCATTCAATTGGCTAACGAGCTGTGATGTGGCAATTTTGCTCCCAACTTTGCTCCAGCACAGATTTTGCTCCCTTCAGTCACTCAACAATACATTCTGCACAAAATAACTTCCAAAGCATCCATTATTCCAAATAGGTTAAAACATATAATATTTATCTAAAAGCAACTCTATTTAGCATAAAAGACACACAAATCACTATAGAAATAAGCCCTAAATAACTCCCTTTTGGAGAGTTATCACCTCTATCTCACATCTATCTAGAATGCATATGTCCTGCAACGCTTCTAGACTCTCGTACTATGCCCATCAAACATATACGTGTTACCACATGCTCTCAACTCATGCTTAACTCACGAATGCAAAACAGAACCGACATGTTTTACAACCAATCAACACGCAACAACAATTCATGCTTCTCAAAGATTTCATAGATATATACATATATTCAGAGAAACAAGATCAAGAGAACAGTTATAAAGCGAGAAATCAATCAGCTTGCATCTAACAGTCAAACAGACTTCATCAGATAAGAGCTACTTACTAATAAGTGCTCCTAAGCGAACCTAAAAACCAACAGGACGAACCGGAAGAGCCTAAGGAGCCCGAACTACGACCAACAATTTGTAAGGGTTAGGAAATAATTTAAAGCACCTAGAAGACTTGAGAAAAGGAACTAGAGGTGCTGGAATTTACCGTTCAGCGTCCGAATGACCTCGAACACGTGCTGTCCAGAACCAAAGAGACTTAAAACCACCTATTTAGAGACCCTAAAGACTGGGTGTTCGAGTATAAGGCTCAATGGACGATGGGTAACAAGGCAAGGATGATTTCGAACCAGAGACGGCTTCGTGCAGCGCTGGAAAATCAAGAAATCCACCACGAAACCCAATTTAAACATCGAACAAGGGTGGGTAATCTAAATTTGAGCTTAATAAACCATGGGTAATGCTGAGAGCTTACCAAAATAGCCTAAACACGCCGAAACGATCCTTAAATCAGCCTAAACGCTCCAAAAATGCAGGAACAACGAAGATTCAACCTTCTACCCACAAGTCTAGCCGAAAAAAAAAGGAAAAGAGAATTTAAACTTGCTGCTCGAGGAACTTGAAACTGAATCGAGAGAGAAAGAGACTTTACACGCGAGCAAGGGGAAAAAAACTCAAACCGCGGGTTCTGGCCGACGCACACGAAGACGAGAGAGCTACAAGGGGCGCGGCTTAAAACGGTGGCGGCGAGCTACGAACAAGGGGGACGATGAAGAGCGCGAAGGAGAGGAAATCGAGAGAGAGAGACGTCGGAGATGGAGATTCTGTGGGTCTTGCTGCTCAAGCCGAATGTCAATGCGAGAGAGAGAGAAAGAGATGACTTCGTGGTTCTACTGTTCAAGGAAGAAGAATCTGAGGGGCTCACGGCTGGGCAAGAAGAAGAAGTTGAAGGAGAAAGGCTGGCGGTTGGAAATGCACGAAGAAGGGGGGCTCTGGCGGCTTCACGAAGAAGGAGAGGGGAAAATAAGAATTTAGGGCTTCCTTGTTTTTCTTTTCTTAAATTAAAAGCTTGAATAAAAAAAATATAACCTACCCTCACATTTAAAGACTCAATTAAGGCCCTTCAAGCCCAAATCGACTCTTAGAACGTCTACAAGGATTAGGCCAAATTTTAAATTCTAAATTTCGAAGGAAAAAGGAACTCTTGGCTTATATAAAATTAACCCACTCCAAGCAACCACCAAAAATAATAATTAACTTAAAGCAGCCAAATAGGAACTAAAACTCCGAATTAAATTATAATTTAACAGAGTTATTCGTACCTAAAAATGCGGGGCATTACACAGACAACCTTGGATCGTAGTTTATTGGATTTGGGTTAAATAGTACAGTACTTAACAATTAACATTTTATTGCAGAAACTAAATAACACTTTATTAAACACAAGTATAAAATTTGTTTACATTCACTATCTACGAGTTTTAGGGCATGGAGGCCGAATATGTAGCTGCCTGTGAAGCAACGAAATAAGTGGTATGACTCAGGAAGTTCTTGACCGATTTGGAAGTCATTCCAAATATGCACCTGCCCATCACTCTCTACTGTGATAATAGTGGTGCAGTTGCAAACTCAAAAGAACCTAGAAACCATAAAAGAGGCAAGCACATTGAAAGAAAATATCATCTCATTAGGGAGATAGTGCACCAAGGAGACGTGATCGTCACGAAGATAGCATCAGAGCACAACATTGTTGTTCCATTCCCGAAGGCTCTCACGACTAAAGTGTTCGAGAGTCATCTAGAGGGTCTGGGTCTGCGAGATATGTATGGAAAATAATCTAGGGCAAGTGGGAGGAATGTAAGAATGTAACCGGTATTCAAAACCGTGATGTACTGGGATTGTGATGCCCTAGTTTATTGTATTTGTAAATTGTTATTAATACAAGTATTTATTCACTCACTGCTATTATAGATTAATGTACATCCCACTAAACTAGAGTTTTAGTGCAAGTGGGAGATTGTTTGGGTTGGTGCCCTAAAACTCGTAGATAGTGAATGAAACAAATAGTCATATACTTGTTTGATAAAGTCGTTATTGAGTTTTTTGTTCACTCAGGTTATTAAATGAGTGAATTGCACGTTAAATAACCCAAATCCAATAAACTAGTATCCTTGGCTATGACATGAATGCTTGAACTATATCTAGTGACATAAATATGGATCAAGTTCAAGTAATAGCCTAGGAAAATGAGTGATCCTGGATCGTTCATGTAAAGACTTGCGAGTGGGGGCGTCCTAGGCAAATGAGTTTGCATAAGACCAGGACCAGAAATAAGTCACTCTTGCTTTATAACGTCGTTTACTGACAAGACTGACTATTTCAATGCGATGACCTAGGTAACTCGATCTTAATCCTGAGCTAACTATGAACTCTTGTTTATTCGGGATTATCCTTTGATTTGCATGGGTGAGAGTGGCTCAACATCGCCGACTCAATAAGCTTAACATTTTGGGGATAAGACCAGGTAGATAGCTGGGGACACAATTCTGCAAGATGGAATTCACTCCTATCCAATTTAGGGAAAGTAGAGAGGTTGTTCCTGAAGGGATAAAAGCCCTTTCGCAGCGGAAACGTACAGAACCTTAACTCTTATTTAATTTGAACTAAAATACCATACGTTGGCAAATTAAATCACAGCAGTAAAATACTATAAATCATGTTGTAAATTTATTACAAAACATGCTAATTTATATATAAAAACCCTAGATCTAATCTAGGAATGGATCCTAGTGATCCTAGATCAAGAACACTTACTTTGTATGACGTTCTTGATGCGTTTCTCCTTTTCTCTCGCTATTTGCAGAAAATTCCAGCAACGAAAAAGTCTTGATCTTGCTGGAAAATTATCACGAACACCACCACCAAAGATTGCACCGGTATTCTCTTCAAGGATGTGCGTTAGGGGCTTGTGGGAGCGGGATTTCTAAGGGATGGGAAGAATTTTCTTATCTGTATGCTTGAGAGAAAAAACACAGAGAATTCTTGAGGTAGTTTGAGAGAGCGAAAGCTTTTGCGTTTGTGCTTGAACTACGTAACCAACTCAACTAATGGGATTATACTGAGGGAGTGGTTATTCAACGGATGAAAACCACCACTCCCGAAAATCTCTCCCTATCACACGTGAGACCTAGGTTAGTGGACAAACTATTCCATCAGTTACTTTAACTGATGGAATAATTAATTTAATAATAATATTAAATTAATTTAATCAATTAAATTAACATTTAATTTAATAATCATATAAACCCTTTATAATAATTCCACATAACCCTATTGTTTTAATAAAATTAAATTAAATCAAATTTAATTAAAGTAATTAAAACTTATTATTAATTAATATAATAACTAATTAATATATTAATTAATATTATAATTAAATATCTCTCTCTCCAAATAAACTATACTATTAATGTACATCTAATGTGCATTAATTATAACCTATAGTTTTAAAATATAAATCAAATTCATATTTTTTCTTAATATTCAAACCCCTTCGAGTATTCAATTCTCCCTTAGAAATTTACCTCAACACCCTTAATGAGCTACCGGTGGGACCTAATGGACCTACAGATCAGAAGCTCCAACGATGTGAGATTAATTGGTTAAACTCATTAACCAAGTTAATTAATATTCGTTAATTGTGGTTCACTCCACTAAAGAACCACAGCTGCACTCTTCTCACTGCAGATATATTTCTGTGTCCACGGATATCGACCATCAATAGCAAGTTAGCCCTTCACGTGTGTTCGTACCCCAGCTAGGTCAAATTACCGTTTTACCCCTGGGCTACTGTTGGGCTCCTAGAGTGAGTAGAAATATGGTATAAAAAGACTCTAGAATTCCTGTGCAAGTATAAACAATCTGCAGCAAGTAATATTATCAATCCGAGTCCTGAATTAGCTTCCACTTTATCTATTTTGTGCAACTTTCTAATGGTTTCAAAGATGGTAAAAAATGATTTGGTTTTATAAGAATTATGCTTAAGCAAAATAAATGGCAGAACAACAAATAAACGAATAGGTAGGCAGATTAAAGATAGGCGCTGGTCAGGATTTAGTGATTGTTTTAAAGGATGCTCTAGCAATATTATTGATCATGCATTTCTCGCAGTATTATAAGCGGATTCCTCCCGGAACTTCGGATCTTTTGGGATGTGTTTCAACCCCAATGAAGTACGACCGATCGAGCACTAGGAAACTGGCTATCCATAGCTCAATCACTGGCGTTCACCAATACACAATGATCATAGTGTGGATAATTGCCACACACTCTCTAAATCATCCCTGAAACTAGAGAGAGGTATTCACACCGACTGGCCAAGCGGGCATAAAATAGAAATAAGCACAACAATTAACCAAAATGCGATAGTCAATATATTACTAAAGATGAAGTACAGCAATCACATTTTTCCTAACCAACAACTAAGCTACTTAGTTCATAATAAGCATGGAAACACGAATTACAATCTGAGTAAGCATATCCATCATCACAAGATAATAAAGAAAATAATAATCCCCTTAATCAACTTGCAGATGATGGTCTTCTAGTGGTCTCCAACCTCTCTATACTACTCGGCTTCCAAGGAAAATTGGAACACTTTTGACTTGGACGGCTACTTCCTTTTATAGAGACTTGAATTAGGTCAACTTGGACACGTGTAGGGCTCTCCTTGCTTCTTTATCCCGAAAATAACTCAACAGAAGTCGGTTCATGAAGTTGGCTAACGAGCTGTGATGTGGCAGTTCTGCTTCCAGTTTTGCTGCAGCACAGAATTTGCTCCCTCCAGTCGCCCAGCAACATAATCTGCACAAAATGATTTCCAAAGCTTCCATTCTACCAAATGGTTTAAAACATGTAATATCTATCTAAAACCAACCCTATTAAGCACAAAGGACACACAAATCCCTATATAAATGAGGCCTAAATAACTACCTTTTGGGCAGTTATCACACCCCCAAACTTAAACTATTGCACGTCCCGAGCAATACTAACCAACCTTCCTTCAAGAATTCAAAACATTAGACAAAGAATATCTTAATCCAACCAAACAATCCAACACTACCTTTACCCTTTACCTGAGCACTCTGCAAGACACAGCTCTGCTGCAGCAAACTGATTCCTCCGGCATGGACAAATAATCACCACTTTTAACTCAATTCTAAGATCTTTGCCACAGCCTAGCTCTATTATCAGACACATTAGAACACATATTTTCAAGGGGTTTATATTCTTTCTTTTCAGACTTTAAGCAGCCTTACAGTCATAAGCTCTTAAGCATGGGATGACCCACTTTATGGTGCAGTATACCCTTGCCTCAAACTCATCACCAACTAGGCTCAATACTCATTGTAAAACTCAAAAATCCTTAGTTATTCCATCTCTTGCCCCTCAGAATGGCGACATTTTATGATGAAGCTCACCTAAGTTCTGGGAGACAGAAAAACTGTTGGATCAACATTCATCCTTCAAAACTTTTGCTCCATGAATTTTCTCAGCAAAATTTTCAACAAGTAAATTTTTTTTTTAGCAAATAATTTTTTTCTCAGTTTTCTTATTTCCTATGTCATCTTTTGACGCGAAGACAAACTGTGGGTATCACAAATGTCCCCGGTTACTCAATAACCTAACAAATTTTAAATGAAGGAGAGGAATGCTCAAGCAAAACAATTGGAGTAGAAAAAAGTCCCCCAAACTTAAATTATTCATTGTCCCCAATGAATCATTAATTTAGCAATTATACCCCCAAACTTAAATTTTTCTATCTGAATTTTAAATTAAGCGCAGGACTAGAACTAAGCTTAAAGTGGATCATAAAAGTCAACACTACCTCCATAATCTTCTTTGCCCAGCAACAGTCCAGGCTAGAAGAAATGCTCAAGAAAAAGGTTTCTGGAGATCAGAATACCTTGATCTAATTAAGCTTAATCAGTCCAAGCTTCAAAAATTCAGAAGAAAATTAGTCAAGTTAGAGTTACTCAATGCTCATGGAATAGAAACAACTAGAAATTTCATTAAAAATATAAGAAAAGAAATTACAAAGCAGATATCTCTCGAAGAAGCAAAAAATTAAAAAGAAGCAAACATAACATCAATAGAAAAGGAGATTTAGAAAATGCGCGAGCAAACAAAAAGTCAAGAACAAAAATTATGCTCGCTCAAGACCACTGCATCCTTCAGTCCTCTTGGCCTGACTCATTTTCATCATCCTCTTCTCCTCTTTCAATCGGTGGGGGTGGAATCCAGGGGTTCAACAGATCCTCAGGGAATACAGGAAGGGGTGTATATGGCTTGGAAAATTTCTCTTGAAGCGCCTTCCTTAAGCTGGCATCTCGATTCTTAACATAGTTCCAGAAGGTTAAAGTCTGCCTCTCAGCAAACTCCTGCCTACTGGCCGAAAGTGCCAGTTGTTCTAGAATCGTGTTGATGCCGTAGATAAGCCCCCCTTGACGTACCTCCTGCATGCGCTGGAGCCGCGCCAAATTAGGCGTATCTATAATTCCCTTGTCAAATAGAATCACATCTCCCTCATCTACTGGAACCCCTACTCTTCTGCACAGCAATGTAATCGTGTTCGGAAAAAATAATTTTCCCACCTTCTTCTTCCAACAGCTAGATATTTCACCTGAAATAATTCTCCCCACATTGATGCTGAGAGACCGTAGAATCGCAAAAGCTAGAAGAATTCGTTCCCTGGAGATTGTCGAGTCGTGCGTTGTTGGAAGCATTCTCTGTCTTATAACTCCCATCCACGTGTTTGCATCCCTTTTCAAATAAGCCGCCTGGAATGTCCTCTACTGAGTCTTGGATAGCTGCCACTGTGCTCCTTCAATACCTACCTCCCTCACAACATCACTTAACTGCGCATTAGATGGCGCCACAACCATCTCATTATATGTTGCATGGGGGAAGTTCTGAAGATTGTACAGTGCGTTGATAGCACAAGGACTCCAATCCACCTCGACTCCTCGAACAATTACCTGGAATCCATCCTCCTTGACAATGTTAGCATAAAATTCACGCACCACCTGTGCGTTTACAGATTCAGGCTTCGCACAAAATAGCTCCCAGTCGTGGTTTGCAATTTCGGTCCTCAGAAACTGTGGGAGATCACCGCTGAATCCTCGCTCAAATAAGAAATCCCTTTTCAGAAGCTCAGCATATTTTGCTCTGGCAAAGTTGTTGACGAAGCGATCATACGGTAATTGTTGTTTTTCTATTTCATCGTGTTCCTCCGATGCTTCGACAATATTTTTGCCCTTTTCTACGTGTCGCTTGAGCAACTGTTCTTCCTCAACCTTCTTCTCTACTTCTTCTCGCACTTTTTCCTCAGCTTCTTTTTTCTCTCTTTCCTCTCGTTCTGCCTTGTCTCTCTCAGAATCTGATGATGGTGGTGACGGGGTATCAGTCCGAATTACCTGAATACGACCGACCTTTCGCTTAATGCGGCGTCGTTTTGGTGGTTCGGGCATGATTACCTCAACACGAGCTTCTTGCTCCTGCTCGTTTCCTCTTTCAGCCACTACGTCTGTCTGCTCGTCTCTCACCATATCAACCTGCTGTTCTTGATTCTCCTCAGCATTTTCCTCTTGAACCGTATCTGTGACTATCGGTTCTATCGCAGGATTTTGAACTCCGTCCGTATCTGGGTCATTCACCGCTTCTTCTTGGATAGCATCTTGCTCCGCAGCCCTCTGCTGTCGTCGTCTTCACTTAGCTTCTTTCTCCTCCGGCGTCCTCTTCTTCTTGGCTTTTACTTTCTGAACTTCAGGGGTAACGGGTATCTCTTCCTCCTCACTCTCCTTCTCTTTTCTAGCTCTTGTTTTTGCCATGAAGGATTCAAGGGTTTTACAGAAAATAAAAATGAAAGAGAAAGCAGAAGATCGAAGCAAGAAGATGAAGTTAGAGAAACGTATCGAGGGTTGTCAATAAATAAAGCTTCAGCAAACCAAATTCCTAACAGAAAGATCCTGCTCGCATTAAATTAAAATTACCGTTTAAAATCGCATGCAAATCGAAAATTCAAACCATCAACGGTAAATTTATGAAGTCCAATCGCCCACGGTAAATCCCTATGCGCTGTCCACCATCAAAGCTCTTGGATGATTGTTGTGTGACACGTGGCCTCATCAGATCATACATGCAAATTTACCTGCGAAAATTCAAAGAAAATCCCAACGGTAAAAATAATAAATTTCCAACGAAATCCCTTTTAATTCGAACGATTTTTGCTTCAGCCATAACTTTGCCGCAACAACCTGCTTAACCTGAAGAATCTTGGATACGGAATTCGAATTTCAAAGCAAGAAAAATCAAATCTTTAAAATTCAAATTTAAATTCAACCGATCAAATCAAATATTTATCTTTTATTTTCAAGAGAAACCAAATAAATTAGAGAAAATCTTTATTAATTAAACAAAATTCAAATAATTGAAAATAAAATCTAGATCAAATCTAATAAAATCAAATTAATTAAAAAATAATTCAAAGATAATCCAAATAAATAACACGAAAATCAAAATAAATTCAAAAAGAAATATATAAAATCTAAACTACCAAAAATAACAAAAATACTTAATAAACCATGCAAAATCAAATCTAACCTAAACGAAATGAAAAACAAATCAGAAAAATAAAATCAATACAAACACTAGGAGGTCAAAATTTTGCTCTGTGAAATGCTCCCGCAAAAATCCTGCTCTCTCAATCATCAACCAACCTTAGGGAAGGATATTTCGACTGAAACTCCTCACCCCAATAATGCTTCACATGCGGTCCATTCACCTTGAACACTCTCCCATCTTTTTCATCATGCAAAGTAATTGCTCCATGGGGAAAAACCTCAATCACAATAAACGGTCCTGACCATTTAGATTTTAGCTTCCCAGGAAATAATTTTAATCTAGAATTATAAAGCAAGACTTTTTGACCCTTGACAAACTCTTTAGATTTTATTTTCTTGTCATGCCACAGCTTAGTCTTTTCTTTATACATTTTCGCATTTTCATAAGAAATTTGGCGAAATTCCTCTAATTCATTAAGCTGCAGCATTCTTATTGCTCCTGCACGACTCAGATCAAAATTTAACTTTTTCAAAGCCCAAAACGTTTTATGCTCTAACTCTAATGGTAAATGACAAGCTTTCCCATTTACTAACCTATAGGGAGACATACCTAGAGGAGTCTTATAGGTTGTCCTATAAGCCCAAAGAGCCTCATCCAACCTAAAAGACCAATCCTTTCTAGATGGATGAACTACTTTCTCTAAAATCGATTTTATTTCCCAATTACTAATTTCAGTTTGATCATTTGCTTGTGGGTGATAAGGAGTAGCTATCCTATGCTTAATCTCATACTTAGCTAAAAGCTTAGTTAAGATATTATTAACAAAATGTGTACCCTCATCACTCACTAGAGCCCTAGGTGTCCCAAACCGCGCAAAGATGTGCGATTGAAGAAACCTTGCTACTGTCTTGGCATCACTCTGATGGCATGCAATGGCCTCCACCCACTTGGACACATAATCAACGGCCAATAAGATAAAAACATTGCCATTAGAAGGGGGAAATGGCCCCATAAAATCAATACCCCACACATTGAATAATTCAACTTCTAAAATGTCAGTAAGAGGCATTTCATCTCTAGGTCCCAAGTTTCCTCTCCTTTGGCAAGCATCACATTGCTTGTAGAACCAGTGGGCATCCTTAAATAAGGTGGGCCAGAAAAATCCACAATGCAAAATCCTCATAGCTGTCCTTTGCCCGCTGAAATGACCTCCATACGGCGAAGAATGACATTGCTCCAGGATTTCCTTTGCTTCAGCACCTGAAACACACCTACGAATGATACCGTCAGAACATTGAAAAACTTCGCATCATGCTTAAACTTTTTCTTCTGCCTCCAATCCATGTCAATAGGGGTGACTCCCTTTACCAAAAAGTTGGCAATATCAGCATACCAAGGGACATCCCTGACTACCTTTACCTCAACAGCAAAAAGTTGTTCATTTGGAAAAGCATCTGAAATGGCAAATTGCTCCAGCAAAGATGATTATGGATCAAGACGAGATAAATGATCTGCAATTACATTCTCTGATCCCTTCTTATCCTTTATCTCCAAGTCGAACTCCTGCAATAATAAAACCCAACGAATTAGTCTGCTTTGCATCTTCCTTAGACATTAAGTACCTTATTGTTGCATGATCCGTGAACACTGTGACTTTGGATCCAACCAAATATGGCCGGAATTTTTCAAAAGCGAACACAACAGCTAACAACTCCTTTTCAGTAGTTGTATAGTTGACTTGTGCTTCATTTAAAACCTTGCTTGCATAATATATAGGATGAATGAATTTGCCCTGCTTTTGCCCCAGCATAGCACCTACCGCAACATCACTCGCATCACACATGACCTCAAATGGTAAATTCCAATTAGGTGCACAAAGAATGGGTGCTGAGATTAAAGTAGCCTTTAAAGTCTCAAAAGCCTTCATACAATCTGCATTAAAGTAAAAAACGTGATCAGTACACAATAAGTTACAAAGAGGTTTATTGATTTTGGTGGTTCTAGCCTTTCAATAACCTGAATTCCCTTCACTGAATTCGGTGGTTCTAGCCTTTCAATAACCTCTATTTTTGCTCTATCAACTTCTAGACCATTCTTAGAAATCCTATGACCTAACACTATGCCCTCCTTCACCATGAAGTGGCATTTTTCCCAATTAAGGACTAGATGGGTATCCTCACATCTTTTTAATACCTTACCTAAATTTTCTAAACAAATCTGAAAAGACCCTCCAAACACTGAAAAATCGTCCATGAATACCTCAACAGTGGACTCAATCATATCAGAGAAAATTGCTAACATACACCGCTGAAATGTTGCTGGAGCATTGAAAAGGCCAAAAGGCATTCGCCTAAAAGCGAACGTCCCATAAGGACAGGTGAAAGTGGTTTTTTCCTGATCCTCAGGAGCAATGGTAATCTGGTTATACCCAGAATAACCATCTAAGAAACAGTAGTAGGCCTGACCAGCCAATCTATCCAACATCTGGTCAATAAATGGTAGAGGGAAATGGTCCTTACGGGTAGCTTTATTAAGCCTCCTGTAGTCCATGCAAACCCTCCAGCCAGTTACTGCCCTGGTTGGGATCAATTCATTGTCTTTATTGCTCACCACAGCGACACCTCCTTTCTTAGGAACACATTGGACAGGGCTCACCCAATTGCTATCGGCAATTGGATAAATGATCCCAACATCCAACCATTTAATCACCTCTTTTTTAACAACCTCTTTCATCGCAGGGTTAAGCCTTCTTTGTTGCTCAATACTCCTAAAGGATCCCTCCTCTAGAGTAATTTTACGCATACGAAAAGATGGGCTAATTCCCTGAATGTCAGCCAATGTCCAACCTATAGCCTTGCGGTATTGCTGCAGCAATTTTATTAAGGCATCTTCATGCTCCGACATTAAATCTGATGCAACAATAATGGGCAACGTCTCTCCTTCCCCAAGATACACATACTTTAGATGATCCGGCAAAGGTTTCAAATCTAAAGTAGGTGCCTCAATCAGGGATGGCTTAATAGGAGGAGCTTTCCTTTGATCTAAATCTAAAGACTCAAAGACATCCTCACACCTAGACAACTCTTTTTCATTTTTTCTTTCTAACAAACAAACCTGCAAATCCTCTATACTAACCTCTTCGTGTTCTTCCGAATGCTTACTAGCCGACTCCTGAATTGTTGTCTCAATATTTGTGCTCTCAAGAATCCTAATGAAGGAGCAATCCTCCATTTCATCCAGATATTTCATGGCTTTAAACACATTAAATTTCACTTCCTCGTTACAGACTCTCATTGTTAATTCCCCTTTTTGAACATTTATTAATGTCCTACCAGTGGCAAAAAATGGACGACCTAGAATAATTGGGACATCTTTATCAATCTCATAGTCTAAAATAATAAAATCAACAGGAAATGTGAATTTATCTACCTTCACTAAGACATCCTCAATTTTACCCTCTGGATATGTGATAGACCTATCAGCTAGTTGGAGTGTGACTGTGATAGGCCTAGCTTCACCAATACCTAGCTTTCGATAGACCGACAGAGGCATAAGGTTAATGCTTGCAACTAAATCACAGAGTGCTCTACCTAACTCTTTTCCACCTATAGACACAAGTATAGTAAATGACCCTGGATCCTTAACCTTGGGTGGTAGCCCATTCTTAAGAATAGCACTACATTCCTCAGTAAGAGATACAGTTTCAAACTCACCTAACCTCTTCTTTTTGGTTAAAACATCCTTAAGAAATTTAGCATAATTAGGCATTTGCTCAATAGCTTCTACTAAAGGGATATTTATATGCAACTGCTTAAGAATCTTTAAAAACTTTTTAAATTGACCATCCTGATTCTTAGGCTTTTGTCTTTGTGGAAAAGGTAGAGGTGGTACATAAGGTAGGGGCGGCACAGAAGGTGGTTCCACATCTGGAACAGAACTAGATGCTCCAACATCTTTCTTGCTGCCTCCAGCACCTTGACCAATCTCCAACTCTTTCTCAACAATAACATTTTTATCACCATTTTTATCTACATCCGGGGTTTTTCTAGGCTCTTCTAGTGGCTTACCACTCCTAAGAGTTACTGCCTTTACCTGCTCCTTACCTTCCCTTCGAGGGTGTTCAGTATCCGAGGGAAGTTTCCCTTGAGGCCTTGCCTTCAGCTCATTAGCTAGCTGACCCACTTGCAATTCCAGGGCTCTCATCGAAGCTTGATTACTTTGAATTGCAGCATCTGTACGAGCCATAAATTCTTTCATCATCGCCTCGAGAAAACTTCCCGAATTTTGCTAGGGAAAAGCCTGCTTACTTCCTTGTCCTCCCCATGCGAAGTTTGGGTGGTTGCGCCAAACTTCCCGAATGTCCTCTCGATTCTGCTGGGGGTTGTTCACTGGATCTTAAGAAACCTGTGGGAGGCGTGGCACGTTCTCCATCTGGTTTCTGCGCTGCTCTCTCCTTCTTATCCTGAATGTCCTCTCGATTTCTGGATCAAGCTCGAACCTCACCCCAGGCGGATTGCTTATGCACCAAACTCACACCAACAAAAACAAAAGAAACAATCAAAAAGCTCTAGCACCAAACCACTAAAACACATACACAAAACAAATCAGATAAAAACTTATTCAAGTCCCCGACAACGGCGACAAAAACTTGTTGGGTTCCTAGAGTGAGTAGAAATATGGTATAAAAGACTCTAGAATTCCTGTGCAAGTATACACATTCTGCAGCAAGTAATATTATCAATCCGAGTCCTGAATTAGCTTCCACTTTATCTATTTTGTGCAACTTTCTAATGGTTTCAAAGATGGTACAAAATGATTTGGTTTTATAAGAATTATGCTGAAGCAAAATAAATGGCAGAACAACAAATAAACGAATAGGCAGGCAGATTAAAGACAGACGCTGGTCAGGATTTAGTGATTGTTTTAAAAGATGCTCTAGCAATATTATTGATCATGCATTTCTCACAGTATTGTTAGCGGATTCCTCCCGGAACTCCGGATCTTTTGGGATGCGTTTCAATCCCAATGAAGTACGACCGATCGAGCACTAGGCAACTGGCTATCCTTAGCTCAGTCACTGGCGTTCACCAATACACAATGTGTTGGGTTTTATGCCCTAAAACTCGTAGATAGTGAATGTAAACAAAGTGTTATTGAGTTTCTACAATAAAGTGTTGTTGTTAAATATTGCACAATTTGACCCAAATCCAATAAACTAAGATGCAAGGTTGTTTACATGTAACTTGAATTAGTATGTGCGGACATACGGGGATCGGTGTTCAAGTAACAACCTAAAAGGTCTATAGTACAAGGATAAGGCTGGGTACCTTATCCTGATAACACTATGTGATACGGCCCACTTTGTATTCGATACAGACGTATTGATCCAAGGCGTCCATGTAGGAGACATGTGAGCGGGGGTATCCTATGCAATGAGTTTGCATAAGACCAGACCACGAAATAGTCAACCATTAGTTATAACACCGTTAACTAGTTAGGTTACTGTTTCAATAGGATGACCTAGGTAACTCAGTCTTAATCCTGAGTGTGTCATGAACTCCTTCTCATAAGGGATTGTCCTTTGATTAGCATGGGTGAGAGTGGCCAATACATCGACTCAATATGCCTTCCTTTTTGGGGACAAGACCGAGTGGGAGGCTGGGGACATGACAACACAAGAAGGAATTCACTCCTTCCCGCTTCTAGGAGAAGTAGATGAGTATTCCCTTAAGTGGTGACTCCGGGACTTGAACAAAGGGATCCCGCCCTCTCACTGGCCCAAGAGAGTCTTTCTGTTTAATGGTTGGACCATAAACAGGTTGTTCATTAGAGGAGCATTAGTACTTAAGGAGACGGATGTAACACAAGGGTAAAACGATAATTTGACCCAGCTGTGATTACGGACACTCGTGAAGGATTGACTTACCAGCATAGGTCTATATCCGTGGACACAGAAATGTTCTACAGTGAGAAGAGTTCAGTTGTGGGTCTTTAGTGGAATGACCCACAGTTAATGAATATTGGTTAACTTGATTAATGAGTTTAATCGGTTAACCTCATATCATTGGAGCTTCTGATCTGTAGGTCCATTAGGTCCCCCTGCTAGCTCGTAAAGAGTAATTAGGAACAAATATGTCTTGAGAGAATTTGAATAGTTCAAATTCATATTGGGAATTAAGTTAATTGTATGAGATACAAATTAATATAATGTATAGTGATGCATTAAAATATAAAGTCTAATTTGAGATTAAACTTTATTATATTGAGAGATTGATATATTTGAAAGAATTCAAATATATGTCTAATTAAATATATGGTATTTAATTAGAAGATGAATTAATTAATTATTCAATTTAGTTTAAATTAAATGAGATTTAATTAAACTATAGTCTATGAGAGAAATAAATATTTGAAGAAGTTCAAATATTAATATGAATTTGATTCATAATAAATTTATAAGATATAAGAGAATTTGAAGGAGTTCAAATTTTAATATGAATTTGATTCATATTATAGAATTAATTAATTGAAGGCCTGAAATTAAATATATGATATTTAATTGGGTAATTAATTAATTAACTAATAGAAGGTCTGAAATTAAATATATGAAGAAGTTCAAATAACTATGAGAGAAATAAATATTTGAAGAAGTTCAAATATTAATATGAATTTGATTCATAATAAATTTATAGGATATAAGAGAATTTGAAGGAGTTCAAATTTTAATATGAATTTGATTCATATTATAGAATTAATTAATTGAAGGCCTGAAATTAAATATATGATATTTAATTGGGTAATTAATTAATTAACTAATAGAAGGTCTGAAATTAAATATATGATTTTTAATTGGTGATTAATTAATTAAAGAATTAATTAATTGGAAATTAATCAATTATGGAAATGATTAATCACTTATGGAAGTAATTAATCATTTATGGAAATGATTTAATCACTTATGGAAGTGATCAATCATTTATGGAAAAGATTAATCAATTGTGGAATTGATTGGTCATGGAATTGATTAATTATGGAAAAGATTAAATCAGTTATGGAAATAATTGATTTTAAATGAATATTTTTTTCATGGAATTTTTCCTATAAATAGAACACTAAACCTAGGGTTTAGGTACTACAACTTATGGCCACCATAAAGCCCTCTCATATTCTCTCAACTCAAGAACTTTAGGGAGAATTTTCTCTCTAGAGTTTTTCCCATTCAAGATTAGGTAGTCCCACAACTACGTTCCTAATCTCAGAGTTATAGCGGGGAAGATCAAATGGTGGTGTTCTTCGTTGTTGCAGAGCAAACAAGAATCATCCGTTGAAGTATTCAGAGTCGTCAACGGAGGTATGTTTTTCACTGTTTAACCTTTTTGCTAATGTATTGGTATTTTAGTAGAAACAAAATTAACTACGAACGGTCCAATTGCTTCCACTGTAACGGAATTGGGAATTTCAATCCTTCAATTGGTATCAGAGCCGATTGTATGCTTGATTTTGTTTTTACAAAATTTGCATTGGTTTATTGGTGGGATTTAATTGTGCATTTTATGTATAACGGGTTGCTGATTAGAGTTTTTTTGGCATTAGAATTTGCAATTTTTCATTGATTTGATCATGTAAGGGCCCGTTGTTTTGGGCGATTTGTTGCAAATTTGAGTCTGTAAGTCCGTGCCTTTAATTTTTGTATCAATTTGGAAATACACTGCTGAAATTTGGAGCCAAATCTATCAAGAACGCCGCTGGATTTTGCGATTTTTGGAAAATCCGAGAGAGAGCGTCGAGACTGTGCTCAACAGAGTCACGACGCTGCTGGAAAATCCCAGAAAACAGAAGAAATTCGGGCGGAACGAAAAGAATAAAAACAAAAAAAATCGTTATTGAATCGTGTGTAGCGCATGCGGCTGGATTGGTTGTTCCAGCGTTTTAACAATGCGGAGGTCAAGGGTTTGAGCCTGAACATCGGTGTTATTTTCATTATTGAGAAATTTTCCGCCTATTCAAGGTAGTCTGACCGGTTCGGGCGAATGGTGACCTGATTCAAGCGGTTTAAGGCCGATCCGTGCGGTCTGGGCAAATTTCGGACCGGTTCAGCATGTTTTTGGGCTGGTTCAGGCCATTTTGGGTCCGGTTTGGCTCAATTTTGGCTGGTTCAAGCTAATTTCAGCTGGTTCAACTCAATTTCTTGCCGGTTCGAAGGGTTTGGATGCGGTTCGAGGTTGTTTTGAGCTGGTTCATGGCAAGATAGGGCTGTAATAGATCTATTAATGTAATTTTTCTATTGTTTTGTGTCCTAGGATGCCAAAAACCCGTCTACCTAGCTATTTATTGCTTTATGAATGTCATTTAGCTAGATCCCAACATAGGTTAAGCATGATTCATGCAATTTTATGTTATAAATGTTATAATATATGATAATTATGCATGAATTTAAATTTCATGAGTTATTTAGTATAATTGTTATATTAAATATATGAAATTGGAAAAGCATGATGCATGACATTAATTAGATAAATATAAAGTGTTATATTATATTAATGGAGCATGCATGCTTGGGTTTATTTTCATGAGTATTAATATAATTAGTTATATTATGGATGGAAATAAAATATCAATGCTTATTTTCATGAGTATTTAATATAAATTTTTATGATTAAATGGATGAAAATTGAGAAGCATTGAGCATGAAATTACTTTAGTAAATTTATAAAAAGTTATATTTATGAAAGTATTTTATATGCTTATTTATTTTCATGAGCTATTAATATAAAGTGTTATGTTAATGTATGACAATGTGAATGCTTATTTTAATTTTCTTGGGTTATTGATAGCGAGCATAGATAGCTACTTTTACTTATTCAATTTAGCTAGTCTTTTATGATGTTTGGGCCATTTTATTGTGCTTTATTGTTTATTTTATAGGAAAGGGTTGATTGGAGCTATAACGCCATATTAAGAGTTAATCGGGTGCTCGGGGCGTGAAAAGATGCAAAGGAATGAAAAGAGTAAAAGTGGAAAAGAGTCAAATCTCGGTCAACAGCAGGCTAGCGTCGAGACGCTAGCTCTTGAGCGTCTCGACGCTCACATTCCATATCAGATTAGGCGCGTCAAGCTTACAGCGTCGAGACGCTATGATAGGAAGCGTCCCGATGCTACCGTTTTTCCTTATTCAGAACGCGCGTATAATAGGCAGCGTCGCGACGCTGTCTTGACAGCGTCTCGACGCTAAGACGAAAAATCAGAATAAAAGCTTATTTTCGGCTAGGTTTTTAGGGAGTTCGATTTGGGATCTTTTGGAGCCGTAAAGAGGACAGAATAGAGCATTTGGAGGCAGAAAACAAAGGGAGGAATTTGGAAATCAACCCATTGTTCGTGGGGATCGTGACGGGGACGTCGGATTCGGCCTACATTGAGTTTTCTTTTCCCTTTCCTTTCTTTAGTTAGATTTATGGCTTATGTTTAGTGGAGTTTGTATTTACATTCATGAGTAGCTAAACTTGTAGCTTAGGGATTGATGTAGTTGATTTAGTTTATGGATTGATTTATGATTTAAGTTGTGCAATGTTATTGTGTTTGTAATCTTGATTTAATGCTTTCAATTAATTGGCCATTAGTTGGATGATTTAAGTTTCGAATCTAGCTCGGGAGAGGGGATTTGATCTAGACTTACTCAAGATTGCATGAATAAAGTTTACTTTCTAATTCTTGACGGTTTTAGATTAACTTTAGAATTGGTTAAAAGATCTCATTGTCTTGCTTATTAATAAATTTAGATAGGGATATCAAGTTGGTTAATTTGCATGAGAATCAATTATACTCGGGAGAGGTAGTTGTGATTAAAGGGTCTTTGGCTCATAATTTCATTGTGCATAATAACTTATTCTTTAAAATCAATCCTAAACGAAATCGGCGAAATCAATTCCCTAAGTAGTTTTCCCAATCGAATTTCCATTCTTTTTACTTGCTTTGATTTGGTTTTATTATCATCTTTTCATCACTTTTTGATCCCTAAATAAAATTGGGCAAGATAATTCACAATACTCGATTTTCTTAAAAATCCAATCCAGAGGACGACATTCGAATTTACTATTCACTATATTATTACTTGACCCGTGCGCTTGCGGTTAGGAAAAGTCCACATCAGTTATTAATTTAAGAGTTAGATTAATTGAAGAAAATTAATTTGCATTAAGCATGAAATTACTTTAGTTTAAAAATATAAGAGTTATATTTATATTAGCAATTAACATGCTTATTTTTTTCATGAGCTATTAATATAAATGTTATGTTAATGTATGAAAATGGTAATGCTTTTTTAAAATTTTCTTGGATGATTAATTTAAGAGTTAGGTTAATTAAAAGGAAATTAAATTGCATTGAGCATGCAATTACCTTAGATTAATATAATTGTTATATTTTTGGTATGTTATGCTAATGTATGGTTTTATAAATTAATTAGAATTTGATTGTTAATTTATTCACCATAGTAGCATGTTATAGGGTTAATTCATTAAAATTTATAATAGTTATAAAATTAATGAATAGAAACCGTTAACCTATAACAAAGAATTGCATGCAAACATAGGATCTTAGGATAAATGAATTAATTTTAAAATGTTTAAAATTAATTAAATCTAAGATCACATTTCTAATAGGATTAGAATCATTCTTACTTAGAATTAAAATTAGTTTTAATTGACTAAGTAGGAAAAACATTACTATGATTATAAGGGAACTCCACCGGTTAAGTTCTGTCTAAGGCTGGGGGTATTTAAGCTGACGGTTTACGGAACACCTCCTACTTGGGAACTGACCCGGAATACCGGAGTTGAATTAATCATAGTTAAATGTTAGCATGCAATGTCACTAGGTTTGTTAAATGTGTTTAATGCACCTAGATCTTTAGAGTAAAGACCTTACATTACTGTGGTTATAAGGGAACTCTCTCGGTGAAGTTCTGTCTAAGGTTGGGGATATTTAAGTTGACGGTTTACGAAACACCTCCTACCTGGGAACTGACCCGAAACTTTAGTTGAATTAACCATAGTAATGTTGACTTACAATGTTGGGTTTATTAAAAGAAGTTTAATTCACCTAAAACATTTGCGGTTGAATCCTTTCCATAATTGTTATAATAGGATCAGACTTAGATAGATTGACTTAGCCGAATTTTATCTAAGTTAAACAACCCTAAATTATCCGTAGGACATTATCAGTGGGAGGAAAATTACAAAACGAGATTTAAATCAAGTTTTGCTCCTACGTCTCTATATTCACAACGTGAGGTTCATGCTCGGCTTCGAGTCGCCCTAGGAGCGGCCTCCCTTCGGAAAGTGTTTGCATGAATCAATAACAAGGTGAATGGGAAAAATGTCTAGAGTAAGTGGGAGCGGGACACGTTTCAACGTATCCCTCGGTCTCCGCCCCTAGTTCGCACCGTGAGAGTCCTATGATCCGCCTGCAGGTTGTCCTGGCGCAACCATCCCTTCGGAGGGCATGATCATAGGATTCGGAACATCGTGAACTCCTGAATGGGATAGGAACTTTTAGGCTAATTACCAACAGTTGTCTTTCCCTTCGGTAACCTGTTGGTGCGGGCCTCTGAGATCTGAAAGTGGGAGGGTTACACTTACGGGGATGAGTTAAATGTGTTAACTGACCCTTGATCGAACAACGGTAACTAAACGCTAATGGAATATGAGTTATTCTGGTGTTAGAGTTTGGTTGAGATTGTCTCAATTCAGAGGAGGAGTAGCTGACCACCCTTCGGTGGCTGTTGTTCTAAACCTTTGAAGTACCGTTGCAAAAACTAAATCAATAGTTAGTGCTATTAATAATACAAGTAATTTGTTACGTCAGCAATTATATAATAATTTTATGTATTGTCTTACGTCATTTTATAAATAACGGTAATACAATAAGCATAAACGACAAATTGTGGTAAATAAGTCTAGGATTATTCATAACTGAGTAATGTCCTTGTTGGGTTCCTAGAGTGAGTAAAAATATAGTATAAAATACTCTAGAATTCCTGTGCAAGCATACACAGTCTGCAACAAGTAATATTATCAATCCAAGGTCTGAATGAGTTTCCACTTTATCTGTTTTGTATAACTTTCTAATGGTTTCGAAGATAATAAAAATGTTGGGTTTTATCGGAATTATGTTGAAGCAAAATAAATGACAGAACAACGAGTAAACAAATAGATAGACAGATTAAAGACAGGCGCCGGTTAGGTTTCAATGATTTTTCTAAGATATGCTCTAGCAATATTATTGATCATGCATTTCTCGCAGTATTATTAGCGGATTCCTCCTGGAACTCCGGATCTTTTGGGATGTGTTTCAACCCCAATGAAGAGCGACCGATCAAGCACTAGGCAACTGGCTATCCGTAGCTCAGTCACTGGCGTTCACCAATACACAATTATCGTAGTGTGGATAATTGCCACACACTCTCTAAATCATCTCTGAAACTAGAGAGAGCTATCCATACCGGCTGGCCAGGCGGGCATAAAATGAGATTAGGCACAATAATTAACCAAAATGCGATAGTCAATATATTACTAGAGATGAAGCACAGTAATCACATTACTCCTAACCAACACCTTAAGCTACTTAGTTCATAATAAGCATAGGAATACGAATTACAATCTGAGTAAGCATGTCCATAACCACAAATTAAGAAGGTAAATAAACTCCCTAATCAGCTTGCGGATGATGGTGTTCTTGATAATCTTCAATCTCTACACTATTCGGCTTCCAAGGGAAAACATGGAATGACTTTGACTTTGACGGCTACTTCCTTTTATAGAAGGATGGGAGTCTTGAATTAGGTCAACTAGGACACGTGTAAGGCTCTCCTTGATCCTTTATCACGAAAATAACTCAATAGAAGTCGGTTCACGAAGTTGGCTAACGAGCTGTGATGTGGCAGTTTCTGCTCCCAGTTTTGCTGCAACATAGAATATGCTCCCTCCAGTCGCTCAGCAGCATAATCTGCACAAAATAATTTCCAATGCTTCCATTCTTCCAAATGGGTTAAAACATGTAATATCTATCCAAAACCAACCCTAATAAGCATAAAGGACACACAAATCCCTATATAAATGAGGCCTAAATAACTACCTTTTGGGCAGTTATCATACCCCCAAACTTGAACTATTGCGCGTCCCGAGCAATACTAACCAACCTTCCTTCAAGAATTTAAAAACATTAGACAAAGAATTAGCTTAATCAAACCAGACAGTCCAACACTACCTTTAACCTTTACCTGAGCACTCTGCGAAACCAAGTTCTGCTGCAGCAAAATGATTCCTTCAGCAGGGACAAATAATCACCACTTTTCAACTTAATTCTAAGAACTCACCACAGCCTAGCTCTATTATTATTTCAAAACATATTTTTAAAGGGGTTTATATCATTATTTATCAGACTTAAAGCAGCCTTACAGTCATAAGCTCTTAAGCACGGGATGACCCACTTTATGGTGCAGTATACCCCTGCCTCAAGCTTATCACCAACTAGGCTCAATACTCATTATAAAGCTCAAAAATCCTTAGTTATTCCATCTCTTGCCCCACAGAATGGCGACATTTTATGATGAAGCTCACCTAAGTTCTGGGAGACAGAAAAACTGTTGGATCATCATTCATCCCTCAAAACTTTTGCTCTGTCAATTTTTTTCAGCAAAGTTTTCAACAAATAATCTTTTTTTCCGCAAATAATAATTTTTCTCATATTTCCATATTTCCTAAGTCATCTTTTGACGCGAAGACAAACTGTGGGTGTCACAAATGTCCCCGGTTACTCAATAACCTAGCAAATTTTAATTTTGAAGGAGAGGAATGCTTGAGCAAAATAATTGGAGTAGCAAAAAGTCCCCCAAACTTGAATTATTCATTGTCCCCAATGAATCATTAATGAAGCAATTATACCCCCAAACTTAAATTTTTCTATCTGAATTTTTAAACTAAACATGGGACTCAGATTAAGCTTAAAGTGGATCATATAAGTCAATACTATCGTCAAAATCTTCTTGCCGCAGCAACAGTCCAGGCTAGAAGAAATGCTCAAGCAAAAGGTTTCTGGAGATCAGAATACATTGATATAATTAAGCGTAATCAGTCCAATCTTCAAAAAATTCATAAGAAAATAGTTAAGTTAGAGGTAGTCAGTGCTCATGGGATAGAAACATTCAGAAATTTCATTAAAACTATAGAAAAAACATTACAAAGCAGATATATTTTTAACGCAGAAAAAATTAAAAATAAACAAGACAATCAAACATTTTTAGCGAAATGGGGTCAGATATGCGCGAGCAAACAAAATGATAAGACAAAAATAATGCTCGCTGAAGATCATTCCATCCATCAATCTTCCTGACCCTGGTCTTCATCATCATTCTCTTCTCGTTCAACAGGCGGGGGTGGTATCCAAAGATTAAACAAATCATCGGGAAACACTGGAAAGGCCGGATACGGTGTTGAGAAATTGGTTTGCAAGGCCCCCCTGAGCGCATCATCTCTCCTTTTAGCATAAGTCCAGTAGGTCTGAGCTTGCCTTTCAGCAAACTCTAACCTACTGGTCAACACAGCCAGTTGCTCTAGGATCTGATTGACGCCATACACAAGCCCACCTTGGCGAACCTCTTGCATACGCTGAAACCGCGCCAGATTAGGTGTGTCAATGATTCCCTTATCAGTCATGATCATATCTTCTAGAACCGTGGGCACTCCTGCCCTGCTGCATAACATCGTGATAGTGTTTGGAAAGAACAGCTTCCCCACCTTCTTTTTCCAGCAATCAACAATCTCAGAAGAAATAATTTTTCCTACATCAATACTCATCGAGCAAAGAATGGCAAAAGCAAGTAATACCCTGTCCCGAGATACCGTGGAGTCGTGTGTTGTCGGCAGCAAGCGTAGTCTGATGAAACCCATCCAAGTGTTGGCTTCACTCTTTAAATAAGCAGCTTGAAACGTATGCTTCCGCGTCTGCGACACCCTCCATTGAGCCCCCTCAATGCCTACCTCCCGGACAGCCGCACTCAGCTGATCACTAGATGGTGCAACCACCATCTCATTAAAAACGGCATGCGGAAAATCCTGGAGATCGAACAATTCATTAATGGCCTCAGGACTCCACTGTACAGGAACTCCTCGAACGATAACCTCAAAATCATTCTTGACGTCAAGATTGGCATAAAATTCTCGAACAATGTTGGCATTGACAGGTTCGGGTTTTGCACAAAATTGCCTCCATCCGAGGTTCACTATTCCAGACTCCAAGAACCTAGGCAAATCACTGCCAAATCCACGTTCGAACAAGAAGTCCCGTTTCAGCACCTCCTGGTGTTTTGCTCGAGCAAGATCGTTGACGAAGCGAATGAATGGTGCCCTTGGCTCCTCAATTTCTCCCGATGCTTCGGCAATTCCTTTGCCCCTGCTTTCTCTCTGGACACGCAAACGCTCTTTCTCTGCCTTTCTCACCTCTTCTTCTTTTTCCTTATTCTCAGCTTCCCTTCGTTCTTCCTCAGAGTCCGACGTCGGAGGTGATGGAGTGTTCCGAACCACCCTCACGCGACCCGCCTTCCTCTTGATACGGCGGCGCTTGGGTGGTTCAGGCATAATAATTTCAACATGGGCCTCCTACACCGGCTCTGGTGTTTTTTCTTTTTCAGGCATACCTGCGATTTGTCTGTCGACCTCTGTCTCATGTTCCTTCTCAGTATTTTCTTCCTAAACCGTAGCAGAAACTATCGGTTCTGTCTCAAGATTCTGAACAGCCTCTGTTTCTTGGATGACTTCTTGTTCCGCAGCCCTCTGCTGCCTCCGTCTTCGCTTTGTCTCCTTTTCTTCTGGCGTTCTCTTCTTTTTGGTTTTTCCTTTATGCACTTCCGGCGTAACCGGCACCTCCTCTTCTTCACTCTCCCTCTCTTTTCTAGCTCTAGTCTTAGCCATGAGGGTGTAATATGATTTTGACAGAGAATGCAAAGAAAGAAAGAATACCATACGCACACAGATTTGATCAAGAAGGCGAAGTGAAACGTGCGTACCTAGATTGCGAATAAATAGGGCTGCAGCAAACAAGAATCCCAACCAAAAAGATTTGCCCTGCCATTACTATTATTACCGTTGTAATTAAAAATGCAAACCTGAAATTCAAAAATTACCAACGGTAAAATTGCGGATTCCAAACGCCCATGGTAAAATTGATGTACTGTCATCATTGAAGCCGTTGGATAATTACTCTGCGACACGTGGCCTTATCAGATGATGCACTCACATTTACCTGCGAGAATTTAAAGCTAAATCTAACGGTAACAATAATAAATTCCAACGGAAACCCTTCTATCTCGGAATATTTTGCTCCAGCAAAATCTTTGCCGCAACAATCTGCTGAACCTGAAGAATCTCAGATACGGAATTCGAATTTCAAAATAGACAAATCAAATCCTTTTAATTCAAATTAAACCGATCAAAGCAAACTTAACCTGTTATTCTCAAAAGAAGCCGAATAAATTAGAGAAAATCTCTATTAATTAAAACTAGAATTCAAATAATTGAAAATAAAATCAAGATAAAATCTAATAAAATCTAACTAATTGAAAGATAATTAAAAGATAATCCAAACAAATAACCCGAAAACGAAATCAAATCAAATTCAAAACGAAAAAAAATCCAAAATGATAAAAACACTGAGATCCAATAAACTATGCAAAAATCAAACCTAACCTAATCGGACTTAAAAACAAATCAACGAAAAAATAAAATCACTACAAATCCTGGGAGCTCAAAATTTTGCTCTGTGAAATGCTCCCGCAAAAGTCCTGCTCTCTCAAACATCAACCAACCTTAGGGAAGGATATTTCGACTGAAACTCCTCACCCCAATAATGTTTCACATGCAGTCCATTCACCTTGAACACTCTCCCATCTTTTTCATCCTGCAAAGTAATTGCTCCATTGGAAAAAACCTCAATCAGAATAAACGGTCCTGACCATTTAGATTTTAATTTTCCAGGAAATAATTTTAATCTAGAATTATAAAGCAAAACTTTCTGACCCTTGACAAATTCTTTGGACTTTATTTTCTTGTCATGCCACAACTTAGTCTTTTCTTTATACATTTTCGCATTTTCGTAAGAAAATTGGCGAAATTCTTCTAACTCATTAAGCTGCAGCATTCTTATTGCTCCTGCACGACTCAGATCAAAATTTAACTTTTTCAAAGCCCAAAACGTTTTATGCTCAAGCTCTAGTGGTAAATGGCAAGCTTTCCCATATACTAACCTATAGGGAGACATACCTAGAGGAGTCTTATAAGCTGTCCTATAAGCCCAAAGAGCCTCATCCAACCTAAACGACCAATCCTTTCGAGATGGATGGACTACTTTCTCTAAAATAGCTTTAATTTCCCTATTACTAATTTCAGCTTGACCATTCGCTTGTGGGTGATAAGGGGTAGCTATCCTATGCTTAATCCCATACTTAGCTAAAAGCTTAGTTAAGATATTATTAACAAAATGTGTACCCTCATCACTCACTAGAGCCCTAGGTGTCCCAAACCGCGCAAAGATGTGCGATTGAAGAAACCTTGCTATTGTCTTGGCATCACTCTGATGGCATGCGATGGCCTCCACCCATTTGGACACGTAATCAACTGCCAATAAGATAAAAACATTGACATTAGAAGGGGGAAATGGCCCCATAAAGTCAATACCCCATACATCGAATAGTTCAAGTTCTAAAATGTACGTAAGAGGCATTTCATCTCTAGGTCCCAAGTTTCCTCTCCTTTGGCAAGCGTCACATTGCTTGTAGAACCAATGGGCATCCTTGAATAACGTAGGCCAGAAAAATCCGCAATGCAAAATCCTCATAGATGTCCTCTGACCGCTGAAATGACCTCCATACGGTGAAGAGTGACATTGCTCAAGGATTTCCTTTGCTTCAGTACCTGAAACACACCTACGAATAATACCGTCAGAGCATTGCTTATACATAAACGGCTCATCCCAAAAGAAAATTTTTGCATCATGCTTAAACTTTTTCTTCTGCCTCCAATCCATGTCAATAGGAGTGACTCCCTTTACTAAAAAGTTGGCAATATCAGCATACCAAGGGACATCCCTAACTACCTTCACCTGAACAGCAAAAAGCTGCTCATCTGGAAAAGAATCGGAAATGGCAGATTGCTCCAGCAAAGATGATGATGGATCAAGACGAGATAAATGATCTGCAATGACATTCTCTGATCCCTTCTTGTCCTTTATCTCCAAGTCAAATTCTTGCAATAGTAAAATCCAACGAATTAGTCTAGGCTTTGCATCTTTTTTAGACATTAAATACCTTATTGCTGCATGATCCGTGAACATCGTGACTTTGGATCCAACCAAATATGGTCGGAATTTCTCAAAAGCAAACAAAACAGCTAACAACTCCTTTTCAGTAGTTGTGTAGTTGACCTGTGCCTCATTTAAAACCTTGCTTGCATAATATATAGGATGAATAAATTTGCCCTGCTTTTGCCCCAGCATCGCACCTACTGCCACATCACTCGCATCACACATTACCTCGAATGGCAAATTCCAATTGGGGGCGCAGAGAATGGGTGCTGAGATTAAAGCAGCCTTCAATGTTTCAAAAGCCTTCCTACAACCTGCATTAAAGTCAAAAGCATGATCAGTGCACAAAAAGTTACAGAGAGGTTTACTGATTTTGGAAAAATCCTTTATGAACCTCCTATAAAATCCAGCATGTCCTAAAAAACTCCAAATTCCCTTCACTGAATTCGGTGGCTCTAATCTTTCGATAACCTCAACTTTTGCTCTATCAACTTCTAGACCATTCTTAGAAATCCTATGACCCAACACTTTGCCTTCCTTCACCATGAAGTGACACTTCTCCCAATTAAGAACTAGATGGGTATCCTCACATCTCTTTAATACCTTTCCTAAATTATCTAAACAACTCTGAAAAGACCCTCCAAAAACTGAAAAATCGTCCATAAAGACCTCAACAGTGGACTCAATCATATCAGAAAAAATTGCTAACATACACCGCTGAAATGTTGTTGGAGCATTGCAGAGGCCAAAAGGCATTCTCCTAAAAGCGAATGTCCCATAAGGGCAAGTGAAAGTGGTTTTCTCCTGATCCTCAGGAGCAATAGTAATCTGGTTATACCCAGAATAACCATCCAAGAAACAGTAATAGGCCTGACCAGCCAATTGATCCAACATCTGGTCGATAAATGGTAGAGGGAAATGATCCTTTCGGGTGGCTTTATTAAGCCTTCTGTAATCCATGCAAACCCTCCAGCCAGTTACTGTCCTTGTGGGGATCAACTCATTATCTTTATTGCTTACCACAGTGACACCTCCTTTCTTAGGAACACATTGGACAGGGCTTACCCAATTGCTGTCGGCAATTGGATAGATGATCCCAGCATCCAACCATTTAATTACCTCCTTTTTAACAACATCTTTCATTGCAGGGTTAAGCCTTCTTTGTTGCTCAATACTCCTAAAGGATCCCTCCTCTAGAGTGATTTTGTGCATACAAAAAAATGGGCTAATCCCCTGAATATCAGCCAATGTCCAACCTATAGCTTTGCGATATTGCTGCAGCAATTTTATTAAGGCCTCCTCATGCTCCGGCATTAAATCTGATGCAACAATAATGGGCAACGTCTCATTTTCCCCAAGATACACATACTTTAGATGATCCGGTAAGGGCTTCAAATCTAAAGTAGGTGCCTCAATCAGGGATGGCTTAATTGGGGGAGCCTTCCTTTGATCTAAATCTAAAGACTCGAAAACATCCTCACATCTAAACAATTCTTTTTCTTTTTTTCTGTCTAAAGAACAAAATTCAAAATCTTCTACACTAACCTCTCCATGCTTTTCTGAATGCTTATCAGCCGAATCCTGTATTGCTGTCTCAATAACTGTGCTCTCCAGAATCCTAATGAAAGAGCAATCCTCCATTTCGTCTGGATATTTCATGGCTTTAAAGACATTAAATTTTACTTCCTCATTACAGACTCTCATTGTTAATTCTCCTTTTTGAACATCTATTAATGTCCTACCAGTAGCCAAAAATGGACGACCTAGAACAATTGGGACATCTTTATCAGCCTTATAGTCTAAAATAATAAAATCAACAGGAAATATGAACTTGTCAACTTTTACTAAGACATCCTCAATTTTACCCTCTGGATATGTGATAGACCTATCAGCTAATTGGAGTGTAACTGTGGTAGGTCTAGCTTCACCAATACCTAACTTCTGATAGACCGAAAGAGGCATAAGGTTAATGCTTGCACCCAAATCACAAAGTGTTCTACCTAACTCCTTTCCACCTATAGACACAGGTATAGTAAATGACCCTGGATCCTTAGCCTTGGGGGGTAGCCCATTCTTAAGAATAGCACTACACTCCTCAGTAAGAGATACAGTTTCAAACTCACCAAACCTTTTCTTTTTAGTCAAAATATCCTTAAGAAATTTAGCATAATTAGGCATTTGCTCTATAGCTTCTACTAAAGGGATATTTATATGCAACTGCTTAAGAATTTCTAAAAACTTTTTAAATTGACCATCCTGATTCTTAGGCTTTTGCCTTTGTGGAAAAGGTAGAGGTGGTACATAAGGTGGGGGCGGCACATATGGTGGTTCTACATCTGACACAGAACCAGATGCTCCAGCATTCTCCTTGCTGCCTCCAGCACCCTGACCAGACTCCAACTCTTTTTCAACAACAACAACATTATCACTATTACTATTTAAATCCTGGGTTTTTCTAGACTCTTCTAATGGCTTACCACTCCTAAGAGTTACTGCCTTTACCTGCTCCTTACCTTCCCTTCGAGGGTGTTCAGTATCTGATGGAAGTTTCCCTCGAGGCCTTGCCTTGAGCTCATTAGCTAGCTGACCCACTTGCAACTCCAGAGCTCTCATCGAAGCTTGATTACTTTGAATTGCGGCATCTGTGCGAGCCATAAATTCTTTCATCATCGCCTCGAGAGAATTTCCCGAATTTTGCTGGGGCAAAGCCTGCTTATTTTGCTGGGGCATTACCTGCGTTTTAGCAAATCCTGGCTGGTTCATCTTTTGTTGCGCTTGTACGTTATTTCCTTGACCTCCCCATGAGAAGTTGGGGTGGTTGCGCCAACCTGGATTATAGAAGTTAGAATAAGGGTTGTTTCTCTGATTACCTACAAAAAACACAGAAGCTGGATTGCTGGGGCAAAACTCGTAGTTGTGGTCTTCATCGCAATAGACACATGCTTCGTCCGCGACTTGGTTCACCACTGCTGCAGGCTCCATAGCTGGTGGCTGCTGATGACTAATCACTGTCACATTCTTAAGAGCGTTAGCAATCATAGCAAGATCGGCCCTAATGGTGGACACACCATCAACCTCTAATACACTCTTAACCTTTTTATTTGTGCCTCTAACATCCGACCACTGACAACTATTAATAGATATTCTTTCCAAAATTTCATAAGCTTCATCAAAAGTTTTTGCCAAAAGGGCCCCTCCAGCCGAAGCATCGACCATACCTTGGGTTACTCCATTTAAACCATTGTAAAATGTTTCCATTTGAATACAATGAGGTAAACCATGGTGGGGACACTTTCGAAAAAGCTCCTTAAACCTTTCCCAAGCCTCACTAAAAGTCCCATCCTCAAGTTGCCTAAACCCTACTATTTCACTCCTTAATTTAGCATTTCTATTAGGTGGGAAATATTTACTCAAAAAATTTTCAGCTAACTCATCCCACGTCCTAATTGATCCTGGAGTAAAAGAGTTTAACCATGACTTTGCTCCATCTCTAAGAGAGTACGGGAACAAAGTTAATCTAAGAGCATCTCTAGGCACTCCATGAATCACAAAAGAATCACTAACTCCTAGAAAAGACTTAAGATGTAAATGAGGGTCTTCAGATGTCAAACCATGGAATTGCCCCACGGTTTGCAACATCTGAAACATTACCAGTTTCATTTCTCGCCGCTTGGATTTGGGGACGTGCAATCCCTGGATTCAACTCATTAAACATCGGGACAGCATACGCTCGAATGGCTCTGGTCCTATCGTTCGCTATCAAGATAGGATTCTCAGCCTGATTATTTCGCTACTCATTTTGCTCAAACAGTGGGTTTTGCTGCAGCAACGGATTCAGCTGGGGGTTTGCTGCTGCTGGACCTTCATGAACCTGCGAAAGTTGCGGGGCGTTCTCCATCTGGTTTCTGCGCTGCTCCCTCCTTCTGTTCCTAAATGTCCTTTCAATTTCTGGATCAAGCTCAAACCGTACCCCAGGCGGATCGCTCATGCACCAAAATCACACCTGCAAAAACAAAAGAAACAATCAAAAAGTTCTAGCACCAAACCACTAAAACACATACACAAAAATAATCAGATAAAAACTTATTCAAGTCCCCGGCAACGGCGCCAAAAACTTGTTGGGTTCCTAGAGTGAGTAAAAATATAGTATAAAATACTCTAGAATTCCTGTGCAAGCATACACAGTCTGCAGCAAGTAATATTATCAATCCAAGGTCTGAATGAGTTTCCACTTTATCTATTTTGTATAACTTTCTAATGGTTTCGAAGATAATAAAAATGTTGGGTTTTATCGGAATTATGCTGAAGCAAAATAAATGACAGAACAACGAGTAAACAAATAGATATACAGATTAAAGACAGGCGCCGGTTAGGTTTCAGTGATTTTTCTAATATATGCTCTAACAATATTATTGATCATGCATTTCTCGCAGTATTATTAGCGGATTCCTCCCGGAACTCCGGATCTTTTGGGATGTGTTTCAACCCCAATGAAGAGCGACCGATCAAGCACTAGGCAACTGGCTATCCCTAGCTCAGTCACTGGCGTTCACCAATACACAATGATCGTAGTGTGGATAATTGTCACACACTCTCTAAATCATCCCTGAAACTAGATAGAGCTATCCATACCAGCTGGCCAGGCGGGCATAAAATGAGATTAGGCACAACAATTAACCAAAATGCGATAGTCAATATATTACTAGAGATGAAGCACAGTAATCACATTACTCCTAACCAACACCTTAAGCTACTTAGTTCATAATAAGCATAGGAATACGAATTACAATCTGAGTAAGCATGTCCATAACCACAAATTAAGAAGGTAAATAAACTCCCTAATCAGCTTGCGGATGATGGTGTTCTTGATAATCTTCAATCTCTACACTCTTCGGCTTCCAAGGGAAAACATGGAATGACTTTGACTTTGACGGCTACTTCCTTTTATAGAAGGATGGGAGGCTTGAATTAGGTCAACTAGGACACGTGTAAGGCTCTCCTTGATCCTTTATCACGAAAATAACTCAATAGAAGTCGGTTCATGAAGTTGGCTAACGAGCTGTGATGTGGCAGTTTCTGCTCCCAGTTTTGCTGCAGCATAGAATGTGCTCCCTCCAGTCGCTCAGCAGCATAATCTGCACAAAATAATTTCCAATGCTTCCATTCTTCCAAATGGGTTAAAACATGTAATATCTATCCAAAACCAACCCTAATAAGCATAAAGGACACACAAATCCCTATATAAATGAGGCCTAAATAACTACCTTTTGGGCAGTTATCAGTCCTCATGCCCCATATGTTTAATTCATTAAGAATTGGTCTTGGTGAATATGACATAGAACCCTGCTTAGCAAAAAGAGAACTTGTTCAAGACCGTAATTTTTATTTACCTGTCTTGAAAATGTGATTAGTGAAGAATAGTGATTCTCCCTGAATACTTGATTCATGGGTCACAAATCACGTGTGTTCTTCTTTTAAAGGAATAAGTTTCTGGCAAGAGCTTGCTACTTATGTAATAACTCTCAAAGTTAGAATTAGAGAGATTATTTTGGCTATATCAGTGGGGAACATTAAGTTATTTTTCTCAGTGGGAGAAAATACATATTATTAGATAATGTGTATGTAATTCCTAAGATCAAAAGAAATTTGATTTCTGTGTCTTATTTGTTGGAACAATGTTACTCTTTATCTTTCTCTGCTAACGCAGTTTTATTCCAAGAAAGGGAGTTGACACTTGTTTAGCTTTACTGGAAAGTAACCTAAATGTTGTAAGACTAATCAAGAGTAAAGCAGTCATGAACACTGAGTTGTTTAAGACTGCTACTACTCAATGTGAAAAGAGGCAAAGGGTTTCTCCAACAGGAAAATACCTTTCTTTGGTTTTAAGGTAGACCATATTAATCTCAATTTGATTGGGAGATTGGTCAAGAGTGAACTTCTAAGCGAGTTAGAAGATGACTCTCTACTACCTTGTAAGTCATGTCTTATGGGCAATATGACCGATAGGTCTTTTACTAGACAAGATCTAAGAGCCAAAGAGCCCTTGGAGCTTGTACATTTGGATCCTTGTGGTTCAATATGTTAAAGCAGTGGGAGGGCATGAATAATTCATCTCTTTTGGATGATTATTCAAAGGTATAAGTATCTTTACCTAATGCAACTTAAGTCTGAAGCTCTTGAGATATTCGAAGGGGCTTAGGACTGAAGTTGAAAACTTGTTAGGTGAGATGATAAAAACACTTTGATCTGATCAAAGTGTTAAGTATAGGGATTTGAGATTCCATGACTATTTGATAGTACATGGGATCACACCCTAAATCTCATTTAGGAGAAATAGAACCCTATTGGATATGGTTCATTCCATGTTGATTTATGCTCAATTGTCTGGCTCGTTTTGGGGTCATGGAGTGTTGACTGCATTGCATACTGCAGTAGGCAACCCCAAAAGGAAACGAGAAGTGGATACTTCTTCAATTCACAAGGGAATAAAGAATTTGTATCGACAAATTCTCAGAAGAAGTCCACATCAAAAATCATAAACCACAAGAGTAAAGTCAGTTTAAGTAAGTGAACTAATGAAGCTACAGTAACATCCACAAGAGTTGTTGATGAGGTTGGTTGTTCAACAAGAGTTGTTGATGGATAAATGCATCTAGTCAAACACATCCATCTCAATAGTTGAGAGTGCCTCGATGTAGTGGGAGGGTTATATTAAAACCTGAACGTTACATGAGCTTGATTGAAGCCTAGGTCATCATACTTGATGATGGCATTAGAGGATTCATTATCTTTTAGAAAGAAAATGAATGATGTTGACAACGATCAGAGGATTAAAGCCATGAACCTAGAAATGAAGTCTTTTGTATTTCACTTCCATCTAGGATCTTGTAGATCTGCTTGATGGCTAACACCTATTAGTTACTAGTGGATTTACGAGATGAAACGAGACCTTCATGTCTTAACCAGAAGGGTTCATACAATAAGATCAAAAGCAAAAGGGTTTGCAAGCTTAAGTGATCCATTCATGGATTGACCTAAGCATTTCGATCTTGAAATATAAGATTTGATATAGTGACCAAATCTTTTGGCATTAATCAGAATATTGATGAATCTTGTGTTTACAAGTGATCATCAATAGTTCAGTAGCTTACTTAGTAATGTATATGATTAATATCCTAATCGTTGGGAATGATGTAGGTTATCTTACTGACTAGTAAAAGGAGCTAGCAGCTCAATTCCAAATGAAAATTTGGGAGAAGCTGAGTTTGTTCTTGGGATCCAAATTGTTTAGGAACCGTAAGAACAAAAAGCTAGCCTTGTCTCAAGTATCTTATATCTACAAAATTTTAGTTAGATATAAGATGTAGAATTCCAATAAGGGTTCACTACCTTTTAGATATGGAATTCTTTTGTCTAAGAAAGTGTTTCCTAAAACACCTGAAGAGGTTGGGGACATGAGATGAATGCCCTATGCAATAGGGATTGTCAGTAAGTATCAATCTAATCCAAGATTTGATCACTGGAAAACCGTTAAGAATATCCTCAAGCATCTTAGGAGAACGAGGAACTATATGCTCGTGTATGGGACTAAGGATTTGATCCTTACAGGATACACTGACATGGATTTTAAGACTGATAAGGATTTAAGGAAATCTACATCACATCTATGGTCAATCTTTACAAATGAGCTATAGTATGCATAGTTACAGTCTTGACCATATAGGCCGAAAATATAGCTACTTGTGAAGCAGCAATAGAGATTGTATGGCTTAAAAAGTTCTTGACTGATTTGGAATGTGTTCCAAATGTGAACTTGCCCATCACATTTTATAGTGATACAGTGGTGTTATGGCAAATTCAAAAGAACTTCGCAGCCCAAGACAAACAGACACATTGAATTGAATGAGATTTTGCTGATAAATTCACGAAGGCTCTCTCGGTTAAAGTGTTTGAGGGTCATCTAGAAGGTCTAGGTCTACGAGTTATGTACAAAGATGGAATCTAGGGCAAGTGGGAGAAATGTAATTGGTATAGTGATACCATTATGTAATGGGTATAGTGATGCCCTAGTTTATTGTATTTGTATATTGTATATGTTTTATACATGTATTTATACACCTGCTGCTGTATAGATTATTGTACATCCCACTAAACTAGAGTTTTAGTTCAAGTGGGAGTTTGTTGGGTTTTATGCCCTAAAACTCGTAGATAGTGAATGTAAACAAATTGTATACTTGTTTCAATAAAGTGTTATTGAGTTTCTACAATAAAGTGTTATTGTTAAATATTGCACAATTTGACCCAAATCCAATAAACTAAGATCCAAGGTTGTTTACATGTAACTTGAACTAGTATGTGGGGACATACGGGGATCGGTGTTCAAGTAACAACCTAAAAGGTCTATAGTACAAGGATAAGGCTGGGTACCCTATCCTGATAACACTATGTGATACGGCCCACTTTGTATTCGATACAGACGTATTGATCCAAGGCGTCCATGTAGGAGACATGTGAGCGGAGGTATCCTATGCAATGAGTTTGCATAAGACCGGACCACGAAATAGTCAACCATTAGTTATAACACCGTTAACTAGTTAGGTTACTGTTTCAATAGGATGACCTAGGTAACTCGGTCTCAATCCTGAGTGTGTCATGAACTCCTTCTCATAAGGGATTGTCTTTTGATTAGCATGGGTGATAGTGGCCAATACGCCGACCCAATATGCCTTCCTTTTTGGGGACAAGACCGAGTGGGAGGCTGGGGACATGACAACACAAGAAGGAATTCACTCCTTCTCGCTTCTAGGAGAAGTAGATGAGTGTTCCCTTAAGTGGTGACTCCGGGACTTGAACAAAGGGATCCCACCCTCTCACTGGCCCGAGAGGGACTTTCTGTTTAATGGTTGGACCATAAACAGGTTGTTCATTAGAGGAGCATTAGTACTTAAGGAGACAGATGTAACATAGGGGTAAAACGATAATTTGACCCAGCTATGATTACGGACACTCGTGAAGGATTGACTTACCGGCATAGGTCTATATCCGTGGACACAGAAATGTTCTACAGTGAGAAGAGTTCAGTTGTGTGTCTTTAGTGGAATGACCCACAGTTAATGAATATTGGTTAACTTGGTTAATGAGTTTAATCGGTTAACCTCATATCATTGGAGCTTCTGATTTGTAGGTCCATTAGGTCCCCCTGCTAGCTCGTAAAGAGTAATTAGGAACAAATATATCTTGAGAGAATTTGAATAGTTCAAATTCATATTGGGAATTAAGTTAATTGTATGAGATACAAATTAATATAATGTATAGTGATGCATTAAAATATAAAGTCTAATTTGAGATTAAACTTTATTATATTGAGAGATTGATATATTTGAAAGAATTCAAATATATGTCTAATTAAATATATGGTATTTAATTAGAAGATGAATTAATTAATTATGAATTAATTAATTATTCAATTTAGTTTAAATTAAATGAGATTTAATTAAACTATAGTCTATGAGAGAAATAAATATTTGAAGAAGTTCAAATATTAATATGAATTTGATTCATAATAAATTTATAGGATATAAGAGAATTTGAAGGAGTTCAAATTTTAATATGAATTTGATTCATATTATAGAATTAATTAATTGAAGGCCTGAAATTAAATATATGATATTTAATTGGGTAATTAATTAATTAACTAATAGAAGGTCTGAAATTAAATATATGATATTTAATTGGTGATTAATTAATTAAAGAATTAATTAATTGGAAATTAATCAATTATGGAAATGATTAATCACTTATGGAAGTAATTAATCATTTATGGAAATGATTTAATCACTTATGGAAGTGATCAATCATTTATGGAAAAGATTAATCAATTGTGGAATTGATTGGTCATGGAATTGATTAATTATGGAAAAGATTAAATCAGTTATGGAAATAATTGATTTTAAATGAATATTTTTTTCATGGCATTTTTCCTATAAATAGAACACTAAACCTAGGGTTTAGGTACTACAACTTATGGCCACCATAAAGCCCTCTCATATTCTCTCAACTCAAGAACTTTAGGGAGAATTTTCTCTCTAGAGTTTTTCCCATTCAAGATTAGGTAGTCCCACAACTACGTTCCTAATCTAAGAGTTATAGCGGGGAAGATCAAATGATGGTGTTCTTCGTTGTTGCAGAGCAAACAAGAATCATCCGGTTAAGTATTCAGAGTCGTCAACGGAGGTATGTTTTTCATTGTTTAACCTTTTTGCCAATGTATTGGTATTTTAGTAGAAACAAAATTAACTACGAATGGTCCAATTTCTTCCGCTGTAACGGAATTGGGAATTCCAATCCTTCACAATGATCATAGTGTGGATAATTGCCACCCACTCTCTAAATCATCCCTGAAACTAGAGAGAGGTATTCATACCGACTGACCAGGCGGGCATAAAATAGAAATAAGCACAACAATTAACCAAAATGCGATAGTCAATATATTACTAAAGATGAAGTACAACGATCACATTTTTCCTAACCAACACCTAAACTACTTAGTTCATAATAAGCATGGAAACACGAATTACAATCTGAGTAAGCATATCCATCATCACAAGATAATAAAGAAAATAATAATCCCCTTAATCAACTTGCGGATGATGGTCTTCTAGTGGTCTCCAACCTCTCTATACTACTCGGCTTCCAAGGAAAATTGGAATACTTTTGACTAGGACGGCTACTTCCTTTTATAGAGGCTTGAATTAGTCAACTTGGACACGTGTAGGACTCTCCTTGCTTCTTTATCCTGAAAATAACTCAACAGAAGTCGGTTCATGAAGTTGGCTAACGAGCTGTGATGTGGCAGTTCTGCTCCAAGTTCTGCTGCAGCACAGAATTTTCTCCCTCCAGTCGTCCAGCAACATAATCTACACAAAATGATTTCCAAAGCTTCCATTCTACCAAATGGGTTAAAACATGTAATATCTATCTAAAACCAACCCTATTAAGCACAAAGGACACACAAATCCCTATATAAATGAGGCCTAAATAACTACCTTTTGGGCAGTTATCAGCTACCTCTTCATCCTTAAGTACCAGTGCTCCTCTAATGAACAACCTGTTTGAGGTCCAACCAACAAATAGAAGTCCCTCTCGTGCCATAAAGAGGGTAAGGCCCATTTTTCAAGACCCGGAGACACCACTTAAGGGAACACACCTCTACTTACCCTAAAGTAGGGAAGGAGTGAATTCCATCTTCTAAGACTATGTTCCCAGCTCCCCACTCGGTCTTTTCCCCAAAATGGTAGGCTTATTGAGTCGGCGTGCAGGCCACTCTCACCCGTAAAAATCAAAGGACAATCCCTCATGGATAGGAGTCCATAATCCACTCAGGATTAAGGCCAAGTTGCCTAGGTCATCCTAGTGAAATAGAAACTGAGCTAACTAACGGTTTTAGAGTTAGTGGTTAACTATTTCGCGGTCCGATCTTTGTGCAAACTCATTGCACAGGATACCCCCACTCGCATGTCAACTACATGAACGTGTTGGATCATTAAGTTTGTATCAGTATACAAAGCGGGTCGTATCCATAGTGTCACCAGGATAAGGTACCCAGCCTTATCCCTATACTACAGACCCTTTAGGCTAAAACTTGAACATTGATCCCCGTATGTCCCTACATACTAGTTCAAGCCTCATTCTATTAGTCTTGGATGTTTAGTTTGTTGGATTAGGGTTAATAAGACAAGATACAATACAAACATAGATTAAATGAATAACTCATCAATTTTATTAATGTTTGGTCAAATGTACATTTACTATCTACGAGTTTTAGGGCATAAAACCCAACAGTTCCCTTAAGTGCTAACTCCGAGACGTGAACAAAGGGATCCCGCCCTCTCATTGGTCCGAGAGGTTATAGGTTTAGTGGTGGGACCACAAACCAATTGTTCACTAGGGACTCGGTGGAGACTTAAGGAACAAGATGTAACTTCAGGGGTAAAACGAACTTTTTACCCAGCTCTAGTTACGAACAACCTGTGAAGGGTCGACTTACTAATCATGGTTATATCGGATGGACAAAAATATATCTACAGTGAGGGGAGTTCAACTATCGGACTATAGTGGAGTGTCTCGGTAGTTAACGAATGTTGGTTAACTGAGTTAAAAGAGTTTAACTAGTTAATCTTGGATCGTTGGAGCCCATGATCTGTAGGTCCATTAGGTCCCCCTGCTAGCTCATACGAAATAAACCTTAGAACATATGTGATGAGAAAGTTTGAAAATGTTCAAACTTAGATTAGGGAATTGTCGTTAAATTATGGTCGATATATTTAACGTTAAAGTTTAATTACGAATTAAACTTAAAAGAGAGTTGGTAATTGTGACGCCCCGTGCACTTTTGCGTGCATTTAAATTCCATGTTTTGAGTTGAAAGAAATATAATTTATATTTTGGCTTGAACTTAGGGATTTAATTTAAAACCAAAAGTGTTTGGAAACTAAGTGTTATTATAATAAAATCCCTCCCTAAAGCTCGTTGGACTTGGTCTGCGTTGGTTGAGGAGTTTAGGCATTAAAATTCGAAGTGTGCGCTGAATATCGGGTGTTAGTAGTGTGAGATCCTATTTTTGGGTTTAATGGGTTTTAAGAAAAAGAAAAGAATTTTTAAAGAAAGAAATAAACCCTAAGGCTCTCTCTTTCTCTTTTTCTCTCTATTCACGCGTGAAACCCCCCCTCCTCAGCAATCTTCGCGCCGCTTGCCTCTGCAGTTGCCACCGCCGCTCAGTTCGCGCCGCCGCCGTTGTCCTCGCGCCGCCGTCGCCATCCCTCCTAGCCGAGGCTTGTAGCAGTTCGCCGAGCCTCTCTCTGCGCGTCTCTCTCCCTTTCGGCAGATCTCTCTCTCTCGGCGGTCTCTCCCTCTCTTCCTCGTGCGTGGAAACCCCAGCCGCCGCCGTTTCGCTTGCAGCCGAGCGCCGCCGTCTGTGGGTGTAGTCGTCGCCGCCGCTTGCTCGTGTCGCGCCGCCTTTCTATTTTCCTTTGGTTTTTCAGCAAGAAAACCTCGTGGGTAAGTCTCTTCTCCCTCGATCTAGTGTTTTAGGCCCGATCTAAGAGTTTCTAGCTTTGTCGTGGTTAGATCTTACGCGGATAGCAGCGTGAAGCACCGTCTCCTCCGCGTTTCATCCTTAAAGGTCGTGGGTAAGTCTCCTTCCTTCTCATTCCTAGTTGTTGAAGGCCCGATCTAACCCCTTTCGCTCACTCCGATAAGTTTCGTGTTTGTCCAGCAGCGGAGATTCCGTTTTCTCACGTTTTTGCCTCTGTCCAGCAGCGTTACTGGGTGTTTTTGGCATCACTTATCAACTCCAGTAAGTTTAAATGCTTACCCATGTTCGATTGGTGCCTAGAGTTAATTACCCATAATGTTTAGGTGCTGGGAAATCTAAGTGTTTTGAAAATTGGTTCTGGCCATTTTACGTCGTTATGCTGTCGAAATTTTCGGTACGCTCGGTTTTAAAGTGGTTCAGATTCGTAGCTAAGGGTTTAGAGTTGTAGTAGCGTCTCTAGGTTAGAGGTTGAAAAACCTGGGGCGTTACAGTAATATTTATTTATGATTTAAATATTACCGGTATATTATGTATTCGATACATATTGTAGTTTGGATATGAATCGGGATTCACATTCAAAATCGAGTTTGAGAGAAACCATGTTGATGTATTATTTATATTATTTTAATATATGAGATGTTAAAATAATATAATTATAATTAAATTTGTTTAATTATATTAATTACATTTAAGATTAATTAAGTTAATCTTGGAATCTAAAATTGGGTGCTTAAAGGCACCAAGACCATCACTCTTGTTGGACAAGAGCACCAAAATTAGACACCTAATTGGAATGATCTTTGGTGTCTTCTTTTGGTGAACTCTTATGCATGTTTCCTTCTTATAAAAGAAGAAGAATGATTCAGATGGGAGGTACTGAAGGCTAAAGAAGTTTCTCTCAAAAACAAAAGTTGTGTTTTATATTTCCTAAACTCTCTTCTTTTGCCTTAACAATTTCATCACGAATTCGAGTCCCACAACTCGTTCTAAGGCCAGAGAATAGCGGGAAAGATCACGGTGGTTGTCCACAATAAGATCGTGTTCAAATTCAACCAAGGAACAGCTTCAATTTCGTCCAAAAAGGTTGGTAACTAAAGTTCTTTGTTTTCGTTTCATATTGTGCATTTTTTTTTTTAACTAAAATTAAAAGAAATTAGAGTGTCTCGATCTGAATCGCTTACGCTATTGTATCGTACACTCCTTAAAAAAATGCATTCAAATTTTACCTGCAAATTGATAAGGAAAGTGGCCCTAGCTTAAGGTAGATTTTGTCAAAGTAGTGCATGTTGGGTTTTATGCCCTAAAACTCGTAGATAGTGAATATATACAAATTGTATACTTGTTTCAATAAAGTGTTATTGCGTTTCTACAATAAAGTGTTATTCTTAAATATTGCACAATTTGACCCAAATCCAATAAACTAAGATCCAAGGTTGTTTATATGTAACTTGAACTAGTATGTGGGGACATACGGGGATCGACGTTCAAGTAACAACCTAAAAGGTCTATAGTATAGGGATAAGGCTGGGTACCTTATCCTGATAACACTATGTGATACGACCCGCTTTGTATTCGATACATACGTGTTGATCCAAAGCATCCATGTAGGAGACATGCGAGCGGACGTATCCTATGCAATGAGTTTGCATAAGACCGGACCACGAAATAGTCAACCATTAGTTATAACACCGTTAACTAGTTAGGTTACTGTTTCAATAGGATGACCTAGGTAACTCAGTCTTACTCCTGAGTGTGTCATGAACTCCTTCTCATGAGGGATTGTCCTTTGATTAGCATGGGTGAGAGTGGCCAATACGCCTATTCAATATGCCTTCCTTTTTGGGGACAAGACCAAGTGGGAGGCTGGGGACATGACAACACAAGAAGGAATTCACTCCTTCCCGCTTCTAGGAGAAGTAGATGAGTGTTCCCTTAAGTGGTGACTCTAGGACTTGAACAAAGGGATCTGCCCTCTCACTGGCCCGATAGGGACTTTCTGTTTAATGGTTGGACCATAAACATGTTGTTCATTAGAGGAGCACTGGTACTTAAGGAGACAGATGTAACACAGGGGTAAAACGGTAATTTGACCCAACTGTGATTACGGAAACTCGTGAAGGATTGACTTACCGGCATAGGTCTCCATCCATGAACACAAAAATGTTCTACAGTGACAAGAGTTCAACTGTGGGTCTTTAGTAGAATGACCCACAATTAATGAATATTGGTTAACTTGATTAATGAGTTTAATCAGTTAACCTCATATCATTGGAGCTTCTGATCTGTAGGTTCATTAGGTCTCGATAGCTCATAAAGAGTAATTAGGAACAATTATATCTTGAGAGAATTTGAATAGTTCAAATTCATATTGGGAATTAAGTTTATTGTATGAGATACAAATTAATATAATGTATAGTGATGCATTAAAATATAAAGTCTAATTTGAGATTAAACTTTATTATATTGAGAGATTGATATATTTGAAAGAGGTCAAATATACGTCTTATTAAATATATGGTATTTAATTAGAAGATGAATTAATTAATTATTCAATTTAGTTTAAATTAAATGAGATTTAATTAAACTATAGTCTATGAGGGAATTATTAGAATATGATTCTAATATGTAATTGATTGAATATGGGAGATATTTAATTAATTATTGAAATTAATTAATTGATTAGTTTAATTGAATTAATTAAACGTGATTTCATTAAGTTTAATTAAAATATATTATGTGAGGAAATTACATTTGAATAAGATTAAATGTGCATGAAATTAATTAATTAATATGATTAATTAATTAATTAATTGATCTTGATCTAACGGTCAAGATTGTTTCCTAACCTCACATTAGGGTTTCCACTCTTATAAAAGGAAAGGTTATGAAAACCCTAGCCCTAAGGTCTCATTCTAGCCTCCCTCTCATTCTCTCAACAAAAGAACTCTAGAGAGAATTTTTCTCTCTGAGAGTTTTTCCCATTCAATATTAGGTAGTCCCACAACTACGTTCCTAATCTCAGAGTTATAGCTGGGAAGATCAAATGGTGGTGTTCTTTGTTTTTGCAGAGCAATCAAGAATCATTCTTGAAGTATTCAAAGTCGTCAATGGAGGTATGTTTCTCATCGCTTAACCTTTTGCCAATGTATTGGTATTTTTTAGAACAAAATTAATTTACGAACGACCCAATTGCTTCCGCTGTAACGGAATTGGGAATTCCAATCCTTCAGTGCATTCATGAATTTGCGCCCCATTTGCGATCGCAACTAGGCTTTCCGACAGAATTTCGAGATTCACGAGATTTGCACAAAATCTTCTGAAAATCATAAATCTCGTACAAAATCTCCAAGGATCGTGGATATTCGTTCTCAAAGAACTTCTCACACTGATCTCGACAGCCAACCCTACCTTTCAAGGTCTGTGTAAGGCGATCGAGGTGCAAGAAGCAAAGAGAGCTCGGATTCAAGTCCTAGGATAGTGTAAAATCCCAAACCGCAAATAGTACAAATCTTGAACAAAATACCCAAATGCATCAAGTAAATCGAAACAGAAGCAACATAAAGAATAGAGAAGAAAAGGAAGAGCAACACCATGATTATAGTGGTTCGGACTAGCCTACATCCACTTTGAATCAGAGATTTCCTTATTCATCTTTATGCATGCACTACAAATTTACAGAGCAAGCTGATAATCAGACAGAGGGTATCGAGCGGCAAGGGGAAGACGAAGAGCCATGAGAGAGGTCTTGGAAAACCCTACAAATGAGCTGCTATAAATACAAGCAGCAAAGCAAAGACTCACCCCAATAACCTGATGTGAATAATAAGGCCCATTACATGAGGAAAAACCCAACTCAAAGATATAAAACAAACTAAGAAGGACAATGACCCAAAGTGGTATTCAGCCCACAATTACAATTAAATAATGGGAAGATATAAAAACACCCTTATTATCAACAGATAGTCTTTATGTTTTTCTTTCTTCTCATCTTGTAACCAATCCGAGTTTCAGTTTTTCTAGCCTCTGTCAACTCCTTCATTCGAAAGAAGAAGAGGAGGAAGACTTGTCTCCCCTTGAAAAAGGCAAGAGCAAGTTAGATAGAGAAGAGAAAGAACCTTAGTTGAGTCTTAGAGTCTTTATTTTTTGTCTTATTTCTTTGTAAGTTGTCTTTACATTCTATTTTGCTTATTTTTCAGTTGTAAGTTTAAGTTTATGTACTTTTCGTGTATCAATATGAATGCAAGTTTATTCTTTAATTTATGTCCCTTTACTTTTATGTTTTGTACTCTAATTTCGTCAATTAGCTAAGCTTCTTCTCAGGGATTCAAATATGTGGATTTCTTGAGTAGAAGAAAGACCCACCAATGCAAAGGCCACCTTGCTTCTTCTTAGCATTCTTTGTTCTTGCTGAAGTATAAGTTTCATTGTTAGCTTAAACTAATCACTTAATTTAGCATAGTGTGTGTTCAGCTAGTGGTCGAAAGGTTGGAGTTGAGTGCATGGGTTCGCAAAAACAATAGTGGAAAATATCCTAGAAATAGAACTTTGTTTCTTGCATCCTAGGAATAGGATTGGAACCACTAAGGTTTTAAGAGTCGTGTTCATTATTTATCTAAGTTTTAACTAGACGTAGAAATAGATGTCTAGTTCACTTAGTCTTCTAAAGGCACCTACAGTGGAGTTGAATAGGAGTTGAACTTAACTCACAACTAAGTTGTCAGGACAATTGCGGGTGCACACTGGTAACAATCTGCTTGCACCATGTCTATGTGGGCACTAATAGGCAGTATTCTCCAAACGTGTGCATTGCTTGAGTAAGTTGCAGGCACAAAAGTGGGCACATATTAGACTCTTGGTTGAATCTTATTTGCATTCCCCATCTAACTATCTCATATATCTTTACTTGCTTTCTTTACTCGCTTTCTTTACATGCTTTTACCCAACACAAACCAACTATCAAATTACCTTTTTGGTTACTATCTTTAGTTGCAAATTTAGGGGAGGATTTTTATTTCTTAAATTGCAAAAGTGTTTTCAACTAGTCACCATTCTCCCTTTGGTTCAATATCCGGAGTACTCTCCACTTATTACTCAATAGTGTATACTTGAACTTAGCGTAGTGGGTGCTCTGTGGCGACCGCGCACGTATCAACCCTTGGCCATTTATACCTGTGGCCTTAACACTTCTCTATCAAACTCGGTGTTCGATCCTTGACCATTTGTACTCAAGCCTTCAAACTGTTGCATTGATCTTTGACCATTTGTACCTAAGGCCTCGATGACTTAACAACGTACTGACCCTTTCCCAAGCACCCAAATACTTACTTTTCTAGGATCATCATACCGACCTTTGGTCATTTGTACTCAAGGCCCCGATACTCCCGTTAAACCATTGGTAACATACCACCCCTCGACCATTTGTACTCGAGGCACACTGGTATTCACCTTACTTTTCTTTTATCACACACAAGTCCTTTGATCTCATGATCTCACACTATCACTCACAAGGTCCTTTGACCTTTCTTCCCTAACTAGGCTCACAACCTATAATGCATATCCTAACCATGCTTGTAAGTTCATGTCATGCTTCCAGGCCCATGCAATAACCAAGCACACTCATAACATTATATCATACTTCGCAGACAATCACAATGAAACAACTTACTTATCACAGACAGTTTCAGCCACAACATATCAACATAGATCAGCACAACAGTTCAATACATAAGTTCAATATGCTCAAAACTTGTCAGTAACATAACAACACATACATATAAACAACAGATACTAAAACTAACAAGTAAAGCACAAAACATGCTAGCACACAAGCAAATAGACACAACAGGTAGAAAATCCACTTACTACACGCAAAAAAGCCCCTAAGTGAAATCTAACGAGCTCCTGCAATAAGAAAGGCATGGTTTCAAAGCTAGAATTTTACTCAAAACCTTAATTGAAAGCAAAATAGTATTCAAGAGGAACGCTCTTACCCAACACAACTTTAACGACTATTCGAACACTTTGAAACTATAATCGAAGAGTTGATCATGTGCATTGCATGGCGCGAATTGGTTTGGATTTGTGAAGCATGATTCATAAAGCATGGTATTGGGTTGTGATTGTGTTGAATGGTGCATAATTCATGTGTTGAGTGTGTGTGACAAGACGCGTAATTCGTGTATTGGGAATTGAACAAGTTTTATGTTGTACTCATTTATGTATGTTAACCATGATACTTGTATTATTGGCTTCAAAGAGCATGTTGGATGTGTGTGGAAGCATATTGTTTGCCTTGTTTGATATTCAGGGGTTCATCAAGTGTGAGCTACTGACTAAGTACTTTAGTACTAACCTCCCCCCCCCCCCCCCCAAAAAAAAACAACAGTTTTGTAGGTGATTAAAGTCTCTGCGGGCTCAATGGTGTAGTAGAAGAGCATTACCAAAGAAAGACCATTAGCTAACTATTCTTTCTTTATTTAGTTGAGCTTGGAGGTTAGGTTTTTGGTTGTTGATGACTCACCTTGTTATTCTTAGTTTGTTGTTTAAAGGAAGTTTGTGTTAGTTGGAGTTGTTTTGTTTGAGTTTGACATTGACAATAATTATTAGACATGTTTAGAAGTACTTTGAGTTGTTTTTGGTTGTTTAGTAGAGTTGCATGTTTTTTTTCCTTCAGAGAGATGAACTTTTCGGCTTTATTGGATAGCACATTGGATGCGAGGCTTGACTCGCTTTTGTATGTGGAAATTTGGCTACGATGTGTTGTTCTTCTATTTTATTTTTATTCTTTAGGGCATGTTTGGGAGTGATTTTAAAATTGTCAAAATCAATTTTTTCATATTCAAAATCATTCTAAAACATGTCTTTCATAATTCAAAATCAATTCTGGTGATATGAAAATCACGTTTAAAAGTGTAAAATCAAACACAAAATTGATTTTGAGTAATTAAATGTATGTTTTGGAATGATTTCAAACCTGACAAAAGTGATTTTAGTCATTTCAAAATTACTCCAAACACACACTAAGGGTGCGTTTGGTAGGTGATCTGAAAACATAAATCTAAAAACAAGAGATTCAATGAAAACAAAGTTGTATTATTCCATGTTTTCAAATATGTGTTTGGTAGCAGATTCAGAAATTGGATCCCAATTTAAACAATTGTTCAAAATGTGTTTGAAAATATATTTATAAACCATAAACTATTTGTCGTTATCAACTAAATACTAAGTTGAATATAAACAATTATTAATTAATTTATAAACATGTTATAGGTTATAAGTTTTGTATAATTATATTATTATTTTACAATATCATATAATTTATAATACATTATATTGTACAAATTTTAATTTCACAAAAATGAATTGGAATTATAACATGAAATACTATATTTATTAAAGTTTTTATGTTTTTTTTTAATTTAATTAAGTTAAGAAATTGGAAGAGATAGAATCTTGACCCCAAAGATTTCCAGATTTCTTTAATAGAGTGATCAAGCTCAGTAGCCTTAATATAGGCAAGCTGAGAATAAAGGAATAAAACAGATTACAACTAAAAGAATAAGAAATGTTGTAAAGATATTAAACTAAATAACAGACAAAGTTCTTTTACTTCAATGAACTCTCTTAACACCCCCCCCCCCTTCAAGTCAATGCCTACTGCAGAAACAATATTGAGCTTGTTCTTTAAAGGTAAAAACTGAGAAGGAGATAGAGGTTTAGTAAAGATGTCAGCAACTTGGGCAGAAGCAGGTAGATGAAAAATATTCAACTTCTTTTGCAAAACTAGATCTCAGACGAAATAAATGTCAATCTTCACATGTTTAGTCCTTGAATGAAGAATTGGGTTTGCACTCAGATGCACAACACTCAAATTATCACACCATATAGTTGGTAGTCGAGGTAGCTGAAACTTCAAATCTGTAAAAAGAGAATGCAACCATACTAATTCAGCTGAGACGTGAGCTAAACTCCGGTATTCTACTTCCGTGCTTGATCTCGAGATAATGTGGTGTTTCTTAGAAGCCCATTGGATTAAATTGCCTCCCAAGTAAACACAATACCCAGATGTAGACTTCCTGTCATCAAGATCACTAGCCCAATCTGCATCTGCAAATTTGTGTAATGACAAATCTTTTGGCACTTTAAACAACAAACAATGATCAAGAGTGCCAGCTAGATAACGTAAGATCCGCTTAACGACTTGCCAATGACAACTAGTAGGCTTATGCATAAACTGACAGGCTTTATTCATGCTATAAGCAATTTCAGGGTGTGCAATCGTAACATACTGTAAAGCACCAACAATGCTACGATATAAACGTAAATCAGAAATTTTATCTCCATTAAAAGCAGATAATACTATACCACTGATCATAGGAGTAGTAATGCCATTAGCTTGATGCATTTTAGCTTTGTACAACAGTTCAGAGATATATTTTGATTGTGATAGAAACAAACCACCAGTGGGAAGGTAAGATATTTCTACGCCCAAAAAGAAACTTAAAGCACCAAGGTCTTTAAGAAAAATTGCTTATTTAGTTTACCCTCAAGATGATCAATGGCCAAGCTAGAACTTCCAGTAATTATTATGTCATCCACATAAACTAAAACATAGCATTGATGTCCGTTTTTATGACAACCCAGCAGTGAGGAATCGGCTTTGGAGCTCACAAAACCAAGAGAGTGAAGAAAAATAGACAATCTTTCAAACCATGCTCTAGGTGCATGTTTTAACCCAAGGATTTCTTTAACCGACAAACAAGATGGGATGATGAAGATTGGGTCATACCTGGTGGTTGAGTCATAAAAACTTCTTCTTTCAATAAGCCATGTAGAAAGGCATTATTGATATCAACTTGCCACAATGTCCATCCATGTGTCAGTGCTAGAGTAAACAAAACGCAAATTGTTGTAGGTAGTTTCTTGTCACCTTAAAGACCCACTTGCAGCTGATTACTTTCTTGTCTTTAGGAGGAGAGACTAAAGACCATGTATCATTTTTTATCAAAGCACCATACTCTTCTTCCATAGCTTGCACCCAATGTTTGCATTTTAAGGCCTCTTTGACACTTGGTGGTTCAGAATCAACATATTCTGTGAGAAACACCTTTTTTTATACACACCAACTTTGCCTCGAGTAATCATAGGATGTTTATTTATTATTCTCGGTCCAGTTGGTTCTGATGCAGAAGAAGAAGAATTTGAAGTATTGGAGTTGGTTTGAATAGGTTGAGAAGTCGAGGCAATGGCTAGAAGAGAAACTTCACATGAATCTGTAGGAATAGGGGTCTGTTAAACATTGTTTTCAGGTACAGATGAGAGTGTTTTTGGGTCAGAATCACATAAAGGGAGATGGGTTGAAGGTGTACTTTCGGAGCCTGAAAAGGGGCAGGGTATAGGTGTAGGTGTATGAGCTGAGGAAGGAAATGCTTTTTCTGGTAAAGCTAAAACAGCAGTGGTAGGATTAGGAGCAATAGGTAAAAAATTATAGATAGTGGGAATGGTAATATCTATTAGGGCAGTGAGGATTTGAGAGGTAGGAAACTTTGTTTCATCAAAGAGTACATTTCGTGAGATGTACAATCGGCCAGATGATGAAAGGCATTTGTAACCTTTGTGTAAGGAGTTGTATCCCAGAAAAAGACAAGGTTCAGATCTTGTATCCTAGAAAAAGACAAGGTTCATATCTTGGTTCAATCTTATGGTTATTGTATGGTCTAAGGGATGGGTAACATAGGCAACCAAAGGTCTTTAAGAATGAGTAGTTAGGCTTACTTCCAAAAAGTTTTTCCAAGGGAGATAATAGATGGACAACCGTAGGTAACTGGTTTATTAAAAAGACTGCAGTGGAAAATGCATCATCCCAAAATTCAAGATCTAAGGAAGAGTGGGATAAAAGGATTAATCCCATATCCACAATTTGGCGACGTCTTCTTTCAACAATTCCATTTTGTTTGGATGTATAGGGCAAGAAAAACGATGTTCAATCCCATTATTTTTCAGAAAGGGGGTGAATGAACGAAATTCACCACCATTGTCTGTTTGAATGCAAAGAATGGATTTTCCAATGAGTTTTTCAACATACGTTTTAAACAGCAGAAAAGTTTGGAAAGCCTCAGATTTAGAAGTGAGAAAATAAATCCATGTAAAACGAGAATAGACATCAACAAATCTTAGATAATATCTATAGCCATTTCGAGAGGATTTAAAAGTTGGTCCCCACAAATCAGCAACAATTAACTCAAGAGAAGAATGATATGTAGTTGTAGACAAAGAAAATGATAAACTATGAGACTTCCCAACCGCACAAGCATGGCACAAAGATGGATTTTTATTTTGAGAGTAAGAGATATTACAAGAATGAAGAATTGAACAGACAGTTTTAACAGCAGGATGTCCTAACCTATTGTGCCATATATCAAAAACATACATGGTAGGTATAGTACTGTTACAAGGAGATTTAGAAACTTGAGTAACAGCAGTAGTGAGCACCTGTGAAGAAGGTTCAACAGGTGATGAGTATACTCCTTTTGAATTATTGGGATGAGCTTTGTCCAAGGCAAAGGTGTAGAGTCCATCAACTAGCTTCCCTTGAAGAAGAATTTAGCCATTGGCTTGGTCCTTCACACAACAAAAAGAAGAGTGAAATTCAAAGTAAACATTATTATCAAGGGAAAATTGGCTTACACTGATAATATTTTTCGTGATTTTTGGTACATGAAGTAAGTTATTAAGGTGAAAAATACGGTTGGAAGGGGAAGAGGAGGATTTAAGGAAAGAAGAACCAATATTCAAAACTTCCAAACCTGCACCATTCCCAACGTGGACTCTGTTCTCGCCCTGATATTCAGCTCCAATGGATAAGTTGCCAAGCTCATTCGTCACATGATTTGAAGCTCCTGAGTCTGGGTACCAATGGTTATCCTTGTTCAAATCATGTTGGAGTACAAAGGCATTCATAGATGGTTGATAAGACTGTTTTCCGCCAGATGAAATTGGATGAGATGGCCCAGCCTGAGAAGACTGACCAGGAGGAGGCATGTTGGGGCCTTGAAACCATCGTTCAAAGCGATAGTAGCATCGTTCACCGTATGTCCAAACCGTCTACATAGCTGACACTGTGGCTTGTTGTTATTATTCCACTTTCGCTGAGGTCTCCCATTGGAATTCTTTCGGTTTGAGGACTCATTAGGAATCGATGCAAGAGCTTGTTTAGGCGGGTTGTGTGTGGTCAAGTTCACAGAAGGTATTGACCCATCAGGATTGATCGCAAGATTTCTCGCAATTCTGTTTTCTTGAGTCAATAATAAGGAATATACCTTCTGCACGGTGGAAACTCATCTTTTTCGGTAATCACTAACACTGCTTCAGTCCCAGTCCGGCAAGAATATGGAGAATATGGTCGGTGTGCGAAATCTTTTTACCGGTTGTTGACATTGAGTCTACCAGATTTTTAACCTTCAGGAAATAGTCTTCAAGTTTGAGATTTCTCTTCCTAAGCGTCTCCAATTTGGATTTTAAATCCATTATTCTAGCCAAATTTCGAGAAGAAAATTTGTTGTTCAAGATCCTCCATACCTCTTGGGTTGTATCGCATTCAAGCATCTCAGAAAGCAACAAATTGGACATTGATCCTAGCAACCAGGTCGTGATCAGGCTATCTTGGTGAATCTAGTGGTCATACGCTAGATTGGGAACTTTTGTCGTGGAAGAAGATTCGTTAGAACTGATAAATTTGGGAGGAATTGGGGAATCTTCTTCAATATACTGCTTGAGACCATGCCCTCGCAACGCCGTAAGAACTTGTAATTTCCTGAGAAGAAAATTTTCTTCATCTAAATTGACTTTTGTAATCTTGTTTCCAGGGTTTATTACCTTCTGATCTTGAGAGATATGAAGAACATCAGTGGCATTCCCTTCAATAGACGCAGAATCCATCGAGGATCGAAAAAAAAATCGCTAGATTTTGAGACTCTGATACCAAGTTAAGAAATTGGAAGAAACGGAATCTTGACCACAAAGACTTCCAGATTTCATTAATAGAGTGATCAAGCTCATTAGCCTTAATATAGGCAAGCTGAGAATAAAGGAATAAAACATATTACAACTGAAAAAATAACAAAATGAAACCGATACAGTTGTAAAGATATTAAACTAAATAACAGACAAAGTTCTTTACTTCAATGGGCTCTCTTAACAAATTATGCATTTAAAAATTTCAAATTCAAAATCTGGATATACTGAAAACATAAAAAAGTTGTTTTCAGAATTTTCACTATTTGGATCATAGAATCTGAAAACAATTTTCAAAACACATCTGCCAAACGCATATTCACTGAATTCAGTGAATCCGAAAACATAAAACAAAATACGGAATGCCTACCAAACAGGCCCTAAGCTTCCCACTAATAAACGACTTAAATTTATAAACCTATTAAATCATTATTCAAATCAAAAACTTTAGTTGATGGGTTATGTTAGATTTAAATATCAACACTTCAACAAAACCTTGCATAAAAAGTCATTTTAATATATTCTCTAAAAAAAAGTCATTTTAATATTCTTTTTTGTTATTTCTTATAAATTAACAAAATCCTAATTATAGACACATGTCTTTTATTCATTTAATTGATTAGCTTCACACCTATTATAGACAATCATTTCGGTAAAGAATCGAGTTTCAAAATGGACTCAAATTCTTGTTAAATGATAAATGAAAAATCAACCACAAAAATTAAATAGCTTTTTTTATTCTTTTTTTAAAATTTAGTGACTAAAATAAATATTATCGAGTTCAAAGTCCAAATTGAAATAAAAAATAAAATTTTAATTATCAACAGTATTCTTCTTACTTGTAAGGTTGGAAATTTGCACAAGATCCAACAAGATATTATCAATATTAATTGAACAACAAATGACATTGAAGGTTAAAATATAGAACTTCTTATTCTTATACCATGTTAAATCATTATTAAATCCAAAAGCTTAACAAACAGGTTATAATAAATTAACAATCACAAAAATAATTGATTAAAAGAATATATTTTAAAGTTTATTTGGACTTTTTTTCCTTTATTTTTAACAACTGCGCTTATTTATTATTATTTTTTGAAACAACGCTTATTTATTATTATTTTTCTTTGAATTTTAATCTGCTTTCAAAATCATTTTTTAAACTATTTCAAAAATAGTTTTCGTAAAATTCTTTTTTTAAAAAAAAAAAAATCGGATTAGAATATTTCAAAACTGATTTCAAGAAACAAAAATTTAAATAAAAATAACATAAGTAAAAATATATATTATAAACTTAACTTTCAAAGGTAACAAAACTAAAAATGTGCGAGTATAGCTCAGCGATAATTAACATATAGCCTCGACCAAGATGTTAAAAGTTCGAATTCTCCCACCCCAAATGTTGATGTACTAAAAAAACTAAACTAAACTAAAAATGTAAAATTACATTATTAGATGGAAAGTTATTTAACATATTAATAACTTGAAAAGAAGACCTTAGTAATTCTCTATAAAAGTTGTAGTTTGGATTTTCCATCAAAGTTATTGTAAGTTCAATTTTCTATCTCTAATTTTTCCGTTAACCAAATCGATCTCAAATCTCAAAATATTGGATATTATCGACTATTTAAAATTTATTTGGATTATTGGCTCACACATTTTTTTATTGCTTCGTACGAATTAGCATTGTTTTTTAAGGATACTTAAATTTTAGTAGAACAGAGGACAACGAGGCAAACAAATTTTTAATACCTATGCAAGATAGGGCAATCTAAAAATTGTCCCCCTCCCCCTAAAAAAATGAATAATTAATTAATTAAATAACTCATTTGAATCACATGGTCGATTATTTTATTTTCTTTCCTTTTTTATTGCTTCATTTTGGAAAAGAAAATAGAAATTTCACTCCATAATATAAAACTAATATGTATTTTTGAAAAATGTCAAAATTTTTAAAACTTTTTTTTTTCAAATATAGGAGTATGACTTTCATTAGTGTGTTTCTACATCACATTTGAATTTGAGTTTGATTAATATTATGCTATTTTTGTTTAATTTAAAATTTGTTTTTATATTTAAAAATACATCTTTTTATTTTTTGATATTTATATAAATGCCTCAAGAAAAAAAAAAATGCTTGAATGTGAATCTATAATAAATTTATCGATGGTTACCTTTGAAAAGAATCTAAAGATATGTGTTGTATTATATGTTTAAATAAAATGATTTTATGCATAAATACCTCATTTTTAACATTGTATAATTACAACTGCCCAAAAAATAAACATTGTTTTATTACTATAAATTTGTTTGGTTTGAACAAGGAGAGTGAAAAAAGAAAAAGAATAATTCACACGATTTTTAAGTATATATATATATATTATAAATTTAATGATATCTTTTTGTTTGTCTTGATAGAAAGGATAGAATAAAACTACAAACAAGAACTTATTCTCTCCCCCATGGCATCATGGAAATTAGTCTATGGTATGTCAATGCACCAACTTCTAGGAAGTTGGGACAACCAAGGAGGAGATAATTTTGAATTTTAAAATTTTTTTACCTAACTTTTTTTAAATTTATTATATTATATGAGCTTCCATCTAAAAACCAATTGGCAATTAATAGAGTGACCATTGTAGCTTATATATTGTGAGGTCTCCACCAATCTTTTCGATGTGGGATCTTCAACATAATTTAAGGTTATTTTCTTACTTGGGTAGTTTTGTTCCACCCTTAGTTAAAGAATGTGCCTCCAAAAAAATAGCACCTCAACCACTTCTATTGTTGTAAGTCACAAGTTTCTCTCCCAACCATCCATCATTGGAAGATTCCTATCTATATTTTATTTACTACTTCATGGTTAAAAAATATTTTTTTTTTATCTAAATTTATATGAAGATAACAATTTTGACTCGTACGGTTAGAGTTTTAAAAGATGAGAATGAATTCTTTTTTTCTTTTTATCATTTTTCTGGTCATCCTCTTTTTTTTCTGTTACTTATCTATTCATTTTTCTCCTTCTCTTCTTTTCTTTTCTTTTTTTTTTTTTTCTCCCTTTTTTTCATTACCTTTTTACTTTCTTTTTATAATGAATTACATGAAAATTTTGATAAGATTGTATGAATTTAACCATTCCAATTTAATAAATTAGTTTATTTCAACATATACTTATTTGTCAATAAAATGCAATGAAGTGATGCACTGTAGTTGTAAAATAAATGGTAAATTCATTAATAAAAATATATTTAGTTAATTAGTTATAATTATGAATAATTTAGTATGATGTTATTTTTAATAAGTGTAATTAATTATTATAGTCGGTGGTTCTGAGTTTAGAGCATGTGGTCCTAGCTAAGTTCAAACCCCTGTAAACCATTACATCATTTGTTATAGGCAATTTTGGACCACCCCGATATACAAGGAGCTGACGAGGACAACCGGGGAGAAATCGGACTGGAAGATGGACCAAGGAGGCAAAATCGGCAAGTGGGACGAGCCAAGACCGAAGGGGTCGGGTTTTTGGCCCGACCCCCTGCTCGGCCTCGGCCCGCTCGCGCGGGCCGAGCCCGTTCGGTCTCGTCTGGTCTCCACCGCCTCTGGCTGCCCCGGTTTCGCCTGGTTTGACCTAAAACGCCTCCGAATACCTAAAAACCCTAGGAGGATGAGCAGGTATTTATATCCCTCTTCGCCACTGAAGAGGGGATCCCGAATTCTATCCCTAAACTCTACTCTCTATTCTCTGCTTTCTCCTCTTGCTCTTACTTTTCCACGCCCTACCGTTCTGTTTGCTGACTTAAGCATCGGAGCCGGTGTGGCGAGCACCACACCGGTGTGCAGGTTTACTGTCTTGCAGGCCACGTCTTCCCCCCTCAACTACAAATTTACCGTTGGTGGCACGTGAAGGCCAGGTGAGATCCTCTGGCCAAAATCGACCATCAACAGTTGGCGCCGTTTGTGGGGAAGAAAGCCTATTAATCTGCACATCGGTTATTCCATGAGTAAGGGTATGGAGAAGAAAGACCAAGACGTAAACATAGAGAATTCGGATTTTGATCGCCACCAGCGGAGGTCACGTGACGATGACAGCATCCGGGGGTCACCGAGACAAGGAGGCCAAGGCCGAGCAGAGGATGCCGACACCAAGATTGTCGCCCTTGAGGATGAGGTGAAGGGAATGAACCGGAGTTTATCCAGAATACTCCAAATCCTGGATAAACCCGGCCCTAGCACCAAAGTCCATGAGGGGAGTTTGATTAGAGACCCGAGGAAGGGGAAGGAGCCTATGGAGCACACTGCAGAGTCAGGGACGAGGTCAAAAGGAAAGAAGACTGACAGCATGACCAGCAAGGTCAGGGGGCTCAAACCCACTGATCGCACGATTTTGAGGAGCCCAGAGTCAAGCACACTTAAGGGGCGTCACTACACAGTTTCTACCCCAAGCTACGGTCATACTAAGACAGACCTGAGGAATCTGATCGTTGAGAAGCGCAGAAGTGCCAAAATGCCGAGTCCGAGGCCAAAGCCGCCGAAGCTGAAGCCCGGGCTGCCGAGGCCGAGGCTAGGTTGGCCGAGGCCGAGGCCAAGAAAGACGACCTCCCTTGGAAGACCGAGCTTCTAAATGCACTAAAGGAGCTCGGAAATCCTCAGGGAGACCAGTAGAAGTCAAAGAACCTTGGAGATCAAAACTTGGAAGAACTAGCCGACCAAGTCGATCCGCCCTTCACAGAAGAGGTCATGAAAGCCGAGGTGCCTCAGAAGTTTAAGGTACCCACGTTCAAACAGTACGATGGCAAGAAAGACCCCGTGCAACATCTAAACGCATACAGAAGCTGGATGGACTTCGCTCAGATGCAATCAGGTGCCGTGCATTCTTTTTCACTCTGACAGGATCAGCCAGGCACTGGTTTGAGAGGCTGAAAAGGAGATCCATCAGCTGTTTCAAAGAGTTGGCCCAAGCATTCCTTGCACAGTTCATGGGAGCCAGAGAGCAGCGCAAGCCTCACATCAACCTCTTGACGGTCAAACAACAGCCAGGTGAGAGCTTGCGTGATTACATAACTCGTTTTAATGACGAGGCACTACAGGTTGAGGGGTACAGCGAGGGAGCAGCCCTGGTAGCCATAACAGCCGGACTGGAAGATGAAAGACTGCTCAATTCAATAGGTAAGAGCCAGCCTCGAACCTATGCGGAGTTCGTCTCCCGGGCACAGAAGTATATGAGCGCAGAGGAGTTATTGAAGTCAAAAAGGTCAGAACGAGAGTACAAGAGGTTTTCTTCATCTAGCTATGACAGTAAAAAGGACAAAAGGCAGCGGACCGACGAAGGAGGCCGGGGCCGAGCAGACCATGGCCGAGGCCGACCAGACCAAGGAGCACCTCCTTTCGGTAAGTTTGAAAAATACACCCCAACTGTTGTTCCGCAGGAGCAAGTACTGATGGAGATCCGAAATACGGGCCTCCTGAAATTCCCAGGGAGGATGAAGTCGAGTGCCGATAAAAGAGATAAGAGCCAGTATTGTCTTTTCCACCGGGACCACGGGCATTCAACCAGGAATTGTATTTAGTTGAAGGATGAAATCGAAGCACTGATCCAGAATGGGTATTTGAAAGAGTTCGTCGGTGAGCCTAAGGCCGAGGCCGACCACGGATGGCCGAGGCCGAGCCTGACTAAAGATGGCCGAGACAAAGAAGAACCCCTACGGGAGATCAGAACCATCTTTGGAGGACCAGCTGGAGGAGGTTCGAGCAGGAAGAGGAAAGCTATTGCCAGGGAAGCGAGGGTTGAACCAGAATATCGAGGTATGTATTCTGTCCATCTATCAAAGGCACACCCCCCTTTGGAGTTCATTGAGGTTGAGGCAGCGAACATTCATCAGCCACATAATGATGCTCTGGTGGTCACTCTAATTGTAGCCAATGTGAAAAACCATCGGATCCTAATTGATGGAGGAAGCTCGGCTGATGTCCTTTCTCTAACAGCCTTTAAAGCAATGCGGTTAGGGAGGGAACTCTTAAAGCCAAGCCTTACCCCACTTGTAGGATTTGGGGGAGAGAGAGTGACCCCAGAGGGTAGCATAGAACTCCCTGTGACCTTTGGGGATGAACAGAATGCAGTGACAAAGATGATAAACTTCCTAGTTGTGGATTGTATGTCAGCCTACAATGCAATCCTAGGAAGACCAACCTTGCATGAGATGAAGGCCATAGCTTCAACTTACCATCAGTTACTGAAGTTTCCAACTCCGAACGGTGTGGGAGTCGTCAAGGGAGAGCAGAAGGAATCGAGGGAGTGTTACTGGACTGCACTAAAAGTTGTCAAGCCACAGAGGGTCGAGGCCGACCAGGCCGAGGCCGACCAGAGAATGAGTCGAGGCCGAGCAGCACACACTTCCACCAACACTGAATCTGAACTTATGGAGTTTTAGGGTTTTTCGTTTATTGCATTCTATCATGTAATTAGACATTGTTTACTTTGTTGCTGCCTCTAGTATAGGTTCAATGTTTTTTCTTCATTCGAAGTGTGAAAGTTTAATTAATAGCCTTACAGTTTCGCCATTAAAGTTCAGTATTCAGGAGTGTGCACAAGGCAACCGACTCAAGCATTGAGACATGCGAGCCTGGACTGCCGAAGTCTACCACGCCTCATCCAGAGTGAGACCATGTGAGCCTGGACCAACGAGTCTACCTCACCTCCTCTGGACTGAGCATCTTTACACCAAGCGAGCCTGGACTGCCGAAGTCTACCTCGCCTCATCCAGAGTGAGACCATGTGAGCCTGGACCGACGAGTCTACCTCACATCCTCTGGCTTGAGCATTTTTACACCGGGCGAGCCTGGACTGTCGAAGTCTACCTCGCCTCATCTAGAGTGAGACCATGTGAGCCTGGACCGACGAGTCTACCTCACATCCTCTGGCTTGAGCAACTTTACACCAGACGAGCCTGGACTGCCGAAGTCTACCTCGCCTCATCCAGAGTGAGACCATGTGAGCCTGGACCAACGAGTCTACCTCACCTCACCTGACATGAGTCCATACACTTCATCTAAGTCAAGCTCACCCTGCAGGAGCCGGGACCGAGCACCTCTTGCCAAGGCCGAGCACAAACTCTAAAGGTATTCTCCTATTTACTCAATTATACTTTGTGTTTTAATAAAGTTTTTCTTGAGATTGGGGGCTACAAAGGGGATATGCACTCCCTATTAAACAAAAAGCAAGTAACAGGGGATATGCACTCCCTATTAAACAAAAAGCACCCAGGTTTAGCATGTTCTACTGAAATTTACATGTTCAAACCTATTCTCTTATTATTTTACTACACGGACTAACATATGGATGCAGGGAGCCAAATTTTAGGCTAACGGGGGCTTGAGGCCGAGGCCGACCCTAGCCTTTTCCCTAACTTTTCTCTTGCAGACGTGAACCTGAAATGAAGCACTCCGAATGACCCGGTACGGGGGTCTCGCTGATCGCCTTTTCCCTAACTTTTCTCTTCCCGAGGCCGAGGCCGACCAGGCAAGCAGAAAGGGAGATAGCTGTGCTCGGCCTCTTCCCGAGGCCGAGGCCGACCAGCACCACTTTTGTAATCTCTCATCCTTTTTCATTTCCATTACATCTAACCCCTATTCAGGGAGTGTCTACTTCTATCCTACTTTGCAGGATGACAACAAAGCTACACATAAGCCAGCCCAAGGCAAGGGTCATTACTCTTAAATCGGGCTTAAGGAGCTCAACTTATAGCAATAAGTCACCCCGAATCCCAATTCAAGAGTGGGGGCTTAATGTTATAGGCAATTTTGAACCACCCCGATATACAAGGAGCTGACGAGGACAACCGGGGAGAAATCGGACTGGAAGATGGACCAAGGAGGCAAAACCGGCAAGTGGGACGGGCCAAGACCGAAGGGGTCGGGTTTTTGGCCCGACCCCCTGCTCGGCCTCGGCCCATGGCCGGTCGCCTGCGCCGGCTGACTGTCTCCGGTGCCGACGACGGACGGCGGCCGGTGGTAGAAGAAGTAGGAGAGGAAGATGATGGATTAGAAGAGGAAGAAGAAGAGGAAGAAGAAAAGGAGGAAGAGAGAGAGGGAAAAAGAAATAAAAATAATAATTAAAAATATTTTTTTATTTAATTTATTACTATTTTATTTAAAAAATTAGAAAAATAATTTTTTTTATTAAAATAATAGTGCCACGTCAGCAACTGTTAAGATTTAACGGAAAAATTGACGGCAGGGACTAAAATGCTACTTATCTCAAACCTCAGGGGTATTTTTGTTGAGTTTGAAAATTCAGGGACCCAACTGTCACTTAACCCAAACCTTAGGGACCAAAAGTGTATTTTTCCAAAAAAAAAAACATTGATCTTCATATATGACTTCATATATATCAACTTATATACCATGTACACAAATTTTATTTTTTGTTTTACTTATTATTGTAGTCACATGTACTCAGTTTTTTCTTTTTCTTTTCTTTTTTTTTCTTTTTTTTTTTTTTTTGTGTGTGATGACTATATTATTAAATATGCACTTAATATATTATTAATTATTTGCAAATATATACTTTGTATATTTATTTGTTATATCATTATGTCATTTGCAAATATATACTCGATATATATATTGCAAAAAAATATACAAAATATATACCTCATATTATTAAATATGCATAAATTCACTCAAAATGACTAGAAATATGACACTCACTTTTTTCCAATCAATAAGCTAGAATTTGTGCGGTCTAATAATCATGGGAGTTCTTAGATCTAGACTTTTCCATGTAATTCTATAAATATGATAGCTTTAGAATGTGTTGATGCAAGTGTGTGGGGAAGAAAACACAAGAAGAGTTAGAGAGAAAAAAGTGTGAACCAAGTTTGTAGTTCTTGAAAACTTTTTTTTTTTTAATACAAGTGATTTTGTTTCTTCTCAAATATTCCTTATTTGAGTCTAAATTTGTGAGTGTCCATCACATGCTTCCAACAAACCGGTATCAGAGCTTGAGTTTAAAAAAAGAAAATTGTTTTTTTTGCAAATGGCAAACAACAATTTGGTTTCTTCCCAAGTGTCTCGACTTACTAAATAAAATTATACTAGTTGGTGTATTCGTATGAAAGCTTTGCTTGGTTCACAAGATGCATGGGAAATTGTTGATAGAGGCTATGAAGAACCAGAAAATGATGTGGCTTTGAATCAAGCGCAATGAGAAGCTTTGCAAAATACAAGAAAGAAAGACCAAAAAGTTGTCACCATAATTCATCAAGCAATTGATAATACAAATTTTGAGAAAATATATGGAGAAACTACTGCGAGGCAAACATGGAAAATTTTGGAGAATACTTATAAAGGAGTAGATCAAGTCAAGAAGGTTTGCCTCCAAAAATTAAGAGATGATTATGAAGCATTAAATATGAAGGAGTCTGAATCAATTTCAAATTATACTTCTAGATTGCTTGCAGTGGTAAATGAAATGAAGAGGTATGGTGAGACGTTAAATGATGAGCAAGTAGTTGAAAAGACACTTCGCTCATTGGATGAAAAATTCAATTTCATCATTGTACCTATTGAAGAATCAAAGGATTTGAGCACAATGTCCATCGATCAACTTACAGGTACTTTGCAAGCCCATGAAGAGAAACTTCTCAAGAAAAGTAACAAACAATTGAGCAACTTTTTCAATCAAAGTCGCATTTGAGAGATAAAGAAGATAGCCAATAAAAAAGTAATCGAGGTTGAGGACGTGGTAACAGTCGCGGACGTGGTGATTTCAGAGCTCGAGGTCGAGGAAATGACGATCAATGGAAATTTGATAAGAGTAATTCATACTCTAATTCATCAAGAGGTCGTGGAAGACAAAATTATTCAAGGCCATATGGAGGAAGATCAAATAATGATCGAAGGTATGACAAAAGTCAAATTGAATGTTACAATTGTCATAAATTTGGACATTATTCCTGGGAATGTGTTCGCACGATTTTAAATTCCGCAAGCGTACGGGTCGTGACAAGTAATATAGTGATTTTGAGTATAGAGTATCGTCTCCACAGGGATTGGATTTATTCAATTAAGTACCACGAATAATCTTGCTTAGCTTTATTTAGAGAACAAAATCTAATGCCGGAAAGAATAACAAAAAGCTAATCTAGAAAGCAAAAGATAAATGGTGACACAATTTGATGGGATAATTCTAGAGTTGTTGATTTTATCAATTGGACCTTTAATGCATAATCAATTAACTAATATGGATTAACAAATCATTTGATTCATAAGTCTAGAAGCCTAATTTCAAGGATTCTCCTGTCGGTCTCCTCCTATCTCATACCGTTCAATAAAGAATCTCCTTTCAGTCTCATCTTTATTTACTTAGTATGGCATTACGACCCTTCAATACAACCTCTAACGTTATTTATTTTATCCCGTGTCACCCGGGTAAATAACCGTTAGTCATGCATTCAGTTCTAGTCTAAGCTTCTCTCCGTCGAGTTTCCACTTAGTAACGATTCATTTAATCAGTGATCAGTTGATTAAAAGCATTACGGACAAAATGCACAAATGAACAATAATGACAATTAAACCACATCAATTCATTAATTCAACAGAGGTTCAACATCTAAATCAATCTCATAGAATTTAGGAATTTACTACTCATAATCACTAAAATCCAATAATTCCTAATCACAACAATTCTAGAAACTAAAACATAAAGGAAAAGGGAAGAGAAATGCTCATAAAAGTGTCGATCTCCTCGATCCCGCGCCGACCTCCTTCGATCCCGAGCTCCAAAGATCTTCAACAAAGCTCCAAAACTCTCCCAAAAATCCCAAATTTTAGAGTAGACTCTAGAATGGGGTGAAAACCCACAAATTGGCACACAAAATATGGATGCAAAAGGCTCCTTTTATAGGCTCCCAGCAGGCTCAGCGTCGAGACGCTACAAGGACAGCGTCGAGACGCTCTGACGTCATCTTTTCTTGGGCTCCAAGACGTCTCAGCGTCGAGACGCTACTTGGACAGCGTCGCGACGCTCTCGCGATTTTGGATCTTTCCACGCAGCTGCCTAGCGTCGAGACGCTCCAGGCTTAGCGTCGAGACGCTAGGCCCTGAATCTTCAATAAAGGCCCGATTTTGACTCAATTTTTGGGCCTCCAACTTTCTTTTGGCCCAAATACTTCTTATAATGGATTTTGGGCACTTATCTTGACCCAAATTGATACTTTAAGACTTGAAATTCATGAATTTGGGCTTCTAATTTATTCTTCTTGGCTTTTGGTCTTGGATCTTCAATGTAATTCTTCAAATTGCTCCAAAAGCCTCCAAAATCATCCAAAATCTCTCAAAATTCCGGTTTTACTTCTTTGGCTCGGTTTTCTGAAATTTAAACAGAAAATAGCATTAAAGTACACAATTCAAGCATAAAACTAGCTAAAATTAATAGGAAAATGATGACATTTTTGCATGTCATCAGAATGCAAACATAAAGTTGAAGAAAATGCCAACTATGTTGAGCAAGACGTTAAAAATGGTGAGTCGTCTTTGCTTCTAGCATGCAAAGGTGAAAAGACATGTGAAAACAATTTGTAGTATCTTGATAGCGGTGCCAGCAATCACATGTGTGGAAGTAAATCAGTGTTCGTGGAACTTGATGAATTAGTTGTTGTAAATATCACATTTGGTGATGATACAAAAATTTCGGTTAAAGGAAAAGGTAAAATTTTGATAAACTTGAAGAATGGGAAGCATAAGTTTATCTCTAATGTCTATTTTGTGCCAAATATGAATAACAATATTTTGAGTTTGGGACAACTCTTAGAGAAAGGCTATAATATTTTGATGAATAATTATAGTCTTTCAATAACAGATCATTGTGATAATATGATTACTAGAGTGCAAATGACGAAGAACAGAATGTTTTTGTTAAGCATTCAAACCGATGTTGCAAAATGTTTGAAGTCGTGTTTGAAAGATCCGTCTTGGATTTGGCACTTGAGATTTGGGAATTTAAACTTCGATGGCTTGAGATTATTAGCCAAGAAGAACATGGTGAAATGATTGTCATATGTCAAGCATCCAGATCAATTTTGTGAAGGTTAGTTTTCCACGAGAATCTTCTTCAAGAGCAAGGAAACCATTATAGCTTGTTCACACTAATATTTGTGGACTAATAAAACCAAGTTCTTTTGGTAAGAATAATTATTTCTTATTATTTATTGATAATTTCAGTCGGAAAACTTGGGTTTATTTTGTCAAGAAGAAATCAGAGGTATTTGGCATGTTCAAGAGATTTAAAGCTCTTGTCGAAAAGGAAAGTGGTTATTACATAAAGGCATTAAGATCAGACAGGGGGGGAGAATTCACTTCAAATGAATTCAAAGATTTTAGCATTGAAAATGGAATTCGTCAACCTATGACAGTTCCATATACTCCACAACAAAATGGTATTGTTGAGAGGAAGAATAGAACTATACTCAATATGGCTCGAAGCATGCATGTTGAAGAGTAAGAAGATGCCATAAGAGTTTTGGGCACAAGCAGTTGAATGTGCAGTGTATTTGTCTAATTGTTCCCCCACTAGAAGCCTGTGAAACAAAACTCAACAAGCATGGACTGGAAGAAAGCCATCTATTGCTCATTTGAGAGTATGCACACGTACCAGATCAAAGGCGTAGTAAGCTCTATGATATAAGCGAGAAACTTATTTTCATTGGCTATGATGCAAGCTCAAAATACTACAAGCTTTATAATCCAGCCACATAGTGTTAGCTTTACGAGCTTCAATCATACTATATGTTTTGATGATAACAAACTTTAATTTACTAATGATTTTAGTGTTTTAAAGTGTTCATAATGTAGAGCTTGGAAAGACGATTCCAACGCATCTTGAATCGCTGAAATCGGAGATCAAACGAAAAAGCTACAAGCAAAAGAAGATTGGAAGAAAAGGCCTACGTGACAATGACGTGGCACTTACGTGGCATCCGATGTGGCAGCTGACGTGGACCTCATTTTGAATGATTGGCTGAATCAATTCCTACCATTTGACTCCTACTTTTAATCCTTTTCAAATCTCATATTTTAATCTCATTTTTAATTTTCCAATTACTCCAAAATTCCATTAATTACACCTCATTCAAATTTGAATTCTTTCAAAATCTCATTTCCTTCAAATCCTCATTCTAATTTGAAATTCCCCTAATTTCAATATATTCTCAATCTCATTTTTAAATTCAAATTCTTTCCTAAATTTTCATCATTCAAATCCTTGATTTATTCTCATATCTCAAAAATTCCAATCCTTCAAAATTCTCTCTTAATTTTGAAATCCCTTCCTCTTCTATTTCAAATTCAATCTCCACCCTCCATCTTTAGTTTGATCTAACGGCTAATATTTATCCTCCTCGCCTATAAATTCGACTTGATTTCACTTTTCATACACACACCCAAAAAAGGCTATCAAAGTCTTATTCTCTCAAGTCTCCCTACTCTAAAATTCTTGTCCTCCATTACTCCTAAATTGGTCTAGTTATTATTTAGAGGTTTTTATTAGATTGCTCTTATTTGTGCTATTTTGCCTTTGAAAGGTACATCTTGTTGTGAGATTTTTTTATTCATTATTGGGAACTTGTAATAAGGTGTGGGTGCACCTTGGGAATTGAGTGAGTGGTTTAATCCTGAACCCGAAAAAGGATTTGTAGTGGTTTGATCCTGAACCCGGTTAAAAGGATCGTAATGGTTTTGATCTTGAATCCGTTTAAAAAGATCGGTATAGGTTGGGTTCAGTAAAAGGATCGGTAGAGGTTTACTCTTGAACCTAGAAAAAAAGTCGGTTTGGTTCTCACCCGTAAGAGAGTCGTTGCAGTAAAATACCCAAGAAGGAATCTTGGGGAGTGGAGTAGGAATTTCCGAACCACTATAAAATTTCCTGGTGTTATCTCTTTCTCTCTACTCTTTTAATTTCTGCTATTTCATTTTTATGAGTAGATTGCATGCCTAGGAAAATTGTCAAATATTTCTAGTATACTTTATGCTTTATAGTACTGCTTGTTAAATTTATTTAGTTTAAATCAATTCCTTTTAATTTAGCAAAAAGTTTTAAATTTTACTAAGCAACTCTATTCACCCCCCTCTAGTGTTGCCATATGATCCTACACATAGAAGATGGTGGTAAGTAGAGATGTTGTGTTTGATGAGGAAGCATCATGAAATTGGAATGATGAACCTAAAGATTATAAGTTCCTACTTTTTCCTGAAGATGATGATGAGACTGGTGATGTGGTTGTTTCTCCATCAACACCACCTCCACCGCTGGTCAATCTAGAACAGACTACACCTTCATCATCAACATCAAGTTCAAGTGAAGAGCCTCATCGCATGAGAAGTCTACGGGACATATATGATGAAACAGAAGAGTTAAGTCAAAGTTTCAGTGATCTTACTCTTCACAAGATGAAAAGTGGAAAACTGCTATGGATGAAGATCAAAGCTATAAAGAAGAATGATACATGGGAACTTTCTACTCTTCCAAGTGGAAAGAAAGCGATAGGTGTCAAATGGGTGTTCAAGATAAAAAAGAAATAAGAAACGAGAGTTGGAGATACATAAAGCGAGATAAGTTGCAAAAGGCTATTCTCAAAGAAAAGACATTGATCAGATGAAGTATTTGCTCATGTTGCTCGCTTGCAGACCATAAGATTGTTAATTGCACTTGCTGCTCAGAATAGATGGAAGATTTTTCAAATGGATGTCAAATTGGCATTCTTGAATGGATATCTTGAAGAAGAAGTCTACTTGGAACAACCACTTGGTATGTAGTGAAAGGTCATGAAGATAAAGTCTTGAAGTTAAAGAAGGCTTTGTATGGATTGAAACAGACGCCAAGAATGTGGAGTAGCAGAATTAACAAATATTTTCTTAACAATGGATATTTGAGATGCCCTCATGAACATTCTCTTTATATTAAGACTAATGGTCATGGAGATATTTTGTTAGTTTGTCTATATGTGGATGACTTAATTTTTATAGGAAATTGTCCAAGTATGTTTGAAGATCTCAAGAAGGCAATGACTCAAAAATTTGAAATGACAGATATTGGGCTCATGTCATATTATCTTGGCATCGAAGTGAAGCAGTCAAATGAAGGTATTTTCATTTCTCAAGAACGATATACTAGAGAAATTCTTGAGAAATTTAAGATGTTCAATTCTAAACCTGTCACAACTCCAATGGAAACTGGGACAAAATTGTCCAAATATGAAGATGGAGATGTTGTATGTAATGCCCCAGGTTCTCTAACCTCTATCCTAGCGGCGCTACTACTTACTCTAGACTCTTAAGCAACTAGGACAACTTACTTTAGACCGAATGTATCGAAAATTTCGGCAGCATAACGACATAAAACCGGTTATCCTAAAATTTTACTTTACCTTATAAAAGACAATAACACTTCTAAACATGCAACCAACTAAGCTCCACCAAACTACAACCAGATTTCACAACCTATCTCCTCTAACAAGACATACCTCAAGGCAACATTCAGAAACTAAAATCATGCAGCGGAACATAAAGACATTCTTAATAGGAAAGCTAGACCACTAGCTAAAACATTTATTAAACTTGATCCAATAGGCAAGTCTAGTTTGAATCTCAGAGACAAAAATCTTTCTCAGGTGAATCCCTCACCATCACAGAACTACGAATTAAAACAACACAACTATCTACTAAAGCGACTAAGGAAAAACATAGCCATGAGAGGACTCAACGCCTAGGAATTTTCCTCATAGTCCTCCTCACCACCAAGGTCCGGATCATCCTCGATACCTGCAACATTTAAAATGTTGGGGGGAAGGTGGGGAAGGGGGTACCAGTACAACCGCGGTACTGGTAAGTAGCTCACACGAGCTAGAATACAGGCAACAAAAAATTTCAAAGAGCATGCTTCTCACACGCATACACCATGCTTCCAAAATCAGTAAAAACTCATCATGCTCTCAAAGCAATAAATCAACAACATGCTCACAAACACCAAAACCACATCATGCATATGCCTCCCACACTATGCACCCACACTATACTAAACCACACATGGATTACGCACCATGCTGCACAAACCAACACGTGCATTACGCGCCACGCTACGCAGATCCTTTCGCATGCATTACGTCATGCTACGCAACCACTCGCATGCATTACGCTACATGCTACGCTAAACCAAACACATGAATTACGAGCCATACTGCGCACCTACACATGAATGCATCATGCAACGCTACCGCTAGACTTATGCTACACTTCCCGTGACACAAGCTAGCCTAACCCATCATGCTCGACCCAAACACAACATGTTTAACAACGACCACAACTCAACAGTCACATATCTCATGCTTGATCAACAACACACATGCTTACCACAAGCACAAAACAGAATAAGGCCCATCTCAAGCGTTTCAGAACAGATATAAACAACATAACATGCTCCACACAAGCACTTCAGTACATTTATATAGAACAAAATATGCTCTACACCAGAACAAGGATAAACATAAACAAACGTCGTGCTTCACACAATCAAACAAGATCGAGCAAGTAGAAACTACTTACTAGCACTCTTAAATACCAGCGCTGCTAGAAAATACAAGAGCAAGCTCTAAGCGAACCTACAACACAACCAAGGACTCCTAGAGATTAGGGAATAGCTCAACAACCATCCAAACACCTAAGGGAAACTAAAATGAATGATAAGGAACTAAAACTCACCCAAACAGTGGTTGAACCTTGCTGGAACAACCTAACACAGTACTTAAGCTCCTTAAATAGGTGTTGTCCAAGGTCTGAAATCGCATGAAACTAACACCAAAAAGACACTCAAGGGTTAGAAATCACACTAAAGCCAACCACAACGATTAACAAAGGTTTCTGGGCACAGAGACTTACCGATCAGCACCAAATATACACGATTAGGTGTTGTACAGCGGCTGCAAATGGCCCGAATCTGCAATTTGGAAGTCGTTATGGCTTGGGTAACCGAGATTTAGAGCGAATGAATAATGGGTCTAGCTAAACTTACAGAGGGTTGTCCAAAAACACCCAAGGAAGGCTGAATCTCACCAACTCGAGATATTTGAGGCCGAAAGCTTCCTAGACGGCGCTGCAGATCAGAGTAATAAACTCAACTTAATTTTCCAGCACCCTACGCTAATGGGTTAACCGATTCATGAACCAAAAGCCGAAGTTAAGCACTTAAAACTTACCAACAAGGCTAGACGATGCTTCAACGGTCCAGAATGGGGTCCAAACGCCGCTGGACAGAGGCGAGGATGCTCGGAAACGAACCTCAAGCTACTGGACGTGCGCGGATCGGGCTAAACGAGAGAGGAAACGGTGAGATCGACCTTAAACCAACTAGATCGGAAGGGGAAAACTTACCCATGTCTCACCTTGGCCGAAATCGAGCGAACGGAGAAGGAAGAGAGGCGGCGGCTTCGATCTGGGCAGCAGCGGCGCTACGACTCACGAACGGTGGTGCTCGACTGGCTTCGCAACAGGGAGGAACCAAGAGAGAGAGAGAGACCGCGCAAAGAGAGAGAGACAGCGGAAAGAGGAAGACGGCGACGGCTGCAGGGTCGGGTGGCAACATCTCAACGATGGCGGCGACGCGATCCACGAACAGGCGGCGGCGACTAGGGGCAGACGGCGAGAACGGTTGGGGGGGTGGTCACGTGTGAAGAGATGAAGAGAGGGAGAGTTAGGGTTTGCTTTCCTTTTTTTTCCCTTAAGCTATTATTCTTTTAACCCATTTCCTCTATCTCTTAAAAGCCCAAAAATAGTCATTTTCAACTAAATCTCATTATTTAGAGTACTGAACTTAAACGCAAAAATATCTCAACCGAAAACAACCCAGGTCCATCAACTTAAAGAGAGATTTATTTCAGTAACGCTAAGCACCCAAAGGAATAACATTCAACAATAAGATTTTTATTAACTCCCAAAATACAAGCCAGGTTATAATTAAATTAACCTTGGTCTTAAATACAAGAGAATTAACACATTGAAATGCTCGAGGTGTTACATTATAGATCCTTCATATTTCAAAAGCTTGATTGGAAGCTTGAGGTATTTAACTTGTACAAGACCAGATATTTTGTTCAGTGTTGGATTGGTGAGTTGGTTTATGGAATCTCCTACAACTACTCATTTGAAAGTGGCAAAGAGAATAATTTATTACCTCAAAGGTACGCTTGACTATGAATTATTTTATTCATCGTCGAAAGAACTCAACCTTAAAGGTTATTGTGATAGTGATTGGGTTGGAGATCTTAATGATCGAAAAAGTACAAGTGATATGTTTTATTTGTTGGCAATACAGCTTTTACTTGGAGTTCTAAGGTTCTAAGAAGCAACCTATCGTGACATTATCTACTTTGAGGCAAAGTATGTTTCTGCAGCATCATGTGTTCGTCATGCAGTTTGGTTGAGAAATTTGCTTAAGACAGTTGGAATTTTGCAAGAGGATGCAACTGTGATCCATGTGGATAATAAGTCAACAATTTCTCTAGCCAAGAATCCAGTGTTCCATGATCGTAGTAAGCACATTGATACAAGATTTCACTTTATTAGAGATTGCATTTCAAGAAAGGAGATTCAAGTAGAATATGTGAAGACAGAAGATCAAATTGAGAACTTTGCTCGAAGTTTTGAGAAAAACATGTTTTAATTAATTAAGTAGATGAGTTATACAAATAAGTAAGTTTTATGTTTTAATTTGTTGGGGGTCAAATTTAACATTCATGTATGGGAGAGTTATGCTCATTAAGTATAGTAACTTCATGGGAGTTGTTAGATTTAGATTTTTTCATGTAATCCTATAAATAGGATAGTTTTAGAATGTGTTGATGCAAGTGTGTGGAGAAGAAACACAAGAAGAGTTAGAGAGAAAAAGTACGAACCAAGTTTGTAGTTCTTGAAGAGTTTTTTTTTTTTTTTAATACAAGTGATTTTGTTTCTTCTCAAATATTCCTTATTTGATTCTAAATTTGTGAGTGTCCATCACACGCTTCCAACAAGGAGAAGAAAAATCAAACCGGATTTCCACCCATAAAAAAAAAATAGAACGTGTATATAACCATTTGCAAGGATTTCCCAAAAACGTATGCCAAAAAGATGGGGAGAGCAAAGAGATAATGAGATAAAAAGAGGAGAGAAGGGGAAAGGTAGGAATGAGGTGGAGAAGAAAGGAGTGAATAAATTTGTGAGACCCATAAGAATTGGAGTTAAAAAGTCATAGAACCTACCATGGGTTTAAGAAAGCGGCAACTAGATAAAAGGTCATATTTAATTGATAGTTTTGAAAAAAAGGTCAAACAAGATTTTGTTTTGATAAATAGCCAATTGCTAAATATAGAACGAATTTGGAAATAAACAATGGACTAAAATACCTCCAATTTTAGATTGATTATCTAACATGAAATAAAGATTATGTAAAATCAAACAATATATCTATTAATAGCTAAATAATCTAAACCACCTTATAAGCATGAGATAAAAATATGAAGATTACAATATATCTTACCAACATAAATTCAACCACTGTTCAAATTTAAAATTAATAAAACAAGTTAAACTTGAAACAAATGTTGTTGTAACAATCAAAAGGATTTAAGTTTAAAAAAAATTATGCAAATACAATGTATACAATAAACTAACTTCAAAGTGTATTCAAATAAACGATCCTACTAGAGAACATGCAAATAATTTCATTGTAGTAAATATCAAATCATCTTGAAAAATGGGAATAAATCATTACTCACTGGTTCCTCAACTTAATTCCAAAACTAGGATTCTTTTTTCATAAATTTCAATTGAAACCTTTGAGATTCTTTCCATATTCTTCGCTTTTGCGGTCTTTCACATTCAAATCTTCTTCCAACAATTACAAATAAAATACTTGAGAAATCTCCAATTTTATACAACTTGGGCATCTTTCTCCAATGAAACTATTCAAATTCAGCAACTGTTCAGATTTAAAATTAATAAAACAAGTGAAACGTTAAACAAATGTTACTGGAACGATAAAAAAGATTCAAGTTAATAAAAAGAAAAATTATGCAAATACATTGTATTCAGTAAACTACCTTGTTAGACAACATGCAAATAATTTCACTATGCTAAATATCAAATCATCTCGAAAAAAGGAAGAAAGCCTAATTCGAATAACTTTTAAATCTTTAAATTGTTAGGTTGCAATCTAATTGACTAAAAGTGAATCGAGGGGTATAATCGAAACAAATGGAAAAAGTTTAAGCATGAACAACTCACGTGTTGGCCAAATTTCATTAAGTCTTTTTGGTGGACATATTTCAAGATGGGCTTCTTTTTATGGCCATCTACACCAATTTCCCAATTTATATGTCCAATCCAAGTTGATTCAAGGTGGTTTGTCAATACCAGAAATTTGTAGGGATAAGTACGTGGTTGGCTTATAAATAGACTCTATATTTCATTTTTGTACAAATCCACCATTTTTTACACAAATAGTCTAAGAGCTTAGATTTTTTACATATAAGTTGTTATTCAATTACTTTTATACCCTCTTCCAAAATTTTTATATTTAAAATACAAAAGTCATAAAAGGAAAAAATCATATTTTATTCTTTTCTATTAAAAAATTCTCAATCCATCAATTCACTTTCTAATTTTGAAAAGATCCTAAAATCACTCTCCATCTTTCAACAAAATCCCTAAAACCACTAATTTCTTCCTCTCTCCCTTCCTCCCTCACGATTTCTCTCCCCCTCGGTTTCCTTCAGACGAATGATCTTGAGTGTAGTCGTGTTGATGAAGCAATGGATTGTTCTTCCTTATAGTTCACTATTTCACCTTCCTAGATTAATTCAAACTAATTTTATTTCTTCATAGTCAAATCTCCTTTGACATTTGACGGCAAATGTCTCCTCCATGCAGGTTCGAGTTTTTCTTCTTCTTCTTCTTCTTTTTTTTTTTTTTTTTTTTGTCCTCTTTTCATTTTATGTTGTCCAAGTTCAAGTGTTATCCATGCAGATTTGAGTTTTTCTTCTTCTTTTTTCTTTTGGGTCTATTTTCATTTTACATTTTCTAAGTTCAAGTGCTATATAATACCTCCAATGTTTTTAATATTTTGTTCTTCTTTGGTCTTCTCTCTTTCTCTTTGTTGTTAGCCCATCGACGACCAACCATGGTTGGAAGCGTCTCGCCGTGGATATCTTCAGATTTCGCAACAGTTGTAGCCATTGAGGTCAGCAACGTCCCGCACAATCGATTGCTAGTGTCGCACAATTGTTGGAAGAAGAGAGTTTTTGGAAAATAGTAAAGTTTTTTTTTTTATAGTTGTATATGCTTTTTCATACCATGTATATATTTACTAAAATGTTGAAGTATATTTAATAATATGAGGGATATATTTTGTATACAATTTTTATTTATATATATATATATATATATATATATATATATATATATAAGGTATATATGAAAATATACGGAGTATATATTTGCAAATAACTAAATATAACGAATATATTTGATGAAATCCATGATAGGGCAATAATCACGGGGAGTTGAGATTTTTTATTATTATTTAATACGGTAGAGTTTTTTTTTCAATATCTATATATATATATATATATATATATATATATATATATATACATACATATATATATGAAAAGTATATCAAATATATATTTAATACTATAGTTATGACAAAAAAAATCTGGTATATGTGACTGCAATAATGATTAAAAAAAATAAAAACTTATGTACATAATATATATAAATGGTATATATGAAATTATATAAGGTATATATAAAATTATATGCAAAACTCTTGAAAAAAAAAGTGTTATACAAATGTAGTGCCAAAATCGTGAGATTATTAAGAAAAAAAAACGGATTAAAATTTTCAAATCAAATTTAAAACATTTAATTATTATGTATAATATAAGAAAGAGAATAAACAAAATCAATGAATTTATTATAGAGAGAGATAAAAATGAAATAAAGAAAAACATGAAATAAAATAAAATTCCTAAAATTGAAAAAATTGGAGAGAAAATTAAGAAGATTGATATTTGTTGATTGAAATTTAATTAGGAAAGATAATTGACAAAATATTTCATGCTTAAATTTAATTGTGGGGAGAGAATCAAAACAAGGGTAAAATGGTAAGGAAGTTCACACGAAAATCTAATCTTGTAAATTTTAAAATATTTTGACAAATCTGAAAATATGATTCTAAATTAGTCTATCCACCAAAATTTCTCAAATTTGTATTCACTTGCTACATTAGAAATTCTTATTGAAACTTATTATCTAAAAAACTATTTTAAAATAATTTAAAATTACAAAAAAAAAATTATTGTAACGCACCGCATTTCGAAATAATGCAATTTTGGATTAATCAAGTTTAAATTCTAGTTTGACAAAAATTAGAATTTAAATTTGGCTTTTAATCGATATTTTTAGCCAATCGTGACATTTTATTTTTCCCTCTTCCCGTGCTTTAGTGCTAAGTGGTTAATGGAAAAGTGGGTGTGCTTTTTTTCTGCATAGTAGGCAGTTATTTGGATTTATGAGAGTTAAGTAAATAAAAAAAATTAAGAAAAGAAGAAATCAAGAAAAGCCCTAGATCTTCTCCCATTCTCTTCTCCCTCTCGTGTGTACGTCAACCGACCCCCTCCTCTACGTTTTTCTTCTCCATCTCTGGCGTCTCTCTCTCTCGGCGTTTTCTCCTTCTCACGCACCGTCGTAGCCGCTCCGTCTCTCTCCCTCTGTGTTTTTTCTTTCGCCGGTTGCAAGAACCCGTGCCTTCCCGTTTCTTCTTCCTCTTCGCTTCGTTGTCTGCCCTCACCGTCGTTCGCCTCGCATTGCCATTCCTTTCCCTCTTGCTCTCAGTTGTGTCGTCGCCTCCCCTCTCTCTCTCCCTCGTTTTCTCCCGTCGAGCAAAACCGACGCCACACGGCTCTTCCCTCTTTGTTGTTCTTTGCCGAAAATTGTGACCCACGTTGCAAGTCCCTCGCAAGCAGCTTCCATACAGCACGATCTATGATTTCCAACCTCCGATGGCATTGTTCGGCATTTTTGGTAATGTTTAGCTTGAACCCATGCTTATTTGGATTCAATTTTAGATTACTCATTCCAAGCAACTTCTAAATTACAGGATTAACTGTGTTTGATCGCTATTCAACGTGTGTTTGGACTCAAAAATGGTGTTCAACGAAAACCCACAATCTGAAAGGCCTTGTATTGGGTTTACCCATAACCTGACGACATGGGACCTTGGTTGTCGAGTTGCTTCAAACACAAACGACCACATATTCAAGGTCATTTGGGTGTTGATCAATAAGTTTCAGTGCTCTTAAAGTCTTTAGAGTTCATTTAAGTAGCTTTAGAATAGCTTTTAACCATTGGGTGTCCTTTAGTTTCAGTTTCGAGTCAATTTGGATCTCAGACAGCGCTTAATCAAAGGATTTTGGTGTTGGTCGGCAAATTCCAACAAGCTTGTTTTCTCGTTTATGCAAATCTGATAAGGTTTTCGATGCCTTGAAGCCTTTTGAATACCCTTCTTAGTACTAAAAATCGATTCCTAATAGTTGTTAAGTTGTTTCTCGTAGTTTGAATCAAATTTGGCTAATTTGAGTATCCCAAACGCATCGAGCACTAATGACCAAGAACAAAAGTTCATTTTGGGTAAAGTGTTAGTGCAGAAACTTTGTGTAAATCTCCTTGAATTAGTCTAAATAGGTTTCTAATGCTTAGAATCTCCTTATTTGTGACCCTAGGCCACTTTGGAGCATTTGAATCAAGCTTAAGGGCCCTATTCGGTAAGAGCGTTCCTTTTTAAGCACTTTTAGGCTTTTAGTATCGATTGAATTGAGTTTAGCTTTAAAGCTCTGCAATTCTTTTTCAGGAGATTGTTGGACCATTTTAGGAGCGACTCTTGGTCTATTTAGGAGTGTTTTAGCTTGTGTAAGTAGTTTCTACCTGAATGAGTCTGTTTTGTTTGTTTGAGCATGTTGTTTGTTTTACTTGTTTTGTTATTATATGTTGTGTTTGATATAAATGTAATTCGTTACGTGAAATGAGTACGTCACTCTGTTTATTTTCATAAGCATGAGATACTGTTGTCAGTTGGCTATGTTGCATGTGAGTCGTGTCTGCATAGTGTGTGTTCATTGGAGAGAGGCAGAGAATGACGCGTAAATCATGTGTTGGGTGTGTGTGCGGAGTGTGACCCAGAAATCACGTGTGGGTGTGAGTGCGGAGCGTGACGTGGAAATCACGTGTGAGTGGTGCTGCGCATGGCGCGTAATTCATATGTTGGGTGGGTTTGCAGAGCGTGACGTGGAAACACGTGTGGAATGTGAGTGCGGAGCGTGACGCGGAAATCACATGTGAGTGTGCGGGCATGGCACGAAAACCATGTGGGAGTGCATAGCATGATGCGTGGATTCATGTTGTTATCCCATTTTGCATGAAGCATGTGTTGGCATTGTTGTTTTCGTGTTTAAGAACATGTTGATTTGTTTATCGCTTTACAAGCTTGATGTGTGTGTGGATAACATGTTGATGTGGTTGTTTGATGTATGGTGGCTCACCGGGTGTGAGCTACTTACCAGTACTGTGGTTGTACTGATACCCCTCCCCTTTCTTCCCCCAACATTTTCAGATTATGCAGGTGTTGACAAGTTTTATGTGTCTGGTGATGTAGATGAGAGGTTCACGAGGGATGACCACATGGGTCCATTTACTTGTTTATTTTCTTTTTGATAGATAGGGTAGTCTTTTGTTCGATTGATGATAGGCTGAATCTTTAATTTGTAGCTAGAATGAATTAACTTTTAGTTGTTGAGCTTGTGTAGATTTTCATGCTTCCATTAGGTTGTAAATATGTTAATGATTAATAAAGTTGAACTGTTTCTAGAAAGTTAAGAGCATGCTTACACTAGAAGAATTTTGGTTCTGTTGTTGGTTGAAGATACGAGATCTGACTCGTATTTTATTATGGAGTTGTTTTTGTGGAGTTGTGGGTAGATTGGATTAATATAGGAGTGTTGTCTTGTGTTTATCAGGTGATTAAAAAATTTTGGTTTCGTCCTATGTATGTCGTTATGTTGCCGAAATTTTCAGAGCTCTCGGTTAGTTTGATTAGGAGTTTAGTAATGTCACTAGACTAGATAATAATAAAACTTGGGGCCTTACAATTCTTCTCATCACTAACAAATTAGATATACTTTTAACTATTTTGTATTTTCAAAATTTAGTTAGATAATGATTCCTTTATTCAAGGGATTTATATTCAAATCATAGATTTGATTTAACTACCCCATAATTTTTGTTAGGAGTTTTTTTGTAACTAATTCATATTTATTAATTCATAAAATTTGTTTGGTCATCTATTCAAAAAATAAGGAGGTTGACCATTTTTCAAAACGTGTTTTTAATGCCGTTGTCTTTTTTTTTTTTTAACATGTAGAGGTGAAAATTTTGAACCACACCTCTTGATCATTAATATAATCCTTATATAATCTTTATGCCAATTGAACCATGCTCATGTTGGCTTCATTAACTTATTTTGTTGGGTTATTTTTCAAATGCTAAATTATAAAAAATGCCCCCGAACTATGGAGTTTGTTCCAAAAATGCCACTTTAAAAAAATGTTTCAAAAATATCCTTGCCGTTAATTTTTGGATGGAAACCATTAAAAATTTTAGTTTCATTACTACAAAGATTTTTAAAAATAACCTTTCCTTATCCCACCGTAAATTCTTCTTCCATGAAAATTAATAAGAAACTTTACCTATTTTTCATGTATTCATAAACTTTTCTTCTCTTTCAACACATCATCCCAAGAGCTTGACTAAATTTTCGACAATGGTATTTTTAACGATTTTAACAATTCCCATCCAAAAATTAACTGCAAAGTACTTTTAAAAAGTTTTGTAAAGTTCAGAAGTATTTTAAACTTCAAAGGCATTTTTGAAGGGGCAATTTTTACCGGAGTATTTTTTTATAATTTATTCTTTTTCAAAAGTGCATAAATGGCCATTTAGGATAATTTCCCTAAAATCATTGGACCAAACAAACTCCACTCCCGTCTCCACCCACTAACACCCTTTTAGAGTTTAAAAATTAACATTTCCTTTTTAATCTCACTTTGTTACCTATGTAGTTAATATTGATTAACATGCATTTATAGTTTTTCATATTCTTTTAGCCATTTCAGCAAACATTTTACAAGATATATAATCAACGTCAAGGAGAATCCCTTTAACATACACCCTTACGTTAAGAGCTTCACACAAAATTAGAAATAGGCCATTTGAGTTTTTTGAGAAAAGTGTTCACTAGTCACTATTCTATGACATTGAATGCCTGCCTGTTATCAATAGTCCGTGGAAGACCAAACCATATCCTAAAAAATTCGTAAAATGGATTTTCTTAAAGTTAGAGAAGAATACAACTATGGAACTTCTAACCGAACGTTGGTACAACCGACCTACCCTCCCAATCCCGACCCTGATTGATCCATGTTTCAGCTAAGGAATGGGGAAGATTAACAGTTAAGAAAACAAAGCAAAGAATGCAATAAGCATACATTGAAGATATCGACTCTACCAAGGCCGAAACTCGGTATATCTTCCTCATAAATAAGGCAATTCATTCTGTTGAATTATCAAGTAATCAGTGGAGGTCACTCTCTTCAGTATGGCCGATACCTCCAGTCTGCTCTAGATGGCCTTCCGCCACCAATTCCATAACCCCACTGCACAAGATAAACACACCAATCTTAAAAAAACTGAAAACCTCGTCTAAAGAAATAATAATAATAAAATCATTCACCTAACATTCAAAATACCCTACTTGATAAAAGCACTCACAAATATTTTGCGAGGATACTTCCAGAAAGTTTAGAATGAAACATGGAAATCATTTATTATTAGGAACTCATCAAAATGTCTATAACTAAATTATTATTTGCTAAACATACTTATTAAATATTATTATTATTAAAGTGTCATTCAGAGATTATCAACTGAGAAGTCCATCTCAATATAAAATGAATAACCCAATAACAAACTTCTAAAACGAAATTTAAGTTCCATAATCATTTCTTTTTGAACTTCTAAAAAAAAATAAATGAACTTTTAGTAATAGTCACACTGTAAACTATTTATTGATTATTCTTTAAATTTTGGTTAAAATATCATTTTGGTCTTGCACTTTGAGTTTTATTTCATTTTGATCCTTGTACTTCTAAAAAAAAATAAATGAACTTTTAGTAATAGTCACACTGTAAACTATTTATTGATTATTCTTTAAATTTTGGTTAAAATATCATTTTGGTCTTGCACTTTGAGTTTTATTTCATTTTGATCCTTGTACTTTCAAATGTCTAATTTTAGTCCATGTACTTCGAAGAAAGATCCCTACCGTTAGTTTAAAGTTAATTTTTTATCAAAGTTGATTAAATAATCCTATGATAATTTTCATGCACGAGAGGACACAAGGTCAACCTATTTCCAAAATTTATAGAGATAAGGTCAAAAGAAAATAGAAAAGTTGACAGTAAATGGATAGTAGGGACAAATTTTAAGGTTTATGCAAAATAATTTGAACTGCAGAGCCAAATGAAATGAAAATCAAAGTACAAAGACCAAAATGGTATTTAACTTCAAATTTTTAATATTTAACTAAGATTTCATAAACATTTCTATCTATAAATTAACGTAAAAGAATAAGGTAATCTTATGGGTGGTTAAATTAGAAGTTTAGTCCAAACTTTCAAGGTTGATTTAGTCCCTAAACTTTTAATTGTGTCTGATAGGTCCCTAAACGTTAAAAATGTCTAATAGACCCTAAACTTTCAATTTTGTGTCTAATAGGTCCATGGCATATTCGAAATTTTTAAAAATTAACCAATCTATTAGAAATAAAATTGAATTTTAGGCATGTGAATTTTAAAAAATATCAAATAGGTCGATGACTTATTGGACACAAAATTGAAAGTTGAGGAACTTATTGGACACAATTAAAAGTTTAAAGACCTAATAGATACTTTTTAAAGTTCAGAAACCTATTGGATACAAAATTGAAAGTTTGAGAACCTATTTCACACTTTTTAAAGTTCAAGGACTAAATTGACCCAAAGAAAGTTTAGGGGCTAAAGTTGTAATTTAACCCATTACTAACCATGGAGTGCAAGTATAGTGAACTAAAGGAAAATTGCGAGGACATCAATTTAACTACTCGTCTAACAGGTCTTCCTAGACATGGAAATTTCAATTTTCAATTCTAAAATTATGAAAATAGATTTACCAGTAAATGTAGAGCTTAATATATGTGGTGAATCGCCACCTAAATTCTAACCAACTTAAATATAATTCAAGTAGAAAGCAAAACGGAACCACTTACATCATCAAAGTCCAGGCTTCCGTACATCCTTCCATAAGTTCTCATAGGTCCACCATAGCCGCCAAAAGATTCTGCTGCGCTACTCATCATAAAAGTTCCACTTGCTCCAGCTGCACCAGCCCCAGCTCCAGCATCATCAAGAGGAGTGGCTGAATCGATAGCAACCTGCAGATTCGGACTGAGAGTTAGATTCTTGATTGAAGAAAAGGTGTCATTAGAGATTTAGAACTAAGCACAGAATATTTCATAACCCAGAAGTTTGTTTTGAGCTTTTGGAAGAGGTAATGAGCGGGACAGGTCTTGACAATCCAAAATATATACTAATCTTTCAACAAGAAACAAAAATTAAGGTAATTTAACTAAGAGTTTTAGACTAAAAGGAAAAGGGCACTAAAGGCAAAGAACTCTTTTCCAACAAAATTGGATATTGATCGAACTCAAGGGAAGCCACGGCATTTGTTACTAAATTTGTCTATGTAAACCGGCCAGTTTTGAGTTTATTACCGAGGGTAAATTTTCTTTTAATTGGGATAAACAACTTCATACTTTTGGTCACTTTTCCTCTTCGTTTCCAGTGAGGCAATTTCACCCATTTCACCCATAGAAATTGGCTCCAATACACCATCTTGGCAAACAAACAGCAGAATTATGCCTCAAATCAACTATTGCTTTCTCTCATAGAATAAAGTTGGACAAAATACTGTAAGTCTGTTAACACAAAAAGTAAAATCATCCGCAAGATTAAAGTTTACAAAAACAGTAAGAACTTCACAAGTTTCCAACACTAAAAACAAATGGGCATTACAAAAATGAACCAACCCACCACAAAGAGAACTTAAACAAAGGAACAAAAAGAAAAGTTATTGGTGTAGAGAGGCTAAAAAGGGAGTTCTCTCCAAGAATCAATCAAATTTTTATAATGGATAAAAAGTTATAAACACAAGAAGGCAATTCTCAGTTTATGGACAATTGGAAACAAACTAATCCTAACCCTAATCCTAATTAGCCAAGAAAACTAATCCCAATTCTAATTAACCAAGGAAACTAATCTCAATACTAATTAACCAAGGATACCATATTCTTTTGCTCCAAAAAAGAGGAGTCCTTCCTGATTCTGAATCATATGTTGGTTTTCTTTGAGAGGATGTCTGGGCTAAAGATTAATAGAAGCAAATGTCAAGTGTTAGGCTTGAATTGTGACCATGCTAAAGTGGGGAGGTTGGACTCTTTGGTGGGGTGAGATGTGGGAGAGTTTCCGGTTTCCTATTTAGGCCTCCCTCTTTGACATAACCCTAGAAGTCTTTCTTTTTTGGGTCCAGGGAAGGATAAGGTGAAGACTAGCATTTTGGAAGAAATGTTTCTTCTCTAAAGGAGGGCAGGTAACTTTTATTCGTTCAGTGTTGAGTGGGATCCCAACTTATTTCTTTTCCTTGTTTAGAGCTCCTCAAGAGGTGTGCAAGGAGTGGAGGAGATGATGAAGAATTTCCTGTGGAAGGGAGGTGAGGAAGGTAAAGGGACTCATCTCGTGAGATGGGAGGTTATGGGTGGTAAGCCAATCAACCTTGGGGGTCTAGAAATGGGGAATCTTAGAACTCGTAACAAAGCCCTGTTAGCTAAATGGCTCTGGCGTTTCCCCCTAGAGTCTTCTTCCTTGTGGCATAGGATTATTGTGAGTAAATACGGTCCTCATCCTAAATGATTGTTGGGTGAGGTAAAGGCACTTTCAGAAACCCAAGGAAAGATATAGCCCTTGAGATTCCAACCTTTTCTAGCCTTGTTCATTGTATGGTGGGGGATGGGAAAGATACGTATTTTTGGAAAGATAGATGGTTGGGGTCTGTCTATTGCTTCCTCGTCTGTTTTATTTATCCTCCCTGAAAAACCAATCTGTGGCAGATATCTTGTTTCATTCAGGGAGCTCTCCTTCGTTCTCGTTCGGTTTCCATCGTCCTTTGTCAGATAGGGAAAGGATGGATGTTATGTCCCTTATTTCTTTGATTGAGGAGTTTGAGTTCAATGGAGAGGAGAGATATCCAGTGTTGGAGCCTCAGTCCTTCTGACGGGTTCTCTTGTAGTTCCCTTTTCCGTTGGTTATTGCACCCTTCTCCCCAAAGCAAGTCTATTTTTTAGCATGTGTGGAAGGTGAAAGTCCCACAGAAGATTAGGTTCTTTATGTGGCAAGTTATCCATGGTAAAGTTAATACCTGTGATGGGTTGTTGAAAAGGATGTCGTCTTTGGTTGGTCCTTCTGTTGCATTCTTTGTCGGAAGGCGGAGGAAGACCTGAATCACATACTTTGGAGTTGTGACTATGCTCATGCAGTGTGGGTTGGGGCCATTTTGGTCATACTTTTGGGATGCAAGGAATGAATTTTGCTTATCACAGGGAGATGACCGAGGAGTTCCTCCTCCATCCGCTGATTCGAGAGAGAGTGAGATTTCTACAGCAAGCGGGGATGTGTGCTTTGTTTTGGAATCTTTGGGGAGAAAGAAATAATAGAACGTTTAGAGGGCGGGGGAGGGATCCAAATGATGTGTGGTCCCTCGCTAGATTTCATGAATCTCTTTGGGCGTCGATTTCTAAGGTGTTTTGTAATTATTCGTTAGGTCTTATTCTACTTGATTGGGGTCCCTTCCTCCAATTGGACCCACTTTTGTGGGCTTGTTTTTGTATGCCCATGTATTCTTTCATTTTTTTTCTCAATGAAAGTTGGCTCTTTATCAAAAGGAAAAAAAAATACTAATTAATCAAGGATTTAACCAATGTATCCTAATTTACCATAATCCTCCTCCATCAATTACAGATAGGGATCGAAACCCAAAAAATTGAACTTTTTTTTTTAAATACAAAAAATTGAACTTAAATGCCCATATAATTGCATGCTTTAGAGGGGAAAACACACACACACCACTCCAGTGTTTCATGTCCATGTTTATAAACATGTATTTATCAATTAAGTTTTTAAAAAACAACTCTCTAATCCAACCATTCTAGCACATGTTTAAACAATCAATTATAACTTCCTTCTAGAAAGCAAAATGACATGCAGATGTATACCTGTTGTCCACAGATCTCGTGAGATCTTCGAGATACACGATCTGCTACACCATCTTCAGCAAAAGTTACAAAACCAAAACCTCGATGACCAGATCTTTTAGGATCCTACATTAATCAGTAACAACTAGATCTAATCAGCCACTCTTATAAAAGTAGAGCATTAACTAAATCTAACTTTACCTTGGGAACATAGACATCCAATATACGGCCAAATCTACCAAAGTACTGGCGGAGATCATCAGCAGATGCTTCTTGTGGAAGCCTACCAACAAAAATCTTTTTTCCCATCCCTCGAAATTCCCTTCCTGCTCCAATGACACGGTAAATCATTATAACAATATTCACCAAGGTCAAGCATCACATAAACAGTGATACTATCAGAGAAACATACTCCCATAAACTGAGCCTGGATGGTCGTATAAGGTAGGAGCACCAAGTGCTGCGTATCTTGTTGCTGCAGAAATATAAGCATTGTATGCACCATATCCACCACCACCACCACCACCCCCTTGCGGCATTTTCCCTATGGGCCTGAAATCATCATCCTGGAAATATAGTATAAAGACCTTTAATTAAAGGTACAAATTTATTAAAAACTAAAAAGAATCCTTCAGAAGGTAAATATGGTGTTAAATAGACAACTGCAAAATCTTGCCTTGGGAGTCGCTCTATCAACAACCACAGTAGAACCTCCTAATTCATGTGTTTCAGCCATCAAATTCTCCACAGAATCTGCAAGATAAAAGTTGCCACATTCAGTGCCTTCAAATCATAGGCAACCATGAAATAGCATGGATGAATTTTTATATTAATGTGAAAACATTACAGTGCAGATTGTCAAGAAAATAAAATTACATGGCAAGGTAATATCAAACACAAGGTACACTGAGGGAAAACCAAAAAAAAGAAAAAAAGAAAAAAACCTGGAACTTTCTACAAGAAAAGGATCTAAGAACTAGTAAGAGAGGGTAATTACAAAAATAATATGTCAAAAGACTCACAAACGAACTATTAAAGTGGGCTACATCCCAAACTTTATCCCAAGAACTCTCAATATGCTAAAAACATCTGCTTATTTCTCTCTAACTAAATTTTCCAAAGAAATTCTCCAGAGAAAAGATGAAAAGAAAAATAAATTTTCCAAAGAAAATCTCCAAAGAAAAGATGAAAAGAAAAATCTTGCCTAAAAGATGATGCCTGTCCAAGCATATACACAAAAATGGTGATACATTATTTACTAAAAATATAGGATGCAGCAAAGATTCACATTCTTAAAAGGTATATTACCTTTTTGGTCCCTAACCTTTGGACGAAGTGTCAATTTCATCCCTAAGTTTCAAAACGAACAATCAAGTCCCCCAAGTTTAGGAAATAGTACTACTTTTTGTAATTATAGTTTAACCACTGATTTGATTTGCCATTCGCCATTTCTACTGTACTTTCTTTTGGGCTAGTCCCCCACTCCTTGTAATATCATCATCATTCCAAGCTAGGAAGCACGGACACTTCATTTTGTATGGAGTGTCCGTGTCAGACACGTATCCGACACGGATATGCTCCAACACATGCCCGACACGTGTCAGACACGCTATTTTGCGTGTCCTCTTTTTTTTTTTTAATTTTGGACACGTCCAGACACGTGAAGGACACGTTCCAGACACGCCCTTAAATGAACAGTAGTGGTGGGCGTGAAAACTTAGCTGGTTGAAGAAGAAAGCAAAAACTTCAGATGGTTCAAGAAGAAAGATTTAAAAATAGAAAATAAAGTAGAAAAGAAGAAAATGAAAAGACATGTCTGATACAAGTAAAATGAAAAGACATGTATGACAAAAGGACATCCTTAAAAACCCAAATCTTGAAAATATAATAAATTTATTATTTAAAATAATGTTTCCTTCTCTCACACACTTTTGTTTGTTTTTTATTTTGTTTTTTCACCTCTAACGTCAGATCACACTCTTTTTTTTAAGTTTATTTCTTTTTTTTCCTTTGGAACTATTATTATTAATGGTTTTCTTTGGAACTATTATTATTATTAATGGTTTTAATTTTTATTCTTTAGAACTATTAAATTATTTAAAATAATGTTTCCTTCTCTCACACACTTTTGTTTGTTTTTTATTTTGTTTTTTCACCTCTAACGTCAGATCACACTCTTTTATTTAAGTTTATTTCTTTTTTTTTCCTTTGGAACTATTATTATTAATGGTTTTCTTTGGAACTATTATTATTATTAATGCTTTTAATTTTTATTCTTTAGAACTATTAAATTATTTATGAAGCACATATTGTTTTATTATGTTAAATTTGTATGGTTGATTTATTTAGAAGTATTACTATGACAATACATATAAAAAAAGAAAATTTAATGTGTCCCCAACATTTCGTGTCCTATATTTTTAGAAATTGGCGTGTTGCCGTGTCGGTTTCGTGTCGCTAGGGTGTCGCGTGTCCGTGCTTCTTAGATTCCAAGGATCGTTACCCAAAAAAATAAAAAGTTTGTCATCCCTAACAATGTAACAACCCCCCCCCCCTCTTTTTTTCTCTTTTCCCATTTGGGAAAAGAAAAGGAGTCAAAGGTTAAGAGAGAGGGCTGGCGATAATTTTGCCGGACCCTCTATCGGGATTCAATGGTTTAAAACCCCAATCCCCCCCTCTCTCTAACTCTCTCTTCTATCTCTTGATTCAACACAGAAACTGCAAGAACGCAGCCCCCTCCCTCTTTTGTAATTATAGTTTAACCACTGTATTGATTCGCCATTTCTACTGTACTTTCTTTTGGGCTAGTCCCCCACTCCTTGTAATATCATCATCATTCCAAGGATCATTTCCCAAAAAAGAAAAAAAAAAAGTTCCCTTATTATTTATTATTTAAAATAATGTTTCCTTCTCTCACACACTTTTGTTTGTTTTTTATTTTGTTTTTTCACCTCTAACGTCAGATCACACTCTTTTTTTTTTAAGTTTATTTCTTTTTTTTTTCTTTGGAATTATTATTATTAATGGTTTTCTTTGGAACTATTATTATTATTAATGGTTTTAATTTTTATTCTTTAGAACTATTAAATTATTTATGAAGCACATATTGTTTTATTATGTTAAATTTGTATGGTTGATTTATTTAGAAGTATTACTATGACAATACATATAAAAAAAGAAAATTTAATGTATCCCCAACATGTCGTGTCCTATATTTTTAGAAATTGGCGTGTTGCCGTGTCGGTTTCGTGTCGCTAGGGTGTCGCGTGTCCGTGCTACTTAGATTCCAAGAATCGTTACCCAAAAAAATAAAAAGTTTGTCATCCCCAACAATGTAACAACCCCCCCCCCCTCTCTTTTTTCTCTTTTTCCATTTGGGAAAAGAAAAGGAGTCAAAGGTTAAGAGAGAGGGCTGGCGATAATTTTGTCGGACCCTCTATTGGGATTCAATGGTTTAAAACCCCAATCCCCCTCTCTCTCTAACTCTCTCTTCTATCTCTTGATTCAACACAGAAACTGCAAGAACGCAGCCCCCTCCCTCTTTTGTAATTATAGTTTAACCACTGTATTGATTCGCCATTTCTACTGTACTTTCTTTTGGGCTAGTCCCCCACTCCTTGTAATATCATCATCATTCCAAGGATCATTTCCCAAAAAAAGAAAAAAAAAGTTCATCATCCCCAACAGTGTAAACCCCCCCCCCCTTCTCTTTTTCCATTTGGGAAAAGAAAAGGAGTCAAAGATTAAGAGAGAGGGCCGGCGCACCGGACCCTCTGTTGGGATTCAATGGTTTAAAACCCCCCATCTCCCTCTCTCTCTAACTCTCTGTTCTACCTCTTGATTCAACACAAACTGCAAGAACGCAGCCCCCTCCCTCTTTTGTCAAGCTCTCTCTCCCTCTCTCACGCCGCCTCGACCCAAGTCCAGGAACATTTGAACAGTATCAAAAAAACTCAAGCTACTGAATAAGTACACAAAGTAAAACGATCCCAAAGTGGACGGTACATTCTTAGGAGTGGAAGAAGAAACAAACCACAAATTGCCAACGTGAACTCTGCAATCATATGTTATATCAATATAAAAAGGTGATCTAACCTGAACTAGCAAAAGTGATGAAACCTATTCCACGATGGATTTTCGAGCCCTGGTCCTGAATAATTAATCAAGTAAACGTTAAAGGATGTCAATAATACATTGTACTTAAACATGAGTGACCCACACGTGGTCATAAAATCAATATATAAAATCCATATTTTCCAATTCACATAGTACAGGGACTCCTGATTAGTGAAAATAAGAATAACAAATCCCCTTCCGGATTTACTTATACACAACACACTTGGTAGTAGAACCACAGAACTAATTTCCCAGTTTAGCGAAAAGGAGACCATACCTTCGGCATGTAAAGATCTGTTATCTCTCCATATTTCTCAAAATGACTGCAACAAACATTAAAAAAACCATAAAGTTCATTTTCATCCAGAATTGTAAACCATACAAAACAAGGGTCATCAAGTCATAGATAAAAAACATGTATCAATTTCTTAAGAAAAACATTGCAACTCTGCTAGAAGATGCTTGAATAGTGTTAGTTCATTCTACATGGACCGGTGCCATCCAAAGGATACTGACATCTGACAAACAATCTTCTCTCCGAGATCCCATCAGGATGATGGCTTTTTCACAAAGTTACATTTGGGTAAATAAGTTGAAAGCTTTACTAAGGTCCTTGTGGATTGAGTCAACAGAGTTCTAGGAGATGCTTTTACACGGAAGGGAACTGGTTTCCTTGCAGGGACCTACTTCTTCTAGGCAATAAAATTAACTTTTATTATTTATTAGTTTAAATGATTAATTTTACGAAAATACAATAAAACTTCCTATTCATCTGTAAATGGAAAAGGTTAAAAGGTTAATAGAATAATGATAATAATTTGGAGACACATTTGAGAAGGAAATGCAAGCCCAGTACATCCCCAAAATAAATTATAAAATATCTGTCCCAGACAAGCTTCCACATTTAAAACAGAATGGTCCTAAGAAGCATGGGTACGGACACGAGACGACACAATACGAATACGGACATGGTGACTTGTCATTTTTTAAAAATCTAGGACACGGACACGGCATAGACACGTTTATTAAAATATACATTTTTTAAAATATATTTATTTCTATACAAGAAGGAAATTCAAAATTAATAAGTTTATGCATTTGTATGCTTAAAAAAGATGCGTTTGATGTATTTCACTCTTAAAATTTATTATTTTTGTTGTCATTTAATAGTGTCAATTTAGTATAAGTGTTCAATATGGACCTATATTGACTTTGTACAACTAGTGTTTGTCACCCATCAATTGTGCTAACAAGTGTACAATACGTGTCCAACAAATGTCGGAGTGTCCAAGTGTCCGACTCTGTGCTTCATAGGAAGGGTCCCATAGAGAATTTTGTAATATGAGCTGGATTTTTTTATCAATAAGGTACCCATGCAAGGGAAGAATTGTAAAGCTTCCCCCCTCTCCCAAGTACACCCAAACTTACCGACTCAGCAAAAATGTGCCTCTCACAGCTCCCTTCCTTCCCTTCAGTACTCCCCCTTTCCTATTAAGTTGGCCCTACAAGTTCCATACACAACCATAGGCCCCTATTAAATAACTAATTACAAAACAATCCTCACTCTCTTTCCTCACACGCCTTCTCTTGTATTCTATGTAGGAGGCTTATCATTTTAACATCCCCACATGTTATGATGTGAATAGAAAATTATCAAATAAAGTCTTTCAACTGCCACCTCAAAAGGTCTGCATCTTTCCAAGCTGCTACGAAGTTTCATAAAGAGACTCGTACCTCCTCAAACTTCAACGTTCTATAACCTGCATGCTTTTGTTCTCAATCAGTAGTCTCTAGTTCTCTACCGAATTCACTTATAATTCCACGTCAAATTTCTAGCTCTAAAAATTCTAGCTACAAAGTTCCATTAAGAGGTCCTCAACTTTGTCAGATCTCCACAAACTTCCTTAAATGATCTACAGCCTGCATCATTTTGGCCTGATTCAATCTTTTTCTGCATCCAGCTTTCTTCTCTGTTATCTTCTCAATCAGTCCCTACCTCCTCTTTAGTCTTCACCGAGAATCCCAGTCAAATTTCTAGTTCCAACATAGTAGGTATATTCCTCTTATGATCGATAACTACTATGTAAAAAAGCATGGGCAAGAGAGAGACACACAACACAACACAAACATTGAAAAATTATTTTCTAAAAAGTCTAGGACACAAACACAACAAGGATACAAAAACGACAAGGACACACTAATTAAAATATACATTGTTTCAAATATATATAATTTACAAACCATAAGGAAATCTGAAGTCAGTAAGCCTATGTATTTTAATGTTTAGAAAATTTTTTTGATGTATTTTACTCAAAATAAGTTATTTCTTCCTATATCACTATTTCTCTTTTTTTTTTAAGTAACACTTATACAATTAATATATCTATTCATGTCTACTTATTATGCTTAACAAGGGTTCAATATGTGCCTCACAAGTGTCAAACTTGTGTTCGTCCATTTCTTTTTCTCAATGAAATTCCGGTTATTCAAAAATAAAATAAAATAAAAAAGTGTCAAACTTGTATTCATTGTGTTTAACTAATGTTTGATATATTGATTGTACTAACATGTATCTGCCACGTGTCCAACAAGTATTAGAATGGTGGAATATCCAACACGTGATGGACACAAAAACATTATCCTAACTAAAGTGTCCATGTTTCATAGACTTCAAGTATGGGATGACAGAGAAATGAAGGAAAGGTGCTTCAGGGAACAATAGTTGTGAATTAATCATCATTATGTACAGAAGGGCCAGAAGTTTTATGGTTTATCCCCTAAAATTAACCATTCATCCCTGATCCATGAGATTCCACTTCAGTTTCACAAATGAACAATTAAGTTGATTTCACTTTTACAACTCACAAGATCATTTCCAGGGCATGCTTTTCAATTCAAAACATATATTAAAAATATGAAAAAGAGCCACTCACAACCTTCATTTTCTATGGAAGTAACTGAACTTAGATTTTTGTACAGTCACTGACAACCTTCACTCAAAAGGATAAAAATAGAAGAAGAAGAAGAAAGAAAGAACACAAAATCACACCAAACTACCTGCGGAAGGCAGCCTCAGTCACAGATTGTGAGATCCTTGCCACAAATATCCTGGTAACTCTCTTTGGAGGTGCTCTCATCTCCTCCTGTCAACAGAAAATATGAAGTCCATGTCCAATCCAGTTGTATGCACACACATCAAAACACAGTGCTCACTCTTTTTAATGATTTATTTATTCAAAAAGAAGATGAAACGAAGAGCATTCTGGAGAAAGAAAATGTATGCAAGGAAGCGCAAATAAGAAAGGGAAAGAGAAACTAACCTTGGGTGTGGCAACTTTAACTTCCATCATTCTGTTGCCAAGAAAGTGCTCACTTGATAGTGCATTCTACAACAAAGAGATGTTAGGCATCTGACAACATCAAGTAAACCAAGAGTGAAAATATTGAACATATTCCTACCTTAGCATCTTCATCAGTAGCAAATGTAACATATCCAAAACCACGAGACCGACCAGTCGATCTTTCCTGACATATAAGAAAAGAAAAGGCATATTACTATAAAAGTAAAGGGACTTGAAAGCAAAAGATGTAACGAAACAAAATTAGTCACAACAAGCACACTATCTTCATATGTACATTCCACCAGGAAAACAAAGCGAATAAAAAATTATATTTTAATTGAAAAACCAACTTCCATCGACAGAACATTAAAGAATATAAGAGGGGTATCCAAAACCATAAGCCCAACAAGAGAAGCCACCTGATATAAGACTGTTGAGACTATAGTTGCAAAATGGAGAAACATGTTCGCACCAATAAACAGCTAAAGATGATAAGTTCAAACAAATGTGCAAACTAAACGCCAAATAAATCACATGAAGAATACCTACTTAAACCAAACTGGTCCTATCCTTCAGATGTTACAAAGGTGGTGGTGATGAGATCTACTCACAAGTTAGATTCAAGCACTGTTTTGAAAAGCGCCCCTAGGCACATAGAAAAGCCCACATTGGGCACATCGCTTCAAAAAAAGCAAGGTGCTCTTAGTAAGGCCTGCTTCTCAACACTTGAGGTGGACGCTTCAATGCTTGAACCCCTAATTTTTTTAATAACGTTTTGGGAAGAAACTAAAAAATATTCTAAAGAAATGCTCATTTGTCTCCCCAATATCTAATAAAAGCTCCAATTTCTTAAAATCTTCATTATCTTCTTAATCATAATGCTATTTATTTCCATGTATTTGAAGTGATTTACAAAGCTTTTTTTATTTTTGGACTACTGGGCTTTGGTGTACCTCACACTTTTAGAAACACTAGATTCAAAACAAAAAGCATGTTTTCTTAAAAAATAATAAGAAAGAATGAATAGTACGAATGCACCACAAAACGAATGGATTTTTCTTATAAACAACCGCACATTAATATACAAAGGCATCCAAAAAAACCAAGCCCCAACAAAGGAACCAATCATAGATAAGACGAATGGATAAAAGCAAACCTTCATGACAATACAATCCTCCAACTCCCCAAATTTGCTCATATAGTCTCTCAGCCCTTCTGTATCGACGTCCCATGGAATACCAAGAACCTAAATTTCATAAAATAAACAAATAGCACAAATCAAATCGATAACCTAATGGGAAAAACAGAAATAAACCTAAACCTAATCGATAACCTAATGGGAAAACATAATTACTTAATAGAAGAAACAACTGAAAAATCACACAGACGTAGCTGAATGAGGAAAAAGGAAAATACTAACCACTAGCTTCCGATCCATGATGAAGAATTGGCGCAGTTAACGCAGAGAAATTGAACCCTAAAAGTGAAAAAGTATATCTCTCTCTCCTCCTCTTCTTCCTCGCTCGCTCGCTCGCTCGCTCTAAGACCCACGCTCACTCTCCCCAAATCTCTCGCACTCGCTCCCTGCACATGATAACAAGAAGAAGCACACCTCTTTCTCACACACAATAGTCAAATACCAAATCAATCTCACCGATTTCATCATTCGTTTTTTCCCTGTTTCAATTTCTTCTTTGCGATTAAAGCTTCAAAATAACAAATCAAACAGACAAAAAAAAGTACATATTCGTGGATAACGCGCTCAACTGACCTTTTATCAAATTTTCTGGGATTTCAAGAAAACCCTAATGCAGATCTCCTCTCTCTCTCCCTCCCTCCTTCCTCACCTCACCTCTCTCGCTCTCGCTCTCTCGCTCTCTCTCTCTCTCTCTCTCTCTCTCTCCCTATCGCGCGCCGTAAAAGGGCTTAAAGCCGTCGGGTTTCGGCCATGTTTAAGGTCCTCGAGTTTTTTACTTCGGCAGCGCAACGAGAAATTGTCCACTGCGTTCAGCTACTACACGAACAATGGTGGTCGTGCGTTTGATTTAAGCCACGCGTCTGCGTACAATCGTGGAACCTTCAATCGCTTGGCTCCTTCCTTATTATAAAAATTATATTATTGATTTAATATTATTTTTTAAATAATATTTAATATAATTTTTTTTTATAAGAAACAATTTCATTGATGTGTGAAATTTACAAAAAAGGATGATATATCCATGGAGATTACAAAAGGCTTTACCAATTGGTTAAAAGGGAAGCATATGTGTAAGAAGCCAAAATACTAGAAGATTTACACCAAGAAATAGCATTGAAAATGATGATATTGAAAAGCTTGGTAAAGGGTAGCTCTTTGTCTGAAAAAATCCTATAATTTCTTTCTTTCCATAGAACCCAGAAAAAAGCTCTAATGATGTGAAGCCATAAAACCGCCTTGGCATTCTTAAAAGGGTGGCCCAGCAAAGTGGAGTGAAGAGTGCTTGTAATATCCCCTGTAAGAACCAAATTCCATCCAAAAGCAGAAAGGATTTTGGTCCATATTCCCCAGGCATAAGAACAATGGATGAATAGGTGATCAAGAGTTTCATCGCTTTGCTTGCATAATGTACACCAACTCGGTGATAGGGCTAATGTAGGCATACGCTTCTGTAAGTTATCTTTGGTGCTGATTGCTCTATGAGCCAATTCCCATAGGAAAAATTTGATCTTCTTGGGGTATATGTCCTTCCAAATTGCCCGAACAAGATGATTCTCCAAAAAAATGGTGGTGGTGTTACCCATATCGGCCATTAAAGATTTCGTGGAGAAAAGACCGTTGGCACTGAGGGTCCATATCCACGAATCTGCTGTTTGTGCTAGAACAATGGGGTCAAGGATAACATTTATGTCCATCCATTCAGAGGCTTCGTCGTCCTTCAAATGTCTACCAAGTTGGAGATCCCAAAAAGAGCAATTAGTATTCCAAGTTTCTCGAACTGTGGAGTTTTTGCTACGGGTCAACCTATATAGAAAAGGAAAACGGTTGGCCAACGGGGGGGTTGTTAGCCACGGGTCATGCCAAAAACGTGTTGCTTCTCCATCACCCACTTGGTGACGAATTCTACTGGTAACAAGATCTTGATGCTTGACAATAGCTTTCCATGGTCCTTTAGCTTTATTAAGAGAGCCCCAATTCAAGTAGGTGGAGGATCCATATTTATCATTAATGCGTTTCTCCATAGTGCTGTCTTTTCGTGATTGAACTGAAGGATTTGGAATTCCCAATTCCGTAACAGCGGAAGCAATTGGACCGTTCGTAGTAAATTTTGTTTCTACTAAAATACCAATGCATTGGCAAAAGGTTAAGCATTGAGAAACATACCTTCGTTGACGACTCTGAAATCTTCAAGAACGCCTTTCTTGATTGCTCTGCAACAACGAAGAACACCATCATTTGATCTTCCCAGCTATAACTTTGAGTTTAAGAACGTAGTTGTGGGACTATCTAATCTTGAATGGGAAAAACTCTAGAGAGAAAATTCTCTCTAGAGTTCTTGAGTTGAGAGAATATGAGAGGGTTGGTGGCCATATGTTGTGGTACCTAAACCCTAGGTTTAGTGTTCTATTTATAGGAGAAAGGCCATGAATAAAATATTCATTTAAAATCAATTATTTCCATAACTGATTTAATCTTTTCCATAATTAATCAATTTCATGACCAATCAATTCCTCAATTGATTAATCTTTTCCATAAATGATTGATCACTTCCATAAGTGATTAATCATTTTCATAATTGATTAATTACCAATTAATTAATTCTTTAATTAATTAATCACCAATTAAATATCATATATTTAATTTCAGACTTTCTATTAGTAATTAATTAATTACCCAATTAAATATCATATATTTAATTTCAGGCCTTCAATTAATTAATTCCATAATATGAATCAAATTCATATTAAAATTTGAACTCCTTCAAATTCTCTTATATCCTATAAATTTAATATGAATCAAATTCATATTAATATTTGAATTTCTTCAAATATTTATTTCTCTCATAGACTATAGTTTAATTAAATCTCGTTTAATTTAAACTAAATTGAATAATTAATTAATTCATAATTAATTAATTCATCTTCTAATTAAATACCATATATTTAATTAGACATATATTTGAACTCTTTCAAATATATTCAATCTCTCAATATAATAAAGTTTAATCTCAAATTAGACTTTATATTTTAATGCATCACTATACATTATATTAATTTGTATTTCATACAATTAACTTAATTCCTAATATGAATTTGAACTATTCAAATTCTCTCAAGATATATTTGTTCCTAATTACTCTTTACGAACTAGCAGGGGACCTAATGGACCTACAGATCAGAAGCTCCAATGATATGAGGTTAACTGATTAAACTCATTAATCAAGTTAACCAATTCATTAACTCTTTCAAATATATTTGAACTCTTTTAAATATATTCAATCTCTCAATATAATAAAGTTTAATCTCAAATTAGACTTTATATTTTAATGCATCACTATACATTATATTAATTTGTATTTCATACAATTAACTTAATTCCTAATATGAATTTGAACTATTCAAATTCTCTCAAGATATATTTGTTCCTAATTACTCTTTACGAGCTAGCAGGGAGACCTAGTGGACCTATAGATCAGAAGCTCCAATGATATGAGGTTAACTGATTAAACTCATTAATCAAGTTAACCAATTCATTAACTGTGGGTCATTCCACTAAAGACCCACAGCTGAACTCTTCTCACTGTAGAACATTTTTGTGTCCATGGATGTAGACCTATGCCGATAAGTCAATCCTTCACGAGTGTTCGTAACCACAGCTGGGTCAAATTACCGTTTTACCCTTGTGTTACATCTGTCTCCTTAAGTACCAGCGCTCCTCTAATGAACAACCTGTTTATGGTCCAACCATTAAACAGAAAGTCCCTATCGGGCCAGTGAGAGGGTGGGATCCCTTTGTTCAAGCCCTGGAGTCACCACTTAAGGGAACACTCATCTACTTCTCCTAGAAGTGGGAAGGAGTGAATTCCATCTTGTGTTGTCATGTCCCCAGCCCCACACTCGGTCTTGTCCCCAAGAAGGTAGGCTTATTGAGTCGGCGAGCAGGCCACTCTCACCCATACTAATCAAAGGACAACCCCTCGTGAGAAGGAGTTCATGACACACTCAGGATTAAGACTGAGTTACCTAGTTCATCCTATTGAAACAGTAACCTAACTAGTTAACGGTGTTACATCTAGTGGTTTACTATTTCGTGGTCCGGTCTTATGCAAACTCATTGCATAGGATACCCCCGCTCGCATGTCTCCTACATGGACGCCTTGGATTAATACGTCTGTATCGAATACAAAGCGGGCCGTATCACATAGTGTTACCAGGATAAGGTACCCAGCCTTATCCTTGTACTATAGACCTTTTAGGTTGTTACTTGAACATCAATCCCCGTATGTCCCCACATACTAGTTCAAGTCACATGTAAACAACATTGGATCTTAGTTTATTGGATTTGGGTCAAATTGTGCAATATTTAACAATAACACTTTATTGTAGAAACTCAATAACACTTTATTGAAACAAGTATACAATTTGTTTACATTCACTATCTACGAATTTTAGGGCATAAAACCCAACATGAACCTCCAAACCCATTTAGCAAGGAGAGCCCTGTTCTTATCTCTCATTGAGTGCAATCCAAGGCCACCTTGTTTCAAAGGGCAAATAAGGGTGCTCCATTTAATAAGGTGTTGGCCGTCTTTCCAAAGGAAGTTCCTGAAAATCCTGTCCACTCTGTTAGCAAACCTTGTTGGGCATATTGAACAAAGACATATAGTATGTGGGAAGGTTGGATAATGTAGCTTGGAGGAGGGTGTGTCGACCTCCTTTAGATATATAAGATGTACCCCAAACCGAGAGCCGCTTTTAATATAAATTTAGAAAAGGAGAAAAATACATGTTTCGTTCTTGAGTTTGGAAGAATAAGTGTATTTGGTTTATTGGTTTTCAAAATGCAAAATGGACCTTTTTAGGCGTCTCGATCCACAAATGCATGAGCCCCCCACCATTACCACCGCTAGGGACCGCAAAACCATATCAAAAATTCAAAATCTTTTTCATAGCACCCAACTTCTCACTCTTACACTTTGTTTCTAACAAAAATATAATTTGGGGTTTAATGCTTCTAATCTCATGTTGAAGTACACAGATCGTTCGAAGATTTCCCAAATCTCGAATGTTCCAACAAACGAGTTGTTCATTAGAGAAATTCATCATCATCAAACATTTCATCATTAAAAAACTCATCAGGATCAAACACCATATTAGGTAGACCTTCTAACTCTAAAGCTAAGTCTAACTCATCATCCTCATCGTTAGGCAAAAAAGCATGACCAACAGAAAAACAAGTATGTATGCTACAAACTGACTCATCTTGACCAAATATGCTAAAAACGACTTTTTCATCATCAATATTAAGAGTTAGCTTTCCAGTATGTACACTAATCTCAGCCTTACCTGTGGCTAAGAATGGTCTACCAAGAATAATGGGTACCTCTTTATCCTCTTCCATGTTGATCACCATGAAGTCTATAGGAAAGATGAATTTGTTCACCTTGACCAGGACGTCCTCCACAATTCCCATGGGTTGGGTTACAGTTCTGTCAGCCAAATGAATAGTGATCCTAATTGTAACGACCCAACTTCTTACAAGAGTCTTTTTGGGACCGTTACGACAATGCATGCTTTGGAGGTCTTTTTAAATAAAAATATTTTAAAACATAAACACTAATTTAAGTAAAAACTTCAAAACAAAACTTTTATTCGGGATCCCTAATTTTAAAGGTTTTAAATATTCTTAAATAAATTTCCAAACTATAAACATACATGGCCTCTAAGAAATTTCTCAAACAAGTTTACAAATCAAATAAAGTAAAGCAGAGTTCTTAAGCGGAAGAAAATAAAATATGAAGTCAAAATCCTCCCATGGCTGCCTAATGGATTCTCATCAATCGTCTTACACCTGCCCTTGCCTTTACCTGAAAGAAAACATTTGTGAAAAGAATGAGTATTTTAAATACTCAGTAAGTGACCGTACTATTGAGGTTGGGTCACGCTTGTGCACGTTTTATAAAAATCAATAACAAACATATTTTTGGTGGCTCTAAATTTTTTTTAAACTTCTTAACTATGGGATATACATCAATTTCATGCATATCCAAGACACATCAATTTCATGTGTCACCTACGAAGGTCGTCAATTTCACGAACCCCAACTTAGGTACATCAATTTCATGCTCCTAAGTCCTGTGTAGGCACCTTCTAATGTAGATCAATTCCATGTACACTCTTTAAATTTTAGAAGCTTAAAGGTTGCATAAATTCATGCATCATTAAAAAAAAAATCTCAAGAGACCACCAACTTAGAAAAACGCATAACTCAACATTTGCAAACGTTGAAGTAACATACTTAAATAATGTCATACTTTACATTTTAACACAAACAAATACATATTCAAACAAATCATGAAACCCATGAAATTTAGTGTAACGCTCCACGTTTCAGAATTAAACCTTTTTGGAGTAATCGAGCCTGTTCGCTCAAGTTCTAATTTGAAAAAAATTAGAAAGTTCAGTTTAGTTCCTAAATTGATAAGTTAAATCTCGATAATTTAGGAATTTAGCTTTGGACCACATCTCCAATTTCAAAGAAATCCAAATTCTTTTTATTTCGAATTGCACAATTATTTAAGAGTCTTTGATTGAAGTTTTAAGGGAAAAATACACTTGTAGTACCTGAAGTTTGTGTTAGGTTTCATTTTGGTCCCTGAGTTTTCAAACTCAACAATTTAGTCCCTAAGGTTTGGTTTTAGTTTCATTTTGGTCCCTCCATCCATTTTTTTCATTAAAAACTAACGGTTTGCTGACGTGGCACTAGTTTTTTTTTATTTAAAAAATTATTTTTTTTAAATTTTAAAATAAAAACAATATAAAATTAATAAAAAATATATTTTTTTATTCATTTTTCCTCTTCTTCTTTTCACTGTCTTCTTCTTCACTGTTATCGCCAAACCTCCTTCGCTATCATCGTCGGACAGTCGCCGCAGCTGCCACCGAACGTCGGACGCGCCGTCGTCACCGGCGGCTGACGATATTTTTCTTTCTTTCTCTCTTTTCTTCTCTTTTCTTCTCTTTTCTTCTCTTTTCTTTATTCTTTTCTTCCATTTTCTCAACACTTTCCTTTTGCTTTAATAAAACCGAGGGAGAGGGAGAGGGAGTGTGAGGGAAAAAACTTTTCTGGCGCCGACGACGAGAGGTAGACGATCTCCCTCCTCCTATAATCGGCACGAAACAGAGGACGAAGCTCGCGGTTTTTTTTCTTCTCCAACTAAAACTCGCGAACTCACCAACAACTCGACGACGACTACGAACTTAGCAGATCCGACGTGCGTTTCCAGATTTGAAGCTCACAAACAGCTCGACGCGCGTGGTTTCAGATCTGAACCTCACAAACTCAGTAGATTTGAAGCGCACAAGCTCGATAACGCGGGTTTCTGATTTTTCAGCCAAAAAAGTGCCTTTAACCCACGATTTTCCCTTTTCTCTTAACCTCCAACGTCGACGGCAGCACTGGTTCAGATCTGTCGCACATGCCACAACCCCACACCTGACGCAGCCCCAAATCGAAGCCATCGTCGCACACGCCGCAACCCATTCCAGATCTGGTTCCAACCGGATGAAGGAGGTTTCTCTCCTTCGTTTTTTCCTTTTTTTTAAAGAAAAAGCAGTAAAGCAGAAAGGGAATGGAGGAAGAGGGAAGAAGAAGAATGAGAGGAAGAAGAAGAAAAGATGAGAGAAAAAATCACGATGATGGCGTCGTTGTCGGCGTCCGGCGTTCGACAGTAGCGACAGTGGTTGTCCGTTGATGAGAGTGAAGAAGGTCTGGCGATGATAGTGAAGAAGAAGCCCGTGAAGAAGAAGAGAAAAGGAATTAAAAAATTATGTTTTTATTTAAAAAAAAATTTAAAAATATATTTTAAATAAAAAAATTGGTGTCACGTCAGCAAACCGTTAGTTTTTAACGGAAAAATGGATGGAGGGACCAAAATGAAACTAAAACCAAACCTCAGGGACTAAATTGTTGAGTTTGAAAACTCAGGGACCAAAATGAAACCTAACCCAAACCTTAGGGACTAAAAGTGTATTTTCCCCAAGTTTTAATTTTGGAAAAGATGAGAAAATTTGGAATTTAGGGATTTTAAGATTTCCCCTCTCTTGTTATTGTTGGTCCTTTATTTGGGGTGAAGAAAAAAAAGGGAAAATGATTAAAATAAACCCTAAAGTCCCTAAACCTTTCCATCTTCCTTCTCATGCCGCCACCCCCCCGATTTCCTTCTTTTTTTCGTTTGACCAGCACGGTGAGTCTCCTCCTACCGTTTTCTCTACGAAAACATTCCTCACGCACAGGCGACGACCACGATTTTCTTCTTCTCCTTTGGCGAGTTAGTTTAGCGTCGTCTTCCTCTTCACTACAGACGAGTAGTCAGCGTCAGTGAACGGCTTCAGGCAGCGAAGAGCAACAAATCTGAGCGGTTCATGGTAAGGCTCTCTCTTTCTGGCAATTTTGATCCAGCCCACACGATGTCGGACTTCAAACTGCAGCAGTTCTTCATTCCGGTGGCTCACAACGCAAGGCCCACGCGTTTCCAACAGCTTCGACGCATGGAATCCGTGAATTATGGCTTCACCACTTCAAATTGAATCTCGAATCACTCTGGTATGGTGCCCCACGTTCTATAAGCCTTGGATTTGAGTTTCTCACTTCCTTATAGATTAAAATTGCAGGATTAAGCTTATTTCTTTTAGTTCGGTCGTTCATGTTGGGTTCCTAGAGTGAGTAAAAATATAGTATAAAATACTCTAGAATTCCTGTGCAAGTATACACAGTCTGCAGCAAGTAATATTATCAATCCGAGCCCTGAATGAGTTTCCACTCTACCTATTTTTGTGTAACTTTTTAATGGTTTCAAGAATAATAAAATGATTGGGTTTTATCGGAATTATGCTGAAGCAAAATAAATGACAGAACAACGAGTAAACAAATAGATAGATAGATTAAAGACAGACGCTGGTTAGGTTTTAGTGATTGTTCTAAGATATGCTCTAGCAATATTATTGATCATGCATTTCTCGCAGTATTATTAGCGGATTCCTCCCGGAACTCCGGATCTTTTGGGATATGTTTCAAACCCAATGAAGAGCGACCGATCAAGCACTAGGCAACTGGCTATCCCTAGCTCAGTCACTGGCGTTCACCAATACACAATGATCGTGGTGTGGATAATTGCCACACACTCTCTAAATCATCCCTGAAACTAGAGAGAGTTATTCACACCGGCTGGCCAGGCGGGCATAAAATAAGAATAAGCACAACAATTAACCAAAATGCGATAGTCAATTTATTACTAGAGATGAAGCACAGCAATCACATTATTCCTAACCAACACCCTAAGCTACTTAGTTCATAATAGGCATAGGAATACGAATTACAATCTGAGTATGCATGACCATAACCACAAGTTAATGAAGAAAATAAACTCCCTAATCAGCTTGCGGTAGATCGTGTTCTTGATGATCTTCAATCTCCCTATACTATTCGGCTTCCAAGGGAAAACATGGAATGACTTTGACTTTGACGGCTACTTCCTTTTATAGAAGGATGAGAGGCTTGAATTAGGTCAACTAGGACACGTGTAAGGCTCTCCTTGATCCTTTATCACGAAAATAACTCAACAGAAGTCGGTTCATGAAGTTGGCTAACGAGCTGTGATGTGGCAGTTTCTGCTCCCAGTTTTGCTGCAGCATAGAATCTGCTCCCTCCAGTCGCTCAGCAGCATAATCTGCACAAAATAATTTCCAATGCTTCCATTCTTCCAAATGGGTTAAATCATGTAATATCTATCCAAAACCAACCCTAATAAGCATAAAGGACACACAAATCCCTATATAATTTAGGCCTAAATAACTACCTTTTGGGCAGTTATCAGTTCACAAGCTCCTTTGTGCAGAAAACAACTTGACCCACGTGAGTTTGGCAAGGAAACACATTGAGTTTGCCTTTTCCAGCCACACATGCGTGATTTGAACTTCCAGCAAGCTTCAGTCTCGATTTTCCTCCTTTTCGGTAAGATTTACTGCTTACCCATTCGAGTTTGACCCTTGATGGGACCTAATTGCCCATGATTATTTGTCTTTAATCTTTTTAGTTTTATGATAATTATTTCATTTAAAGTTATGTTTTGTAGCGGTTCGGTATCAAGCGCTTCAACGGAGCCCATTTTCAATTTTGGTGTTAATTTGAGGATTTTAGCATGGTTTTATCCATCTGAAGTCCATGGGATGTCGAGGCGGTAAAAAGACCTTAGTGGAGCGCTCGGGACTCGGAATCAACACCAAACGGATCAAGTTTTGAAGAAGCCAATTCTTAAGGAACCGAGAGATGGCGTCGAAACGCCATTTCCCGACATCGAAACGCCTCGGATACGGAAGCGCGGAAAAATTAGCGTCGGCGTCTAGACGCCAGTGCGTTTATTTAAACAACTGCTACTGTTTTAGGGTAGAAGCGAGGAGAAGAGGGAGAAGTCGATTGGAGTGTTTAGCAGTCGTTCTCTCTCAGTTTTTGGTCAAATCTCTCCAATTTTCTCTCGTATCTTACATTTTCGAAGTAGATTAGGTTGGTTTCTCGAGCCTTGGGCTTAGATTAGGCTTGTCTATGGCCGTCTAAGAACCGTTTGTTGTAGTTGGGGCCTCGGGATTGTAAGTACATTTGTATTTTTATGAGATTCATGAGCAATTTGAACTGATTCATTGTTTATCTTGAGATTCTTGAACTTTATGCATGATTTATTGGTCGTTTTTTATTTTAGATTCCCGCTTTTATAATTAGCATGCGCAGTAGGTTAGATTGACGCCCTAACTCGCAGCTCGTATGTTAATAATCCGCTAAAGAATTGATTTCCACTTAGCTAATGGATAGTCAATTCAATAGTTTGCGTTACATTGTTCGTGAGCACGGGTCCCAAGAGCAGACTCTGACTTTGTTGTTGACACGATAGATCTAGGAGTCTGAATCGATACTTGTGATTAATTAGATGTTTCTCTAGTTGATTGGTTGGGTTAACGCTCTAGGGGTATCTAATTCTTAATGCAGTTGCTTAATTAATTAACTTGACTGGTTTGTGAGGTTAGTTGATTAGTAGCTAGTAATTGAATCGATGGACGTTGGGATCGAGTCAATTAATTTAGAGTACCTATAGACAACATGCATATAAATCATTATCTGCTAATCAATGAGTAAAAAGTAAATGTACTAATCCCGAGTGTCTTCAACTTCAATGGGCGGCAATGAGAGATTAACCAACCTCCCCATTTATTTTCCCGTTATTTAATTTTTTGTTAGTTTACCTTCTTATGAACTGACTTTCTATCAGTTTACTTTCTTACATTTTTCCTTCGCCCACAATTTTCACCATCTGTCTCAAACCCCCTTTTCTTTGCCACCTTGCAACACAAAAGAGATTAGGAGTAAACCAGTTGTTCCCTGAGATTGACCCCGACCACTACTACTGCAAAGTAGCTTGGTGTCTGTGGATTATAAGTTTGTTTTGATACGAGCCCCGCGTCACCGACGCGCCCACACTGGTGAATGTAAATTTTTCTTGACGCGTGGAGCCCGACAGAAAAGAGCTCGGTCAAATTGGCGTCGTTGCTGGGGACATTATTATGCTTGATTGTAAAACTTATCATAGACAACGGGGAATCCAGGGGGACAGTCAGGTGTGGCCACTTCACTCCACGCTGCATTCATGTTCGCCTTAGGATTTACCTCAGGTTGGGCAGGTAGTTTACCAGAGCTTTTATTGTTCATCTTACTGACTTGGGTTTCCAACTGAGTGATTTGGTTTCCCAAATTCTGAATAGCGTTCCTGGTCTCTTGCTGGAATTGTAGAGAATTGTCAGTAAGTTTCTTAAGTGCCTCATCGAAGGATGTGCCTGAAGTTGAAGTGGAAGCCTGATTTTGCTTGAACATCAGTGGCTTCTGTTAGTTCCCATCACTAAAATTTGGATGGTCTCTCCATCCTTGATTGTAAGTGTTGCTGTATGGATTGTACTGCCTTTGATTTCCATTGAATCCACCAATGGCATTCACTTCTCCATTGTCTTGAATCTCAGGGCATGCATCAGTAGTGTGGGTAGTCATTGAGCAAAGTCCACAGGCTTTTGCCTGTACCTGTCCTGAACACAAAGAGCGAACAAGTTTAGTTAATTCACTCATTTTAGAGCGCATTTCGCTTACCTCACTTTTTGTGGCAGCTTGCACAACTGGAGGTGGTCCTCTAGTCCCGAATTGTTGAGAGTTTTCAGCCATGCTTGAAATTAGTTGTCTAGCCTTGATAGGGGTCTTGTTGACTAGTGCTCCTCCACTAGCTGCATCTACCATACTACGGTCCATAGGAAGTAGTCCTTCGTAAAAATACTGGATCAATAACTTGTTGGGTTTTATGCCCTAAAACTCGTAGATAGTGAATGTAACCGTTGACCGGATATTAATGAAATAATATTGATATATTTTTCCATTAATTGTTATTAGTTATTTTATATTTGTCTTTGCCTAATAATAACCCTAATCCAATAAACTAGACATCCAAGGCTGTAATATGAGTCTTGAACTATATGTAGTGACATATGGGATCATTGTTCAAGAAACAACCTAAAGGTTCTATAGTATAGGGATAAGACTGGGTGCCTTATCCTGGTGACACTATGGATACGGCCCACTTTGTATTTGATACAAACGCTGCGATCCAACGCGTTCGTGTAGGAGACATGCGAGTGGGGGTATCCTATGCAATGAGTTTGCATAAGACCGGACCGCGAAATAGTAACCACTGGTTATAACACCGTTAACTAATTGGTTTTCTATTTCACTAGGACGACCTTGACAACTTAGTCTTAATCCTGAGTTGATTATGGACTCCTGCTCATGAGAGATTGTCCTTTGATTTGTATGGGTGAGAGTGGCCAATACGCCAACTCAATAAGCCTACCATTTTGGGGACAAGACCGAATGGGGAGCTGGGAACATAATCGTACAAGATGGAATTCACTCCTTCCCGACTTTAGGGAAGCAGATGAGTGTTCCCTTAAGTGGTTACTCCGAGTCTTGAACAAAGGGCCCTACCCTCTCAATGGCACAAGAGGGTTTTCTGTTTGATGGTTGGACCACAAACAGGTTGTTCATTAGAGGAGAATTGGTACTTAAGGAAATAGAGGTAACCCAGGGGTAAAACGGTAATTTGACCCAGCTGGTGTTACGGACACTCGTGAAGGACTAACTAGTCGATATTGGTCTATATCCGTGGACACAGAAAATATGTCTGCAGTGAGAAGAGTGCAACTGTGAGTCTATAGTGGAATGTACACACAGTTAACGAATATTGATTAATGTGGTTAATGAGTTTGACCAATTAATCAAACATCGTTGGAGCTTCTGATCTGCAGGTCCATTAGGTCCCACTGGTAGATCATAAAGTAATTTGAGGCAACTAAGTAATAAATGTAAATTGAAAATGTTCAATTTACTAAGGGAAACAAATATAATATATATTGATATATTATTATGAGAGAAATTAATATTTGAAGAAGTTCAAATATAAATTTTATGGAAGTTTGAAAGAGTTCAAATAATGAATTAATTTAAGGCCTAAAATGTGTTTGGGCAAATTAATTAATTCTAGGCCGGAAATTAAATATGTGATATTTAATTGGTGGTTAATTAATTAAAGAATTCATTAACCGGGAATTAATCAATTATGGAAATAATTAATCACTTAAGGAAGTGATTAATCATTTATGGAAATGATCTAATCACTTATGGAAGTAATTAGTCATTTGTGGAAAAGATTAATCAATTATGGAATTGATTAATCATGATTGATTAATTAAGGAATAAGATTGAATCAATTTTGGAAAAGATTGATTTAATTGAATATTTTATTCATGGCCTCTCTTCTATAAATAAAACACTAGACCTAATTGGTCATGACACTTGAAATTTTTGCTCTTGCTCTTAGACTCTCAAAGACAAGACCTAAAATTCTCTTTAGCCTCCCTCTTAGAGAAAGACTCCCACAAGTCTTTTGCCTCCTAGACCTAGAGTCATACCGGTGTAACCTTTGTGGTTATTGTTTCAATCAAAAAGAAAATTCCAGCGATCAAGAGGCGAAGAGGCTGCTGCGTTTTCGTTCGTTGGAGCGTTGTTGGCGAAGAACGGTCAAGTCTACAACGAAGGTATGTGACAGTTCTTCCCATTTTCTTTAGAAAAGCATGAAAATAAATTTAGATTTATTTTTAAGCATGTTTAAACTGAATTTCCAGCAGCTTTAATGTTGGTTTAAAGTTTGTTTGAGTTTTTGTAACGGTATTTTAATGTTAATTAATATACGGCGTAAGGTCCAATCGATGCGCTTCCGCTGCATGGGGACTTTTATTCCCTTCATAACTGATATGAGATCTGATGATGTGGAAAACTGGCGCACAGTCGCTTGAAACTCTCCCAATATTCGTGGAGTGTCTGCCCAGTGATCTGCGAAATTCCATAAATCTCCTTTCTGATGTTTGCAGCTCTACTGGCAGGGAAGAATTTCTCCAGGAATTGCTTCTTCATCTCGTTCCACGTACTGATAGAGCTGGAGGGAAGGTAATATAGTCAATCTTTCGTTGAATCTCTTAGCGAATAGGGGAATACCCTCAGGTTCAGCGCTTCCTCTGTCACTCCATGAGGTCTCATACCAAAACATACTATATGAAATTCCTGCAAATGTTTGTGCGGGTCCTCTCCTGCACTACCACGAAAAATAGGAAGCAAGTGTATCAAACCTGACTTTAATTCAAAAGTACTTGCCGTCTCGAGGTAGGTAATATAAAGTGGCTGTTGGTTCAGATCTGGCGCTGCTAGCTGCCTTAATGTCCTTTTAGCCATGGTTGGTACTTCAACCTCGCTAAGATTATTAACTCTTCTCCTTCTTACTTGCCTTCTAAATCTCGTCTCCGCTCTAGAAATTTCAGGTTCAAATCTAAGATCGTTTCCCTGTGAAAAATGTGTGATCATAAACCATGCAAACAAGAACTAAAAACACAAAATCCTAAAAATACTAGAAAAACGCCATTCCCCGACAACGATGCCAATTTGACGGGAACGACTTGTCGAAGGTCGTGTCAAATAAATTTATAATCCACGACACTACTACTATTTTTGTAGCAATAGCGGTCGGGGTCGAACACAGGGAAGGGGGATCGGCAGTTAAAGAATTTTGTGCTTATGAAAACAGGGGGATTTTTTATGGTGAAAAACAAGCAAGAAAAATAAAATAAAATAAGATAACTGATTGCTGAATTTTAAATGGCACAAAACTAAGCATGCAAAGGAGAAATTAAAAGGGATTAGTAACATAAAAAGGGATCGTTGGATTGGGATTTATTATGCTTGATTCTAGTTCATTGGCTTTTTAGTTTTCTCTAATAATTGTTCTAAGCTGATTTCATTAGCCCGGTCGGCTTCTGGGTTACTCGGAGGACCCCTCTACACTAACCTGTGCTAATTAACTCGCTAATCGTGAATTCGGTAATTAATAAGATTAATTAATATAGACTCTATTGCTCGCCACCCCTTATGCATAATGTAGCAACCATCCGAGATCTCTGCAACGGTTACTAATTATATCTAACTAGTTTATTAACAAGTGATGCGCAATTTGCTAACCGCAAATGTACGGGTCAAGTAATAATATAGTGTTTTCGTGTAAAACGAGTGTCGTCCTCTGGATTGGTTTTCTAGCAAATTAAGTAATGCGAATACTTTTGTTCAATTTTGTTTAGGGAGCAAAACTCAATGATAAAGATAAAAATAAAGACTAAAAGCATAAAAATAAAATGGTGGAGACTCAAATGGAAAGACTCTTAGGGAATTGATTTTATTGATTAAGATTGAGGATTGATTAATAGGAATGAATTGACCGTGCAATTATTTTACAAGCCAAGGAAACTTTTATCACAATTACCTCTCCCGAGTATAATTGATTCTCATGCATATAACTAACTTGATATCCCTATCTAAGTTCATTAACATGCAAGGCATTATTTCGATTGGGTCCTTGTTACGCTTCTAAAGATATTCCAAATCCCGTCACAAACTTAGAATTTCTACTCTAGTCATGCAATTAAACAAAGTAAGTCTTAGGCTAAATCCTCCCTCCGGAGTTAGATTCAACACTTAAATCATTCAATTAGTGATTAAGTAATTGAAAACATTAAACAAAATTGCATGAGTAAAATAAAAACACATTCATACCAAAAAATCAATCCAACAACTAAAACAATTACATCAATCCCTAAGACAAACAACTAGCAATTCATAGTCTTTAAACCACAAACACTAATTGCAAGAAAAACCATAAAAACTACAAGAGTTAAGGGAAAGAGAAAGGAAAACTCGAATCCGCCGACACCGCACGTCCCCGTCACGATCTCCACGTCTTCTCGCTTGATTCCCGCTCCTTGGCCTTGCCTATAGCTCCCACAAAAGGTCTCTAGTCGAAATTAGGGCTAAAATCTCACCAATTGGACTCCCCCAATCCGTAGCACAAAAGGATGAATTTATAGAAAATCTGGCGACAGCGTCGAGACGATATGGACAGCGTCGCGAAATCGCGATTCTGGAAAATTTGCTGAGACGCTATGAATTTTTTTTTTTTTTGTTTTTTTTTTTTTGTTTTTTTAGGATTGAACTCCATTTGACTCCAATTGCTGAATTAAACTTCAAACACATACTTCCTACAAATAAAACATAAAAATGCATAAATTTGGGCAAATAATTGTAAAAGACTAGCTTAATTAATCAGAGAAAAATAGCTAGCTATGCTCGCTATCAACAAGCAATTTTGCAACCACCTATTAAAACTAGCCGCTTTGGGATTGTGGGTTCGGAATCGTAAGAACTAAATTCAAAATCAATTTAAATCTAATTCCTACAACCTTTAACATGCATCCTAGGCCTATCAAGGGTCGTCTCGCAAAAAGAGTGGTTTGCCTCAACCTAGTGGCTATCTAAAAATAATTGATAGAATACACAAGCGGTAAACGCATAGGGATTCAATCCTAATTGACTAGCTTCATGTATTGGTTTAAACGGGATAACATGCAAAACTCAATGAAAATACAGCAAGAACAGAAGGTATAAACCAAAAAACTCAGCCGATATTATTTATAATCAAAACATAAATTCAATCCAACGATCTAAGCGAGTTTAGCTACGCATAGATGAAGAAAATGCAACAAATAACATAAAAGAATCCATAGAATATGACCAACCATGGTCTACAAGAGTGTTGGAATGTAAAAGAGGCAAAGAAATCATAAAAGGGACTAAAATTCTAACCTAACGGCAGACTAAAACGAGACTACATATATATAGAAAACACGTTGGCATCGAGACGAGACGCTGCGAACATTCTTCTTCGGCCCAAACTCGCGTCGGCGTTTCGACGCCAGCCTCATGACTCGACTTCCTACTTTATTTCTCGGCTTTGTCTCACTCTCTTCTCGATTCAGGGCTTTAATCTTCAGCTTTGGGTGTCACAATTCAGGCCCGCTTCAGCACAATTGAGTCTCTTCACCTCCTCGCCGTCCAAGACATCGATATGGCTCCAAAAACTTCGTAATTGACCCGAATTAACACCAATTAGCGTGATCGGCTCTCGACACGGCCTAAGCTCAATTAACCTGTAAATAGGACAAGTAAAGCATAAAATAACTCTAACAAGCTTAGATTAGAGGCGATAAAATAGGACTATTTAGGTCCTATCAAATACCCCCAACCTAAATCTTGCTAGTCCTCGAGTAAGGCACACACAAAACAAAGAGAAAGACGTTGTGCATATAATTGAAAAGTGGTTTAATCCTCAAGACTCAAACATTCCAAAAACTAAAGCAATCAAGAGACATTTGCAAGAGGGACAAATGAGGAGACAAATCAATTTTTTTCAAAGATTATCTTGCACAAGAGAGTTCCATCCTACCCAAAGAAGACTTTACTAGCCCGAGATTGGTTTACTCAACTCTCATCCTATCTTCCCCCTACACTGGCACTAAGGTCTTGCTAAAAGGCCCAAATGGAACAAACTAGGTTGCTTCCTCTTGCTTATGTGCCTGATCAAGGAATTCCTTTTTCTTCTCTCTATTTTTTTTCTTTTCTTTTTTTTTTTTTTGCTTTTTGCTTTTGCTCTCTCTCTCTCTCTCTTTTTTTGCATTTCTTTTGGATAGGGCACTAGCTTTCACACTACAGTGTAGGGACCCATAACCCGAGTTTTACTCTTGGTTGGCCTAACTGATCACACTGTAGGTAGCTCTTTTTACCCCTAAGCGTTTAGGTTCAATGCAAACATGCTCTCTTTTTCTTTTCTCTCAAAGTAAAGATGGCGAGCATATGATTTTTCTTTTCTTTTGCCTCGCCACCACTGACTTATTTTTCCACTTTTTATTTTTTTTATTTTTTTATTTTTTTTATTGCAGGCATATTTTCTTTTTTCTCTCCTAGGCAAAACTCCACACACTATTTTTCAAAAAATTTAAACTTTCTCGCTTAACCTTACACCTATCGGGGTGACAACAGGAATATGAGCTAAGTAACTCGCTCCTAAGCATTCAAGTCCTACTTTAAAGTAAGATAGACACTCAACAGGTGCAAGACATATCCAAGAAAAGTTTTAAAAAGGCTCCTTTTTTGAACACTCTTGGTCACAACTCATCGAAAGCAATAAATCTTCGAAAAAAATTGAGTCAATCCTTGGAAATCATCATAACTTAAACAAGCATATACACAACAAGCATGCAAGACATTCATTAAGCACAAACGCAGGCCTGACGCTCAGATGCTCAAGGCCCAACAGGAATGTAAAGTAAATTCCTCACCCCCAACCTAAAATTTACATTGCCCTCAATGTAATAAATCATGAAGAATAAGACAATGCATAGGGAAAGAATAGAACTTCCCTGAATATTGCGCTCATGGGTGGTGAATCACGCTTTCTCAATAATGTAGAAACTTTGTTTTGGTACCGTCAATCCTAAAAGACAGACAAAAACAAGGAAACAAACATAAAAGCAACTAATAAAAATAAACCTATCTAAGAATTTGAAGTATATGAAAACAGTAAAATTATAGGGTGCAATTGTTTAAGGTCGTTTGCTCGACCACGCTCTCCTCTATTTTTTTAGGGAGGCTTTTCTCCATAGGTCCATAATACATTGTTTTTAGAAATTTCTTGTTTAAGTAATTTTGGGGCTTGCAGGGAAGAATCAGTAGAAGTAGAAAAAATATCGGAAGTAGAGGTGGGCTAACAGAAAATGAGCTCAGCCCTAATCCTAGAAGACAAACACTTGGTGACTCCACCAGATTTATCAGTATGGGTTATCTGGTGTTCATCAACTACATCAATCAATTCTCCATCTAAGTCAGGGCATCTAACAACAAAAGAATGCATCTCATTATTAGTGACCATGCATGATTTAGAATTCAAAGTGCGATCATTCACTGGGTCAGGTACAAGCATATAGTATTCAATAGAAGATGCATGAAGATTTTCAATGTCATAAAAAATTTTAAAGTATAAGGTTTTATCCTAAAATCTTACTCATACAACGCCTTCATCTACATCAATAACGATCTTGGCAGTCTTCATAAAGGGACGACTAAGAAGTATCGTAGCAGAAGATGGATTGTAATCAGGGTTAGGAGTATCTAAAACATAGAAGTCAGCAGGAAAAACCAAATCCTCCACCCTAACTAAAACGTTTTCAACTATTCCTAGAGGTTTAATGCAAGACTTGTCTGCTAGTTGAATGACTATGCCAGATGTTTTAATATTAGTTAAATTCAATCTTTTATAAACGGACACAGGCATAACATTAATCGATGCTCCTAGATCTAACATGGCATATTTTATCTTGCAATCTCCGATCATACACGGTAAAGTAAACATGCCAGGATCAGAACATTTAACAGGTAAGTTCTCAGAAAGTAAAGCACTTACATTTTCACTAACTTCTTATTTACCTGAGGACTTTTCCTTACCTTCATACCAAGTCTTCAAGAACTCAACGTAGGCTAGGATTTTGGTCCCTTTTATGATTTTGGTCCCTTTTATAAATCCTTAAAATCCCAACCTAAATTTTTGCAAAATAGTGTGTGGAGTTTTGCCTAGGAGAGAAAAAGAAAATATGCCTGCAAATAAAAAAAGAGAGTGGAAAAATAAGTCAGTGGTGGCGAGGCAAAAGAAAAGAAAAATCGTATGCTCACCATCTTTACTTTGAGAGAAAAGAAAAAGAGAGCATGCTTGCATTGAGCCTAAGGGCTTAGGGGTAAAATGAGCTACCTGCAGTGTGATCAGTTAGGCCAACCAAGAGTAAAACTCGGGTTATGGGTTCCTACACTATAGTGTGAAAGCTAGTGCTCTATCCAAAAGAAATGCAAAAAGAAAAAAAAAAGAGAGCAAAAGCTGATAGCGAGCAGAAATGTCGCTATTTTAGTCTCAATTTATTAAGCTTTTTGGTGCTTTAATCGTATTTTTAATGAATATATTTAATGAATTTTGATTTTTGGTCCTTAGGAGCTAAGTTGGTGATTTTGGGAGAAAAAGAGCCAAAATTGAAGTAATTATAGCCCAAATCCTAGCTTGATGCAATTGGAGGCCCAAAGAAGACATCTATAAAGAAAAGACCAAGAGGAATGAAGAAGAAGGCCCAAAAATCAGCCCAAAAAGGAAGCTGAAAAATCTGGAAATCTGGACAGCGTCGAGACGCTAAGCAAGGTAGCGTCGCGACGCTGCCCTTTCTTGTTGCCCAAGCCGCGTGCGCAGCAGCGTCGCGACGCTTAGCAAGGCAGCGTCGCGACGCTACCCCTATTCCAGGCCTATAAAAAGGCACCCTTGGGTGCCTCATTGATCATCAATCATCATTCCAACAAAGGAATTTCTTCCTTTCTCTCTTCCTTAGGCTCCTTTTGGAGCCCCTCTCAAGGCTTTTGAGCCTTTTTGAGAGGATTCTTCTAGTGGGAAAATTTTGGGAGTTTTGGGGGAGCAATCTTAGAAGCTCAAGGAGTAGTCAGCGGGGGCTCCTAGCGTCAGCGAGGGGTTTTTCGACGGTCAATTCCTTTCCTTTTATGCTCTTTAATATGCTTTCCCTTGTAATTATTGTGGATATTATGTGTAGCTAAACCCCAATTTGGGGTCTTGAAATGAAATCATAGTCCAAATATTGTTATAATTTCTTGTCTCTTGCCCATGTCCTAATTATTTGTATGGATGTGCTTAATGCTTTACTCAATCTGGCCAATTGTGTAATGATTCGATTCTTAATGGAAACTCGACGGAGAGAAATTAGGATAGATCATAATCCATGCAACTAGTTTAATTGCCCGTTGTGACACCGGGATTAGTTGATTAAACTTAGATTCCTAAAATGAATCAGAGCGTAATAATTAATGATTTTTAATAGCGCTAAGGACACTTAGGTTGTTAAAATGAATTAATTACAATTAGGGGAAACCGACAGGAGAGCCTATGTGATTAACGGAGATTCTAGGATTATAATTAGTTGGGCAATGAGATAGGATAATTATAGCAATTATTTAGCTTATCATTGATTTTCAAGACCTCTCTTCCCATTTAAAGAAAACTCTTTCTCCACATTTTATTTTTGATTGATCAATTTGTTTTCATTAATCGTCTTGAATTTAAATCTTTTTATTGCATGAAGTGGTCCCTAAATATTATTTCGCCTAAGTATTTTCAGTGCTCAAGAAAATTTTAATTATTGCTTAAGTTTCGCTTCGCCTCCCTGAGGATTCGATACTCGGAATACTTTCCGTTTTATATTACTTGCGGCCCGTGCGCTTTGCGGTCCATCAAGTTTTTGGCGCCGTTGCCGGGGAGGCTTGATTTTTAAGCAAAAATTAATTTTTTCTTGACATCGAAAGGAAAAGGATAAATGGTAATTTAGGTGTAAATATTTTTCTTTCTTCATTTTGTGAATATTATTTTATTTTTGTTTGGTTCTTTTTGTTATCTGGGAGCATTGTATGCGAAGAAACAAGGTGGTTGATTTGTTTCCGCTAGATCTTGAGATTATTAGGACTCTTAAATTCATTAGAAGAGAAAAAAGATTAGCAGAAGCGATGGCCCACCAAGAAGAAGCTCCCAAGGCAATTAGAGATTTTCTGCAGCCAGTTCTTCCTACCGAGAATTCTGGAATTGTCTACGCCCCTATCCAAGCTACAAATTTTGAGCTAAAAACAGGGTTGATTCAGATGGCACGCGATAACTCGTTCAAGGGACATCCTTCCGAGGACCCCCACTCTCATCTGCGATCATTCCTAGAAATATGCGGGACGGTAAAGATGAACGGAGTTCCGGTCGACGCAATCAGATTGAGGCTGTTTCCATTTTCTCTACAGGATAAAGCAAAAGATTGGCTCGAATCGGTCGAGACGGGCAGCATCAGTACTTGGGACGAGCTTGCCCAGGCTTTTCTGACAAAATTTTTTCCACCGGCTAAGACTACCAAGCTCCGGACTGAAATTGGAACATTCAGACAGCTTGACGAGGAGCAGTTATACGAAGCGTGGGAAAGATATAAGGAAATGCTTAGGCGATGCCCCCAACACGGATATCCTGATTGGCTTCAGGTACAGTTATTTTATAATGGATTAAACCCCTCCACAAAGACAGTCTTAGACACATCAGCAGGAGGGAGTTTTCTTTCAAAAACAGTGACTGAAGCCAAGGACCTGCTTGAGGAAATGGCGGCAACAAGTTATCAATGGCCGACGGAGAAAGGAACAATTACAAAAAAGGCTGGATTATATGAATTGGATGAGTCAAGTTCACTGAAAGCGCAACTGGCATCTCTGACCAATGCACTAAACAAATTGACGTCATCTGAGGTGGTTAAGTCTATTTCCACCTTAGCTGAAGGTCATTCAAAGAAGGAAGGTCAAGATGTGGAATAAGTTCAATACATAGGAAATAGACCGTATGCTCAAGGAGTACTAAACTTCTACCACCCCAGACTGCACAATCACGAGAACTTCTCATATGCGAATACGAAGAATGTTTTGCAGCCACCCCCAGGTTTTGCATCAACGAGTACTCCTGAAAAGAAAAATAATATGGAGGAGATGGTGGCTTTATTCATCAAGGAACAAAGAATATTGAATGTGAATCTCCAGACCTCAGTAAACAACCACGATGCAGCTCTAAAGAATATGGAAGTACAGATAGGTCAGATTGCTTCAGCAGTAAATGCCCTTCAAAAGGGAAAATTTCCAAGTGATACTGAGCCTAACTCGAAAGAGCAGTGTAAGATGGTGGTTCTGAGAAGTGGCAGAAGACTGGAGGACAGTTCAGAGAAGAAAAATGAAGAAGAAAAGAGAAGGGATGAAGATGAAGGGACTGAGGCACAAAAAGCCTCCTCTGAAAGGTTCCAACATCCTCCCAACTCTATTGAATTAAAATGTGATTTTTCTAACAGCTTTGCAGGTAGAAAAGAAGATGAGAGGCAGAATGACAATAAGAAGCTGACTGAGGAAGAAGTGGTTCCATGCAACCACCATGACAGAGGTTCGCATATTAGCCCGCCCAAGCGTAGGGGCGAATGTCCAACCTTTGATTTCAGGGAGTTACCTTTTCCTCAAAGATTTAAAAATGTCAAATTAGATGAACAATTTCAAAAATTCTTAGAAATGTTTAAAAAGTTGTCTGTGAATATTCCATTGGTAGAAGCTTTGTATAATATGCCAAATTATGGAAAATTCATGAAGGAAATGCTTTCTAAAAAGAAAAGTCTGAAAAAAGAAGTTTTTAATTTATCTGAGAGTAGCAGTACCATTATTTCTGGTAGGATACCCTCTAAGCAGAAAGATCCAGGGAGTTTTATTGTTCCATGTACCATAGGAGAAGTATCCTTCGATAGGGCTCTATGTGATTTAGGAGCAAGTATAAATTTGATGCCCTACTCTGTATACAGGAAGATTGGTTTATCAGGTATGACAGATACCGACGTCACTCTCCAGCTTGCTGACAGATCGATTACCCACCCGATGGGTGTTGTGGAGGACGTGTTGGTGAAAGTCAACAAATTCATCTTCCCTGTAGATTTCGTGGTACTGGACATGAAGGAGGACAAAAAAGTGCCAATTATCTTAGGCAGACCTTTCCTAGCCACTGGTAAGGCTGAGATTAGCGTGCATATAGGTAAACTTACCTTGAACATTGATGATGAAAAAGTCGTGTTCAGTATTTTTGGTCAAGATGAATCTGTTTGTAGTTTGCATACATGTTTTTCTGTTGGGCCTGAATACTTGACTGATGATGATGAAGAGGTAGACTATAATCTTGGCCTAGGCTTAGGAGAAATGCTTATGGATAATGTGAATTTTGATCATGATGCATATATGGATAATCCTATGTTTGAAAATGATTTGGATCTGCCTGACTTTGAAAATGAATTAGACTTGCCTGCTTGTGAAAATGAAAGATATGCAGTTGATGATTTACCTTCCTTTGAAAATGAATTAAATTTGCCTGAAATGAATAATTTTGATGATGATATTGAATTGCCTGACATTGAGCATGAACATGAAATGCATAAAAAAGATTGCTTGATAGATAATTTTGAGTCTGACCATGATTACAGTGAATCTATTGAGTCTGATCTTGACATTCCTGAATGCATGAATCCTGACAATGTGAATACTTTTTTTTCATGTCCTGATGATGTGTATAGCATAGAATCTGACCCAGAAGAACTTGAATCTGTGCATAGTACAGAATCTGATCCTGAAATTCTTGAATTCTTTAATTCTTCTGATGATGAGTCATGTGATAATGTCGATTGTGCAGGTTTTAGCTCCTACAAGCACCCACCAGTAAATGATTTGGCTGTTTGGTAAGTTTTGGGTTCAGTTTCACCTTGGAGTGATCCAAGTATGTTTCTAGCCATGGAGCTCCCTAAAAACTATGTTCGAGCAAATTTGGAGTGTTCGAATTGAGTTTAAGGTTGGTTTTGGGTAAGAAAGTTCTCTCTAGTCTTCTCTCAACTTAGTTTAAGGTTGTCAGACTATGTTCTAACTTCTAGTCCTTATCTTTCTTATTTCAAGAAGTGCTATTAGTGGCGCTTTAGAGCGATAGTAAGTGAATTTCTACCTGTGGAGTCTGTTTGTTGTGTGCTAGCATGTTGTATGCCTTGTCCATGTTATATTTTTTATGATCTATACATATCGCTTCTTGAATTATATGTCGTGTGAGATATTGGCTAGATGTTTGTTGTGTATGTTGGATTGCTGAGATATTTTGATAGATTTTGGTTGATTAGCTTGGTGCTTCTTCATGATTGTCAAAATGAACATGTTATTTATGTTGTGAGCGTGTTGCATAGTTGTCATGGCTTTCGAGCATAAAACATGGTCTAGTGGCATGATGTGTAGGATTTATGCATTCTAGTGAGATTGTGAGGTCAGAAGGCCTTGTGTGATTAAAAAGGAAAGTTAGGTGAATACCGGGTGCCTCGGGTAAAAATGGTCGAGGGGTGGTATGTCACTAATGGATTAAGAGGAGCATCGGGTGCCTTGGGTAATATGGCCAAGGGGCGATGTACAATTTGATTGTGAAGTGATCGGGTGCCTTGGGTAAATGGCCAAGGGGCGATGCACAGTTCGAGGCCTTGGGTAATATGGTCAAGGGTCGAACGCTGAGCACCGTAGAGAAACGTCGAGGCCTTGGGAAATATATGGTAAGGGGTCGGCGTGACTCGAAGGAGTCAGTCTCAGAGAGCCTTGTGAGGGCTATGCGTGTTGAGAGAGCTCGTGGAGCTTAAGTGGAAACTAAGAGTGCATTGCATGGTGCAAAATTCATGTGTTAGGTGCATGGTTGTTGCACGATTGCATTGGTTGAGTATGTATGTGTTGGTTGTTCACCTTGTATTTTAAATATGTTATTATAGTTGAAAAACATGATACTTGTCTAGTATACGTATGTTGTTTGATGGCTCTTCAGGTGTGAGCCACTTACTCAGTACCGTGGTTTTCTACTGACCCACCACCAGATTTTGCAGGTGCTGAAAACATATTCAAATTGCAGGATTGGAATTCCCTAATTCCGTTAAGCGGAAGCGTAATTAGGACCGATTCGTAGTTAATTTTGTTTCCACCCAAAATACCAATACATCGACAAAAATTTAGAAAACTATTCTAAATTAATTATTAAGGCTAAGCATACAACCTTAGAACCAATCTAAAGGGGAGAAGAAAATATACCGTCGTTGTTGTCTCTGAAATATCAAGAACGCCTTTCTTGATTTCCCTTTCTTGATTTCATAGGGATCAAGCGTCAACAATTGAGACACCACCAATTGATCTTCCCCGCTATGACTTTGAGATTAGGAACGTAGTTGTGGGACTACCCAATCTTGAATGGGAAAAACACAAGAGGAAAAAGTTCCTCTTTGTGTTCTTGGTTGAGGGAATATGAGAGAGTGACTAGGGAGGCTAGAGAGAATGCACTTGTGGCCTTATGTTGTATCCCTTAAACCCTAGGTTTAGTGTTCTATTTTTAGGAGAAATGTCATGAATAAAATATTCATTTAAAATCAATTATTTCCATAACTGATTTAATCTTTTCCATAATTAATCAATTCCATAACCAATCAATTCCATAATTGATTAATCTTTTCCATAAATGATTGATCACTTCCATAAGTGATTAAATCATTTCCATAAATGATTAATTACTTCCATAAGGGGCTGTTTGGGGCACTGAATAGGTTATAATAACTGAATAGGTTATAATAACCCCCTTTATTATAACCTATTCAGTGTTTGGGGCACCGACAAAAATAAATGGTGAGGTGGGTTATTTTAACCCCCGATTATTTTATCCATTCTCTACAGTAACCATCATTCAACCCACTCGATTATTCTATCCATTTTCTACAGTAACTCTCTCCTTTCTTCTTCCATGCGACTCCTTGACTTTTCCGACGACCGTCGGTCGCCGTCGGCCGGCGAAGTTTCCGGTGACTTTTCCGACGACCACCAACCACTTTTTCGACGACTTTTCCGGCGATCGTCGACAACTTTTCCGGCGATCGCCGATGACTTTTCCGGCAACCGATTTTTTTTTTCTTTTTTCATATTTCTTCTCATTTTCATTTTGAAAAATATAAAAAATGAAAATAAAGAAAAAAAAGAAGAAAAGAAAGAAAATGAGGAAAAAAAATTGGTCGTCGAAAAATTTGTCGACAACCGCCGAAAAAGTCATTGATAACGTTGCCGACATTAGGGTTAGAGGAAGAAGAAAATGTTGCAGATGGAGTTTGAGGTTGAGGAAGAAGATGAAGATGATGATGGAAATGGAAGAAGAAGATGATGAAGATGAAGATGAAAATGGAGGAATAAGATGAAGATGATGGAGATGGAGGAAGAAGATAAAGATGGAGGAAGAAAATGTAAAAGAAGGAAAAAAAAAAAAGAAAAAAAAGCGATTTTTGGTCATTCCATGTTAGAAATACTTAACAGTTTCTCAGTTGTCTTTCTACATATATAAATATGGAGTTTTATTATATAATTTATTTGTACATAAGCATTTACCATTTTTACGTTGAAAATATATAAATGAAACAAATATGATTTTCCAATATGAAATCATAAAATAACTTCTTTTGTGAAAAAATCAGGACCCTAAAACAAAAAAAATCAACTCTTACCTTAAGTTATTTTTGTTTCCTTTTAAGTTAACCACTACATTTAACCCCTATACCCAATACTTTATTTTTCTTACAACTAAATCCAAACAATTTTTTATTGATATTTGCAAAATATAATATTTGACCTACAAAGTTGTATGAGGAAAATAAACAAATAAAAAATCAGGAAAAAAATAGTCAATTTGAACATTTGATTAAAAATCTCATGTTAAACATATCAGCAATCCAAACACAGACTATTTTATCCATACTAAAATAATCTGCATCCCAAACACAGATTATTTTATGCTAGACTAAAATAATCTGCACCCCAAACACAGATTGTTTTATCCCAGATTATAATAATCTGCACCTCAAACACAGATTATTATAACCCCCAGACTATTATAATCCCCAGATTATTATAACCACCAGATATTATAACCAATTCAGCACCCCAAACAGCCCCTAAGTGATTAATCATTTCCATAATTGATTAATTTCTAATTGATTAATTCTTTAATTAATTAATCACCAATTAATTATCATATATTTAATTTTAGACATTCTATTAGTTAATTAATTAATTACCCAATTAAATATCATATATTTAATTTCACGCCTTCAATTAATTAATTCTATAATATGAATCAAATTCATTTTAAAATTTGAACTCCTTCAAATTCTCTTATATCCTATAAATTTAATATGAATCAAATTCATATTAATATTTGAACTTCTTCAAATATTTATTTCTCTCATAATAATAAAGTTTAATTTCAAATTAGACTTTATATTTTAATGTATCACTATACATTATATTAATTTGTATCTCATACAATTAACTTAATTTCCAATATGAATTTGAACTATTCAAATTCTCTCAAGATATAATTGTTCCTAATTACTCCTTATGAGCTAACAGGGGGACCTAATGGACCTACAGATCAGAAGCTCCAATGATATGAGATTAACTGATTAAACTCATTAATCACATTAACCAATATTCATTAATTGTGGGTCATTCCACTAAAGACCCACAGCTGAACCCTTCTCATTGTAGAACATTTTTGTGTCCACGGATATAGACCTATACCGATAAGTCAATCCTTCACGAGTGTCCGTAATCACAGTTGGGTCAAATTACCGTTTTACCCCTATGTTACATTTATCTCCTTAAGTACCAACGCTCCTCTAATGAACAACCTGTTTATGGTCCAACCATTAAACAGAAAGTTCCTCTCGGGCTAGTGAAAGGGCGGGATCCCTTTGTTCAAGTCCCGGAGTCACCACTTAAGGGAACACTCATCTACTTCTCCTAGAAGTGGGAATGAGTGAATTCCTTCTTGTGTTGTCATGTTCCCACCCTCCCACTTGGTCTTGTCCCCAAAAAGGAAGGCATATTGAGTCGGCGTATTGACCACTCTCACCCATGCTAAACAAAGGGCAATCCCTCATGAGAAGGAGTTCATGACACACTCAGGATTAAGATTGAATTACCTAGGTCATCCTATTGAAACAGTAACCTAACTAGTTAACGGTGTTATATCTAGTGGTTTACCATTTCATGGTCCGGTCTTATGCAAACTCACTGCATAGGATACCCCTGCTCGCATGTCTACTACATGGACGCTTTGGATCAATACATCTGTATCAAATACAAAGTGGGTCGTATCACATAGTGTTATCAGGATAAGGTACCCAACCTTATCCTTGTACTATAGAACTTTTAGGTTGTTACTTGAACATCGATCCCCGTATGTCCCCACATTCTAGTTCAAGTTACATACAAACAACCTTGGATCTTAGTTTATTGGATTTGGATCAAATTGTACAATATTTAAAAATAACACTTTATTGTAGAAACTCAATAACACTTTATTGAAACAAGTATACAATTTGTTTACATTCACTATCTACGAGTTTTAGGGCATAAAACCCAACACCAACTTGGTGATGCAGAGGAGACATCATGAAAGAAAGAACATAGCTAGCCTGTTTTGTTCATGTGATTCTTGTTACTTCTTTTTAGTTTGAGATCGAGTTAGGCTGTGATCTAAGATGTTGTTGATATTCTTTAGTTGTTGAATGAGCAAGTGTTGACAATGATTTGGTTGTATTGCTTTACATGTCGCTTGAAACTTTTAAGGTCTTTCATTATGAGCTTTGTAATTTATTTAGGTAGTTTTTGGTACGAGACTTGACTCGTTCTTATATCCTGTTATGGTGGGTTGGATTGTGTATGGTGGTTGTGGGGCGAGGTTGATTATTTGGTTGATCTGGCTTATAGGAGTGTATATGTTTTGTCTAACAGGTGTTAAAAAATTTGGGATAACTTATAGTCATGACGTTATGCTGTCGAAAATTTTGGGGCATTAGGTTGATATGAGGGTAAATATTTAGTAGCGTTTCCTCAAGTTAGGTTAAATTTTGGGGGTGTCACAGTTGGTATCAGAGCGGAGTTGTTCTTGAAGGATTGGAATTCCATAATTCCGTAAAGCGGAAGCGTGATTGGGACCGATTCGTAATTAATTTTGTTTAATCTAAAATACCAATACATTGGCAATAATATTAGAACTTTTCTAAATATATATTAAGGCTAAGCATACAAAAACATTAGATCTAAATCTAATTTATAAAGTAACAAATTACTTACTCTCGTTGACAACTCAGATTAAATTCACCAACTGCATGTGAATTAATCACGAACTAGTGTGAACACCACCACTATGGCTACACCGGTATGACTCTGAGACTTCTAGAGGCAGGAGACTGGTGGGAGTCTAGAGGAAGCCTTGAGGGAAAATCTCTGAGAGAAGGAGAATGAATGGGATGCCTTTCACCCCACCCCAGGGGTCCTATTTATAGGTAAAGGCCAAGACCTTCTTCCTAATAGGAAAAGGAAGACCTTCTCCTAATAGGAAAAGGTCTCTAATTGTAATAATTAATTAATTCCATAATTAATTAATTTCTCTAATTAAATATCATATATTTAGTCTTAGAGATTTTATTAAAATTAAAATTAATATGAATCCAATTCATATTAAATTTATTTGAACTCTTTCAAATATTTTCTTTCCTAATAGGAAAAAGTCTCTAATTTTAATAAATAATTAATTAATTCCATAATTAAATAATTTTCCCAATTGAATATCATATATTTAATCTTAGGGATTTTATTAAAATTAAAATTAATATGAATCCAATTCATATTAAATTTATTTGAACTCTTTCAAATATTTTCTCTCAAGAATTAATTTTTGAAATTAATTCAAAAATTATATTATAAAAATTCATAAACTTTATATTATAATGCATCAATATACATTATACAATTCCCCAAATAAATTGAACACTTTCAATTTACAATTTATACTTAATTGCCTCAAGTCTCTTTACGAGCTACCAGTGGGACCTAATGGACCTACAGATCAGAAGCTCCAACGATACGAGACTAATTGGCCAAACTCATTGACCAAGTTTAGTCAACATTCGTTAACTGTGGGTCACTCCACTAAAGACCCACAACTGCACTCTTCTCACTGTAGAATATTTCTCTGTCCATGGATATCGACCAAGCAGTAAGTCAATCCTTCACGTGTGTTCGTAACACCAGCTGGGTCAAATTACCGTTTTACCCCTGGGTTACCTCTAGTTCCTTAAGTACCACTGATTCCTCTAATGAACAAGTTGTTTAGGGTCCAACCACTAAACAGGAGTTCCTCTCAGGCTCGGAGAAGATGGCGCGCCTTTGTTCAAGCCCTGAAATCAGCTCTTAAGGGAACCCACATCTACTTACCCCAATAGGGGAAGGAGTGAATTCCATCTTGTACTGTTATGTTCCCAGCCCTCATTCGGTCTTGCCCCTAAAATGGTAGGCTTATTGAGTCGGCGAACTGGCCACTCTCACCCATACAAATCTAAGGACAATCCCTCCTGAAAGGGGTTCATAACATACTCAGGATTGAGATTGAGTTACTTAGGTCATCCTATTGAAATAGAAACCTAAACTAGTTAACGACGTTACAACTAGTGGTTACTATTTCGCGGTCCGGTCTTATGCAAACTCATTGCATAGGATACCCCCACCCGCATGTCTCCTACATGGATGCTTTGGATCATTGCATCTGTATCGAATACAAGGTGGGTCGTATCACATAGTGTCACCAGGATAAGGTACCCAGCCTTATCCCTATACTATAGACCTTTTAGGTTGTTACTTGGACACTGATCCCCGTATGTCCCCACATACTAGTCCAAGTTTCATTTAAACAACCTTGGATCTTAGTTTATTGGATTTAGGGTTTATTAATGCAAACTCGATTATTCAATAACCAAATTACTGGATTACTCAAATAACACTTTATTGAGATCGATTAATTTGTTTCATTTACTATCTACGAGTTTTAGGGCATAAAACCCAACAACTCCCACTTGAACTAAAACTCTAGTGGGCAATGTACATCAACAATCAAAATTGAATGAATAATCATTGAAGTAGGAATAGTAGTTTGTATTAATACTGTATAATACATGAAAAGTACAAATACAGATAAATACAATAAACTAGGGCATTCACAATACCCATTACACTTCTTCCACTTGCCCTAGATTATTCTATGTACATATCTCGCAGACCTAGACCCTCTAGATGACCCTCGAACACTTTAGCCGTGAGAGCCTTCATAAATGGATCAGCAATATTGTGCTCAGAGGCTACCTACGTGACGATCACGTCCCCTCGTTGCACGATCTCTATGATGAGATGATATTTGCGCTCTATGTGCTTGCCTCTTTTATGACTGTGAGGTTCTTTAGAATTTGCCACTGCACCACTATTATCACAGTAAAGGGTGATTGGCAAGTTCATATTTGGAACAACTTCCAAAGCCATCAAGAACTTCCGTAGCCATACAGCCTCCTTAGCTGCTTCACAAGCAGCGACATATTCGGCCTCCATGGTGGAGTCTGCAATGCATCCTTGCTTGATGATACGCCATACTACAGCTCCCCCGTTGAGGGTAAATACTGACCCTGATGTGCATTTCCTAGAATCCTTATCAGTCTGAAAGTCAGAGTCTGTGTATCCTGTAAGGATCAAATCCTTAGAGCCATACACAAGCTGATAGTCCCTTGTTCTCCGAAGATACTTGAGGATGTTTTTAACTACAGTCCAATGGTCTAACCCTGGATTGGATTGGTACCTGCTGACTATCCCAACTGCATAGCAAATGTCAGGCCTAGTACACAACATGGCGTACATAAGACTGCCCACAGCTGAAGCATAAGGGATGCGTCTCATACCCTCAATTTCTTGAGGTGTCTTAGGACACTGTTCCTTAGACAAATGAACTCCATGTCTGAAGGGTAGTAAACCCCTCTTGGAATTCTGCATCTTATATCTAGACAACATCTTGTCTATATATGATGCTTGAGACAGGGCTAACGTTCTGTTCTTACGATTCCTAATAATTTGAATCCCTAGAACATACTGAGCTTCACCCAAATCTTTCATTTGGAACTCAGTCGATAGCCATTTTTTAATGTCAGCTAAATATTCTACATCATTCCCAATGAGAAGAATATCATCTACATACAACACCAGAAAAGCTACTGAACTGTTGATAATCCTTTTGTAAACACAAGACTCATCAATGTTCTGGTCAAAGCCATAAGATTTGACAGCAGTGTCAAACTTTATATTCCAAGATCTGGAAGCTTGCTTCTGTTGGGTTTTATGCCCTAAAACTCGTAGATAGTAAATGTACATTTGACCGAACATTAATAAAGTGATGTCCTATTCAATGTTTGTATTATATCTTGTCTTGTTAACCCTAATCCAATAAACTAAACATCCATGGCTAATAGAATGAGGCTTGAACTAGTATGTAGGGACATACGGGGATTAATGTTCAAGTTTTAGCCTAAAGGGTCTGTAGTATAGGGATAAGGCTGGGTACCTTATCCTGGTGACACTATGGATACGTCCCGCTTTGTATATTGATACAAACGTAGTGATCCAACGCGTTCATGTGGTTGACATGCGAGTGGGGGTATCCTGTGCAATGAGTTTGCACAACTGTGCAATGAGTTTGCACAAAGACCGGACCGCGAAATAGTTAACCACTAACTCTAACACCGTTAGTTAGCTCGGTTTATATTTCACTAGGATGACCTAGGCAACTTGGCCTTAATCCTGAGTGGATTATGGACTCCTGTCCATGAGAGATTGTCCTTTGATTTGTACGGGTGAGAGTGGCCAGTTCGCCGACTCAATAAGCCTACCATTTTGGGGACAAGACCGAGTGGGGAGCTGGGAACGTAGTCTTACAAGATGGAATTCACTCCTTCCTGATATGAGGGTAAGTAGAGGTGTGTTCCCTTAAGTGGTGTCTCCGGGTCTTGAACAATGGGCCCTACCCTCTTTATGGCACGAGAGGGATTTCTGTTTGATGGTTGGACCACAAACAGGTTGTTCATTAGAGGAGCATTGGTACTTAAGGATCAAGAGGTAACCCAGGGGTAAAACGGTAATTTGACCTAGCTGGGGTACGAACACACGTGAAGGGCTAACTTGCTGTTGACGGTCAATATCCGTGGACACAGAAATATATCTGCAGTGAGAAGAGTGCAGCTGTGGTTCTTTAGTGGAGTGAACCACAGTTAACGAATATTGATTAACTTGGTTAATGAGTTTAACCAACTAATCTCATATCGTTGGAGCTTCTGATCTGTAGGTCCATTAGGTCCCACCGGTAGCTCATTTAGGGCGTTGAGGTAAAATTCTAAGGATGAATTGAATATTCAAAGGTGTTTGAATATTATACTAAAATATGAAGTGGTTCATATTAAAACTATAGGTTATAATTAATATGCATAGGATGTATATTAATACTATAGTTGTGAGAGAGAAAATAGTAATTGAATATGTGATGTTCAATTTTATTTTATTAATTAATTTCGAATTAATTAATTAATTTAGTTTAATTAAATTTGATTTAATTAAACTATAAGATAGGAGGGATATTAATTTAAATTGGATTTAAATTAATGTTATTTTAATTAATTTAGATTAATTAAAATATAATTAATTGTAATTTTGAAATTATGATTTTAAAATTATAATTAATTAAAAATATCAGATAACTGATATTTCAGTTATCTGATATTATATTTTTTTTTTAAGGGACGTGGTCTGTGCAGTTGCTGAAATATCTCTCAGTCTCACGTCTCTCACGCATATCTCTCCCTCTCTATCGTTCTCTCTCAACTCTGCACTCTCTCTCAGAGAATACAGAACTATTGATCCAGAGAATTTCCTTGGTTTTTTGGCTCCCACAAGCACCCAACGCTAGATCCTATTAGAGAATACCGATGAATCCTCGTGGTGGTGTTCGTGCAATTTTTTTCCAGAAAAATCAAGGTGTGATTGCTGCTGTTTTTGGGAGAAAATCGAAGCATTTTGGCTAAAAGTTCAAGGATTTCTTCAAGGGTAAGGTTCTTCTTGAACTAGGGTCACTAGGACTCAATTCTAGATTAGATCTAGAATTATTCTCTTGTTTTTAGCATGCTTGTATCTATTTTACAGCAGTGAATTGTATATTGTTGTCGCTGTAAAATTTAATTCTTTTTGCCGTCGTATTGGTATCCCAATCGGCGTTTTTATTCGAAAAGGTCTTTGTGGTTTTCCGCTGCGCAAAGGGTTTTTATCCCTTCAGCTTCAACCCATAAATGGATCGTTTAAGCTTGCAAACTTTTTGCTCCTGACCTTGAGCAACGAACCCCTCTGGTTGAGACATAAAGATGTTCTCATCAAGATTTCCATTCAGAAAGGAAGTCTTGACGTCCATTTGCCAAATCTCATAATCATAAAAAGTGGCAATGGACAAGAGAATTCTTATCGACTTTAACATGGCAACTGGGGAGAAGGTTTCCTCATAGTCCACCCCCTCCTTTTGGGTATAACCTTTTGCCACAAGTCGAGCTTTGAAAGTCTGTACTTTCCCAGCCTTGTCTCGTTTTCTCTTGTAGATCCATTTGCACCCTATGGGTTTAACCCCTTCAGGTAGGTCTACAAGATCCCAAACTTGATTGAAGTACATAGACTCCATCTCTAGGTCCATAGCTTTGACCCACTGGTCATGGTCCACATTATTCATTGCCTGTCTAAAGGTTAATGGATCCTCAACCCCATCATTAGGTATGATAGTTGGAGTTTATGCTAAACCCAGATAGCGTTCAGGTTGAATAACAATCCTCCCACTACGTCGAGGCATTCTCAACTCTTGGGAAAGATGGGCTTGACCAGATGTACTGGGCTCATCAATAACTCTTGTTGATGGTCCAGCCTTTGAACTGGGCTCATCAACAACTCTTGTTGAAGGTCCAGCCTCATCAACAACTCTTGTTGATTCATTTGTAGCTTTACCAGAAAGTTCACTTAACACAATTTTACTGCGTGGTATGTGTTCTTTAACGTGGTCTTCTTCCAAGAAAGTAGCATTTGTCGATACAAACACTTTATTTTCTTTTGGATCAAAGAAGTATCCACCTCTTGTTTCTTTTGGGTAGCCTACGAATAGACATAATTTTGAACGTGAATCCAATTTCTTTGGATTTGCTACTAACACATGTGCAGGGCAGCCCCAAATTTTGAAATGACGTAAACTAACTTTACGCCCTTTCCAAAGCTCAAATGGTGTTTCAGAAACACTCTTTGAGGGAACAACATTCAAAATATAAACTGCAGTCTCTACTGCATAACCCCAAAAAGAACTAGGAAATTGAGCATGGCTCATCATAGATCGAACCATGTCTAACAAGGTTCTGTTTCTCCTTTCAGATACACCATTATGCTGAGGTGTACCTGGTGCTGAGAGTTGGGACGATATTCCATGTTCTATCAAATAGTTTTGGAATTTTAAGTCCAAATACTCTCCACCTCGATCAGATCGAAGTGTTTTAATGGTCTTACCTAACAAGTTCTCAACTTCAGTCATGTACTCCTTGAACTTTTCAAGGGCTTCAGACTTATGACTCATTAGGTATAAATAACCATACCTTGAATAATCATCTATAAAAGAGATGAAATATTCATACCCTCCTCGAGCTCTTACATTCATTGGACCACAGAGATCCGTATGTAGGAGTTCTAAGGGCTCCTTGGCACGATAACCTTTTCCAGTAAAAGGTCGTTTGGTCATCTTACCTTCGAGACATGTCTCACATGGAGGTAAAGTACCATCTTCTAACTGGCTTAGAAGTCCGTTCTTAACCAATCTCCCAATCCTATTGAGATTTATGTGACCAAGTCTCAAGTGCCAAAGATAGGTACTTTGAGAAACTTTTTGCCTTTTTGGTTGAGTCTCAGCTGTTTTAAACATTTCATTGTTCAAAATAGCCCTAGACTCTATTGGTCTTAAGACATACAAATTGTTCTTCATTTTTGCAGAACATATATCAGCACCCTTTTTAGTAATGAAAGCTTCATTCACAGAAAAGGACACTGAATACCCTTGTTCTAGCAAACAAGAAATAGAAATCAAATTTCTTTTTATTCTGGGAACTATATATACATTATCTAATAACATATAGCGTTCCCTGGAGAAGAACATTTTAATATCTCCCACTGCTTTAGGTGAAATGAGCTCTCCAGTCCCAACTCTGAGAGTCATTTCCCCAGCATCTAACTGTTGCTAGAAGCTCATTCCCTCAAAGGAAGAGCATACGTGATGAGTGGCACCTGAATCAAGGATCCAGGCTGAATCATCATTTTCCACTATACACGTTTCAATGATCAATAAATTAAATTTATTTTCATTGAGATGTGCTAAGCAGTCTATGTCATATTCATCATGAAAAATTTCGGATAAATTAGACATATGGGCTTGAGGACCGTCCTCAGTTAAGACCAATTCCACGCATTTAGTATCTAAGTTCATTTTCTTAGTTGTATTAGAAATACCAGTTTTGTAATTGGCGTTATTAGAGGCATACAAAGAACGTTTCATTGCTGATAGAACAAACAAATTAACTTAATAAGTATTGTTGCATTAACCCATTACACAAAATAATATTATTATTTTAATCCAATCAATTTAGCAAAAGTAATGATCAACCCATAGAATAAACATTCATTTTGCAACGATACTTCGGAGGTTTAGAACAACAGCTACCGTAGGGTAGTCATCTACTCCTCCTCTGAATTGAGACAATCTCAGCCAATCCCTATTCCCGGAATAACTCATATTCCAATAGTTCTTAGCTACTGTTTTTTCGGTCAGGAAATTATTAACACCTTAACAATTTTCCGTAAGTGTGACCCTCCATTTTTCAGATTTCAGAGGTCGACCCCAACAATGCTACCATAGGGAAAGTCAAAGTTGGAAATGGACCTCAGAAACCCTATCCATTTCTGGAGTTTGCATTATTCCGACTCCCATGATCAAACCCTCTGTAGGGTGATCGCTCCTAGGGCGACTTGCAGGCAGATCATGGGCATCTCACGGTGCAACCTAATGGAGGAGACCGTAGGATACGTTGACACGTGTCCTGCTCCACTTACTATAAAATACTCCCTCATTCACCTTGATATTAATCCATGCAAACACCATCCGTAGGGGGTCACTCCCAGGGTGACTCGAGGCCAAGCATGAACCTCACGTTGTGAACTTTTGAGGACGTGAGAGCAAAACTTGATTTATGAAAATCTTGTTTTGATATATTTCCTCCCACTAAGTATTTTTATAATTATAGGGTCTATTACTTAGGTAAATTCCGGCTAAGTGAATCTATCTAAGTCTATGCCTGCATATAACTTTTATATATATAGGTCTTTTCTCTGATGCGTTTAGGTGAATTAAACACTTTTAATTACCTAGAGACATTGCATGCTAATATAACTATGGTTAATTCAACTCAAGTTCCGGCTCAGTTCCCAAGTAGCAGGTGTTCCGTAAACCGTCATCTTAAGTACCTCCAGCCTTAGACAGAACTTTACCGGTAGAGTTCCCTTATAACCAATAGTTATGATAAATCTTTACTCTAAAGATCTAGGTGAATTAAACTCTTTTAATAAACCTAGTGACATTGCATGCTAACATTTAGCTATGATTAATTCAAATCCGGTATTCCGGGTTAGTTCCCAGGTAGGAGGTGTTCCGTAAACCGTCATCTTAAGTACCCCCAGCCTTAGACAGAACTTAACCGGTGGAGTTCCCTTATAATCATGGTAATGTTTTTCCTACTTAGTCAATTAAAACAACTTTTAATTCTAAGTAAGAAAATAATTCTAATCATATTAGAATTATAAAGAGCTTAGGTCTAATTAATTTTAAACATTTTAAAATTAATTCAATTTAACCTAAGGTCCTAGTTTGCATGCAACTCTTTGTTATAGGTTGACGGTTTCTAATCAATTTTATAACTTATTATAAAATTTTAATGATTAGCCCTATAACATGCTTCTATGGTGTTGGAAAAATAACAATCATATTCTAATTATTAAACACCATATTATTATGACACTGATAACGATAATATAACGATTATATTAATCTAAGGTGGTGTCATCCCTCATGCAATTTCAATTTCATTTCATTAATATCGATTATATTAATTAAACATCCACGAAATTAAATTACATGAAATTTGACATTAATATAATATAACTCTTATATTAATCTAATTAATGTCATGCTCAATGCTATTCCATTTTCATTTAATTAATATAACATTTTATATTAAAACATACATGAAAACAAGCATTGATATATATTGATTATTCTCATTCATAATATAACTAATTATATTAATTCTCATGAAAATAATCCTAAGCATGTGATAGCGAGCATAGCCAACTATCTTTACTTATTAAATTTAGCTAGTCTTTGATGATTATTGGCAATTTTATTGCACTTAATTGTTTATTTTGTAGGAAAGCGTCGATTAGAGTTAAAAGGTGGAATAAGAGTCAATCGGGTGTTCGGGACGTGAAAAGATGCCAAAGAACCGAAAAGATTCAAGTAACAAGGAGCCAAGAGAGGGCATTCTGCCCATTAGCGTCGAGACGCCAGTCTTGGAGCGTCTCGACGCTACGTTTCCTTAATTAGAATACGCGGCAGACTCACAGCGTCTCGACGCTGTGATAGGAAGCGTCCCGACGCTACCGCAATTCCTTTTCCAGACACGCGCGTACAAGAGGCAGCGTCGAGACGCTGTCTTAATAGCGTCTCGACGCTATGATGAAAAAACAGAATATAAGCTTCTTTTCGGCTAGGTTTTGGGGGACTTCGATTTGGGACTTTTTGGAGCCGACAATAGAGCAGAAATTGGGCATTCTTGAGCTGAAGCAAAGGGGGCAAGTTGGAAATCAACCCATTGTTCGTGGGGATCGTGACGGGGACGTTCGGTCTCGACCTACAACGAGTTTAATTCTCTTTTCCCTTACTTTAGATAGTTTGATGGTTGTTTTAGACTCTCGCTATATTGTAACGTTATGTATGAGTAGCTAGGCTTTAATTCTTAGGGATTGATGTAGCCATTGGGCACGTTATGGATTGATTTACTGTTTTTATGCTATTGATTTCATTTATGCATATGTTGTATCCTTAATGCTTTCGATTTACCGGCCATAAATTGATTGATGTTTATATTTGAATCTAACTCGGGAGAGAGGATTTAAAATAGTAATCAGTATGCATAACTAGAATTTAGCTAAAAATCGGGAGATTAAGGTTGATTCTAGAAATTGTTATAAAGGTTAACCTTATTGCCTTGTATGTTTATTGAATTTAGATAGGGATATCGGGTTCAATTGCATATGGGAGAACCATGTATGCTCGGGAGAGATATGTGTGATTTTAGTTGCCAAGATTTATGAATCATAGTATTTGTTAATTCGTTTATTAATCCATAACTCCAATTGGTGAAATCAAATCCCTAAGACCAATTCTTCCCATTAGATTGCCACTTTTTGCTTGAGTTTTGTGTTTGATTTAATTATATTTTCATCCAATTTGATTCCCTAAATAAAATTGGCCAAGAGTATTTTCGGTAATTAAAATTGGCTAGACACCAATCCAGAGGACGACATTCGAATTTACATTCACTATATTATAACTTGACCCGTACACTTGCGGTAAGCAAATTGCACATCAGCATGCATGCTACATTAATAAAATATAACAATTATATTTGTCGCAACGTCATCGCGACGCGGAGCGACCGACATCCTTTCTTGGGTTTTTAAGAAGAAAGTTGGAGTCGCCACCAATCATTGAGGGTGTGATTGGTCACCTTTAAAATAAAAAACAAAACTAGTCTTAGAAAACCAGAAATTAGGTTCGGGAGTCGTTTGAGTGTAGGGAAGGTATTAGCACCCTACAACACCCGTTTAAGAAAACGATTACCACGGTATCTTAAATTGTCCAATTAAATGAATAAAAACAGTCCTTTATTTTATTTTTCTTAAAAAAATGATAAATATGAAAATAAAACTCAAAATGCAATAATGAACACAAGATGTCTCATTCGTTTTTACCTTAACTTTAGAAATAAAGCAAGGATTAAACATTATGAGTTGGATATCCAATTTAATATAAATCATGCCTAATCTCCCTTTTAATTAAAGGAACATGGGTGTACATGATTATGTTTACTAATTTTTTTTTTAAAAATAAAAAGGATGTAAAAGAAGAAAAATTATTCAAAGAGTAAATTCTTTTAAAAGGGAAAATGAGAATTTTCATACGCCTACACGGGAGTTGGACTCCACGAAGGCACATTACTCAGTTCCCATAATCCCTTTCAAAAGAAAATCAAAACAATAACAATAATTGAAATTGACCAAGCAAAATTAAAGATTAGATTAAAGCAATTTGGAGAATGAAAGGAAAAAACAAATAAATTAGAAAGTTTAAAAAAATGAAGTTGGCAAAGTGCAAAAAGTGAACTAAAATGAGAGAGAAATTAAAAATGATAATCATAATGATGACGATAATAATAATAATAATAATAACAACAACAACAATAATAACAAAACAAAAAACAAAGGAAATAGAAAAACAAAACCCCACCTTTTTTACTTGTCTCTTCCTTCTTTTTTCCTTCTTTCTTACCCAATGTTTTCTCTCCCCGTATACTCCTTCCTCCCCCTCTTTTTTCCTCTTTTCCTCTTCCACTTTCTTTTCTCTCTTTCTATCACTCTCTAAGCTAAACTCTTAATCAAATGCCTAAACTCTCTCAAGCTCACTTTTACTCTAAACTTCTTCTCTTTTTTTTCTCCCCTTTTCTATCACTCTCTAAGCTAAACTCTTATTCAAATGCCTAAACTCTCTCAAATGCCTAAACTCTCTCAAGCTCACTTTTACTCTAAACTTCCTCTCCTTCTTGTTTTTCCCCGTTCCTTCATCCTCCATCTCCCCCCTTTTTATACTTGAAGGGTTACTAAATTAGGGGGAGGATGGATGAGAAAATGGTGGAAAAAATAAAAAAAAAATAAAAAAAATAAAAAAATGAGAGCCATGCAAATTCTTTTGAATAGGTAAGCTTCCCCTTGAATAGGAATGGGGAAGACCAAAAAAAAAAAAAAAATAAAAAAAAATAAATAAATAAATAAAAATTAAAAAAAAAATGAATTTTTGATAAAAACATATGAGAAGAGGGGTTTGAACCACAGACCTCGTGGTTATCAACGCAACTTTATGCCAATTGAGCTATGCTCTTGTTGACATACAAGAAAAAACAAATTGACCACCAAATATTGGAAACCTTCAAACATTATTACTGAAAATCAAGCCGGACCAAATACGGTGTCTACAGTTTGCCCCCCTTTGTGTATCATTGAAGGATTGAAAGGGTAGACAAAGGAAAGAGACTAAGTACTGGGGAGTCAAAGATTTGTTTGGTAAGAATTTGAATCAGGTATCGACCACAATTCAATAGTCAGGTTTGGTTCAACCGAGAGAAAAACTTAAAACAGACCTGGATTGACACAGGCTTCGACCTCGAGTGAATAGTCGGGTTCGATTTAACCGAGATAAAAATTGAAAACGGACCTGGATTGACACAGGCTTTGACCTCACTGAATAGTCGAGTTCGATTTACCCAAAAGAAAAAATTAAAATGGACCTGGATTGACACAGGCTTCGACCTCGACTGAATAGTCGGGTTTGATTTAACTGAAAGAAAAAAATTAAAATGGACCTGGATTGACACAGGCTTCGACCTCGACTGAATAGTCGGGTTTGATTTAACCGAAAGAAAAAATGAAAATGGACCTGGATTGACACAGGCTTCGACCTCACTGAATAGTCGGGTTCGATTTAACCAAAAGAAAAACTGAAAACGGACCTGGATTGACACAGGCTTCGACCTCGGCTGAATAGTCGGGTTCGATTTAACCGAGAGAAAAAACATAAAACGGACCTGGATTGACACAGGCTTTGACCTCGACTGAATAGTCGGGTTCGATTTAACCGAGAGAAAAACTGAAAACGGACCTGGATTGACACAGGCTTCGACCTCGACTGAATAGTCGGGTTCGATTTAACCGAGAAAAAAAAACTTAAAACGGACCTGGATTGACACAGGCTTCGACCTCGACTGAATAGTCGGGTTCAATTTAACCGAAAAACTGGAAATGGACCTGGATTGACACAGGATTCGACCTCAACTGAATAGTCGGGTTCGATTTAACCGAAAATAAATTTTCTTTGCAATGCACGCTAAACTTGAATGCTTGAATACATGGGGTGCGGATTTAGCACTATCCGAAAACTATGATACAAATTTCTTTAAAAGATATTTGATAGCTCGGGCACCCCATTCGCATCACCCTTGGTAATAGACCTTAATTGGATCATGAACTCGCTAAACAACTTGTTCTTTGTTTGATGACCAAAAATGTATCCATAACGACTTTGCTCCTGTAATAATAATGGTTTTGCCCCAGTTTGAGAAGACAAAAATAATCGTTTTGCCCCAGTTCAAGACTTTGTCATGTTGAAATGACGGTTTTGTCCTCCATGATGACATTCCATCAACCTTCATGATCACGGTGCTCTTGGAAAAATATTGCCTTTGGATTCTTTGTTTGGACATATGTATTTCACATCGAATCGTTTAAGTTACCACCATTGATTTGAAATATCGCGTTTATGTAACTTTTTGTTTATTCAATTGTAATGATAATAAAGGTAAACATGCCAAACATTCATAGTTGAGGAAATATTATGGAGAGTAGGGGAGAAAAATGGACAAGATATGCCATGCTTCGAGAAGGGAACTTTGATTTATGACTAAAATTCAATAGACATATGTGTCAATATTAAGGTTCTAGAACTTGAGACAAAAGTAACCTCTTAAACATGATATAGAAATTGAAGCGTAATTCTCCTAGACACTTGTTGAACTCCCGCAACTTTGCCGAATCCCTTGATACACAAGTAGCCTATGCGTAATATCTTCGAACTTGATCTGAATTAACTGGACTTGGCAGCTCATTACCATCCATGTTAGTCAAGACTAAAGCTCCTCCAGAGAAAGCTTTCTTCACCACGAATGGTCCTTCATAGTTTGGGGTCCACTTGCCTCGGTGATCTTTTAGAAAAGGAAGAATTCGTTTTAAGACTAAATCCCCTTCTCTGAATACTCTAGGACGCACTTTCTTATCATAGGCTTTCATCATTCATCTTTGGTAAAGTTGACCTTTGCACAATGCTGTCAATCTCTTTTCTTCAACAAAGTTGAGCTGCTGATAGCGGTTTTGGATCCATTCAGCCTCTTCTAAATTAGTCTCCATGAGGACCCTTAATGATGGAATTTCCACTTCAATGGGAAGAACAGCTTCCATACCATAAACTAATGAAAATGGTGTTGCCCCAGTTGAAGTGCGAACCGATGTGCGATATCCATGTAATGCAAAAGGAAGCATTTCATGCCAATCTTTATACGTCACAGTCATTTTTTGCACAATCCTTTTTATGTTTTTATTGGCAGCTTCCACTGCTCCATTCATCTTTGGTCTATACGGAGTTGAGTTGACATGCTTGATCTTGAATTGCTCACATAACTTAGTCATCAATTTATTGTTCAGATTTCGTGCATTATCAGATACTATGGTCTCAGGAAGACCATAGCGACATATAATCTCCTTTTTGATGAATTTGATCACAACTCCTTTCGTCACCTCTCGATAGGACATTGCTTCTACCCATTTGGTAAAATAATCTATTGCCACCAAGATGAATCGATGTCCGTTTGAGGCTTTTGGGTCAATAGGGCCTATAACGTCCATTCCCCACATGGAAAATGGCCATGGTGTCGTCATAACGTGCAACTGGGATGCTGGAGCATGAGCTTTATCTGCGTAAATCTGACATTTGTGGCATTTTCGGGCATATTTGATACAGTCAGCTTCCATGGTTAACCAGTAATAGCCAGCCCTTAATGCTTGTCTGGCCATCATGTGTCCATTTGCATGGGTGCCGCAAATTCCCTCATGAATTTCTTTCATAATCGTGTTGGCTTCATTTGTATCTACACACCTTAGAAGTACCATATCATGATTTCTTTTGTAAAGTATTTCTCCATTTAGGAAGAACTTCATTGCTAACTTTCTAAGTGTGCGCTTGTCATTTTCTGAGGCATTCAGAGGATAGGTTCCGCATTTCAAATAATGTTTGATGTCTTGAAACCACGGCTTGTCATCAAACTCTTCTTCTATATTCATGCAGGAGGCTGAAACATCTACCCTTCCCATCTTAATAGGTTGTACCTCATGATTGGGGTCTATGTTGAACATGACTGCAAGCGTAGCCAAGACGTCTGCTATCTGATTACTCTCCCTTGGTAAATAGTCAAAAGTGATTTTTTCAAATTTATGAGACAAATCTAATATAAGCTTTTTATAAGGCAGTAGCTTAGTGTCTCTTGTTTCCCATTCTCCTCTCAATTGGTGAATCACCAACATAGAATCTCCCAAGACTCGAAGTTTCTTTATCTTCATATCCAATGCAGTTTGGATACCCATAGAACAAGCTTCATATTCAGCCATATTATGAGTACAATCAAAACTTAATTTGGCGGTGAGAGGGAACAACTTTCCTTCAGGCGATATTAATACAACACCTATCCCATGACCTAACTCATTGGAGGCCCCATCAAACAACATGGTCCATGTTTCCAAGTCTGATATTTCTTTTTCCACCATTATAGTGGAGACAAATTCATCAGGAAAATCAAATTTCATTGGTTCATAATCGTCTATAGGTTGCTCGGCCAAATGATCAGCTAGTGCACTTCCTTTTATTGACTTTTGAGTAACATAGACAATATCATACTCGGATAAAAGAACCTGCCATCTAGCAATTCTACCAGACAAAGACGGCTTTTCAAAGATGTATTTGATAGGATCCATCTTTGAGATAAGCCATGTTGTGTAGTACAACATATATGGTCTCAAACGGCGAGCGGCCCAAGCTAGAGCACAACAAGTTCTTTCTAAAAGAGAATATCTGGTTTCACAATCAGTGAAATTTTTGCTTAAATAATATATGGCTTGCTCTTTTCTACCTGAACTGTCATGTTGTCCCAGTACACACCCCATTGAATTTTCTGTCACTGTAAGATATAGGATAAGTGGGCGATTTGGAGTTGGAGGTACAAGAACAGGAGGGTTTTGTAGGTATTGCTTGATCTTTTCAAATGCTTTTTGACAGTCGTCATTCCATATGCATGTATTGTTCTTACGAAGTAGCTTGAAGATTGGTTCACATGTTGCTGTAAGATGTGATATGAATCTTGCAATATAATTCAATCTTCCCAAGAAACCTCTGACTTCTTTTTGAGTACGTGGTGGTGGCATTTCTAGAATGGCTTTGACTTTGTCTGGGTCAACTCTAATTCCCTCATGGCTTACGACGAAACCCAACAACTTGCCAGAAGTGACCCCAAATGTGCATTTACTCGGATTCAGTTTCAACTTGAATTTTCTCAATCGCTCGAATAACTTTCGGAGAATGGTTGCATGCTCTTCCCCTGGTTTTGACTTAGCAATCATGTCATCAACATACATTTCGATCTCCTTATGCATTAGGTCATGGAAGAGAGTAACCATGGCCCGTTGGTAGGTTGCCCCAACATTTTTCAATCCGAACGGCATGACCTTATAACAAAAGGTTCCCCATAATGTGATGAATGTAGTTTTCTCTTGATCTTCAGGTGCCATTTTGATTTGATTGTAACCTGAGAATCCATCCATAAAGGAAAAAGTTGAGAATCCAGCTGTATTATCTACCAGTACATCAATATGAGGAAGTGGGAAGTTATCCTTTGGGCTTGCTCGATTCAAATCTCTATAATCAACACACATTCGGACCTGTCCATTTTTTTTAGGTACTGGCACAATGTTAGCTACCCATTCTGGATAATTAGCAACTGCTAAGAATCCTGCATCAATTTGTTTCATGACTTCCTCTTTTATTTTGATTAACATGTTTGGCTTCATCTTGCGTAACTTCTGTCTCACTGGCTTGCATTCAGGCTTAAGTGGCAAATGATGCACCACAATACTTGTGTCTAAACCAGGCATATCTTGATAAGACCAGGCAAAAACATCAATGTATTCATGAAGCAATGTTATTAACCCTTGACGGCTTTCAGCAGACATGTTGGTCCCGATTTTAACTTCTTTAATCTCTACTTGAGATCCCAAGTTAATCGTCTCTATCAACTCTTCATGTGGTCCCAATATCCTCTCTTCTTCTTCAATCATTCTCAACAATTCAGGAGTAAGTTCTAGATCTTCCTCATTACCACTTGTTCTCTCATCGGACTCAACATCGTATGTAGGAGAATCAAGTTCGTATTTAAGATCATTAACGCTTTCAATCCCAATTTCGCTGTTTAAGAGAGGGATTATTCAGTGTGATGAAATAAGATAAATGAAGGAATGGAATAAATGAAATTAATGCTAAAAGAAGTAGACACAAGAGAGATTCATTGGATGATAGGAAAGAAAGGGAAAAAAAATGCTTCTTCATTAACAAATGAAATATTGACATAGAACACATAAATCATCAAAACAAAAAACAAACAAAAAGTTTAAAAATTACTTTGATATCTCATTAACAAATGATGGTAGCTCCATTACAGTCCAATTATTGAGTTCAAAGTCTTCTGGGCACAGATAAACTAAGGGACCAGCTTCTTTTTTCTGTTCGATTATAACCATGACTGCAGGGTCTTGAGATTCCGAATGAATTATTCCAGCAAAGATGAAGGTATCATGAAGATGAGGAATGATATTCATTTGATACTTCGGCTCACGGTTCTCCAATCTAGCCAGTCGTTTTTCTTTCTCCTGCCTGTGTGCTTTAATCATATCTTTTTTGCTTGGTTTATATCCCAAACCAAACCTCTTCATATTTTTCGACATATTCAACAAATTTTCGAGGCTTTGGTTGCTTCCTGTTAAGGAGAGTTTTGAAAGTTGCAGCTCCATTTTCCCTATCTCTCCGTATAAAGTTGTGGCATTTGCAATCTCAAAAGCTTGAAATGATGACTCAAAAACCTCTTCTGCTGCTTCTATGTAGGGCATTGAAGAGGGTCTTGACACTAAGATATCCTCTTGCCCAGATATGATTACTAGTTTGTGGTCGACCACAAATTTAAGTTTTTGGTGTAATGATGATGGGACCACTCCAGCTGAGTGAATCCAGGGACGCCCTAACAAGAAGCTGTAGGCCGAATTAATGCTCATAACCTGAAAGGTTATATCGAAGGTGCATGGACCTATCTGGATGGGCACTTCTATGTCTCCAACAACTTCACTACGTGCCCCATCAAAAGCTCGTACGATCATAGTGCTGGGCCTTATATGAGACATATCAACAGGCAATTTCTCCAACGTGGATTTAGGCATTATGTTCAAGGAGGAACCATTATCAACTAGAACTTTTGCCACAACAAAATTTTTGCACTTAACTGTAATGTGCAAGGCTTTAGTGTGTCCGGTGCCTTCTGGTGGTAACTCATCATCTGTGAAGGTTACTGAACTGGATGCAGTTATGTTTCCAACAATGTTATCCAAGTTGTCCACCGTAATATCCTGCGGAACATAAGTTTGATTCAAAATGTCCAACAAAGTCTTACGATGCGTATCTGAAGCCAGTAACAAAGCTAGTATGGAAATCTTTGCAGGGGTTCGACCTAACTGTTCAACCACTTTATAATCACTTTGTTTAACCAACTTCAAAAATTCTTGGATGTCCTCTTCAGATGCTAGCTGTTTAACATCTAGGTTCTTCGCTACAATGGGCTCTTCTATTTTCTCCTTGATATCTTCAGTGATCTTGGCTTTTCCTTTTTCTTTACCCTTGGGTTTCAATAGGTCTTCTGGTGTATAGCACTTCCCGCTTCGTGTTAGACCTCCTATCCCACTGATATTATGGATTGGAAGGGGTTCAGAATCAACAGTTACCTTATATTCATAGTTCCAAGGTACTGCTTTTGAACTTTTATATTCAAAGGGAGTCGGAATCTGGATGGTAATCAGTCTTGGCTTGGAATTTGGGGTACTGGGCTTCTCGCGATAAGAAATTGTTAACGGTTTTGGCTTGAGAGACAACCTTGAGCATTCTTCTATAATATCAACTTCCCCATACTGAGGGAGCTGAACCATCTTTTGAGAAACTGTTAAAAAATGTGAATCTAACAACTCCTGGACTTTCAGACGAAAATGAGAACATTGGTCGATAGAATGCCCTTTTGCCCCAGTGTGATAAGAACACATCAAACTGTCATCGTATGCTCTGACACCCAGATCCGATTGGAGACGTTCTACTCCAATGTATCCATTACTGAATAATATCTCGAATAGTTCTTCCATGGGAGTCACTACGCTCTCAACATTCTTTTTCAAATCAGCTTCATGAACCTCTATCGCATTTACTTGTGCATTCTGATGGTTTGGCAGAGGATTGTTGTTGACATCTGGACCATTTTCTTTCTTAAAGTTCAACCATCCTGCCTTGATCAATGCTTGCACCCTATGCTTGAGTGCAGTACAGTTTTCAGTGGAATGTCCAATTGCTCCTGCATGGTAGTCGCAACGGGCATTTGGGTCATACCACTTTGGGTAAGGTGGTTTTACTGGGTCTATTGGCACGGGTGCCAGCTGATTATTCTGGAAGAGTTGGGGAAGAAGTTCAGTATATGTCATCGGAATCAGATCAAAATGAGTCTGTCTACGGACGCCTTTATTGTTTTGGTGTCCTAGGACATAAGGAGTGTTCTGTTGATTCCGAGGCTGGTAGCCTTGAGTAGGACGAGGATTTGGGACGTAAGGGGATGAGTATTGGGCTGACGTATTATTGATATATGGTTGAGGGTAAACATATGGAGGTGGATAGTGATATTGTGGCACTCCGACATTAGGGTATGGTTGTCTTGAATTGAAACCAATCATCTGAACTTCTCCATCTTTTTTCTTCGTTGGAACCCCCTTTTTCGTTGTCGATGATCCAGCCGTATCAATTATCTTTCCATGCTTAATTCCGTACTCGATTCTCTCTCCAATTGTCATTATGTCAGAGAAATTGGTAGAGGCACTCCCAATCATCTTATCATAGAAAGGAGATTTGAGAGTATTAATAAACATGGTTGACAGCTCCTTATCTGCTAAAGGTGGTTGCACCTGAGCAGCAGTATCCCTCCACCTTTGGGCATACTCTTTAAAGCTTTCTGTGCTCTTCTTTTCCATCCTCTAGAGGTCTAGGCGGTCAGGAGCCATATCTATGTTGTGCTTATATTGCTTTAAAAATGAATCGGCTAGATTCTTCCATGAACATATATGAGTGCTGTCTAACTGCATATACCATCGAGAGGCTGGACCAGTAAGACTGTCCTGGAAGCAGTGAATTAACAGCTTGTCATTTTGGACGTATGCTGCCATCTTCCTGCAATACATGATGAGATGGTTTTTAGGGCAGGATGCTCCATCATACTTTTCAAACTCGGGCACCTTGAATTTTGGAGGGAGGATTACATCTGGTACCAAGCATAGCTTGGTCGCATCTATATTTCCGAAGACGTCCGTTCCTTCTACTGCCCTTAATCTTTCCTCCAGGACTTCAAGCTTTTCACTAGAAGAGACTTTCTCACCTCCCGTTAGCTCTTTTCTGATTTCAGGATCATCTAAATTGGGAACTGTAATGGTCACCTTGGGAGGTATCTCTGTGGGTAGTGAAAATCCAGGTTGATTGTGTACAGGCACTTGCTCATTCTTGAAAAATGGAAACGGGTGCTGCTTTACTGGAATATTGTACAATGGATGATATTTTGGAGTAGTACCCTCTGTTGATTGCCGGATTGGAGGGTCGTTCATTGTATGGCTGGACTGAGCAATATCAGGTATTATTTTGCCTCTTTCTAGGGCGACAAGAATGGCATCCATTTTTTCTCGTAACTCCTCAATATCTTTCCTTGTTTTCTCCATCTCAGTACTCTACTCTTCCATGATCCTTGTCCTGTATCTTGTGACGTAGGTGCGGTGGATTCGAGGTGACCGAGCTATCTTATGATTCTGTTTATATTTTTAATGAAAAGAGATTTTAGTGTAAGAAAAGAGAAAGACAAAACGAAAAAAAAAAGTGATAGAAGAGAAGGAAAAAAAATGGCTTTGATATTAAATTGGAAAATGATAAAACAATGTAGCAGCAAAATTTGTGCAAAATTGAATTACAAGATACTTCAACTATCTAAATAAAACATAAACTAAAATAAAGAGTTAATAAAATTGCCCCCAATACTCTAAACTTATACGAAGTTTTCCCAGAAACTTGAGCACATTCTTGCTATTCGGCTGTGTAGGTGCTATGACTTTAGAGAGAGTACGTGCATCTTCTGCTAGTTCATCTGCCCTTCGAGTGACTCTCCTAATCTGAGTGAGCATATGTTCCGCTTTACTTCGTAGTGTCGCGTGGTTCTGTCTCGCAAACCCAAAATCATCGCTTAATCTGTCGTATTGCTCCTTTAAATAGGTATAGTCTTTCATTAATCTATCAGTGGCATCCTGATACTTACCGAGGCGAACATTAAGTGACTGAACGGACTCTCTTAGACCCTTGTTGTCGTTGATGAGCTCCCCCAGTTGATCTTCTCTAATCTTGAGCGTTAATTGTAGGTCGTCAATTGTTCGACATAGCGTTCCATTCTTTTCTTCTACCTCAGTAATCGTTTGGTTCCTCAAACTAATGCAATCTTCGAGCTCTTTCATCAACTCATGAAGTGACGCAATCTCAGATTGTTGCTTCAAAACTTGGTCATTCCTTGACTTGAGAGTTGCTTGGGAGACTTCATTATCCCTTCTTAATCGATGCATTCTTCTGTTCAGGTCGCGGGCCTCTGTGTCTAATGCTGAAATTTCTTTTTCTAACTGTTCTTGTTTGCTGACACTGCCCTTTAATCGGTTTAACTCTTTTTCTAGTTCAACATTGCGCAACAAACCTTGCTTTACCTCCAATTGCAGCCTTTCATTTTCTTGAACCAATGATGAATTCACTTTTCTCAATTCATCACATTCCTTTTCACGTGCTGCTTGTTCTGTCTGTTGATCTGGTATCACCTTTGCATTAAGTTTTATCTTGGTTTTCATTTTTGGTGACACAAGCACGGTTTTAGCTCTGTTCGCATGCCATGTTTTGTACGCCTCTATGGTATCATCATGAAACTGACCACTCTGGATTTTAGTGATCATTTTCCATGCTTTCACAATTTTCTGAATTCTATCTTTGCAGAAGCCTTTATCATAAGCAAATTCGAAATCCTTCAACTCATGCGTAGCAGGGATGAATTGTCGGACCCAAATTTGGCGTACTACCAATAAAGGAGCATAAGATATACATCCCCAAGGACCTAAAAGAGGTAAACTTTGAAATTTACCACATTTATAGATCATTGGCCTAGTTGACATCCAAGGGGCTCTCCATATTACATCTTCTATCTTTAGTTCGGAGAAAAAGGCCTCCCAAGCGCTCCTTTCAGGGGAGGATGAACTCCAACCTGATTGCACGAACTTTGAGATGGGATTTTGCAGCTTATTCCAGGAACTTGAAAATTTGATCTCTGGACATTTGAATTCGGGTGGACACTTCACATGACTAAGGACCCAAATGTACAATAATGATGCACACCCTATAAATCTTCCTGTTCCTTTTGTTCTGCAATAATTCAATGAACGAAAAGTTTCTGCTAATACAGGAATAATGGGATCAACTCCTATTTCTATCTTAGCAAACAACTTGACCACGCGTTCCTCAACATATCCACATACTTTAGGAAACAACACAACATTAAAGATACACAATGCCAGTAAAGTTAATTCCTTGTCTTCATTTGCAAATTTTTGTTGAAGAGTAAAGATGTAGTCCAGGGGTAGGCATGTGTTCTCTCCCTTTATCTTTACTTGTTTCTCAATGTCGCTTGTACGAATCTTGCCCAAAAGAGTAGATAATGCTCTTTTCATTGTAAGCTCTTGATCGTAAGAATAAGCTTCAACCTCCGTTCGTACTGGCATATGCAGAAGGGATTGATATTCCTCTATTGTAGGAGTCATGTCAATTGAGCCAAATGTGAAACATCTGTAGGCTGGATCCCAATGTCGAATCAAAGCTTTTAATACAGAATAATTAACTTGTACATACATGAGCTGAGCTAGATGGCCATATTTGCTTGTAAATTTAGCCTTTCTATCTACAGTTAATTTTTCCCAAGCCTGTTTCACTGTTTCTAATTGACTTTCTGGAAAACTGACATCCTTAAATTGAGACATAGCATCTTCTACTAAAGAATCTCCGTGGATTTGTTGTACATTTTCTGACCATTGACGTACTGTTGCTTGATCTTCTATACCCATTTCTTGTATTGGAGGGGGTGATTTTATTTTACTCATACTTTAGTTTCTGCCAATGCAAATAATCGAAAAATCTTGTTAATTTAATTTGCACAATTTTCTTAACTACATTAAAAGAGATTTCAAAGGATACTTTCAATGAGCGAAAATTGAAAATTGATATAAGATACAAGGGAAAGAAGAAAAATAAATGAATAAATAAACTTTGACAATAATGCATGTAATAAGTCAAATCCTAGAACTATATGAGTGGAGTTTAACTCTAAGGCATCCTAGAAAAGGTCCCCAAGCTTACCCACCGATTTAACGATGTAGTAGGCTTGAGTGGAGAATTTCATGCGCCTGCACGGGAATCGAAATTCCACGAAGGTCACACTACTCAGTCTCCGAGTCTAGTCCTAAGGTAGAGCCCGGGTAGAAGGCTAGTGAAAGTGTGTGAAATGCATGATTAATAAGATGACATACAAATGAATGACATAACAATTACAACATAAAAAAAAAAAAAAATGGTAACAATAAGATGACATGCAAATGAATGACATAACTAAGATAAAGTAATTACAACATAAAAAAAAAATGGTAATAGACAAGTGAATAACAATATGCCAAACAAATCATATTATAAAGGAAAACAAAATAAATAAATAACAAAACAATAACAAAAGGACCTGAAAGAAAAATTCAATTCAAAGGACAATAAAGATATTCATGGCTTGACCCTCAAAATCCCCAGTGGAGTCGCCAAGCTGTCGCAACGTCATCGCGACGCGGAGCGGCCGACATCCTTTCTTGGGTTTTTAAGAAGAAAGTTGGAGTCGCCACCAATCATTGAGGGTGTGATTGGTCACCTTTAAAATAAAAAACAAAACTAGTCTTAGAAAACCAGAAATTAGGTTCGGGAGTCGTTTGAGTGTAGGGAAGGTATTAGCACCCTACAACACCCGTTTAAGAAAACGATTACCACGGTATCTTAAATTGTCCAATTAAATGAATAAAAACAGTCCTTTATTTTATTTTTCTTAAAAAAATGATAAATATGAAAATAAAACTCAAAATGCAATAATGAACACAAGATGTCTCATTCGTTTTTACCTTAACTTTAGAAATAAAGCAAGGATTAAACATTATGAGTTGGATATCCAATTTAATATAAATCATGCCTAATCTCCCTTTTAATTAAAGGAACATGGGTGTACATGATTATGTTTACTAATTTTTTTTTTAAAAAATAAAAAGGATGTAAAAGAAGAAAAATTATTCAAAGAGTAAATTCTTTTAAAAGGGAAAATGAGAATTTTCATACGCCTACACGGGAGTTGGACTCCACGAAGGCACATTACTCAGTTCCCATAATCCCTTTCAAAAGAAAATCAAAACAATAACAATAATTGAAATTGACCAAGCAGAATTAAAGATTAGATTAAAGCAATTTGGAGAATGAAAGGAAAAAACAAATAAATTAGAAAGTTTAAAAAAATGAAGTTGGCAAAGTGCAAAAAGTGAACTAAAATGAGAGAGAAATTAAAAATGATAATCATAATGATGACGATAATAATAATAATAATAATAACAACAACAACAATAATAACAAAACAAAAAACAAAGGAAATAGAAAAACAAAACCCCACCTTTTTTACTTGTCTCTTCCTTCTTTCTTCCTTCTTTCTTACCCAATGTTTTCTCTCCCCGTATACTCCTTCCTCCCCCTCTTTTTTCCTCTTTTCCTCTTCCACTTTCTTTTCTCTCTTTCTATCACTCTCTAAGCTAAACTCTTATTCAAATGCCTAAACTCTCTCAAGCTCACTTTTACTCTAAACTTCTTCTCTTTTTTTTCTCCCCTTTTCTATCACTCTCTAAGCTAAACTCTTATTCAAATGCCTAAACTCTCTCAAGCTCACTTTTACTCTAAAATTCCTCTCCTTCTTCTTGTTTTTCCCCGTTCCTTCATCCTCCATCTCCCCCCTTTTTATACTTGAAGGGTTACTAAATTAGGGGGAGGATGGATGAGAAAATGGTGGAAAAAATAAAAAAAATAAAAAAATAAAAAAATGAGAGCCATGCAAATTCTTTTGAATAGGTAAGCTTCCCCTTGAATAGGAATGGGGAAGACCAAATAAAAATAAAAATAAAAATAAAAAATAAATAAATAAAAATTAAAAAAAAAACGAATTTTTGATAAAAACATATGAGAAGAGGGGTTTGAACCACAGACCTCGTGGTTATCAATGCAACTTTATGCCAATTGAGCTATGCTCTTGTTGACATACAAGAAAAAACAAATTGACCACCAAATATTGGAAACCTTCAAACATTATTACTGAAAATCAAGCCGGACCAAATACAGTGTCTACAATATTTAATTAAATTAATGTCATGCATCATGCTTCACCAATTTCATATATCTAATATAACGATTATATTAAATAACTCATGAAATTAAATTCATGCATAATTGCCATACATTATAACAATTATAACATAAATATGCATGAAAACTTGCTTAACCTATGGTGGGAATATAAGCTATATGACATCCATAAAGCAAATAAATAGCAATTGAACCGGTTAATTTTGGCCCCTAGGATAAAATAAAGCATAAATTACAATAATTTATAGCTAAATTCTATCCTAAAAATCCTTCTGCAGCTCCAATACTGGTCTAGACCACCTGAACCGATCCGAACCACTTCGAACCAGCTACGAAAACCACGAACCGAGCCAAATTCCAGCTGAAGCGGACCAAATTAGTCCCAACCCAGCCAGATCGCGTGAACCAGACAGCCCAACAGCCTTGAACCGTCCTGTTTGCGAATTTCTAACGAGTGCTGTAATCGTGTTAGCGTCGCAATTTCTCCGATTTTTATCTCATAAAAACCTATTCTAGACCCGGACTTACATAGGACTCGATTTTACATAAAGTACCCGAAACACTGGGCCCTTACATGATCAAATCACATAAAAAATAGTAAAATCTATGGCCATAAAATTAACCTAAACAGTTCAATGCAAATCATACATACATTATGCATTAATCAATCCCACCAATAGCCAATGCAAATTTTAGAGAAACAAAATTAGATCTACGATCGGCTCTGATACCAATTGAAGGATTGGAATTCCATAATTCCGTAAAGCGGAAGCGTGATTGGGACCGATTCGTAATTAATTTTGTTTAATCTAAAATACCAATACATTGGCAATAATATTAGAACTATTCTAAATATATATTAAGGCTAAGCATACAAAAATATTAGATCTAAATCTAATTTATAAAGTAACAAATTACTTACTCTCGTTGACGACTCAGATTAAATTCACCAACTGCATGTGAACTAATCACGAACTAGTGTGAACACCACCACTATGGCTACACCGGTATGACTCTGAGACTTCTAGAGGCAGGAGATTGGTGGGAGTCTAGAGGAAGCCTTGAGGGAAATTCTCTGAGAGAAGGAGAATGAATGTGATGCCTTTCACCCCACCCCAGGGGTCCTATTTATAGGTAAAGGCCAAGACCTTCTTCCTAATAGGAAAAGGAAGACCTTCTCCTAATAGGAAAAGGTCTCTAATTGTAATAATTAATTAATTCCATAATTAATTAATTTCCCTAATTAAATATCATATATTTAATCTTAGAGATTTTATTAAAATTAAAATTAATATGAATCCAATTCATATTAAATTTATTTGAACTCTTTCAAATATTTTCTTTCCTAATAGGAAAAAGTCTCTAATTTTAATAAATAATTAATTAATTCCATAATTAATTAATTTTCCCAATTAAATATCATATATTTAATCTTAGGGATTTTATTAAAATTAAAATTAATATGAATCCAATTCATATTAAATTTATTTGAACTCTTTCAAATATTTTCTCTCAAGAATTAATTTTTGAAATTAATTCAAAAATTATATTATAAAAATTCATAAACTTTATATTATAATGCATCAATATACATTATACAATTCCCCAAATAAATTGAACACTTTCAATTTACAATTTATACTTAATTGCCTCAAGTCTCTTTACGAGCTACCAATGGGACCTAATGGACCTACAGATCAGAAGCTCCAACGATACGAGACTAATTGGCCAAACTCATTGACCAAGTTTAGTCAACATTCGTTAACTGTGGGTCAGTCCACTAAAGACCCACAACTGCACTCTTCTCACTGTAGAATATTTCTGTGTCCATGGATATCGATCAAGCAGTAAGTCAATCCTTCACGTGTGTTCGTAACACCAGCTGGGTCAAATTACCGTTTTACCCCTGGGTTACCTCTAGTTCCTTAAGTACCATTGATTCCTCTAATGAACAAGTTGTTTAGGGTCCAACCACTAAACAGGAGTTCCTCTTAGGCTAGGAGAAGATGGCGCGCCTTTGTTCAAGCCCTGAAATCAGCTCTTAAGGGAATACACATCTACTTACCCCAATAGGGGAAGGAGTGAATTCCATCTTGTACTGTTATGTTCCCAGCCCTCATTCGGTCTTGCCCCTGAAATGGTAGGCTTATTGAGTCGGCGAACTGGCCACTCTCACCCATACAAATCTAAGGACAATCCCTCTTGAAAGGGGTTCATAACATACTCAGGATTGAGATTGAGTTACCTAGGTCATCTTATTGAAATAGAAACCTAAACTAGTTAACGGCGTTACAACTAGTGGTTACTATTTCGCGGTCCGGTCTTATGCAAACTCATTGCATAGGATACCCCCACCCACATGTCTCCTACATGGATGCTTTGGATCATTGCATCTGTATCGAATACAAGGTGGGCCGTATCACATAGTGTCACCAGGATAAGGTACCCAGCCTTATCCCTATACTATAGACCTTTTAGGTTGTTACTTGGACACTGATCCCCGTATGTCCCCACATACTAGTCCAAGTTTCATTTAAACAACCTTGGATCTTAGTTTATTGGATTTAGGGTTTATTAATGCAAACTCGATTATTCAATAACCAAATTACTGAATTACTCAAATAACACTTTATTGAGATCGATTAATTTGTTTCATTTACTATCTACGAGTTTTAGGGCATAAAACCCAACAGTTCTTATAGACTAACCTTGGAAATCTAGGTTGTTAAGTTGTGTTAGGCTTAGTGGTCTTTCTCTTCCTCCTCTCCATCACCAGGTATGTGATATTATATTCGTTATAATATGTTACTTGTTGATTTATTTGATTATATGTTGTGATTTACTTGATTGTATGCTTATTGGTTGTCTTGTTGCCTTGTTTGAGCATGTCTTGTTTCCAATGTATCTTTATTATATAGTAGCTAGGCTTAGGATGCTCCCTATAGCCAAATAGATAGCTTGCTTTGATTGTGTGATTCTTGTTTGGTAGTAGGAGTATGATGCTCCCATTTTGATTTCCTTGTGATTGTCTTGTGTTTTTGTTTGTTATTAAGTTTAGGTTGTTGCCTTAAAGCTAAAGTTAGATCTTTCTTTACCTTGGAAAGTTATTTTGTTGGCTTCAAGGTCCTAGCAAGAGAGTCCAAAACCCCATCGAATCAAGAAATTCCTTAGTGAGTTGTGAAGTTGGGTCAAATTCCTATCATAGCAAGACACTTGGAGCAAAGTTGATTAAGTTGGAATATGCTAGAGTTTTGCGTCATTTTTGGACATGAATTGATTGGCTTTTAATTAAGAATCTATTGGATGTTCTAAGAAGGAAGTTCACTTTGGGATACTATTTGGTTAAAGTTCAAGTTTAAAGGAACGAAGATTGGAAATTCAGAATTAGTATTTGCCCCAAAGGTTAAGTGTCTCTTGTAACTTGGTGCTTGAGCATATTTTGCAAAGGCTATGGAGTTATGTATAGAATTGTTACTTGGAACAACCCTATTATCAAAGTCATCCTATTGAATGCCACCGGTTGTAAGGAAGGTACTTAAGGTGAAGTTGGAATAACTTTTGGATAATTCGCCTTAGTGTATATCCTCCCAACTTTGGTTGTAAGGAAAAAGCATTGGCCTTTGGGAATTGGACCATGTGGCAGTGAAAGGCAAGTGTCCTCTCTCTCGTCTTAGTGACCTTTTGCCAACCTCTCGGAGCAAAGGTCTTCATAAATGAGAATTTCGATCAAGTTAATATTAGTTAAGGATCAAGGAAGTTGGCAGTGATTGCGTTCAAAACCAAGAATGGACATTACAAACTTATTGTGATATGTTCGAACTTACTAATGTTCCTACAGTTTCCATGGACTTCGTGAACCAAGTCTTAAAGATCGTTTAGACTTGTTTGGGATAATGTTTTTGGTGATTTATTGGTCTACTCAGAGACTAGGAAGGCTCATAAAGAGCACCTCGAAGAGTCGTAGCAGTTTTGAGAGGTGGCAAGTTGTACTCAAAGTTGTTAAAAGTTGAGTTTTGGTTTAACAAGGCTTCCTTTCTTGAACATTAGAATGCTAAGGATGGTATTATGGTGGACTGTGCAAGATAGAAGAAAATTGCAATTGGTTTCGACTTAGTTGAGCGACTTAAATTCACAATTTTCTTGGATTGGTGACCGAGCTTCTTTGTCGGGCTCCACATGTTAAGGCAAATTTACATTCACCAGCGTGGGCGCGTCGGTGTCACGAGGCTCGTATCAAAACAAATTTGTAATCCACGGACACCAAGCTACTTTGCAGTAGTAGTGGTCGGGGTCGATCTCAGGGAACAGTTGGTTTACTCATAATCTCTTTTGTGTTGTGGGGTGACAAACAAAAGGGGGTTTGTGACAAATGGAGAAAATTGTGGGCGAAGGAAAAATGTAAGAAAGTATACTGACAGAATGTCAGTTCATAAGAAAGTAAACTGACAGAAAACTAAATAACAGGAAAATAAATGGGGAGGTTGGTTAATCCCACCTTGCCACCCGTTGAAGTTGAAGACACTCGGGATTAGTACATTTACTTTTTACTCATTGATTAACAGATAATGATTTATATGCATGTTGTCTATAGGTACTCTAAATCAATTGACTCGATCCAACCGTCCATCGATTCAATTACTAGCTATTAATCAACTAACCTCAAAGCCGTCAAGTTAATTAATTAAGAAACTACATTAAGAACTAGATACCCTTAGAGCACTAACCCATCAAACCTGCTGAGCTAACATGCAATTAATCAACAAACTAACCTGGCCACAATCAATAAATCAATTAATCGTTGCTCTAGACTAGAACACTCACAATCAACTAGAGAGACATCTAATTAATCACAAGTATCGATTTAGACTCCTAGATCTATCGTGTCAGAAACAAAGTCAGAGTCTGCTCTTGGGACTTGTGCTCACAAATCAATCTAATGCTAACTATTGAACTAACCATCCATTAGCTAAGTGGAAATCAGTTCTTTAGCAAGTTATTAACATACGAGCTGCGAGTTAGGGCGTCAATTTAACCTTCTGCACATGTTAATAATAAAAACGGGAACCTAAAGTCACAAGCAACCAATAAATCATGCATAAAGTTTAACAATCTCAAGATAATCAAGGGATCACATCAGAATGCTCATAAATCTCATAAAAATACAAATGTACTTACAATCTCGAGGTCCCAACTACAACGGACGGTGCTTAGACGACCATAGACAAGTCTAATCTAAGCCCAAGGCTTGAGAAACCAACCTAATCTACCTAGAAAATGTAAAATACAAGAGAAAAATGGAGAGATTCGACCCTAAACCGAGAGAAAACGGTTGCTAAACACTTCAATCGTCTTTCCCTTTTCTCCTCGCTGTTGCCTAAAACAGAATCTGGTGTTTAAATAAACGCACTGGCGTCGAGACGTCGACGGTGATTTTTTTTTGGCTTCCACTTCCTGAAGCGTTGAGACGCCTGAGGATGGCATCTCGACGCCATCTCTCGGGTCTCCCTGGCTTGGTTGCTTCAAAGCTTGATCCGTTTGGTGTCGATTCTAAGTCCTGAGTGCTCCACTAAGGTCTTTTCACCGTCTTGGCATCCCATGGACTTCAAGATGGATCAAAACCACACTAAAATGCTTGAGTTAACACCAAAATTGAAAATGGGCTCTGCTGAAGCGCTTGATACAAAACCAATACAAAACATAACTTTAAACGAAATAATTATCGTAAAACTAACAAGATTAAGGACAAATAATCATGGGAAATTAGGTCCCATCAAATACCCCCAACCTAAACCTTGCTAGTCCTCGAGCAAGCATATAAAATAAAAGTATAAGATTTGGCTTAAACCTTGCTAATTCTCGAGGGAATACAAAATAGAAGTATAGGATTCATTGGTTGCAAATTCATAGACTCAAATCTCAATGTCTAAAATGCCAAAGTTATTGCAATCAAGAATCATTCAAATGCAGCCCAAATAAAGAGACAAATCAAAAGGTTTCTTGCTCAAGCTCACACTTAGTCTACCTAGAGTCAGTTTTACTAGCCCGGGATTGGATTATATAACCCTCAACCCATCTTCCCTCTACACCGACACTAGGGATTAACCAAGGAGAAAACAAAACAAATTAGACTGCTTTTTCTCTTTACCCAGTTGCCTGGAAAATAAAAGACATTTTCTTTCTGGCTCTTCTTTTTCTTTGTTTTTTTGCAGAGCATTAGCATTCACACTACAGTACAGGGACCCAAACCCGAGTTTTACTCTTGGTTGGCCTAATTGATCACACCGCAAGAAGATCTTTTTACCCCCTTTTATAGCATGCTTTTTCTTGAAAATAAAAGTAATGTAAACGAGCATATGATTTTCTTTTTAAGCTTGCACTCATTTTTTTTTCTTTTCTTCCTTTTCTTTTCTTTTTTCTCTTTTTTTTTTCTTAGGCGTATTTTCTTTCTTTTCTCCTAAGCAAGATATTACATTCTAATTTGTAGGCATTTGACTCACTAGCTCATCCCTACACCCATCGAGGTGACAACAAACATATGGATCTATAATTTGCTCCTAAGCTTTCAAACTAATCATAGGCATGCTAAGGTTTACTCTTGCAAGAAAAATACTAGAAAAATTTTAAAAAGGCTCAATTTTTGGGCACATGCTTATCATTCAACAAAAGAATTAAAGTTGGCAGGATGACACATCGTTGATTTTCATAATCAGAGAAAAAAGCAACCAGGCCATCCGTACATCAACACTCAATCATTTAAAATTTACTTAAAAACAGGACCAATGCTTAGATGCATGGCCTCAATCTAGAAAACATAGAGTGTTAAAAATAAAGCATGCATAACAAAATAGTCTGTCGCTCAAGTGCATCAAGACTCAACCAAAACAGGCATGCAGGGGCAATTCTACCCCCAACCTAGAATTATGCATCCCTTTTTTATTTAATGAATCTAGTCAAGAAAAAGTAAAAGGGACAAAGAGTTATGGAATAGAAAATCTCCCTATTTTTAAGCTCAATGGTTGGAAGGGAATGATTCACCATGACTTGAAAGGTAGCAGCTTACTGAAATAGGGTCACAAAATCCTAATAGACAAGAAAGGAAAGCAAGCATAAATAAAAACTAACAAGGAGAAAACAACTAGAAAATAAAGAGAAGGGATAAAATTTATTTTAAATCTGAGCTGCCTCCCAGGAGCGCAAATGTTTAACGTCGATTGCTCGACGAGATTTCCATTCTTCAACCGAAATCCACTTCTTTGATCCTCAGAGGATCTTTCTTCTTTTTCTTTATCAGTTCATGCACAGGAAAGCTCATTTGCACACAGAGTGCACAACTTAAGAAAATTTAAACAGAATATCCTCATCCGCCCAATTAAAGCTAATTCTAAACACCCTTGGCCTAACTTGGTCAGCCACTTGATTATCTAGGCCTAAATTATGCTCTAAAGAAGCAGGGACATCAAGTGTAAAGGAGTTAGGTGCACAATAATCAGAGTTTAGCTTAGCATTCATAATCCTTAACTCTCCTAACATGCTTGATGCACTAATTAAATAAGACCTAGAATTAAAGGAAAAATTAAGTTCAGGCTTACTGACTTTGATGGGATCTTCTTCTAACATACCTTCCTACTGCTCTGAGATTTGGCTTTCTAGCTCATCAGGGGAGTTGGCTAGGAATCTAGTGACTTTCGCCAGCTTTGCAATAATCTCCCACGCCTTACCGGGTGTTGTGGCAAGCACATCACCTCCATTAGCTGAGTCGAGCATTCTTCTATCTTCAGGTGTTAGCCCTCCGTAGAAGCTTTCTATCAAGTGATGGAGTGAAAAACACTCGAGCGGAAGCGTTGGTAGATCTTAGGCACCGATTTTCATTAATTTTGAAGATTAAAAGCATGCTGGAATTTTATTAAAAACAGCGGAATTCGAACTTATCTCTTGGAGCTCCAAATTCGTTGATTCCTCTTGTCTTTTCTCCACACGATCATTTCATGGACGACCACCAAGATCTTCCCCGCTATTCTCTGGCCTTAGAACGGGCTTGTGGGAACCCGAGCATGATGAATTAGGGAGAAATAAGTTGAGAGAAAAATGAGTTTTTCTGCCATGTGAGTTCTCGTTTTTGAGAGCCAATTTCTTCATCTTTTCTACAACAAGTCTATCCCCCTCATTCCAACTCCTTTTCTCATCTTTTAAAGACAAGAGACATGCAACCAAAATCCACGAATCGAGAACAACTCATGTGAATTGCAAGAGGTGGAGATTTTGGTGTCAACATGTGAATTTTCTCATGTGCTTAATAAAAGAAAAAATTGAAATTGAAAAATCAATTTCCTATTTTTTCTTTTAATTAAAATTAATACAAAACTATTAATTTTAAGTAAATAATTAATTAGTTTTAATTTAATATCAAATTTTAAACTAAACTATTCCACCAATCCCGACTTATCTCTAAAAACCGACTAATTGAATATGAATCCCAATTCAAATTCAAATCGAAAATCTCGAACGTGAATCCCTATTAGCGCGTGTTGTATTTAAATTACATTTAATTAACTATATCTCTCTCTTTAGTAATATGGTTTAATTCAAGGATTAAACTAAAATACATTAAGTATATCGTATACAGTTAACGACAACTCCCTTAATCAAATTTAAACGTTTTCAAATTCTTTCATCACTCTGTTCTAAGGTTTATCCGTTTGAGCTAGTAGGGGGACCTAATGGACCTACAGATCATGGACTCTAACGATCTGAGATTAACTGGTTGAACTCTTTCAATCTTAGTTAAACAACATTCGTTAACTAACAGGATACTCCACTATAGGCCGTAGCTGAACTCCCCTCACTCTAGATATATTTCTGTCCACCCGATATAACCGTGATCAGTAGGTCAATCCTTCACAGGTTGTTCGTAACTATAGTAAGGTCAAAAGTCCGTTTTACCCCTATTGCACTTTCTGTTCCTTAAGCCTCCTCTGAGTCCCTAATAAACAATTGGTTTGTGGTCCGACCACTAAACCCAAAACCTCTCGAGCCAATGAGAGGGCGATGCGCCTTTGTTCACGACCCAGAGTCAGCACTTAAGGGAACAACCTCTCTACTATCCCCATTATCGGGTAGGATTGAATTCCATCTTACAGGACTATGTCCCCAGTTATCTACTTGGTCTTATTCCCAAAGTGGTAGGTTGTTGAGTGTCGCTGTTAGGTCACTCTCACCCATGCAAATCAAAGGATAATCCCGAATAAACAGGAGTTCATAGTTAGCTCAGGATTAAGATCGAGTTACCTAGGTCAACGCTTGAAATAGTCAGTTTCACAGTAAACAACGTTATAAAGTGAAAGTGACTCATTTCGCGGTCCGGTCTTATACAAACTCTTTTGCATAGGACGCCCCCACTCACATGTCTCTAAATGAACATTACAGGATCACATCGTTTGTACTAAAACAAAGTGGGCCGCGTCTCATAGTTTTTCCTAGGATAAGGTACCCAATCTTATCCCTATACTATAAACCGTTTAGGCTATGTACTTGAACCTGATCCATTTTTATGTCACTACATATAGTTTGAGTGTTTCATATCATAGCCATGGATTCTAGTTTATTGGATTTGGGTTAATAAATGCACAGTTAAACTAATCTTTCGACAACCAGAAAATGAACTAGTTCAGTAACGTTTTATATATAACTTTGTTACATTTACTATCCACGAGTTTTAGGACATAAACCCCAACAAACTCCCACTTGGACTAAAACTCTAGTGGGTTGTTTATAACTCGTAGACCTAGACCATCTAGATGTCCCTCGAACACTTTTAGCCGTGAGAGCCTTCGTAAATGATTCAGCAACATTTTATTTTTGAGGTTATTCTCGTGACAATCACGTCCCCTCAATGCACAATCTCACAGATGAGATATACTTTGCTGTTCTATACACTTGCCTCATATTTGGAACAACTTTCCAAATGAGCTTTCTAAGCCCTACAAACTCCTGAGTTTGCTTCCTAAGCCGCAACTTATTTGGCCTTTAAGATGAAGTCTGTGGTACATCCTTACTCGATGTTATGCCATCATATAGCTCCTTGTTAAGGATGAATTCTGATGTCGATGTCGATTTCCATGAATCCTGATTGGTGTGCTAATAAGAATTAGGGGTTGTTTGAGGCACTGAGTTGGTTATAATAGCTGGGGGTTATAATAGTCTGGGGATTATAATAGTTTGGGTGTTATAATAGTCATTGTTTGGGGTGCATATTATTATAGTCTGGGATAAAATAGTCTGTGTTTGGGGTGCAGACTATTATAGTCTGGGATAAAATAGTCTGTGTTTAGGGTGCAAATTATTTTAGTCTGGATTCAAATAGTCTATGTTTCAAGCTGACTGTTTTTTTTCCATACTTTTTTTTTGTTGATTTTCCTCATACAACTTTGTACTTCAAATATTAATAAAAAAATTGGGTTTAGTTGTAAAAAAAAAAAAATAAAGTTTTGGGTATAGGGGTTAAATTATATGTTTAACTTAAAATGAAACAAAAATAACCTAAAGTAAGAGTTGATTTTCTTTGTTTTAGAGTCATGGTTTTTTTTCACAAAATAAGTCATTTTATGATTTCATATAGAAAAACCATATTTGTTTCATTTATGTATTTCCAACATAAAAATGGTAAATGCTTATTCAAAACTCATTTTACCTTCATTATCAAAAGAATCAAATAAAATAGAAATCACATAAAATAAAAACTTGAGTAGTATTTTTTTTTTTAAATTCTTATTATCAGGTTAACTTAAATACGATAAGTATAATTTTGAATGAAAAATATGGTACGATGAAGGTAAACATTCATATACTTCATTATCAAAAGTAAGTATATATGGAATAAAACTCCATATTCTAAAAAAAAAAACTCCATATTTATACAAAGACAACCTAGTATCTAACTCCCTAGAAATTTTTCGACTTTTCCCACAACCACCAACAAATTTTTCGGCGACCGAAATTTTTTTCCCTTTTTTTTCCTTTCATTTCTTCTACCTCTTTTTTTTTTCCTTTATTTTTTGTTTTTTATATTTTTCTGAATGAAAACGAGAAGAAAGATTATTTTTTTTAAAAAAAAGTCGTCGGTGATCGCCAGAAAAGTGGCCGAAAAAGTTGTCGGTGGTCGCCGGAAAAGTCGTCGGTCGGTCGTCGGTAGGAAAGTCAATGAGTCACTGGGAAGAAGAGAGAAAAGAGTTACTGTAGAGAATGGATAAAGTAATTGGGTGGGTTGAATAGTAATTACTGTAGCAACACGGAGGGGAAAAATAACCAACTCCACCCCTTATTTTTGTTGATGCCCCAAACATTGGATTGGTTATAATAGCCCCCACTATTATAACCAACACAGTGGGCCAAACGACCCCTTAGTGTATCTTGTAAGGATCAGATCCTCAGTACTATACACGAGCTTATAATTCCTTGTTCTCCTAAGATTCTTGAGGACATTTTATTACATTCTAGAGTCCTTACCCTAGATCAAATTGGTATCTACTGACATTCTTTCAGCATACCATATGCCAGGCCTGCCAACTAATCGTCGAGGCACGAGAATTTTGTCTCAAGTTCTCAACCTCTTGAGGCGTCTTAGGACACTGCTCCTGTGACAAATGAATTCCATGTTTGAAAGGTAACCAACCTTTCTCGGAATTCAAATCTTATATCTAGCCAACATTTTTGCTCATATAAGATATTTGAGACAGAGCTAGCAATCTTTGTTTTTGTGATTCCAAACATTTTGGATTCTAAGAACATATGAAGCCTTTCCAACTCTCTTATTTGGAACTAGGCTGCTGGCTTATTTCTAATGTCAGTTTGATGACCTATATCATTCCCAATGAATAGGATATCATTTATATATATACTAAACTAATAAAGCTACTAAATTATTTCTAATTCTCTTGCTGACACAAGACTTGTCAATACTCTGGTCAAAATCATAAGTTTTAATCATGCATTAAATCTTATATTCCAAGATCGAAACCTTCAGTTTAATCCATAATTGGATTGGTTAAGGTTGCAAACCTTTTGCTCTTGATCTTGGACTATGAACCTTTCTGGTCAATACCAGACTGAAATGAAGTACATATACTCTATTTTCAAGATTCATCCTTTTGACTCAATCGTCTTTATCCACGTCATCCATTACCTTACTAAAGGTCAGTGGATCCTCGATATTGTCATCAGGTATGACAATCAGAGTTCTAGTAAACTCACACAGTTTTCATTAGGTTGATTAACAACCCTCCCACTGCATTGAGGCTCTCTTAACAATTGAAAAGGATAGGACAAACTTAATGTGTCAGCTTGATCAACAACCCTTTGTTGAAGAACAAATCTTATTAACAACTCTTTGTTAATATCTTTGTAGCTTTACTATATAATTTACTCAACACTCTCTCACTTCGTGGTTGTGATTTCTAACGTGGCATTCTTTTAAGAAACCATGCATTTGTCCATACAAAGACTTTTCCTTTTGAAAGAAGCATCCATAACTCGTTTCTTTGGAATAACCTACAAATAGGCACAATTTCGAATAAGGTTCTAGTTTTTTCGGGTTTGTCTTTAGCATATATGCAAGACATCCCTAAGTACTGAAACAACATAAACATACTTTTTATGCTTTTTCAAAGTTCAAATGATATTAAAAACATTATTTTGAGTGAACCATATTCGTGTTCTGAAGTTCAATTAGCAGTGCATGTCCCTGGAAAAAACGAGTAAGTGCAACTCATTATCGAATGAACTATGTCTAATAAGGTTCTGTTTATCCTTCCTGATACATCATACTACTATGGTGTGCTAGCTATTGAGAGTTAGGACATGATTCCATGTTCTATCAAATAGACTTGAAATCTAGAGTCCATATACTCTCCACTTTGAACGGATCGAAGTGTTGTTATCGTTTAACCTAATTTGGATCTTATCCTCGACCTTATACTTCTTGAATATTTCAAGAGTTGAAACTTATGATGTATTAGGTAAAGATAGTTATACCTTGAATACTTATCAGTGAAACTGATGAAATATTCATACCCTACTCGTGTCTTTATATTCATTGGTCCAACAAGGATCTGAATGTACGAGTTTTAAGGGTTCTTTGGCACAACAACCCTTTTCCTAGAAAAAGGTCATTTAGTCATCTTACTTTTAAGGCATGACTTGTAGGGAGGTAACATGCATTCCTTTTTATTATAACACTTATAATTAATTACTAATGCATGAACATGCTTTCCTATGGTGGGATTTTAAATCTATATGGTATACTTTATGCATAATCAATTATAATTTAATTATAACATACATTCCTAATGCATAAATAATTAAACACACTAAAGCAGACCGGTTTTAGCATCCAAAAAATCAAACTAAGCTAAATTATTACATAAATAAGTAAATAAATGGTTGAACCGTCTTGGACAGCTCTCGAACCAGCCCTAAACACCTCAAACCAGCTTGAACCATCCATAATATGCTTGAATCGGACCAATTAGCTTGAAAAATGGGTTGAACCGGCCTTGAACAGCTGAATCAGTCGGGCAACGATGAATTGGACCGAGAATGAACCGCCTAAACCGAACCACCACAAAAATTCAAACTCATTTGAATTTCTTCAACAACGTCGCAACGCTGATGAACAGCGTCTCGACGATGTTCATACAGTAGCCCAGTTTTTCCAGATTTCTTCACGCTCTGTTTTTCCGGCTAGCGAACATCACGTCTTCTTTCTTCGATTACAGCTTAAAAACAACTCTAATGACTCCCGAATTTTTACAGACTCTTGCCAAGACATCAAAGCCCATATACATGTAAGCTATTACAATTTAAACCAACAATTGAAAGCTTAATTTGATGCCAAAACCGTAAACATCCAACTTTAGCAACCATGACATTCAACAATTCAAATTCACCCACCAAACTCGAAATTAATGGAAATCAAGTGCCAAAACCACGCTCTGATACCAATTGATGGAGTGAAGAACACTCGAGCGGAAGCATTGACAGATCTTAGGCACCAATTTTCATTAATTTTGAAGATTAAACGCATGCTGGAATTTTATTAAAAACAGAGGAATTCGAACTTATCTCTTGGAGCTCCGAATTCGTTTATTCCTCTTATTGTTTCTCCACACGATCACTTCATGGACGACCACCGAGATCTTCCCCGCTATTCTCTTGCCTTAGAACGGGCTTGTGGGAACCTGAGCATGATGAATTAGGGAGAAATAAGTTGAGAGAAAAATGGGTGTTTCTGCCATGTGAGTTCTCGGTTTTAAGAGCCAATTTCTTCATCTTTTCTACAGCAAGTCTATCCCCCTCATTCCAGCTCATTTTCTCGTCTTTTAAAGACAAGAGACATACAACCAAAATCCATGAATTCAGGACAACTCATGTGAATTGCAAGAGGTGGAGATTTTGGTGTCAACATGTGAATTTTTCTCATGTGCTTAATAAAAGAAAAAATTGAAATTAAAAAATCAATTTCCTAATTTTTCTTTTAATTAAAATTAATACAAAACTATTAATTTTAAGTAAATAATTAATTAAACATTTTAATTAATTAGTTTTAATTTAATATCAAATATTAAACTAAACTATTCCACCAATCCCAACTTATCTCTAAAAACCGACTAATTGAATATGAATTCCAATTCCAATTCAAATCGAAAATCTCGAACGTGGATCCCTATTCGCGTGTGTTGTATTTAAATCACATTTAAGTAACTATATCTCTCTTTTAATATGGTTTAATTCAAGGATTAAACTAAAATACGTTAAGTATATCGTATATAGTTAACGACAACTCCCTTAATCGAATTTGAACGTTTTCAAATTCTTTCATCACTCTGTACTAAGGTTCATCTGTTTGAGCTAGCAGGGGGACCTAATGGACCTACAGATCATGGGCTCTGCTGTGGAGATGGTTTACTCTGAACTTGAGATTGCTGGCGGGTTACACGTTCCATTGTGCCGAGATGTGAGGTTCAGGTGGTGATGATCACCCCGGGGTATGCGTAGGAGCCCTTGACCCCCATCTATCTGAATGATCAGTCTCGGCTCGGGAGGAAGAACAGCGCGCAATCGCACTTTCAAACAATGGGTCGAGGCCACGTGTGAATTCTTTCTAGGAGAGGGGTCTGATCGACATTCTTGACTAACGATTTGAGATTAACCGATTGAACTCTTTCAATCCTAGTTAACCAACATTCATTAACTAACGGGACACTCCACTATAGCCCGTAGCTGAATTACCTTCACTATAGATATATTTCTGTCCACCCGATATAACCATGATCAGTAAGTCAATCCTTCACAGGATGTTCGTAACTATAGTAAGGTCAAAAGTCCATTTTACCCCTATAGCACTTTTTGTTCCTTAAGCCTCCACTGAGTCCCTAATGAACAATTGGTTTGTGGTTCGACCACTAAACCCAAAACCTCTCGGGCCAATGAGAGGGCAACGTGCCTTTGTTCACGTCCCGGAGTCAGCACTTAAGGGAACAACCTCTCTACTTTCCCATTGTCGGGTAGGAGTGAATTCCATCTTGTAGGATTATGTCCCCAGCTATCTACCCGGTCTTATCCCCAAAGTGGTAGGTTGTTGAGTGTCGCTGTTAGGTCACTCTCACCCATGCAAATCAAAGGATAATTGTTGACCGCAAAACGCACGGGTCACAAGTAATATAAAACGATAGGTAATACCGAGTATTGAATCCACAGGGAGGCGAAGTGAAAATTAAGCGAAGCAAGGATTCCTTGAGCACTAAAAATACTTGGGTGAAATAATATTTAGGGACCAGATCATGCAATCAAAGAAATTTAAAAATAAAAACAATTAAAGAGAAAATTTGATCAATCGAGAAAAATAAAATATGGAGAAAGAGTTTTTTAATGGGAATAGGGGTCTTGAAAATCAATTATTAGCTAAACATTCATTATAATTATCCTATCTCATTGCCCAACTAATTATAATCCTAGAATCTTCGTTAATCACGTAGGTTCTCCTGTCGGTCTCCCCTAATTGTAATTAATTCATTTTAACAACCTAAGTGTCCTTAGCGCCATTAAAAATCATTAATTATTACGCTCTGATTCATTTTAGGAATCTAAGTTTAATCAACTAATCTCGTTGTCACGACGGGCAATTAAACTAGTTGCATGGATTACGATCTATCCTAATTTCTCTCCGTCGAGTTTCCATTAAGAATCAGATCAATACACAATTGGCCAGATTGCATAAAGCATTAAGCACATCCATACAAATAATTAGGAAAAAGGGTAAGAGACAGACAATTATAACAACATTTAAACTATAATTTCATTTCAAGACCCCAAATTGGGGTTTAGCTATACATAGCTAAAATATCCAAAAAATTTACAGTGGAAAACATAATTAAGAGCATAATAAAAGGAAAGGAATTGACCGTCGAAAAACCCCTTCACTGATGCTCGGAGTCTCGCCGAACACTCCTTGAGCCTCCTAGGATGCTCCCCAAAATTCCCCAAAATTTTCCCACTAAAGAAAGCTCTAAAAAAGGCTAGAAAGCCTTGAGAGAGGCTCCAAAGGAGCCAAAGGAAGGAAGGAAAGAATGGAGGAAATGGTGATTGATGCTAAAATGAGGCACCAAGGGGCGCCTTATATAGGCTCGGAAAGGGGGTAGCGTCGCGACGCTACTTGGCACAACGTCTCGACGATGTGACGTCATCGGCCTTGCGCCCAAGAAATGGACAGCGTCGCGACGCTGTCCTTACAACGTCTCGACGCTATGCATTTTCCAGAACTTCTAGTTGCGGATTGGGCTTCTTTTTGGGCCTCAACTTCATTTCTTTTGGGCCTTTTTCACATGATTGATCTCTTTTGACTCTCCTTTGACCCAAGCATGGAAATTGGGCTTGAATGACTTCATTTTGGGCACTTTATCCCCAAAATCCATAATTTTGCTCCTAAAGACCAAATGACAAATTACATTAAATATTTTCAATAAAAACACATTTAAAGCACAAAAAAGCCTACTAAATTGGGACTAAAATAGCGACATTTCTGCTCGCTATCAATAATCCCGAATAAACAAGAGTTCATAGTTAGCTCAGGATTAAGATCGAGTTACCTAGGTCATCGCTTGAAATAGTCAGTTTCACAGTAAACAACGTTATAAAGTGAAAGTGACTTATCTCGCGGTCCAGTCTTATACAAACTCTTTTGCATAGGACGCCCCCACTCACATGTCTCTACATGAACGATATAGGATCACATCATTTGTACTAAAATAAAGTGGGCTGCGTCTCATAGTTTTTCCTAGGATAAGGTACCCAATCTTATCCCTATACTATAGACCGTTTTAGGCTATGTACTTGAACCTGATCCATTTTTATGTCACTACATATAGTTCGAGTGTTTCATATCATAGCCATGGATACTAGTTTATTGGATTTGGGTTAATAAATGCACAGTTAAACTAATCTTTCGACAACCAGAAAATGAACTATTTCAGTAACGTTTTATGTATAACTTTGTTACATTTACTATCCACGAGTTTTAGGACATAAACCCCAACATCAAGGACTCCTCTGAGAGTGGGGTGTGGTGTTCCATGCAGTATAGATTGAAACGACTCACGAACTCGTGGTATAGCTCTTCAGGTGCTTGCGCATCGTTGACAATTTTTCTGGTGGCTTCTATCAGCAACGCAATGGGGTGGTACTTCTTTAGGAAAATTCTCCTCATCTCACTCCAAGAAGATACCGACCTTGGAGGCAGAGGGAAGATCCACCTCTTAGCTTCTCCTTCCAATGAGTACGGAAACACCTTCAACTTGAATTGATCTTCAGACATCTCTAGGGGTTTCTTTTTGAATCAACTTGAGAAGAACTCAGATACATGAAAGTAGGCACCTGTTCCTGGCTCACTAGTGCGTCGTCAGCTGAATAGATGGATGTGAGATAAGATGACAAATAAAATAAATAAGAATAAGTCAGCTAACACTTAAGTGCAAGTATACAGTGTCGCACGTAGTAATAAAAAACCTTAGAAGTAGTCCAAGGGTATTGATCCGCCGAGGACTAAACTGAAAATTCATATTTGAATAAGAAACTGCTCAAACGATTGCTCTTGAAAAGGGTAACCAAAGAAAATAAGTTGATTGATTGGGTTTTTGAAAAGATAAATAAAACATGCAAATAAATAACAAAGAATAACAATAATAAACAAACGAGGTGTTCAACATGGATTCATCCCTAAGGTAACAACCATACTCATGCAATACTTAACTTAAGTGTATTTAATGCATTGGGCCAGATTTAACTTCTATTTGACCCTTGTTCCCAAAAACCGTTAGAAGGCTAAACGAGTACCGTTATGCACATTTCTGTGACTTGACTCCGACATAGATAGTTCACGTATGCAACCTATAACCCTATAGTCGATATAGGGTGCCTTAGGCAGCTTGACCTATTCCGCCGAACAATCTCTTTCGAGCTTTTTCTCCTATATCACCTTTATGAGAATCGATATCGTTTATCCCTTTCGAGATCAAACTCACATAACATGCAAAGTCTAAGTGATCAAGTTAAACTCAGCAAGATTAGAGTGATAATCAATAAAGAATTGTAGGATCGTATGACAACACTAGAGGGGAGGTGAATAGAGTTGCTTAATAAAATTTAAATATTTTTGCTAAATTAAAATGAATTGATTTAAACTAAGTAAATTTAATAAGCACTATAAAACATAAAATATGCTAGAAATATTTGAAAATTTTCCTAGGCATGCAATATACTCATAAAAATGAAATAGCGAAAATTAATAGAGTAAAGAGAAAGAGATAACACCAGGAAATTTTATAGTGGTTCGGAAATTCCTACTCCACTCCCCAAGACTCCTTCTTGGGTATTTTACTGCAACGGTTCTCTTACGGGTGAGAACCAAACCGACTATTTTTCCAGGTTCAAGAGTAAACCTTTACCGATCCTTTTACAGGTTCAGGACCCAACCTATACCGATCTTTTTAAACGGGTTCAAGATCAAACCACTACGATTCTTTTAACTGGGTTCAGGATCAAACTGATAGCGAGCATAGCTAGCTATTTTTCTCTAATTAATTAAGTTAGTCTTTTACAATTGTTTGCCCAAATTTATGCATTTTTATGTTTTATTTGTAGGAAGTATGTGTTTGAAGCTTAATTCAGCAATTGGAGTCAAACGAGGTTCAATCCTAAAAAAAAAAAAAAAAAAAAATTCATAGCATCGCGACGCTATCCGCAGATTTTCTATAAATTCCTATTTTCAGCTACGGATTTGGGGAGCCCAATTGGTTAGATTTTAGCCCTAATTTCCACTAGAGACCTTTGGTGGGAGCTAAAGCAAGGCCAAGGAGCAGGAATCAAGCGATTGATGTAGTTTTTATGGCTTTTCTTTCTCTTTCCCTTACCTTTTGTAGTTTTTATGGCTTTTCTTTCAATTAGTGTTTGTAGTTTAAAGACTATGAATTGCTAGTTGTTTGTCTTAGGGATTGATGTAGTTGTTTTAGTTTGTTGGATTGATTTGTGGTATGAATATGCATTTATTTTACCTATGCAATTATGGTTAAATGCTTTTAATTACTTGATCACTAGTTGAATGATTTGAGTGTTGAATCTTGCTCGGGAGAGGGGATTTGGCCTAAGACTTACTTTATTTAATTGCATGACTAAAGTAGACATTCTAAGTTTGTGACGGGATTTGGAATAACTTTAGAAGTTTCTTGAAGAACTAAACTCAAAGCCTTGCATGTTAATGAACTTAGATAGGGATATCAAGTTGATTGCTTGCATGAGAATCAATTATGCTCGGGAGAGATAGTTGTGATAAAAGGTTTCTAGACTTGGTAGAATAATTGCATGTTAAATTCATCCCATTATTTTATGCTTTTTGTTTACACGAAAACACTATATTATTACTTGACCCGTACACTTGCGGTTAGCAATTTGCGTATCACAAACCGCTACAAATCCTTTTTTGGGTTCAGGATTAAACCACTCACTCAATTCCCAAGGTGCACCCACACCTTATTACAATTCCCAATAATAAAAGAATAAAAGAATAAGCTCACAAAATGAAATACCTCTTGAAGGCAAGATACACAAAGTTGAGCACTCTTAAAAAGAAACCTCACAAAATAATAACTTGGCCAATTTAGGAGCAAGGAAGGACAAGAATTTTAGAGTAGTGAGGCTTGAGAGAATAAGACTTTGATAGCTTTTTGGTGTGTGAATGAAGAGTAAAATCAAGTCGAATTTATAGGCGAGGAGGATAAATATTGGCCGTTAGATCAAATTAAAGATGGAGGGTGGAGATTGAATTTAAAATAGAAATGGAAATGATTTGAAATTAAGAGAGGAATTTTGAGAGATTGGAATTATTAAGATTTGGAGAATAAATTAAGGATTTTAAGGATGGATTTTGGAAAGAATTGAGATTTGAATTGGAGGAATTTTGGTGAAATTTTGGATTAAAAAGATATGTGAAAGGGTTAAATTTAAGAGATAATAGGAATTAAAATTAGGATTAAAATGAAGAGAAAAATGGAGGAAATTGATCATTCACATCAGCTGCCACGTTGGATGCCATGTAAGCGCCACGTAGGCTTTTTCTTCCAATCTTCTTTTGCTTGTAACTTTCTTGTTTGAACTCCGATTTGAGTGATTCAAAATGTGTTGGAATCATCTTTCCAAGCTCTACATTATGAACACTTTAAAACACTAAAATCATTAGTAAATTAAAGTTTTTTTTATCATCAAAACATATAGTACGATTGAAGCTCGTAAAGCTAACAAGAATGACATGCATTAAACACAACTTAAGCAAATAAAACACTTTCAAGCCATTAAACCATAAGGGAATTCACCACATTGAACCCCTCAACGAGATTTAGCTACTCATGATGGAATAAAAAGCAAATGAACACATTTTCATTGAAATAATAATGTAAAAAATACAGAATAATGAAAAGATTCAAGAGTTGGAAATAAAGGAGATAGCTAAATATTATGGGTTTTTCTATTTACTCAATCCTTCTAGAGTTCGCTAAGACACTCCATTCTCTCGCTTTTACAAGTGGGAATGGGTGAAACTCTCTACAAACCACAAGGTTTGATGTCTAACTTTCTCTTAGGTTAAATTTGGTCATCTAAGAAGGACCTCGGACATCCCTACTCACTGACGTCGAGCCAGGGTTCTGTCACCACCCTTTTCTTCCAATTGAGTTCTGCTTGAATTTGACTTCGAATATCGAGCTTATATAGTGTAGAAATTAGTTGAGGAGCTGGAAAATAGGTGCTGGAAGGTTGCCCAGTTAGTTTCGGGGTCAAAACAACCGGTTAGGTGCGAAGAAGACTCGTCAACAACGACCCGTGCGTGACTCGGAACGACCTCTGATTTTCCAGAAATGTGGTCGCATTTCAATTTTGCCTTCCCAGAAATGTGGTCGCATTTCTGGGAAATTCCAACTTTTCCTCTGTTTTTCTGCACAACAACAAACTAAGTCAAATTCTCGGAAAATCAAGTCTTTTTAAGCATATTTTGAGCTCGGAAATAGTAAAAGTGACCTAAACACTCAATATTTGACCAAGAAATGAGCTAAATATAAGGGTAAAATAGGTATATTTTTTACCCTTATCATACCCCCAAACTTAACTCATTGCTTGTCCTTAAGCAATTGCCAATCAAAATGTTAGAGATCAACTTTTTAATTGTCAACCAGAACGTGAGAGCTCAATATTAATTGCAAACCAAAACGTTAGAGTTCATGCATAGTAATGAATCATGGTACTAGTATCAACTTTTCATTTCAAATCAAGTGACATGGAATCAAGTAAACATGTTTTTCAGGATCGTTTTCTAAAAAGTTTACCTTTCAGGAGAGGGTTCTACTCTAGTGCCAGTCACAACGTCTGAGTTTCCTAGGCATGAAGATTTCTATTGTTCTTTTTCAAAACAAAACTCTCTTTAATCCATCCTAACCAACATGCTTAAACTACCTAACTTCTACTCATAGAGCCTAGTGTAGTTCTTTTAGTTTAAGAAAACAATCTTTAGGAAAACAAAAGCATATATGAATTACTAGACCTTTTCCATCTCCCCCAAACTTATTTAACTGCTGGTGCTCTTTTTATTCAACTTCTTTTTTCTCCCAATAGCATCCTTGTTGTCATCTTTACCTTCGTTCTAGCTTATCGACACTTTGTGGTGAAGATATGTAGCTACGAGCAAAGTTCACAAATTCGGAGTGATACTCACTTTCCTAGGTAAACCTTTCATGCAGTGGCAAATCATGGGTGTCATGAATGCCCCTGGTTACTTAGTAAACCCTAGGAAGGAGGAGTAACTCTCGGTTCTTTTTCTCTTTTTTTTTTTTTTTTATTTTTTTCATATATACTGAGCACATATTCTTTTCTAGCAGTACAAATTTACAAAAGATATTTACATAGTAAGCATAAAGCGTCCCCCCCCCCCCCACCAAAACTTAAAGGTAGACAATGTCCTCATTGGCTTGTTTTTTAGGCATGGGCTTAACATGAGGCTTTTTGTTTTCAAAACATCAAGGCTAAACTCTCCTAGAGTGTTAGAAAGGTTAAACACGAGGAAGTTTAGACTCTAAGAAAATTTTGTAAAGAAAAAGACAAATGGAAAACCTATGACTAGAAAACAACTCAGTTGAGATGGTGGCACTTTTGAGATAGAACAAAGCTCTAGTTTTCATCATGAAGGGCTTAAAAGAAAACTCCTTTGAAAATATGCTTTTCTTCCAAAACGTTTTAAAGCCATTTTTCTTTAAAGTTGATTTTTTTCCAAAAGGTTCATAGGTAAAGCTAAAAAAATAGCAAGCAGATTTTTTTTCAAGAATAGAATTAAAACCCAAGTTTATTTAATCTAAACTATCTACAAGCTATCTAAACTATCCTATGATCAAAACTATTAACAACTAAATATTTAAAACAAGCAAAAACAACAACTAAACACTAAAAAACAGAATTTAAAACATGCTAAAACTATAAACAAAACATAAAACAACAAACATAAAAAAACAGAAACAACATTATTCACAAAAATTTCAGTCAAAGGGGATTAGAAAACTCCCCTATTCCTCGTCTGAGGAACTCTCTTTCTCATCATTCTCTTCATCTTCTTCTTCATCAGAATCCTCTTCTTCTTGGGGCAGCAGCGACTGAGGGAAATTGGGAAAGACCGTAGCCATGCTTGGGGTGATAGAGAGATAGAACTCTCTAGTAGCTTCATCCCTCTCCTTTGCATACACCCAGTATGTCTTCAGGTTCTCCCTGATTTGATCTAATTGGCGGTAGACAATGCCTAGGGCTTCCGATGCTGGTGAGGGCCCTGTAAAAGGAGTGTGTTGGGATGGAGAGGCTACATTCAGCCCTGTAGGTGGAGTAGTAGTGTGAGATGTAGAGGTTTTGTCTTTCCTTTGGATATTGTTCTGCTGGAGCTTCCCGATCAAGGACAGGTCGATGGTCGACTTGAAGAAGTGTCGCTCCTCGTCCTTGCCTGGAATGATCTTCACCCTTTGGCAGAGCTGGGTGATGAGTGATCTAAAGAAAAGCTTGCCTGCTCGCTTTCTCCCACAGGCTAAAATCTCATCCCTGATAATGCTCCCCACGTTGATCTCCAACCCCTTCATAAGGCAATAGAGTAGCATAACTCTATCCACTGAATTTGTGTTGTCGTGGGTGGTTGGCATCAAACGGTTTTTGATGAAGTGCAGGCACACTACCGATTCTGGCTTTAGATCGCTTGGCACTAGCGACTTCACTTTTGTCTGTGATTCTTTCCATTGAACCCCCTTGTTGGCCACAAGTTTCAAAGCTTCCTTCATTTGCTTGGCCGAAGGGTTCCTTATAACGTCGTTCCCTCTTGGGTTCAAGGGTGCCTTGATCCTGTACACCCTGTTAATATTGACTGAGGAGAAACTGACCATGTTCCCCCTCACCACCGCCATGCTAATACTTTCCTCCCTCAGGCCAGCGTAAAATTCACGAACTAAAGGCACAACAGCCTCCTGAGGGTGAGCACAGAACTCTTGCCACTTGTATTGAGATATGATCCTGCTCACGAACTCTGGCAGTGCTCCTGCTCTGTTAGAGAGTCCTTTTTCATTGAGGAAATCTCTTTTCTTCATGATCTCCATCCGTTCCTGAAAATTAACATCTCTAAATACCTTAGGAAATGGATTTTTGGGAGATGCGACCTTGGGTGATTTGCCCTTTGGCGTGGCGGGTGAGATGGTAGGAGGAACTGTAGGAGAGGCGTCCATGGACCTTGTCCTCGGCCTCTTGACAAAAATTGGGTTATTCTTGTTCTTTGTCCTCCTCTCAGCCTTTATTTCTCCCTTTCTCTTTTTCTCAATGTTATAGAGATAGGGACTTGGTCGCCATCTAGCTCCCTAATCTCTGAATCAGATTCTGTGTCAGAATCAGAATCACTGGAGGTCTCGTCCTCTTCGTCTTCTTTTTCCTCTTCAACCCTCTGCTCTCCCGAAGAGGTGCTATCAACAGTTGGTGGGTCATGTGTGAATAAAGGCTCAAGAAACTCTTCAGCTGTGAAGGTGTTCATATAACACATGCGGAAGCAATTGAAGATCGGAAGCACCTAACTACATCAATTTTACTCCTAAAGCATGCTTGTTCTAAAGAATCCATAACAGAGAGTTAAGAAGAACCAACCTTTTTGCAGCTCAATTGGTGGACCTCCTTAGATTCTTTTCTTCTCAAATCTTCTTAGGACAACCCTTAGAGTCTTCCCTACTATTCACCGGGTCAAGAACGACTTGTGGGAGTCTATAAAGATAGGGATTGGGAAGGGAATGCTTGAAGGATCAAGCTATAGAGGAGTATGTGAAAATGAGAGAGTTTGAGTCCAAATTCCAGCAGCATAACAGTAAGGAAATGACTCTCTTAGGGTTGAATCTGATTCACACCCTACTTATAGAGATATTCCATGCAAGGAGAAGCTCTAAGACACAAGACACATGGTAGTCTAGCAAGCCAAAGTGGATTCTAAGTGTCCAAGTAACAATACATGCAACAATGCATGAGGTGAGTTGTCTTTCCACTTTGAATGATCATGCATAAGTGGGATTCCAACTAAATCCACTAAATTCAATTTGAAATCTGATTTCAAGCTTGAAAATCAATCCCAATTTCAATTCTAAATTGAAATTAATTTCTTGGTAATTAATTAGAAACATTTCCTAATTAATTTGATATGATTAATCCAATTAATCATTGTTACCTTGTGCAATCTCTTATATATGATTCCTAATACATATATAGTATTCAAAAAACTCTTAAATACTTTATCTCTCACTTTATATTTAATTCATAATTATATAATTGTGTCAAAACACAATTTACGATAATACCCTTTTTCCCGATTTTGAACGATTCAAAGAATCCTATCAATATGTTCTAGGCTTTAATCCGATATGAGCTAGTAGGGGGACCTAATGGACCTATAGATCATGGGCTTCAACGATTCGAGGTTAACCGACTAATCTCATTAACCAAACTTAACCAACATTCGTTAACTACCTGGACACTCCACATAGCCCGATAGTTGCACTCCCCTCACTATAGATATATTTCCATCCACTTGATTTAACCATGATTAGTAAGTCGATCCTTCACAGGTTGTTCGTAGCTATAGCTAGGTCAAAAGTCCGTTTCACCCCTATAGTACTTCTAGTTCCTTAAGTCCCACTAATCCTCTAATGAACAATTGGTTTATGGTCCAACCAATAAACCGAGTCCCTCACGGGCCAATGAGAGGACGGGATCCCTTTGTTCAAGCCCCGGAGTCAGCACTTAAGGGAACAACCTCTCTACTATTCCTAATTTGGGTAGGAGTGAATTCCTTCTCGCACGACTATGTCCCCAGCTATCTACCCGTTCCTATCCCTGAAATGGGAGGCTTATTGAGTCGGCGATACTGAGCCACTATCACCTATGCAGATCTAAGGATAAGCCTGAATAAACAGGAGTTCATAGTTAGCTCAGGATTAAGATCGAGTTACCTAGGTCATCACATGAAATAGTCAGTCTCGTCAGTAAACGGTGTTATAAAGCGAGAGCGACTTATTTCTCGGTCTTGGTTTTATGCAAACTCATTGCATAGGATGCCCCCACTCACATGTGTCTACATGGACGATTTAGGATCACATCGTTTATACTATCTATAAAGTGGGTCGCGTCTCATAGTGTCCCCAGAATAAGGCACCCAACCCTATCCCTATACTATAGACCGTTTTACTCGAGCTTGATCCACTTTTACGTCTCTACATAAAGCTCAAGTGTTATCCTATAGCCATGGATCTTAGTTTATTGGATTTGGGTTAAATGTGCAATTTACTTTATTTAGTAATGACTTTACTGAATTAATCTCGATAACGTCTTTATTGAATAATTTTGTTTAACATTCACTATCTACGAGTTTTAGGGAACCAATCCCAACAAGCTGGCTGATCAATAGTGGCCTCAGCTAGGCCTTCTTCAGAATGCGGCCCAGATGCGGTCGCATTCTGGCCTTCATTCTCTACTTCTCTTTCTTTTTCCTTTTCTAAATTTTCTTCAGTTTGCCTCTGTTGGGCCTCTTCCTCTACCCTTCCTTGCAGTGCTTCAACCTCACTTTGAGCCATGTGAAGTGGCTCAAAAGCTACAAGGAAGTCTTCAGCTTCCTTCCTTCTTTTTTCATCATCTTTTACTTTTTCTCTTCTCTTTTTCTCTTCCTCAAGGAGTTGCAATTCCATGGCTGCCCTCCTGAGGTTTTCCTCATATTTTCTCTTTTCCTCAGCTTCCAAGGCCCTCTCGGCCTCTTGCTCTTCTTCTCTCCTTCTTTTCTCTTTCCTTTGCAAACTCGTCTTCCTCAGCCATTTTCGGATTTTCCATCTCTCTCTCCGCTTCAACTTCTTTCAAAGCATCATGTTCAGCCTTGTATCCCTCAACAATCTCAAGGGCCTTTGCCACAGCGTGACGAATTATTCCTTCGAATACGTCCGGAGGCATCCTTGAGGTTTTGAGGGCTTAATCTCTAGTGGCCTTTCAGACACATTTTTCTTAGGGCTCCTCTTTCTTGTGCTGTAAGTAACAACGAGCTTGGTCCTGCAAGATAGAGAAGGGTTTGTTGGGTTTTATGCCATAAAACTCGTAGATAGTAAATGTAACATTTTACCAAACATTAATAAAATAGTTTATTTTGTTTGTATTTAGTAGATATTGTCTTATTAACCCTAATCCAATAAACTAAACATCCTAGGCTGATAGTATGAGGCTTGAACTAGTATGTAGGGACATATGGGGATCAATGTTCAAGATTCAGCCTAAAGGGTTTATTGTATAGGGATAAGGCTAGGTACCTTATCCTGGTGACACTATGGATACGACCCGCTTTGTATTATGATACAAACGTAATGATCCAACGCGATCATGTAGTTGACATACGAGTGGGGCTATCCTATGCAATGAGTTTGCATAAGACCGGACCGTGAAATAGTTAACCACTAACTGTAACACCGTTAGTTGGCTTGGTTTCTATTTCACTAGGATGACCTAGACAACTCAGTCTCAATCCTGAGTGGATTATGGACTCCTGTTCACGAGAGGTTGTCCTTTGATTTGTATGGGTGAGAGTGGCCAGCACGTCGACTCAATAAGCCTACCATTTTGGGGACAATATCGAGTGAGGAGCTGGGAACATAATCACACAAGATGGAATTCACTCCTTCCCGACTCTAGGGTAAGTAGAGGTGTGTTCCCTTAAGTGGTGTCTCCGGGACTTGAACAATGGGCCCAACCCTCTCTATGGCACGATAGGGACTTCTGTTTGTTGGTTGGACCTCAAACAGGTTGTTCATTAGAGGAGCACTGGGGACTTAAGGACAAAGATGTAAACCAGGGGTAAAACGGTAATTTGACCCAGCTGGGATACGAACACACGTGAAGGACTTGTTGGGTTTTATGCCCTAAAACTCGTAGATAGTGAATGTAACCGTTGACCGGATATTAATGAAATAATATTGATATATTTTCCATTAATTGTTATTAGTTATTTTATATATGTCTTTGCCTAATAATAACCCTAATCCAATAAACTAGACATCCAAGGCTGTGGTATGAGTCTTGAATTATATGTAGCGACATATGGGATCATTGTTCAAGAAACAACCTAAAGGGTCTATAGTATAGGGATAAGACTGGGTGCCTTATCCTGGTGACACTATGGATACGACCCACTTTGTATTTGATACAAACGCAGCGATCCAACGCGTTCGTGTAGGAGACATGCGAGTGGGGGTATCCTATGCAATGAGTTTGCATAAGACCGGACCGCGAAATAGTAACCATTAGTTATAACACCGTTAACTAGTTGGTTTTCTATTTCACTAGGACGACCGAGACAACTTAGTCTTAATCCTGAGTTGATTATGGACTCCTGCTCATGAGAGACTGTCCTTTGATTTGTATGGGTGAGAGTGGCCAATACGCCGACTCAATAAGCCTACCACTTTGGGGACAAGATCGAATGGGGAGCTGGGAACATAATCATACAAGATGGAATTCACTCCTTCCCGACTTTAGGGAAGCAGATGAGTGTTCCCTTAAGTGGTTACTCCGAGTCTTGAACAAAGGGCCCTACCCTCTCAATGGCACGAGAGGGTTTTCTGTTTAATGGTTGGACCATAAACAGATTGTTCATTAGAGGAGAATTGGTACTTAAGGAAATAGAGGTGACCCAGGGGTAAAACGGTAATTTGACCCAGCTGGTGTTACGGACACTCGTGAAGGACTAACTAGTCGATATTGGTCTAAGTTCCGTGGACACAGAAAATATGTCTGCAGTGAGAAGAGTGCAACTGTGAGTCTATAGTGGAATGTACACACAGTTAACGAATATTGATTATTGTGGTTAATGAGTTTAACCAATTAATCTCACATCGTTGGAGCTTCTGATCTGCAGGTCCATAAGGTCCCACTGGTAGCTCGTAAAGTAATTTGAGGCAACTAAGTAATTAAATTGAAAATGTTCAATTTACTGAGGGAAATAAATATAATATATATTGATATATTATTATGAGAGAAATTAATATTTGAAGAAGTTCAAATATAAATTTATGGAAGATTGAAAGAATTAATTAATTTAAGTCCTAAAAGTGTTTGGGCAAAATTAATTAATTCAAGGCCGGAAATTAAATATGTGATATTTAATTGGTGGTTAATTAATTAAAGAATTCATTAACCATGAATTAATCAATTATGTAAATAATTAATCACTTAAGGAAGTGATTAATCATTTATGGGAATGATCTAATTACTTATGGAAGAAATTAGTCATTTATGGAAAAGACTAATCAATTGGGGAATTGATTGATCATGATTGATTAATTAAGGAATAAAGATTGAATCAATTTTGGAAAAGATTGATTTAATTTAATATTTTATTCATGGCCTCTCTTCTATAAATAGAACACTAGACCTAATTGGTCATGACACTTGACACTCTTGAAAGACAAGACCTAGAATTCTCTCTAGCCTCCCTCTTAGAGAAAGACTCCCACAAGTCTTTGGCCTCCTAGACTTAGAGACATACCGGTGTAACCTCTGTGGTTATTGTGTCAATCAAAGAAGAATTTCCAGCGAAGAATACCTTGAAGCGGCTGCTGCGTTTTCGCTCGTGGAGCTTCGTTGGCGAAGAACGGTCAAGTCTACAACGGAGGTTTGTAACGGTTCTTCCTCTTTTCTTTAGAAAAGTTTTTTAAAATAAATTTAGATTTATTTTAGCATGTTTAAACCGTTTTTACAGCGGCTTTAAAGTTAGTTTAAAGTTTTGTTTGAGTTTTCGTAACGGTTTTTAATGTTAATTAATATACGACGTAAGGTCCAATCGATGCGCTTCCGCTGCGTGGGGACTTTTATTCCCTTCAATCGGCATCAGAGCCATCGCTGTCCCTATTAATTAATTTTAAAAAGTTGCGATAGGCTCTAATAGGTGGGATTTATGCATATTGTATGTTCGGTTTGCATTGAACTGTTTGGGTTAATTTTATGGCCATAGATTTTATCTTTATGTGATTTTGATCATGTAAGGCCCGGTGTTTCGGGTATTTTATGTAAAATCGAGTCCTATGTAAGTCCGGGTCTAGAATAGGTTTTTATGAGATGAAAATCGAAGGAATCGCCGCTGAAATCGAAGCCAAAACCGAAGAAATCGTTGCTGTTTTGCCCAGATTCTGCCTCCAGACGCAACAGCGTCAGGACGCTCCTTCAACAGCGTCTCGCGCTCAGTAAGGAAAGCACACAGCGTCGGGACGCTACCTCAACAGCGTCTCGACGCTGTCTCGATTACGCAGGCGCCAGATATGGAAAACGCACAGCGTCGGGACGCTAATCTACACAGCGTCTCGACGCTGTCACGATGGAGGCGCGCACTAGGGTTTCAACAGGCGCGGTTCAAGCAAGGACGGTCCGATTCGGACCGGTTCGGCTGGGCTGGGACCTATTTGGTCCGGTTCAGCCAATTTTTGGCATGGTTCGTGATTTTGGAGGCCGATTCGAGGTGGTTCGGGGCGGTTCGTGCTGTCTAGGCCAATTCCGGAGCTGTACATGGATTTTTTAGGATAGAATTTAGCTAAATTAATGTAATTTAATGCTTTATTTTATCCTAGGGGCCAAAATTAACCGGTTCAATTGCTATTTATATGCTTTATGGATGTCATATAGATTATTTAATCCCACCTTAGGTTATAAACATGCTCATGCATTTTTTTATATATTATAAATTGTTATAATGTATGTTTAAATGCATGGATTTGTTTTCATATTTTTAATATAAGTGTATATTAATTATATGAAAAATTGGAAAGCATGAAGCATGTCATTACTTAAATTAAATATAAATAGTTATGTTTAATGTGATGAATGAAGCATGCTTGATTGATTTTCTTGATTGGCTTATAATTTTTATAATAAAAGAAAATCAAAATTGCATGAAGCATGAAACATCCATAGTTAATAATATAATTGTTATATTATTCATGCAATTAATGTGGCTTAATTATTCAATTTGAATGAGATTGTTGAATGAATTAAACCCTAGATTCTTGATTATAGGATTAATCATTAAAATTTGAAATAGTTCTTTAATATTAATGATTAGAAACCGTCAATCTATAATCAAGATTTGCATGCAAACATAAGATCATAGGATAAATTGAATTAATTTTAAATTGTTTAAAATTAATTAGACCTAGATCGATTTCTAATAGGATTAGAATCTTTTCTTACTTAGAATTAAAAATAGTTTTAATTTACTAAGTAGGAAAAACATTGCTATGATTATAAGGGAACTCCACCGGTAATGTTCTGTCTAAGGCTGGGGGTATTTAAGTTGACGGTTTACGGAACACCTCCTACCTGGGAACTGACCTGGAATACCGGAGTTGAATTAATCATAGTTAAATGTTAGCATGCAATGTCACTAGGTTTATTAAAAGTGTTTAATGCACCTAGATCTTTAGAGTAAAGACCTTACATTACTGAGGTTATAAGGGAACTCTCTCGGTAAAGTTCTGTCTAAGGTTGGGGGTATTTAAGTTGACGGTTTACGGAACACCTCCTACCTGGGAACTAACCGGATTGAGTTGAATTAACCATAGTAATGTTGACTTGCAATGTTGGGTTTATTAAAAGAAGTTTAATTCACCCAAAAGATTGCAGTTGAATCCTTTCCATAATTGTTATAATAGGATCAGACTTAGATAGATTGACTTAGCCGAATACTATCTAAGTTAAACAACCCTATATTAACCTTAGGACATTTTCAGTGGGAGGAAAATTACAAAACGAGATTTAAATCAAGTTTTGCTCCTACGTCCCTATATTCACAACGTGAGATTCATGCTCGACTTCGAGTCGCCCTAGGAGCGGCCTCCCTTCGGAAAGTGTTTGCATGGATCAATATCAAGGTGAATGGGAAAAATGTCTAGAGTAAGTGGGAGCGGGACACGTGTCAACGTATCCCTCGGTCTCCGCCCATAGTTCACACCGTGAGAGTCCTATGATCCGCCTGCAGGTTGCCCTGGCGCATCCATCCCTTCGGAGGGCCTGGTCATAGGATTCGGAACATCGTGAACTCCTGAAAAGGATAGGAGCTCTTAGGCTAATCACCAACAGTTGTCTTTCCCTTCGGTAGCCTGTTGGTGCGTGCCTCTGAGATCTGAAAGTGGGAGGGTTACACTTACGAGGATGAGTTAAAAGTGTTAACAAATCCTTGACCGAACAACGGTGGCTAATGTCTATAGGAATATGAGTTATTCTGGAATTAGAATTAGCTGAGAACTGTCTCATTTCAAAGGAGGAGTACCTGATCACCCTTCGGTGGCTGATATTCTAAACCTCTGAAACGTCGTTGCAAAACTAAATCAATAGTTTTAGGGTTCTGTGATTGTCTGTTTTGCTAAATTGATTGGATTGTGTGCAATTGTTTGCTTGTATGATGGGTTAAGCCAAAGATAACTAATACGGTCATTGTTTGTTTAAATTTCAGCAATGTCTTCCTCAATTGTCTCTCTGCTTAAAAATGAGAAATTAACCGGCGAAAATTATGCTACGTGGAAATTGAACCTGAATACGATTCTTGTTGTCGATGATCTGCGGTTCGTCTTAACGGAGGATTGTCCTCCAGCCCCTGCTCGTAATGCATCCCAGGCAGTTAAGGATGCTTATGACCGCTGGACAAAGGCCAATGATAAGACTCGCGTCTATATCTTAGCCAGCTTATCTGAAGTTTTGGCTAAAAGGCATGAGAGCATGGTAACAGCGAGGGAGATTATGAACTCTCTCCAGGAGATGTTTGGACAACCGTCCTACCAACTCCACCATGACGCTCTCAAATACGTTTATAGCTGTCGCATGAAAGAGGGCACGTCTGTTCGGGAGCATGTCCTGGATATGATGGTCCAATTCAACGTGGCAGAGGCAAACGGGGCGGTCATAGATGAGCGTAGTCAGGTTGCATTCATCTTAGAATCTCTTCCGAAGAGTTTTCTACAGTTTCGAAGCAATGCAATGATGAATAAAATAACATTCAACCTGACTAGCCTCCTTAATGAGCTACAGCTCTATCAGTCTCTTCTTAAGAACAAGGGACAGATAGAAGGAGAGGCAAACGTTGTTCACTCCAAAAGAAAGTTCGAGAAGGGTTCATCCTCTGGAACTAAATCTGTAGCCACTTCTTCAAAGAAAACGAAGAAGAAAGGAAACAAGGGGAAAGCTCCCAGTACTGCTGCTAAAAGCAAGGGAAAAGCCAAAGCTGTGGCAGACAAGGGCAAGTGTTTTCACTGCAATGTAGATGGACATTGGAAGAGAAACTGCCCAAAGTACCTTGCTGAGAAAAAGAAGGAAAAGGAAGGTAAATTTGATTTACTTGTTTTAGAAACATGCCTGGTAGAACATGATGAGTTTACCTGGATACTTGATTCAGGAGCAACTAATCATGTTTGCTCTTCTTTTCAGGAAAATAGTTCCTTTCGGCAGTTGAACGATGGAGAAATGACACTCAGGGTCGGAACTGGAGAAGTCATTTCAGCTAAAGCAGTGGGAGCTGCGAAGTTATTTTTTAGAAATAGATTCTTACTTTTAGAAAGTTTGTTAATCGTTCCCAAGATTAAGAGGAACTTAATTTCTATTTCATGTTTGATTGAACAATCGTATACAGTTACTTTTGATATGAATGAAGCGTTCATTTATAAAAATGGTATACTCATTTGTTCAGCAAAATTGGAAAATAACTTGTATGTTTTAAGACCAACCGAAAACAAAGCACTTTTAAATCACGAATTATTTAAAACTGCTGAAACTCAAAGTAAAAGGAAAAAGATTTCTCCATCAAGTAACAATACTCATCTTTGGCATCTTAGACTTGGTCATATAAACATCGATAGGATCGGTCGTTTGGTAAAGAATGGACTTCTAAGCAAGTTAGAAGATGATTCACTACCACCTTGTGAATCTTGTCTCGAGGGAAAAATGACCAAAAGACCCTTTACTGGAAAAGGTTACAGAGCCAAAGAACCCTTAGAGTTAATACATTCGGATCTATGTGGTCCAATGAATGTAAAAGCTCGAGGAGGGTACGAATATTTCATCTCATTTATAGATGATTATTCAAGATATGGTTACTTATACCTAATGGGACATAAGTCTGAAGCCCTTGAAAAGTTTAAGGAGTTTAAGGCTGAAGTTGAAAACCTATTAGGTAAATCTATTAAAGTACTTCGATCTGATCGAGGAGGGGAGTATATGGATCAAAGATTCCAGGACTATATGATAGAACATGGAATCCAATCTCAACTCTCAGCCCCTGGTACACCCCAGCAGAATGGTGTGTCAGAAAGGAGAAATAGAACCTTGTTAGACATGGTTCGATCAATGATGAGCTATGCTCAATTGCCTAGCTCGTTTTGGGGGTATGCAGTGGAGACTGCAGTATACATCTTGAACAATGTTCCCTCGAAAAGTGTTTCTGAAACACCTTTCGAGTTATGGAAGGGGCGTAAACCTAGTTTGCATCACTTTCGCATTTGGGGTTGTCCTGCACACGTGCTTGTGACAAATCCTAAGAAACTGGAACCTCGTTCAAAACTATGCCAATTTGTTGGTTACCCTAAAGAAACGAGAGGTGGTTATTTCTACGACCCACAAGAAAATAAGGTGATTGTATCGACAAACGCCACTTTCTTAGAGGAAGACCACATGAGAGATCATAAACCACGAAGCAAAATAATATTAGGAGAAGCTACTGAAGAATCATCAAGAGTTGTTGATGAAGTTGGACCTTCAACAAGGGTTGATGAAGGAACTAGTTCTTCAGATCCATCCCGTCCATCTCAAACGTTGGGAATGCCTCGACGCAGTGGGAGGGTTGTGTTACAACCTGATCGCTACTTGGGTTTAACTGAAACTCAGGTTGTCATACCTAATGATGGCATTGAGGATCCATTGTCTTATCGACAGGCAATGAATGACGGAGATGAGGATGAATGGGTCAAAGCCATGAACCTGGAAATGGAGTCAATGTACTCCAATTCTGTATGGGAACTTGCAGATCTACCATATGGGGTAAAACCCATAGGGTGCAAATGGATCTATAAGAGAAAAAGAGATGCAGCTGGAAAGGTACAGACCTTCAAAGCTAGACTAGTGGCAAAGGGTTATACCCAAAAGGAGGGGGTTGACTATGAGGAAACCTTTTCTCCTGTAGCCATGTTAAAGTCCATAAGAATTCTTTTATCCATTGCCACATATTATGACTATGAAATATGGCAAATGGACGTCAAGACTGCCTTTCTGAATGGTAATCTTGAGGAGAATATCTTTATGTCTCAACCCGAAGGGTTCATAGCCCAAGGTCAGGAACAAAAGGTTTGTAAGCTAAATCGATCCATTTATGGATTGAAACAAGCATCCAGATCATGGAACATTAGATTTGATACTGCAATCAAATCTTTTGGCTTTGACCAAAACGTTGATGAGCCTTGTGTATACAAGAAAGTCAACAAAAGGAAAGTAGCTTTTCTAATACTTTATGTAGACGATATCCTACTCATTGGGAATGATGTAGGATACCTCACTGACATTAAGAAATGGCTAGCTGCCCAATTCCAAATGAAAGATCTGGGAGAGGCTCAATATGTTCTGGGAATCCAAATCATTAGGGATCGTAAGAACAAAACGCTAGCTCTGTCTCAAGCAACGTATATTGACAAGATGTTGTCTCGATATTCGATGCAAAACTCCAAGAAGGGACTCCTACCCTTCAGACATGGGGTACACCTGTCTAAGGAACAATCTCCTAAGACACCTCAAGAAGTTGAGAACATGAGACACATTCCCTACGCCTCAGCTGTGGGCAGCTTAATGTATGCTATGCTCTGCACTAGGCCTGACATATGTTATGCAGTGGGAGTAGTCAGTAGGTATCAGTCTAATCCAGGGTTGGACCACTGGGGAGCGGTTAAGAATATACTCAAGTATCTTCGGAGAACGAGGGACTACATGCTTGTGTATGGAGCTAAGGATTTGATTCTTACTGGATACACTGATTCTGACTTTCAAGCTGATAAGGATTCTAGGAAATCCACATCAGGGTCAGTATTCACCCTCAATGGAGGAGCAGTAGTGTGGAGAAGCATCAAACAAGGATGCATAGCAGACTCAACCATGGAGGCTGAGTATGTAGCAGCTTGCGAAGCAGCTAAGGAGGCAGTATGGCTCAGAAAGTTCTTGACTGATTTGGAAGTAGTTCCGAATATGAACGTGCCCATAACACTATACTGTGACAACAGTGGGGCTGTAGCCAACTCAAAAGAACCTCGTAGCCACAAACGGGGTAAACACATCGAGAGGAAGTATCACCTGATACGGGAGATTGTGCAAAGAGGAGATGTGATCGTCACTAAGATCGCCTCGGAGCACAACATCGCTGATCCATTTACAAAGGCTCTCACGGCTAAAGTGTTTGAGGGTCATCTAGAAGGTCTAGGTCTACGAGATATGTATGCCATCTAATCTAGGGCAAGTGGGAGAAATGTATAATGGGTATAAGGATGCCCTAGTTCATTGTATTTCCAGCTTTAGATTATTGCATTTACATCCCACTAACTAAGTGTTTTAGTTCAAGTGGGAGTTTGTTGGGTTTTATGCCCTAAAACTCGTAGATAGTGAATGTAACCGTTGACCGGATATTAATGAAATAATATTGATATATTTTCCATTAATTGTTATTAGTTATTTTATATATGTCTTTGCCTAATAATAACCCTAATCCAATAAACTAGACATCCAAGGCTGTGATATGAGTCTTGAACTATATGTAGCGACATATGGGATCATTGTTCAAGAAACAGCCTAAAGGGTCTATAGTATAGGGATAAGACTGGGTGCCTTATCCTGGTGACACTATGGATACGGCCCACTTTGTATTTGATACAAACGCAGCGATCCAACGCGTTCGTGTAGGAGACATGCGAGTGGGGGTATCCTATGCAATGAGTTTGCATAAGACCGGACCGCGAAATAGTAACCATTAGTTATAACACCGTTAACTAGTTGGTTTTCTATTTCACTAGGACGACCGAGACAACTTAGTCTTAATCCTGAGTTGATTATGGACTCCTGCTCATGAGAGACTGTCCTTTGATTTGTATGGGTGAGAGTGGCCAATACGCCGACTCAATAAGCCTACCACTTTGGGGACAAGATCGAATGGGGAGCTGGGAACATAATCATACAAGATGGAATTCACTCCTTCCCGACTTTAGGGAAGCAGATGAGTGTTCCCTTAAGTGGTTACTCCGAGTCTTGAACAAAGGGCCCTACCCTCTCAATGGCACGAGAGGGTTTTCTGTTTAATGGTTGGACCATAAACAGATTGTTCATTAGAGGAGAATTGGTACTTAAGGAAATAGAGGTGACCCAGGGGTAAAACGGTAATTTGACCCAGCTGGTGTTACGGACACTCGTGAAGGACTAACTAGTCGATATTGGTCTAAGTTCCGTGGACACAGAAAATATGTCTGCAGTGAGAAGAGTGCAACTGTGAGTCTATAGTGGAATGTACACACAGTTAACGAATATTGATTATTGTGGTTAATGAGTTTAACCAATTAATCTCACATCGTTGGAGCTTCTGATCTGCAGGTCCATAAGGTCCCACTGGTAGCTCGTAAAGTAATTTGAGGCAACTAAGTAATTAAATTGAAAATGTTCAATTTACTGAGGGAAATAAATATAATATATATTGATATATTATTATGAGAGAAATTAATATTTGAAGAAGTTCAAATATAAATTTATGGAAGATTGAAAGAATTAATTAATTTAAGTCCTAAAAGTGTTTGGGCAAAATTAATTAATTCAAGGCCGAAAATTAAATATGTGATATTTAATTGGTGGTTAATTAATTAAAGAATTCATTAACCATGAATTAATCAATTATGTAAATAATTAATCACTTAAGGAAGTGATTAATCATTTATGGGAATGATCTAATTACTTATGGAAGAAATTAGTCATTTATGGAAAAGACTAATCAATTGGGGAATTGATTGATCATGATTGATTAATTAAGGAATAAAGATTGAATCAATTTTGGAAAAGATTGATTTAATTGAATATTTTATTCATGGCCTCTCTTCTATAAATAGAACACTAGACCTAATTGGTCATGACACTTGACACTCTTGAAAGACAAGACCTAGAATTCTCTCTAGCCTCCCTCTTAGAGAAAGACTCCCACAAGTCTTTGGCCTCCTAGACTTAGAGACATACCGGTGTAACCTCTGTGGTTATTGTGTCAATCAAAGAAGAATTTCCAGCGAAGAATACCTTGAAGCGGCTGCTGCGTTTTCGTTCGTGGAGCTTCGTTGGCGAAGAACGGTCAAGTCTACAACGGAGGTTTGTAACGGTTCTTCCTCTTTTCTTTAGAAAAGTTTTAAAAATAAATTTAGATTTATTTTAGCATGTTTAAACCGATTTTACAGCGGCTTTAAAGTTAGTTTAAAGTTTTGTTTGAGTTTTCGTAACGGTTTTTAATGTTAATTAATATACGGCGTAAGGTCCAATCGATGCGCTTCCGCTGCGTGGGGACTTTTATTCCCTTCAGGACTGACTTGTAGTATTGGTCGATATCCGTGGACACAGAAATATTCTACAGTGAGAAGAGTGTAGCTGAAGGCCTTTAGTGGAGTGACCCACAGTTAACGAATGGAGACTAACTTGGTTAATGAGTTTAAGCCGATTAGTCTTCGTATCGTTGGAGCTTCTGATCTATAGGTCCATTAGGTCCCACTGGTAGCTCGTAAAAAGACTTGAAGCAAAAAAATATAAATTGTAAATTGAAAATGTTCAATTTATTTGGGGAATCGTATAATATATATTGATACATTATAATATAAAGTTTATGAAACTTTATAATATAACTTTTAAATTAATTTCAAAAAATTAATTATTGAGAGAAAATATTTGAAAGAGTTCAAATAAATTTAATATGAATTGGATTCATATTAATTTTAATAAAATCCCTAAGATTAAATATATGATATTTAATTGGGTAATTAATTAATTATGTAATTAATTAATTATTTATTAAAATTAGAGACCTTTTCCTATTAGGAAAGAAAATATTTGAAAGAGTTCAAATAAATTTAATATGAATTGGATTCATATTAATTTTAATTTTAATAAAATCCCTAAGATTAAATATATGATATTTAATTGAGAAATTAATTAATTATGGACTTAATTAATTATTTATTAAAATTAGAGACAATTTCCTATTAGGAAAAGGTCTTCCTTTTCCTATTAGGAAAAAGGTCTTGGCCTTTACCTATATATAGAACCCCTAGGGTGGGGTGAAAGGCATCCCATTGTCTCTCCTTCTCTTAGAGATCTCTCCCAAAAGATTCCCACAAGTCTCCTACTTCAAGAAGTCTTAGAGATATATTGGTGTAGCCGATTGGTGGTGTTCGCACAAGAGGGTTGCTGCGTTTTCAATCTTATTGGCAAGAAAAGGCGAATTGATCAAGGTTTTCTACAAAAGTAAGTTTTCTATGAAATCCTTGATCACTAGGATCAATCTAGTTGATTTTTAGCATGTTTATAGCCTATGTACAACCCATTAAATATAGATTTATTGCTGTAATATTTTGAAAATTGTATTGGTATTTCAATTAGAATCTAAGACTCTGAGTAGGTTCGATAATACTTTCCACTACGTGGGGCTTTTATCCCTTCAGGGTTAGTTGAAGGTTCGGAGACCTTACCCATTCAAGCTTCTCCTTGCCGAGAGCTTCCAGCTGCCTTGGTGGCTTTGTCTTCATCTTGCCTATTCCCTTCTTCTTCAAGGGCAACTTGTCTCTGGGCACCCATCTCACAGATCATCGCAAACCATTCTCGCGATCGTTTTCTAAACTGTTGAGTGGCGGGTTCTTGGGTTTGGTGGACAACAGTGGCGCGCGTGAACCGTCTCGGCGTAGATGAACTCGGCATCTCCCTCGAACTAGCCAGCATTGTCGAAGAGGATGGAGTTGGAGCGTTGAGCGCTTGGTTCACGACCGCCAGCGAGAATCCTGTGGGTCTCGTCCTTCGCGTGCCTTGCATGGGCGTTTCGAGGTTCTCCTTTTGCCGGTGGTTACTTGCCTCAGCTTTGTGGGTTGCTTGAGCACTCTGAGAACAAGTGTTCTTGCTTGAGGATGATGATCCTTGAGTGTTCTTCATCTTCTTGCTTGTGGGTCTTGCAGTTTCACGATGGAGAATATGGAGAGTTTTGAGATTTTGACTTGAATGCAAAGAGTTGAGAGTTTGGTGAAAGGAAAAGAGCTTAAGTCAAGCTATTTATACTTTTCCAATTAGGTCATGTGCAAGTCAAAGAAAAATCGTGACTCCCCACTTATTCTTAAAAATGCGATCGCATTTTCAAATGCACTGGGGAGAAATGCGGTCGCATTTCACCCAGTTTTTCTGCTTTCACTTTTCTGACTTTTTCATTTTCCTTTGCTTTCTCCCTTTCTCTGAAACACTCATAAACAAGTTAGAAAGCTCATATGATCAATCATGATTTATTTTATAATTTTTCATTTTTCATTTTAAAAAGAATTAAGGAATTGTTTTGATCAATTCAACTTCCAGGTAAGTCCCCAGGTAGAGGTGTTCCCTACGGTAAGCTTAAATACCTCAACCTAGACAAGACTTTCCTTAGACAAAGTTCCCTCTTGATAAAAAATCATTTATTCAAAACAAACTCTCAATTTTTCTCAATTTTTCTACTTTTATTTTAACACTAGACAGGGCACAAAATAACATGGACTTTTCAAAACTCCCAGGTAAATCCCCAGGAAAAGGTGTTCCCAATGGTCATCTTAAGTACCGTTCCTAGACAGGATTTTCCTAGACAGAGTCGTTACTCTTGTCCATATTTTTTTGAGCTCTTGTCTAGATTATTATTCTATAGATCCAGATAATATACAAAAATTAGTTCAAGGTGTAGAAGTCATACCAAATCAATCACGGAGACATGGGCTTCCTCATCCTCGAAGCCTCTTCCCCAATATGGTTTTATCCTTTGTCGCTTTATGGTTTGACTGATTTCTTCAACTTCAATCATTTTCCCACCTTTTTCGTTTAATTCTTCATGTCCAAGTACATCCTCCAAGGTTTCTCTTCTTACTATTTCCTGCAAAGTAGATTGGGAGAGTTCATAATTTTCATCAATCATAGAACATTCTTCGAAATCTCCAGGGTACTTCATTGCATTCATCACATTAAACGTGACTTGCTGATCATTGACCCTCATGGTCAATTCTCCTTTCTGTATATCTATTAAAGTTCTGCCAGTGGCTAGGAACGGTCGTCCTAAGATGGTTGACACATCTTTGTCAGCTTCACAGTCTAAAATGATAAAATCTGCAGGGAAAACAAACTTGTCAACTTTAACCAATACATCTTCAATCTTTCCAATGGGGTGTGTAAGCGATCGGTCTGCCAACTGGAAAGTCACAGTTGTAGGTCGTGCTTCACCTATCCCTAACTGTTTAAAAACCGAATATGGCATTAAGTTGATGCTTGCTCCTAAGTCGCACAGAGCTCTGCCTACATCCCTGCCTCCGATAGAGCATGGAATAGTAAAGCTTCCTGGATCTTTAATCTTGGGATGGATCTCGTTCTTGACTAATGCACTAGAACATTCCGTGAGTGTAACAGTTTCTTATTCTCCCAACCTTCTCTTTTTTGACAATATCTTTTAGGAACATCACATATGTAGGCATTTGTTCAAGTGCCTCTACTAATGGTATGTTGATGTGTAACTGCTTCAATACATCTAAAAACTTCTTGAACTGTACATCTTGTGATGCATGTTTGAATCTCTGAGGGTACGGAGGAGGTGGCCTGTAATCTGGGTCTATCACAAATTTCTGTGGTTTTGCGGTCACATTTCCTTGTTTTTTCTCCCATTTTGATTTTTCATCTTTTTCTACCAAGGCTTCAGGCTCCTTGGTCTTTTCTACTTTATCTTCTTTATTCTCGGAAATATCTATGGTAATGTCTAACTTCTTTTCACAAATCTTTTCTTGAGTTTCAACTAGGATCTCTGCTTCTTGACTTCCTGGATATTTTGGTCCATCGTATTCTAATCCACTTCTTAGGGTCATTGCCTTGCATTGTTCCTTGCCTTCTCTGTGAGGGATCTCGGTTTTGCTAGGCAACGTCCCTTGAGGTCTATTCTTAATCTCCTGAGCAATTTGTCCAAGCTGAACTTCCAAATTCCTCACTGCAGCATCGTTCCTTGCCATGTACTCCTTCAAAAGGGTCTCTAGATTTGACTCTTGGTTCTGCACTAGAACTTGTTGGAAATTTTTCTGCGACTGTTGTTGTGTAGGCTGCTTACCAAATTGGTGAGTGTTGGAATTACTTGACCTGACTTGTCCTCCCACAGAAAAATTCGGATGCTGTCTCCATCCTAGGTTGTACGTGGCCGAGTAAGGATTCCATCTATTTTGGTTCTGATTTCCTTGTGGACCTACATAAAAAACAGATGCAGGGTTTAGTGGACAACTATCAGCGATGTGCTCCTCACCACATATCTCACAACAGAGAGAAGAAACAACATTGGCATGGGCTATGTTTGCTTGATTGTTCATGGTCATGCCCATCATCATGCTATGAATGGCCTTGATCTAGGCTTGCATCGTTGAGTTAGCCTCTGTTTCCACTGCTTTCATGGATTTTTCAAAATGGTTGTTGCTTCATTTTCTCCCCAATGTCGGTTATTGGTGACTATGGTGTCTAGAATAGCATGCACCTCATTAGCAGACTTTTTCAGAAAAGATCCGTTTGCAGATGCGTTTACTAGTTCCTTTGAAGCATGGTCTAACCCACTGTAAAAATGCTCCAAAATAATGCAAGCAGGCAGTCCATGGTGTGGACACTTCCAAACCAGCCTTTGGAATCTTTCCCTGAAGGGAATAAAAGTCCCCAGGCAGCGGAAGCGCATCGATTGGACCTTACGCCGTATATTAATTAACATTAAAATACCGTTACGAAAACTCAATTAAACTTTAAAACCCTTTTAAAGCTGCTGGAAAATTGGTTTAAATATGCTTAAAAATAAATCTAAATTTATTTTCATGCTTTTCTAAAGAAAAAAGGGAAAGAACCGTCACATACCTTCGTTGAAGACTTGACCGTTCTTCGCCAACGATGCTCCACGAACGAAAACGCAGCAGCCACCTTTGTTTTTCTTCGCTGGAAATTCCTTCTTTGAATGACACAATAACCACAGAGGTTACACCGGTATGTCTCTAAGTCTAGAAAGCAAAAGACTTGTGGGAGACTTTCTCTAAGAGGGAGGCTAGAGAGAATTCTAGGTCTTGTCTTTCAAGAGTGTCAAGTGTCATGACCAATTAGGTCTAGTGTTCTATTTATAGAAGAGAGGTCATGAATAAAATATTCAATTAAATCAATCTTTTCCAAAATTGATTCAATCTTATTCCTTAATTAATCAATGATGATCAATCAATTCCATAATTGATTAATCTTTTCCACAAATGACTAATTACTTCCATAAGTGATTAGATCATTTCCATAAATGATTAATCACTTCCTTAAGTGATTAATTATTTCCATAATTGATTAATTCTCGGTTAATGAATTCTTTAATTAATTAACCACCAATTAAATATGACATATTTAATTTCCGGCCTAGAATTAATTAATTTGTCCAAACACATTTTAGGCCTTAAATTAATTAATTCATTATTTGAACTCTTTCAAACTTCCATAAATTTATATTTGAACTTTTCAAATATTAATTTCTCTCATAATAATATATCAATATATATTATATTTGTTTCCCTTAATAAATCGAACATTTTCAATTTACTTTTATTACTTAGTTGCCTCAAATTACTTTATGAGCTACCAGTGGGACCTAACGGACCTGCAGATCAGAAGCTCCAACGATGTGAGATTAATTGGTCAAACTCATTAACCACATTAATCAATATTCGTTAACTGTGTGTACATTCCACTATAGACTCACAGTTGCACTCTTCTCACTGCATACATATTTTCTGTGTCCACGGATCTAGACCAATATCGACTAGTTAGTCCTTCACGAGTGTCCGTAACACCAGCTGGGTCAAATTACCGTTTTACCCCTGGGTTACCTCTATTTCCTGAAGTACCAATTCTCCTCTAATGAACAACCTGTTTGTGGTCCAACCATCAAACAGAAAACCCTCTCGTGCCATTGAGAGGGTAGGGCCCTTTGTTCAAGACTCGAAGTAACCACTTAAGGGAACACTCATCTACTTCCCTAAAGTCGGGAAGGAGTGAATTCCATCTTGTACGATTATTTTCCCAGCTCCCCATTCGGTCTTGTCCCCAAAGTGGTAGGCTTATTGAGTCGGCGTATTGGCCACTCTCACCCATACAAATCAAAGGACAATCTCTCATGAGCAGGAGTCCATAATCAACTCAGAATTAAGACTAAGTTGTCTAGGTCGTCCTAGTGAAATAGAAAACCAACTAGTTAACGGTGTTATAACCAGTGGTTATTATTTCGCGATCCGGTCTTATGCAAACTCATTGCATAGGATACCCCCACTCGCATGTCTCCTACACGAACGCGTTTGATTGCAGCGTTTGTATCAAATACAAAGTGGGTCGTATCCATAGTGTCATTAGGATAAGACACCCAGTCTTATCCCTATACTATAGACCATTTAGGCTGTTTCTTGAACAATGATCCCATATGTCGCTACATATTGTTCAAGACTCATATTACAACCTTAGATGTCTAGTTTATTGGATTAGGGTTATTATTAGGCAAAGACAAATATAAAATAACTAACAACAATTAATGGAAAAATATATCAATATTATTTCATTAATATCCGGTCAACGGTTACATTCACTATCTACGAGTTTTAGGGCATAAAACCCAACATTCCCAAGCTGCATCCAAAGGTTCATTGTAAGACTGTCTGAAAGCAATGATTTCTGCTCTGTACTTGGCATTTTTATTGGAGGGAAAGAACTTCTCCAAAAATTTCTCTGCCAAATCATTGTAAGAGGTGATGGAGTTCGGAGAAAATGAATCCAACCAGGCTTCAGCATCTCCCTGCAAAGAAAACGGAAAAAGTTTTAACTTCAAAATATCTTCCGGCACTCCTGTGACTTTAAAAGAATTGCAAGCTCTAAAAAATAGCTTAATATGCTTATGTGTATCCTCATTTGGAAGTCTAGAGAATTGGCCCATTGTATTCAACATCTGGAACATCACTGGTTTAAGTTCAAACTATGGAGCATCAATCGGTGGCTCCAAAATTCCTGGATTTAATGTCTGGAAAACTGGTAAAGCATAATCCCTTATTGCTCGGTTGCGATCTTCCGCAATGTAAATCGAATTTTCCTGTTGTGGCACCGGTGGAACTGGAGGAACAGGAGGAATTCTCCCGCCATTCTACTCCCTTCCACGAACTTGTGGATCAACTTGAGGTTCGACTCCAGGAGGTTCCATTGGAAACTCTTGTATGTAAGATGCTTCCTCTAGAAATTCCCGTGCGCTCAACTCTTGTTGCTCCTTCTTTCGTCTGTGTTCCTTCCTTCGACGACGAAAAGTTCGTTCTATCTCTGGATCAATGTCAAGGAGTGGATACCCCTTGGTCATGCACTAACTCCAACCTGCAAAAGAAAAACAAATGCAAACCAAAGTCAAATTCCCTTTGAGACAGAAATGCGGTCGCAATCTGATCGCAATTTCAACAAAAAATCTGGTTTCACTTTTGGTCCTCAGCAATGGTGCCAAAAACTTGTGCGTCGTCAGCTGAATAGATGGATGTGAGATAAGATGATAAATAAAATAAATAAGAATAATTCAGCTAACACTTAAGTGCAAGTATACACTATCACACGTAGTAATAAAAAACCCTTAGAAGTACTCCAAGGATATCGATCCCAGGAGGAATAAACTGGAAATTTAGATTTGAATAAGAAACTGCTCAAACGATTGCTCTTGAAAAGGGTAACCAAAGAAAATAAGTTGATTGATTGGTTTTTTGAAAAGATAAATAAAACATGCAAATAAATAACAAAGAATAACAATAATAAACAAACGAGGTGTTCAACATGGATTCATCCCTAAGGTAACAACCATACTCATGCAATACTTAACTTAAGTGTATTTAATGCATTGGGTCAGATTTAACTTCTATTTGGCCCTTATTCCCAAAAACCTTTAGAAGACTAAGCGAGTACCGTTATGCACATTTATGTGACTCAAATCCTACATAGATAGTTCACGAATGCCCTATAGTCGATATAGAGTGCCTTAGGCAGCTTGACCTATACCGCCGAACAATCTCTTTCGAGCTTTTTCTCCTATATCACCTTTATGAGAAACGATATCGTTTGTCCCTTTCGAGATCAAACTCACATAGCATGCAAAGTCTAAGTGATCAAGTTAAACTCAACAAGATTAGAGTGATAATCAATAAAGAATGACATAGATTAAACACAACTTAAGCAAATAAAACACTTTCAAGTCATTAAACCATAAGGGAATTCACCACATTGAACCCCTCAACGGGATTTAGCTACCATGATAGGATAAAAAGCAAATGAACACATTTTCTTTGAAATAATAATGTAAAGAATACAGAATAATGAAAAGATTCAAGAGCTGGAAATAAAGGAGATAGCTAAATATTATGGGTTTTTCTATTTACTCAATCCTTCTAGAGTTCGCTAAGACACTCCACTCTCTCGCTTTTACAAGTGGGAATGGGTGAAACTCTCTACAAACCACAAGGTTTGATGTCTAACTCTCTCTTAGGTTAGAATTTGGTCATCTAAGAAGGACCTCGGGCATCCCTACTCATTGGCGTCGAGTCAGGGTTCTGTCACCACCCTTTTCTTCCAAGTGAGTTCTGCTTGAATTTGACTTTGAATCCTAAGCTTATATAGTGTAGAAATTGGTTGAGGAGCTGCAAAATAGGTGCTAGAAGATTGCCCAGTCAGTTTCGGGGTCAAAACAACCGATTAGGTGCGAAGAAAACTCGTCAACAACGATCCGCGAGCGAATCGGAACGACCTCTGATTTTCCAGAAATGCGGTCGCATTTCAATTTTGCCTTCCTAGAAATGCGGTCGCATTTTTGGGAAATTCCAACTTTTCCTCTGTTTTTCTGCACATCAACAAACTAAGTCAAATTCTCTTAAAATCAAGTTTTTTTAAGCATAAATGAGTAGAATTTGACAAAAGTGATTCTCAACACCCTAACTTATCAAATTAACATATTTTGAGCTCGAAAATAGTAAAATTGACCTAAACACTCAATATTTGACCAAGAAATGAGCTAAGTATACGGGTAAAATAGGTATATTTTTGACCTTTATCACTCACCACAAAAGGAAGGAACTAAGAAAATAAATTCAGATAGGGAGACAAAATTAAATTCTTCGTGATTTATGCAATAGGGGGTGGAGGATAATTGGGAGCTAAAAAGTTGTCTTGCACTACACTCTCGACCCTCTCTATCCAAGAGGACAGGAGACCGAGAGCTTACCGGATATCCATGAAGCTCGATGCCTTTCCTTGTTTCTTGGCAAGGGGAGTTTGCTCTTGTAAAGATTTGTCACTGGATCTGTAAGGAACAAACTAACACAAGTGACAAGAAAAAGGTGAAAAACACAAAATTAATTAGAAATAAACACTGTGTTCCCCAGAAACGGTGCCAATTTGACCGAGCTTCTTTGTCGAGCTCCACGTGTCAAGGCAAATTTACATTCACAAGCGTGGGCGCGTCGGTGTCGCGAGGCTCGTATCAAAACAAATTTACATTCACCAGCTTTGATTTGTACGGGTGAGAGTGGTCTGCACGCCGACTCAATAAGCCTACCATTTTGGGGACAAGACTGAGTGGGGAGCTGAGAACATAATCGTACAAGATGGAATTCACTCCTTGAGATGTGTTCCCTTAAGTGGTGTCTCCGGGTCTTGAACAATGGGCCCTACCATCTCAATGGCACGAGAGGGTTTTCTGTTTGATTGTTGGACCACAAACATGTTGTTCATTAGAGGAGAACTGGTACTTAAGGAAATAGAAGTAACCTAGGGGTAAAACGGTAATTTGACCCAGGTGGTGTTACAGACACTCGTGAAAACTAGTCGTTATTGGTCTATATCCGTGGACACAGAAAATATGTCTGCAGTGAAAGAAGTGCCACTGTGAGTCTGTAGTGGAAGGTACACACAGTTAATAAATATTGATTAAATTTGGTTAATGAGTTTGACCAATTAATCTCACATCATTGGAGCTTTTGATCTGCATGTCCATTAGGTCCCACTGGTAGCTCATAAAGTAATTTGAGGCAACTAAGTAATAAATGTAAATTGAAAGTGTTCAATTTACTAAGGGAAACAATATAATATATATTGATATATTATTATGAGAGAAATTAATATTTGAAGAAATTCAAATATTAATATAAATTTGAGTCACATTAAATTTATGGAAGTTTGAAAGAGTTCAAATATGAATTAATTAATTTTAAGGCATAAAATCTATTTGGGCAAATTAATTAATTTAAGGTTGGAAATTAAATATGTGATATTTAATTGGTGGTTAATTAATTAAAGAATTAATTAATCGGAAATTAATCAATTATGGAAATAATTAATCACTTAAGGAAGTGATTAATCATTTATGGAAATGATCTAATCACTTATGAAAGTAATTAGTCATTTGTGGAAAAGATTAATCAATTATGGAATTGATTGATCTTGGATTGATTAAATAAGGAATAAGATTGAATCAATTTTGGAAAAGATTGATTTAATTAAATAGTTTATTCATGGTCACTCTTCTATAAATAGAACACTAGACCTAATTGGTTTAGTAGCCCTCTTGCTCTTAGACTCACAAGACAAGACCCTAGAATTCTCTCTAGCCTCCCTCTTAGAGAAAGACTCCCACAACTGAGGCGTAGGGAGTGTGTCTCATATCCTCAACTTCTTCAGGTGTCTTAGTGCAGGGATTAAAGCCCTAGCGCAACGAAAACGATCAATAACCATACTATGTTTTACTCAAGAAAAACACACATAAATCATGCTGCAAAACTGTATAAAACATGCTTTAATAGACTCTAAACATGCTGCAAAACTGTATAAAACATGCTTTAATAGACAGAAAAACACAAAGATCTAAACTATAATGGATCCTATTGATCCGGGATCAAGAATACTCACTTTAGAAGTCGTTCTCGAATTTTTCGCCAACAAATCCTCGTCGAATCCGAAAATTCCAATAGCAAGAACGTATCCTTTTGATGCTGCAAATCGCTCACGAACACCACCACGTAGTTACACCGGTATTCTCCTTAGGATAGATGTTGAGCGGCTTGTGGGAACCCAAAAAATTCCAAGATGATAGGGAGAATTTTGGCCTCTGTGAATTCTTGGAAACTCAGAGAATTTTTCAGAGAGAGAGAGGAGTTTTCTACGTGAGAATGAGTGGGAGAGAAACTCTTGGAACTTCCCAAAAATGAATTACCGATTAAAGAAAAACCACCCACTCCCTTAAGAAAAGGTTGTTCACGCGTGTAGGGTTAGAGAGGTGGTTTTGATTGATCAGTTTTTCAACTGATCAGTTAATTAATAATAGATAATTAAATTAAATTAATATTTAATTCAATTATCACTACATAAAACATTTTTATGCACATATTCCACTTAACCCAAAGTTTTAATTTAACTTAATTAAATCAAACATTTAATTAAATTAAATAAAAAAACAAAATTAATTAATTCACTAATTAATTAATAATACAATTAAATATCATATATTTAATTACAATCCTCTCATCTATACTATAGAATTAATGTGCATCCAATGAACATTAATTATAACCTATAGTTTTAATATGAATCCAATTCATATTCTTTAAACTTAATATTCGAACACTTTCGAAGATGCAACTCCCCTTAGAAATTTTTCTCAACACCCTAAATGAGCTACCGGTGGGACCTAATGGACCTACAGATCAGAAGCTCCAATGACATGAGATTAATTGGCTAGACTCATTAACCAAGTTAATCAATGTTCGTTAACTGTGGTTCACTCCACTAAAGAACCATAGCTGCACTCTTCTCACTGCAGATATATTTCTGTGTCCACGGATATCGACCGTCAACAGCATGTTAGCCCTTCACGTGTGTTCGTACCCCAGCTAGGTCAATTATCGTTTTATCCCTGGGCTACCTCTTGGTCCTTAAGTACTAGTGCTCCTCTAATGAACAACCTGTTTGAGGTCCAAACAAAAAACATAAATCTCTCTCGTGCCATAAAGAGGGTAGGGCCCATTGTTCAAGACTCGGAGACACCACTTAAGGGAACACACCTCTACTTACCCTAATACCGGGAATGAATGGATTCCATCTTGTAAGACTATGTTCCCAGCTCCCCACTCGGTTTTGTCTCCAAAATGGTAGGCTTATTCAGTCGGCGATCAGGCCACTCTCACCCGTACAAATCAAAGGACAATCCCTCATGGATAGGAGTCCATAATCCACTCAGGATTAAGGCTAAGTTGCCTAGGTCATCCTAATGAAATAGAAACCGAGCTAACTAACGGTGTTACAGTTAGTGGTTAACTATTTCGCGGTCCGGTCTTTGTGCAAACTCATTGCACAGGATATCCCCACTCGCATGTCAACTCCACGAATGCGTTTGATCATCGCGTTTGTATCAATAAACAAAGCAGGCCATATCCATAGTGTCACCAGGATAAGGTACCCAACCTTATCCCTATACTACAGACCCTTTAGGCTAAAACTTGAACATTGATCCCCGTATGTCCCCACATGCTAGTTCAAGCCTCATTCTATTAGCCTTGGATGTTTAGTTTATTGGATTAGGGTTGATAAGACAAGATATAATACAAACATTGAATAATACATCACTTTTATTAATGTTCGGTCAAATGTACATTTACTATCTACGAGTTTTAGGGAATAAAACCCAACAAACTCCCACTTGAACTAACACTCAAGTTTAAGGGAAAATATATACAATATAATCCAAAGCTGGAAATGGTACATGTATGTTGTACATTACATGAAAGGTAAATATACAAAATACAATAAACTAGGGCATCCTCACACCCATTACACATCTCCCACTTGCCCTAGATTACGCTATATACATGTCTTGCAGACCTAGACTTTCTAGATGACCCTCGAACACTTTAGTCGAGAGGGCCTTCATAAACGGATCAGCAATGTTGTGCTCGGAAGCGATCTTGGTCACGACCACATCTCCTCTTTGCACAATCTCTCGAATCAGATGATACTTCCTCTCTATGTGTTTACCTCGTTTGTGGCTGTGAGGTTCCTTTGAATTGGCTACAGCCCCACTGTTGTCACAGTATAACATAATGGGCAAGTTCATATTTGGAACGACTTCCAAATCTGTCAAGAACTTCCTTAGCCAAACAGCTTCCTGATGTGCAATTTGCTTACCGCAAGTGTACGGGTCAAGTTATAATATAGTAAATGTAAATTCGAATGTCGTCCTCTGGATTGGTGTCTAGCCAATTTTAATTACCGAAAATATTCTTGGCCGATTTTATTTAGGGAATAAAATTGGATGAGAATATAATTAAATCAAACACAAAACTCATGCAAAAAGTGACAATCTAATGGGAAGAATTTGCCTTAGGGATTTGATTTCACCAATTGGAGTTATGGATTAATAAACCAATTGACAAATACTATGATTCATAAATCTTGGCAACTAAAATCACACATATCTCTCCCGAGCATACATGATTCTCCCATATGCAATTGAACCCGATATCCCTATCTAAATCCAATAAACATACAAGGCAATAAGGCTAACCTTTATGACAATTTCTAGAATTAACCTTAATCTCCCGATTTTTAGATAAATTCTAGTTATGCATATTGATTACTAATTTAAATCCTCTCTCCCGAGTTAGATTCAAATATAAACATCAATCAATTTATGGCAGTAAATCGAAAGCATTAAGGATACAACATATGCATAAATGAAATCGATAGGATAAAAATAGTAAATCAATCCAGAACGTGCCCAACGGCTACATCAATCCCTAAGAGTTTAAGCCTAGCTACTCATACACAACGTTACAATATAGCAAGAGTCTAAAAACAACCATCAAACTATCTAAAATAAGGGAAAAGAGAATTAAACTCGTTGTAGGCCGAGACCGAACGTCCCCGTCACGATCCCCACGAGCAATGGGTTGATTTCCAACTCGCCTCCTTTGCTTCAGCTCAAGAATGCCCAGTTTCTGCTCTATTGTCGGCTCCAAAATGTCCCAAAACGAAGTCCCCAAATAACCTAGCCGAAAGGATGCTTAAATAGCAGATTTTTCGTCGTAGCATCGAGACGCTATTAAGACAGCGTCTCGACGCTGCCTCTTGTACGCGCGTGTCTGGAAAAGGAAACGCGGTAGTGTCGGGACGCTTCCTATCACAGCGTCGAGACGCTGTGCGTCTGCCGCGTATTCTAATTAAGGAAACGTAGCGTCGAGACGCTCCAAGAGTGGCATCTCGACGCTAATGGGTAGAATGCCCTCTCTTGGCTCCTTGTTACTTGAATCTTTTCGGTTCTTTGACATCTTTTCACGTCCCGAACACCCGATTAACTCTTATTCCACGTTTTAACTCTAATCAACGCTTTCCTACAAAATAAACAATTAAGTGCAATAAAATGACCAATAATCATCAAAGACTAGCTAAATTTAATAAGTAAAGATAGCTAGCTATGCTCGCTATCAAATACCCCCAAACTTAAGCTTTTGCTAGTCCTCGAGCAAACTACAAATCAAACATACAATGGAAGAATGGATGTAACAATCATAACTCAATCCTCAAGGCTCAAAAGTCAATAACCAAGCAGGCAAGAGATATGCACACAAGGACCAATGAGGGAGACAAATTAAAATTTTTCCAAAATTAACTTGCACAAGCGAGATCTAACTCAACAAGATCAGACTCTACTAGCCCGGGATTGGATTATTAAACTCTCAGCTCATCTTCCCTCTACACTGGCACTAAGGTTTCACTAATGAGTTAATGGAACAAATTAGTTTGTTTTTCTCCATACTTAGGTGCCTTCAATTAACAATTAAATTAAGCATGTATATGTGGCACTAGCTTTCACACACCTATTGCAGGGACCCTTAACCTGAGTTTTCTCTGGTTGGCCTAACTGATCACAACAGGGGTAGCTCTTTTTGCCTTAATCTTTATTAACCATTGCATATTGCGCGCATAAGTCATGACTATTTTCTTTTTAAACTATAACAACAAAAATGATTTTTCTTTATGAACATGATAAGCAGATATTCTTTTCTTTTCTCCTAAGCAAGATCAAACATGCTAATTTGCAAAAAATTAACTCTTTAGCTCTACCCTACAGCTATCAAGGTGACAACAAGCATATGAACCTAATAATTCGCTCCTAAGCATTCAAATTCAAATCTAGCCAAGATAAATACTCTACTCATGCAAGCCATCTCCTAGAAAAATTTTAAAAAGTCTCCCTTTTTGGGCACTCATGCTTACAACTCATCACAAGCTTGAAAATTGACATGAAAGCTTATCCTAGGACATCATAATCATGCAAAAGTAGCATCCAGAAAACAACCTTATGCATAATTCAAAGAAAGCTCACAACTATAGCCCAAACTCAGATGCTCAAGGGCTCCACAAACATGCTAATCCACCCCCAAACTTAAAACATGCATTGTCCTCAATGTATAAAGAAAATAAGGCATAACAAGCATGAGAACAATAAAAGAATGAGAGGAGTGAATAATACTGGCTTGGAATGATGATGACTCCTTGACTGAGTGCTTGGAAGCTTGAAAGCAAAGGAGAGACTGAAAACAAGACCTACAAAATAGACACAAACAATAAATAAAACTCAAAAGAAAGAAATAACTAACTCACTTGGGTTGCCTCCCATAAGCGCTTGTTTAACGTCATTAGCTCGACGTGTTGACCAAATATGCATCAGGGTGGTCTCCTGTCAGATTTTCCATCACTGGTGCTCTTCCTAGCACCTCTCCTGTAGCCCACCATCATTGTATCTGATGTGTTCTTGGGGTCCTCAAAAGCTTTTAAAACTTCCTTCTCCTGTTGGACTCTTATGATTAGCTCCCTGTGTTCAATATCAATTATAACCCTCCCTGTAGCAAGGAATGGTCTCCCTAATATGATAGGCATAGCCTGATTCTCTTTAATATCTAGCACAAAGAAATCAACAGGAAGGAAAAATCTACCTACTTTAATCAGAATATTCTCAACAATCCCATATGGACTAACCACAGATTGGTCAGCCAACTGAAGTCTAACAGAGGTAGATTTTATTTCTCCTATATTAAGCTTTTTGCATAGAGATAATGGAATAATGTTTATGCTAGCCCCTAGATCACATAGTGCTCTACAAGAATAAGTACCAAAATTACAAGGAATAGTAAAACTCCCTGGATCAGTAAATTTCTCTGGTACTGTCTGCTGAACATGAGCACTGCATGTTGATGCTAAATATACAGTCTCCAACTGCTTTTCCTTTTTCTTCTTGTTGAGCAATTCCTTCATGAATTTTATGTAATGAGGCATCTGCTCCAGAGCATCTGAAAAAGGAATATTAACATGCAAACCCATAGAAGCATCTAAAAATTTGTCAAACTTAACCTTAGAATTTTTCTTTTTCTTTGATTTAGGAACTAAAACAGTAGGAGAAGGGATAGAAGGCTCAGGATTAAGCTTTTCAGCTTCGTTTGAGGCGGTGCCTTCTTCAACTCCTCTAGTGAGTTCCTCTGGTTCAATAGTCTCCTCTTTCTTAGCTAATTTAGTCTCCTCCTCATAATGCACAGATATGGCCTTGCAGTACTCCATTGAAGGTTTATCTTGCTCAGCTGGGGCTTTACCTTTATTCATGGTGTTGACAACACTTACCAATTGTCCCAGCTGAGTCTCTATGTTCTTAATGGCTGCAGAATGGCCATTGACAGTGTTGTTTATGGCAATCACAGCTTCCTCAAGCTTGGTTGACCTTTTACTTGATTATGCAATAAAAGCTCCAACAAGATCTTCTAAAGATTGTTTACCTTCTTGTTTAGGAGTGAAGCCAGGAGGATTTAAAACATTCTTATTATTAGCATAGGAAAAATTCTCATGATTTCTTTTGCTAGGGTGATAATGTGTAGGTGTGGAATTATTATTATACCCCCTAGAATTATAATTCAAAACCTACTAAACCTGCTCGAGATTTTTCGCCTGAGTCTGGGATGCAAGGGCAGCTGCCGACTCAATTGATTGAGCATTCCCTGAACCTGAAAACTTTAAAAATGCATTAGCCAAGGAAGACATCTGAGCCTGAAGTGCACTTACGTTGTCAACCTCGAACACTCCAGCAGCAATCTTTTTGGGTCCCGACCGCTCAGATGGCCACTAATAGCTGTTGGTGGCCATATCCTCTAACAAAGTCCTAGCACTCTCAACAGTCTTGGACAACAGAGTCCCACCTGCAGCTGCATCAACAATAGTTTTCGTGCTAGGAGTTAATCCATTGTAAAATAATTGAACCTGTAGCCAGTTAGGGTATTCGTGCTGAGGGCACTTCCTTAGCAGCTCTTTAAATCTCTCCCAAGCCTCGAACAGTTGCTCATCAAATTGTTGCTGGAATGTCCCAATTTCGGTCCTCAGCTTGACCGTCTTGGCAGGAGGAAAGAACTTCTTTAAGAATGCCTGGACCAAAGCATCCCAAGTGGTAATGCTCCCAAGTGGAATAGATTGTAACAAGTCTCTCGCTTTGTCCTGCAACGAAAAGGGAAATAAACGTAAGCGAATGGCATCTTCAGAAACACCATTTAACTTTACCATCCCACAAATGTCTAGGAAGGATTTTAGATGAGAATTTGGATCCTCCATGGGCGACCCCCTGTAGGCACAGTCTCAAGCCATCTGAATGAGACCTGTTTTCAACTCAAAATTATTAGCATTAATTGGGGCATAAACAATCCCTGACTATTGCTCTTGAAAGATCGGCTGAAAATAGTCCCTGATGGGCTTAGGTTCCTCAGGATTAGGATTGGCCATTTGGATGTTTTCTTGATTTACCCTTCGAAGTCTATTGAAAGTTCTTTCGATCTCTGGATCTAAGGGAACTAAGGCCAATTCCCTAACCTTTCACATGCACAATCTAACCTAACCTAAAAAAGGAAAATAAAAGAAAAGAAAGAAAGTGAATTAGGAAAGAAACAAGAAAAGGAAAATAAAGAATCTAAATAGGGAAAATATAATAATAAAAAAAGGAAACAAAATAGCCTAATATGGAATGCAAAAAAATATGGCAAAAATCAAATAAGGAAACTAACAATTAAGGAAAAACTACTCTAAAAAGAAAAAAACTAAAAAATCTAACAATGGAAAAATCAAACAAAAATGGAAACGAAAATATAAATATGGGAATCAATCAACAAAGGAAAAAAAATGCAAACTACGAAAAAAACAAAAATAACAAAAAATCACAAAAAAAAATATAAAATACACCCTAAACTAAGACCAGACAATTTTTCTACCATATTAAAATTGACTAAATATGCCAATCCCCGGCAATGGCGCCAAAAACTTGATGTGCAATTTGCTTACCGCAAGTGTACGGGTCAATTTATAATATAGTGAATGTAAATTCGAATGTCGTCCTTTGGATTGGTGTCTAGCCAATTTTAATTACCGAAAATATTCTTGGCCGATTTTATTTAGGGAATCAAATTGGATGAGAATATAATTAAATCAAACACAAAACTCATGCAAAAAGTGACAATCTAATGGGAAGAATTTGCCTTAGGGATTTGATTTCACCAATTGGAGTTATGGATTAATAAACGAATTGACAAATACTATGATTCATAAATCTTGGCAACTAAAATCACACATATCTCTCCCGAGCATACATGATTCTCCCATATGCAATTGAACCCGATATCCCTATCTAAATCCAATAAACATACAAGGCAATAAGGCTAACCTTTATGACAATTTCTAGAATTAACCTTAATCTCCCGATTTTAAGATAAATTCTAGTTATGCATACTGATTACTAATTTAAATCCTCTCTCCCGAGTTAGATCCAAATATAAACATCAATCAATTTATGGCCGGTAAATCAAAAGCATTAAGGATACAACATATGCATAAATGAAATCGATAGCATAAAAACAGTAAATCAATCCAGAATGTGCCCAACGGCTACATCAATCCCTAAGAGTTTAAGCCTAGCTACTCATACACAACGTTACAATATAGCAAGAGTCTAAAAACAGCCATCAAACTATCTAAAATAAGGGAAAAAAGAATTAAACTCGTTGTAGGCCGAGACCGAGCGTCCCCGTCACGATCCCCACGAACAATGGGTTGATTTCCAACTCGCCTCCTTTGCTTCAGCTCAAGAATGCCCAGTTTCTGCTCTATTGTCGGCTCCAAAATGTCCCAAAACGAAGTCCCAAAATAACCTAGCCGAAAGGATGCTTAAATAGCAGATTTTTCGTCGTAGCGTCGAGACGCTATTAAGACAGCGTCTTGACGCTGCCTCTTGTACGCGCGTGTCTGGAAAAGGAAATGCGGTAGCGTCGGGACGCTTCCTATCACAGTGTCGAGACGCTGTGAGTCTGCCGCGTATTCTAATTAAGGAAACGTAGCGTCGAGACGCTCCAAGAGTGGCGTCTCGACGCTAATGGGCAGAATGCCATCTCTTGGCTCCTTGTTACTTGAATCTTTTCGGTTCTTTGGCATCTTTTCACGTCCCAAACACCCGATTAACTCTTATTCCACGTTTTAACTCTAATCAACGCTTTCCTACAAAATAAACAATTAAGTGCAATAAAATGGCCAATAATCATCAAAGACTAGCAAAATTTAATAAGTAAAGATAGCTAGCTATGCTCGCTATCACTTCCTTAGCTGCTTTACAAGCAGCTACATACTCAACCTCCATCGTGGAGTTTGCTATGCATCCTTGCTTTATACTTCTCCAAACTACAGCTCCCCCATTAAGGGTGAAAACTGATCCTGACGTGGATTTCCTAGAATCCTTGTCAGTTTGGAAGTCAGAGTCGGTGTATCCAGTAAGAACTAACTCTTTAGTCCCAAATACCAGCATGTAGTCCCTCGTTCTCCTAAGATACTTGAGGATTCCTTTTATGCGGTCCAGTGGTCTAACCCTGGATTTGACTGATATCTGCTGACGATCCCTACAGCATAACAGATGTCAGGCCTCGTGCAGAGCATGGCATACATTAAGCTACCCACTACAGAGGCGTAGGGAATCCGTCTCATATCCTCAACCTCTTGAGGTGTCTTAGGAGACTGTTCCTTAGACAGGTGAACCCCATGCCTGAAAGGCAACAAGCCCTTCTTGGAGTTCTGCATCGAATATCGGGCCAACATCTTGTCGATATACATTGCTTGAGACAGAGCTAGCGTTTTGATCTTTCTATCCCGAATAATCTGGATGCCAAGAACATACTGGGCCTCACCCAAATCTTTCATTTGGAATTTAGCTGCTAGCCATTCTTTTACGTCAGATAGATACCCTACATCATTTCCAATGAGTAGGATGTCGTCAACATAAAGTACGAGGAAAGCTACTTTATTCTTGTTGATTTTCTTGTATACACAAGGCTCATCAACATTCTGGTCAAAGCCAAAAGATTTGATCGCTGTATCAAATATGATATTCCAAGATCTGGAGGCCTGTTTCAACCCATAAATGGATCGATTCAGTTTACAAACATTTTGCTCCTGACCTTAGGTTATGAACCCTTCGGGCTGAGACATAAAAATACTCTCGTCAAGGTTGCCATTCAAAAAAGTTGTCTTGACATCCATTTTCCATATTTCATAGTCATAAAACGTGGCAATGGATAAGATAATTCTTATGGACTTAAGCATAGCAACTGGAGAATAGGTTTCTTCATAGTCTACCCCTTCTCGTTGGGTATAACCCTTTGCTACAAGTCTTGCTTTGAAAGTTTGTACTTTCCCAGCAGCATCTCTTTTCCTCTTATAGATCCATTTACACCCAATGGGTTTGACCCCTTCAGGTAGATCCACAAGTTCCCAAACTTGATTGAAGTACATAGACTCCATTTCAAGGTCCATGGCTTTGACCCACTCGTCCTTATCTACATCATTCATTGCCTGACGATAAGACAATGGATCTTCTACGCCGTCATCAGGTATGACTACTTGTGTTTCGGTTAAACCCAAGTAGCGGTTAGGTTGTATTACAATCCTCCCACTGCGTCGAAGCTCTCCCACTACGTGAGGAGGACTAGATTGACGAGAAGAACTGGATTCTCCAACAACTCCTGTTGAAGGACCAGGTTCATCAACAACCCTTCTTGGTCCTTCTGTAGCTTCTCCTAATACTAACTTACTTCGTGGTCTATGATCTCGAATGTGGTCTTCCTCCAAGAAAGTTGCATTTTTCGATACAAATACTTTATTATCTTGAGGGTCGTAGAAAAGACCACCTCTCGTTTCTTTCGGGTATCCAACAAATTGGCATATTCTAGTACGCGGTTCCAATTTCTTAGGATTAGTCACTAACACATGTGCAGGACAACCCCAGATACGGAAGTAACGCAAACTAGGTTTACGCCCCCTCCATAACTCAAAAGGAGTTTCAGAAACACTTTTTGAGGGAACGCTGTTAAGAATATGTACGACAGTCTTTACTGCATACCCCCAAAACGAGCTAGGCAATTGAACATAGCTCATCATAGATCGAACCATGTCTAACAAGGTTCTATTTCTCCTTTCTGATACACCATTCTGCTGAGGTGTACCAGGTGCTGAGAGTTGAGATTGGATTCCATGTTCTATCATATAGTCCTAGAATCTTTGATCCAAATACTCTCCCCTCGATCTGATCGAAGTGTTTTAATTGTTATACCCAACAGGTTTTCTACCTCAGCCTTAAACTCTTTGAACTTTTCAAGAGCCTTAGACTTATGGCCCATCAGGTATAAGTAACCGTATCGAGAATAATCATCTATAAAAGAGATGAAATATTCAAAACCACCTCGAGCCTTTACATTCATTGGACCACAAAGATCCGAATGTATCAGTTCAAGTGGTACTTTGGCCCTATAACCTTTTCCAGTAAAAGGCCTCTTGGTCATTTTACCCTCGAGACACGATTCACATGGTGGTAAAGATGTATCTTCTATATCAGTTAGAAGTCCATTTTTAACCAAACGATCGATTCGATCGATGTTAATATGACCGAGACGAAGGTGCCAAAGATACGTATTGTTACTTAGAGGAGAAATCTTTTGCCTTTTGTTTTGCGTTTCAGCTGTTTTAAACATTTCATGACTTAAAATAGCCTTAGCGTCAGTTGGTCTTAACACAAATAAATTATTTTCACGCTTAGCTGAACAAACATAAATTCCATTCCGAGAAATCAAAGCTTCATTAAGCAAGAATGAAATAGTGTAACTTTGTTCAAGTAAAGCAGAAACAGAAATAAGATTCCTTTTAATTCTAGGAACCAAATACAAGTCCTCTAAAATTAAATACTTATTCCTAAAAGATAATTTTGCAGCTCCCACTACACGAGCTGAAACGACCTCTCCTGTTCCAACCTTGAGAGTCATTTCACCATCTGCCAGCTGTTGGAAATGATTTCCCTGAAAAGAAGAGCAAACATGATTAGTGGCTCCCGAATCCAGTATCCAGGCAAGCTCATCATGTTCAACAAGAAAAGTCTCTAATACAAGTAAATCGAATTTACCTTATTTTTCTCTCTTCTTCTCAGCGAGGTAACGGGGACAGTTGCGCTTCCAATGACCATCTGCATTGCAGTGGAAGCATCTGCCTTTGTCGGCCACGACCTTGGCCTTGCCCTTACCTTGCACAGCTTGCGCAGGAGCCTTCCCCTTGTCTCCCTTCCTCTTCCGTATTTGCTTCGATGAAGAAGCATGAGGTACATATTTAGTCCCTGAGGATGAACCCTTCAGGAACTTCTTTTTGGAATGGGCCACATTGGCCTCTCCTTTTACCACATTTTTGCCTTTGCTTTTCTGCAAGGACTCATAAATCTGTAACTCCGAGAGGAGGGTAGTCAGGTTGAACTGAGTCTTATTCATGTTCGCGATCGTCCTGAAAGATAAATAGCTCGCTGGAAGCGAGTGAAGGATGAATGCAATCTGACTGCGCTCGCAGACTACCCCGCCATTTGCCTCAGCAATATTGAACTGGTTAATCATGTCCAGGACATGTTCCTAAACAGACTGACCCTCTTGCATCTTGGCATTGAAGACAAACATCTCATATAGGGAATTCATAATCTCCCTGGCAGTTTCCACGTTTACGTAACGCTTGGCCAACACTTCAGACAAGCTGACCAGTATATAGACTTTGACCTTTTCATTGGCCTTAGTCCAACGTTCATGGGCATCCTTTACTGCCTGAGCGGCAGTGCGAGGGGGAACGGGAGGACATTCCTCCATTAAGACGAACCTTAGATCCTCTACCACGAGAATGGTATTTAGATTCGATTTCCATTGAGGAAAATTTTCGCCCGTTAGTTGTTCGTTTTTAAGTAGGGAGATAATAGAGGAAGACATTGCTGAAAAACAAACAATTGACCGTATTAGTTATCTTTGCCTTAACCCATCACACAAGCAATACAAACAATTGCATTCATCCAATCAATTTTGCAAACAAGCAATCAAAGAACCCTAATAAAACTATGATTGTGTTTCGCAACGATGCTTTAGAGGTTTAGAAGAACAACCACCGAAGGGTGATAAGTTGTTCCTCCTCTAAAATGAGACTCTTCTCAGTCAATTTCTAATACCAGAATAACTCATATTCCATTAGACATTAACCACCGTTGTTCGGTCAAGGATTTGTTAACAATTAACTCCTCCCCGTAAGTGTAACCCTCCCACTTTTAGATCTCAGAGGCACGGACCAACAGGCTACCGTTAGGAAAGACAACTGTTGGTAATTAGCCTAAGCGATCCTATCTTATTCAGAAGTTCACGGTGTTTCGAATCCTATGATCAGGCCCTCCGAAGGGATGGTTGCGCCGAGACAACACGCAGATGGATCATAGGAATCTCATGTTGTGACCTAGGGGTGGAGACCGAAGGATACGTTGACACGCGTCCCGCTCCCACTTACTATAGTCACTTTCCCCATTCACCTTGGTATTGATCCATGCAAACACTTTCCGAAGGGAGGCCGCACTAAAACGACACGAAGCCGAGCATGGATCCCACGGTGTGAACTTCACGGGGACGTAGGAGCAAAACTCAATTTAAATCAAGTTTTGTAATTTTCCTCCCACTAAAGCAACCTATTGGGTATTTTAAGGTTTGATTAGACCTAGATAAATCCGGCTAAGTCATTTATCTAAGTCTAGTTCTATTATAACTATTATAATAAGACCTAATGTCTAGGTGTATTAAACAAATTTAATTTACCTAGCGACATTAATCTAACATTAACCTGTGATTAATTCAACTCCGGTGTTCCAGGTCAGTTCCCATGTAAGAGGTGTTCCGTATACCATCAACTTAAAAACCTCCAATCCTTAGACATAACGTCATTGGTAGAGTTCCCTTACAATCTCAGGAATGTTTGTCCTACTTAGTTCCTTAAAACAATTTTAAAACTAAGTAAGAATTTCTAATCCTATTAGAAAAATGATATTAGGTCTAATTAATTTTAACTCATTTAAAATTAATTCTTTTTAACCTAAGATCTTATGTGAGCATGCATATCTTGATTATAGATTGACGGTTTCTAATCATAAATTTTAAACTATTTCAAAATTTTAATGATTAGCCCTATAATCATGCATACTATAGTTTTAATAACAATAATTAACAATCATATTCAAGTTAATGAAATTAAAACTATATAACAACATTGCATGTATTTAATATAACTCTTATATCAAACTATGGATGTAACATGCTCAATGCTTCTTTGATTTCCATTTTTTAATAAAAAAAATAATTATTACCAAAAATGGTAAATCAAATTAGCATGCTACAAACAATTCATTTTTAATATAACTCTTATATTAAAACTATGTAATTGCATGCATCATACTTTTCCATTTTCATGAATTTAATATAATTCAACTATATATTAAATAAATCATGAAAATCCATGCATTATCCCATACATCATAATCATATTATAACATACATAATGCATGAACATGCTTTATAACCTAAGGTGGGATTAAAATTTAAATGACATCCACAAAGCATTTGAATAGCGAATAAACCGGTTTAATTGGCCCCTAGGATAATTAAAGCAAAAATTACTCTAATTAAAGCTTTAAAACTATCCTATTACATCATATACAGCTCCATAATTGGTCTAGAATCCACGAACCAATCCGAACCGCTTCGAACCGGCCTTGAAAATCTCGAACTGCCTAAAAACCGGGTTGAACCGGACCAAACCGATCCCAGTTCAACCCTAACCGCACGAACCGGACCACCCATTAGGGTTTCAGCACACGTTCTCACGAAAATTGAACTGTCGCAAACAGCGTCTCGACGCTGGCGCGATTTCAACTGTTCGCTGGGTGAAATCGCGACAACGTCGAGACACAATAGGCCAAGCGTCCCGACGCTGTTGTGTCTGGAGCTCGATTCTGGGCAAAACAACGGTTGAACTCTTCAAAATTGGCCTCGATTTATGCCGTGTTCTTCCCCGATCTTCAACCTATTCTAGACCCGGACTGTACAGACTCGATTTACAGAATTTTGCCCAAAAACGCAGGGGCCTTACATGATCAAATCAATAAAATTACTGTAAATCTAAGGCCAAATTAAACCAAAACAGTTTATCGCAAACCAATACATACATTATTCACTTAATCCCACCATAACAGCAAATTGCAAATTTTAATCAGTGAGAAAAAATCACAGAGATGGCTCTGATACCAATTGCAGGGATTAAAGCCCTATTGCAGCGGAAACAATCAATAACCATACTATGTTTTACTCAAGATCAAAATACCAATACAATTTGCAAAGGATTTTACAGCAAGAAAAACACACATAAATCATGCTGCAAAACTTGATAAAACATGCTTTAATAAACACTAAACACTTTAGATCTAAACTATAATGGATTCTATTGATCCGGGATCAAGAATACTCACTTTAGAAGTCCTTCTCGATCGTTTCGCCAAAAAATCCTCATCGAATCCAAAAATTCCAACAGCAAGAACGTATCGTTTTGACGCTGCAAATCGCTCACGAACACCACCACGTAGTTACACCGGTATTCTCCTTAGGATAGATGTTGAGCGGCTTGTGGGAACCCAAAAAATTCCAAGATGATAGGGAGAATTTTGGCCTCTGTGAATTCTTGGAAACTTAGAGAATTTTTCAGAGAGAGAAAGGAGTTTTCTGCGTGAGAATGAGTGGGAGAGAAACTCTTGGAACTTCCCAAAAATGAATTACCGATTAAAGAACAACCACCCACTCCCTTAAGAAAAGGCTGTTCACTCGTGTAGGGTTAGGGAGGTGGTTTTGACTGATCAGTTTTTTAACTGATCAGTTAATTAATAATAGGTAATTAAATTAAATTAATATTTAATTCAATTATCACTACATAAAACATTTTTATGCACATATTCCACTTAACCCAAAGTTTTAATTTAACTTAATTAAATCAAACATTTAATTAAATTAAATCAAAAAACAAAATTAATTAATTCACTAATTAATTAATAATACAATTAAATATCATATATTTAATTACAATCCTCTCATCTATACTATAGGATTAATGTGCATCCAATGGACATTAATCATAACCTATAGTTTTAATATGAATCTAATTCATATTCTTTAAACTTAATATTCGAACACTTTCGAAGATGCAACTCCCCTTAGAAATTTTTCTCAACACCCTAAATGAGCTACCAGTGGGACCTAATGGACCTACAGATCAGAAGCTCCAACGATATGAGATTAATTGGCTAAACTCATTAACCAAGTTAATCAATGTTCGTTAACTGTGGTTCACTCCACTAAAGAACCACAGCTACACTCTTCTCACTGCAGATATATTTCTGTGTCCACGAATATCGACCGTCAACAACAAGTTAGCCCTTCACATGTGTTCGTACCCCAGCTAGGTCAATTACCGTTTTACCCTTGGGCTACCTCTTGGTCCTTAAGTACTAGTGCTCCTGTAATGAACAACCTGTTTGAGGTCCAACCAACAAACATAAATCTCTCTTGTGCCATAAAGAGGGTAGGGCCCATTGTTCAAGACCCGGAGACACCACTTAAGGGAACACACCTCTACTTACCCTAATATCGGGAAGGAGTGAATTCCATTTTGTAAGACTATGTTCCCAGCTCCCCACTCGGTCTTGTCCCCAAAATGGTAGGCTTATTAAGTCGGCGATCAGGCCACTCTCACCTGTACAAATCAAAGGACAATCTCTCATGGACAAGAGTCCACAATCCTCTCAGGATTAAGGCCAAGTTGCCTCGGTCATCCTAGTGAAATAGAAACCGAGCTAACTAACGGTGTTACAGTTAGTAGTTAACTATTTCACGGTCCAGTCTTTATGCAAACTCATTGCACAGGATACCCCCACTCGCATGTCAACTACACGAACGTGTTGGATCATCGCGTTTGTATCAATATACAAAGCGGGCCGTATCCATAGTGTCACCAGGATAAGGTACCCAACCTTATCCCTATACTACAAACCCTTTAGGCTAAAACTTGAACATTGATCCCCGTACGTCCCCACATACTAGTTCAAGACTCATTCTATTAGCCTTGGATGTTTAGTTTATTGGATTAGGGTTGATAAGACAAGATATAATACAAATATTGAATAATACATCACTTTTATTAATGTTCGGTAAAATGTACATTTACTATTTACGAGTTTTAGGGCATAAAACCCAACACTTAGGACACTGTTTCTTAGACAAGTGAACCACATGTCTGAAAGATAATAAACCCCTTTTTGGAGTTCTGCATCAAATATCGAGCCAACATTTTGTTGATATACGTTGCTTGAGACAATGCTAGCGTTTACAGAACAAATTCTATAAAACCCTAGGCTAAACATACAAACTATAGGTCTAATCTATAAGAGAAAAGGTTTTACATACCTTCGTTGACGACTTTGAAAGATAAAAAGCTCCTTGATTTTGGGGATCAAACGTGCAACACCTCTTGGGACACCAGCATAGAAGGCTTCCCCACTATCCTCTAAGATGAGGAACTTGGTTGTGGGACCAATGAATTCTTGATTGGGAATCACTCTAGAGAAGAAATTTTCCTCTGTGTTTTTCTACGTAGAGAGAATCGAGACGGAGGGTGATCACAGAGAGAGGGGCGTGTGAATTGGTTCTAGCGTGAGGGGGGAGTGAACAATGAAACTGACTCTCTTATTAGACGTGTGAGTGGTTATCTCATAACTATCTCAGTTTAAAAAGTAAGTAATTAAAATTAATTCAATTAATTAATTAAGTGTTAACTAATTAATCATATTAATTATAATCACATGTGCATTTAAATCATATTTAAATGCACTACCCTCACATAACATATAGTTTTAATTAGTTTTAATTAATTAAATCCAATTTCATCATATTAATTAAACTAACTAATTAATTAATTCAATAATTAATTAAATATCACACAATTAACCCAACATTTGAATCATATTCACATTAACATATAGTTTTAATATGAATCAAATTCACATTAAAATTAATATATATATATATATATATATATATATATATATATATATATATATATATATATATATATATATATATATATATATATATATTAATTTAATTAAATCATATTTAACTAGATTAAATTGAAAAATTAATTAATTCAAAATTAATTAATTTTATAATTAATTACATATCACCCATATTTAAATATTTACTTATTAGAATCATATTCTAATATTTCTCTCATATATTATAGTTTGTTTGAATTAAATTTAATTTAACTACATTGAATAATTAATTGATTCACAATTAATTAGTTTATTCACTAAATATCATATGTTTAATTAGCCATATATTTGAATTCATTCAAATATATAATTCTCTCAATTAATAAAGTTTAATCTCACATCAAACTTTATACTATAATGTATCACTATACATTATATTTGTAACGCCCCAGGATTTTTAATAACCATCCTGACGTCATTACTAACTCCTAAACTGAGCTAACCGTGTGCATCAAAAATTTCGGCAGCATAACGACGTACATAGGACCATACCAAAATTTTAAACACCTGCTAGAACAAAGCTACACTTCTAAACAATATATACAGTTGCACCACCAAACTACAATGCAACAAAACTCCTCAGAACAAGCTGCGAGCCAGGTCTCGCACAATCAACTACCAACCAGAACACAACTTTTAATAAAGTTTATATCATTATTCACACGAGACAAACTTAGCTATACTCATTAGCCAATTTGGAACAAACTTAATAATTAATAACTGAATGAATAAAAAAAGTTCTTTAAATAAAGACAACTAGTCCTAGAGTTCAACAATAACAAATTCAGAACTAACCAAACGGGACAACAGCTATCCAGCAATAACAAACAACAACTACCCTAACCATAACCAAAGAAAATAAAAAGGCAAGAACAATGCTACTAGCTATGGTCCCTCCTCATAAGCCTCCTTCGCATCACCATGGTCCACGCAGTCCTTATAACCTGCAAAATCTGATAGTTGGGGGGAGAGAGGGGAGGGGGTCAGTACACTAAGGTACTGGTAAGTAGCCCCTACCTGAGAAGCCACCAAACAACAAACAAGCAAACAACATACTATTCATGCGCAACAACATCATGCTTTTAAAAGCGATAAGCACAACATCATGCTCAAAAGCTAGTAAAACGAGTAACTCTCCTAAGCCATAACTCATGCATCTTTCTATATGCAACTTGCTAACCACTCAAGCTCCACGAGCTCACTCAACGCTCATGTTTAGCCCTCACATGGCTCTCCAAGTCTGATCCTTCGAGTCGCACTGTCCCCTGACCATTTGTACCCAGGGCCACAATGCTCTCTACAGAGCTCGGCGTTCGACCCTTGACCATTTGTACCCAAGGCCTCGAACTGTGCATCGCCCCTTGACCGTTTGTACCCAAGGTGCACCGATGACTTAGCAAAACATTGGCCCTTCCCCAGGCGCCCAACACGTGCTTTCTAGACTCATCACACCGACCCTTGACCATTTGTACCCAAGGCCTCGATGCTCCTCTTAAAACCAATGGTGATGTGCCACCCCTCGACCATTTGTACCCGAGGTGCACTGACACTCACCCAACTTTCCTTTCTTTCACACTATAGGTCCCTGACCCCTATCACATCTATCTAGAATGCATTTGCCCTGCAACATGCCTCTAGACTCATGCATCGTGCCCACTAAGCATATACGTGCAACTAACATGCTCACGACTCGCTCATGAGTGCGTAGCAGGACCAATCATGCTTTACAACCAACCATTTTGCAACAAAAGTCATGCTTTTCAACGATATCATATATATATATATACATATACTCAGAGAAACAAGAAACGTAAGGGTAATCATAAAGCGAGTAACATTCAGCATGCATCACACAGTCAAACAGACAACATCAAGTAGGAACTACTTACCTTAAGTGCTCCTAAGCAACCAAAAAAACCAACAGGACAATCCAGGAGAGCCTAAGGAGCCCGAACTACAACCAACAACTTCTAAGGGTTAGAAAATAATTTGAAGCACCTAATAGACTTGAGAAAAAGAACTAGAGGTGCAGGAATTTACCGTTCAGCGTCCAAATGGCCCCAAACACTTGCTGTCCAACGAACCAAGTGATTTGAAACCACTTGTTTAAAGTCCTTAGACAATGGGTGTTCGAGATTAAGGCTCAACGGATGGTGGGTCACCAAACAGGGATGATTTCGAACTCAAAACGACTCCAAACAACTCTGGAGAAACAAGAAACCAATCACGAAACTAAATTCTAAGGTCGAACAAGAGTGGGTAATCTAAATTCGAATTCGAATAAGCATGGGTCATAATGAAGACTCACCGAAAGAGCCTAAACACGACGAAACAATCCTTAATTCAGCCCGAACACACCTAAAACGCCAGAACATGAGGCTTCGATCTTAAACTCACTAATCTTGTCGAAAACAATAGGAAGATAGACCAATTCAAGTTGGGCTATTGAAACCGAACAAACACAAGGAACAGGGAATCTTACACTACGGGTTCGAAGGAGAAAAATAGGAGTTGTGAGTGCTGGCCGACGCACGCGAAGACGACACCTCTGAACTACTGCTGTCGGCGACAGGACACGAAAGAGGGAGAGAGAGAGACGCTGGAGAACGAACCCACGAAGGGCAGGCGACACACGAAGAGGCTGAAATGAGGGAGGCCAGCGGCTAACGACTTCACACGAGGAAGAACGAGAGAGATGGAGGGCAACTGATGTGGACTTTTCCTACCGCAAGCGCACGGGTCAAGTAATAATATAGTGAATGTAATTCGAATGTCATCCTCTGGATTGGATTTCTAAGCAAATCAAGTATTGTGAATTATCTTGCTCTATTTTGTTTAGGGAACACAATGTGATGATTGAATGATATGAAAACTAAATCAAAACAAGTAAAAAGCGTGAAAATTCAATTGGGAAAAATACTTAGGGAATTGATTTCGCCGATTTAGTCTAGGATTGATTTTAAGGAGTACGTTATTATGCACAATGGAATTATGAGCCAAAGACCCTTTAATCACAACTACCTCTCCCGAGTATAATTGATTCTCATGCAAATTAACCAACTTGATATCCCTATCTAAGTCTATTAATATGCAAGACAATAAGATCTTTTGACCAATTCTAAAGTTAATCTAAAACTGTCATGAATTAGAAAGTAAACTTTAGTGATGCAATCTTGAGTAAGTCTATATTAAATCCCCTCTCCCGAGCTAGATTCAAAACTTAAATCATTCAACTAATGGCCAATTAATTGAAAGCATTAAATCAAGATTACAAACATAATAAACATTGCACAACTTAATCCATAAATCAATCCATAAACAAAATCAACTACATCAATCCCTAAGCTATGAGTTTAGCTACTCATGAATGGAATTACAAGCTCAACTAAACTTAACAAAGCCATAAATCTAACTAGAGAAAAGGAAAGGGAAAAGAAAACTCAATGTAGGCCGAGACCGAACGTCCCCGTCACGATCCCCACGAACGATTTGTTGATTTCCGCTTTTCTCTCCCTTGTTCAACCTCAATCCTCTGTTTTCTCCTCTGTTTTTACGGCTCCAAAAAGTCCCAAATTCAATTCCCCCAAAACCTAGCCGAAAGAAAGCTTTTATTCTGTTTTTTCATCGTAGCGTCGAGACGTTATCAAGACAGCGTCTTGACGCTGCCTCTAAAACACACGCGTCTGGAATGGAAATAACAGTAGCGTCGAGACGCTATTGTCACAGCATCTCGACGCTTTAACGCTGCCACCTCTTCTAATTAAGGAAAACCAGCGTCGAGACCCTCCAAGAGAGGCGTCTCGACGCTGATGGGCAGAATGCCCTCTTTTGGCTCCTTGTTGCTTGAACTTTCCGGTTCTTTGGCATATTTTCACGTCCCGAACACCCGATTAACTCCAATTTCACGTTTTAGCTCTAATCAACGCTTTCCTACAAAATAAACAATTAAGTGCAGTAAAATGGCCAATAAATCATAAAAGACTAGCTGAATTAAATAGGGAAAAATAGCTAGCTATGCTTGCTATCAGCGACGACGAGACCAACCCACGGCTACAGCGGCTGGAGAAGAAAACGGGAGAGAGAATTCGACGGAGATGAAGCCCACGGGTGATGGCGGCGCAAGAAGAAGCTGAAGGGGACGACGACTTGGCTGGTGGCTACACGGGGGAGAAGAAAAACGAAAAAGAAGAAAGAAAAAAAAAGGGGCTGGCGGCTGTCAACAAAAGAGAGGGAGAGATTTTCCTTAGGGTTTCTTTTTTCCCTTTTCTTAAGTTAAATTAAAAAAAACATAGGGAAAAATACACTTTTGGTCCTTGAGGTTTGGGTTAAGTGACACTTTGGTCCCTGAGTTTTCAAACTCAACAAAAATACCCCTGAGGTTTGAGATAAGGAGCAATTTAGTCCATGTCGTCCATTTTGCCGTTAAACCCTAACAGTTTGCTGACGTGGCATCATTATTTTAATTAAAAAATGAATTTTTAACTTTTTTAAATAAAAATATATAAAAATATTAAAAATATTATTATTTTTTTTATTATTTTTTAAATTCTCTCTCTTTCTTCTCCATATTCTTTCTTCTCATCTTCTTTCTCCCTCCATCTTCTTCCTTTCCCCTCCCATCTTCTTCAGCTCCGGTGGCCTGCCGCCGCTGGATTTTTTTTTTTTTTTTTTTTTTGCCTTCTTTCTCCTTCTTCTCTTCTTCTCTTCTTCCCTTCTTATTTTTTCTGTTCATTTCTTCTATTTTTTTTTTAAATGGAGTTTCGAGGAGGATCCTCCCCTTCCCGTTTCAGAGAGAAGAAGAAAAAAGAAGGCCAAAAAAAAAAATTTCAGACCGGCAGCCGGCGGCGACCAGCCACTGGAGCTGAAGAAGATGGGAGGGAGAAGGAAGAAGATGGAGGGAGAAAGAAGATGAGAAGAAAGAAGATGGAGAAGAAAGAGAGGGAATTTAAAAAATAATAATAAAATAATAATATATTTAATATTTTTATTTAAAAAATTTTAAAATTAATTTTTTTAATTAAAATAATAGTGCCACGTCAGCTTACCGTTAGGATTTAACAGAAAAATGGACGGCAAGGACAAAATTGCTCCTTATCTCAAACCTCAGGGGTATTTTTGTTGAGTTTGAAAACTCGGGGACCAAAGTGTCACTTAACCCAAACCTCAGGGACCAAAAGTGTATTTTTCCCAAAAACATAACCTAAGCCTCAAATTTAAAGACTTAACTACGGTCTTTAAAACCCGAATTAAAACTTAATAAATCCATAAGGACCTAAGCACATTTTAGAAATTTAATTCTCGAAGGAAAATAATTTCTTGGCTAAAATAAAAATTTACCCACTCCAAGCAAACACCAAAAATAAATAACTTAAAGCAGCCAAACAGGAACTAAACTCCGAATTAATATATAATTTAACAGAGTTATTCGTACCTGGAAATGCGGGGCGTTACAATATTAATTGCATCTCATAAAATTAACTTAATTCCCATAATTACTCTTTACGAGCTAACAGGGGGACCCAATGGACCTACAAATCAGAAGCTCCAATGATATGAGGTTAACTGACTAAACTCATTAATCAAGTCAACCAATATTCATTAATGGTGGGTCACTCCACTAAAGACCCACAATTGCACTCTTCTCATTGTAGAATGTTTCTGTGTCCACGGATATCAACCAATACCGGTAAGTCAATCATTCACGAGTGTTCGTAACTACAGCTGAGTCAAATTACCATTTTACCCCTGAGTTACCTCTATCTCCTTAAGTACCAGTGCTCCTATAATGAACAACCTATTTATGGTCCAACCAATAAACAGAAAGTCTCTCTCGAGCCATTGAGAGCGCAGGATCCCTTTGTTCAAGACCCGAAGTCACCACTTAAGGGAACACTCATCTACTTCTCCTAGAAGCAGGAAAGAGTGAATTCATTCTTGTGTTATTATGTCTCCAACCCTCCACTCTGTCTTGTCCTCAAAATGGCAGGCATATTGAGTCGATGAATTTGGTCACTCTCACCAATACAAATCAAAGGACAATCCCTCATGAAAAAGAGTTCATAACACACTCAAGATTAAAATTGAGTTACCTAGATCATCCTATTGAAATAGAAACCTAACTAGTCAATGGTGTTATATCTAGTGGTTTACTATTCTCCGATTCGGTCTTATGCAAACTCATTGCATAGGATACGCCCACTCGTATGTCTATTACATGGACGCTTTGGATCAATGCGTCTGTAACATATACAAAACAAGTCGTATCACATAGTGTTACCAAGACAAGGTACCCAACAATATCCTTATACTATAGACCTTTTAGGTTGTTACTTGAATGTTGATCCTTGTATGTTCCCAAATACTTGTTCAAGTTTCACTTAAAAAACCTTGGATCTTAGTTTATTGGATTTGGGTCAATTGTGCAAATTTAGACCTTAAAATAAAAATAACACTTCATTACAGAAACCTCAATAACATTTTATTGAACAAGTATACAATTTGTTTACATTCACTATCTACGAGTTTTAGGGCATAAAACCCAACACTTTTTAGGTTTAATTTATAGTTGAGCAAGCCTTAAAAGCTAGCTAGATATTTTAAAAAGTAGGATAAACTTCAAATTTAGACCCTAAACTTGGGAGGAAATTGTCCTGTTTTAGATAACTTTTTTTCTCTCTTCTATATTTCTACCAATCATTAAATATTAGGTTGTGGAAGTTTATTGTCAACTAATTTAAATATTTATTAAAAATTAGAGATTAAAGTTAAAAATGTTTAAACAAAGGGATTAAATTGAAAAAAAAAACATTAACATTAGTGACTAAAACATATATTAATTAATGTACTTATTACATTTATTTTGTGTAAATCGTTCCACTAATGCATAAATTTTTGATTTGATGGTTATAAGTTAGAATGGTGATTATTTTTTTAGGTCAATAATCTATGGGGTGTGAATTCAAACCTCTAACCCGTTAGTTGAGGTATATGCATTAATAAGTTGAGCTAGGTTTTATTATAATATAATTAACAAATAATAATAACAATAAGATTCTCTACGTAAGATCAAATATTTACAAGGGGTGGTTGCAGCAGTAGCAAAAGATAAATCTTCAATTGCAAGCGTGCCTTTTTGAGGATTGCAATTATGGCAAAAAAGTTCACCCTAGCCCAAAACGCAAATAGAAAAAGTAAAAAATACCCTTTCCAACATTTTCGCGTGTTTTACTGTTATGAAGTATATCAGGTTGAAATTGAAGTATATCACTGATATACTACTTATATACTCTGATATGTTAGTGAAATGAAATTTCTAACATGAATTATATATCAACAGTATATCAGCACTTCATATTCAATATAAAAAATATACTTAAAATAAAGTATATCACTAATAATTAAAAATATATATCAATGATTTTTTTTTAAAAAAACAAGTCTACCATTCATGTATTTAGCCACTCATAATCAGGTATATCAATGTTATTAATTATTTGAGTAACATAAAAAATGAGGTATATCAATGGTATATCGATGTTCATAACAAGTATATAAGACAAACACAGTTAAAAAAAAAAACAAATATAAGACAAACATTTTATGTTATAAAAAATAAATATTTCATTTAAAATATATAAATAACACAACACAAATCAATAAAGAGAAAAGGAAACATAACAAATATAAGTAAAGAAAAGTAACATATCAAGTATATTAACATTCATAATTTATCAGGTTTATCATTCTTATATCAAAGGTTACACTTATCAAATCAAGTATATATTAGGTATATCATTGTATTCATTCGAGTATATCGAATGGTTATATCAGTTAAATGATTTATTTTATATTTCGTATATTAATAAATATAAAGTATTTCAGATATACTACTAATATACCCGTTGATATACCAACAAGGGTAAAACTGGAATAATAAAAAAACGAAAATTAGATTTTAAAATTTTTGCTATATTTGCAAATCTCAAAAAGCATAGTTAAATTTGCAAAGACCCTAATACTTTTTTTTACTACCCATTGCAATTTCCCTATTTACAACCCAACAATTTGGCTTATTTACCGGATGATTTAACAAACAAACTAAATTAGTATTAGAAAGTTAAAAAAAAATTAAAACCAAATCACTTGTAACAACTCCAGCCAATTAGTTTTGTACATGTATAACATATGACTTTTAATAGCTTTAAATTGCTTACAATAACTAAATAACGTCATCTGACAACCATAATGAGCTTAATGTTATATCATTCACACCCTATAAATACATAGGTTATTTTGTAGAGAGGAATATCAAAGACAAGAACTTGAAGAACATTGGCAATGGCACGAGCTAATTACCTTATTGTTGTTCTATCACTGCACATAATTTGGCAGCTATTTCTTAGCAAACCATGCATTGCTTTAGAGCCTAAAATTTCTCAATCTTTTCCCTCCATTCTCATATTCGGTGATTCTACGGTAGACACTGGAAATAATAATTTTATTCCCACAATTTTCAAGGCCAATTACTCTCCATATGGCAAAAATTTTCCTGGCCATGTTGCTACTGGACGGTTCAGTGATGGAAAACTCATCCCTAACATGGTGGCTTCTAGGCTCGGGATAAAGGAGCTTGTTCCTCCATTTTTGGATCCAAAACTATCAGATGATGAGGTGAAAACAGGGGTCAGTTTTGCATCGGCTGGCACAGGCTTTGATGATCTGACGGCCGCTGTATCCAATGTCATTCCTGTGATGAAGCAAATTGATCATTTTAAGAATTATATTCAAAGGCTTCAAAAGATTGTGGGAGTGGATGAAAGTAGGAGGATTATTAACAGTGCTTTGGTTATTATTAGTGTAGGAACCAATGACGTAAACATCAATTTCTATGACCTTCCCACAAGACAACTACAGTATAATATTAGTGGTTACCAAGATTTTATACAGAATAGGCTACAAAGCTTGATCAAGGTGAATTATATTATATACACACTACTAATCCTAATCAATATTTGACATGATAATCAAATGGTTAAATTATAACTTTCCATCTTAAATTTTTGTATTTAATTCATATTTTAAAAACTTTTAGTAGGTTTTTAAACTTGTTGAAAAGTTACTTTAAAAACACTTAATAAGCCTTTGAACTCTAACCCTATTAATTTGTACTTGTACCACAAAAAACACACAACCTTATTGAAAATAAACATTTTTACTTTGTTTGTTTGAAAATGGGCAGGAAATTTACCGACTTGGATGTCGCAATATGGTGGTTGCTGGTCTCCCTCCGGTTGGTTGTCTTCCCATTCAAGAGACAATATCATTTCAGAATCCCTTAAATCGAAAATGTTTTGAATATCAAAACACAGATTCTAAAACCTACAATCAAAAGCTTTCAAAACTGTTGGACAACTTACAACCACAACTCCCTGGAAGAACAATTTTGTATGCTGACATTTACGCCCCCCTCATCGACATGGTTAATAATCCTCGCAAATATGGTAAGTTTGAGCTACTCAAAATTGGAAAAATCTACTTGTTGAATCCAATGTAGTAAACATTTGAAATCCAGTTTTGGAGATCCATTTTCCTAAAATTCTTTTGGGTATTTCATCAAACAGGTTTTGAGCATACGAACACAGGTTGTTGTGGAATTGGATTGGCAGAAGCAGGGCCTCTATGTAATGCAATAACCCCAACGTGTAAAAATTCATCCAAATTTATGTTTTGGGATAGCATTCATCCGACTGAAGCAGCCTACAAGTTCATCGCTGATTCGGTCCTCAAGCAATTAGCGATCATCTGAATTAGATCGTGACGACTTTAGTCGGGTTCTAGTTCTAAGGCTCTCATGCTTGAAAAACTTTAGCTGATTTAGAACTAGAATTTTTCTTTCTTTGCTTTTGCAAGATATTTTTTTCAAGTTATTAACAAAGAAAACGCTGTGTAGATGCAAAATTTGAAATTCAAATTGAATTGAATGATATATTTCTTTTTACTCAAAACTAACCATTATTAAGTTTCATGTGTTTTCCTAATGACGTGAAGTAAGATGGAAATGGATAAGAAGAATAAATTTTTAGGTACTCCGGATGCAATGAGACCCGTAGTTTTGCACTGTTGGATGTAAGAGAGAGAAATAGCAAAAGTACTTCGACTTTGTATCCAACGGTTATTAGGGGCAGAAAATTTTGAAGATTTACATATGATAGTTTTAAAAAGTGGGTCTCATTGCACCAGGAACACTCCTTTTGTTTTCAATTTTTCCTTTTTAAATAATTTCATATGTTATATAAATAATGGATTTTCAAATCTTAGTTGACGATTTATGATCAACCCTTTTTTCTAATTTAACGATTGTGAGGGTGAAAAATTGAATTAGTGACCTTTATGATGATAATTGATGTTTAATCCAATGAGCTATGTTCGGATTAACTATAATCAACGGTTAAGATGATGAAAAAAAACGACAATGCTCTAATTACATATTTATTTCAATAAGCTAAACTTTATATTGATTTCTCCTAATAAGCAAACTCTCATACTAATATCATTTATCTGCTATCTACAGTTTATTGAAACATATGTATGGTTTTATTTTTTTTTTAATTCCATCAACCTAAACAATAGAAAACAATTACTCTTTTTCCAAAAAGTAAAATATATCAAACTTATTACCTTTACTTATATATCAATAATCTTTCCTACCAATATATGCATTTATTCAAGCAAATGCTTAACAATAGTATGTTGGGTTTTATGCCCTAAAACACGTAGATAGTAAGGGGTCGTTTGTTTTTTGGAATGTAGATGCCCGACATCTTCAGATGTCTGGAATCTCAGATGACTAGAATTTTAGATATCCGGCATCTTCAAATAGCCACGTTTGTTTTGTAGGAAAATTTATAAGGGTATCCGAGAATAATTGGATAGTTTTGAAGGATTTATTTTTGGAAATGTTGTAAATTTATGTAATGTTCCAAAAATGCCCTTATTAATATATTTATATAATTTATATATTAATTTAATATAATTTATATTTTTATAATATATTTGTTTTTATTAATTTAATCTTTTTATATTAATTTCATGTACATTATATAATTTAATTGAAGTCTATTTTATATGTAAATGTGATATATAAATATGCTTAATTATTTAAAATTGTTTATTAGACATTAACCTATTTAACTTATAAAATTAAAAATAAAGATAAAGAAAATTGATGAAAGAAAATATGTAAAAACATGAACAAAGGGCAAAAAAGTAAAGAGGGGATGCCCTCGACATGGGAATCTTCGAAACTCATGTTTCAAAAGGGCAATCAAAAGCACTAAGATTACCTCCTGTATGGGCATCCTAGGATACTCAGGCATCTCGAGATACTCGGATATCTTACATTACTGTAAAACAAATGTGGGAATCCAGATGCCTGACTCATGGGAATCTCAGATTCCCACGAAACAAACAACCCTTAAATTTAACATTTGACTTGCTTCAATGAAGTATTATTTCTATATATTTGTTTTGCCTAAATATAACCACAAATCCAATAAACTAAGAACCCATGACTATATTATGTATACTTGAAGTTTATGTGTGACATAAGTATGGATCAAGTTCAAGAAAATAGTCTAAACGATCTATAGTATATGGATAAGGTTGGGTACCTTAATCCTGGGGACACTATTGGCGCGACTCGCTTTGTTCCTTAAAGACAGACGAAGTGATCCTAATCGTTCATGTATAAGACATGTGAGTGAGGGCGTCCTATGCAAAAAGTTTGCATAGAGATCGGACCAGGAGATAAGTCACTTTCACTTTACAACACCGTTTACTGTTGAAACTGAACATCTCATACATATAACATAGGTAACTCGATCTTAATCCTGAGCTAACTATGAACTTCTGTTTATTTAGGGTTATCCTTTGATTTGCATGGGTGAGAGTGGCCAAACATTGCCGGCTCAATAAGCCTACCATTTTGGGGATAAGACTAAATGGATAGCTGGGGACATAGTTTTGCAAGATGGAATTCACTACTACCCGTGTTAGGGTTAGTAAAGGTTGTTCTCTTAAGTGTTGACTCCGAGTCTTGAACAAAGGAGCCCCGCCCTCTCATAACCTTGAGAGGGACTTGGTTTAGTGATTGTATCGCGAACTAGTTGTTCATTAGAGGATTAGTGGAACTTAAGGAACAAGATGTAACTATAGGGGTAAAACGAACATTTGACCTAGCTCTAGTTACGAACAATCGGTGAAAGGTCAACTTACTAATCATGGTTATCTAAAGTGGACAAGAAATATATCTATAGTGAGGGGAGTTCAACTACGAGCTATAGTGGAATGTCTCGGAAGCTAACGAATGATGAATGACTAGATTAATGAGATTAACCGGTTATCATCATTTCGTTGGAGCCTGATCTGTAGGTCCATTAGGTCCCTCTACTAGCTCAATAGGAATAAAACTTGGAACAATACGATAGGTTAATATTTGAAACGTTCAAAATCCGGAAAAGGATACAAAAGTCGCTTATATACGATATTTAACGACATATTAGTTTAATTACGAATTAAACTTTAAAATGAGAGTTGGATGTATGTAAATATGATTTAAATATTAAACACGTGAATAAAGATTCATGTTCGAGAAATTTCGTTGGGAGAAAAACCAAGATTGCACAAGTGGTATTAATTTAATATAAGATATTGAATTAAATAATTTTATTTTTAATAAAATCATAATTTAGTGGGATTGTTCAAATTTTATATTTAAAATTACAAAATTTTGAATTTAAAAGAAATTCAAAAAGTTGGTAATTTTTGGAGGTGGTGCTTAATGACTAATCACCTTAGATTAGTCTTCTTGCACCACCTAATCCATGACTCAAATCACTCCCAAATTGCTGTCAATTTTTGGTGCAATTCTTGTGCATGTTTTTTCCTCTATATATAGAGGATGAGCTGATGAAAATGAGTGGAATTCTTGAACCTAAAATGCTGCCAAAATTCTCCCAAGAACTTCCATGTTCATACTTTCAAGCTTGCTTAACCCATAAGCTTTCCTTTCCAATTCCTATCAATTGAGGATCCCACAATCCGTTCCAAGGCCCGAGGATAGTAGAGAAGATCCAAGTGGTTGTCCAACAGCTGTTCGTGTGAATTATAAAGCAACAGATTATACGAATTGGGAGCTTAGTAGGTACCTTATTACTCTGTTTTTTTTTTTTTTTTGTTCTTATGGACAACATGTCTTCTAGGATTAAATTGATCAAATTGTGTGCCTAAGATCCAAAATTGCTTCTGCATGTGTGATATAAACATCTTCACAGTACACCTATTAAAATTTATTTAGACAAATGATTGCATATTGAAAATTTTCCTTCATTTTGACAAATGCATACACATTTTAAAAGAGTTATTCTTCAAACGCCATCTAAGATATTTGAAAAATGAAACTATTTTTGTTATAATTTTTTACCATACATATTTTTTTTAATAAAAGAATTCTTATAATGATCTAAAAAAAAAATTCTTATAATTTTTTATGAAGAAAATGAATAATATATTTCTCAAATTAAAACGTTTTTTTTTTCTCTAATAGTAAGTTTTATTTCATTTTTTATGCCTTATTATTTTCTTTGTTCTCAATTCATGGAACACCTACATTTTTTATGCCTTATTATTTTCTTTGTTCTCAATTCATGGAACACCTACAGAACATTCTAGAGGATCTATAACAACCTGTATTGTTCAATATGACCAATGTTACAAAATACTATGCAAGCGATTAACAAATTGAAAACACGTCTTATTGAGCAAACGAAGTGAGGCTAATAACCAAAACCAAGTCCAACATTAAGAAAAAAACAAAAACATGCAGAATTAAACAATAGCAACAAACAACAAATCCTATAAAGACGGCTAAATCCTACAGATCACAAGCTCTCATTGGTCATGCCAGAACGCTAGCCTATTCGCTGCCAGAACTATCACTTGATCCTCCATTTGAAAACATTTTAAAGAAACAGAAAATGAGTACAAAAATACTCAGTAAGCAACTTCCATATCAAGTTTACACAATTCATTTTTCGTTAAAAACACAAATCATAAAAATTTGAAGCAAGAAAATATTTCCAATATTCGAAACAAAATCATTCTTTCAAACAAACAAACTTTCAGTCAGACAATTCTTTTTGAACATGTTGGGAAATATGCATTAATGAAGTAGCCCAAAACAGAAGTAGTTACCCGTCGGTAACACCAACCAGATATTCATACAAAGATGTCGGTAAAAATCGACCTGAACATTTCAATCAAATACAAGTGTGAGGTCATGTGAGTGAAACACACACATAAATCTACATTCCAAAGGAACGTCAAACCAAATAAGTGCCTTCTCACAAATAAGTTTCATTCAGAACATATACCGCCAATTCCAATATGGCTACTACAAAGCATGCAATTCCTAAAAACAAAAGTTTGGCATATCCAGATAGCACTATTGATTCAATTCAAAACATTCAAAACAGTAAACATGCTATCATTCAACAAAACAATTGAAAGCACACAAAATAATTTCAGTCAAATCAAATTCACTTTGCAACCAACAATTTTACCGAAATTTCTATTTGGAAGGGATGTGGAAATTACTTACCTCAATCCGAACCTACAGATATAAATCCCAATGCAATTCAATTTCCGATTCCTTGAACTCCACAACCTCCTAAACATATCGAATACTCCAATTAGAAACCAACAAATCAATCGTAATGGTTTAATGAACAATCCAAATGCCAATCAATGTTAACTACTGATTTTTCCCACTTAAAACAAATTCTTTTCATAAAAAGTTAGAAAAAATAGGCTCTTTGGGATGCAAAAACAGCACTGGACAGTAGAGAGAAAACCCTTTAAAATCAAACTTATATAGACCAAAAATCAATAAAACTATTTCCTTTGAATACCATTTAAACTACCAAACGATATTTCAATTTCTCAACCTTTAAAACTTTCAAAACTACCATAAAATATTGACAAATAACCATGAAAAAATTCTGCAACAAATCCAAGCTTTTAACAGTAGAACGAATTGATATTTGCTACTTTTTTAATACAAAAACTAGATCTGAAAAACCAAAATAAAACTGTTGTAACTGTATGTTGGGATTGGTGCCCTAAAACTCGTAGATAATGAATGAAACAAATAGTTATATACTTGTTCGATAAAGTCGTTATTGAGTTTTTGTTCACTTAAGTTATTAAATAAGTGAATTGCACGTTAAATAACCCAAATCCAATAAACTAACATTCATGGCTATGTGATATGAATACTTGAACTATATGTAGTGACATAAAAGTGGATCAAGTTCAAGTAATAGCCTAAACAGTCTATAAGTATAGGGATAAGGTCGGGTACCTTATTTTGAGAACACTATGTGACGCGACCCACTTTGTATATAGCGCAAATGATGTGATCCTGAATCGTTCACGTAGAGCCATGCGAGTCGGGGCATCCTATGCAAATGAGTTTGCATAAGACCAGGACCAAGAAATAAGTCAATTTCCTTTATAACGCCGTTTACTGATAAAACTGACTTATTTTAGTGCGATGACCTAGGTAACTAGATCTTAATCCTGAGCTAACTATGAACTCATGTTTATTCGAGCTTATCCTTAGATCTACATGGGTGAGAGTGGCTCATCATCGCCGACTCAATAAACCCCCCATTTTAGGGATAGGAACGGGTAGATAGTTGGGGACATAGTTGTTGGGTTTTATGCCCTAAAACTCGTAGATAGTGAATGTAAACAAATTGTATACTTGTTTCAATAAAGTGTAATTGAGTTTCTACAATAAAGTGTTATTGTTAAATATTGCACAATTTGACCCAAATCCAATAAACTAAGATCCAAGGTTGTTTACATGTGACTTGAACTAGTATGTGGGGACATACGTGGATTGGTGTTCAAGTAACAACCTAAAAGGTCTATAGTACAAGGATAAGGCTGGGTACCTTATCCTGGTAACACTATGTGATACGGCCCGCTTTGTATTCGATACAGACGTATTAATCCAAGGCGTCCATGTAGGAGACATGCGAGCGGGGGTATCCTATGCAATGAGTTTGCATAAGACCGGACCACGAAATAGTAAACCACTAGATGTAACACCGTTAACTAGTTAGTTTACTGTTTCAATACGATGACCTAGGTAACTCAGTCTTAATCCTGATTGTGTCATGAACTCCTTCGCATGAGGGATTGTCCTTTGATTAGCATGGGTGAGAGTGGCCAATACGCCGACTCAATATGCCTTCCTTTTTGGGGACAAGACCGAGTGGGAGGCTGGGGACATGACAACACAAGAAGGAATTCACTCCTTCCCACTTTTAGGAGAAGTAGATGAGTGTTCCCTTAAGAGGTGACTCCGGGACTTGAACAAAGGGATCCCGTCCTCTCACTGGCCCGAGAGGAACTTTCTGTTTAATGGTTGGACCATAAACAGGTTGTTCATTAGAGGAGCGCTGATACTTAAGGAGACAGATGTAACACAGGGGTAAAACGGTAATTTGACCCAGCCGTGATTACGAACACTCGTGAAGGATTGACTTACCGGTATAGGTCTACATCCATGGACACAGAAATGTTCTACAGTGAGAAGAGTTCAGTTGTGGGTCTTTAGTGGAATGACCCACAGTTAATGAATATTGGTTAACCTGATTAATGAGTTTAACCGGTTAACCTCATATCATTGGAGCTTCTGATCTGTAGGTCCATTAGGTCTCCTGCTAGCTCGTAAAGAGTAATTAGGAACAAATATATCTTGAGAGAATTTGAATAGTTCAAATTCATATTGGGAATTAAGTTAATTGTATGAGATACAAATTAATATAATGTATAGTGATGCATGAAAATATAAAGTCTAATTTGAGATTAAACTTTATTATATTGGGAGATTGATATATTTGAAAAAGTTCAAATATATGTCTAATTAAATATATGGTATTTAATTAGAAGATGAATTAATTAATTATGAATTAATTAATTATTCAATTTAGTTTAAATTAAATGAGATTTAATTAAACTATAGTCCATGAGAGAAATAAATATTTGAAGGAGTTCAAATATTAATATGAATTTGATTCATATTAAATTTATAGGATATAAGGGAATTTAAAGGAGTTCAAATTTTAATATGAATTTGATTCATATTATGGAATTAATTAATTGAAGGCATGAAATTAAATATATGATATTTAATTGGGTAATTAATTAATTAACTAATAGAAGGTCTAAAATTAAATATATGATATTTAATTGGTGATTAATTAATTAAAGAATTAATTAATTGGAAATTAATCAATTATGGAAATGATTTAATCACTTATGGAAGTGATCAATCATTTATGGAAAAAATTAATCAATTGTGGAATTGATTGGTCATGGAATTGATTAATTATGGAAAAGATTAAATAAGTTATGGAAATAATTGATTTTAAATGAATATTTTATTCATGGTCTTTCTCCTATAAATAGAACACTAAACCTAGGGTTTAGACACTACAACATATGGCCACCATAAGGCCCTCTCATATTCTCTCAACTCAAGAACTCTTAGGGAGAATTTTCTCTCAAGAGTTTTTCCCATTCAAGATTAGGTAGTCCCACAACTACGTTCCTAATCTCAGAGTTATAGCGGGGAAGATCAAATGGTGGTGTTCTTCGTTGTTGCAGAGCAATCAAGAATCATCCGTTGAAGTATTCAGAGTCGTCAACGGAGGTATGTTTTTCGTCGCTTAACCTTTTTCCAATGCATTGGTATTTTGTAGAACAAAATTAATTTACGAACGGTCCAATTGCTTCCGCTGTAACGGAATTGGGGAATTCCAATTCTTCAATTGGTATCAGAGCCGATCGTAGATTTAATTTCGTTTCTGAAAAATTAGCATTGGTTGATTGGTGGGATTAAATTATGCATTTGATGTATGAGGTTTGCTAGTAGATGTTTAAGGTTTTGGCATTAGTTTTTGCAATTTTAAGTTGATTTGATCAATGTAAGGGCCCTTTGTTTTGGGTATTTTAATTGCAATCGAGTCTGTAAGTCCGTGTCAATAATTTTTGGTGAAATTCCATGAGCAATTTGTTGAAATTTGAGGCAAAAACGAGGAAGAACAGTGCTGGAAATCGCAAAATTTCTGGGAAATAGGCTGCAACTGTCATGAAGAACGCCCATATTCAGAATATATATATGTATATATCGATATATTTATATATATACTTGCAGAAACGGATTAAAGACATCAAAAGCACCTATGGTTGGTTTGTTGAGTCAGCCCCTACGAATTTGAATGGCAAGATGTTCGAGCCCTGGCATGTACACTTTGGCGCGCTTCAAATATTTTTTCCCATACGAAGTTCGATTGACTGGTTCAGGCGTTGTTTGACTCGGTTCACACGGTCTGGGCGAGTTTCCGTCCGGTCAGCATATTTTAGGCCGGTTCAAGCTTATTTGAAGCTGGTTTTGCATAGTTCAACATGGTTTAGCTCAATTTTCCGACGGTTCGAAGGGTTTGGATGCGGTTTGAGGCTGTTTTGAGCTGGTTCACGGCAGGATAGGACTTAGATAGATTAATTATTGTAATTTTTCTATTGTTTTGAGTCCAAGGATGCCAAAACCCGTCTACTTAGCTATTTAATTGCTTTATGAATGTCATATAGTATATAAATCCCACCACAGGTTAAGCATATTCATGCATTTTAATTATAATTGTTATAATATAAGTATTATGCATGAATTTAATTTTCATGGGTATTTAATATAAATTGTTATGATTAAATGGATGAAAATTGAGAAGCATTGAGCATGAAATTACTTTAGTAAAAAATATAAAAAGTTATATTTATGAAAGTATTTTATATGCTTATTTATTTTCATGAGCTATTAATATAAATTGTTATGTTAATATATGAAAATGTGAATGCTTATTTTAATTTTCTTGGGCTATTAATTTAAGAGTTAGATTAATTGAAGAAAATTAATTTGTATTAAGCATGAAATTACTTTAGTTTAAAAATATAAGAGTTATATTTATATTAGTAATTAACATGCTTATTTTTTCATGAGCTATTAATATAAATGTTATGTTAATTTATGAAAATGGTAATGCTTATTTTTAATTTACTTGTATAATTAATTTAAGAGTTAGGTTAATTAAAAGGAAATTAAATTGCATTGAGCATGACATTACCTTAGATTAATATAATTGTTATGTTTATGGTATGTCATGTATGCTAATGTATGGTTTTATAAATTAATTAGAATTTGATTGTTAATTTATTCACCATAGTAGCATGTTATAGGGTTAATTCATTAAAATTTATAATAGTTATAAAATTAATGAATAGAAACCGTTAACCTATAACAAAGAATTGCATGCAAACATAGGATCTTAGGATAAATGAATTAATTTTAAAATGTTTAAAATTAATTAGATCTAAGATCACATTTCTAATAGGATTAGAATTATTCTTACTTAGAATTAAAATTAATTTTAATTGACTAAGTAGGAAAAACATTACTATGATTATAAGGGAACTCCACCGGTTAAGTTCTGTCTAAGGCTGGGGGTATTTAAGTTGACGGTTTACGGAACACCTCCTACCTGGGAACTGACCTGGAATACCGGAGTTGAATTAATCATAGTTAAATGTTAGCATGCAATGTCACTAGGTTTGTTAAAAGTGTTTAATACACCTAGATCTTTAGAGTAAAGACCTCACATTACTGTGGTTATAAGGGAACTCTCTCGGTAAAGTTCTGTCTAAGGTTGGGGGTATTTAAGTTGACGGTTTACGGAACACCTCCTACCTGGGAACTGACCCGAACCTTGAGTTGAATTAACCATAGTAATGTTGACTTGCAATGTTGGGTTTATTAAAAGAAGTTTAATTCACCTAAAACATTGTGGTTGAATCCTTTTCATAATTGTTATAATAGGATCAGACTTAGATAGATTGACTTAGCCGAATTTTATCTAAGTTAAACAACCCTAAATTAACCTTAGGACATTTTAAGTGGGAGGAAAATTACAAAACGAGATTTAAATCAAGTTTTGCTCCTATGTCCCTATATTCACAACGTGAGGTTCATGCTCGGCTTCGAGTCGCCTTAGGAGCGGCCTCCCTTCGGAAAGTGTTTGCATGAATCAATAACAAGGTGTATGGGAAAAATGTCTAGAGTAAGTGGGAGCGGGACACGTGTCAATGTATCCCTCGGTCTCCGCCCCTAGTTCATACCGTGAGAGTCCTATGATCCGCCTGCAGGTTATCCTGGCACAACCATCCCTTCGGAGGGCCTGATCATAGGATTCAGAACACCGTGAACTCCTGAATAGGATAGGGTCACTTAGGCTAATCACCAACAGTTGTCTTTCCCTTCGGTAGCCTGTTGGTGCGTGCCTCTGAGATCTGAAAGTGGGAGGGTTACACTTACGGGGATGAGTTAAATGTGTTAACTAACCCTTGACCGAACAACGGTAACTAAACGCTAACGGAATATGAGTTATTTTGGTGTTAGAGTTTGGTTGAGATTGTCTCAATTTAGAGGAGGAGTAGCTGACCACCCTTCGGTGGTTGTTGTTCTAAACCTTTGAAGTATCGTTGCAAAAACTAAATCAATAGTTTTATAGGGTTTCTTTGATTGCTTATTTGTTTTTGCAGAATTTGATTGGATTATTTGTAATGGGTTGGTGCTATTAATATTACAAGTAATTTGTTACTTCAGCAATTATATAATAATTTTATGTGTGTTGTCTTACGTCATTTTATAAATAACGGTAACACAACAAGCTTAAACGACAAACTGTGGTATATAAGTCCATGATTATTCTTAACTGAGGAATGTCCTCATGCCCCATATGTTTAATTCATTAAGAATTGTTCTTGGTGAATATGACAGAACTTTGCTTAGCAAAAAGAGAACTTGTTCAAGACCGTAATTTTCATTTACCTGTCTTGAAAACGTAAGAATAGTGATTCTCCCTGAATACTTGATTCAGGTGCCACAAATCACGTGTGTTCTTATTTTAAAGGAATAAGCTCCTGGAAACAGCTTGTTGCTTGTGTAATAACTCTCAAAGTTAGAATTCGAGAGGTTATTTTAGCTATATCAGTGGGGAACATTAAGTTATTTTTCTCAGTGGGAGAAAATACATATTATTAGATAATGTGTATGTAATTCCTAAGATCAAAAGAAATTTGATTTCTGTGTCTTATTTACTGGAACAATGTTGCTCTTTACCTTTCTCTGCTAACGCAGTTTTATTTCAAGAAAGGGAGTTGACACTTGTTTAGCTTTACTGGAAAGTAACCTAAATGTTTTAAGACTAATCAAGAGTAAAGCAGTGATGAACACTGAGTTGTTTAAGATTGCTACTACTCAATGTGAAAAGAGGCAAAGGATTTCTCCAAAAGGAAAATACCTTTCTTTGGTTTTAAGGTAGACCATATTAATCTCAATTTGATTGGGAGATTGGTCAAGAGTGAACTTCTAAGCAAGTTAGAAGATGACTCTCTACTACCTTGTAAGTCATGCCTTATGGGCAATATGACTAATAGGTCTTTTACTGGAAAAAATCTAAGAACCAAAGAGCCCTTGGAGCTTGTACATTTGGATCCTTGTGGTTCAATATATTAAAGCAATGGGAGGGCATGAATAATTCATTTTTTTTATTATTCAAAGGTATGAGTATCTTTACCTAATGCAACTTAAGTCTGAAACTCTTGAGATATTCGAAGGGGCTTAGGACTGAAGTTGAAAACTTGTTAGGTGAGATGATAAAAACACTTCGATCCGATCAAAGTGTTGAGTATAGGGATTTGAGATTCCAGGACTATTTGATAGTACATGGGATCACACCCTAAATCTCATTTAGGAGAAATAGAACCCTATTGGATATGGTTCATTCCATGTTGAGCTATGCTCAATTGTCTGGCTCGTTTTGGGGTCATGCAGTGTTGACTGCATTGCATACTGCAATAGGCAACCCCAAAAGGAAACGAGAAGTGGATACTTCTTCAAGTCACAAGAGAATAAAGAATTTGTATCGACAAATGCTATATTCTCAGAAGAAGTCCGCATCAAAAATCATAAACCATAGATTAAAGTCGATTTAAGTAAGTTAACTAATGAAGCTACAGTAACATCCACAAGAGTTGTTGATGAGGTTGGCTGTTCAACAAAAGTTGTTGATGGATCAATGTATCTAGTCAGTCACATCCATCTCAATAATTGAGATTGCCTCAATGTAGTGGGAGGGTTGTTTGATAACCTGAACGTTACATGGGCTTGTTTGAAGCCTAGGTCATCATACCTAATAATGGCCTAGTGGGTTCATTATCTTTTAGAAAGAAAATGAATGATGTTGACAAGGACCAATGGATTAAAGTCATGGACCTGGAAATGAAGTCTTTTGTATTTCACTTCCATCTGGGATCTTGTAGATCTGCTTGATGGGTAACACCTATTAGTTACAAGTGGATTTACAAGAGAAAACGAGACATTAAAGGTCTTAACCAAAAGCGTTCATACAGCAAGATCGAAAGCAAAAGGGTTTGCAAGCTTAAGTGATCCATTCATGGATTAACCTAAGCATTTCGATCTTGAAATATAAGTTTTGATATAGAGACCAAATCTTTTGACTTTAATCAGAACATTAATGAGTCTTGTGTTTACAAGTAATCATCAATAGTTCAGTAGCTTACGTAGTATTGTATATGATTGATATCCTAATCATTGGGAATGATGTAGGTTATCTTACTGACATTAAAGGAGCTAGCAGCTCATTTCCAAATGGAAATTTGGGAGAAGCTGAGTTTGTTCTTGGGATCCAAATTGTTAGGAACCGTAAGAACAAAATGCTAGCCTTGTCTCAGGTGTCTTATATCTACAAGATGTTAGTTAGATATAAGATGCAGAATTCCAATAAGGGTTCACTACCTTTCAGACATGGAATTCTTTTGTCTAAGAAAATGTTTCCTAAGACACCTCAAGAGGTTGAATGCACTATGCAGTAGGGATTGTCAGTAAGTATCAATCTAATCCAAGATTTAATCATTGGAAAACCGTTAAGAATTTCCTCAAGTATTCGAGGAGAACGAGGAACTATATGCTCGTGTATGGGACTAAGGATTTAATCCTTACAGGATACACTGACACAGATTTTAAGACTAATAAGGATTTGAGGAAATCTACATCAGTATTTGTGGTCACTCTTTATGATGGAGCTATAGTATGACATAGTTACAGTCTTGACCGTATAGGCCGAAAAATTAGCAGTCTGTGAAGCAGCGATAGAGACTGTATGTCTTAGAAAGTTCTTGATTGATTTAGAATGTGTTCCAAATGTGAACTTGCCCATCACACTTTATAGTGATATAGTGGTGTTGTGGCTAATTCAAAAGAACATTGCAACCTAAGACAAGTAGACACATTACATTGAATGAAATATTGTTGATTCATTTACAAAGACTCTCTCGGCTAAAGTGTTTGAGGGTCATCTAGAAGGTCTAGATCTACGAGATATGTACAAAGGTGTAATCTAGGGCAAGTGGGAGAAATGTAATGGGTATAGTGATACCATTATGTAATGGGTATAGTGATGCCCTAGTTTATTGTATTTGTACATTGTATATGTTTTATACATGTATTTATACACCCAATGTTGTATAGATTATTGTACATCCCACTAAACTAGAGTTTTAGTTCAAGTGGGAGTTTGTTGGGTTTTATGCCCTAAAACTCGTAGATAGTGAATGTAAACAAATTGTATACTTGTTTCAATAAAGTGTAATTGAGTTTCTACAATAAAGTGTTATTGTTAAATATTGCACAATTTGACCCAAATCCAATAAACTAAGATCCAAGGTTGTTTACATGTGACTTGAACTAGTATGTGGGGACATACGGGGATTGGTGTTCAAGTAACAACCTAAAAGGTCTATAGTACAAGGATAAGGCTGGGTACCTTATCCTGGTAACACTATGTGATACGGCCCGCTTTGTATTCGATACAGACGTATTAGTCCAAGGCGTCCATGTAGGAGACATGCGAGCGGGGGTATCCTATGCAATGAGTTTGCATAAGACCGGACCACGAAATAGTAAACCACTAGATGTAACACCGTTAACTAGTTAGTTTACTGTTTCAATACGATGACCTAGGTAACTCAGTCTTAATCCTGAGTGTGTCATGAACTCCTTCTCATGAGGGATTGTCTTTTGATTAGCATGGGTGAGAGTGGCCAATACGCCGACTCAATATGCCTTCCTTTTTGGGGACAAGACCGAGTGGGAGGCTGGGGACATGACAACACAAGAAGAAATTCACTCCTTCCCACTTCTAGGAGAAGTAGATGAATGTTCCCTTAAGAGGTGACTCCGGGACTTGAACAAAGGGATCCCGTCCTCTCAGTGGCCCGAGAGGAACTTTCTGTTTAATGGTTGGACCATAAACAGGTTGTTCATTAGAGGAGCGCTGGTACTTAAGGAGACAGATGTAACACAGGGGTAAAACGGTAATTTGACCCAGCCGTGATTATGAACACTCGTGAAGGATTGACTTACCGGTATAGGTCTACATTCATGGACACAGAAATGTTCTACAGTGAGAAGAGTTCAGCTGTGGGTCTTTAGTGGAATGACCCACAGTTAATGAATATTGGTTAACCTGATTAATGAGTTTAACCGGTTAACCTCATATCATTGGAGCTTCTGATCTGTAGGTCCATTAGGTCCCCCTACTAGCTCGTAAAGAGTAATGAGGAACAAATATATCTTGAGAGAATTTGAATAGTTCAAATTCATATTGAGAATTAAGTTAATTGTATGAGATACAAATTAATATAATGTATAGTGATGCATTAAAATATAAAGTCTAATTTGAGATTAAACTTTATTATATTGAGAGATTGATATATTTGAAAAAGTTCAAATATATGTCTAATTAAATATATGGTATTTAATTAGAAGATGGATTAATTAATTATTCAATTTAGTTTAAATTAAATGAGATTTAATTAAACTATAGTCCATGAGAGAAATAAATATTTGAAGGAGTTCAAATATTAATATGAATTTGATTCATATTAAATTTATAGTATATAAGGGAATTTAAAGGAGTTCAAATTTTAATATGAATTTGATTCATATTATGGAATTAATTAATTGAAGGCCTGAAATTAAATATATGATATTTAATTGGGTAATTAATTAATTAACTAATAGAAGGTCTAAAATTAAATATATGATATTTAATTGGTGATTAATTAATTAAAGAATTAATTAATTGGAAATTAATCAATTATGGAAATGATTTAATCACTTATGGAAGTGATCAATCATTTATGGAAAAGATTAATCAATTGTGGTATTGATTGGTCATGGAATTGATTAATTATGGAAAAGATTAAATCAGTTATGGAAATAATTGATTTTAAATGAATATTTTATTCATGGCCTTTCTCCTATAAATAGAACACTAAACCTAGGGTTTAGACACTACAACATATGGCCACCATAAGGCCCTCTCATATTCTCTCAACTTAAGAACTCTTAGAGAGAATTTTCTCTCAAGAGTTTTTCCCATTCAAGATTAGGTAGTCCCACAACTACGTTCCTAATCTCAGAGTTATAGCGGGGAAGATCAAATGGTGGTGTTCTTCGTTGTTGCAGAGCAATCAAGAATCATCCGTTGAAGTATTTAGAGTCGTCAACGGAGGTATGTTTTTCATCGCTTAACCTTTTTCCAATGCATTGGTATTTTGTAGAACAAAATTAATTTACGAACGGTCCAATTGCTTCTGTTGTAACGGAATTGGGGAATTCCAATCCTTCAATAGTCTTGCAAGACGGAGTTCACTCCTACCCAATTTAGGGATAGTAGAGAGGTTGTTCCCTTAAGTGCTGACTCCGGGACGTGAACAAAGGGATCCCGCCCTCTCATTGGCCCGAGAGGTTTTAGGTTTAGTTGTCAAACCACAAACCAATTGTTCATTAGGGACTTAGTGGAGACTTAAGGAACAAGATGTAACTTTAGGGGTAAAACAGACATTTGACCCAGTTTTAGTTACGAACAACCTGTGAAGGGTCGACTTACTAATCATGGTTATATCGGGCGGACATAAATATATCTACAGTGAGGGGAGTTCAACTATCGGGCTATAATGGATTGTCCCGGTAGTTAACGAATGTTGGTTAACTATGTTAAAAGAGTTTAGCTAGTTAATCTTGGATCGTTGGAGCCCATGATTTGTAGGTCCATTACGTCCCCTTGCTAGCTCATACGAAATAAGCCTTAGAACATAAGTGATGAGAAAGTTTGAAACGTTCAAACTCATAATAGGAAATTATCGTTAATTTTATTTGATATGTTTGACGTAATAGTTTAATAATAGATTAAACTATATTTGAGAGAGTTCGAGATATGATTTAAATATGTATATGATACATAATGAAGTTTGGATACGAATGGGGATTCGTGTTCAAAACTGGGATATTGAGAGAAATCGAAATGGTGTTAATGACTAATTTAATATTTTGATATTAAATCAATATAATTAATTAAATTGGTTAATTAATCATATTTAGAAATTAGAAATTAATTTAACTATTTAAATTGATTCTTTGAATTGATTTAAGTGTTAAATTATGAAATTAAATTCAATTTTTAATTAAATTACCAAGAGGTAAATTTTATGTGTAAGACACATAACCACCATGACATTGCTCTTTCAATCCTTGCTGTCTTCTTCTTGTAATTCAAAATGCATGAGTTGTTTCTATAAAAGGAGGGGCATTCAGCTGAGTGAAAGGCTGAAGAAGATGGTTGAGATTCTCATGCATTTTGGTTTAGAAAATCTCTCAAAACAGTAGCTACAAACACTTATCTTGTTCCTTTGAGTTTTGAGCTTTGACACTAAAATTTCATCACAATTGGAGTCCCACAATTCATTTTAAGACCCGAGATTAGCGGTGAAGATCACGGTGGTTGTCCCGAACGTGTTCGTGTTCAAATTCATCCATCAAACAGAGAGGAATCGAGCTTCCAAGAGGTTGGTTATACTTCCTCTGTTTTCGGTTCATATTGTGCATGCTTTTCTTAACTAAAATTAAGGGGGTGTTTGGGGTGCCTTTTTTGAAAGTGGGGGTTTTGGAAAACACCCCTTTTTGGAAGTTGGTGTTTGGACTCCCATTTTTAAAAACCTCTATTTCCCAGAACCCCACTGTACACATCACTCCCCCTTTCTCTCTCCATTTTCCAAGATCACTATTTTTTCTTTTTTCTTTTTTCTTTTCTTTGTTTTTTTGAAAAACCCTATTTCCCAAACCCCACCAACCCTTATTATTTTTATTATTTTATTTAATTATTAATTATTTAATATTAAGTTTATTATTATTTTAATTTAAAAAATATTATTTTATTATTTTTAATTGCCACATCAGCACTGTTCCTTCTCACACTTGGCACACGAACTATTCTTTAATATGATATTATTTCCATGATTTAATATTTGTTTTCTTTCTTTGTTATTACTTCCTTAGTTGAATAATAAAGTTTTGTTGTTTAAAAATATTTTCAAACCATTTTAGTTAATTTCAAATGATTGAAGTCATAGGGTAGGTTATTTAACCTTCATAAGATCAATTTTCCAATGCATTTTCAAATAGGAGGCAATTAAATAAAAACGAACTCGATTTCCCAACAGTGAGGTAATAAGAAAAATAAAAAGTAAAGTCACATATTATATTCAATTGTGCCAAAAGTTTAGTTTTATTTTTTTTTTAAAAAAAAAAACACAATAGACCAAACGCTGAGTCAATTACGACGTAATCAATTTTCAAGTTAAATAAAGAAAACTAAAAAACAATGTTTTCTATAGTTGAGTTAATATAAGATTCAAATGCGTGTATTTAATTTTTAAACATTGGGCTTAATTTGAAAGAAAAAAATAACCTATTGAACTTAGAGTTAATTAAAAAAAAATTAATCAATTTTAAGTTAAGATAATTATGTGTCAATTGACAAACTTAAAAATGATCAATTTGCAAATTAATATATGTAAAACTTTTTTTTTTTTTTTTGTAATGTAACAAAGTTTTTGACCATGCAGTGGCAAACCTTCAAAATTAATTTTCCAATCAATTTGGTTTATTTTTCGCCCGTGATTTTTGACAATATCTATGTTCAGAACAAATACAAGAAATGTAACAAGTGTGGAAAAAAAATTGAAGAATGGAAAATGATTTTTTTTTTTTTTGAAACTTTGGATTTTTGATCAAAATTGTGACTTAAAATCCAAAATTTACAATTAATGGAAATAATTTATTAATTATAGAAGAATTTGGATTTTTTTATCAAAATTGTGAGTTAAAATCTCAAATCTAGAGTTAGTGGAAAGATAATTTTAAATTATTAATTTTAGAACAATTGTATACCATTGATAATTTTTAAAAAAAAAAAAAAATTAAGAAACCGAGACTTCAGAAATCAGCACCCCAAACACTGGCTTCCGAAATCAGACTTCAGAAATTAGCACCCCAAACACAGACTTCCAAAATCAGATTTCAGAAATCAGCACCCCTAACACAGACTTCCAAAACCCCCCAGATTTCCCAAATCACCCTATTTCCAGAACCCCTATTTCCAAAAACCTTCCCCCAAACACCCCCTAAAGGAAATTAGAGTGTTTCGATTCAAATCACTTCCGCTAGTGTCTTGTACACACCTTCACAGTAGTAAAAACAGTCATTTTCAATAAGAAATCAAGCTATTGATAGCGAGCATAGCTAGCTACTTTTACTCATTTAATTTAGCTAGTCTTTTATGGTGTTTGGGCCATTTTACTGTGCTTTATTGTTTATTTTGTAGGAAATGGTTGATTGGAGCTATAATGCAATATCAGAGTTAACCGGGTGCTTGGGGCGTGAAATGATGCATCGGAATGAAAAGAGTAAAAGTGGAAAAAAGTCAAATCTCGGTCAACAGCAGGCTAGCATCGAGACGCTAGCTCTTGAGCGTCTCGACGCTCACATTCCATATCAGATTAGGCGCGTAAAGCTCACAGCGTCGAGACGCTGTGATAGGAAGCGTCCCGACGCTACCGTTTTTCCTTATTCAGAACGCGCGTATAAGAGGCAGCGTCGCGACGCTGTCTTGACAGCGTCTCGACGCTAAGACGAAAAATCTGCAATATAAGCTTCACTTCGGCTAGGTTTTAGGGGAGATCAATTTGGGACCTTTTGGAGCCGTAAAGAGGACAAAATAGAGGATTTTTTAGGCTGCAAACAAAGGAGGAGCTTGGAAATCAACCCATTGTTCGTGGGGATCGTGACGGGGACGTCGGGACTCGGCCTACATTGAGTTTTCTTTTCCCTTCTCTTTCTTTAGTTAGATTTATGGCTTTCACATGTTTAGTTGAGATTGTATTTACATTTATGAGTAGCTAAACTTGTAGCTTAGGGATTGATGTAGTTGATTAAGTTTATGGATTGATTTATGGTTTAAGTTGTGCAATGTTATTGTGTTTGTAATCTTGATTTAATGCTTTCAATTAATTGGCCATTAGTTGGATGATTTAAGTTTCGAATCTAGCTCGGGAGAGGGGATTTGATCTAGACTTACTCAAGATTGCATGAATAAAGTTTACTTTCTAATTCTTGACGGTTTTAGATTAACTTTAGAATTGGTTAAAAGATCTCATTGCCTTGCTTATTAATAAACTTAGATAGGGATATCAAGTTGGTTAATTTGCATGAGAATCAATTATACTCGGGAGAGGTAGTTGTGATTAAAGGGTCTTTGGCTCATAATTTCATTGTGCATAATAATTTATTCTTTAAAATCAATCCTAAACGAAATCGGCGAAATCAATTCCCTAAGTAGTTTTCCCAATTGAATTTCCATTCTTTTTACTTGCTTTGATTTGTTTTTATCATCACCTATTCATCACTTTTTGATCCCTAAATAAAATTGGGCAAGATAATTCGCAATACTTGATTTGCTTAAAAATCCAATCCAGAGGACGACATTCGAATTTACTATTCACTATATTATTACTTGACCCGTGCGCTTGCGGTAGGAAAAGTCCACATCAAGTTTTTGGCGCCGTTGCCGGGGATTGACACATTTAGCTAAATTGATATTGTGAAAAAATTGCTTGATCTTAATTTAGGGTGTATTTTTACTTTTTAGGTTGTTTGCATTTTTTTTCCTTATTTGTTTTTCTTTCCATATTTGATTTTCTAGGTTAGTTTTCTTTTAGTTGAGTAATCTTTTCTTTATTTGTTCTTGTTTTTCCTTTTTAGATTAGTTTCCTTATTTGCATTTTGCCATATTTGTTTTTGCATTCCATATTAGGTTACTTTGTTTCCTTTTCTAGATTATATTTTCCTTATTTAGATTAGTTGTTTCCTTTTCTTTATTTCATTCCATAATTGTTTTCTTTCTTTTTTAGGGTAGTTTTGTTTGTTTATGCGTAGGGATAAAGATTTAATTTTAGCACCATTTGATCCCGAGATAGAAAGAACAATTCTTAGGCTTCGAAGGGAAAATAGAGAAATTATTCAAATGGCAGATCAAAATCCACCTGAGGAGCCTAGGCCTATTAGAGATTATTTTCAGCCTGTGTTTCAGGGACAACAATCGGGAATTGTCTATGCCCCGATTAATGCCAACAACTTTGAGCTGAAGACCGGTCTCATTCAGATGGCTCGAGACTGTGCATACAGAGGATCGCCCACTGAGGATCCAATGTAACGCCCCAGGCCTAGGATTCGGAATCCGGCTTTGGCACCTCACGGCCCCGGCATTCCCCTACATCCTCTGCGGCCTGGCGACGTTACCATACTCGTCTTAAACCGCTTCTAAGAGTGAAGACTCTCCCCACAAACCAACACGGGGTCCTTCTAGCATGCTTTGTCCTCACTCACATGCTTCCTAGGAAAATTCCCAGGAGGTCACCCAACATAGAACTACTCCAAGCCAAGCACGCTTAACTTCAAAGTTCCTATGATTGAGCCACCGAAAAGGAAGGTGCACCTTGTTGGTATAGGTAGTACCTATCAATTCTTTTAAGCTTTATCTTGACCGTTTCCATGTCCTCAGGATCCCTCTCATTCGGATGTGATCTCGGTTCATTCATGTACCCCTCCTAACCTCGGGCGTCACATGCCCACCAGCTTCCGCCTTGGTTCGTCCCCGAACCACATCCTACTGGGAGAGGTTTCTCTCTGATACCATCTGTAACGCCCCAGGATTTTATAAACTATCCTAGCGACATTACTAACATTTAAACTAACATAACTGAGTGCTCCGAAAATTTCGGCAGCATAACGGCATAGTACGGACTAAACCAAAAATTTCAAGACCTGCCAGAATGAGATTAACACTTCTAAAACAATTCCAACTACACCAACATACTACAACACAGCAGAACTTCACAGAAACTAGCGAGTCAGGTCTCACAACAAAATAAATTAAATAAATAGGAACATTCACGACTAAAACTCAACTAAGTCTGGAGTATCAACAAGAATAAACTTCAAAACTAAATCAAAAGGACAAACAGTTGTCCAACATAATAAGCAACAACTATCCTACCAACGAAAATATAAAGGAAACAAAATGCTATCTAGCTATGGTCCCTCTTCATGCATCTCCTCTGCATCACCATGGTCAAGACGGTCCTCATAACCTGCATCATCTGAAAGTTGGGGGGAAGAGAAGGGAGGGGGTCAGTACAACCATGGTACTGGTAAGTAGCCCCTCCTACCTGAGCAACCATCAAACAACAACCAAGCAACCAACATGCTTTTCATGCGCAAACAACATATTTCTCAAAGCTATACACACAACGTCATGCTCAAAAGCTAGTAAAACGAATGACTCTCCTAAGCCATGACTCATGCATCTCTATACGCAACTCGCTAACCATTCAAGCTCCACGAGCTCGCTCAACACATATTTAGCCCTCACATGGCTCTTCACACGTGACTTCCGCGTCACGCTCCGCAAAAACTCTCCAAGACTGACCCTTCGAGTTGTACCGACCCCTGACCATTTATACTCAAGGCCTCGACACTTCTCTACAGAGCTCGGCATTCGACCATTGACCATTTATACCCAAGGCTTCGAACTGTGCATCGACCCTTGACCATTTATACCCAAGACCTCGATGACTAAGCGACGTACTGACCCTTGACCATTTATACCCAAGGCCTCAATACTTGCCTCCAGACTCATCACACCGACCCTTGACCATTTATACCCAAGGCCTCGGTGCTCCTCTTTATCTAACATTGGCATAACGACCCTCGACCATTTATACCCGAGGCATCGACATCCAATAGTAATATATCAGTCCCCGACCATTTATACCCGAGGCCCTGATATTCACTTTACTTTTCTCGAAACAATATCAGTCCTCGACCCTTTATACCCGAGACCCTGATATCTCAACCACAATGCTAGATCCCTTTAACCCATGGTGACATGTCACCCCTCGACCATTTGTACCCGAGGTGCACTGACACTCACCCAACTTTCCTTTCTTCCACACTTTAGGTCCCTGACCTATATCTCACATCTCCCAGAATGCATATGCCCTGCAACATGCTTCTAGACTCATGTTCATGCCCACTAAGCATTTACATGACCACATCTCACAACTCATGGTTGACTCTCGAATGCAAACCGAACCAACACGCTTTACATCAAGCCAACATGCAACAACAATTCATGCTTTACAACCAGTCATTAAGCAACAAAAGTCATGTTTTTCAACCATAACACATATATTTGCATATATTCAGAGAAACAAGAAACATGAGGGTAGTTATAAAGCGAGTAACACTCAGCATGCATCACACAGTCAAACAGACAACATCAAGTAGGAACTACTTACCGGAAGCTCAAACGCTCCTAAACAATCCTAAAGGACCAATGGAAACAACCGGAAGAGCCTAAAGAGCTCCAACTACAAGCAACAATTACCATGGGTTAGGAATTGATAAACAACACCCTAGAGACTTAATAAAGGAAGGTAAAGGGTGCTGGAATTTACCGCTTAGTGCCCAAACAACCTTGAGAACAAGCTGACTTGTGTTCGAAACGACCCAACGACCAAGATCCCAAGTCACCGGGTTATGGGTAACCAAAATCAAGGTCTTTCGGGTTGTGGGTACTCACTGAACACGATCTTTGAGATCAAATGCTCGATGAACAGCAACCGAACACACTTAAATCCTGCAATTATAAGGTCGATAACGAATGGGTATCGATTAAAACATGGTTTAAGGCTTTAATCTCTAATGGGTATCGAACACTTAAGCAACAACACTAATAACAGCATTGAACCTTACCCAACGAACCCGATATCACGCAAGACGGGTTACAACAACCTCGAACAACGCACTAGAACGATCCTTGGGCAGTGGGTATTCAAGTCGATGTGTTTCGAATCTAATCGAACACCTAGGCGGCGCTGCAGATCAGAAAATCGAACACCATCAAACTTTTCAGCACCTAAAACTAATGGGCATTCCATTTAAAGCACTAAACAAGAATGGGTAAATTGAATCTGAATTCGACAAGGTATGGGTAGCGAAGAAATCTTACCAAAAGAGCCCGAACAAGCCGACACAAACCTTAAATCAACCCAATCACGTCCAAAACGCCTAAACCACAAGATTCAACCAATTATTCTCTAATCCGGCCGAACACAAGAGAAATCAGTGGCTGCTTGCGAAACTTGAAAGAGAACGAGGGAAAAGAGACCTTACACGCGAGTTGAAGGAGAAGAACCGAAGCTGTGGGTGCTGGCCGGCGCTCGCGGATGCAGGGGTCACGGACCAGCTGCTGTTGGCGTCAGAACACGGGAGAGAGAGAGATCCCACGGCTGCAACTCCACGCACGAAGGAGAGAAGAGACGGCGCAGACCAACCACGGGAGAGAGAGATGCGCGCGGGGGAGAGGGAGAGAGATCGACGATGGGTCTGCTGCCGGCTGAAGAAAAACGCGAGGGGGGGGGGTCTGGCGGCAGCGTGAAAGAGAGGGGAAGAGAGATAGATTTAGGGCTTCCTTTTTTCTTATTATTAATCTACTTCATTTTCTTTCTTTTCTTGATTTTAAACACACCCAAGAATATAAAATCTCCATTAAAATAAGGAGATCTTATCTAGGTTTCAAATTTAAAAAACCCAAACTTAATTCTTGAAAGATTTGGACATAGAAAATAACCCGAATTATTTGGAATTTGGGTCTTTTGATATTTTAAATAAATATCAACTATTAAACCTCCAAACTTTAGGAAATTAAAGATTTAATTAAAAATCTCTTTCCCCTAAATTTTAGAAATTTAGTTTGACGACCCAAGGCCAACGTTAAATTCTAATTTTCCCAAATTAGAATAAGAACGCTCAATAACTCAAAACGACTTGATTCCGAAACGCGGGGCGTTACATCCAAATTCTCATCTTAAATCATTTTTGGATATTTGTGGGACGGTAAAGATTAATGGTGTCTCTGAGGATGCTATTCGCTTACGTTTATTTCCCTTTTCTTTGCAGGATAAAGCACGTGATTGGTTGCAATCCATTACCCCTGGGAGCATCACCACTTGGGATGCTTTGGTCCAGGCCTTTTTAAAGAAATTCTTTCCTCCTGCAAAGACGGTCAAGCTGAGGACCGAGATTGGGACATTCCAACAACAGTATGATGAGCAGCTGTTTGAAGCTTGGGAGCGATACAAAGAGCTACTGAGGAAGTGTCCTCAGCATGGTTACCCCGATTGGCTTCAGGTACAATTGTTTTATAATGGTTTAACTCCTAGTACAAAAACGATTGTTGATGCAGCTGCAGGTGGGACTCTGTTGTCCAAGACCGTAGAAAATGCTCGCACACTTTTAGAGGATATGGCCACCAACAGCTATCAGTGGCCATCTGAGCGGTCTACACCTAAAAAGATTGCTGCTGGAGTATTTGAGGTTGATAAAGTAAGTGCACTCCAGGCCCAGATGACTTCCCTTGCCAATGCTTTTATGAAATTTTCAGGTACAGGGAGTGCACAGTCAATTGAATCAGCTGCTGCTTTAGCATCTAGACCTCAGGAGGAGACCATCGAGCAGGTTCAGTATGTATCAAATTTTAATTCTAGGGGATATAATAATAGTTCTACACCTACACATTATCACCCTAACAATAGGAACCATGAAAATTTCTCTTATGCTAATACTAAGAATGTTCTTAATCCTCCTGGTTTTGCCCCTCAAACTCAAGATAATAAAAAGTTAGAAGATCTTGTTGGAGCTTTCATTGCAGAGTCTAGTAACAGGACAACCAAGTTAGAGGAGGCAGTCATTGCCATCAACTCAACAGTGAATGGCCACAGTGCAGCTATAAAGAACATTGAGACTCAGCTGGGACAGTTGGTGAATGTTGTAAGTACAATGAACAAAGGTAAGGCCCCAGCTGAACAAGAAAAACGTCACATGGAGTACTGTAAGGCAATCACTGTGCACCAGGAGGAATCTGAAGAGGAACCTGAATCTGAGGACTATGAAACGCCTACAGGAGAAGCTGAGGAGGACACATCATCTGATGAGGCTGAAAAGCCTAAACCGGAGCCTCCTATTCCTTCTCCCACACTGATGGTTCCCAAGGAAAAGAAAAAGAAAAAGAAGAAAAAGAATAATCAGGTTCAGTTTGATAAATTTATGAATGCTTTTATGAATCTGAATATTAATATTCCTTTTGCAGAGGCATTAGAGATGCCCCAATACAACAGGTTCATGAAGGAGTGGTTAGCAAAGAAGCGAAAAGAAAAGAAGGTTGACACTGTGTATCTTGCTTCCACATGCAGCACCAGAGTACAACAGAAAGTACCTGAAAAAGTAGCAGATCCAGGGAGTTTTTCTGTTCCTTGTAGTTTTGGTACTTATTCTTTCAGAGCATTATGTGATTTAGGTGCTAGCATTAATATTATCCCATTGTCCTTGTGTAAGAAGTTAGACATAGGTGAGATTAAATCTACTCCTGTAAAGCTCCAATTGGCTGATCAATCTGTGGTGAGACCAGTTGGTATTGTAGAGAATGTGTTAATCAGAGTAGGTAGATTTTTCCTCCCTATTGACTTGTATGTTATGGACATGATAGAAAATCCTTCAATGCCTGTCATATTAGGACGACCATTCCTCGCTACTGGGCGAGCAATTATAGATATTGAGCGCAGAGAGCTCACTATTAGAGTCAAGAACGAAAAAGAAATCTTTAAAGCAGTTGAAGACTCTAAAGATGAAGTGCTTTACATGGGCTACAGGAAAGGTGCAAGAAAGAGCACCTCTGTTGGATTCACAGAACAAAAGCCTCCTTGAAGCACGTACTGTTGGGATTTATGCCCTAAAACTCGTAGATAGTGAATGTAACCGTTGACCGGATATTAATGAAATAATATTGATATATTTTTCCATTAATTGTTATTAGTTATTTTATATTTGTCTTTGCCTAATAATAACCCTAATCCAATAAACTAGACATCCAAGGCTGTAATATGAGTCTTGAACTATATGTAGCGACATATGGGATCATTGTTCAAGAAACAGCCTAAAGGGTCTATAGTATAGGGATAAGACTGGGTGCCTTATCCTGGTGACACTATGGATACGGCCCACTTTGTATTTGATACAAACGCTGCGATCCAACGCGTTCGTGTAGGAGACATGCGAGTGGGGGTATCCTATGCAATGAGTTTGCATAAGACCGGACCGCGAAATAGTAACCACTAGTTATAACACCGTTAACTAGTTGGTTTTCTATTTCACTAGGACGACCGAGACAACTTAGTCTTAATCCTGAGTTGATTATGGACTCCTGCTCATGAGAGACTGTCCTTTGATTTGCATGGGTGAGAGTGGCCAATACGCCGACTCAATAAGCCTACCACTTTGGGGACAAGATCGAATGGGGAGCTGGGAACATAATCGTACAAGATGGAATTCACTCCTTCCCGACTTTAGGGAAGCAGATGAGTGTTCCCTTAAGTGGTTACTCCGAGTCTTGAACAAAAGGCCCTACCCTCTCAATGGCACGAGAGTTTTTTTCTGTTTAATGGTTGGACCATAAACAGATTGTTCATTAGAGGAGAATTGGTACTTAAGGAAATAGAGGTGACCCAGGGGTAAAACGGTAATTTGACCCAGCTGGTGTTACGGACACTCGTGAAGGACTAACTAGTCGATATTGGTCTAAGTTCCGTGGACACAGAAAATATGTCTGCAGTGAGAAGAGTGCAACTGTGAGTCTATAGTGGAATGTACACACAGTTAACGAATATTGATTATTGTGGTTAATGAGTTTAACCAATTAATCTCACATCGTTGGAGCTTCTGATCTGCAGGTCCATAAGGTCCCACTGGTAGCTCGTAAAGTAATTTGAGGCAACTAAGTAATTAAATTGAAAATGTTCAATTTACAGAGGGAAATAAATATAATATATATTGATATATTATTATGAGAGAAATTAATATTTGAAGAAGTTCAAATATAAATTTATGGAAGATTGAAAGAATTAATTAATTTAAGTCCTAAAAGTGTTTGGGCAAAATTAATTAATTCAAGGCCGGAAATTAAATATGTGATATTTAATTTGGTGGTTAATTAATTAAAGAATTCATTAACCATGAATTAATCAATTATGTAAATAATTAATCACTTAAGGAAGTGATTAATCATTTATGGGAATGATCTAATTACTTATGGAAGAAATTAGTCATTTATGGAAAAGATTAATCAATTGGGAATTGATTGATCATGATTGATTAATTAAGGAATAAAGATTGAATCAATTTTGGAAAAGATTGATTTAATTGAATATTTTATTCATGGCCTCTCTTCTATAAATAGAACACTAGACCTAATTGGTCATGACACTTGACACTCTTGAAAGACAAGACCTAGAATTCTCTCTAGCCTCCCTCTTAGAGAAAGACTCCCACAAGTCTTTGGCCTCCTAGACTTAGAGACATACCGGTGTAACCTCTGTGGTTATTGTGTCAATCAAAGAAGAATTTCCAGCGAAGAATACCTTGAAGCGGCTGCTGCGTTTTCGTTCGTGGAGCTTCGTTGGCGAAGAACGGTCAAGTCTACAACGGAGGTTTGTAACGGTTCTTCCTCTTTTCTTTAGAAAAGTTTTAAAAATAAATTTAGATTTATTTTAGCATGTTTAAACCGATTTTACAGCGGCTTTAAAGTTAGTTTAAAGTTTTGTTTGAGTTTTCGTAACGGTTTTTAATGTTAATTAATATACGGCGTAAGGTCCAATCGATGCGCTTCCGCTGCGTTGGGACTTTTATTCCCTTCAATCGGCATCAGAGCCATCGCTGTCCCTATTAATTAATTTTAAAAAGTTGCGATAGGCTCTAATAGGTGGGATTTATGCATAATGTATGTTCGGTTTGCATTGAACTGTTTGGGTTAATTTTATGGCCATAGATTTTATTTTTATGTGATTTTGATCATGTAAGGCCCGGTGTTTCGGGTATTTTATGTAAAATCGAGTCCTATGTAAGTCCGGGTCTAGAATAGGTTTTTATGAGATAAAAATCGGAGCAATCGTCGCTGAAATCGAAGCCAAAACCGAAGAAATCGTTGCTGTTTTGCCCAGATTCTGCCTCCAGACGCAACAGCGTCGGGACGCTCCTTCAACAGCGTCTCGACGCTGTCTCGATACCGAAGGCGCTCGGTAAGGAAAGCACACAGCGTCGGGACGCTACCTCAACAGCGTCTCGATTACGCAGGCGCCAGATATGGAAAACGCACAGCGTCGGGACGCTAATCTACACAGCGTCTCGACGCTGTCACGATGGAGGCGCGCACTAGGGTTTCAACAGGCGCGGTTCAAGCAAGGACGGTCCGGTTCGGACCGGTTCGGCTGGGCTGGGACCTATTTGGTCCGGTTCAGCCAATTTTTGGCATGGTTCGTGATTTTGGAGGCCGGTTCGAGGTGGTTCGGGGCGGTTCGAGCTGTCTAGACCAATTCCGGAGCTGTACATGGATTTTTAGGATAGAATTTAGCTAAATTATTGTAATTTAATGCTTTATTTTATCCTAGGGGCCAAAATTAACCGGTTCAATTGCTATTTATATGCTTTATGGATGTCATATAGATTATTTAATCCCACCTTAGGTTATAAACATGCTCATGCATTTTTTATATATTATAAATTGTTATAATGTATGTTTAAATGCATGGATTGATTTTCATATTTCTTAATATAAGTGTATATTAATTTATATGAAAAATTGGAAAGCATGAAGCATGTCATTACTTAAATTAAATATAAATAGTTATGTTTAATGTGATGAATGAAGCATGTTTGGTTGATTTTCTTGATTGGCTTATAATTGTTATAATAAAAGAAAATCAAAATTGCATGAAGCATGAAACATCCATAGTTATTAATATAATTGTTATATTATTCATGCAATTGATGTGGCTTAATTATTCAATTTGAATGAGATTGTTGAATGAATTAAACCCTAGATTCTTGATTATAGGATTAATCATTAAAATTTGAAATAGTTCTTTAATATTAATGGTTAGAAACCGTCAATCTATAATCAAGATTTGCATGCAAACATAAGATCATAGGAAAAATTGAATTAATTTTAAATTGTTTAAAATTAATTAGACCTAGATCGATTTCTAATAGGATTAGAATCTTTTCTTAGTTAGAATTAAAAATAGTTTTAATTTACTAAGTAGGAAGAACATTGCTATGATTATAAGGGAACTCCACCGGTAATGTTCTGTCTAAGGCTGGGGGTATTTAAGTTGACGGTTTACGGAACACCTCCTACCTGGGAACTGACCTGGAATACCGGAGTTGAATTAATCATAGTTAAATGTTAGCATGCAATGTCACTAGGTTTATTAAAAGTGTTTAATGCACCTAGATCTTTAGAGTAAAGACCTTACATTACTGAGGTTATAAGGGAACTCTTTCGGTAAAGTTCTGTCTAAGGTTGGGGGTATTTAAGTTGACGGTTTACGGAACACCTCCTACCTGGGAACTAACCGGATTGAGTTGAATTAACCATAGTAATGTTGACTTGCAATGTTGGGTTTATTAAAAGAAGTTTAATTCACCCAAAAGATTGCAGTTGAATCCTTTCCATAATTGTTATAATAGGATCAGACTTAGATAGATTGACTTAGCCGAATACTATCTAAGTTAAACAACCCTATATTAACCTTAGGACATTTTCAGTGGGAGGAAAATTACAAAACGAGATTTAAATCAAGTTTTGCTCCTACGTCCCTATATTCACAACGTGAGATTCATGCTCGGCTTCGAGTCGCCCTAGGAGCGGCCTCCCTTCGGAAAGTGTTTGCATGGGTCAATATCAAGGTGAATGGGAAAAATGTCCAGAGTAAGTGGGAGCGGGACACGTGTCAACGTATCCCTCGGTCTCCGCCCATAGTTCACACCGTGAGAGTCCTATGATCCGCCTGCAGGTTGCCCTGGCGCATCCATCCCTTCGGAGGGCCTGATCATAGGATTCGGAACATCGTGAACTCCTGAAAAGGATAGGAGCTCTTAGGCTAATCACCAACAGTTGTCTTTCCCTTCGGTAGCCTGTTGGTGCGTGCCTCTGAGATCTGAAAGTGGGAGGGTTACACTTACGAGGATGAGTTAAAATTGTTAACAAACCCTTGACCGAACAACGGTGGCTAATGTCTATAGGAATATGAGTTATTCTGGAATTAGAATTAGCTGAGAGGTGTCTCATTTCAAAGGAGGAGTACCTGATCACCCTTCGGTGGCTGATATTCTAAACCTCTGAAACGTCGTTGCAAAACTAAATCAATAGTTTTAGGGTTCTGTGATTGTCTGTTTTGCTAAATTGATTGGATTGTGTGCAATTGTTTGCTTGTATGATGGGTTAAGGCAAAGATAACTAATACGGTCATTGTTTGTTTAAATTTCAGCAATGTCTTCCTCAATTGTCTCTCTGCTTAAAAATGAGAAATTAACCGGCGAAAATTATGCTACGTGGAAGTCGAACTTGAATACGATTCTTGTTGTCGATGATCTGCGGTTCGTCTTAACGGAGGATTGTCCTCCAGCCCCTGCTCGTAATGCATCCCAGGCAGTTAAGGATGCTTATGACCGCTGGACAAAGGCCAATGATAAGACTCGCGTCTATATCTTAGCCAGCTTATCTGAAGTTTTGGCTAAAAGGCATGAGGGCATGGTAACAGCGAGGGAGATTATGAACTCTCTCCAGGAGATGTTTGGACAACCGTCCTACCAACTCCACCATGACGCTCTCAAATACGTTTATAGCTGTCGCATGAAAGAGGGCACGTCTGTTCGGGAGCATGTCCTGGATATGATGGTCCAATTCAACGTGGCAGAGGCAAACGGGGCGGTCATAGATGAGCGTAGTCAGGTTGCATTCATCTTAGAATCTCTTCCGAAGAGTTTTCTGCAGTTTCGAAGCAATGCAATGATGAATAAAATAACATTCAACCTGACTAGCCTCCTTAATGAGCTACAGCTCTATCAGTCTCTTCTTAAGAACAAGGGACAGATAGAAGGAGAGGCAAACGTTGTTCACTCCAAAAGAAAGTTCGAGAAGGGTTCATCCTCTGGAACTAAATCTGTAGCCACTTCTTCAAAGAAAACGAAGAAGAAAGGAAACAAGGGGAAAGCTCCCAGTACTGCTGCTAAAAGCAAGGGAAAAGCCAAAGCTGTGGCAGACAAGGGCAAGTGTTTTCACTGCAATGTAGATGGACATTGGAAGAGAAACTGCCCAAAGTACCTTGCTGAGAAAAAGAAGGAAAAGGAAGGTAAATTTGATTTACTGGTTTTAGAAACATGCCTGGTAGAACATGATGAGTTTACCTGGATACTTGATTCAGGAGCAACTAATCATGTTTGCTCTTCTTTTCAGGAAAATAGTTCCTTTCGGCAGTTGAACGATGGAGAAATGACACTCAGGGTCGGAACTGGAGAAGTCATTTCAGCTAAAGCAGTGGGAGCTGCGAAGTTATTTCTTAGAAATAGATTCTTGCTTTTAGAAAGTTTGTTAATCGTTCCCAAGATTAAGAGGAACTTGATTTCTATTTCATGTTTGATTGAACAATCGTATACAGTTACTTTTGATATGAATGAAGCGTTCATTTATAAAAATGGTATACTTATTTGTTCAGCCAAATTGGAAAATAACTTGTATGTTTTAAGACCAACCGAAAACAAAGCACTTTTAAATCACGAATTATTTAAAACTGCTGAAACTCAAAGTAAAAGGCAAAAGATTTCTCCATCAAGTAACAATACTCATCTTTGGCATCTTAGACTTGGTCATATAAACATCGATAGGATCGGTCGTTTGGTAAAGAATGGACTTCTAAGCAAGTTAGAAGATGATTCACTACCACCTTGTGAATCTTGTCTCGAGGGAAAAATGACCAAAAGACCCTTTACTGGAAAAGGTTACAAAGCCAAAGAACCCTTAGAGTTAATACATTCGGATCTATGTGGTCCAATGAATGTAAAAGCTCGAGGAGGGTACGAATATTTCATCTCATTTATAGATGATTATTCAAGATATGGTTACTTATACCTAATGGGACATAAGTCTGAAGCCCTTGAAAAGTTTAAGGAGTTTAAGGCTGAAGTTGAAAACCTATTAGGTAAATCTATCAAAGTAATTCGATCTGATCGAGGAGGGGAGTATATGGATCAAAGATTCCAGGACTATATGATAGAACATGGAATCCAATCTCAACTCTCAGCCCCTGGTACACCTCAGCAGAATGGTGTGTCAGAAAGGAGAAATAGAACCTTGTTAGACATGGTTCGATCAATGATGAGCTATGCTCAATTGCCTAGCTCGTTTTGGGGGTATGCAGTAGAGACTGCAGTATACATCTTGAACAATGTTCCCTCGAAAAGTGTTTCTGAAACACCTTTCGAGTTATGGAAGGGGCGTAAACCTAGTTTGCATCACTTTCGCATCTGGGGTTGTCCTGCACACGTGCTTGTGACAAATCCTAAGAAACTGGAACCTCGTTCAAAACTGTGCCAATTTGTTGGTTACCCTAAAGAAACGAGAGGTGGTTATTTCTACGACCCACAAGAAAATAAGGTGATTGTATCAACAAACGCCACTTTCTTAGAGGAAGACCACATGAGAGATCATAAACCACGAAGCAAAATAATATTAGGAGAAGCTACTGAAGAATCATCAAGAGTTGTTGATGAAGTTGGACCTTCAACAAGAGTTGATGAAGGAACTAGTTCTTCAGATCCATCCCGTCCATCTCAAACGTTGGGAATGCCTCGACGCAGTGGGAGGGTTGTGTTACAACCTGATCGCTACTTGGGTTTAACTGAAACTCAGGTTGTCATACCTAATGATGGCATTGAGGATCCATTGTCATATCGACAGGCAATGAATGACGAAGATAAGGATGAATGGGTCAAAGCCATGAACCTGGAAATGGAGTCAATGTACTCCAATTCTGTATGGGAACTTGCAGATCTACCAAATGGGGTAAAACCCATAGGGTGCAAATGGATCTATAAGAGAAAAAGAGATGCAGCTGGAAAGGTACAGACCTTCAAAGCTAGACTAGTGGCAAAGGGTTATACCCAAAGGGAGGGGGTTGACTATGAGGAAACCTTTTCTCCTGTAGCCATGTTAAAGTCCATAAGAATTCTTTTATCCATTGCCACATATTATGACTATGAAATATGGCAAATGGACGTCAAGACTGCCTTTCTGAATGGTAATCTTGAAGAGAATATCTTTATGTCTCAACCCGAAGGGTTCATAGCCCAAGGTCAGGAACAAAAGGTTTGTAAGCTAAATCGATCCATTTATGGATTGAAACAAGCATCCAGATCATGGAACATTAGATTTGATACTGCAATCAAATCTTTTGGCTTTGACCAAAACGTTGATGAGCCTTGTGTATACAAGAAAGTCAACAAAAGGAAAGTAGCTTTTCTAATACTTTATGTAGACGATATCCTACTCATTGGGAATGATGTAGGATACCTCACTGACATTAAGAAATGGCTAGCTGCCCAATTCCAAATGAAAGATCTGGGAGAGGCTCAATATGTTCTGGGAATCCAAATCATTAGGGATCGTAAGAACAAAACGCTAGCTCTGTCTCAAGCAACGTATATTGACAAAATGTTGTCTCGATATTCGATGCAAAACTCCAAGAAGGGACTCCTACCCTTCAGACATGGGGTACACCTGTCTAAGGAACAATCTCCTAAGACACCTCAAGAAGTTGAGAACATGAGACACATTCCCTACGCCTCAGCTGTGGGCAGCTTAATGTATGCCATGCTCTGCACTAGGCCTGACATATGTTATGCAGTGGGAGTAGTCAGTAGGTATCAGTCTAATCCAGGGTTGGACCACTGGGGAGCGGTTAAGAATATCCTCAAGTATCTTCGGAGAACGAGGAACTACATGCTTGTGTATGGAGCTAAGGATTTGATTCTTACTGGATACACTGATTCTGACTTTCAAGCTGATAAGGATTCTAGGAAATCCACATCAGGGTCAGTATTCACCTTCAATGGAGGAGCAGTAGTGTGGAGAAGCATCAAACAAGGATGCATAGCAGACTCAACCATGGAGGCTGAGTATGTAGCAGCTTGCGAAGCAGCTAAGGAGGCAGTGTGGCTCAGAAAGTTCTTGACTGATTTGGAAGTAGTTCCGAATATGAACGTGCCCATAACACTATACTGTGACAACAGTGGGGCTGTAGCCAACTCAAAAGAACCTCGTAGCCACAAACGGGGTAAACACATCGAGAGGAAGTATCACCTGATACGGGAGATTGTGCAAAGAGGAGATGTGATCGTCACTAAGATCGCCTCGGAGCACAACATCGCTGATCCATTTACAAAGGCTCTCACGGCTAAAGTGTTTGAGGGTCATCTAGAAGGTCTAGGTCTACGAGATATGTATGCCATCTAATCTAGGGCAAGTGGGAGAAATGTATAATGGGTATAAGGATGCCCTAGTTCATTGTATTTCCAGCTTTAGATTATTGCATTTACATCCCACTAACTAGTGTTTTAGTTCAAGTGGGAGTTTGTTGGGATTTATGCCCTAAAACTCGTAGATAGTGAATGTAACCGTTGACCGGATATTAATGAAATAATATTGATATATTTTTCCATTAATTGTTATTAGTTATTTTATATTTGTCTTTGCCTAATAATAACCCTAATCCAATAAACTAGACATCCAAGGCTGTAATATGAGTCTTGAACTATATGTAGCGACATATGGGATCATTGTTCAAGAAACAGCCTAAAGGGTCTATAGTATAGGGATAAGACTGGGTGCCTTATCCTGGTGACACTATGGATACGACCCACTTTGTATTTGATACAAACGCTGCGATCCAACGCGTTCGTGTAGGAGACATGCGAGTGGGGGTATCCTATGCAATGAGTTTGCATAAGACCGGACCGCGAAATAGTAACCACTAGTTATAACACCGTTAACTAGTTGGTTTTCTATTTCACTAGGACGACCGAGACAACTTAGTCTTAATCCTGAGTTGATTATGGACTCCTGCTCATGAGAGACTGTCCTTTGATTTGCATGGGTGAGAGTGGCCAATACGCCGACTCAATAAGCCTACCACTTTGGGGACAAGATCGAATGGGGAGCTGGGAACATAATCGTACAAGATGGAATTCACTCCTTCCCGACTTAAGGGAAGCAGATGAGTGTTCCCTTAAGTGGTTACTCCGAGTCTTGAACAAAGGGCCCTACCCTCTCAATGGCACGAGAGTTTTTTTCTGTTTAATGGTTGGACCATAAACAGATTGTTCATTAGAGGAGAATTGGTACTTAAGGAAATAGAGGTGACCCAGGGGTAAAACGATAATTTGACCCAGCTGGTGTTACGGACACTCGTGAAGGACTAACTAGTCGATATTGGTCTAAGTTCCGTGGACACAGAAAATATGTCTGCAGTGAGAAGAGTGCAACTGTGAGTCTATAGTGGAATGTACACACAGTTAACGAATATTGATTATTGTGGTTAATGAGTTTAACCAATTAATCTCACATCGTTGGAGCTTCTGATCTGCAGGTCCATAAGGTCCCACTGGTAGCTCGTAAAGTAATTTGAGGCAACTAAGTAATTAAATTGAAAATGTTCAATTTACAGAGGGAAATAAATATAATATATATTGATATATTATTATGAGAGAAATTAATATTTGAAGAAGTTCAAATATAAATTTATGGAAGATTGAAAGAATTAATTAATTTAAGTCCTAAAAGTGTTTGGGCAAAATTAATTAATTCAAGGCCGGAAATTAAATATGTGATATTTAATTTGGTGGTTAATTAATTAAAGAATTCATTAACCATGAATTAATCAATTATGTAAATAATTAATCACTTAAGGAAGTGATTAATCATTTATGGGAATGATCTAATTACTTATGGAAGAAATTAGTCATTTATGGAAAAGATTAATCAATTGGGAATTGATTGATCATGATTGATTAATTAAGGAATAAAGATTGAATCAATTTTGGAAAAGATTGATTTAATTGAATATTTTATTCATGGCCTCTCTTCTATAAATAGAACACTAGACCTAATTGGTCATGACACTTGACACTCTTGAAAGACAAGACCTAGAATTCTCTCTAGCCTCCCTCTTAGAGAAAGACTCCCACAAGTCTTTGGCCTCCTAGACTTAGAGACATACTGGTGTAACCTCTGTGGTTATTGTGTCAATCAAAGAAGAATTTCCAGCGAAGAATACCTTGAAGCGGCTGCTGCGTTTTCGTTCGTGGAGCTTCGTTGGCGAAGAACGGTCAAGTCTACAACGGAGGTTTGTAACGGTTCTTCCTCTTTTCTTTAGAAAAGTTTTAAAAATAAATTTAGATTTATTTTAGCATGTTTAAACCGATTTTACAGCGGCTTTAAAGTTAGTTTAAAGTTTTGTTTGAGTTTTCGTAACGGTTTTTAATGTTAATTAATATACGGCGTAAGGTCCAATCGATGCGCTTCCGCTGCGTTGGGACTTTTATTCCCTTCACGTACAACACGTCGAGCTAATGACGTTAAACAAGCGCTTATGGGAGGCAACCCAAGTAAGTTTAGTGTGTTTTCTTTTTGTTTTTGATTTATTGTTTGTTTTTGTTTTGTAGGTCTTGTTTTCTTTCTCTCATTTGCTTTCAAGCTATCAAGATTCCAAGCATTCAGTCAAGAAGTCATCATCATTCCAGGGCAGTATTGTTCACTCCTGTCATTCTTTTATCGTTCTCATGCTTGTTTATGCTTTATTTTCTTTATACATTGAGGACAATGCATATTTTAAGTTTGGGGGTGGATTAGCATGTTTGTGGAGCCCTTGAGCATCTGAGTTCGGGCTATAGTTTTGAGTTTTCTTTGAATTATGCATATGGTTGTTTTCTGGATGCTACTTTTGCATGATTATGATGTCCTAGGATAGGCTTTCTTGTCAATTTTCAAGCTTGTGATGAGATGTAAGCATAAGTGCCCCGAAAGGGAGACTTTTTAAAATTTTTCTAGGAGATGGCTTGCATGAGTAGAGTATCTGTCTTGGCTAGATTTGGATTTGAATGCTTAGGAGCGAATTATTAGGTTCATATGCTTGTTGTCACCTCGATAGGTGTAGGGTAGAGCTAAAAGTTAATGTTTGCAAATTAGCATGTTTGATCTTGCTTAGGAGGAAAGAAAAGAATATATGCTAATTATGCTCATAAAGAAAAATCATTCTTGTTGTTACTGTTGAAGAGAAAAATTATTATGCCATGGCCTGTGCACAGTTTGCAATGTTTAATAAAGTTTAGGCAAAAAGAGCTACCCCTGTTGTGATCAGTTAGGCCAACCAGAGAAATCTCAGGTTAAGGGTCCCTGCAATGGGTGTGTGAAAGCTAGTGCCACATTTACATGCTTAATTCAATTGTTAATTAAAAGCACCTAAGTATGGAGATAAACAAACTAATTTGTTGCATTAACTCATTAGTGAAACCTTAGTGCCAGTGTAGAGGGAAGATGAGCTGAGAGTTTAATAATCCAATCCCGGGCTAGTAGAGTCTGATCTTGTTGAGTTAGATCTCGCTTGTGAGAGTTAATTTTGGAAAAATTTTAATTTGTCTCCCTCATTGGTCCTTGTGTGCATATATCTTGCTTGCTTGGTTATTGACTTTTGAGCCTTGAGGATTGAGTTATGATTGTTGCATCCATTCTTCCATTGTATGTCTGATTTAGAGTTTGCTCGAGGACTAGCAAAAGCTTAAGTTTGGGGGTATTTGATAGTGAGCATAGCTAGCTACTTTTACTCATTTAATTTAGCTAGTCTTTTATGGTTTTTGGGCCATTTTACTGTGCTTTATTGTTTATTTTGTAGGAAATGGTTGATTGGAGCTATAATGCAATATCAGAGTTAATCGGGTGCTCGGGGCGTGAAATGATGCATCGGAATGAAAAGAGTAAAAGTGGAAAAAAGTCAAATCTCGGTCAACAGCAGGCTAGCGTCGAGACGCTAGCTCTTGAGCGTCTCGACGCTCACATTCCATATCAGATTAGGCGCGTAAAGCTCACATCGTCGAGACGCTGTGATAGGAAGCGTCCCGACGCTACCGTTTTTCCTTATTCAGAACGCGCGTATAAGAGGCAGCGTCGCGACGCTGTCTTGACAGCGTCTCGACGCTAAGACGAAAAATCTGCAATATAAGCTTCACTTCGGCTAGGTTTTAGGGGAGATCAATTTGGGACCTTTTGGAGCCGTAAAGAGGACAAAATAGAGGATTTTTTAGGCTGCAAACAAAGGAGGAGCTTGGAAATCAACCCATTGTTCGTGGGGATCGTGACGGGGACGTCGGGACTCGGCCTACATTGAGTTTTCTTTTCCCTTCTCTTTCTTTAGTTAGATTTATGGCTTTCACATGTTTAGTTGAGATTGTATTTACATTTATGAGTAGCTAAACTTGTAGCTTAGGGATTGATGTAGTTGATTAAGTTTATGGATTGATTTATGGTTTAAGTTGTGCAATGTTATTGTGTTTGTAATCTTGATTTAATGCTTTCAATTAATTGACCATTAGTTGGATGATTTAAGTTTCGAATCTAGCTCGGGAGAGGGGATTTGATCTAGACTTACTCAAGATTGCATGAATAAAGTTTACTTTCTAATTCTTGACGGTTTTAGATTAACTTTAGAATTGGTTAAAAGATCTCATTGCCTTGCTTATTAATAAACTTAGATAGGGATATCAAGTTGGTTAATTTGCATGAGAATCAATTATACTCGGGAGAGGTAGTTGCGATTAAAGGGTCTTTGGCTCATAATTTCATTGTGCATAATAATTTATTCTTTAAAATCAATCCTAAACGAAATCGGCGAAATCAATTCCCTAAGTAGTTTTCCCAATTGAATTTCCATTCTTTTTACTTGCTTTGATTTGTTTTTATCATCACCTATTCATCACTTTTTGATCCCTATATAAAATTGGGCAAGATAATTCGCAATACTTGATTTGCTTAAAAATCCAATCCAGAGGACGACATTCGAATTTACTATTCACTATATTATTACTTGACCCGTGCGCTTGCGGTAGGAAAAGTCCACATCAGCTATAAATCCCTATTCAAACTAGCAATCATAAGGAAAACTTTTTTTTAACGAAAAGAACCAAATTTAAACATAAAACTACCCCAAAAATAAAGAAATTCACGACTAGAAAATTCTGGAAAAATTTTCTTTTTACCAAATCTTGAATTTAAACCAAAAGCCCTAAGAGGAAAAACTTCGATAAAAAATTTAGGCCAAAACAAAAACCTAAATCTTTTTAGGGTAAAAGGTTTGAAAACCAATTTTATCCCAATCCAATCAACTAGAGTACAAATAAGAATTCATGCCAGAAACTTTTCAAAAAGATTCAATTGATAAAGAAAACGACAACGAAAGAAAAGAATAGAAGGGAAGAAAAACTTGCTTTTTTTCACTGGAAAGGGAAAGTGCAGAATGTAATTCTCTTCTCCCTTTTTTCTGACTCAGAGTGTAAAAACAAATTTAGGGCTGTTGCAAAGGGTCTTTTAAAAGAACCCTAATTAAAAACGTAAAACATTACTTTTCCTTTTTTAAAATAAAAAAAAAACAAAATACCAGATATTTGTCTTAAAAGAAAAAGATAAAATCATATTCCAAAAATATTTTTGAAAAACATTAAAATAAATAAAAAAAATAAAATCCTTTATTTAAAAAAAAAAAAAAAGGTTCGGCTGTTACAAACACATCTAATAAGAATTTCATCCTCGAAATCTACATACCTTGCTTAAGAGAATAAACCCAGATATCTTTCCTCCATGTCTTTTTCAGTCTCCCAAGTAGCTTCTTCAAAGGATTGGTTCCTCCATAAAACCTTGACGAGAGGGATAGTCTTGTTGCACAAAACTCGATCTTTTCTGTCTAGGATTTGAACTGGAGCCTCGTCATAAGTCAAATCTTCCTTCACATGGAGTGGTTCATAACTTAACACATGGGATGCATGATATGGATTCAATCAATAATCCATTGCATGTACCTGAAGGACCAATCACAAGGAGCAAGGAAAAGAAGATATTAGAGACTTTCACATTACATGTTCAAAGGCTAGCAAATGCACAACAAGAGGCCAAGAATTTTGAATCCAAATTTCTGTATAATGTTAGTTCAGCAAGTCAAGAAGATAATGGAGTCAAGATGGTACGAGAAAATTCGTGTAATTTGGAAGATGGCACGAGGGACGAAAAAAGTGTGCAGAATTTGTGAAGAGGTGGCTGTCCAGCTTGCATCTCTTGGGATTTCGTGATGTCAAACCTTGTCAAATGTGGTCATTATGTGGAGCGCCTCCCATAGTAGATATTTAAGACAATTTAAAGCAATTCTTTCTTTTTAGTTTTGAGTTATGACAGCTGGTTTGACGTGCAATCAAGTTTTAAGTTCCTAGGTCTTATTTTCTTAATTTGGCATTTAAAGACTTTTGAAGACTTTTGTGTCTTTGGTATTGCGAACGACATTTTGGCCTTTTTAAAGGCTTGTAATGCTCTCAAAATGGTAAATTAATTGAAACCCCTTTTGGTGTTCTCTTCTTTCAAATATTGTTTTACGTTTGATGTTCAATCGATTCATTGAATTAGTTTTAATCAATCTAATTCTAGAGTGAGTCGTCTTAGGATCTAAGAGTGACCATCGTAGATTCTAAGTTTGATCTAAGAGTGATTCATCTTCTAACTAAGCTCTTGGTTGGAATCATTCGGTAAGTTAGTCTTATTTGTGTCCGTTTACAAGGATCCTAAAAGGACCATCTTTGAAGCATGAAAACATGAAAAGTATTGTGAATTCGATCCAAGGCAGGCGATAAGGCCAAGTGATATGCCACTACACCCACCTTTTCCAAAATCTCAAAAGGTCGAATAAACCTTGGACTAAGCTTCCCTCTCTTCCCAAATCTCATAATTCCTTTCAATGGTGACACTTTCAAGAACACCATATGTCCAACTTCAAAATTTAATTCCTTTATCCTGACATCAGCATAACTTTTCTGCCGACTTTGAGCTATCTCCATTCTCTGCTTGATCAAGTCAATGACCTCATTAGTCTTATGTACTAACTCTGGCTCCAAAATCAAATTCTCTCTTACTTCACTCTAGTTGACTAGTGACCTGCATTTACGCACATAGAGAGCCTCAAAAGGTGTCATTCTAATAGTGGTGTGATAGCTGTTATTATAAGAAAACTCAACTAAATGCAGGTGCTTCTCCCAACTTTCTTGAAAGTTTAAGGCACAAGCCTAAAGCATATCTTCTACTACCTGAACTTTCCTTTCTGTTTGATCGTCTGACTGTGGGTGAAAGGCAACACTAAAATCAAGTCTCATGCCCAAAGCCTTATGCAAACTTTTAAAAAATTTTGATGTAAATTTTGGATCTCGATCTTGAAGGGGATGAAAGCCCAGGCGCAACAGAAGCGCATCGATATGACATTGAGCCGTATATTAATTAATATTAAAATACAGTTACGAAAAGGCAAAATAGAACTTTAAACACACTTTAAAGCCGCTGAAAACGCTATAAACATGCTGAAAAAGGTTTGAAAATAAAACTATTTTTATTCTCATGCTTTTCTAAAGAAAAGGGGAAAGAACCGTTACAAACCTTCATTGTAGACTTGACCGTTCTTCGCCAACGATGCTCCAACGAACGAAAACGCAACGACTCTTTTTTTTTTTATCAAAATGAGAATTTCATTAATCAGAGCAAACACAGTATACAACACATTTGCAATGGGATTGTTTACCCAATGAAAGAAGCCTATGTGGAAAATTGTCTAGCCACAACATGGTACGATGGTGCACTAACGCATCCTTCGCTAAAGCATCCGCTCGTCTATTATTACTCCTTGGAACGTAAAAAAAAGATACCGCATGTAAACTCTTGCATAGCTCATGGATAGTGGTTATCCAATGAGTAACTTCTGCCCATACTTCCAACTCTCCATTAATCATCCGAATGGCATTTATCGAATCTGAGAATATATTGACCACTTGGAAATCCATTCGAATAACCAATCTGAGGCCTTGAACGATAACTTGGACCTCCGCTGCAAGAGGAGACAATGCTGCCATATCCAACATTTCCATAGCAGCTCTCATTTGACCCTCCTCATTGACCACAAGAACACCATAACCAGCACCATCAGCATTCAGAGAAACTGCCGCGTCTGTAAACATTTTTGCACCCTTCGTGCAAGCCTTCAAACTTGCTGTCGAGTTCATGAGACCCAAACCGTCAGTATGTCATTGGCCCATGGTTTCTTCCCAATAATTAATTATCCACTCACACTGTTGTTGCCATTCGACAACCGGAGAACCCATACGCCTAGAGTTTCTGTTGTTCCAATTGGACCAAAACGCAATGCATGCTTTCTCAAAGTTTTCTTTTTTCAGATTGGCCGCTAAGAAAACAATTTGATCTGCAAAATTATTTTCCACTTTAATATGTTCATCCAATCTCTGGAAAATATGATCACAAATTGTCTTTGCTCTTTTTCAAGCACAGAGCACATGGTCAATAGTTTCAAACTTCTTCTTACATATATCGCATTTAGGAGACACATCCATCTTCCTTTTCCAAAGGCAATAATTCGTTGGTAAACACTCATGGAATGCCTTCCATATAAACAGTTTAATCTTGGAAGGTATTTTTAAGCTCCATAATGTTCCCCACCACTCTTTCTGGCTTTTGACTGAAGTTGACGCTATATCATTAGAAAGTTGCATGGCCAATTTATATCCACTTTTTACCGAATAACATCCATTTTTTGTATAATGCCAGATCCATTTGTCCTCTTCGTTCACTGAACTTATAGGAATTGCGGCAATTATGTTTACATCCTCCTCCGCCACGACACCACGAAGCTTCTCCAAATCCCACCCCTTTGACGGAGTGATAAAATCAGCTACCACCTTATTATTCTGATTGTTCGGCTGGCCAACTTGAATTGGCTTGAAAGTGGTTTCCTTTGGAATCCATGGGTCCCCGAAAAAATTGATGGTAGTTCCATTGCCTACTTGTTTTCGAATTCCGTTGGAAAGTAGACTACGCGCCCAAACAAAACCTCTCCAGAAAACAGAGCAGTTGGATTTAATTGGTGCATTCAGAATATTCATATTGTAAGCATACCTTCCTTTTATGACTTTGGAGACCAGCTGATTTGGAGAAGTGAAAATTCGCCAAACCTGCTTTGCAAGTAATGCCCTGTTAAATCCTTTTAGATCTCGAAAGTTTAAACCCCGTGCTTCTTTTGGCGCATACAGGCTCTCCCATTTTTTCCAATGTATTTTCCTTTTAACTTCTGTAGAGCCCCACCAGAATCTCGCCATCAATTTGAGAATGTCATCACATAGAGTACTTGGAAGGCGGAAACAACTCATTATAAATGTGGGTATAGCTTGAGCCACACTTTTAATGAGAGTCTCCTTTCCACCCATAGAGAAAAATTTCCCTTTCCAACCTTGCAAGGTTTGCCACACTCTTTGTTTAACCCCTTTAAAATCCTCTCTCCGGCTTCTAGTGAAAGATGATGGTACCCCTAGATATCGTCCTAAATTCTCAACAACTTGCATGCCCATAATAATTTTTATATTATCACAGACCTCCTCGCCCACCTTAGGCGAAAAGAACATCGTTGATTTAGTTACGTTGACAACTTGGCCCGAGGCTAATTCATATTTATTTAGCACAGATCGCAACCCTACAATTTGGTCCACGCCGCTTGACAGAAAACAAGACTGTCGTCTGCAAAAAAACAGGTGAGAGATTTCTGGACAACGTTTACCCGCTTCAATACCTGTAAGAATTTTGCGAGAAATCGCCCCAGATAATAATGCAGATAAAGCTTCTGAGCAAAGCAGGAATAAATAAGGAGAAAGATGGTCACCTTGACACAGACCACGATGTGGTGTGATAGAGCTAATGGGTGAACCATTAATCAAGAGAGAAAATTTTGCAGTAGTAACACAATCCATAATGAGGGAAACCCATCTAGGATGGAAACCTAAAGTCAGCATAAGCTGATTAATGAATTTCCACTCGACCCTATCATATGCTTTACTCATATCCAATTTCATAGCAACCCATCCTTTTCGACCTCTTCGTCTCGATTTAATTGTATGAAGACATTCATGGCCAATGATAATGTTATCAAAAATAGATCTCCTTGGAACAAAAGTTGATTGATTTTCTGATATTATATCCTGAAGAATCCATTTCATGCAATTAACTATCACCTTGGAAATTATTTTATATGAGACATTACACAGGCTTATGGGTCTGAAATCCGACACCTGTTTCGGTTGATTTACTTTTGGTATGAGGGTAAAAGACTTATGGGAGTCATTCTCTAAGAGGGAGGCTAGAGAGAATTCTAGGGTATTGTCTTGTGAGTCTAAGAGCAAGAGGGCTACCAAACCAACTAGGTTTAGTGTTCTATTTATAGAAGAGTGACCATGAATAAAATATTCAATTAAATAAATATTTTTCAAAATTGATTCAATCTTATTCCTTATTTAATCAATCCAAGATCAATCAATTCCATAATTGATTAATCTTTTCCACAAATGACTAATTACTTCCATAAGTGATTAGATCATTTCCATAAATGATTAATCACTTCCTTAAGTGATTAATTATTTCCATAATTGATTAATTCCCGATTAATTAATTCTTTAATTAATTAACCACCAATTAAATATCACATATTTAATTTCCGGCCTTGAATTAATTAATTGCCCAAATAAATTTTAGGCCTTAAAATTAATTAAATCATATTTGAACTCTTTCAAACTTCCATAAATTTATATTAATATTTAAATTTCTTCAAATATTAATTTCTCTCATAACTATATATCAATATATATTATATTGTTTCCCTTAGTAAATTGAACACTTTCAATTTACATTTATTACTTAGTTGCCTCAAATTACTTTATGAGCTACCAGTGGGACCTAATGGACCTGCAGATCAGAAGCTCCAACGATGTGAGATTAATCAGTCAAACTCATTAACCACATTAATCAATATTCGTTAACTGTGTGTACATTCCACTATAGACTCACAATTGCACTCTTCTCACTAAAGACATATTTTATGTGTCCACGGATATAGACCAATAACGACTAGTTAGTCCTTCACGAGTGTCTGTAACACTAGCTGGGTAATATTACCGTTTTACCCCTGGGTTACTTCTATTTCGTTAAGTACCAGTTCTCCTCTAATGAACAACCTGTTTGTGGTCCAACCATCAAACAGAAAACTCTCTCGTGCCATGTAGAGGGTAGGGTCCTTTGTTCAAGACTCGGAGTCACCACTTAAGGGAACACTCATCTACTTCCCTAAAGTCGGGAATGAGTGAATTCCATCTTGTACGATTATGTTCCCAACTCCCCACTCGGTCTTGTCCCCAAAATGGTAGGCTTATTGAGTCGGCGTATGGGCCACTCTCACCCATACAAATCAAAGGACAATCCCTCATGAGCAGCAATCCATAATCAACTCAAGATTAAGATGAAGTTTTCTAGGTCATCTTAGTGAAATAGAAAACCAACTAGTTAACGGTGTTATAACCGGTGGTTACTATTTCCCGGTCCGGTCTTATGCAAACTCATTGCATATGATACCCCCATTCGCATGTCTCCTACACGAACGCGTTGGATCATAACGTTTTTATCAAATACAAAGTGGGGCGTATCCATAGTGTCACCAAGATAAGGCACCCAGTCTTATCCTTATACTATAGACCCTTTAGGCTGTTTCTTGAACAATGATCCCCATATGTCGCTACATATAGTTCAAGACTCATATTACAACCTAGGATGTCTAGTTTATTGGATTATGGTTATTTTAGGCAAAGACAAATATAAAATAACTAATAACATTTAATGGAAAAATATATCAATATTATTTCATTAATATTCGGTCAACGGTTACATTCACTATCTACGAGTTTTAGGGCATAAAACCCAACAGATCTGAGACTATAGAGATGAATATACCATGAAGTCAAACTATCTCCTTGAAATAAATCTAAGCCCATCTCTTGGCTATATAAGAAGACTTTTCAGGTAAAAAGTGAGTCGACTTTGTTAAACGATCAACAATGAGCCACACAGTCTGAAGTCCTACCTGTGTCTTAGGCAATCTAGTCACAAAATCCATTGAGATATTTTCCCATTTCCACTCTGGTATATCCATTGGTTGGAGAGGTCCTGATGGTCTTTGATGTTCAATCTTCACCTATTGGCACGTTAAACAATGATTAACGAAACTGGCAACCTCTCGTTTCATTCCTGTCCACCATTACGTCCTTCGAAGGTCTTGATACATCTTTGTACTCCTAGGATGAACTGAATAAGGAGTACCATGAGCTTCTGTCATAATCTCCTTCTTAATGACCGGGTGATTAGGAACACAAAGATGACCACCCATCCACAAAACTCCATCACGCGATACTGAAAACTCCGATTGCTTACCCATGCTAACATCATCAACAATTCTTTTCAAAGCTGGGTCTAAACTCTGAGCCTGCTTGATCTTATTAACCAATGATGTGTTGGGTTTTATGCCCTAAAACTCGTAGATAGTGAATGTAACCGTTGATCGGATATTAATGAAATAATATTGATATATTTTTCCATTAATTGTTATTAGTTATTTTATATTTGTCTTTGCCTAATAATAACCCTAATCCAATAAACTAGACATCCTAGGCTGTAATATGAGTCTTGAACTATATGTAGCGACAGATGGGATCATTGTTCAAGAAACAACCTAAAGGGTCTATAGTATAGGGATAAGACAAGGTGCCTTATCCTAGTGACACTATGGATACGACCCACTTTGTATTTGATACAAACGTTGCGATCCAACGCGTTCGTGTAGGAGACATGCGAGTGGGGGTATCCTATGCAATGAGTTTGCATAAGACCGGACCGCGAAATAGTAACCACTGGTTATAACACCGTTAACTAGTTGGTTTTCTATTTCACTAGGACGACCTAGACAACTCAGTCTTAATCCTGAGTTGATTATGGACTCCTGCTCATGAGAGACTGTCCTTTGATTTGCATGGGTGAGAGTGGCTAGTACGCCGACTCAATAAGCCTACCATTTTGGGGACAAGACCGAATGGGGAGCTGGGAACATAATCGTGCAAGATGGAATTCACTCCTTTTCGACTTTAGGGAAGCAGATGAGTGTTCCCTTTAGTGGTTACTCCGAGTCTTGAACAAAGGGCCCTACCCTTTCAATGGCACGAGAGGGTTTTCTGTTTGATGGTTGGACCACAATCAGGTTGTTCAGTAGAGGAGAACTGGTACTTAAGGAAATAGAGGTAACCCAGGGGTAAAATGGTAATTTGACCTAGCTGGTGTTACGGACACTCGTGAAGGACTAACTAGTCGATATTGGTCTATATCCATGGACACAAAAAATATATCTACAGTGAGAAGAGTGCAACTGTGAGTCTATAGTGGAATGAACACACAATTAACGAATATTGATTAATGTGGTTAATGAGTTTGACCAATTAATCTCACATCGTTGGAGCTTCTGATCTGCAGGTCCTTTAGGTCCCACTGGTAGGTCATAAAGTAATTTGAGGCAACTAAGTAATAAATATAAATTGAAAATGTTCAATTTACTAAGGTAAACGAACATAATATATATTGATATATTAATGTGAGAGAAATTAATATTTGAAGAAATTCAAATGTAAATTTATAGAAGTTTGAAAGAGTTCAAATAATGAATTAATTAATTTAAGGCCTAAAATCTATTTGGGCGAATTAATTAATTCAAGGTCGGAAATTAAATATGTGATATTTAATTGGTGGTTAATTAATTAAAAGAATTCATTAACCGAGAATTAATCAATTATGGAAATAATTAATCACTTAAGGAAGTGATTAATCATTTATGAAAATGATCTAATCACTTATGGAAGTAATTAGTCATTTGTGGAAAAGATTAATCAATTATGGAATTGATTGATCATGATTGATTAAATAAGGAATAAGATTGAATCAATTTTGGAAAAGATTGATTTAATTGAATATTTTATTCATGGCCTCTCTTCTATAAATAGAACACTAGACCTAATTGGTCCATGACACTTTTTGCTCTTGCTCTTAGACTCTCAAAGACAAGACCTAGAATTCTCTCTAGCCTCCCTCTTAGAGAAAGACTCCCACAAGTCTTTTGCCTCCTAGACCTAGAGTCATACCGGTGTAACCTCTGTGGATATTGTGTCATTCAAGAAGAATTTTCCAGCGATCACGAGACAAAGGAGGTTGCTGCGTTTTGTTCGTTGGTGCGTCGTTGGCGAAGAACGGTCAAGTCTACAACGGAGGTTTGTAACGGTTCTTCCCCTTTTCTTTAGAAAAGCATAAAAATAAATTTGGATTTATTTTTAAGCATGTTTAAACTGATTTTTCAGCGACTTTAAAGTATGTTTAAAGTTTGATTGAGTTTTCGTAACGGTATTTTAATGTTAATTAATATACGGCGTAAGGTCCAATCGATGCGCTTCCGCTGCGTGGGGACTATTATTCCCTTCAATCGGCATCAGAGCCATCGCTATCCCTATTAATTAATATTAAAAGTTGCGGTAGGCTCTAATAGGTGGGATTTATGCATAATGTATGTTCGGTTTGCGTTGAACTGTTTGGGTTAATTTTGTGGCCATAGATTTTATTTTTATGTGATTTTGATCATGTAAGGCCCGGTGTTTCGGGTATTTTATGTAAATCGAGTCTTTGTAAGTCCGTGTCTAGATTTAGGGTTGCTATCGATGAAGATCGAGATGATTTTAGACGAAAATCATGAAGAACGGCGCTGGAAATCGGAAAAACAGAGTGCAGAACAGAGGAATCGATGATTCTAGGGTTTGCTGGAAAATATCCCGGTCGGGATCGAGACCGAGAAATTCCCGGCCGGGATCTTGACCGGAAAATCAGTTTGGTTCGGTTTCTTTTGCTAGATCAACCCGATTTTCTATGTTATTGGCTCGGTTCAGCCAATATTTGGCATGGTTCGTGATTTTGGAGGCCGGTTCGAGGTGGTTTGGGGCGGTTCGTGATGTCTAGACAAAATTCCGGAGCTGTACAAGGATTTTTAGGATAGAATTTAGCTAAATTAATGTAATTTAATGCTTTATTTTATCTTAGGGGCCAAAATTAACCGATTCAATTGCTATTTATATGCTTTATGGATGTCATATAGAATATTTAATCCCACCTTAGGTTATAAACATGCTCATGCATTTTTTATATATTATAAATTGTTATAATGTATGTTTAAATGCATGAAATTGTTTTCATAATTTTTAATATAAGTGTATATTAATAATATGAAAAATTGGAATGCATGAAGCATGTCATTACTTAAATTAAATATAAATAGTTATGTTTAATGTGATGAATGAAGCATGCTTGATTGATTTTCTTGATTGGCTTATAATTGTTATATTAAAAGAAAATCAATATTGCATGAAGCATGAAACATCCATAGTTAATAATATAATTTTTATATTATTCATGCAATTAGTGTGGTTTAATTATTTAATTTGAATGAGATTGTTGAATGAATTAAACGCTAGATTATTGATTATAGGATTAATCATTAAATTTTGAAATAGTTCTTTAATATTAATGATTAGAAACCGTCAATCTATAATCAAGATTTGCATGCAAACATAAGATCATAGGATAAATTGGATTAATTTTAAATTGTTTAAAATTAATTAGACCTAGATCAGTTTCTAATAGGATTAGAATCTTTTCTTACTTAGAATTAAAAATAGTTTTAATTGACTAAGTACGAAAAACATTGTTATGATTATAAGGGAACTCCACCGGTAATGTTCTTTCTAAGGCTGGGGGTATTTAAGTTGACGGTTTACGGAACACCTCCTACCTGGGAACTGACCTGGAATACCAGAGTTGAATTAATCATAGTTAAATGTTAGCATGCAATGTCACTAGGTTTATTAGAAGTGTTTAATGCACCTAGATCTTTAGAGTAAAGACCTTACATTACTGAGGTTATAAGGGAACTCTCTCGGTAAAGTTCTATCTAAGGCTGGGGGTATTTAAGTTGACGGTTTACGGAACACCTCCTACCTGGGAACTGACTCGAACATTGAGTTGAATTAACCATAGTAATGTTGACTTACAATGTTGGGTTTATTAAAAGAAGTTTAATTCACCCAAAAGATTGCAGTTGAATCTTTTCCATAATTGTTATAATAGGATCAGACTTAGATTGACTTAGTCGAATACTATCTAAGTTAAACAACCCTATATTAACCTTAGGACATTTTTCAGTGGGAGGAAAGTTACAAAACGAGATTTAAATCAAGTTTTGCTCCTATGTCCCTATATTCACAACGTGAGATTCATGTTCGGCTTCAAGTCGCCTTAGGAGCGGCCTCCCTTCGGAAAGTGTTTGCATGAATCAATATCAAGGTGAATGGGAAAAAATGTCTAGAGTAAGTGGGAGCGGGACACGTGTCAACGTATCCCTCGGTCTCCGCCCATAGTTCGCACCGTGAGAGTCTTATGATCCGCCTGCAGGTTGTCCTGTCGCAACCATCCCTTCGGAGGGCCTGGTCATAGGATTCGGAACATCGTGAACTCCTGAAAAGGATAGGAGCTCTTAGGCTAATCACCAACAGTTGTCTTTCCCTTCGGTAGCCTGTTGGTGCGTGCCTCTGAGATTTGAAAGTGGGAGGGTTACACTTACGAGGATGAGTTTAAAGTGTTAACAAATCCTTGACCGAACAACGGTGGCTAATGTCTATAGGAATATGATTTATTCTGGAATTAGAATTAGCTAAGAGGTGTCTCATTTCAAAGGAGGAGTGCCTGATCACCCTTCGGTGGCTGATATTCTAAACCTCTAAAACATCATTGCAAAACTAAATCGATAGTTTTAGGGTTTTGTGATTGTCTGTTTTGCTAAATTGATTGGATTGTGTGCAATTGTTTGCTTGTATGATGGGTTAAGGCAAAGATAACTAATACGGTCATTGTTTGTTTAAATTTCAGCAATGTCTTCCTCAATTGTCTCTCTGCTTAAAAATGAGAAATTAACCGGCAAAAATTATGCTACGTGGAAGTCGAACCTAAATACGATTCTTGTTGTCGATGATCTGCGGTTCGTCTTAACGGAGGATTGTCCTCCAGCTCCTGCTCGTAATGCATCCCAAGCAGTTAAGGATGCTTATGACCGCTGGACAAAGGCCAATGATAAGACTCGCGTCAATATCCTAGCCAGCTTATCTGAAGTTTTGGCTAAAAGGCATGAGGGCATGGTAACAGCGAGGGAGGTTATGAACTCTCTCCAGGAGATGTTTGGACAACCGTCCTACCAACTCCACCATGACGCTCTCAAATACGTTTATAGTTGTCGAATGAAAGAGGGCACGTCTGTTTGGGAGCATGTCCTGGATATGATGGTCCAATTCAACGTGGCAGAGGCAAATGGGGCGGTCATAGATGAGCATTGTCAGGTTGCATTCATCTTAGGATCTCTTCCGAAGAGTTTTCTGCAGTTTCGAAGCAATGCAATGATGAATAAAATAACATTCAACCTGACTAGCCTCCTGAATGAGCTACAACTCTATCAGTCTCTTCTTAAGAACAAGGGACAGATAGAAGGAGAGGCAAACGTTGTTCACTCTAAAAGAAAGTTCGAGAAGGGTTCATCCTCTAGAACTAAATCTGTAGCCACTTCTTCAAAGAAAACTCAGAAGAAGAAAGGAAACAATGGGAAAGCTCCCAGTACTGCTGCTAAAAGCAAGGGAAAAGCCAAAGCTATGGCAGATAAGGGCAAATGTTTCCACTGCAATGTAGATGGACATTGGAAGAGAAACTGACCAAAGTACCTTGCTGAGAAAAAGAAGGAAAATGAAGGTAAATTATATTTACTGGTTTTAGAAACATGCCTGGTAGAACATGATGAGTTTACCTGGATACTATATTCAGAAGCAACTAATCATGTTTGCTCTTCTTTTCAGGAAAATAGTTCCTTTCGGTAGTTGAACGATGGGGAAATGACATTCAGGGTCGGAACTGGAGAAGTCATTTCAGCTAAAGCAGTGGGAGCTACGAAGTTATTTTTTAGAAATAGATTCTTACTCTTAGAAAGTTTGTTAATCGTTCCCAAGATTAAGAGGAACTTAATTTATATTTCTTGTTTGATTGAACAATCGTATACAGTTACTTTTGATATGAATGAAACGTTCATTTATAAAAACGGTGTACTTATTTGTTCAGCCAAATTGGAAAATAACTTGTATGTTTTAAGACCAACCGAAAACAAAGCACTTTTAAATCACGAATTATTTAAAACTGCTGAAACTCAAAGTAAAAGGCAAAAGATTTCTCCATCAAGTAACAATACTCATCTTTGGCATCTCAGACTTGGTCATATAAACATCGATAGGATCGGTCGTTTGGTAAAGAATGGACTTCTAAGTAAGTTAGAAGATGATTCACTACCACCTTGTGAATCTTGTCTCGAGGGAAAAATGACCAAGAGACCCTTTACTGGAAAAGGTTATAGAGCCAAAGAACCCTTAGAGTTCATACATTCGGATCCATGTGGTCCAATGAATGTAAAAGCTCGAGGAGGGTACGAATATTTCATCTCATTTATAGATGATTATTCAAGATATGGTTACTTGTACCTAATGGGACACAAGTCGGAAGCCCTTGAAAAGTTTAAGGAGTTTAAGGCTGAAGTTGAAAACCTATTAGGTAAATCTATTAAAGCACTTCGATCTGATCGACGAGGGGAGTATATGGATCAAAGATTCCAGGATTATATGATAGAACATGGAATCCAAACTCAACTCTCAGCCCTTGGTACACCTCAGCAGAATGGTGTGTCAGAAAGGAGAAATAGAACCTTGTTAGACATGGTTTGATCAATGATGAGCTATGCTCAATTGCCTAGCTCGTTTTGGGGGTATGCAGTAGAGACTGCAGTATACATCTTGAACAATGTTCCCTCGAAAAGTGTTTCTGAAACACCTTTCGAATTATGGAAGGGGTGTAAACCTAGTTTGCATCACTTTCGCATCTGGGGTTGTCCAGCACATGTGTTTGTGACAAATCCTAAGAAACTGGAACCTCGTTCAAAACTGTGCCAATTTGTTGGTTACCCAAAAGAAACAAGAGGTGGTTATTTCTACGACCCACAAGAAAATAAGGTGATTGTATCGACAAACGCCACTTTCTTAGAGGAAGACCATATGAGAGATCATAAAAGCAAAATAATATTAGGAGAAGCTACTGAAGAATCATCAAGATTTGTTGATGAAGTTGGACCTTCAACAAGGATTGATGAAGGAACTAGTTCTTCAGATCCATCTCGTCCATCTCAAACGTTGGGAATGCCTCGACGCAGTGGAAGGGTTGTATTACAACCTGACGCTACTTGGGTTTAACTGAAACTTAGGTTGTCATACCTAATGATGGCATCTAGGATCCATTGTCCTATCGACAGGCAATAAATGACGAAGATAAGGATGAATGGGTCAAAGCCATGAACCTGGAAATGGAGTCAATGCACTCCAATTCTGTATGGGCACTTACAGATCTACCAAATGGGGTAAAACCCATAGGGTGCAAATGGATCTATAAGAGAAAAAGAGATGCAGCTGGAAAGGTACAAACCTTCAAAACCAGACTAGTGGCAAAGTGTTATACCCAAAAGGAAGGGGTTGACTATGAGGAAACCTTTTCTCCTGTAGCCATGTTAAAGTCCATAAGAATTCACTTATCCATAGCCACATATTATGACTATGAAATATGGCAAATGGACGTCAAGACTGCCTTTCTGAATGGTAATCTTGAAGAGAATATCTTCATGTCTCAACCCGAAGGGTTCATAGCCCAAGGTCAGGAACAAAAGGTTTGTAAGCTCAATTGATCCATTTATGGATTGAAACAAGCGTCCAGATCATGGAACATTAGATTTGATACTGCAATCAAATCTTTTGGCTTTGACCAAAACGTTGATGAGCCTTGTGTGTACAAGAAAGTCAACAAAAGGAAAGTAGCTTTTCTAATACTTTATGTAGACGATATCCTTCTCATTGGGAATGATGTAGGATACCTCACTGACATTAAGAAATGGCTAGCAGCCCAATTCCAAATGAAAGATCTGGGAGACGCTCAATATGTTCTGGGAATCCAAATCATTAGGGATCGTAAGAACAAAACGCTAGCTCTGTCTCAAGCAACTTATATTGACAAGATGTTGTCTCGATATTCGATGCAAAACTCCAAGAAGGGACTACTACCCTTCAGACATGGGGTACACCTGTCTAAGGAACAATCTCCTAAGACACCTCAAGAAGTTGAGAACATGAGACATATTCCCTACGCCTCAGCTGTGGGCAGCTTAATGTATGTTATACTCTGCACTAGGCCAAACATATGTTATGCAGTGGGAGTAGTCAGTATGTATCAGTCTAATCTAGGGTTTGACCACTGGGGAACGGTAAAGAATATCCTCAAGTATCTTCGGAGAACGAGGGACTACATGCTTGTGTATGGAGCTAAGGATTTGATTCTTACTGGATACACTGACTCTGACTTTCAAGCTGATAAGAATTCAAGGAAATCCACATCAGGGTCAGTATTCACCCTCAATGGAGGAGTAGTAGTGTGGAGAAGCACCAAACAAGGATGCATAGCAGACTCAACCATGGAGGCTGAGTATGTAGCAGCTTGCGAAGCAGCTAAGGAGGCAGTATGGCTTAGAACGTTCTTGACTGATTTGGAAGTGGTTCCGAATATGAACGTGCCCATAACACTATACTGTGACAACAGTGGGGCTGTAGCCAACTCAAAAGAACCTCGAAGCCACAAACGGGAAAAACACATCGAGAGGAAGTATCACTTGATACAGGAGATTGTGCAAAGAGGAGATGTGATCGTCACTAAGATCGCCTCGGAGCACAACATCGCTGATCCATTTACAAAGGCTATCATGGCTAAAAAGTTTGAGGGTCATCTAGAGGGTCTAGGTCTACGAGATATGTATGCCATCTAATCTAGGGCAAGTGGGAGAAATGTATAATGGGTATAAGGATGCGCTAGTTCATTGTATTATTTTAATATACATGACATTTCCAGCTTTAGATTATTGCAATTACATCCAACTAACTAGTGTTTTAGTTCAAGTGGGAGTTTGTTGGGTTTTATGCCCTAAAACTCGTAGATAGTGAATGTAACCGTTGACCGGATATTAATGAAATAATATTGATATATTTTTCCATTAATTGTTATTAGTTATTTTATATTTGTCTTTGCCTAATAATAACTCTAATCCAATAAACTAGACATCCTAGGCTATAATATGAGTCTTGAACTATATGTAGCGACATATGGGATCATTGTTCAAGAAACAACCTAAAGGGTCTATAGTATAGGGATAAGACTGGGTGCCTTATCTTGGTGACACTATGGATACGACCCACTTTGTATTTGATACAAACGCTGCGATCCAACGCGTTCATGTAGGAGACATGCGAGTGGGGGTATCCTATGCAATGAGTTTGCATAAGACCCGACCGCGAAATAGTAACCACTGGTTATAACATTGTTAACTAGTTGGTTTTCTATTTCACTAGGACGACCTAGACAACTTAGTCTTAATCCTGAGTTGATTATGGACTCCTGCTCATGAGAGATTGTCCTTTGATTTGCATGGGTGAGAGTGGCCAGTACGCCGACTCAATAAGCCTACCATTTTGGGGACAAGACCGAATGGCGAGCTGGGAAAATAATCGTGCAAGATGGAATTCACTCCTTCCCGACTTTAGGGAAACATATGAGTGTTCCCTTAAGTGGTTACTTCGAGTCTTGAACAAAGGGCCCTACCCTCTCAATGGCACGAGAGGGTTATTTGTTTGATGGTTGGACCACAAACAGGTTGTTCATTAGAGGAGAACTGGTACTTAAGGAGATAGAGGTAACCTAGGGGTAAAACGGTAATTTGACCCAGCTGGTGTTACGGACACTCGTGAAGGACTAACTAGTCGATATTGGTCTATATACGTGGACACAAAAAATATATTTGCAGTGAGAAGAGTGCAACTGTGAGTCTATAGTGGAATGAACACACAGTTAACGAATATTGATTAATGTGGTTAATGAGTTTGATCTATTAATCTCACATCGTTGGAGCTTCTGATCTGCAGGTCCATTAGGTCCCACTGGTAGCTCATAAAGTAATTTGAGGCAACTAAGTAATAAATTTAAATTGAAAATGTTCAATTTACTAAGGGAAACAAACATAATATATATTGATATATTAATGTGAGAGAAATTAATATTTGAAGAAATTCAAATATAAATTTATGGAAGTTTGAAAGAGTTCAAATAATGAATTAATTAATTTAAGGCCTAAAATCTATTTGGGCGAATTAATTAATTCAAGGCCGGAAATTAAATATGTGATATTTAATTGGTGGTTAATTAATTAAAAGAATTCATTAACCAAGAATTAATCAATTATGGAAATAATTAATCACTTAAAGAAGTGATTAATCATTTATGGAAATGATCTAATCACTTATGGAAGTAATTAGTCATTTGTGGAAAAGATTAATCAATTATGGAATTGATTGATCATGATTGATTAAATAAGGAATAAGATTGAATCAATTTTGGAAAAGATTGATTTAATTGAATATTTTATTCATGACCTCTCTTCTATAAATAGACCACTAGACCTAATTGATCCATGACACTTTTTGCTCTTGCTCTTAGACTCTCAAAGACAAGACCTAGAATTCTCTCTAGCCTCTCTCTTAGAGAAAGATTCCCACAAGTCTTTTGCCTCCTAGACCTAGAGTCATATCGGTGTAACCTCTGTGGTTATTGTGTCATTCAAGAAGAATTTTCCAGCGATCACGAGACAAAGGAGGCTGCAGCGTTTTGTTCGTTGGAGCGTCGTTGGCGAAGAACAGTCAAGTCTACAACGGAGGTTTGTAACGGTTCTTCCCCTTTTCTTTAAAAAAGCATGAAAATAAATTTTGATTTATTTTTCAGCATGTTTAAACTGATTTTTCAGCGACTTTAAAGTATGTTTAAAGTTTGATTGAGTTTTCGTAACAGTATTCTAATGTTAATTAATATACGGCGTAAGGTCCAATCTCCACTGCGTGGGGACTTTTATTCCCTTCATGATGGTTCAACAGTCTAGTCAATAATGATGTTACATCTTCTAAAGTCACATCAATTTCTAGCTTTCCAAAATCCTGGATCACCTACTCTGTTCTGATTAAAGCTTCAGAAAATGAAGACTTTTTGCTAAGAGCATCAGCAACCACATTGGCTTTACCTGGATGGTTGGTGCATCGTCAGCTGAATGGATGGAAGTGAGATAAGATGATAAATGAAATAATAAAGTATAATTCATCTAACACTTAAGTGCAAGTATACACTGTCGCACGTAGTAATAAAAACCTTAGAAGTATTCCAAGGGTATCGATCCCACGAGGACTAAACTAGAAATTCGGATTTGATGAAGAAACTGCTCAAATGATTGCTTTTGAAAAGGTAACCAAAGTAAATAAGTTGATTGATTGGGTTTTTGAAAAGATAAATAAAACAAGCAAATAAATGATAAAAAATAACAATAATAAACAACGAGGTATTCAACATGGATTCATCCCTAAGACAATAACCATAATAATGCGATATCTAACTTATGTGTATTCAATGCATTTGTTCAGATTTAACTCCTATTTGGCCCTTGTTCCAAAAAACCGTTAGAAGGCTAAGCGAGTACCGTTATGCACATTTCTGTGACTCGACTCCGACATAGATAATTCACGAATGCAACCTATAACCCTATAGTCGATATAGGGTGCATACCGTCGAACAATCTCTTTTGAGCTTTTTCTCCTATATCACCTTTATGAGAACCGATATCGTTTGTCCCTTTCGAGATCAAACTCACATAGCATGCAAAGTCTAAGTGATCAAGTTAAACTCAACAAGATTAGAGTGATAATCAATAAAGAATAACATGCATTTAACACAACTTAAGCAAATAAAATACTTTCAAGCCATTAAACCATAAGGGAATTCACCACATTGAACCCCTCAACGGGATTTAGCTACTCATGATGGGATTAGAAGCAAATGAACTCATTTTCATTGAAATAAGAATGTAAATAATACAGGATAATGAAAAGATTCAAGAGCTGGAAATAAAGGAGATACCTAAATATTATGGGTTTTTTTTCTATTTACTCAATCCTTCTAGAGTTCGCTAAGACACTCCAGTCTCTCACTTTTAGAAGATGGGAATGAGTGAAACTCTCTACAAACCACAAGGTTTGATGTCTAACTCTCTCAGGTTAGAATTTGGTCATCTAAGAAGGACCTTAGGCATCCCTACTCATTGGCGTCGAGCCAGGGTTCTGTCACCACCATTTTCTTCCAAGTGAGTTCTGCTTGTGTTTCCTCTTGTTTGCTGGCCTTTTATAGAGTAAAAAGTTGTTGGGGAGTCACAAAATCCATGCTAGAAAATAGCCCAGGTTGTTTCGGAGTCAAATCAGCAAGTTAGGTGCGTGAAAAGCTCGTCGGTTGTTGACTCACGGAAATTGGGGACAGGCAGTTTCTACCAAGAAATGCTATCGCATTTTATTTTGCCTTGGCAGAATTGCGATCACATTTCTCTGTTTTCCTCTGTTTTTCTGCAACATGTAAAACTACGTTAAATTCATACCAAAATGAGTTCATTTAAGCACAAATATGCATAATTTAACACACATGACTCTCAAAGACCTAACTTACCAACTTTTACGCTTTTTAGGCTCGGGTATAGTAATTTTGACAAAAAACATACAAGTTTCACAAGAAATAAGCTAAGAATAAGGGGCAAAATATGTATATTTTTGGCACTTATCATACCCCCAAACTTAACCCATTGCTTGTCCTCAAGCAATTGCAAATCAGAATGTTGGAAAAAAAATCAATATGAAATCGAGTAAACATGCTTCTCAAGATCGTTTTCTAAAAAGTTGCCTTTCAGGAGAGGTTTCTACTATAGTGTCAGTCACAACTTCTAAGTCTTCTAGGCATGAGGATTTCTACTTTTCTTTTTCAAAACCAAATTCTCCCTAGTCCATCCTAACCAATGTGTTTAAACTACCTAACTCCTATTCATAGAGCCTAGGATAATCCTTTTAGTTAAGAAAAACTTTACTTGAGGTAAAAATGAGCATACATGAGTTACTAGATTTTTTCTATCTCCCCCAAACTTATTTGACTGCTGGTGCTCTTTTTATTCAACTTTTTTTTTCTCCCAAGAGTATCCTTACTGTCATCTTTACCTTCGTTCTAGCTTATCGACACTTTGTGGTGATGATATCTAGCTACGAGCAAAGTTCACAAGCTTGGAATAATACTCGCAGCCCTAAGTAAACCTTTCATGCAGTGGCAAACCATGGGTGTCATGAATGCCCTTGGTTACTTAGTAAACTCTAGGAACGAAGAGTAACTCTCAGTTTTTCTTTGTTTTTTTTTCCTTTATTTTTTTTTTTATTTTTTTTGGCAAAAGAATAACATCTCAGAGCACATATATTTTTTTCCAGCAACAAACTTGCAACAAAACTTCAGATTTACAAATAAGCACCCCCCCAAACTTAAGATAGGCAATGTCCTCATTGACTTTTTTTTTTTTTTCGGGACATAGGCACAACATGAGGCCTTTTGTTTTCAAAACATCAAGGCTAAACTCTCCTAGTGTGTTAGAATGGTTGAACATGAGGAAGTTTAGACTTAAGAAAGTTTTGTAAAGAAAAAGACCAGTGGAAAACCTATGACTAGAAAACAAATTGGTTGTGACGGTGGCACATTTGAGATAGAAATATGCTCTAGTTATCATCATAAAGGTCTTAAAAGAAAACTCACATGATAGCATATTTATCGAAATATTTTCCAAGCAAAAAGTTTTATCAAAAGTTGGTTTTTTTAAGGATTTCACTAGTTTAGCAAAAATGGACAGCAAACAGATTTTTCCAAAAAAACCTTAAACCCAAGTCATTTTTAAACCTAATCTAGCAGCAACCCATCATTAAACTAACTCAAAACAGTAAACTAAACAATAAACAACTAACTAATACTAATTAAACAACAAATTATTCATAAACACAACAAACTAACCTATCAAAACAGTAAACTAACATGCTGGAAATATAAAACAACAACTTACAAATATTAACAAAATCTTAGAAAGCATTTAAAAGTGTAAGGGGAACAGAAAACTCCCTTATTCCTCCTCTAAGGAACCTTCTTCATTCCCCTCCTCCTCAAGGCTGTCAAAATTGGAATTTGATTCTCATTCAACTCTTTTACCTCAGAATCTGAATTTGTCTTATCACTTAGAGGAACTAACCTCCTTGTCATCTTCTCTCTTTCCTTTTTTTTTTTTCTTTTTTTTTGTTTTTTTTTTTTTTAACTTTTGAAGAAGAGTTTCCAATCGTAGGTGAAGTTCCTCTGGTATCATACGTGAATAATGGATCAAGACCGGCTTCACCTTACTGGTCCTTAGTGGTAACAATTTTGCCTTTGGTTGAATGCGATTCAGATGCGGTTGCATTCTGCACTGTTTCTTTTTTCTCTTCATTTCTTTTCTGTTTTTTTTCCCTTTAAAAACCTGGAACATCAACAAGCTCATCAAAATGTTCACACTTTAAACATGATTTTTTAATCAATCCAAGATCAATCAATTCCATAATTGATTAATCTTTTCCAAAAATGACTAATTACTTCCATAAGTGATTAGATCATTTCCATAAATGATTAATCACTTCCTTAAGTGATTAATTAATTTCATAATTGATTAATTCCCGATTAATTAATTCTTTAATTAATTAACCACCAATTAAATTTCACATATTTAATTTCCGGTCTTGAATTAATTAATTGCGCAAATAGATTTTAGGCCTTAAAATTAATTAATTCATATTTGAACTCTTTCAAACTTCCATAAATTTAATGGGACTCAAATTTATATTAATATTATTAATTTATCGCATAATAATATATCAATATATATTATATTGTTTCCCTTAGTAAATTAAACACTTTCAATTTACATTTATTACTTAGTTGCCTCAAATTACTTTATGAGCTACCAATGAGACCTACTGGACCTGCAGATCAGAAGCTCCAACGATGTGAGATTAATTGGTCAAACTCATTAACAAAATTAATCAATATTCGTTAACTGTGTGTACATTCCACTATAGACTCACAGTTGCACTCTTCTCATTGAAGACATATTTTCTGTGTCCACAGATATAGACCAATAACGACTAGTTAGTCCTTCACGAGTGTCCGTAACACCAGCTGGGTCAAATTACCATTTTACACCTGGGTTACTTCTATTTCCTTAAGTACCAGTTCTCCTCTAATGAACAACCTGTTTGTGGTCCAACCATCAAACAGAAAACCCTCCCGTGCCATTGAGAGGGTAGGGTCCTTTGTTCAAGACTCGGAGTCACCACTTAAGGGAACACTCATCTACTTCCCTAAAGTCGGGAAGGAGTGAATTCCATCTTGTACTATTATGTTCCCAACTCCCTACTCGATCTTGTCCCCAAAATGGTACGCTTATTGAGTCAGCGTATTGGCCACTCTCACCCATACAAATCAAAGGACAATCCTTCATGAGCAGGAGTCCATAATCAACTCAGGATTAAGACTAAGTTGTTTAGGTCTTCCTACTGAAATAGAAAACCAACTAGTTAACGGTGTTATAACCGGTGGTTACTATTTCGCGGTCCAGTCTTATGCAAACTCAATGCATAGGATACCCCCACTCGCATGTCTCCTACACGAACTCGTTGGATCATAGCGTTTGTATCGAATACAAAGTGGGTCGTATCCATAGTGTCACCAGGATAAGACACCCTGTCTTATCCCTATTCTATAGACCCTTTAGGTTGTTTCTTGAACAGTGATCCCCATATGTCGTGACATATAGTTCAAGACTCATATTACAGCCTAAGATGTCTAGTTTATTGGATTAGGGTTATTTTAGGCAAAGACAAATATAAAATACCTAATAACATTTAATTGAAAAAATATATCAATATTATTTCATTAATATTCGGTAAACGGTTACATTCACTATCTACGAGTTTTAGGGCATAAAACCCAACACCTAGACCATTTCGTAAAGCATCACTATAAATTACAAATCTGGAGTCTCCACATGGAACAAGTAAAATTTGAGCAGTAATAAGTCTCTTCTTCAACTCTTGAAACCTTTGCTCACACTCTTCTGACCACTAGAATCGAGCACTCTTTCTGGTTAGCTGAGTCAAAGGAGCTGAATTCTTAGTGAAACCTTCCACAAATCTTCTGTAATAACCAGCTAAACCAATTAAACTTTGAACTTCTCGAACATTAGTGGGTTGTGGCCAACCCATAACGGCTTCAACTTTGCTTGGGTCTATAAAGATCCCCTTTTTAGAGATCACATGCCCCATAAAGGAAACTCTCTTTAGCCAAAACTCACATTTCTTAAATTTTGCATATAATCTTTTTTCCCTCAACACCTCTAGTGTTCTTTCTTAAGTGAACCTCATGCTCCATCTTTGATTTGGAATAAATTAAGATGTCATCAATAGAGACAATGATGAATTTATCATAAAAGTCACTGAACACTCTGTTCATCAAATCCATAAGAGCCGTTGGAGCTTTAGTTAGTCCAAAAGGCATTACCAAAAATTCATAATGTTCATAGCACGTTCTGAATGCACTCTTCTTTATGTCACAATCCTTAATCTTTAATTGGTTGTAGCCCGATCTCAAATAAATCTTTGCAAAAACTCCAGCACCTTGAAGCTGATCAAATAAATCTTCAATCTGAGGGAGTGGATACTTGTTCTTTATTGTTACTCGGTTGAGCTCTGATGTGGAATTTTCCTACCGCAAGCGCACGGGTCAAGTAATAATATAGTGAATGTGATATTCAAATGTCGTCCTTTGGATTGGATTTATAATTAATTTTAATTATTGAAAATAATCTTGCCTAATTTTATTTAGGAAATAAATCAAAGTGAGAATGAATGTAGTCAAACACAAATCAATGAAAAAGTATGACAATCTAATGGAGACAACGGTCTTAGGGACTTGATTTCACCAATTGGGATTATGGATTAATTCATGGTTTAATGACATGTTAAGATTCATAAATCTTGGGAAACTAAAATCACACATATCCCTCCTGAGCATACATGATTCTCCCACATGCATTGAACCCGATATCCCTATCTAAATTCATTAAACATGCAAGGCATTAAGGTTAACCTTTTTAACGATTTCTAGAATTAACTATTACCTCCTGATTTCTAGCTAAATCCTAGTTATGCATAATGATTTCTATGCTAAATCCTCTCTCCCAAGTTAGATTCAAGCACAAACAACAATCAATTTATGGTCGGTAAATTGAAAGCATTAAGAACACAATTATGCATAAATGACACCAATAGCAATAAAACCATAAAATCAATCCATAAAGTGCCCAACGGCTACATCAATCCCTAATAATTAAACTTAGCTAAACATAATCCAAATTACAATATAAACTAAGTCTAAACAAGCCCTAAAAACTACAAAAGTAAAGAGTAAAGAGAATTAAACGCTAGGTAGGCCGAGACCGCAAGTCCCCATTACGATCTCCACGAACAATGGTTTGATTCCCGCTTTTCCTCCACTTGATTTAGCTTCAAAAGCCCTTTTTTCTCTGTTTTTCGGCTCCAAATCGTCCAAGAGAAGTCCCCCAATCAGCCCTAATTGCAATCTTTAAATAAGGCAAAAATTGGTCGTAACGTCGCAACGCTACTGCGATTTTTCGGATTCTGGGATTTTCGACCAAAAGCGTCGCGACGCTATTTTTTTTTTTTTAGATTGAAAACTCCACTTGAATCAATTGCTCAATTAAGCTTCAAACACATACTTCCTACAAATAAAACAAATAAATGCATAAATTTGGCCAAATAATTGTAAAAGACTAGCTTAATTAATTACAGAAAAATAGCTAGCTATGCTCGCTATCACACCCCCAAACTTAAGCTTTTGCTAGTCCTCGAGCAAACTAAAAATCAAGCAAACAATGGAAGAATGGATGCATCAAACATGACTCAATCCTCAAGGCTCAAAAGTCAATACTCAAGCAATCAAGAGACATGCACATGAAGACCAATGAGGGAGACAAATCAAAAGTTTTCCAAAATTAACATGCACAAGCGAGATCTAACTTAACGAGATCAGTCTCTACTAGCCCAAGATTGGATTACTAAACTCTAAACTCATCTTCCCTTTACACTGGTACTAAGGATTCACTAACGAGCCAATGGAACAAATTAGTTTGTTTTCCTCCATACTTAGGTGCTTATAATTGAAAATTACAACATGCATTTATATGTGGCACTAGCTGTCACACACCTATTGCAGGGACCCATAACCCGGGTTTTACCCTTTGGTTGGGATAGCTCTTTTTGCCTAAACTTTATTAAACATTGCATTGCGTGTATAAGTCATGACTTTCTCTTTTTTTTTTTCTTTCAAATTGTAACAAAAAAATTATTTTTCTTTATGAACATGATAAGCATATATTCTTTTCTTTCCTCCTAAGCAAGATCAAACATGCTGATTTGCAAAAAATTAACTCTTTAGCTCTTCCCTACACCTATCGAGGTGACAACAAGCATATGAACCTAATAATTCGCTCCTAAGCATTCAAATCCAAATCTAGCCAAGACAGATACTCTACTCATGCAAGACATCTCCTAGAAAAAGTTAAAAAAAGTCTCACTTTTTGGGCACTCATGCTTACAACTCATCGAAAGCTTGATTATTGACAAGAAAGCCTATCCTAGGAAATCATAGTCATGCAAAAATATCATCCAGAAAACAACCATATGCTCAATTCAAAGAAAGCTCAAAACTATAGCTCGAACTCAGATGCTCAAGGGCTCCACAAACATACTTTTTCATAACACCCCTAAACTTAAAACATGCATTGTCCTCAATGTATAAAGAAAATAAGGCATAATCAAGCATGAGAACAATAAAAGAGTAGGAGGAGTGAACAATACTGCCCTGGAATGACGATGTCCTCTTTTATGGAAGCTTCGAAGCAAAGGAGAAACTGGAACCAAGACCTACAATACAAAAACAACCAATAAATCTAAAGAAAAAAGAAAAACACAATTGGACTTACTTGGGTTGCCTCCCATAAGCGCTTGTTTAACATCAATAACTCAACGTGTTAACCGAATAGGCATCAAGGTGGTCTAATGTCAGGTGTTCCATCAACCGTGCTCTTCCTAGCACCTTTCCTGTATCCCACCAACACGGTGTCTGATGTGTTCTTAGGGTCCTCAAAAGCTTTTAGGATCTCCTTCTCCTGTAGGACTCTAATGATTAGCTCCCTACGCTCAATATCAATTATAACATTCCCTGTAGCAAGGAATGGTCTCCCTAATATAATAGGAAATGCAGGATTCTCTTTAATATCCAAAATAAAAAAGTCAACAGGAAGGAAAAATCTACCTACTTTGATCAGTACATTTTCAACCATCCCATATGGGCTAGCCACAGACTGGTCAGCCAACTGGAGTCTAACAGAAGTAGATTTTATTTCTCCTATGTTAAGCTTTTTGCACAATGATAGAGGAATTATGTTTATGCTAGCCCCTAGATCACATAGTGCTCTACAAGAATAAGTACCAAAATTACAAGGAATAGTAAAACTCCCTGGATCAGTCAATTTCTCTGGCACTGTCTGCTGAACACGAGCACTGAATGTCGATGCTGTTGGGTTTTATGCCCTAAAACTCGTAGATAGTAAATGTAACCGTTGACCGGATATTAATGAAATAATATTGATATATTTTTTCATTAATTGTTATTAGTTATTTTATATTTGTCTTTGCCTAATAATAACCCAAATCCAATAAACTAGACATCCAAGCTGTAATATGAGTCTTGAACTATATGTAGCGACATATGGGATCATTGTTTAAGAAACAACCTAAAGGCTCTATAGTATAGGGATAAGACTGGGTGCCTTATCCTGGTAACACTATGGATACGACCCACTTTGTATTTGATACAAACGCTGCGATCCAACGCGTTCGTGTAGGAGACATGCGAGTGGGGGTATCCTATGCAATGAGTTTGCATAAGACCGGACCGCGAAATAGTAACCACTGGTTATAACACCGTTAACTAGTTGGTTTTCTATTTCACTAGGACGACCTAGACAACTTAGTCTTAATCCTGAGTTGATTATGGACTCCTGCTCATGAGAGATTGTCCTTTGATTTGTATGGGTGAGAGTGGCCAATACGCCGACTCAATAAGCCTACCACTTTGAGGACAAGACCGAATTGGGAGCTGGGAACATAATCGTACAAGATGGAATTCACTCCTTCCTGACTTTAGGGAAGCAGATGAGTGTTCCCTTAAGTGGTTACTCCGAGTCTTGAACAAAGGGCCCTACCCTCTCAATGGCACGAGAGGGTTTTTTATTTGATAGTTGGACCACAAACAGATTGTTCATTAGAGGAGAATTGGTACTTAAGGAAATAGAGGTAACCCAGGGCTAAAACGGTAATTTGACCCAGCTGGTGTTACGGACACTCGTGAAGGACTAACTAGTCGATATTGGTCTATATCCGTGGACACAGAAAATATGTCTGCAGTGAGAAGAGTGCAACTGTGAGTCTATAGTGGAATGAACACACAGTTATCGAATATTGATTGATGTGGTTAATTAGTTTGACCAATTAATCTCACATCGTTGGAGCTTCTGATCTGCAGGTCCATTAGGTCCCACTGGTAGCTCGTAAAGTAATTTGAGGCAACTAAGTAATAAAAGTAAATTGAAAATGTTCAATTTATTAAGGGAAACAAATATAATATATAATGATATATTATTATGAGAGAAATTAATATTTGAAAAGTTCAAATATAAATTTATGGAAGTTTGAAAGAGTTCAAAATAATGAATTAATTAATTTAAGGCCTAAAATGTGTTTGGGCAAATTAATTAATTCTAGGCTGGGAATTAAATATGTGATATTTAATTGGTGGTTAATTAATTAAAGAATTCATTAACCGGGAATTAATCAATTATGGAAATAATTAATCACTTAAGGAAGTGATTAATCATTTGTGGAAATGATCTAATCACTTATGGAAGTAATTAGTCATTTGTGGAAAAGATTAATCAATTATGGAATTGATTGATCATGATTGATTAATTAAGGAATAAGATTGAATCAATTTTTGAAAAGATTGATTTAATTGAATATTTTATTCATGGCCTCTCTTCTATAAATAGAACACTAGACCTAATTGGTCATGACACTTGACACTCTTGAAAGACAAGACCTAGAATTCTCTCTAGCCTCCCTCTTAGAGAAAGACTCCCACAAGTCTTTTGCCTCCTAGACTTAGAGACATACCGGTGTAACCTCTATGGTTATTGTGTCAATCAAGAAGGAATTTCCAGCAAAGAAAAACAAAGGTGGCTGCTACGTTTTCGTTCGTGGAGCGTCGTTGGCGAAGAACGGTCAAGTCTACAACGAAGGTATGTGACGGTTCTTCCCCTTTTCTTTAGAAAAGCATGAAAATAAATTTAGATTTATTTTTAAGCATGTTTAAACTGAATTTCCAGCAACTTTAAAGTTGGTTTAAGGTTTGTTTGAGTTTTCGTAACGGTATTTTAATGTTAATTAATATACGGCGTAAGGTCCAATCGATGCGCTTCCGCTGCGTGGGGACTTTTATCCCCTTCAATCGGCATCAGAGCCATCGTTGTCCCTATTAATTAATATTAAAAGTTGCGATAGGCTCTAATAGGTGGGATTTATGCATAATGTATGTTCGGTTTGCGTTGAACTGTTTGGGTTAATTTTATGGCCAGAGATTTTATTTTTATGTGATTTTGATCATGTAAGGCCCGGTGTTTCGGTTGTTTTATGTAAAATCGAGTCCTATGTAAGTCCGGGTCTAGAATAGGTTTTTATGAGATGAAAATCGAAGTAATCGCCACTGAAATCGAGGCCAAACTCGAAGAAAAGTTGTTGTTTTTTGCCCAGAAATCGATTCCAGATGCAACAACGTCCGGACGCTACTCCAACAGCGTCTCGACACTGTCCCAATTCGCAGGCGCAAAGTAAGGAAAGCGCACAGCGTTAGGACGCTACCTCAACAACGTCTCGATACCGCAGGCGCCAGACATGGAAAGCGCACAGCGTCGAGACGCTGTCACGATGGAGGCGCGTATTAGGGTTTCAAAAGGCGCAGTTCAAGGCGTGCCCGGTCCGGTTCGACTGGGCTGGGACCTATTTGGTCAAGTTCAACCAATTTTTGGCATGGTTCGTGATTTTGGAGACCGGTTCGAGGTGGTTCGGGGCAGTTCGTGCTGTCTAGACCAATTCCGAAGCTGTACAAGGATTTTTTTTTAGGATAGAATTAGCTAAATTAATGTAATTTAATGCTTTATTTTATCCGAGGGGCCAAAATTAACCGGTTCAATTGCTATTTATATGCTTTATGGATGTCATATAGAATATTTAATCCCACCTTAGGTTATAAACATGCTCATGCATTTTTTATATATTATAAATTGTTATAATGTATGTTTAAATGCATGGATTTGTTTTCATATTGTTTAATATAAGTGTATATTAATTATATGAAAAATTGGAAAGCATGAAGCATGTCATTACTTAAATTAAATATTAATAGTTATGTTTAATGTGATGAATGAAGCATGTTTGATTGATTTTCTTGATTGGCTTATAATTATTATAATAAAAGAAAATCAAAATTGCATGAAGCATGAAACATCCATAGTTAATAATATAATTGTTATATTATTCACGCAATTAGCATGGTTTAATTGTTTAATTTGAATGAGATTGTTGAATGAACTAAACCCTAGATTCTTGATTATAGGATTAATCATTAAAATTTGAAATAGTTCTTTAATATTAATGATTAGAAACCGTCAATCTATAATCAAGATTTGCATGCAAACATAAGATCATAGGATAAATTGGATTAATTTTAAATTGTTTAAAATTAGTTAGACCTAGATCGTTTTCTAATAGGATTAGAATCTTTTCTTACTTAGAATTAAAAATAGTTTTAATTGACTAAGTAGGAAAAACATTGCTATGATTATAAGGGAACTCCACCGGTAATGTTCTATCTAAGGCTGAGGGTATTTAAGTTGACGGTTTACGGAACACCTCCTACCTGGGAACTGACCTGGAATACCGGAGTTGAATTAATCATAGTTAAATGTTAGCATGGAATGTCACTAGGTTTATTAGAAGTGTTTAATGCACCTAGATCTTTAGAGTAAAGACCCTACATTACTGAGGTTATAAGGGAACTCTCTCGGTAAAGTTCTGTCTAAGGCTGTGGGTATTTAAGTTGACGGTTTACGGAACACCTCCTACCTGGGAACTGACCCGAACATTGAGTTGAATTAACCATAGTAATGTTGACTTGCAATGTTGGGTTTATTAAAAGAAGTTTAATTCACCCACAAGATTGTAGTTGAATCCTTTCCATAATTGTTATAATAGGATCAGACTTAGATAGATTGACTTAGCCGAATACTATCTAAGTTAAACAATCCTAAATTAACCGTATGACATTTTCAGTGGGAGGAAAATTACAAAACGAGATTTAAATCAAAGTTTTGCTCCTACGTCCCTATATTCACAACGTGAGATTCATGCTCGGCTTCGAGTCGCCTTAGTGAAGGGATAAAAGCCCTATGTGCAGCGGAAAACCTCAGAGACCTTTTCGAATAATAAAACGTCGATTGGGATACCAATACGACGACAAAATAATGAATTTACATCAAGAAATATATAGAAAATGACTGCTGTAAAACTGAGATAAAACATGCTTAAACATATAAATTTTATAGATCTAATCTATAAAATTGGATCCTATCGATCCAAGTTCAAAAAGAACCTTACCCTTGAAGAAAACCTTGATTGTTTCGCCAAATTCTCTGAATTTCTCCCAAAAATACAGCAGCAAATCAACCTTGGTCTTGCTGGAAAATTGTATGAACACCACCACAAGGATACACCGGTATTCTCCAATTGGGATACTGCGTTGGGTGCTGGTGGGAGCAAAAACTCTCAGGATTTTCTCTGGATTCTTCACCCTAATTTTCTCTGCCACAGAGCAAATTGAGAGAGAGGAGAGAGCGATAGAGAGGGAGTCAGGCGTGAGACTAGGGCGTAAGTTCTGCAACTCCCCTGACCACGTCTGTTTATTTATTAAAAAATCATAATTTCAGATAACTGAAATATCAGTTATCTGATATTTTAATTAATTATAATTCAAAAAACATAATTTTAAATTACAATTAATAATATTTTAATTAATCTAAATTAATTAAAATAACATTAATTTAAATCCAATTTAAATTAATATCCCTCTTATCTTATAGTTTAATTAAATCAAATTTAATTAAACTAAATTAATTAATTAATTCGAAATTAATTAATAAAATAAAATAAAATTGAACATCACATATTCAATTACTTTTCCTCTCTCAAAACTATAGTATTAATATACATCCAATGCATATTAATTATAACCTATAGTTTTAATATGAACCACTTCATATTTTAGTATAATATTCAAACACCTTTGAATATTCAATCCATCCTTAGAATTTTACCTCAACGCCCTAAATGAGCTACCGGTGGGACCTAATGGACCTACAGATCAGAAGCTCCAACGATATGAGATTAGTTGGTTAAACTCATTAACCAAGTTAATCAATATTCGTTAACTGTGGTTCACTCCACTAAAAAACCACAGCTGCACTCTTCTCACTGCAGATATATTTCTGTGTCCACGGATATTGACCGTCAACAGCAAGTTAGCCCTTCACGTGTGTTCGTACCCCAGCTAGGTCAAATTACCGTTTTACCCCTGGGCTACCTCTTGGTCCTTAAGTACCAGTGCTCCTCTAATGAACAACCTGTTTGTGGTCCAACCATCAAACAGAAAACCCTCTCGTGCCATAAAGAGGGTAGGGCCCTTTGTTCAAGACCCGGAGACACCACTTAAGGGAACACACCTCTACTTACCCTCATATCAGGAAGGAGTGAATTCCATCTTGTAAGACTACGTTCCCAGCTCCCCATTCGGTCTTGTCCCCAAAATGGTAGGCTTATTGAGTCGGCGAACTGGCCACTCTCACCCGTACAAATCAAAGGACAATCCCTCATGGACAGGAGTCCATAATCCACTCAGGATTAAGGCCAAGTTGCCTAGGTCATCCTAGTGAAATAGAAACCGAGCTAACCAACGGTGTTATAGTTAGTGGTTAACTATTTCGCGGTCCGGTCTTTGTGCAAACTCATTGCACAGGATACCCCCACTCGCATGTCAACCACATGAACGTGTTGGATCACTACGTTTGTATCAATATACAAAGCGGGTCGTATCCATAGTGTCACCAGGATAAGGTACCCAGCCTTATCCCTATACTACAGACCCTTTAGGCTAAAACTTGAACATTGATCCCCGCATGTCCCTACATACTAGTTCAAGTCTCATTCTATTAGCCATGGATGTTTAGTTTATTGGATTAGGGTTAATAAGACAAGATATAATACAAACATTGAATAAGACATCACTTTATTAATGTTCGGTCAAATGTACATTTACTATCTACGAGTTTTAGGGCATAAAACCCAACACTTAGAAGTGGCCTCCCTTCGAAAAGTGTTTGCATGAATCAATATCAAGGTGAATGAGAAAAATGTCTAGAGTAAGTGGGAGCGGGACACGTGTCAACGTATCCCTCGGTCTCCGCCCATAGTTCACACCGTGAGAGTCTTATGATCCGCCTACAGGTTGTCCTTGTGCAACCATCCCTTCAGAGGGCCTGGTCATAGGATTCCGAACATCGTGAACTCCTGAAAAGGATAGGAGATCTGAAAGTGGGAGGGTTACACTTACGAGGATGAGTTTAAAGTGTTAACAATTCCTTGACCGAACAACGACGGCTAATGTCTATAGGAATATGAGTTATTCTGGAATTAGAATTAGCTGAGAGGTGTCTCATTTCAAAGGAGGAGTGCCTGATCACCCTTCGGTGGCTGATATTCTAAACCTTTGAAACATCGTTGCAAAACTAAATCGATAGTTTTAGGGTTCTGTGATTGTCTGTTTTGCTAAATTGATTGGATTGTGTGCAATTGTTTGCTTGTATGATGGGTTAAGACAAAGATAACTAATACGGTCATTGTTTGTTTAAATTTCAGCAATGTCTTGCTCAATTGTCTCTCTGCTTAAAAATGAGAAACTAACTGGTGAAAATTATGCTACGTGGAAGTCGAACTTGAATACGATTCTTGTTGTCGATGATCTGCGGTTCGTCTTAACGGAGGATTGTCCTCCAGCCCCTGCTCGTAATGCATCCCAAGCAGTTAAGGATGCTTATGACTGCTGGACAAAGGTCAATGATAAGACTCACGTCTATATCTTAGCCAGCTTATCTGAAGTTTTGGCTAAAAGGCATAAGGGCATGGTAACAGCGAGGGATAGTATGAACTCTCTCCAGGAGATGTTTGGACAACCGTCCTACCAACTCCACCATGACGCTCTCAAATACGTTTATAGTTGTCGCATGAAAGAGGGCACGTCTGTTCAGGAGCATGTCCTGGATATGATGGTCCAAAATTCAACGTGGTAGAGGCAAACGGGGCGGTCATAGATGAGCGTAGTCAGTTTGCATTCATCTTAGAATCTCTTCCGGAGAGTTTTCTACAGTTTCGAAGCAATGCAATGATGAATAAAATAACATTCAACCTGACTAGCCTCCTGAATGAGCTACAACTCTATCAGTCTCTTCTTAAGAACAAGGGACAAATAGAAGGAGAGGCAAATGTTGTTCACTCTAAAAGAAAGTTCGAGAAGGGTTCATCCTCTGGAACTAAATCTGTAGCCATTTCTTCAAAGAAAACTCTGAAGAAGAAAGGAAACAAGGGGAAAGTTCCCAGTACTGCTGCTAAAAGCAAGGGAAAAGCCAAAACTATGGCAGTTAAGGGCAAGTGTTTCCACTGCAATGTAGATGGACATTGGAAGAGAAACTGCCCAAAGTACCTTGCTGAGAAAAAGAAGGAAAAGGAAGGTAAATTTGATTTACTTGTTTTAGAAACATGCCTAGTAGAACATGATGAGTTTACCTGGATACTTGATTCAGGAGCAACTAATCATGTTTGTTCTTCTTTTCAGGAAAGTAGTTCCTTTCGGCAGTTGAACGATGGGGAAATGACACTCAGGGTCGGAACTGGAGAAGTCATTTCAGCTAAAGCAGTGGGAGCTGCGAAGTTATTTTTTAGAAATAGATTCTTACTTTTAGAAAGTTTGTTAATCGTTCCCAAGATTAAGAGGAACTTAATTTCTATTTCATGTTTGATTGAACAGTCGTATACAGTTACTTTTGATATGAATGAAGCGTTCATTTATAAAAATGGTGTACTTATTTGTTCAGCCAAATTGGAAAATAACTTGTATGTTTTAAGACCAACCGAAAACAAAGCACTTTTAAATCACGAATTATTTAAAATTGCTGAAAATCAAAGTAAAAGGCAAAAGATTTCTCCATCAAGTAACAATACTCATCTTTGGCATCTCAGACTTGGTCATATAAACATCGATAGGATCGATCGTTTGGTAAAGAATGGACTTCTAAGCAAGTTAGAAGATGATTCACTACCACCTTGTGAATCTTGTCTCGAGGGAAAAATGACCAAGAGACCCTTTACTGGAAAAGGTTACAGAGCCAAAGAACCCTTAGAGTTAATACATTCGGATCTATGTGGTCCAATGAGTGTAAAAGCTCGAGGAGGGTACAAATATTTCATCTCATTTATAGATGATTATTCAAGATATGGTTACTTATACCTAATGGGACATAAGTCTGAAGCCCTTGAAAAGTTTAAGGAGTTTAAGGCTGACGTTGAAAACCTATTAGGTAAATCTATTAAAGTACTTCGATCTGATCGAGGAGGGGAGTATATGGATCAAAGATTCCAATATTATATGATAGAACATGGAATCCAATCTCAACTCTCAGCCCCTGGTACACCTCAGCAGAATGGTGTGTCAGAAAGGAGAAATAGAACCTTCTTAGACATGGTTCGATCAATAATGAGCTATGCTCAATTGCCTAGCTCGTTTTGGGGGTATGCAGTAGAGACTGCAGTATACATCTTAAACAATGTTCCCTCGAAAAGTGTTTCTGAAACACCTTTCGAATTATGGAAGGGGCGTAAACCTAGTTTGCATCACTTTCGCATCTGGGGTTGTCCAGCACACGTGCTTGTGACAAATCCTAAGAAACTGGAACCTCGTTCAAAACTGTGCCAATTTGTTGGTTACCCTAAAGAAACGAGAGGTGGTTATTTCTACGACCCACAAGAAAATAAGGTGATTGTATCGAAAAACGCCACTTTCTTAGAGGAAGACCACATGAGAGATCATAAACCACGCAGCAAAATAATATTAGGAGAAGCTACTAAAGAATCATCAAGAGTTGTTGATGAAGTTTGTGTTGGGTTTTATGGCCTAAAACTCGTAGTTAGTGAATGGTGACAAATTGTTCACTTGTATCAATACGTCGTTATTGAGGTTTGTACGATAAAGAGTTATTGTTACTAAAATTGCACAATTTGACCCAAATCCAATAAACTAAGATCCTAGGTTGTTTAGATGAAACTTGAACTAGTATGTGGGGACATACGGTGATCAGTGTTCAAGTAACAACTTAAATGGTCTATAGTATAGGGATAAGGTTGGGTACCTTATCCTGGTAACACTATGTGATACAGCCCACTTTGTATTCGATACAGATGCAATGATCCAAAGCATTCATGTAGGAGACATGCGAGTGGGGGTATCCTGTGCAATGAGTTTGCATAAGATCGGACTGCGAAATAGTAACCACTAGATGTAACACCGTTGACTAGTTTAGGTTTCTATTTCAATAGGATGACCTAGGTAACTCAATCTCAATCCTGAGTCTGTTATGAACTCCTTTTCAGGAGGGATTGTCCTTAGATCTGTATGGGTGAGAGTGGCCAGTTCGCCGACTCAATAATCCTACCATTTCAGGGGCAAGACCGAATGGGGGCTGGGAACATAACAGTACAAGATGGAATTCACTCCTTCCCCTATTGGGGCAAGTAGATGTGTGTTCCCTTAAGGGCTGATTCCGGGTCTTGAACAAGGGCGCCCATCCTCTCCTGGCCCGAGAGGAACTGTTGTTTATTGATTGGATCATAAACAGATTGTTCATTAGAGGAATCAGTGGTACTTAAGGATCCAGAGGTAATCCAGGGGTAAAACGGTAATTTGACCCAGCTGGCGTTACGAACACTCGTGAAAGATTGACTTACTGTTATTGGTCGATATCCGTGGACACAGAAATATTCTACAGTGAGAAGAGTGCAGCTGTGGGTCTTTAGTGGAGTGACTCACAGTTAACGAATGTTGACTAACTTGGTTAATGAGTTTAGCCAATTAGTCTCGTATCGTTGGAGCTTCTGATCTGTAGGTCCATTAGGTCCACCTGCTAGCTCGTAAAGGGTTCTGAGGTTAAATAGTCTTGAATAGAATTTGAAGTGTGTTCAAATTCGTTAAGGGGATTTTATTGTATTTGATACAATTAAAATAATGTATAAAGGTACATTATAATATAAGTTTAATTGGTGAATTGAACTTTATATTATAATTTAATTTTGGATATGATTCAAAATTAGTCAATGGGAGAATTAAATATTTGAAGGAGTTCAAATATTAAATATGAATTAGATTCATATTGAAACTATAGGTTAAATTTAATGTGAATGAGATTCATATTAAAACTATAGTATATGAGAGAATTATTTGAATAATGATTCAAATAGTAAATTAATTAAATATATGATATTTAATTAATGAATTAATTAATTGGAGAATTAATTAATTTAATTTAATTAAATGTGATTTGATTAAATTAATTCTATAGTTAATATTAATGTACATTATGATGCACATTAAAATTATAGGTTAAATGAGAGAGATTAAAATTGAATATGATTCAATTGTAATTAAATATTGGATATTTAATTAATGTCGATTCAATTAATGAGATTAATTGAATGACCAATTTAATTCAATTTAATATGATTCAAATTGAATTACATACCTTATGTTATAATTGATTTAATTAATATTGTTTTAATTAAATTAATTATAACTAATTAATTAATTAAATGATTATTATTATTTAATTAATAGACGGCCAAGATCGTTTGGATTAGATCCAACGATCGAGATCTAGTAGGGTAATAACTCCCTCCCCATTTATCGTACAGGGGACAGGGAGTTCCCCAACTAATCGATCATTCTCTTAGTTTAACGAAAACACAGAGAAAGAATTCTCTGAGTTTTTCTCTCTACCTCTCCTTGTTGTGATTCCCTTCCAAGGCAAAGTTTGGATCCCACAATCCAAGTCTCAGTAATCCAAGAGACATAGCGGGTGTTCGCTATTGGTGGTGTTGATTGGAAGATCAAGAACGTGGATAGGAGCATTGTGCTATTTTTCGCCTTCTATCACGTAAGTTTCTTGCATCTAAAATTGTTTTAGATCTGTAAATGCATGCTTAATCTAGTGTAGTAAGTGTTTCTTATTTTGCCCAACGTACCGGTATTCGAATAATTGAAATTAAATCACGCTCGATTTAATTCGCTTCCGCTAGAGGATTCAATTCCTTCAAATGGTATCAGAGCCAGGTTGTGATTTTAATTTCGATTTTAGAATTTGCGTTGTGGTTTTTGGTGGGATCAATTTGCATTATGAATGTGGTTTGCTTTAAAGACTGTTTTGGTATTTTTTTGGCATTAGATTTACAATTCTTGTATGATTTGATCATGTAAGGGCCCATGTTTTTGGGGCAAAATGTTGTAAATCGAGTCTTGTAAGTCCGTGTCTAGAAATTTAGGATCAATTTGTTGATCGGTGCTCGAATCGGGGTTGAAATCGGAGTAAAAATGCTGCTGGAAACGAAGAACAGAGGCTGTCCAGAGGCGTAGCGTCGCGACCCTGCTCAACGGCGTCGCGACACTGAAGAACAAGGCATTGGAAAAATCGGGACAGCGTCAAGACACTGTGCCTTCAGCGTCTCGACGCTGACGGGAATTTCCGTATTCGCGGGACGTTGAGCGCATCGTGCGACGTGGAGTGGTTTTGTTGGGCGGTTACAAAATATCTTATATTTGCGTACATCATGTTTTGAATGTGGGAAGTGTAGCAGTTGGTGCGCGCGTGTGTCTGGCATCCTCAAAGTCGTGAGTTCGAGCTAGACGTGTGGCTGTTAATTTTTTTTTTTTAATTTGTGTTCACGTGCAGCTGCTGGTTTGATCCGGTTTAGATGGTTTGCGGTCCGGTTCATGCTGGCTGGTCCGGTTCAAGGTCTTGTTGGGCCGGTTCGAGTAATTTGGGTCCGGTATGGGCCACTTTGACACGGTTCGGGCTGGTTTTGAGCGGTTCGAGGCTGTTCAGACCTATTACAAGGCGGTTTAGGGCTAGATTTTGAATTATTAATGTAATTTTTCATTATTTTTGCCCTAGGATGCCAAAATACCGGTCTTTATGGCTATTTAATTGCTTTATGAATGTCATTTAGCTAGATCCCACCTTAGGTTAAGCATATTTCATGCATATTTATGTTATAAATGTTATAATATATGATAATTATGCATGAATTTAAATTTCCTGAGTTATTTAGTATAATTGTTATATTAAATATATGAAATTTGAGAAGCATGATGCATGACATTAATTAGATAAAAATAAATTGTTATATTTTATTAATGTAGCATGCATGCTTAGATTTATTTTCATGAGTATTAATATAATAGTTATATTATGAATGGAAATAAATTTCAATGCTTGATTTTCATGTATAATTTTAATATAAATTGTTATATTAATTTAATGAAAATGGAATAGCATTGAGCATGACATTAATTAGATTAATATAAGAGTTATATTATATTAATGTCGACATTCATGTAATTTTAATTTCGTGGATGATTAATTAATATAATCGATATTAATTAAATGAAATTGAAATTGCATGAAGCATGACACCACTTTAGATTAATATAATTGTTATATTATCGGCGTCATGAGCGTTATGGTGTGTAATAATTTGAATTAGATTGTTATTATGAAACACCATAGAAGCATGTTATAGGGCTAATTATTAAAATTTTATAATAGTTATAAAATTGATTAGAAATCGTCAACCTATAACAAAGAGTTGCATGCAAACATAGGACCTTAGGTTAAAATAAATTAATTTTAAATTGTTTAAAATTAATTAGACCTAAGCTCATTTTAATTCTAATAGGATTAGAATTATATTCTTACTTAGGATTAAAATAGTTTTAATGTACTAAGTAGGAAGAACATTACTATGGTTATAAGGGAACTCTCCTGGTGAAGTTCTGTCTAGGTTGGGGGTATTTAAGTTGACGGTTACGGAACACCTCCTACCTGGGAACAGATCCGGAACCTGAGTTGAATTAATCATAGTCTAATGTTAGCATGCAATGTCACTAGGTAATTAAAAGGGTTTAATTCACCTAGACATTAGAGTAAAGACCTCTATATAAGAGTTATATACAGGCATAGACTTAGATAGATTCATTTAGCCAGAATTTACCTAAGTAATAGACCCTTAAATTATAAAAATACTTAGTGGGAGGAAATATGACAAAACAAGATTTTCATAAATCAAGTTTTGCTCTCACGTCCTCAAGAGTTCACATCGTGAGGTCCATGCTTGGCCTCGAGTCACCCTGGGAGTGACCCCCTACGGATGGTGTTTGCATGGATCAATATCAAGGTGAATGAGGGAGTATTTTATAGTAAGTGGGAGCAGGACACGTGTCAACGTATCCTACGGTCTCCTCCTTTAGGTTGCACCGTGAGATTCCTATGATCTGCCTGCGAGTCGCCCTGGGAGCGATCACCCTACGGAAGGTTTGATCATGGGATTCGGAACAACGCAAACTCTAGAAATGGATAGGGTTTCTTAGGTCCATTCCCAACTTTGACTTTCCCTACGGTAGCATTGTTGGGGCCGACCTCTGGAATCTGAAAATGGAGGGTCACACTTACAGGAAATCGTTAAGGTGTTAATGGTTTCCTGACCGGAAAAACGGTAGCTAAAATCTATTGGAATATGAGTTATTATGGTAATAGGGATTGGCTGAGATTGTCTCAATTCAGAGGAGGAGTGGCTGACTGCCCTACGGTAGCTGTTGCTCTAAACCTCTGAAGTATCGTTGCAAATATGTATCATATGTTTGGGTCGATGATTACTTTTGCTAAATTGATTGGATTAAAACAATATTATTTTGTGTAATGGGTTTAGTGCATAACAAGTAATTTGTTGTTTCAGTGATAATTCATATGTGCATCGTCTTACGTCAATTTATTAATAACGGTTTTAGATACAACTAGCTTAAACGAAAAACTTGTGGTAAATGATTTTAGATTAGTCTTGAGTGAGGAATGTCCTCAGGCCCAAATGTCTAGTTCATCTTGAATCGTTTATGATGATTATGACATTAACTGCCTAGCCAATGTCGATGACAATGAATGTGATTTATTGGTCATTGAAATGTGCATAATGGAAAATGAGGATATAGCCTGAATTTTTAATTCAGGTGCCACTTATCACGTTTGCTTTTCTTTTCAAGAATAAGCTCATGGCAACTGTTGCAAGTAGGAGAGGTGACTTTAAGATTTTGATCTGGAGAGTATATCTCGGCTTTGGCAGAGGGAACATTAAGTTATTTTATCTAGTGGGAGAAAATACACATTATTAGATAAGGTGTATGTATTTCCTAAAGATTAACAGAAATTTGATTTCTATAACGTATATGCTGGGACAATGCTGCTCTATACCTTTCTCTGCTAACGCAATTTTATTTTAAGAAAGGGAGTTGACATTTGTTCAGTTTTACTGGAAAATAACTTATGTGTTTTAAGACTAATCAAGAGTAAAGCAAGTCATGAGCACTGAGTTGTTTAAAATTGCTTATACTCAAAGAAATAAAGGCAAAGGATATCTCCTAAAGGAAATACCTTTCTTTGGTTCTTAAGGTTAGGCTATTTTGATCTCAATATGATTGGGAGCTTAGTCTAGAGTATACTTCTAAGTTAGTTAGAAGAAGACTCTCTAATACCAATTAAGTCATGCCTTATGGACAATATGACTAATAGATCTTTTACTGGAAAAGAACTAAAGAACCAAAGAACCCTTGAAGTTTATACATTTGGATCCTTGTGGTCCAGTATGTTAAAGCAGTGGGAGGGTATGAATAATTAATCTCGTTCCTAGATGATTATTCAAAGGTATGAATATCTCTACCTAATGCAATTTAAGTCTAAAGCTCTTGAGATATTCAAAGGGGTTTAAGACTGAAGTTGGAAACTTGTTAGGTGAGATAATAAAAAACACTTTGATTTGATCAATGTGTTGAGTATAGGGACTTGAGATTCTAGGACTATTTGATAGTTCATGGAATCACATCCTAAATCTCAGTTAGGAGTAATAGAACCCTATTGGATATGGTTCAACCCATATTGATCTATGCTCAAATGCCTGGCTCGTTTTGGGGTCATGAAGTGTTGACTTCATTGCATATTTTGTAGGTAACCCCAAAGGAAACGAGGAGTAGATATTTCTTCAATCCAAAAGAGAATAAAGAATTTGTATTGACAAATGCTTCATTTTCAGAAGAAGAACATATGAGAAATCATAAGCCACAAAGTAAAGTCAGTTTGAGTGTATTAACCAATGAAGCTACAGAAAAATCAACAAGAGTTGTTGATAAGACTGGTTATTCAATAAGAGTTGTTGATAAGCCCAGTGTTTTTTGTCAAGTCACACCCATCTCAAGAGTTGAGAATTCGTAGATGTAGTGGGAGGGTTGTTTTATAACCTGACCGTTACATGGGCTTATTTGAAGCTCAAGTCGTCATTTTTGATGATGACATAAAGATTCATTATCTTTTAGAAAGAAAATGAATGATGTTGACAAGGACCAATGGTTTAAAGCCATGGACCTGGAAATGAAGTCTTTGCATTTCAATTCCATCTGAGATCTTGTAAATTTGCTTGATGGGGTAACACCTATAGGTTACAAGTGGATTTACAAGAGGAAACGGGACATTTAAGGTCTCAACCAGAAGGGTCCATTGAGCAAGATTAATAGCAAAAGAGTTTGCAAGCTTAAGTGATCCATTAATGGATTGACCTAAGCATTTCGATCTTGGAATATAAGATTTGATATGGTGATCAAATCTTTTGGCTTTAATCAGGACATTGATGGGTCTTGTATCTACAAGAAGATCGTCAGTAGTACAGTAGCTTTCTTCATGTTGTATGTGATTGATATCCTACTCATTTGGAATAAGTAGGTTAACTTATTGACATAAAATGTGACTAGCAGCTCATTTCCAAATAAAATTTGGGAGAAGCTTGGTTTGTTCTTATGTTCTAAATTGTTTAAAACAATAAGAACAAAATGCTAGCCATGGTTCAAGCGTTTTATATCTATAAATGTTGATAAGATATGAGATGCAGAATTCTAAGAAGGGTTCACGAACTTTTCAAGGTAGAATTCTTTTGTCTAAGGAACTGTGTTCTTAGACACCTCAAGGAGTTGAGGAATGCCCTATGCAATAGGCAATGTCAGTGAGTATCAATCTAATCCAAGATATGATCACTGGAGAACCGTTAATTATATTCTCAAGTATCTTTGGAGAATGAAGAACTATATGCTCGTGTATGGCGCGAAGGATTTGATCCTTACAGGATACACTGACACAAATGTTTTAAATGGTAAGGATTTGATGAAATCTACATCAGTGTCTGTCTTCACTCTTAAATAGAGGAGATATAGTATGGCATCACATCGAGCTAGGATGCAATGCAGCCTCGACCTATAGGCCGAAAACTACGCTGTTTGTGAAGCAGCGATCGAGGCTGTAAGACTTGGAAAGTTCATGGTTGATTTGGAAAGTGTTCCAAATATGAACATACCTAATATAAGACAAGAATGCACATTGAATAGGATGGCGAGTATTGCTGATCATTCACGAAAGCTCTCTCGGCTAAAGTGTATGAGGGTCATCTAGATGGTCTAGATCTACGAGATAAGTACAAAGATGTAATCTAGGGCAAGTGGGAGAAATGTAATGGGTATAGTGGATGCACTAGTTTATTGTATTTGTACATAGTATATATACGTTTTATGTATTATACATGTATCTATACACCGATTGCCATGATAGATTATTGTACATCCCACTAAGCTAGAGTTTTAGTTCAAGTGGGAGTTGTTGGGTTTTATGGCCTAAAACTCGTAGGTAGTGAATGGTGACAAATTGTTCACTTGTATCAATACGTCGTTATTGAGGTTTGTACAATAAAGAGTTATTGTTACTAAAATTGCACAATTTGACCCAAATCCAATAAACTAAGATCCTAGGTTGTTTAGATGAAACTTGAACTAGTATGTGGGGATATACGGGGATCAGTGTTCAAGTAACAACTTAAATGGTCTATAGTATAGGGATAAGGCTGGGTACGTTATCCTGGTAACACTATGTGATACGGCCCACTTTGTATTCGATACAGATGCAATGATCCAAAGCATCCATGTAGGAGACATGCGAGTGGGGGTATCCTGTGCAATGAGTTTGCATAAGACCGGACTGCGAAATAGTAACCACTAGATGTAACACCGTTGACTAGTTTAGGTTTCTATTTCAATAGGATGACCTAGGTAACTCAATCTCAATCCTGAGTCTGTTATGAACTCCTTTTCAGGAGGGATTGTCCTTAGATCTGTATGGGTGAGAGTGGCCAGTTCGCCGACTCAATAATCCTACCATTTCAGGGGCAAGACCAAATGAGGGTTGGGAACATAACAGTGCAAGATGGAATTCACTCCTTCCCCTATTGGGGCAAGTAGATGTGTGTTCCCTTAAGGGCTGATTCCGGGTCTTGAACAAGGGTGCCCATCCTCTCCTGGCCCGAGAGGAACTGTTGTTTATTGATTGGATCATAAACAGATTGTTCATTAGAGGAATCAGTGGTACTTAAGGATCCAGAGGTAATCCAGGGGTAAAACGGTAATTTGACCCAGCTGGCGTTACGAACACTCGTGAAAGATTGACTTACTGTTATTGGTCGATATCCGTGGACACAGAAATATTCTACAGTGAGAAGAGTGCAGCTGTGGGTCTTTAGTGGAGTGACTCACAGTTAACGAATGTTGACTAACTTGGTTAATGAGTTTAGCCAATTAGTCTCGTATCGTTGGAGCTTCTGATCTGTAGGTCCATTAGGTCCACCTGCTAGCTCGTAAAGGGTTCTGAGGTTAAATAGTCTTGAATAGAATTTGAAGTGTGTTCAAATTCGTTAAGGGGATTTTATTGTATTTGATACAATTAAAATAATGTATAAAGGTACATTATAATATAAGTTTAATTGGTGAATTGAACTTTATATTATAATTTAATTTTGGATATGATTCAAAATTAATTAATGGGAGAATTAAATATTTGAAGGAGTTCAAATATTAAATATGAATTAGATTCATATTGAAACTATAGGTTAAATTTAATGTGAATGAGATTCATATTAAAACTATAGTATATGAGAGAATTATTTGAATAATGATTCAAATAGTAAATTAATTAAATATATGATATTTAATTAATAAATTAATTAATTGGAGAATTAATTAATTTAATTTAATTAAATGTGATTTGATTAAATTAATTCTATAGTTAATATTAATGTACATTATGATGCACATTAAAACTATAGGTTAAATGAGAGAGATTAAAATTGAATATGATTCAATATTGGATATTTAATTAATGTGGATTCAATTAATGAGATTAATTGAATGGCCAATTTAATATGATTCAAATTGAATTAAATACCTTATGTTATAATTGATTTAATTAAATTAATTATAATTAATTAATTAATTAAATGATTATTATTATTTAATTAATAGACGGCCAAGATCGTTTGGATTAGATCCAACGATCGAGATCTAGTAGGGTAATAACTCCCTCCCCATTTATCGTAAGGGGACAGGGAGTTCCCCAACTAATCGATCATTCTCTCAGTTTAACGAAAACACAGAGAAAGAATTCTCTGAGTTTTTCTCTCTACCTCTCCTTGTTGTGATTCCCTTCCAAGGTAAAGTTTGGATCCCACAATCCAAGTCTCAGTAATCCAAGAGACATAGCGGGTGTTCGCTATTGGTGGTGTTGATTGGAAGATCAAGAACGTGGATAGGAGCATTGTGCTGTTTTTCGCCTTCTATCACGTAAGTTTCTTGCATTTAAAATTGTTTTAGATCTGTAAATGCAGGCTTAATCTAGTGTAGAAATTGTTTCTTATTTTGCCCAACGTACCGGTATTCGAAAAATTGAAATTAAATCACGCTCGATTTAATTCGCTTCCGCTAGAGGATTCGATTCCTTCAGTTTGACCTTCAATAAGGGTTGATGAAGGAACTAGTTCTTCAGATCCATCCCGTCCATCTCAAACGTTTGGAATGCCTCGACGCAGTGGGAGGATTGTATTACAACCTGACCGCTACTTGGGTTTAACTGAAACTCAGGTTGTCATACCTAATGATGACATTGAGGATCCATTGTCCTATCGACAATCAATGAATGACGAAGATAAGGATGAATGGGTCAAAGCCATGAACCTGGAAATGGAGTCAATGTACTCCAATTCTGTATGGGAACTTACAGATCTACCAAATGGGGTAAAACCCATAGGGTGCAAATGGATCTATAAGAGAAAAAGAGATGCAACTGGAAAGGTACAGACCTTCAAAGCTAGACTAGTGGCAAATGGTTATACCCAAAAGGAAGGGGTTGACTATGAGGAAACCTTTTCTCCTGTAGCCATGTTAAAGTCCATAAGAATTCTCTTATCCATAGCCACATATTATGACTATGAAATATGACAAATGGACGTCAAGACTGCCTTTCTGAATGGTAATCTTGAAGAGAATATCTTCATGTCTCAACCCGAAGGGTTCATAGCCCAAGGTCAGGAACAAAAGGTTAGTAAGCTCAATCGATCTATTTATGGATTGAAACAAGCATCCAGATCATGGAACATTAGATTTGATACTGCAATCAAATCTTTTGGCTTTGACCAAAACGTTGATGAGCCTTGTGTGTACAAAAAAGTCAACAAAAGGAAAGTAGCTTTTCTAATACTTTATGTAGACGATATCCTACTCATTGGGAATGACGTAGGATACCTCACTGACATTAAGAAATGGCTAGCAGCCCAATTCCAAATGAAAGATCTGGGAGATGCTCAATATGTTCTGAGAATCCAAATCATTAGGGATCGTAAGAACAAAACGCTAACTCTGTCTCAAGCAACGTATATTGACAAGATGTTGTCTCGATATTCGATGCAAAACTCCAAGAAGGGACTACTACCCTTCAGACATGGGGTACACCTTTCTAAGGAACAGTCTCCTAAGACACCTCAAGAAATTGAGAACATGAGACACATTCCCTACGCCTCAGCTGTGGGCAGCTTAATGTATGCTATGCTCTGCACAAGGCCTGACATATGTTATGCAGTGGGAGTAGTCAGTAGGTATCAGTCTAATCCAGGGTTGGACCACTAGGGAGCGGTTAAAAACATTCTCAAGTATCTTCGGAGAACGAGGGACTACATGCTTGTGTATGGAACTAAGGATTTGATTCTTACTGGATACACTGACTCTGACTTTCAAGCTGATAAGGATTCAAGGAAATCCACATCATGGTCAGTATTCACCCTCAATGGAGGAGCAGTAGTGTGGGGAAGCATCAAACAAGGATGCATAGCAGACTCAACCATGGAGGCTGAGTATGTAGCAGCTTGCGAAGCAACTAAGGAGGCAGTATGGCTCAGAAAGTTCTTGACTGATTTGGAAGTGGTTCCGAATATGAACGTGCCCAAAACATTATACTGTGACAATAGTGGGGCTGTAGCCAACTCAAAAGAACCTCGAAGCCACAAACGAGGTACACACATCGAGAGGAAGTATCACCTGACATGGGAGATTGTGCAACGAGGAGATGTGATCGTCACTAAGATCGCCTTGGAGCACAACATCGCTGATCCATTTACGAAGGCTCTCACAGCTAAAGTGTTTGAGGGTCATCTAGAGGGTCTAGGTCTACGAGATATGTATGCCATCTAATCTAGGGCAAGTGGGAGAAATGTATAATGGGTATAAGGATGCCCTAGTTCATTGTATTATATACATGACATTTCCAGCTTTAGATTATTGCATTTACATCCCACTAACTAGTGTTTTAGTTCAAGTGTTAGTTTGTTGGGTTTTATGCCCTAAAACTCGTAGATAGTAAATGAAACCGTTGACCGGATATTAATGAAATAATATTGATATATTTTTTCATTAATTGTTATTAGTTATTTTATATTTGTCTTTGCCTAATAATAACCCTAATCCAATAAACTAGACATCCAAGGCTGTAATATGAGTCTTGAACTATATGTAGCGACATATGGGATCATTATTTAAGAAACAACCTAAAGGGTCTATAGTATAGGGATAAGACTGGGTGCCTTATCCTAGTAACACTATGGATACGACCCACTTTGTATTTGATACAAACACTGCGATCCAACGCGTTCGTGTAGGAGACATGCGAGTGGGGGTATCCTATGCAATGAGTTTGCATAAGACCGGACCGCGAAATAGTAACCACTGGTTATAACACCGTTAACTAGTTGGTTTTCTATTTCACTAGGACGACCTAGACAACTTAGTCTTAATCCTGAGTTGATTATGGACTCCTGCTCATGAGAGATTGTCCTTTGATTTGCATGGGTGAGAGTGGCCAATACGCCGACTCAATAAGCCTACCACTTTGGGGACAAGACCGAATGGGGAGCTGGGAACATAATCGTACAAGATGGAATTCACTCCTTACCGACTTTAGGGAAGCAGATGAGTGTTCCCTCAAGTGGTTACTCCGAGTCTTGAACAAAGGGCCCTACCCTCTCAATGGCACGAGAGGGTTTTCTGTTTGATGGTTGGACCATAAATAGGTTGTTCATTAGAGGAGAATTTGTACTTAAGGAAATAGAGGTAACCTAGGGGTAAAATGGTAATTTGACCCAGCGGTGTTACAGACACTCGTGAAGGACTAACTAGTCGATATTGGTCTATATCCGTGGACACAGAAAATATGTCTGCAATGAGAAGAGTGCAACTGTGAGTCTATAGTGGAATGAACACACAGTTAACGAATATTGATTGATGTGGTTAATGAGTTTGACCAATTAATCTCACATCGTTGGAGCTTCTGATCTGCAGGTCCATTAGGTCACACTGGTAGCTCGTAAAGTAATTTGAGGCAACTAAGTAATAAAAGTAAATTGAAAATGTTCAATTTATTAAGGGAAACAAATATAATATATATTGATATATTATTATGAGAGAAATTAATATTTGAAAAGTTCAAATATAAATTTATGGAAGTTTGAAAGAGTTCAAAATAATGAATTAATTAATTTAAGGCCTAAAATGTGTTTGGGCAAATTAATTAATTCTAGGTCGGGAATTAAATATGTGATATTTAATTTGTGGTTAATTAATTAAAGAATTCATTAACCGGGAATTAATCAATTATGGAAATAATTAATCACTTAAGGAAGTGATTAATCATTTGTGGAAATGATCTAATCACTTATGGAAGTAATTAGTCATTTGTGGAAAAGATTAATCAATTATGGAATCGATTGATCATGATTGATTAATTAAGGAATAAAATTGAATCAATTTTGGAAAAGATTGATTTAATTGAATATTTTATTCATGGCCTCTCTTCTATAAATAGAACACTAGACCTAATTGGTCATGACACTTGACACTCTTGAAAGACAAGACCTAGAATTCTCTCTAGGCTCCCTCTTAGAGAAAAGACTCCCACAAGTCTTTTGCCTCCTAGACTTAGAGACATACCGGTGTAACCTCTGTGGTTATTGTGTCAATCAAGAAGGAATTTCCAGCGAAGAAAAACAAAGGCGGCTGCTGCGTTTTCGTTCGTGGAGCGTCGTTGGCGAAGAACGGTCAAGTCTACAACGAAGGTATGTGACGGTTCTTCCCCTTTTCTTTAGAAAAGCATGAAAATAAATTTAGATTTATTTTTAAGCATGTTAAAACTGAATTTCCAGCAACTTTAAAGTCGGTTTAAGGATTGTTGAGTTTTCGTAACGGTATTTTAATGTTTATTAATATACGACGTAAGGTCCAATCGATGCGCTTCCGCTGCGTGGGGACTTTTATCCCCTTCAGATGCGAGGTACACAATCTCCATCTGTTTTTCCTTTTTCTTCTTGATGAGCTATTTCTTCATGAACTTCTTATAATGAGACATCTGCTCCAATGCATCTGCAAAAGGAATATTAACAGTCAACCCTGTAAAAGCATCAAGAAACTTATTAAACTGAGCCTTAGAATTTTACTTTTTCCTATTCTTTGACTTAGGAACTGAAACAGTAGGAGAAGGGATAGAGGACTCAGGTATAAGCTTTTCAGCTTCGTTTGAGGTGGTGCCCTCCTCAACTTCTCTAGTGAGTTCCTCAGTTTCAGTAGTCTCCTCCTCCTCAGCTACTTGAGTCTCCTCCTCGTGATGCACAGAGACAGCCTTGCAGTACTCCAATGGAGATTTCCCCTGTTCAGCTGGGGCTTTACCTTTTATTCATGGTGTTAACAACACTTAACAATTGTCCCAGTTGAGTCTCTATGTTCTTAATGGCTGCAGAATGACCATTGACAGTGGTGTTTATGGCAATCACGACCTCCTTAAGCTTATTTGATCTGTTACTTGATTTTGCAATAAAAGCTCCAACTAGATCCTCTAAAGTTTGTTTACTTTCTTGCTTAGGAGTGAAGCCAGGAGGATTCAGAACATTCTTATTATTTGCATACGAAAAATTCTCATGATTTCTATTACTAGGGTGATAATGTGTAGGTGTAGAATTATTATTGTACCCCCTAGAATTAAAATTAGAGACATACTGAACCTGCTCGAGATTTTCCTCGAGTCTGGGATGCAAGGACAACTGTAGACTCAATCGATTGAGCACTCCTTGTACTTGAAAACTTTAAAAATGCATTAGCAAGGGAAGACATCTGGGCCTGAAGTGCACTTACGTTATCAAACTCGAACACTCCAGCAGCAATCTTTTTCGGTCCCAACCGCTCAGATGGGCACTGATAGCTATTAGTGGCCATTTCTTCTAGCAAAGTCCTAGCATTCTCAACAGTTTTTGACTACAGAGTCCCACCTGCAGCTGCATCAACAATAGTTTTTGTACTAGGAGTTAAACCATTATAAAATAATTGAACCTGAAGCCAGTCGGGATAGCCATGCTGAGGACACTTCCTCAGCAGCTCTTTAAATCGCTCCCAAGCCTCGAAATGGATTTCTAATCAATTTTAGTTACCAAAAAAAATCTTGCCCAATTTTATTTAGGAAACAAATCAAAGTGAGAATGAATGTAGTCAAACACAAATCAATGAAAAAGTATGACAATCTAATGGAGACAACGGTCTTAAGGACTTGATTTCACCAATTGGGATTATGGATTAATTCATGGTTTAATGACATGCTAAGATTCATAAATTGCTCAATTAAGCTTCAAACACATACTTCCTACAAATAAAACATATAAATGCATAAATTTGGCCAAATAATTGTAAAAGACTAGCTTAATTAATTACAGAAAAATAGCTAGTTATGCTCACTATCAAGCTCCCTATAATCAATGCATAATAATCGAAGAGATCCATCCTTCTTTTTAACCAAAAGGACTGGAGCACCCCAAGGAGAAACACTTGGACGGATAAAACCTTTGTCCAACAATTCCTAGATTTTCTCCTTAAGTTCTCGAAGTTCAGCAAGAGCTATTCTATAGGGTGTTGATAACACTTGGGTTTTTAGGTTTATTTTCTCTAAAAAGCATAGTTCATTGTAGTCCAAATAGCATTTCTATTAGATTTATTGCACAAACGAAGAATATAATAAGAAAGAAGCTTCAGATAAAGGAATAATCATTAACTTTAGGATTTATGGTAAGTGTAGAGCAAATATGTTGTATTTTTGGCTGAAGATAATCAGATTTGTGCAGGATTTGGAATTCCTTAATTCACAACAACAGAAGAATGAAGGTGACAGTAGGCGATGCTAAAAAAGGAAAGAAAGGCAAGCGGGAAAATTGGAAACAAGCTGGTTAATTTAGGAGATGAAAAAGAATCTAAATTGGCACAATGACCTTGAAAGTTCACAGAGTCTTGTGGCTATAAAAGGAGACCTTCAAGCTTAAACAAAAAGAGAGCTGGAGAGAAGATTACTAAAGAATTCTAAAGCGTGGTCACCACTCCAAGTGCGAGAGTATTTGCTGGAGTTTGAACCCAATCGGACACCGACCTCGAGAGAGGAGGTGTAAGGATCCAACATCCTCGAGAGAGGTAAGTTGGATTAGATTGGGAGAGCTACTAGTTTGTTGGGCTACTGCACACTTATGTTTAGCATTGTAGTTAAAGTCGAGTCTTGTTTTCTGTTATTTTTCAATTGTAATTCTGTTATATGTCGGAACATTTTAATATTAATGCAATGAGTCATTTCGTTATTGTCATTGTAGTTTTTTTTTCTATCAAAATGAGATAAGTTTCCTTTGGGATTCAAACCTATGAATGCTCTAGAGGAATGTGTACTGCTTGCTAAACAAACGCAGCCTTGCTACCTTAGCATTGTTTGCCTTTATTGAATGAAGAGTAAATTATTTGTTTAGACTGATGACCTAAATTAATATACAATGTTGAGTTTAATCTCAAGAGAGTTAGACAATAAACGGTTGTCATAAAAGCAATATAGCAAGAAAAGGCTAGAGATTGTAATTCACCGTTACGCCTAGGGATAGGGTAATGACTATAGAACCATTGAATTGTGTGCTTAATTATCTAAGTTATCATTAGCCATAGAGATATAGGTTTAATGGCTTAGGCTCTGAACGGTGCTTCAAAGAAGGCTAAATAACAGTTAACTTCGGTTCAAAGTGCTAAGGTCTATGCAAGCCCTGCAGGCGCATAGGCAGGCAATACCACAACTCTAGAGCAAGATCAATGTTTAGATCCCTCATTTTCTCTGTTGTTAAATTTCATCGCAATATTTCTTTTATATTCTCTTCATTCATTTAGACTTATTGTTTGTGGTTACATAGAATTCAACTTACATTACTTATTATCTATTGATTTTAAGGTATTTCTCTTTTCTATTGGGTTCGATACTTGGAATATTTCCATTTTATACTACTTGAGATTGTGTATACTTGCACTTGCACGTGTTCACCCGTCAGGTGCTATGGATAAAGGTGCAGTTCCCAGTACTAAGTCGATAGAGAATTCAATCTCTTTATCAAGAGGCAAACCTGGTAAGTCTTCTGGAAAGACATCAGTAAAGTCATGCACTACTGGTATTTCTTCAATCGATTTACCTGTCTTCTCATTGTTAACCACACTAGCTGACTACCCCCAACATCCCTTCTAAATTAGCTTTGATGCTTTAAGTGCTGATATAATCTTTAGAAGAGGGTGCACCATCATTCCCTTAAAACAAAACTTTGGTTGATCTAGAGGGGCAAAAAAAACCTCCTTCTCATGAAAAAGAATATTTGCATGATTTAAAGACAACCAATCCATTCCCAAAATTGCATCAAAATCATCATCTTAAGAAGTGTCAAGTTAGCAAACAAATTTTTATCAGCAATATTCAACTGACGAGACTTAACTACTCTATCAATTCTCAATACATTTCCAGAAGGGGTAGATACCTTAAGCACATAATTCAGTTCAACAGGCACTAAGTTAAGATTCTGAACAATAGAAACAGATATTAAGGAGTGTGTTGAACCAGAGTCAATCAATATAAAAGCAATAATCCTAGATATAAGAATGGTACCTGACAGCACATTAGGTTCATCATTAGCTTGCTGCTTAGGCATGTAAAAAACAGCTCCCTTCACTTTATGTTTCTTCTCTTGAACTGTCGAATCATCAGTTTTCTGGCTCATAGGACAATTATTTATTAAATTCCCTACCTTTCCACATCGGAAACAAGCTCCTGACACTCTATAATACATCCCTTGATGCTTCTTACCACATGTCTTACACTCTGGAATCTGCCCACTGGTGCTAGGGCCTACCTTCTTTTGTGGTTGGCTTGAACTTTGACCTTCGAGGAACTTCCTCTTGGAACTTCCCTCTCTGAGTGGAGTTTTCGTCAAGTCAGCATCCTGTGAGCATATGTGCAGTCGTTAACACCTCAACATAGGTGTTTAACCTGAAAGCTACAACGTGCTACCTTAATTCTAGCCTTAGACCTCTCTCAAATTGTCTTGCTTTCTTCCAATCAGTGTCCACCAAGTGAGGAGCATATTGAGAAAGTGCATCAAACATTCTTTCATACTCCAATAGGCACAACTTTCCTTGCTCCAACTTAATGAACTCAGCTTCCTTATCTTGTCTTACAGTAGGGGGAAAGAACTTTTCGAAGAAAAGCTCCTTGAATCTTTCCCAACTCAATGGGTTATTAGGCACATTCCACGTCCTTCGTGTTAAGTTCCACCATTTATTTGCTCATCTTTTCAGCATATAAGCAGCACAAGCCACCTTTTGCCGATCATTGTAATCCATGAAGTCAAATAGTTTTTCTATTTCCTCAATCCACTCTTCAACGACAATGGAGTCTGTGCTTGTACCATCAAAAGAGGGTGGATGAAGCTTCTTGAACTGTTCCACCACACGATTTATTCCAGCATTGGCTTGGGCTTGCCTGTTAGTCATTTGGTCTTGCACAATGTTTGGAATTTGGTCTTGCTACTCATCATCATCTTCACCTCTATGGTTAGACACTCTTCGAGGTGGCATTGTTCTACAATGCAAATGCCAACTAATCTTTAGAGATACAAAAAAATGACAAAGAATTTATGGAAACCAACATCTAGAGATACTGGCAAGCCTAATGTTATGGCATGAACCATCTTGTACTACAAATCTTTTCAAAATTCTAGTCTACAGAATCATAAACCACGCTCTAATACCAACTGAAACAACTCATATTCTTCAATAAGGTCAATCTTACAAAATACTATGGAAGCGATTAACAAACTGAAGAAAATTCTTATTGAGCAGAAGAAGTGATGCTTATAACCAAAGCCAAGTCCAACATTATGAAAAAAAAAACAAAAAACATGCAAAACTAAATAGTAGCAACAAACAACAAATCCTATAAAGGCTAGTAAATCTTACAGATCACAAGCTCTCATTGGTCATGTCAGAACGCTAGCCTATTCGCTGTCAGAAGTATCAATTGATCCTCCACCTGAAAACATTTTAAAGAAACAAAATGAGTACAAAAATACTTAGTAAGCAACTTCCATATCAAGTTCACAATTCATTTTTTGTTAAAAAACAAATCATAAAAATTTGAAGCAAGAAAATATTTCAATATTCGAAATAGAATCATTCATTCAAACAAACAAACTTTCAGTCAGACAATTCTTTCTAAACAAGTTGGGAAATATACATTAATGAAGTAGCCCAAAACGGAAGTAGTTACCCATCAGTAACACCCATCAGACATCATACAAAGATGTCGGTAAAAACCGACTTGAACATTTCAATCAAATACTTAAGTGTGAGGCCATGTGTGTGAAACACACACATAAATCTACCTTCCAAAGGAACGTCAAACCACATAAGTGCCTTCTCACAAATAAGTTTCATTCAGAACATATACCGTCAATTCCAATATGGCTACAACAAAGCATACAATTCTCAGAAACAAAAGTTTGGGATATCTAGATAGCACTATCGATTCAATTAAAAATTCCTTTCAAACATTGAAAACAGTAAACATGCTTTCATTTAACAAAACAACTGAAAGCATACAAAATAATTTCAGTCAAATCAAATTCACTTCGCAACCAACAATTTTACCAAAATTGCTATTTGGAAAGGATGTGGAAACTACTTACCTCAATCCAAACATACAGATATAAATCCCAAAGAAATTCAATTTTCGATTCTTGAACCCCACAACGTCCTAAATATATCCAATATTCAAATTAGAAACCAACAAATCAATTGTAATGGTGTAACGAACAATTGAAATGCCAATTAATCTTAACTACTGGTTTTCCCCACTTAAAACAAATTATTGTCATAAAAAGTTAGGAAAAATAGGCTCTTTGGGATGCCAAAAATAACATTGAAAAGTAGGGAGAAAACCCTTTAAAATCAAACTTATACAAACAAAAAACCAGTAAAACAATTTCCTTTGAATACCATTTAAACTACCAAACGATATTTCAATTTCATAACCTTTAAAACCTTCAAAACTACCATAAAATATTGACAAATAACCTAGAGAAAATTCTGCAACAAATCCAAGCTTTTAACAGTAGAACAAATTGATATTTGCTACTTTTTTAATACAAAAACTAGATCTGAAAAACAAAAATAAAACTGTTGCAACAGTAGTAAAAACCATCCTTTTTCAAGAAGAAATCAAGTCATAAATCTCAATTCAAACTAGCAATCATAAGACAATTTTTTTTTTTTTTAACAAAAATAACCCTATTTAAATATAAAACAACCCCAAAATTACTGAAATTCAAGGCTGAAAAATTCTGGAAAATTTTTCTTTTTACGAAATCTTGAATTTAAACCAAAAGCCCTAAGAGGAAAAACTTCGATAAAAGATTTAGGCCAAAACTAAAACCTAAAACTTTTTAGGGAAAAAGGTTTGAAAACCAATTTTATCTCAATCCAATCAATTAGAGTACAAATAAGAATTCATACAAAAAACTTTTCAAAAACAAGATTCAATTGATAAAAAAAATGACAACGAAAGAAAAGCATAGAAGGGAAGAAAAACTTACTGTCTTTTTCACTGGAAAGGGAAAGTGTAGAACATGATCCTTTTCTCCTTTTTTTTTTCTTTGACTCAGAACGTAAAAACAAATTTAGGGCGGTTGAAAAGGGTCTTTTAAAATAACCTTAATGAAAAACCGAAAGCATTACTTTTCCTTTTTTTTAAAGAAAAAAATAAAATACCTGATATTTATTTTAAAAGAAAAAGATAAAATCATATTCCAAAAATATTTTTGGAAAACATTAAAATAAATAAATATAATAAAATCCTTTATTTTTTTTTTTAAAAAAAAGATTCGACTGTTACAGGACCCAACACATGTAATGGACAACTTATCACCATTACCTATTGTGGCATGTTCATTACCTCCATACCCTGTAGGATTCGAGATATTATCATAACTGCTAGTCACATAGTTTGATGCACCGCTATTTGCATACTAGCTTGGATCTACTATAGTTTCAGGTGTGGCACACTGTTGTGTGGTCATAAAGACAATAGGTTGTTGTCCATTCCCTCGATTTGAAGGATAGTTCCCATTCATGTTGCCCATTAGCAAGGGAGGACATCTGGACTTGTAGAGCACTTACATTATCAATCTCGAAAACTCCAGCTAAAACTTTTTTAGGTGTGGAGCGCTTAGCTGGCCATTGATAGCTTTTTGTGGCCATATCCTCTAGTAGTGTGTGTGCCCTATCCAAAATTTTGGACAACAGAGTCCCACCTGCAACTACATCAACAATGGTTTTAGAGTTGGGGTTCAAACCATTGTAAAACAACTAAATTTGCAACCAATCAGGCTATCCCTGTTGAGGGCACTTCCTCAGTAGCTCCTTGTAGCGCTCCCACGCCTCAAATAGTTGCTCATCGAACTACTGCTGGAATGTTCCAATTTCAGTCATCAGCTTGACCGACTTAGTAGGAGGGAAGAACTTCTTTAGAAAGGCCTGGACCAAAGCATCCGAGGTGGTAATGCTCCCAGGGGAAATAGACTTCAACCAATCCTAGGCCTTGTCTTGTAAAGAAAAAGGAAAAAGACGTAAGCGAATAACATCTTCAATGACTCCGTTTAACTTTACTATCCCACAGATATTTAGAAATGATTTCAGATGACAATTAGGATCCTCTGTGGGTGATCCTCTTAATGCGCAATCCTGAGCCATCTGGATTAGGCCAGTCTTCAACTCAAAGTTGTTAGCATTAATCGGGGCATAGACAATCCCCGACTGCTGCTCCTGAAACATGAGCTGTAAATAGTCCCTAATCGGTTTGGGCTCCCAAGGTGGATTGGGATTAGCCATTTGGATGAGTTTTTTTGGTTCTCCCTTCGAAGTCTATTATAGGTTCTCTCAATCTTGGGGTCAAAGGGAACTAAAGCCAACTCTCTATCCTTTCGCATACACAATCTATCCTAAAAAGGGAAATAACAGAAAAGGAAAAAAACAAATAAGGAAAGAAAATAGAAAAGGAAACAACTAAAACAAAAAAAAAGGAAAATATAAACTAAGAAAGGAAATAATAACAAATAAGGAAAGCAAAAAAAAAAAAAAAAAAGGAAGAAGAATAAAATAAGTAATCTACCAAAATCAAATAAGGAAAAAATAAAAAACAAATAAGGAAACAACCAAAAAGGAAACTACAAATCAGAAACAAAACAAAGAAGGAAAAAAAATCCAACTACCTAAAATAAAATAATATACACTCTAAACTAAGACTGGACAATTTTTTCACAATACTAACTAACTAAATATGCCAATCCTCGGCACTGACGCCAAAAACTTGATACGTAATTTTCATACCGCAAGTGTACGGTCCAAGTTATAATATAGTTATTAAAAATTGAATGTTGTTCTCTGGATTGGTTTTCTAGTTAGAATAATCACTGTGATTACTTTTGCTCAATTTTATTTAGAGATAAAATCAAAATGAGAATAATGAATCAAAACTAACAAAGTTAAAATTGGAAATTGAAATGGAGGAAACACTTAGGGAATCGACTTCACCAATTGAAATTATAGATTAATTACTTGAATGAGGTTAACATGCAATTTTCTATAAATCAAGAATATTAAACTCACAATTATCTCTCCTGAGCATAATTGATTCTCATGCACAATCACAAGTCAAATATTCCTATTTAGAATTATGATATGCAAGACCTTAAGTCTAATTCTTTTACCACTTCTAAAACAATGATAAATCTCCCGATCTTAGAACTATTTCAGTAATGCAATTAAGATCTAAGCTAAACCCTCTCTCCCAAACAAGATTCAACACAATAGCAATTAATTTATGGCCAGTAAATTAAAGGCATTAAGCACGTAATTGCATGAATAGATAAAAAATAATAATTCATTCAAGAAATCAATCCATAAAGTCAAAAGGTTCCATCAACCCCTAAGTTGCAAGCTTAGCTACTCATAGATTCTTGTTACAATTTAAGCATAAAGATAAAGCCATAAAAACTACTAAAGAAAAGGAAAGAAAAAGGAAAAACTCTAGATCCGTCGAAACCACACTCCCTGTCACGATATCTCGAGCTCTAGCCTCAAATCTCGCTCCTTGTCTTTGCTCAATCTCCCACAAGAGGTCTCTAGTCGGAATTAAGGCTAAAAAGGTCTCCAATTCCCTTTTCTCAGCCAAATTAATCCATAAAGAAGTGTATGAAAATGTGATGTGCATTTAGCTTACCGCAAGTGTATGGGTCAAGTAATAATATAGTGTTTTTGTGTAAAACGAGTGTCGTTCTGTGGATTGGTTTTTAAGAAAATTAAGTACCGTGAATACTTTTGTTCAATTTTAGTTAGGGAGCAAAACTAAATGAAAAAGATAAATTTAAAGACAAAAGGATAAAATAAAAGGTGGAGACTCAAATGGAAAGACTCTTAAGGAATTGATTTCATTGTTTAAGATTGAGGATTGATTAATTTGAATGAATTTATCGTGTAATTATTTTACAAGCCAAGGAAACTTTTATCACAATTATCTCTCCCGAGCATAATTGATTCTCATGCATACAATAAACCCAATATCCCTATCTAAGTTTATTAGCATGCAAGGCTTTATTTGGTTTAGTCCTTTTTATACTTCTAAAGTAAATCTAAATTCCGACACAAACTTAGAAACTCAACTTTAGTCATGCAATTAAATAAGTGAGTCTTGGCAAAATCCCCTCTCCCGAGCAAGATTCAACACCTAAATCATCAAATTAGTGATCAAGTAATTGAAAACATTAAACAAAATTGCATGAATATAATAAAAACACATTCATACCAAAATTCAATCCAACAAACTAAGGGTCTGTTTGGAATACATTTTGATTTAAATGTTTTTACAGAATGCATTTTTTAAAAAATATTTTGTACAAAAATTGTTTAGAATTTAAACACACATATGTTTGGTTGCATTTCCTCATAGGTGTTTTTATACACAAGTTATTGTTTACCTAAGAAGTCTTTTTTAAAAAGTTGGTTTCAAGTGTTTCTCTCAAAATGATTTATTTATCAATCTCATTTTCTAATAAGTCATTTTTAGTGGTTTCCAAACACTAGTGATTTTTTCAAAATGATTTATTTTCAAAATTAAACACTTGAAAAGTTAAACCAAACACACCCTAAAACAACTACATCAAACCTTAAGACAAACAACTAGAAATTCATACCCTTGAAACTACAAACACTAATTGAAAGAAAAGCCATAAAAACAACAAGATGTAAGGGTAAGAGAAAGGAAAACTCGAATTCGCTGACAGCGCACGTCCCCGTCACGATCTCCATGTCTTCTCTCTTGATTCTCGCTCCTTGGCCTTACTTCAGCTCCCACCAAAGGTCTCTAGTCAAAATTAGGGCTAAAATCTAACCAAATGGACTCCCCTTGGCCGAATCTAATCGCATTGTATTTATAGAAATCTGTCGACAACGTCGAGACGCCATGGGCAGCGTCACGACGTTGTCCTCTGCCGCCACAGGTTAATAAGGAAAACTTTGACAGCGTCGAGACACTCTAGGGTAGCTCGCGATGCTGTTGCCTTAACCGCCCATTCTGCCTTAGGAAAATTTCTAGCGTCGAGACGCCACAAGAGCAGCATCTTGGTGCTAGCTCTCGGATATGCCCACTTTGACAAGTCTCCAAATTGATTTCTTTTTGCTCCGTTAGCTTCTTTTGGCGTCCCGAACACCCAATCAACTTCAAATTCTCGTTTTATCTTCAATAATTAATTCATACAAAATAAACGTTAAAGTGCACTAAATTGACCAAAAATTACTTAAAGACTAACTATAGATTATCGAGAATTATAGCTCGTTATGCGCACTATCAAACACCTCTAAACTTAAGCTTTTGCTAGTCCTCTAGCAAACTAAAAATTAGACAACGGTTGTAATAGGATGCAACAACACACAACTCAATCCTCAAGGTTCAAAAGTCAATAGGCAAGAAATCAAGAGACATGCACATAAGGCCCAATGGAGACAAATTGAAATTTTTCCAAAATTAACTTGCACAAGAGAGATCTAACTAAATTAGATTAGTCTCTACTAGCTTGGGATTGAATTATTACACTCTCAACCCATCCTCCCTCTACACTAACACTAAGGATTTACTAATGAGCCACTAGACAAATTAGTTTGTTTTTATCCATACTTAGGTTCTTTAAAATTAAAATTGAATCAAGCATTTATAAGTGGCACTAGCTTTCACACACCTATTGTAGGGATCCATAACCCGAGTTTAACCTTGGTTGGCCTAACTGATCACAACAGGGGTAGCTCTTTTTGCCTAAAACATTATTAATCATTGCATCGCACGCATAAGTATCTGAAGGACTACTTACAAGAAGAAAAGAAACGAAGATCCAATAGGCTTTCACATTACATGTTTAAAGGCTAGCAAATGCACAACAAGAGACCAAGATGGCATGAAGTCAAGTTGGGATGGGAAAAGTCATGTAATTTGAACCATGGCACGGGGGATGAAAAAGTGTGCTAAATTTATGAAGAGGTGGTTGTCTAGATTGCATCTCTAGGGATTTTGTGATGTCAAACCGTGTCAAACGTGATCATCAAGTGGAGCGCCTCCCATAATAGATATTTAAGACAATTTAATGCAATTCTATCATTTTACTTTTGAGTTTTGATCGCTCGTTTCACGTGCAATCAGATTTTAAGTTCCTAGGTCTCATTTTCTTCATTTTTCATTTAATGACTTTTGAAGACTTTTGTGTCTTTAGTATTGTGAACAACAATTTGGCCTTTTTAAAGGCTTTTAAGGCTCTCAAAATAGCAGATGATTGATTTTGAAAAGCTTTTTTTCTTTTTTTAAATTTATTGAAACCCCTTTTGGTGTTGTCTTCTTTCAAATCATTTTTTAGGTTTAATATTCAATCGATTCATTGGATTAGTTTTGATCAATCTAATTCTTGAGTGAGTCGCCTTATGATCTAAGAGTGGCCATCATAGATTTTAAGTTTGATCAAAGAGTGGTTCATCTTCTAACTAAGCTCTTGGTTGGAATCATTCGGTACGTTAGTCTTATTTGTGTCCGCTTACAAGGATCCTAGAAGGACCTCTAGCTTTGTAAACCTAGCATACTTGGCGCTTATCATTTGGTATCAGAGCACTTTGTCAACATCCTTTGGCCAACTCTAGAGGTGAAATATCTTTACATTCTGTCATTTTTTTTTCGATAACAAATTGTGTTCTTGTGTCTTGCTTTCAGATTATCAAAAAAGAAAAAAAAAAGAAAGAAAGAAAGAAAGAAAGAAAATCAATATAAAAAAAGTAAAAAAAAAAATCAAAAGGAAAAAGCTTTTATTCGAAGATCCGAGGCACAAAAAAAGTTAGTTTCATTATATTGTGTGTTTGTTCAAATCTTGAGTTGCTAATCTTAAGGTTGAGTTGCTCTAGCTTAGGTTGTGAAAAGTTGATCATTTGAATTGGTTATATCAAGCTTATAGTAAGATTGCACCGAAACTTAAGCCAACCCTTACATCTTTGACCTAGTACCAAAAACCTACCTTTGAGTATTAAACATGAGTGTCCTTGAGTGAAATCCTTGTGAGAAGTGTGGAAAGGTCCTTGTTACTAAATACAAAATGTCGCATGATGGAGAAGAAGTTCTAGAAGTGATAGATCCAAATGTGGCTATTCTTCAAGCAATTCAAGATATGTTGGAATTCATGAGGGAAGATAGACAAGAAAGGAGGGCACAACAACAAAGGGAAGTACAGGCATTCCAAGAAGATGAAGGTATGTTTCACTGAGATGCACATGAAAGACAACTTGGAGGTAGAGGAAATGTGAGAGGGAGAGGAAGAAATAACCTCGCGCCAATGTGATTCAACATAGAAGGATAGAAAGAGTGTATGAAGATAGAGATGGAGGAGTAGTTAAACTCAAGATCCCATCTTTTTCTGGAACGGTGGATCTGGAGACATATTTGCAATGGGAAAGGAAGATAAAACATGTGTTTGACTGCAACACATTTAGTGAGAATAAGAAGATGTAACTTGCCATCGTCGAATTCACTAATTTTGCATCTGAATGGTATCATTATCTCAAGTCCGAGAGAATGAGGAAAGAGGAGGATCGAATAGAAACTTGGGAAGAACATAAAGAAGCCATGAGAAAAAGGTACGTTTCAAAACATTTTGAAAGAGACTTGAAAACTAAACCGCAAGTGCTGCCTTCTGGAGTAGTTAAAAATATAGATGAATTTTACTCCAAAATACTGTGCAAGCATACACAATATGAAGCAAGTGATAAATATGTAACGACGAGAATTTTAGGTAGCCATTGATGCCTTCAATTATGAGTTAATTGGGCAAGTTTTGGCTATTAAAATTGAATTGGAGGGGTTAATTGAAGTTAAGTTCATGTAATTAGTGTGGAGAAAGGATTAAATTGATTTGATCTTGTTGGATTTCAATTTAATTAAGCTTGATGGAAAAGTTGTGATTTGTTAGAACTTAAGGCAAGCTAAAAACCATAATATTTTATTAGTTGGTAGCCGCACGTAGACCAAGAAGAGCCATCTAAGCCATCATCTTCTTTCCTCCTTCTCCATTCACGATTTTGAGCCCTTGTTAGGTTTTATGCCCTAAAACTCGTAGATAGTGAATTGTACAAATTGTTTACTTGTCTCAATATGTTGTTATTGAGGTTTGTACAATAAAGAGTTATCGTTACTAAAATTGCACAATTTGTCCCAAATCCAATAAACTAAGATCCCTAGGTTGTTTAGATGAAACTTGGACTAGTATGTGGGGACATACGGGGATCAGTGTTCAAGTAACAACCTAAATGGTATATAGTATAGGGATAAGGCTGGCTACCTTATCCTGGTGATACTATGAGATACGACCCACTTTGTATTCGATACAGATGCATTGATCCAAAGCATCTATGTAGGAGACATGCGAGTGGGGGTATCCTGTGCAATGAGTTTGCATAAGACCAGACCGCAAAATAGTGACCACTAGATGTAACACCGTTAACTAGTTTAGGTTTCTATTTCAATAGGATGACCTAGGTAACTCAATCTAAATCTTGAGTATGTTATGAACCCCTTTCAGGAGGGATTGTCCTTAGATTTGTATGGGTGAGAGTGGCTAGTTCGCCGACTCAACAAGCCTACCATTTCAGGGGCAAGACCGAGTGGGGGTTGGGAACATAACATTACAAGATGGAATTCACTCCTTCCCCTATTGGGGTAAGTAGATGTGTATTCCCTTGAGGGCTGATTTCAGGTCTTGAACAAGGGCGCCCATCCTCTCCTGACCCGAGAGGAACTGTTGTTTATTGATTGGATCATAAACATATTGTTCATTAGAGGAATCAGTGGTACATAAGGATCTAGAGGTAACCCAGGGGTAAAACGATAATTTGACCCAACTGGCATTACGAACACTCGTGAAGGATTGACTTACTGTTATTGGCCAATATTCGTTGACACAGAAATATACTACAGTGAGAAGAGTGCAGCTGTGGGTCTTTAGTGGAGTGACCCACAGTTAACAAATGTTGACTAACTTGGTTAATGAGTTTAGCCAATTAGTCTCGAATCATTGGAGCTTCTGATCTGTAGGTCCATTAGGTCCACCTGCTAGCTTGTAAAGGGTTCTGAGGTTAAATAGTCTTGAATAGAATTTGAAGTGTGTTCAATTCATTAAGGAAATTATATTGTATTTGATACAATTAAGATAATGTATGAGGATACATCATAATATAAGTTTAATTGGTGAGTTAAACTTTATAGTATAAAATTAATTTTTGATGTGATTCAAAATTAATTAATGAGAGAATTAAATATTTGAAAGAGTTAAAATATTAAATATGAATTAGATTCATATTGAAACTATAGGTTAAATTTAATGTGAATGAAAATCATATTAAAACTATAGTATATGAGAGAATTATTTGAATTATGATTCAAATAGTAAATTAATTAAATATATGATATTTAATTAATGAATAAAATAATTAGAGAATTAATTAATTTTATTTAATTAAATGTTATTTAATTAAATTAATTCTATAGTTAATAATGAATGTACATTTGATGCACAATAAAAACTGTAGGTTAAAAGAGAGAAACATATTTGGATTTGATTCAAATATAAAGTTAATTAAATATATGATATTTAATTAGTTGGTTGAATTAATTCAATTAAATGTGGTTTAATTGAATTTGAAACTATATGTTAAAATTGATTTAATTGAATTTTTAATTGATTAAATTAATGCAAAATATATAGTTTATCTAATTATTAATTTAATGTGTTAAACTAATAATTTGAGGAATGAGGTTTTGACACCTCATTGGGGAGTTGCACGATTGTAACTCCCCACCCTCCAACCAATGGGGGGGGGGTGGATTTCACATCACAGGTGTGCATTCTAACTTCACGGTCTCTCTAGAAAACTCTCTCAACAAGAATCTCTCTTAAGAAAAAATGCAGCAAGCTTCTTGCTGAAAAATTTATTCCCATTTAAAGAACGAGATCCGACAATCTCTACTTCAGTAATCCAGAGGGTAGCAAGTGTTCGCGATTGGTCGTGTTCTTGGAAGAAAATATCGCTGTACAATTCTTGGAGCATCGTGCAGTGAATCCCGGTCTCCAAGATGTAAGTTATCAAATTCTAAATTGTATAGAATTCTTAGTTGTATGCTTAATCAGTTTAGATTTTAGAATTGTTCTGAAAGTTGATGGCCAATGTACTGGTGTTTTCTGTGAAACAAAATTAAGAACGAACGATCTGATATACGCTAACACTGCGAAGGATTTTCATTCCTTCAATTGGTATCAAAGCCAATCGTTGCTTTAATTTCGTTTCTACGAAACTTGCATTGGTTTTTGGTGGGTAATTTTGCATTATGGATGTGAAATTGTTGTTGATAGACTGTTTAGATATTTTGGCCCTAGATTTACAATTTATTTGTTTTGATCAACTTAAAGGCCTTTGTTTTTTGTGCAAATTGTTGTAAATCATGCTGTGTAAATCTGTGTCTAGAAATTAGGCTTCAATTTGTTGATTGTTGCTCGAATCGGGACGAATTTGGGTGTTTATGGCTGCTGGAAACGTAAAACAGAGGATGAACCTGAGGCGTAGCATCTCAACGTTGCTCAACGGCGTCTCGACGCGGAAGAACAGAACTGGAAAATTTAGGGCAGCGTCTGGAAGTTAGCAAATTTTCGGAACGCTGACGGATGCGAAGCGAAAAGTAGTTTTCAGGCCAATGTCGAGACGCTGGCGGCAGTTTGCGGATCTTGAGTGTGGCGAGAGACGTGGGCGGTTTAGAAAGTTATTGGTCCAGTTCAAGTCGTTGCTAGTCTGGTTCAAGTCGTTGCTAGTCTGGTTCATGATGGTTCGGTCTGGTTCAGGGAGCTGAAGGTTTGGTTCGAGCTATTTAGGTCCGGTTTGGGTCGGTTCTGAGTGGTTCAAGGCAATTCAAGATGGTTCAGACCCATTACATAGCGGTTTAGGGCTAGATTTTGTCTAATTAATGTAATTTTTCATTATTTTTGCCCTAAGGTTCCAAAATACCGATCTATTCATCTATTTAATGCTTTATGAATGTCATATAGATTAAAATCCCACCATAGCTTAAGCATGAATCATGCATAATAGAATATTATAAGTGTTATAATGTATGGTATTTATGTATGATTGTAAAGTTCATGAGTTATTTAGTATAAGTGTTATATTAAATTTATGAAATTGGAGAAGCTTGCAACATGACATTAATTTAGTTAAATATAAGTGTTATATTTCATTAATGTCACATGTATGTTGTTGGGTTTTATGCCCTAAAACTCGTAGATAATAAATGAAACAAATTAATCGATCTCAATAAAGCGTTATTTGAGTGATTCAGTGATTTGGTTATTGAATAATCGAGTTTGCATTATGATAACTCTCCAAAAGGGAGTTATTTAGACCTTATTTCTATATTGATTTGTGTGTCTTTTGTGCTAAATAGGGTTGCTTTTAGATATATATTTAATCTTTTAACCCATTTGGAAGAATGGATGCTTTGAAAGTTATTTTGTGCAGAATATATTGTTGAGCGACTTGAGGGAGCAAATTCTATGTTGCAGCAAAGCTGGGAGCAAAAATTGCCATGCCACAGCTCGTTAGCCAATTTAATGAACTGAATTTTGTTAATCTATTATCGGGATAAAGGAGCAAGGAGAGCCATCCACGTGTCTAGATTAACCTAATTAGGTTAAATCTCATCTTATAAAAGGAGGGAGCCGTCAGAGATAAACTCATTCACGATTGGGGAGACCAAATCAATCGGCCGGAGGCTGAATTGACGGCAGAATGGAGATCTAAGAAGACCATTTGTGATTCCACTCAAGGAGACGAAGTTCTTCCACGTTCTTCGTGGTTTGGAGCAGCTGTTTCATCCCCATTTGCTGAAAAGGATTAGTATTTCTTGTGTATTTTGTAATATGGATGTGTTTATCGAGATTGTAACGTATTTTATGTTTTCAATCATGAACTAATTGCTTTGTAGGCATAGGTTAAGAATTATGTGATTGTTATATCTATAAAATCTGGAAATTCTATTTGATCATGATCATCTTGAATTATTGTTGATCTTTAATTTCATTATGTGCCCGCCTAGCTAGCTGGTATGTATAGCTTCTCCTAGTTTCATGGATGATTTAGGAGTTGTGAGGCAATAATTCACGCTAGATCATTGTGTATTGGTGAACGCCAGTGACTGAGTTAGGGATAGCCAGTTGCCTAGTGCTTGATCGGTAGAACTTCATTGGTTTTGAAACATATTCCAAAAAATCTTGAGTTCTGGGAGGATCCCACTAATAATACTGCGAGAGATTGACGGATCATAAGAATTGCCAGAGCATTTTTATAATCAATTATAGAAGTCTTAACCTGTGTCTGTTTCCATTTTGTTTTCTCTAGTCGTAATCATTTACTGCTTTCGTATATCTTTTGTTTCAGCATTTTAAAAACCCAAGCAATTTAACCAACCATTTGAAATCACTAAAAAGGCAAATTAAATCAATCGAGGTAGACAATTCAAGACCCTGTGGATACGATAAATACTTATCACTTGCTGCTAGATTGTGTATACTTGCACAGTATTCTGGAGTTAATTTATCTCATATTTTTAACCACTTCAGAATTGCAACAAGTTTTTGGCGCCGTTGCCAGGGACTTGAAATTGTTTTATTTGATTGATTTTTTTTTTGGTGTATTTTTAGTGATTTGGTGCATGAACTTTTTGATTGTTTCTTTTTTTTTTTGTAGGTGTGAATTTGGTGTATGAGCGATCCCCTTCGGATTAGATTTTCAAAAAAAAAAATTGTTTCAAGTGAATCTCGAAGAGAAGCTGTGCAATGCAACAAAATCCGTTGCTGGAGCAAAATGGACAGCAAAATAATCAGGCTAAGAATACTATCCTTATAGCGAATGATAGGGGCAGAGCCATCAAAGAGTATGCTTTTCCAATATTTGACGAGTTAAATCCAGTGATACTACATCCAGTTATTGAGGCGACAAACTTTGAAATGAAACCGGTCATGTTTCACATGTTAGAGATGGTTGGCCAATTCCATGGTTTACCATCCGAGGACTCTCATCTTCATCTTAAGTCTTTTCTAGGAGTTAGTGATTCATTTATTATCGAGGGAGTGTCGAGAGATGCCCTTAGATTAACCCTATTTCATTATTCCCTTAGAGATGAAGCAAAGGCGTGGTTGAATTCTTTTGCTCTAGCATCGATAAGTACGTGGAATGAGCTAGTAAAGAAATTTCTTAGTAAGTATTTTCCACTAACTAGGAGTACCAAGTTAAGGTGTGAGATAGTGAGATTTAGGCAAAATGAGGAAGAAACTTTTAATGAGGCTTGGAAAAGGTTTAATGAGCTTTTGCGTAAGTGTCCCTACCACTGTTTACCACATTGTATTCAAATGGAAACATTTTACATTGGGTTAAACATAGCAACCCAGTGTATGGTTGATGCTTCTGCGGGAGGGGCCCTTTAGGCAAAAACTTTTAATGAAGCTTATGAGATTTTAGAGAGAATATCAACCTACAGTTGTCAATGGTCCAATGTTAGAGGTTCTATTAAAAAAGTTAAGAGTGTGTTAGAAGTTGATGGTGTGTCTACCATTAGGGCCGAGGAACAGCGTAAGAGTCGCTTCATGTTGTAACCTTCGTGGGAGCTTTCTTTGGTGCCATCACGTTGGTTGGATCTTTAAACAAGAGAAAGAGATGAGAGGTAGAGTTTGTCCCACTGGGCGTTCCAATTTGTTCACACGTAAATTCAAATGAATGAGACAAGTGGAATAAAATTTGATTTTTATTAATGTTGTATGCGTGTGAGTATACAATCTCTAGTACATAATCCTCTGATTCTCTCTCTTGTGTATGAATGTGTTTCACTCGAGGACTGGAACGCTTGATCTTGAGTCTGAAACTTCAATGGATTCTTGGAGCTTGAAGTTTTTTAAGTTTGAAAGAGTCTTCAGTTTTCAAGAAGTGTTCAATACTTGGAAACTTATAGATTTCAAAGAGTCTTCAGTCTTCCCTTTTGGGGTTATTTCTCTGAATTCTCTAAGTCTGGTTGAGAGCTCCAAAATTCTGAACCCTTGAAATGGTGGAGAACTCCTCTATTTGTAGAGCTCTCGCAGGATGAGCCCTAGTGACTTTTGGGCCTAACAACTTGGGCTTGGGCTTTATTGGTCTTGGGCTCAACCATTTAGTCTTGGGTTTGGTTCATATTTGACCCAAAACCATATGACCCAAATATTTAAAAGACCCAAATTTGATCCAAATAATTATTCTTTTTTAATTAATTGGTCAAATTAATTAATTTGATCAACATAATTTAATTTTGATTAATTGATCAAATAGAAATTCGGCTCTATAAATTTATAATTGGCCAACTTTGTCTTCAAATTAAATTTGGGACACATGTCAATTTATAATTGGTCCCAAATTTAATTAATTTTAAATTCGTCATTAATTTTATGTAATGACGTGACAATTCGTGATTGGTCAAAATTTCTCCATCAAGAGCCCTATAACATGCTTCTATGGTGTTTCCTAATAACAATCTAATTCTAGTTATTAAACACCATATTATTGAAGAGATAAATTACCCTACGCAGCGGAAGACGTCAGAGACTTTTTCGAATAAAAACGTCGATTGGGATACCAATACGACGACAAAACAAATTTACAGCAGAAAATAAAATGATCATGCTGTAAAACTAATATAATACATGCTTTAAACCAGAAAAATAAATTAGATCTTATCTAAAATTGGATCCTATTGATCCTAGATTGAAGAAATACATACCTTTGAAGAAAATCTTGATTGGTTTCACCAAAACTCCTAGGAATTCACAAAAAGACAGCAACAAAGTGATCTTGATTTCGCTGTAAAAAGGGTCACGAACACCACCACCAAAGATCCACCGGTATCCTCTTCAAGGTTGCGCGTTAGGGGCTAGTGGGAGCACAATTTCTAAGATTTCTAAGGGAAAAACATCTCTGTATCCTTTTGGGAGAGAATTGCAGAGGGCTTGAGAGAATTCTGTGTGTGATGCTTGGGATCTCAAACTGAATGAAGGGAGTTACCGTAAAAAGCATAACCCATTTCCTTAAAAACCCTCCCATTCAAGCAAGATAGAGGATAAGCAGGAGTCCCACGTTCCCATCAGTTACCCTAACTGATGGGAAAATAATTTAATTAATTATAAAATAACATTAATTAAACCTTTAATTAAATTAAGTATTAATTTAATTAAATGTTATTTTCATAAACATATTTACACAAAATAACCTCCATTTATCCTATAGTTTTAATATAGCTTAATTAAATCAAATTTAATTAAAATTAAAACCAAAATATTAATTAATTCACCAATTAATTAATATCATAATTAAATATCAAATATTCAATTATAAATTTATATCTCTCAAATTCACTATAGAATTAATACACATCATATGTGAATTAATTATAACCTATAGTTTTAATATGAATCAAATTCATATTTTTTAATTTAATATTCGAACCCCTTCGAATATTTAATTCACCCTTAAAAATTTGCCTCAACGCCCTTATAGAGCTACCGATGGGACCTGATGGACCTACAGATCAGAAGCTCCAACGATATGCGATTAGTTGGCTAAACTCATTAACCAAGTTAATCAATATTCGTTAATTGTGGTTCATTCCACTAAAGAACCACAGCTGCACTCTTCTCACTGCAGATATATTTCTGTGTCCACGGATATCGACCATCAACAGCAAGTTAGCCCTTCACGTGTGTTCGTACCCCAGCTGGGTCAAATTACCGTTTTACCCCTGGGCTACCTCTTGGTCCTTAAGTACCAGTGCTCCTCTAATGAACAACCTATTTGTGGTCCAACCAGCAAACAGAAATCCCTCCCGTGCCATAAAGAGGGTAGGGCCCATTGTTCAAGACCCGAAGACACCACTTAAGGGAACACACCTCTACTTACCCTAATATCGGGAAGGAGTGAATTCCATCTTGTAAGACTACGTTCCCAGCTCCCCACTCGGTCTTGTCCCCAAAATGGTAGGCTTATTGAGTCGGCGAACAGGCCACTCTCACCCGTACAAATCAAAGGACAATCCCTCATGGACAGGAGTCCATAATCCACTCAGGATTAAGACCAAGTTGCCTAGGTCATCCTAGTGAAATAGAAACCGAGCTAACTAACGGTGTTACAGTTAGTAGTTAACTATTTCACGATCCGGTCTTTGTGCAAACTCATTGCACAGGATACCCCCACTCGCATGTCAACTACATAAACACGTTGGATCACTACGTTTGTATCAATATACAAAGCGGGTCGTATCCATAGTGTCACTAGGATAAGGTACCCAGCCTTATCCCTATACTACAGACCCTTTAGGCTAAAACTTGAACATTGATCCCCGTATGTCCCTACATACTAGTTCAAGCCTCATTCTATTAGCCTTGGATGTTTAGTTTATTGGATTAGGGTTATTATGACAAGATATAATACAAACATTGAATAATACATCAATTTTATTAATGTTCGGTCAAATGTACATTTACTATCTACGAGTTTTAGGGCATAAAACCCAACAAACTCCCACTTGAACTAAAACTCAAGTTACAGGGAAAGTATATACAATTTAATCCAAAGTTGGAAATGGTACATGTATGTTGTACATTACATAAAAGGTAAATATACAAAATACAATAAACTAGGGCATCCTTACACCCATTACACATCTCCCACTTGCCCTAGATTAGGCTATATACATGTCTCGCAGACCTAGACTTTCTAGATGACCCTCGAACACTTTAGCCGAGAGGGCCTTCGTAAACGGATCAGCAATGTTGTGCTTGGAAGCGATCTTGGTCACGACCACTGATAACTGCCCAAAAGGTAGTTATTTAGGCCTCATTTATATAAGGATTTGTGTGTCTTTATGCTTATTGGGGTTGGTTTTGGATAGATATTACATGATTTAACCCATTTGGAAGAATGGAAGCATTGGAGATTATTTTGTGCAGATTATGCTGCTGAGCGACTGGAAGGAGCAAATTCTATGCTGCAGCAAAACTGGAAGCAGAAACTGCCACATCACAGCTCGTTAGCCAACTTCATGAACCGACTTCTATTGAGATATTTTCGTGATAAAGGATCAAGGAGAGCCTTACACGTGTCCTAGTTGACCTAATTAAGGCCTCCCATCCTTCTATAAAAGGAAGTAGCCGTCAAAGTCAAAGTCATTCCATGTTTTCCCTTAGAAGCGGAATAGTGTAGAGATTGAAGATCATCAAGTACACCATCATCCGCAAGCTGATTAGGGAGTTTGTTTTCCTTCTTAAATTGTGGTTATGGACATGCTTACTCAGATTGTAATTCGTATTCCTATGCCTATTATGAACTAAGTAGCTTAGGGTGTTGGTTAGGAATAATGTGATTATTGTGCTTCATCTCTAGTAATAAATTGACTATAGCATTTTGGTTAATTGTTGTGCTTATTCTTATTTTATGCCCGCCTGGCCAGCCGGTATGGATAGCTCTTTCTAGTTTCAGGGATGATTTAGAGAGTGTGTGGCAATTCTCCACATTACGATCATTGTGTATTGGTGAACGCCAGTGACTGAGCTAGGGATAGCCAGTTGCCTAGTGCCTGATCGGTCGCACTTCATTGGGGTTGAAACACATCCTAAAGATCCGGAGTTCTGGGAGGAATCCGCTAATAATACTGCAGGAAATGCATGATCAATAATATTGCTAGAGCATATTTTATAACAATCACTAAAACCTAACCAACGCATGTCTTTAATCTGTCTATCTATTTGTTTACTCGATGTTCTGTCATTTATTTTGCTTCAGCATAATTTCGATAAAACCCAATCATTTTATTATTCTTGAAACCATTAGAAAAATTGTAGAAAATAGGTAAAGTGGAGATTTATTCAGACCTTGGATTGATAATATTACTTGCTGCAGACTGTGTATACTTGCACAGGAATTCTAGAGTATTTTATACTACATTTTCACTCACTCTAGGAACCCAACAAGTTTTTGGCGTCGTTGCCGGGGAATTGAATAAGTTTTTATCTGATCTGTTTTGTGTATGTGTTTTAGCGGTTTGGTGCTAGAACTTTTTGATTGTTTCTTTTGTTTTTGTAGGTGTGATTTTGGTGCATGAGCGATCCGCCTGGGGTACGGTTTGAGCTTGATCCAGAAATTGAAAGGACATTTAGGAACAGAAGGAGGGAGCAGCGCAGAAACCAGATGGAGAACGTGCCGCAACTACCGCAGGTTCTTGAAGGCCCAGTAGCAGTGAACCCCCAGCAGAATCCGTTGCTGCAGCAAAACCCACTGTTTGAGCAAAATGAGCAGCGAAATAATCAGGCTGAGAATCCTATCTTGATAGCGAACGATAGGACCAGAGCCATTCGAGCATATGCTGTCCCGATGTTTAATGAGTTGAATCCAGGGATTGCACGTCCCCAAATCCAAGCGGCGAATTTTGAAATGAAACCGGTAATGTTTCAGATGTTGCAAACCGTGGGGCAATTCCATGGTTTGTAATCTGAAGACCCTCATTTACATCTTAAGTCTTTTCTAAGAGTTAGTGATTCTTTTGTAATTCAAGGAGTGTCGAGAGATGCTCTTAGATTAACTTTGTTCCCATATTCTCTTAGAGATGGAGCAAAGTCATGGTTAAACTCTTTTGCTCCAGGATCAATTAGGACGTGGGATGAGTTAGCTGAAAAATTTTTGAGTAAATATTTCCCACCTAATAGAAATGCTAAATTAAGGAGTGAAATAATAGGGTTTAGGCAACTTGAAGATGAGACTTTTAGTGAGGCTTGGGAGAGGTTTAAGGAGCTTTTGCGAAAGTGTCCCCACCATGGGTTACCTCATTATATTCAAATGGAAACATTTTACAATGGCTTAAATGGAGTAACCCAAGGTATGGTCGATGCTTCGGCTGGAGGGGCCCTTTTGGCAAAAACTTTTGATGAAGCCTATGAAATTTTAGAAAGAATATCTATTAATAGTTGTCAATGGTCGGATGTTAGAGGCACAAATAAAAAGGTTAAGAGTGTGTTAGAGGTTGATGGTGTGTCTACCATTAGGGCCGATCTTGCTATGATTGCTAACGCTCTTAAGAATGTGGCAGTGATTAGTCATCAGCAGCCACCAGCTATGGAGCCTGCAGCAGTGGTGAACCAAGTCACGGACGAAGCATGTGTCTATTGCGGTGAAGATCACAACTACGAGTTTTGCCCCAGCAATTCAGCTTCTGTGTTTTTTGTAGGTAATCAGAGGAACAACCCTTATTCTAACTTCTATAATCCAGGTTGGCGCAACCACCCCAACTTCTCATGGGGAGGTCAAGGAAATAACGTACAAGCGCAACAGAAGATGAACCAGCCAGGATTTGCTAAAGCACAGGTAATGCCCCAGCAAAATAAGCCGGCTTTACCCCAGCAAAATTCGGGAAATTCTCTCGAGGCATTGATGAAAGAATTTATGGCTCGCACAGACGCCGCAATTCAAAGTAATCAAGCTTCGATGAGGGCCCTGGAATTGCAAGTGGGTCAGCTAGCTAATGAGCTAAAGGCGAGGCCTCAAGGGAAACTTCCTTCGGATACTGAACACCCTCGAAGGGAAGGTAAGGAGCAGGTAAAGGCAGTAACTCTTAGGAGTGGTAAGCCATTAGAAGAGTCTAGAAAGACCCAGGATTTAAATAGTAATAGTGATAATATTGTTGTTATTGAAAAAGAGTTGGAGTCTGGTCAGGGTGCTGGAGGCAGCAAAGAGAATGCTGGAGCATCTGGTTTTGTGCCAGATGTAGAACCACCGTATGTGCCGCCCCCACCTTATGTACCACCTCTACCTTTTCCACAAAGGCAAAAGCCTAAGAATCAGGATGGTCAATTTAAAAAGTTTTAAGAGATTCTTAAGCAGTTGCATATAAATATCCCTTTAGTAGAAGCTATAGAGCAAATGCCTAATTATGCTAAATTTCTTAAGGATATTTTAAATAAAAAGAAAAGGTTAGGTGAGTTTGAAACTGTATCTCTTACTGAGGAGTGTAGTGCTATTCTTAAGAATGGGCTACCCCCCAAGGCTAAGGATCCAGGGTCATTCACTATACCTGTGTTTATAGGTGGAAAGGAATTAGGTAGAGCACTCTGTGATTTAGGTGCAAGCATTAACCTTATGCCTCTTTCGGTCTATCAGAAGTTGGGTATTGGTGAAGCTAGGCCTACCACAGTCACATTCCAATTAGCTGATAGGTCTATCACATATCCAGAGGGTAAGATTGAGGATGTCTTAGTAAAAGTTGATAAGTTCATATTTCCTGTTGATTTTATTATTTTAGACTATGAGGCTGATAAAGATGTCCCAATTATTCTAGGTCGTCCATTTTTGGCTACTGGTAGGGCATTAATAGATGTTCAAAAAGGAGAATTAACAATGAGAGTCTGTAATGAGGAAGTAAAATTTAATGTCTTTAAAGCCATGAAATATCCAGACGAGATGGAGGAGTGCTCCTTCATTAGGATTCTGGAGAGCACAGTTATTGAGACAACAATACGGGATTCAGCTGATAAGCATTCAGAAAAGCATGGAGAGGTTAGTGTAGAAGATTTTGAATTTTGTTCTTTAGATAGAAAAAATGAAAAAGAGTTATTTAGGTGTGAGGATATTTTTGAGTCTTTAGATTTAGATCAAAGAAAGGCTCCCCCAATTAAGCCATCCCTAATTGAGGCACCCACTTTAGATTTGAAACCTTTACCGAATCATCTAAAGTATGTGTATCTTGGGGAAAGTGAGACGTTGCCCATTATTGTTGCATCAGATTTAATGCCTGAGCATGAGGAGGCCTTAATAAAATTGCTGCAGCAATACCGCAAAGCTATAGGTTGGACATTGGCTGATATTTAGGGAATTAGCCCATCTTTTTGTATGCACAAAATCACTCTAGAGGAGGGATCCTTTAGGAGTATTGAGAAACAAAGAAGGCTTAACCCTGCAATGAAAGAGGTTGTTAAAAAGGAGGTAATTAAATGGTTGGATGCTGGGATCATTTATCCAATTGCCGATAACAATTGGGTAAGCCCTGTCCAATGTGTTCCTAAGAAAGGAGGTGTCACTGTGGTGAGCAATAAAGATAATGAGTTGATCCCCACAAGAACAGTAACTGGCTGGAGGGTTTGTATGGATTACAGAAGGCTTAATAAAGCTACCCGAAAGGATCATTTCCCTCTGCCGTTTATTGACCAGATGTTGGATCGATTGGCTGGTCAGGCCTATTACTCCTTCTTGGATGGTTATTCTGGGTATAACCAGATTACTATTGCTCCTGAAGATCAGGAGAAAACCACTTTCACCTGCCCTTATGGGACATTCGCTTTTAGGAGAATGCCTTTCGGCCTTTGCAATGCTCCAGCAACATTTCAGCGGTGTATGTTAGCAATTTTTTCTGATATGATTGAGTCCACTGTTGAAGTCTTTATGGACGATTTTTCAGTTTTTGGAGGTTCTTTTCAGAGTTGTTTAGATAATTTAGGAAAGGTATTAAAAAGATGTGAGGATACCCATCTAGTACTTAATTGGGAGAAGTGCCACTTCATGGTGAAGGAGGGCATAGTGTTAGGTCATAGGATTTCTAAAAATGGTCTAGAAGTTGATAGAGCAAAAGTTGAGGTTATTGAAAGCCTAGAGCCACCGAATTCAGTGAAGGGAATTCGGAGTTTCTTAGGACATGCTGGATTTTATAGGAGGTTCATAAAGGATTTTTCCAAAATCAGTAAACCTCTTTGTAACTTATTGTGCACTGATCATGTTTTTGACATTAATGCAGATTGTAGGAAGGCTTTTGAAACATTAAAGGCTGCTTTAATCTCAGCACCCATTCTCTGCGCGCCTAATTGGAATTTGCCATTCGAGGTAATGTGTGATGCGAGTGATGCTGCGGTAGGAGCGATGCTGGGGCAAAAGCAGGGAAAATTTATTCATCCTATATATTATGCAAGCAAGGTTTTAAATGAAGCACAGGTCAACTACACAACTACTGAAAAGGAGTTGTTAGCTGTTGTGTTTGCCTTTGAAAAATTTCGGCCATATTTGGTTGGCTCTAAAGTCACGGTGTTCACGGATCATGCAGCAATAAGGTATTTAATGTCTAAGAAAGATGCAAAGCCTAGACTAATTCGTTGGATTTTATTACTGCAGGAATTCGACTTGGAGATAAAAGACAAGAAGGGATCAGAGAATGTTATTGCAGATCATTTATCTCGTCTTGACCCATCATCATCTTTGCTTGAGCAATCTGCCATTTTTGATTCTTTTCCAGATGAGCAGCTTTTTGCTGTTCAGGTAAAGGTAGTCAGGGATGTCCCTTGGTATGCTGATATTGCCAACTTTTTAGTAAAGGGAGTCACCCCTATTGATATGGATTGGAGGCAGAAGAAAAAGTTTAAACATGATGCGAAATTTTTCTTTTGGGATGAGCCGTTTATGTATAAGCAATGCTCTGACGGTCTTATTCGTAGGTGTGTTTCAGGTGCTGAAGCAAAAGAAATCCTGGAGCAATGTCACTCTTCGTCGTATGGAGGCCATTTCAGTGGTCAGAGGACAGCTATGAGGATTTTGCATTGCGGATTTTTCTGGCCTACGTTATTTAAGGATGCCCATTGGTTCTACAAGCAATGCGACGCTTGCCAAAGGAGAGGAAATTTGGGGCCTAGAGATGAAATGCCTCTTACTTACATTTTAGAAGTTGAATTATTCGATGTATGGGGTATTGACTTTATGGGGCCATTTCCCCCTTCTAATGGCAATGTTTTTATCTTATTGGCAGTTGATTATGTGTCCAAGTGGGTGGAGGCCATCGCATGTCATCAGAGTGATGCCAAGACAGTAGCAAGGTTTCTTCAATCGCACATCTTTGCGCGGTTTGGGACACCTAGGGCTCTAGTGAGTGATGAGGGTACACATTTTGTTAATAATATCTTAACTAAGCTTTTAGCTAAGTATGGGATTAAGCATAGGATAGCTACCCCTTATCACCCACAAGCAAATGGTCAAGCTGAAATTAGTAATAGGGAAATTAAAGCTATTTTAGAGAAAGTAGTCCATCCATCTAGAAAGGATTGGTCCTTTAGGTTGGATGAGACTCTTTGGGCATATAGGACAGCTTATAAGACTCCTTTAGGTATGTCTCCCTATAGGTTAGTATATGGGAAAGCTTGCCACTTACCATTAGAGCTTGAGCATAAAACATTTTGGGCTTTGAAAAAGTTAAATTTTGATCTGAGTCGTGCAGGAGCAATAAGAATGCTGCAGCTTAATGAGTTAGAAGAATTTCGTCAATTTTCTTACGAAAATGCGAAAATGTATAAGGAAAAGACTAAGCTGTGGCATGACAAGAAAATAAAGTCTAAGGAGTTTGTAAAAGGTCAAAAAGTTTTGCTTTATATTTCTAGATTAAAATTATTTCCTGAAAAATTAAAATCTAAATGGTCAGGACCGTTTATTGTGATTGAGGTTTTCTCCAATTGAGCAATTACTTTGCAGGATGAAAAAGATGGGAGAGTATTCAAGGTAAATGGACAACGTGTGAAGCATTATTGGGGTGAGGAATTTCAGTCGAAATATCCTTCCCTAAGATTAGTTGATGATTGAGAGAGCAAGACTTTTGCGGGAGCATTTCACAGAGCAAAATTTTGAGCTCCCAGGATTTGTATTGATTTTATTTTCCGTTAATTTGATTTTAATTTCGGTTATGTCAGATTTGATTTTGCATGGGTTATTAGATTTTATCTTTTAAGTATTTTTGGTAGGTTAGATTTGATCTATTTTTGAGTTGATTTTATTTTATTTTCGGGTTATTTATTTAGATTATCTTGCGATCATCTTTTAATTAGTAAGATTTTATTAGATTTTATTTTGAGTTATTTGAATTCTAGTTTTAATTAATAGAGATTTTCTCTAATTCATTCGGCTTCTTTTAAGAATAACAGGTTAAGTTTGCTTTGTTCGGTTTAATTTGAATTTAAAAGATTTAAGTTGTCTATTTTGAAATTCGAATTCCGTATCTGAGATTCTTCAGGATCAGCAGATTGTTGCGGCAAAGATTTTGCTGGAGCAAAATATTCCAAGTTAAAAGGGTTTCCGTTGGAATTTATTATTGTTACCGTTAGACTTAGCTTTAAATTCTCGCAGGTAAATGTGTGTGCATCATCTGATGAAGCCACGTGTTGCAGAGTAATTATCCAATGACTTCAATGATGACAGCACATTGATTTTTACCATGGGCGTTTGGAATCCACGAATTTACCGTTGATAATTTTTGAAATTCAGGTTTGCATTTTTAAATTAAAACGCTAATATTAGTTATTGCAGGGCAAATCTTTTCGGTTACGATTCTCTGTTGCTGGAGCCTTATTTATTTGCAACTGCTGGTAAGTTCTCTCCACTTCGTCTTCTTGATCACACTTTTTGCCGATTGCATTCTTTCTTTTTCCTTCCCATTCTCTGAAAACCCTTTGAGTTATCCATGGCCAAAACAAGAGCAAGGAAGGAGAGAGAGAGGGAGAGGGAAGAGGAAGAGATACCCGTGACACCGGAAGTACAGAAAGGAAAAACTAAGAAAAAGAGAATGCCAGAAGAGAAGGAGGCTAAGCGAAGAAGAAGGCAACAAAGAGTTGCAGAACAAGAAAGAGCGAGAGAGGAGGAGGTTGTTACAGAAGGAAACGAAGACCCACAAGAATCTGGCAAACTGAATTAAGAAAAGGATGGACAGGAAGTGGCGACTATAGAAGAGGCTCGAGAGGAAATTCAGGCGGAACAGAGTGAGGTTATGCAGACGGAGGCTGTAGTGGAAGAAGACAGAGAGCCAGTTCAGGAGGCTCGGGTGGAGGTTATCATACCTGAACCACCGAAGCGACGCCGCATTAAGCGGAAGGCTGGGCGCATTCCAGTGATCAGGACTGATACCCCATCGCCTCCATCATCAGATTCCGAGAGAAAGAAGGCCGAGCAAGAGGAACGAGAGAAAAAAGAGGCTGAGGAAAGAAGGCGAGAAGAAGAAGAGAAAAAGGCAGAGGAGGAACAGTTGCTGAAGCGGAGAGAAGAGAAGGGCAAAAAAATTGCTGAAGCATCCGAGGAGCACGATGAAATAACAGAGCGACAGGTGCCATATGATCGCTTCGTCAATAATTTTGCGAGAGCAAAATACACTGAGCTCTTGAAAAGGGATTTTCTGTTTGAAAGAGGTTTTAGCGGTGATCTTCCGCCATTTCTGAGGACCGGCATAGCTGACCACGGCTGGGAGCTGTTTTGTGCTAAGCCAGAGGCTGTGAACGCACAGGTGGTGCGTGAATTCTATGCCAACATTGATAAAGAAGAAGGTTTCCTGGTAATTGTTAGAGGAGTCGAGATAGATTGGAGTCCAAGTGCGATCAACGCACTGTACCATCTTCAAAACTTCCCCCACGCGGCATTCAATGAAATGGCAGTCGTGCCATCTGAGGAGCAGTTAAGTAATGTTGTCCGGGAGGTAGGAATTGAGGGGGCGCAGTGGCAACTATCAAAGACTCAGAAAAGGACATTCCAATCAGCTTACTTGAACAAGGAAGCAAACACGTGGATGGGTTTCATCAAGCAGAGGTTGCTTCCGACAACGCACGACTCGACAGTATCCAGGGAACGAATTCTTTTGGCTTTTGCTATCTTAAGGTCTCTCAGTATTGATGTGGGAAAAATTATTTGTAATGAAATTACCGGCTGCTGGAAGAAAAAGGTGGGGAAGTTGTTCTTCCCGAACACAATTACTATGCTATGCAGACAAGCAGGGGTTCCAGTGGAGGAGAGTGATACAATTCTGTTTGATAAAGGGATCATTGATACGCCCAATTTGGCGCGGCTCCAGCGCACACAGGAGATACATCAAGGTGGGCTTATCTACGGCATCAATACGATTCTAGAACAACTGGCACTTTCGGCCAGTCGGCAGGAGTTTGCTGAAAGGCAAACTTTAACCTTCTTGAACTATGTTAAGAATCGAGATGCCAGCTTAAGAAGGGCACTGCAAGAGAATTTTTCCAAGCCGTATCCAGCCCTTCCTACATTCCCTGAAGATCTGTTGAACCCTTGGATTCCACCGCCGCCTGCTGAGAAAGAAGATGAAGAGGAAGATCTGGGTCAGGAAGATTGAAGAGAGATTTGAGCGCGCAAGCTTTTTGATGAAATATTTTGTTTGCTGGCGCATTCCTGACCCTATCTTTTATATGATTACTTGCCTTGTTTCTTTTTAATTTCTTCTGCTTTAAAAATATATCTCTGCTTTGTAATGTTTTTTCTATGATTTTAAATGAAATTTCTGAATGTTTCTATTCCATGAGCACTGACTAACTCTAACTTAACTATTTTCTTCTGAATTTTTGAAGCTTGGACTGATTACGCTTAGTTAGATCAAGGTATTCTGATCTCCAGAAACCTTTTGCTTGAGCATTTCTTCTAGCCTGGACTGTTGCTGAGGCAAGAACATTTTGACGGTAGTATTGACTTATATGATCCACTTTAAGCTTAATCTAAGTCCCATGTTTAGTTAAAAAAAATCAGTTAGAAAAATTTAAGTTTGGGGGTATAATTGCTTAATTAATGATTCATTGAGGACAATGAATAATTCAAGTTTGGGGGACTTTTCGCTACTCCAATTATTTTGCTCGAGCATTCCTCTCCTTCAAAATTAAAATTTGCTAGGTTATTGAGTAACCGGGGACATTTGTGATACCCACAGTTTGTCTTCGCGTCAAAAGATGACCTAGGGAATGATACCCACAGTTCTGTCTCCCATAACTTAGGTGAGCTTCATCATAAAATGTCGCCATTCTGAGGGGCAAGAGATGGAATAACTAAGGATTTTTGAGCTTTATAATGATTATTGAGCCTAGTTGGTGATGAGCTTGAGGCAAGGGTATACTGCACCATAAAGTTGGTCATCCCATGCTTAAGAGCTTATGACTGTAAGGCTGCTTTAAGTCTGATAAATAATGATATAAACCCCTTTAAAAATATGTTTTGAAATGTCTGATAATAGAGCTAGGCTGTGGTGAGTTATTAGAATTAAGTTGAAAAGTGGTGATTATTTGTCCCTGCTGAAGGAATCATTTTGCTGCAGCAGAGCTTGGTTTTGCAGAGTGCTCAGGTAAAGGTTAAAGGTAGTGTTGGATTGTTTGGTTCGATTAAGCTAATTCTTTGTCTAATGTTTTGAGATTCTTGAAGGAAGGTTGGTTAGTATTGCTCGGGACGCGCAATAGTTCAAGTTTGGGGGTATGATAACTGCCCAAAAGGTAGTTATTTAGGCCTCATTTATATAAGGATTTGTGTGTCTTTATGCTTATTGGGGTTGGTTTTGGATAGATATTACATGATTTAACCCATTTGGAAGAATGGAAGCATTGGAGATTATTTTGTGCAGATTATGCTGTTGAGCGACTGGAAGGAGCAAATTCTATGCTGCAGCAAAACTGGAAGCAGAAACTGCCACATCACAGCTCGTTAGCCAACTTCATGAACCGACTTCTATTGAGATATTTTCGTGATAAAGGATCAAGGAGAGCCTTACACGTGTCCTAGTTGACCTAATTCAAGCCTCCCATCCTTCTATAAAAGGAAGTAGCCGTCAAAGTCAAAGTCATTCCATGTTTTCCCTTGGAAGCCGAATAGTGTAGAGATTGAAGATCATCAAGTATACCATCATCCACAAGCTGATTAGGGAGTTTGTTTTCCTTCTTAAATTGTGGTTATGGACATGCTTACTCAGATTGTAATTCGTATTCCTATGCCTATTATGAACTAAGTAGCTTAGGGTGTTGGTTAGGAATAATGTGATTACTGTGCTTCATCTCTAGTAATAAATTGACTATAGCATTTTAGTTAATTGTTGTGCTTATTCTTATTTTATGCCCGCCTGGCCAACCGGTATGGATAGCTCTCTCTAGTTTCAGGGATGATTTAGAGAGTGTGTGGCAATTCTCCACATTACGATCATTGTGTATTGGTGAATGCCAGTGACTGAGCTAGGGATAGCCAGTTGCCTAGTGCCTGATCGGTCACACTTCATTGGGGTTGAAACACATCCCAAAAGATCCGGAGTTCCGGGAGGAATCCGCTAATAATACTGCGGGAAATGCATGATCAATAATATTGCTAGAGCATATTTTATAACAATCACTAAAACCTAACCAGTGTCTGTCTTTAATCTGTCTATCTATTTGTTTACTCGTTGTTCTGTCATTTATTTTGCTTCAGCATAATTCCGATAAAACCCAATCATTTTATTATTCTTGAAACCATTAGAAAAATTGCACAAAATAGGTAAAGTGGAGATTTATTCAGACCTTGGATTGATAATATTACTTGTTGCAGACTGTGTATACTTGCACAGGAATTCTAGAGTATTTTATACTACATTTTCACTCACTCTAGGAACCCAACAACCACATCTCCTCTTTGCAAAATATCACGAATCAAATGATATTTCCTCTCTATGTGTTTACCTCGTTTGTGGTTGCAAGATTCCTTCGAATTGGCTACAGCCCCACTGTTGTCACAGTATAGAGTAATGGGCAAGTTTATGTTTGGAACAACATCCAAATCAGTTAAGAACTTCCTTAGCTAAACAGCTTCCTTAGTTGCTTCACAAGCAGCTACATACTCAGCCTCCATCGTGGAGTCAACTATGCATCCTTGCTTTATACTTCTCCAAACTACAGCTCCCCCGTTAAGGGTGAACACTGACCCTAACGTGGATTTCCTAGAATCCTTGTCAGACTGGAAATTAGAGTCGGTGTATCTAGTGAGAACTAACTCTTTAGCCCCAAACACCAGCATGTAGTCCCTCGTTCTCCTAAGATACTTGAGGATTCCTTTAACGGCGGTCCAGTGGTCTAACCTTGGATTTGACTGATATCTGCTGACAATCCCTACAGCATAACAGATGTCTGGCCTCGTGTAGAGCATGACATACATTAAGCTACCTACTGCAGAGGCGTAGGGAATCCGTCTCATATCCTCAACTTCTTGAGGTGTCTTAAGAGACTGTTCCTTAGACAAGTGAACCCCATGCCTAAAAGGCAACAAGCCCTTCTTGGAGTTCTGCATCGAATATCGAGCCAACATCTTTTCGATATACGTTGCTTGAGACAGAGCTAGTGATTTGTTCTTTCTATCCCGAATAATCTGGATGCCAAGAACATACTGGGCCTCACCCAAATCTTTCATTTGGAATTGATCTGCTAGCCATTCTTTTACGTCAGACAGATACCCTACATCATTCCCAATGAGTAGGATGTCGTCAACATACAGTACAAGGAAAGCTACTTTATTCTTGTTGATCTTCTTGTACACAAGGCTCATCAACGTTATGGTTAAAGCCAAAAGATTTGATCGCAGTATCAAATCTAATATTCCAAGATCGGGAGGCCTGTTTCAACCCATAAATGGATCGATTCAGTTTGCAAACCTTTTGCTCCTGACCTTGGGTTATGAACCCTTCGGGTTGAGACATAAAAATACTCTCGTCAAGGTTGCCGTTCAGAAAAGCTGCCTTACCATCCATTTACCAAATTTCATAATCATAAAATGTGGCAATGGATAAGAGAATTCTTATGGACTTTAGCATAGCAACTGGAGAAAAAGTTTCTTCATAGTCCACCCCTTCTCGTTGGGTATAACCCTTTGCTACAAGTCTTGCTTTGAAAGTCTGTATTTTCCCACTGATAACTGCCCAAAAGGTAGTTATTTAGGCCTAAATTATATAGGGATTTGTGTGTCCTTTATGCTTATTAGGGTTGGTTTTGGATAGATATTACATGATTTAACCCATTTGGAAGAATGGAAGCAATGGAAATTATTTTGTGCAGATTATGCTGCTGAGCGACTGGAGGGAGCAGATTCTATGCTGCAGCAAAACTGGGAGCAGAAACTGCCACATCACAGCTTGTTAGCCAACTTCATGAACCGACTTCTGTTGAGTTATTTTCGTGATAAAGGATTAAGGAGAGCCTTACACGTGTCCTAGTTGACCTAATTCAAGCCTCCCATCCTTCTATAAAAGGAAGTAGCCGTCAAAGTCAAAGTCATTCCATGTTTTCCCTTGGAAGCCGAATAGTATAGGGAGATTGAAGATCATCAAGAACACCATCTACCGCAAGCTGATTAGGGAGTTTATTTTCTTCATTAACTTGTGGTTATGGACATGCATACTAACTTGTGTTTACTCGTTGTTCTGTCATTTATTTTGCTTCAGCATAATTCCGATAAAACCCAATCATTTTATTATTCTTGAAACCATTAAAAAGTTACACAAAAACAGGTAGAGTGGAAACTCATTCAGGGCTCGGATTGATAATATTACTTGTTGCAGACTGTGTATACTTGCATAGGAATTCTAGAGTATTTTATACTATATTTTTACTCACTCTAGGAACCCAACAAGTTTTTGGCGTCGTTGCCGGGGACTTGAATAAGTTTTTATCTGATCTGTTTTGTGTATGTGTTTTAGTGGTTTGGTGCTATAACTTTTTTATTGTTTCTTTTGTTTTTGCAGGTGTGATTTTGGTGCATGAGCGATCCGCCTGGGGTACGGTTTGAGCTTGATCCAGAAATTTAAAGGACATTTAGGAACAGAAGGAGGGAGCAGCGCAGAAAACAGATGGAGAACGTGCCGCAACGTCCACAGGTTCATGAAGGTCCAGCAGCAACAAACCCCCAGCAGAATCCGTTGCTGCAGCAAAACCCACTGTTTGAGCAAAATGAGCACCGAAATAATCAGGCTGAGAATCCTATTTTGATAGCGAACGATAGGACCAGAGCCATTCGAGCATATGCTGTCCCGATGTTTAATGAGTTGAATCCAGGGATTGCACGTCCCCAAATCCAAGCGACGAATTTTGAAATGAAACCGGTAATGTTTCAGATGTTGCAAACCGTGGGGCAATTCCATGGTTTGTCATCTGAAGACCCTCATTTACATCTTAAGTCTTTTCTAGGAGTTAGTGATTCTTTTGAAATTCAAGGAGTGCCTAGAGATGCTCTTAGATAAACTTTGTTCCCGTATTCTCTTAGAGATGGAGCAAAGTCATGGTTAAACTCTTTTGCTCCAGGATCAATTAGGACGTCGGATGAGTTAGCTGAAAAATTTTTTAGTAAATATTTCCCACCTAATAGAAATGCTCAATTAAGGAGTGAAATAATAGGGTTTAGGCAACTTGAAGATGAGACTTTTAGTGAGGCTTGGGAGAGGTTTAAGGAGCTTTTGCGAAAGTGTCCCCACCATGGGTTACCTCATTGTATTCAAATGGAAACATTTTACAACGGTTTAAATGGAGTAACCCAAGGTATGGTCGATGCTTTGGTTGGAGGGGCCCTTTTGGCAAAAACTTTTGATGAGGCTTATGAAATTTTAGAGAGAATATCTATTAATAGTTGTCAGTGGTCGGATGTTAGAGGCACAAATAAAAAGGTTAAGAGTGTATTAGAGGTTGATGGTGTGTCCACCATTAGGGCCGATCTTGCTATGATTGCTAAAGCTCTTAAGAATGTGACAGTGATTAGTCATCAGCAGCCACCAGCTATGGAGCCTGCAACAGTGGTGAACCAAGTCACGGACGAAGCATGTGTTTATTGCGGTGAAGACCACAACTACGAGTTCTGCCCCAGCAATCCAGCGTCTGTGTTTTTTTGTAGGTAATCAGAGGAACAACCCTTATTCTAACTTCTATAATCCAGGTTGGCGCAACCACCCCAACTTCTCATGGGGAGGTCAAGGAAATAACGTAGGCAACAGAAGATGAATAAGCCGGGATTTGCTAAAGCGCAGGTAATGCCTCAACAAAACAAGCAAGCTTTGCCCTAGCAAAATTCGGGGCATTCTCTCGAAGCGATGATGAAAGAATTTATGGCTCGCACAGATGCTGCCATTCAAAGTAATCAAGCTTCGATGAGAGCCCTGGAATTGCAAGTGGGTCAGCTAGCTAATGAGCTCAAGGCAAGGCCTCAAGGGAAACTACAATCAGATACTGAACACCCTAGAAGGGAAGGTAAGGAGCAGGTAAAGGCAGTTACTCTTAGGAGTGGTAAGCCATTAGAAGAAAGAATTGAGCCTAGTAAAACCCAGGTTATAGATAAAAATGGTGATAGAAATAATAATGTTGTTGTCGAGAAAGAGTTGGAGTCTGGTCAGGGTGCTGGAGGCAGCAATAAAGATGCTGGAGCATCTGGTTCTGTTCCAGATGTGGAGCCACCTTATGTGCCGCCCCCGCCTTATGTACCACCTCTACCTTTTCCACAAAGGCAAAAGTCTAGGAATCAGGATGGTCAATTTAAAAAGTTTTTAGAGATTCTTAAGAAGTTGAATATAAATATCCCTTTAGTAGAAGCTATAGAGCAAATGCCTAATTATGCTAATTTTCTTAAGGATATTTTGACTAAAAAGAAAAGGTTAGGGGAGTGTTCGTGTGTGTTGATACGATTATCCGCAAGCGCACGGGTCGTGACAAGTAATATAAAACGGTAGTAATACCGAGTATCGAATCCACAGGGAGGCGAAGCGAAACTTAAGCAAATAATTAAAATTCCCTTGAGCACTGAAAATACTTAGGCGAAATAATATTTAGGGACCACTTCATGCAATAAAAGGATTTAAATTCAAGACAATTAACAAAAATAAATTGATCAATCAAAAATAAAATATGGAGAAAGAGTTTTCTTAAAATGGGAAGAGGGGTCTTGAAAATCAATGATTAGCTAAATAATTGCTATAATTATCCTATCTCATTGCCCAACTAATTATAATCCTAGAATCTCCGTTAATCACATAGGTTCTCCTGTCGGTTTCCCCTAATTGTAATTAATTCATTTTAACAACCTAAGTGTCCTTAGCGCTATTAAAAATCATTAATTATTACGCCCTGATTCATTTTAGGAATCTAAGTTTAATCAACTAATCCCGGTGTCACAACGGACAATTAAACTAGTTGCATGGATTATGATCTATCCTAATTTCTCTCCGTCGAGTTTCCATTAAGAATCGAATCATTACACAATTGGCCAGATTGAGTAAAGCATTAAGCACATCCATACAAATAATTAGGACATGGGCAAGAGACAAGGAATTATAACAATATTTGGACTATCATTTCATTTCAAGACCCCAAATTGGGGTTTAGCTACACATAATATCCACAATAATTACAAGGGAAAGCATATTAAAGAGCATAAAAGGAAAGGAATTGACCATCGAAAAACCCCTCGCTGACGCTTGGAGCCCCGCTGACTACTCCTTGAGCCTTTTAGATGCTCCCCAAAATTCCCCAAAATATTTCCCACTAAAGAATTCTCTCAAAAAGGCTAGAAAGCCTTGAGAGAGGCTCCAAAGGAGCCAAAGGAAGGAAAGAAAGGATTGAAGAATGATTTGATTGATGAGGAATGAGGCACCCAAGGGTGCCTTTTTATAGGCCTGGAATAGGGCTAGCGTCGCGACGCTTCCTTTCTCAGCGTCGCGACGCTGCTGCGCACGCGGCTTGGGCAACAAGAAAGGGCAGCGTCGCGATGCTGCCTTACTTAGCGTCTCGACGCTGTCCAAATTTCCAGATTTTTCAGCTTCCTTTTGGGCTGATTTTTGGGCCTTCTTCTTCATTCCTCTTGGTCTTTTCTTTATAGTTGGCTTCTTTGGGCTTCCAATTACATCAAGCTAGGATTTGGGCTTTTAATTGCTTCAATTTTGGCTCTTTTTCTCCAAAAATCACCAACTTAGCTCCTAAGGACCAAATAACAAAATTCATTAAATATATTCATTAAAAACACGATTAACGCACCCAAAAGCTTAATAAATTGAGACTAAAATAGCGACATTTCTGCTCGCTATCACACCCCCAAACTTAAGCTTTTGCTAGTCCCGAGCAAAATAAATTCTAAAGATGCATGAAATAGAATCGCTCAACCCTCAATGATTTTGGAATTCTTAGGATCGAATGGAAAACATGCAAGTGGAATAAGCAAGCACCGCATACTCTTGAAGAAATCTTAAACTAGTTTGAACTTAAGATTAATGAATAGCATGCTCAAGACTTATCTATTGATTCTTTTACTAACCTAGATTAGTCTTATGGCTTTCTCCATTTGTTTTCCCCCTACACTGGCTAAGAGCCCCTAATACTTCGGAGTCCTTCTATCATGCAAAAAAAAAGAAACTAGGGTGCCTGTCATCTTTTTCTTTTTTCATGGGGGAGCAGACTTCTCACATGATTTTTCTTTTTCTCTTCTTTTTCTTTTCTTTTTCTTTTGCTCCTCCCCCAAACTTGCATTTTGATATCTAATGGTACTAGCTTTCACACTACGGTGCAGGGACCCTTAACCCGAATTTTATTCTCTGGTTGGCCTAACTGATCACACCGCAGGTAGCTCTTTTTACCCCTAGGCTTTTTTCTTTTGAGCAAGCAAAAATTCTTTTTCAACAGATTTTCTTTTTCTCACATTTTCTTTTGTTGCTTTTGCTTTTCTCTCAGCAGGCATAGCATTTTTTTTCCTACCTAGTTCTTTAGAGCAATCAAGCATGAACTTCCTAATATTAGAAACTAAGCCTATCGGGGTGACAACAACTTTGAAAACCATAATAAGAATCTAGATTTTCAAAGACGTCATTAGATAAGACTATTGCATGCTTTAGACATCAAAACTAAGTATCAAAAAATTTTAAAATTTCACAATTTCTGCCGTGCTCCCAGATTCCACAACATATAAACCATTTTCTCCCAAAATTTCAAAAATCACATCCTTGGCTATCATGGCTATCTATTCATGCATCCAACAGAATTTAAATATGCTCAACACAACGGAAGCCTCCCCCCCAAACTTAAACTAAACATTGTCCCCAATGTTTTAAAACAGAAAAGCATAAAGAGAGATACTGAGACTTTCCTGAGCTAGGAGCGCTTCATCCTCTTCCTTTGAATCCATGAAAAATGGGAAATGTGGAATTTTGGGATTTGCTAAGGTGATCCTGCAAAACAAAATTGGATCACGGAGCAAAGAAAATTATTTACCGCAAAAACAACTAACTAAACTTTAATCCTTGGGTTGCCTCCCAAGCAGCGCTTTCTTTAATGTCTTTAGCTAGACTAGGCTCGGCACGCTTACGGAGGCTCAAAATAAAAATTTTCATCATCCTCCGGGCCCTGCAAGAAATCACACACCGAATTGCATACTACAAACAGGGGAGAAAAAAAACTTTCCCCTGACCCATCTTCACTAAAGAGATTCTCATAATAACATTTTAGAAAATAATCAGCCGCATCAAATCTCTTTTCTAAATCTCTATTCTCAAAACAGTTGTTAACAGAGTCATCAAGCGTTATAATATCTACTGGTCTAGGATCTAGAGATGGCCTATCAATCATGCCAGTCCATTCATCAGAAAAAATATCTACATGTTCAGCAGATCCTTCAGACTCAGAATTAAAAAATGATTCAACTAAGCTGTCATTTGACTCATCATCAGAAGAATTAAAGAATTCAAGAATTTCAGGATCAGATTCTATACTATGCACAGATTCAAGTTCTTCTGGGTCAGATTCTATGCTATACACATCATCAGGACATGAAAAAAAAGTATTCACATTGTCAGGATTCATGCATTCAGGAATGTCAAGATCAGACTCAATAGATTCACTGTAATCATGGTCAGACTCAAAATCATCTATCGAGCAATCTTTTTTATGCCTTTTATGTTCATGCTCAATGTCAGGCAATTCAATATCATCATCAAAATTATCCATTTCAGGCAAATCTAATTCATTTTCAAAGGAATGTAAATCATCAACTGCAGATCTTTCATTATCACAAGCATGCAAGTCTAATTCATTTTCAAAGTCAGGCAGATCAAAATCATTTTCAAACATAGGGTTATCCATATATGCATCATGATCAAAATTCACGTTATCAATAAGTATTTCTCCTAAGCCTAGGCCAAGATTATAGTCTACCTCTTCATCGTCATCAGTCAAGTATTCAGGCCCAACAGAAAAACATGTATGCAAACTACAAATAGATTCATCTTGGCCAAAAATACTAAACACGACTTTTTCATCATCAATGTTCAAGGTAAGTTTACCTGTATGCACGCTGATCTCAGCCTTACCAGTGGCTAGGAAAGGTCTGCCTAAGATAATTGGCACTTCTTTGTCCTCCTTCATGTCCAGTACCACGAAATCTACAGGGAAGATGAATTTGTTGACTTTCACCAACACGTCCTCCACAACACCCATCGGGTGGGTAATCGATCTGTCAGCAAGCTGGAGAGTGACGTCGGTGTCTGTCATACCTGATAAACCAATCTTCTTGTACACAAAGTAGGGCATCAAATTTATACTTGCTCCTAAATCACATAAAGTCCTATCAAAGGATACTTCTCCTATGGTGCAGGGAACAGTAAAACTCCCTGGATCTTTCTGCTTAGAGGGTATCCTACCTGGAATAATGGTACTGCTACTTTCAGATAAATTAAAAACCTCTTTTTTCAGACTTTTCTTTTTAGAAAGCATTTCCTTCATGAATTTTCCATAATTTGGCATATTATACAAAGCTTCTACCAATGGAATATTCACAGACAACTTTTTAAACATTTCTAGAAATTTTTGAAATTGTTCATCTAATTTGACATTTTTAAATCTTTGAGGAAAAGGTAACTCCCTGAAATCAAAGGTTGGACATTCGCCCCTCCGCTTGGGCGGGCTAATATGCGAACCTCTGTCATGGTGGTTGCATGGAACCACTTCTTCCTCAGTCAGCTTCTTATTGTCATTCTGCCTCTCATCTTCTTTTCTACCTGCAAAGCTGTTAGAAAAATCACATTTTAATTCAATAGAGTTGGGAGGATGTTGGAACCTTTCAGAGGAGGCTTTTTGTGCCTCAGCCCTTTCATCTTCATCCCTTCTCTTTTCTTCTTCCTTTTTCTTCGCTGAACTGTCCTCCAGTCTTCTGCCACTTCTCAGAACCACCATCTTACATTGCTCTTTCGGGTTAGGCTCAGTATCACTTGGAAATTTTCCCTTTTGAAGGGCATTTACCGCTGAAGCGATCTGTCCTAACTGTACTTCCATATTCTTTAGAGCTGCGTCGTGGTTCTTTACTGATGTCTGGAGATTCACATTCAATATTCTTTGTTCCTTGATGAATAAAGCCACCATTTCCTCCAGATTATTTTTCTTTTCAGGAGTACTAGATGATGCAAAACCTGGGGGTGGCTGCAAAATATTCTTCGTATTCGCATATGAGAAGTTCTCGTGATTGCGCAAACTGAGGTGGTAGAAGTTTGGTACTCCTTGAGCATATGGTCTATTTCCTATGTATTGAACTTCTTCCATATCTTGACATTCCTTCTTTGAATGTCCTTCAGCTAAGGTGGAAATGGACTTAACCACCTCAGATGACGTCAATTTGTTTAGTGCATTGGTCAGAGATGCCAGTTGCGCTTTCAGTGAACTTGACTCATCCAATTCATATAATCCAGCCTTCTTTGTAACTGTTCCTCTCTCCGTCGGCCATTGATAACTTGTTGTCGCCATCTCCTCAAGCAGGTCTTTGGCTTCTGTCACTGTTTTTGAAAGAAAACTCCCTCCTGCTGATGTGTCTAGGACTGTCTTTGTGGAGGGGTTTAATCCATTATAAAATAACTGTACCTGAAGCCAATCAGGATATCCGTGTTGGGGGCATCGCCTAAGCATTTCCTTATATCTTTCCTACACTTCGTACAACTGCTCTTCGTCAAGCTGCCTGAATGTTCCAATTTCAGTCCGGAGCTTGGTAGTCTTAGTTGGTGGAAAAAATTTTATCAGAAAAGCTTGGGCAAGCTCGTCCCAAGTACTGATGCTGCCCGTCTCGACTGATTCGAGCCAATCTTTTGCTTTATCCTGTAGAGAAAATGGAAACAGCCTCAATTTGATTGCGTCGGCCGGAACTCCGTTCATCTTTACCGTCCCACATATTTCTAGGAATAATCGCAGATGAGAGTGGGGGTCCTCGGAAGGATGTCCCTTGAACGAGTTATCGCGTGCCATCTGAATCAACCCTGTTTTTAGCTCAAAATTTGTAGCTTGGATAGGGGCGTAGACAATTCCAGAATTCTCGGTAGGAAGAACTGGCTGCAGAAAATCTCTAATTGCCTTGGGAGCTTCTTCTTGGTGGGCCATCGCTTCTGCTAATCTTTTTTCTCTTTTAATGGATTTAAGAGTTCTGTTAATCTCAAGATCTAGCGGAAACAAATCAACCACCTTGTTTCTTCGCATACAATGCTCCCAGACAACAAAAAGAACCAAACAAAAATGAAAATAAAATAATATTCACAAAATGATGGAAGAAAAAAAAATATTTACACCTAAATTACCATTTATCCTTTTCTTTTCGATGTCAAGAAAAATTAATTTTTGCTTAAAAATCAAGCCTCCCCGGCAACGGCGCCAAAAACTTGTTCGTGTGTGTTGATACGATTATCCGCAAGCGCACGGGTCGTGACAAGTAATATAAAACGGTAGTAATACCGAGTATCGAATCCACAGGGAGGCGAAGTGAAACTTAAGCAAATAATTAAAATTCTCTTGAGCACTGAAAATACTTAGGCGAAATAATATTTAGGGACCACTTCATGCAATAAAAGGATTTAAATTCAAGACAATTAACAAAAATAAATTGATCAATCAAAAATAAAATATGGAGAAAGAGTTTTCTTAAAATGGGAAGAGGGGTCTTGAAAATCAATGATTAGCTAAATAATTGCTATAATTATCCTATCTCATTGCCCAACTAATTATAATCCTAGAATCTCCGTTAATCACATAGGTTCTCCTGTCGGTTTCCCCTAATTGTAATTAATTCATTTTAACAACCTAAGTGTCCTTAGCGCTATTAAAAATCATTAATTATTACGCCCTGATTCATTTTAGGAATCTAAGTTTAATCAACTAATCCCGGTGTCACAACTGGCAATTAAACTAGTTGCATGGATTATGATCTATCCTAATTTCTCTCCGTCGAGTTTCCATTAAGAATCGAATCATTACACAATTGGCCAGATTGAGTAAAGCATTAAGCACATCCATACAAATAATTAGGACATGGGCAAGAGACAAGGAATTATAACAATATTTGGACTATCATTTCATTTTAAGACCCCAAATTGAGGTTTAGCTACACATAATATCCACAATAATTACAAGGGAAAGCATATTAAAGAGCATAAAAGGAAAGGAATTGACCGTCGAAAAACCCCTCGCTGACGCTTGGAGCCCCGCTGACTACTCCTTGAGCCTTTTAGATGCTCCCCAAAATTCCCAAAAATATTTCCCACTAAAGAATTCTCTCAAAAAGGCTAGAAAGCCTTGAGAGAGGCTCCAAAGGAGCCAAAAGAAGGAAAGAAAGGATTGAAGAATGATTTGATTGATGAGGAATGAGGCACCCAAGGGTGCCTTTTTATAGGCCTGGAATAGGGCTAGCGTCGCGACGCTTCCTTTCTCAGCGTCGCGACGCTGCTGCGCACGCGGCTTGGGCAACAAGAAAGGGCAGCGTCGCGATGCTGCCTTACTTAGCGTCTCGACGCTGTCCAAATTTCCAGATTTTTCAGCTTCCTTTTGGGCTGATTTTTGGGCCTTCTTCTTCATTCCTCTTGGTCTTTTCTTTATAGTTGGCTTCTTTGGGCTTCCAATTACATCAAGCTAGGATTTGGGCTTTTAATTGCTTCAATTTTGGCTCTTTTTCTCCAAAAATCACCAACTTAGCTCCTAAGGACCAAATAACAAAATTCATTAAATATATTCATTAAAAACACGATTAACGCACCCAAAAGCTTAATAAATTGAGACTAAAATAGCGACATTTCTGCTTGCTATCACACCCCCAAACTTAAGCTTTTGCTAGTCCCGAGCAAAATAAATTCTAAAGATGCATGAAATAGAATCGCTCAACCCTCAATGATTTTGGAATTCTTAGGATCGAATGGAAAACATGCAAGTGGAATAAGCAAGCACCGCATACTCTTGAAGAAATCTTAAACTAGTTTGAACTTAAGATTAATGAATAGCATGCTCAAGACTTATCTATTGATTCTTTTACTAACCTAGATTAGTCTTATGGCTTTCTCCATTTGTTTTCCCCCTACACTGGCTAAGAGCCCCTAATACTTCGGAGTCCTTCTATCATGCAAAAAAAAAGAAACTAGGGTGCCTGTCATCTTTTTCTTTTTTCATGGGGGAGCAGACTTCTCACATGATTTTTCTTTTTCTCTTCTTTTTCTTTTCTTTTTCTTTTGCTCCTCCCCCAAACTTGCATTTTGATATCTAATGGTACTAGCTTTCACACTACGGTGCAGGGACCCTTAACCCGAATTTTATTCTCTGCTTGGCCTAACTGATCACACCGCAGGTAGCTCTTTTTACCCCTAGGCTTTTTTCTTTTGAGCAAGCAAAAATTCTTTTTCAACAGATTTTCTTTTTCTCACATTTTCTTTTGTTGCTTTTGCTTTTCTCTCAGCAGGCATAGCATTTTTTTTCCTACCTAGTTCTTTAGAGCAATCAAGCATGAACTTCCTAATATTAGAAACTAAGCCTATCGGGGTGACAACAACTTTGAAAACCATAATAAGAATCTAGATTTTCAAAGACGTCATTAGATAAGACTATTGCATGCTTTAGACATCAAAACTAAGTATCAAAAAATTTTAAAATTTCACAATTTCTGCCGTGCTCCCAGATTCCACAACATATAAACCATTTTCTCCCAAAATTTCAAAAATCACATCCTTGGCTATCATGGCTATCTATTCATGCATCCAACAGAATTTAAATATGCTCAACACAACGGAAGCCTCCCCCCCAAACTTAAACTAAACATTGTCCCCAATGTTTTAAAACAGAAAAGCATAAAGAGAGATACTGAGACTTTCCTGAGCTAGGAGCGCTTCATCCTCTTCCTTTGAATCCATGAAAAATGGGAAATGTGGAATTTTGGGATTTGCTAAGGTGATCCTGCAAAACAAAATTGGATCACGGAGCAAAGAAAATTATTTACCGCAAAAACAACTAACTAAACTTTAATCCTTGGGTTGCCTCCCAAGCAGCGCTTTCTTTAATGTCTTTAGCTAGACTAGGCTCGGCACGCTTACGGAGGCTCAAAATAAAAATTTTCATCATCCTCCGGGCCCTGCAAGAAATCACACACCGAATTGCATACTACAAACAGGGGAGAAAAAAAACTTTCCCCTGACCCATCTTCACTAAAGAGATTCTCATAATAACATTTTAGAAAATAATCAGCCGCATCAAATCTCTTTTCTAAATCTCTATTCTCAAAACAGTTGTTAACAGAGTCATCAAGCGTTATAATATCTACTGGTCTAGGATCTAGAGATGGCCTATCAATCATGCCAGTCCATTCATCAGAAAAAATATCTACATGTTCAGCAGATCCTTCAGACTCAGAATTAAAAAATGATTCAACTAAGCTGTCATTTGACTCATCATCAGAAGAATTAAAGAATTCAAGAATTTCAGGATCAGATTCTATACTATGCACAGATTCAAGTTCTTCTGGGTCAGATTCTATGCTATACACATCATCAGGACATGAAAAAAAAGTATTCACATTGTCAGGATTCATGCATTCAGGAATGTCAAGATCAGACTCAATAGATTCACTGTAATCATGGTCAGACTCAAAATCATCTATCGAGCAATCTTTTTTATGCCTTTTATGTTCATGCTCAATGTCAGGCAATTCAATATCATCATCAAAATTATCCATTTCAGGCAAATCTAATTCATTTTCAAAGGAATGTAAATCATCAACTGCAGATCTTTCATTATCACAAGCATGCAAGTCTAATTCATTTTCAAAGTCAGGCAGATCAAAATCATTTTCAAACATAGGGTTATCCATATATGCATCATGATCAAAATTCACGTTATCAATAAGTATTTCTCCTAAGCCTAGGCCAAGATTATAGTCTACCTCTTCATCGTCATCAGTCAAGTATTCAGGCCCAACAGAAAAACATGTATGCAAACTACAAATAGATTCATCTTGGCCAAAAATACTAAACACGACTTTTTCATCATCAATGTTCAAGGTAAGTTTACCTGTATGCACGCTGATCTCAGCCTTACCAGTGGCTAGGAAAGGTCTGCCTAAGATAATTGGCACTTCTTTGTCCTCCTTCATGTCCAGTACCACGAAATCTACAGGGAAGATGAATTTGTTGACTTTCACCAACACGTCCTCCACAACACCCATCGGGTGGGTAATCGATCTGTCAGCAAGCTGGAGAGTGACGTCGGTGTCTGTCATACCTGATAAACCAATCTTCTTGTACACAAAGTAGGGCATCAAATTTATACTTGCTCCTAAATCACATAAAGTCCTATCAAAGGATACTTCTCCTATGGTGCAGGGAACAGTAAAACTCCCTGGATCTTTCTGCTTAGAGGGTATCCTACCTGGAATAATGGTACTGCTACTTTCAGATAAATTAAAAACCTCTTTTTTCAGACTTTTCTTTTTAGAAAGCATTTCCTTCATGAATTTTCCATAATTTGGCATATTATACAAAGCTTCTACCAATGGAATATTCACAGACAACTTTTTAAACATTTCTAGAAATTTTTGAAATTGTTCATCTAATTTGACATTTTTAAATCTTTGAGGAAAAGGTAACTCCCTGAAATCAAAGGTTGGACATTCGCCCCTCCGCTTGGGCGGGCTAATATGCGAACCTCTGTCATGGTGGTTGCATGGAACCACTTCTTCCTCAGTCAGCTTCTTATTGTCATTCTGCCTCTCATCTTCTTTTCTACCTGCAAAGCTGTTAGAAAAATCACATTTTAATTCAATAGAGTTGGGAGGATGTTGGAACCTTTCAGAGGAGGCTTTTTGTGCCTCAGCCCTTTCATCTTCATCCCTTCTCTTTTCTTCTTCCTTTTTCTTCGCTGAACTGTCCTCCAGTCTTCTGCCACTTCTCAGAACCACCATCTTACATTGCTCTTTCGGGTTAGGCTCAGTATCACTTGGAAATTTTCCCTTTTGAAGGGCATTTACCGCTGAAGCGATCTGTCCTAACTGTACTTCCATATTCTTTAGAGCTGCGTCGTGGTTCTTTACTGATGTCTGGAGATTCACATTCAATATTCTTTGTTCCTTGATGAATAAAGCCACCATTTCCTCCAGATTATTTTTCTTTTCAGGAGTACTAGATGATGCAAAACCTGGGGGTGGCTGCAAAATATTCTTCGTATTCGCATATGAGAAGTTCTCGTGATTGCGCAAACTGAGGTGGTAGAAGTTTGGTACTCCTTGAGCATATGGTCTATTTCCTATGTATTGAACTTCTTCCATATCTTGACATTCCTTCTTTGAATGTCCTTCAGCTAAGGTGGAAATGGACTTAACCACCTCAGATGACGTCAATTTGTTTAGTGCATTGGTCAGAGATGCCAGTTGCGCTTTCAGTGAACTTGACTCATCCAATTCATATAATCCAGCCTTCTTTGTAACTGTTCCTCTCTCCGTCGGCCATTGATAACTTGTTGTCGCCATCTCCTCAAGCAGGTCTTTGGCTTCTGTCACTGTTTTTGAAAGAAAACTCCCTCCTGCTGATGTGTCTAGGACTGTCTTTGTGGAGGGGTTTAATCCATTATAAAATAACTGTACCTGAAGCCAATCAGGATATCCGTGTTGGGGGCATCGCCTAAGCATTTCCTTATATCTTTCCTACACTTCGTACAACTGCTCTTCGTCAAGCTGCCTGAATGTTCCAATTTCAGTCCGGAGCTTGGTAGTCTTAGTTGGTGGAAAAAATTTTATCAGAAAAGCTTGGGCAAGCTCGTCCCAAGTACTGATGCTGCCCGTCTCGACTGATTCGAGCCAATCTTTTGCTTTATCCTGTAGAGAAAATGGAAACAGCCTCAATTTGATTGCGTCGGCCGGAACTCCGTTCATCTTTACCGTCCCACATATTTCTAGGAATAATCGCAGATGAGAGTGGGGGTCCTCGGAAGGATGTCCCTTGAACGAGTTATCGCGTGCCATCTGAATCAACCCTGTTTTTAGCTCAAAATTTGTAGCTTGGATAGGGGCGTAGACAATTCCAGAATTCTCGGTAGGAAGAACTGGCTGCAGAAAATCTCTAATTGCCTTGGGAGCTTCTTCTTGGTGGGCCATCGCTTCTGCTAATCTTTTTTCTCTTTTAATGGATTTAAGAGTTCTGTTAATCTCAAGATCTAGCGGAAACAAATCAACCACCTTGTTTCTTCGCATACAATGCTCCCAGACAACAAAAAGAACCAAACAAAAATGAAAATAAAATAATATTCACAAAATGATGGAAGAAAAAAAAATATTTACACCTAAATTACCATTTATCCTTTTCTTTTCGATGTCAAGAAAAATTAATTTTTGCTTAAAAATCAAGCCTCCCCGGCAACGGCGCCAAAAACTTGTTCGTGTGTGTTGATACGATTATCCGCAAGCGCACGGGTCGTGACAAGTAATATAAAACGGTAGTAATACCGAGTATCGAATCCACAGGGAGGCGAAGTGAAACTTAAGCAAATAATTAAAATTCTCTTGAGAACTGAAAATACTTAGGCGAAATAATATTTAGGGACCACTTCATGCAATAAAAGGATTTAAATTCAAGACAATTAACAAAAATAAATTGATCAATCAAAAATAAAATATGGAGAAAGAGTTTTCTTAAAATGGGAAGAGGGGTCTTGAAAATCAATGATTAGCTAAATAATTGCTATAATTATCCTATCTCATTGCCCAACTAATTATAATCCTAGAATCTCCGTTAATCACATAGGTTCTCCTGTCGGTTTCCCCTAATTGTAATTAATTCATTTTAACAACCTAAGTGTCCTTAGCGCTATTAAAAATCATTAATTATTACGCCCTGATTCATTTTAGGAATCTAAGTTTAATCAACTAATCCCGGTGTCACAACTGGCAATTAAACTAGTTGCATGGATTATGATCTATCCTAATTTCTCTCCGTCGAGTTTCCATTAAGAATCGAATCATTACACAATTGGCCAGATTGAGTAAAGCATTAAGCACATCCATACAAATAATTAGGACATGGGCAAGAGACAAGGAATTATAACAATATTTGGACTATCATTTCATTTTAAGACCCCAAATTGAGGTTTAGCTACACATAATATCCACAATAATTACAAGGGAAAGCATATTAAAGAGCATAAAAGGAAAGGAATTGACCGTCGAAAAACCCCTCGCTGACGCTTGGAGCCCCGCTGACTACTCCTTGAGCCTTTTAGATGCTCCCCAAAATTCCCAAAAATATTTCCCACTAAAGAATTCTCTCAAAAAGGCTAGAAAGCCTTGAGAGAGGATCCAAAGGAGCCAAAAGAAGGAAAGAAAGGATTGAAGAATGATTTGATTGATGAGGAATGAGGCACCCAAGGGTGCCTTTTTATAGGCCTGGAATAGGGCTAGCGTCGCGACGCTTCCTTTCTCAGCGTCGCGACGCTGCTGCGCACGCGGCTTGGGCAACAAGAAAGGGCAGCGTCGCGATGCTGCCTTACTTAGCGTCTCGACGCTGTCCAAATTTCCAGATTTTTCAGCTTCCTTTTGGGCTGATTTTTGGGCCTTCTTCTTCATTCCTCTTGGTCTTTTCTTTATAGTTGGCTTCTTTGGGCTTCCAATTACATCAAGCTAGGATTTGGGCTTTTAATTGCTTCAATTTTGGCTCTTTTTCTCCAAAAATCACCAACTTAGCTCCTAAGGACCAAATAACAAAATTCATTAAATATATTCATTAAAAACACGATTAACGCACCCAAAAGCTTAATAAATTGAGACTAAAATAGCGACATTTCTGCTCGCTATCAGGGAGTTTGAAATTGTATCTCTCACTGAGGAGTGTAGTGCTATTCTTAAGAATGGGCTACCCCCCAAGGCTAAGGATCCAGGGTCATTTACCATACCTGTGTCTATAGGTGGAAAGGAATTAGGTAGAGCACTCTGTGATTTGGGTGCAAGCATTAACCTTATGCCTCTTTCAGTCTATCGGAAGTTAGGTATTGGTGAAGCTAGACCTACCACAATTACACTCCAATTAGCTGATAGGTCTATCACATATCCAGAGGGTAAAATTGAGGATGTCTTAGTAAAAGTGGATAAATTCATATTTCCTATTGATTTTATTATTTTAGACTATGAGACTGACAAAGATGTCCCAATTATTCTAGGTCGTCCATTTTTCGCTACTGGTAGGGTATTAATAGATGTTCAAAAAGGAGAATTAACAATGAGAGTCTGTAATGAGGAAGTGAAATTTAATGTCTTTAAAGCCATGAAATATCCAGACGAAATGGAGGATTGCTCCATCATTAGGATTCTGGAGAGCACAGTTATTGAGACAGCAATACAGGATTCAGCTGATAAGCATTCAGAAAAGCATGGAGAGGTTAGTGTAGAAGATTTTTAATTTTGTTCTTTAGATAGAAAAAAAGAAAAAGAATTGTTTAGGTGTGAGGATGTTTTTGAGTCTTTAGATTTAGATCAAAGAAAGGCTCCCCCAATTAAGCCATCCCTAATTGAGGCACCCACTTTAGATTTGAAACCTTTACCGGATCATCTAAAGTATGTGTATCTTGGGGAAAGTGAGACGTTGCCCATTATTGTTGCATCAGACTTAATGTCGGAGCATGAAGAGGCCTTAATAAAATTTCTGCAGCAATACCGCAAAGCTATAGGTTGGACATTGGCTGACATTCAGGGGATTAGCCCATCTTTTTGTATGCACAAAATCACTCTAGAGGAGGGATCCTTTAGGAGTATTGAGCAACAAAGAAGGCTTAACCCTGCAATGAAAGAGGTTGTTAAAAAGGAGGTAATTAAATGGTTGGATGCTGGGATCATTTATCCAATTGCCGATAGCAATTGGGTAAGCCCTGTCCAATGTGTTCCTAAGAAAGGAGGTGTCACTGTGGTGAGCAATAAAGATAATGAGTTGATCCCCACAAGAACAGTAATTGGCTGGAGGGTTTGTATGGATTACAGAAGGCTTAATAAAGCTACCCGAAAGGATCATTTCCCTCTGCCGTTTATCGACCAGATGTTGGATCGATTGGCTGGTCAGGCCTATTACTCCTTCTTGGATGGTTATTCTTGGTATAACCAGATTACTATTGCTCCTGAAGATCAGGAGAAAACCACTTTCACCTGCCCTTATGGGACATTCGCTTTTAGGAGAATGCCTTTTGGCCTTTGCAATGCTCCAGCAACATTTCAGCGGTGTATGTTAGCAATTTTTTCTGATATGATTGAGTCCACTGTTGAGGTCTTTATGGACGATTTTTCAGTTTTTGGAGGGTATTTTCAAAGTTGTTTAGATAATTTAGGTAAGGTATTAAAAAGATGTGAGGATACCCATCTAGTTCTTAATTGGGAGAAGTGCCACTTCATGGTGAAGGAGGGCATAGTGTTAGGTCATAGGATTTCTAACAATGGTCTAGAAATTGATAGAGCAAAAGTTGAGGTTATTGAAAGACTAGAGCCACAAAGTTCAGTGAAAGGAATTCGGAGCTTCTTAGGGCATGCTGGATTTTATAGGAGGTTCATAAAGGATTTTTCCAAAATCAGTAAACCTCTTTGTAACTTATTGTGCACTGATCATGTTTTGACTTTAATGCAGATTGTAGGAAGGCTTTTGAAACATTGAAGGCTGCTTTAATCTCAGCACCCATTCTCTGCGCACCTAATTGGAATTTGCCATTCGAGGTAATGTGTGATGCGAGTGATGCTGCAGTAGGTGCAATGCTGGGGCAGAAGCAGGGCAAATTTATTCATCCTATATATTATGATAGCAAGGTTTTAAATGAGGCACAGGTCAACTACACAACTACTGAAAAGGAGTTGTTAGCTGTTGTGTTTGCTTTTGAGAAATTTCGGCCATATTTGGTTGGATCCAAAGTCACGGTGTTCACGGATCATGCAGCAATAAGGTATTTAATGTCAAAGAAAGATGCAAAGCCTAGACTAATTCGTTGGGTTTTATTACTGCAGGAATTCGACTTAGAGATAAAGGACAAGAAGGGATCAGAGAATGTCATTGCAGATCACTTGTCTCGTCTTGATCCATCATCATCTTTGCTGGAGCAATCTGCCATTTCCGATTCTTTTCCAGATGAAAAACTTTTTGCTGTTCAGGTAAAGGTAGTCAGGGATGTCCCTTGGTATGCTGATATTGCCAACTTTTTAGTGAAGGGAGTCACCCCTATTGATATGGATTGGAGGCAGAAGAAAAAGTTCAAGCATGATGCAAAATTTTTCTATTGGGATGAGCCATTTATGTATAAGCAATGCTCTGACGGTATTATTCGTAGGTGCGTTTCAGGTGATGAAGCAAAGGAAATCCTGGAGCAATGTTACTCTTCGCCGTATGAAGGTCATTTCAGCGGTCAGAGGACGGCTATGAGGATTTTGCATTGCGGATTTTTCTGGCCTACGTTATTTAAGGATGCCCATTGGTTTTACAAGCAATGTGATTCTTGCCAAAGGAGAGGAAACTTGGGACCTAGAGATGAAATGCCTCTTACTTACATTTTAGAAGTTGAATTATTTGATGTATGGGGTATTGACTTTATGGGGCCATTTCCCCTTCTAATGGCAATGTTTTTATCTTATTGGCAGTTGATTATGTGTCCAAGTAGGTGGAGGCCATTGCATGCCATCAGAGTGATGCCAAGACAGTTGCAAGGTTTCTTCAATCGCACATCTTTGCGCGGTTTGGGACACCTAGGGCTCTAGTGAGTGATGAGGGTAAACATTTTGTTAATAATATCTTAACTAAGCTTTTAGCTAAGTATGGGATTAAGCATAGGATAGCTACCCCTTATCACCCACAAGCAAATGGTCAAGCTGAAATTAGTAATAGGGAAATTAAAGCTATTTTAGAGAAAGTAGTCCATCCATCTAGAAAGGATTGGTCCTTTAGGTTGGATGAGGCTCTTTGGGCTTATAGGACAGCTTATAAGACTCCTCTAGGTATGTCTCCCTATAGGTAGTATATGGGAAAGCTTGCCATTTACCATTGGAGCTAGAGCATAAGACGTTTTGGGCTTTGAAAAAGTTAAATTTTGATCTGAGTCGCGCAGGAGCAATAAGAATGCTGCAGCTTAATGAGTTAGAGGAATTTCGCCAATTTTCTTATGAGAATGCGAAAATGTATAAAGAAAAGACTAAGTTGTGGCATGACAAAAAAAATGAATCTAAAGAGTTTGTCAAGGGTAAAAAAGTTTTGCTTTATAATTCTAGATTAAAATTATTTCCTGGAAAATTAAAATCTAAATGGTCAGGACCGTTTATTGTGATTGAGGTTTTCCACAATGGAGCAATTACTTTGCAGGATGAAAAATATGGGAGAGTGTTCAAGGTGAATGGACAGCGTGTGAAGCATTATTGGGGAGAGGAGTTTCAATCGAAATATCCTTCCCTAAGGTTGGTCGATGTTTGAGAGAGCATGATTTTTGCGGGAGCATTTCACAGAGCAAAATTTTGAGCTCCCAGGATTTGTATTGATTTTATTTTTCGTTGATTTGATTTTAATTGCGGTTAGGTTAGATTTGATTCTGCACGGTTTATTAGATTTTGTCTTTAAATATTTGATTAGATCTTGTCTATTTTGTTTTGAATTTGATTTGATTTTCGGGTTATTTATTTAAATTATCTTTTAATTAGTTAGATTTTATTAGATTTTATCTAGATTTTATTCTCAGTTATTTGAATTCTAGTTTTAATTAATAGAGATTTTCTCTAATATTCGGCTTCTTTTGAGAATAAAAGATTAAGTTTCATTTGATTGGTTAAAGTTCAATTTAAATTTAAAAGATTTGATTTTCCTATTTTGAAATTTAAATTCGTATCTAAGATTCGGCAGGTTCAGAAGATTGTTGCAGCAAAGATAACGCTGGAGCAAATTTCTCGTATGCATAGGAAGGATTTTAGTGTGAGTAATTATTTTTACCGTTGGGATTTTTTAATTTCTATGGGCAGGTGTATTGCAGGGATGTTGCCACATGTCGTGAAGGGACAATCCAACGGTTTAGCCGTTGACAGCATGCCGTTATTTCCCATAGATGATTGGAGTTCCACAATTTTACCGTTAGGGATTTGAATTGCAACTTAATTGTGAACGGTAAAACCATTTATTACGGAGCAAATCCTTTCGGTTAGGATTTCAAATTGCTGGAGCCTTATTTATTTGCAGACATTGGTAAGTCTTCGTTCTACTTCGTCTTCTTGATTCTATCTTGCCACCTACATTCTTTCTTTCTCCTTTTCATTCTTTGCAAAACCCTTTGAGTTATCCATGGCCAAAAAAAGAGCGAGGAAAGAAAGAGAGAGAGAGAGTGAAGAGGAAATACCAATTACCCCCGAAGTTCCGAAAGTGAAAACTAAGAAGAAAAGAACACCGGAGGAGAAAGAAGCTAAAAGAAGAAGGCGACAACAGAGGGCGGAAGAACAGGAAAAAGTGACAGAGGATGAGGCTGCTGTAGTGGTTGAAGAAAACCTGGAAGAACTGCAAGAACAGACCCCAGGAGAGACTGATCAGAGACTTACAGATACGGCTCGAGAGGAAAATGTTGAGGAAAATCAAGAACAGCAGGCTGAGATGGTGAGAGACGAGCAGGTAGACGCAGTGTCTGAAAGAGGAAACGAGCAGGACCAAGAAGCTCGTGTTGAGGTAATCATGCCCGAACCGCCGAAACGCCGCCGCATAAAAAGAAAGGCCGGCCGTATTCAGGTGATTCGGACTGATACCCCATCACCACCATCATCAGATTCTGAAAAGGCAGAGCGAGAGGAAAGAGAGAAGAAAGAAGCTGAGGACAAAGAAAGAGAAGAAACAGAGAGGAAGACTGAGGAAGAGCAGTTGCTCAAGCGCAGGGCAGAGAAGGGCAAAAATATTGCTGAAGCATCAGAAGAACATGAGGCGATAGAAGAACAGCAGGTTCCATTTGATCGCTTCGTCAACAATTTTGCCAGAGCAAAATACGCTGAGCTTCTGAAAAGGGATTTCTTGTTCGAGCGCGGTTTCAGTGGTGATCTTCCACAGTTTCTGAGGACCGGTATTGCAGACCACGGCTGGGAGCTGTTTTGTGCGAAGCCGGAATCTGTAAATGAACAGGTGGTGCATGAATTTTATGCTAACATTGTCAAGGAGGATGGTTTCCAGGTAATTGTCCGAGGAGTCGAGGTGGATTGGAGTCCAAGTGCTATCAATGCACTGTACAACCTTCAAAATTTCCCCCATGCGGCATATAATGAGATGGCTGTGGCGCCATCTGATGAGCAACTAAGTGAGGCTGTAAGGGAGGTAGGAATTGAAGGGGCACAGTGGCAGTTATCCAAGACTCAGAAGAGGACATTCCAGTCGGCTTATTTGAAAAGGGAAGCGAACACATGGATGGGATTTATTAGACAGAAGATGCTTCCAACAACACATGACTCGACAATCTCCAGGGAACGGGTTCTCCTAGCTTTTGTCATCTTACGGTCTCTCAGTATTAATGTAGGGAGGATCAGTGCGAATGAGATTTCTGGATGTTGGAAAAAGAAGGTGGGGAAACTATTCTTTCCGAATTCAATCACAATGCTGTGCAGAAGAGGAGGGGTTCCGGTGGATGAAGGAGATGTGATCCTGTTTGATAAGGGGATCATAGACACGCCCAATTTGGCACGGCTCCAGCGTGTGCAGGAGTACGTCAAGGTGGGCTTATCCATGGCATCAACTCGATTCTAGAACAACTGGCACTTTCGGCCAGTAGGCAGGAGTTTGCTGAAAGGCAAACTTTAACCTTCTGGAACTATGTTAAGAATCGGGATGCCAGCTTAAGAAGGGCACTGCAAGAGAATTTTTCCAAACCGTATCCAGCCCTTCCTACATTCCTTGAAGATCTGTTGAACCCCTGGATTCCGCCACCACCTGTTGAAAGAGAAGAAGAGAATGATGATGAAGAGCAGGGTCAGGAAGATTGATGGATGAAATGATCTTCAGCGAGCTTTATTTTTGTTCTTATCATTTTGTTTGCTCGCGCATATCTGACCTCATTTGATAAATATGTTTGCTTGTTTCTTTTTAATTTTTCTGCTTTAAAAATATATTTCTGCTATGTAATTTCTGTTCTTATGTTTTTGAATGAAATTTTTAGATGTTTCTGTTCTATTAGCACTAAGTAATGCCTAACTTAACTATTTTTCTTCTGAATTTTTGAAGATTGGACTGATTACGCTTAATTAGATCAAGGTATTCTGATCTCCAGAAACCTTTTGCTTGAGCATTTCTTCTAGCCTGGACTGTTGCTACGACAAGAAGATTTTGAAGGTAGTATTGACTTATATGATCCACTTTAAGCTTAATCCTAGTCCCATGTTTAGTTAAAAATTCAGATATAAAATTTTAAGTTTGGGGGTATAATTTTCAAAATTAATGATTCATTGGGGACAATGAATAATTCAAGTTTGGGGGACTTTTTGCTACTCCAATTATTTTGCTCGAGCATTCCTCTCCTTCAAATTAAAATTTGTTAGGTTATTGAGTAACCGGGGACATTTGTGATACCCACAGTTTGTCTTCGCGTCAAAAGATGACCTAGGAAATGTGAAAAAATGATAAATTATTTGTTGAAAGAAAAAAAATTATTTGTTGAAGATTTTGCTGAAAAATTGACGAAGCAAAAGTTTTGAGGGATGAATGATAATCCAGCAGTTTTTCTGTCTCCCAGAACTTAGGTGAGCTTCATCACAAAATGTCGCCATTCTGAGGGGCAAGAGATGGAATAACTAAGGATTTTTGAGCTTTATAATGAGTATTGAGCCTAGTTGGTGATAAGCTTGAGGCAAGGGTATACTGCACCATAAAGTGGGTCATCCCATGCTTAAGAGTTTATGACTGTAAGGCTGCTTTAAGTCTGATAAATAATGAAATAAACCCCTTTTAAAAATATGTTTTGAAATGTCTGATAATAGAGCTAAGCTGTGGAGAGTTCTTAGAATTGAGTTGAAAGTGGTGATTATTTGTCCCTGCTGAAGGAATCATTTTGCTGCAGCAGAGCTTGGTTTTGCAGAGTGCTCAGGTAAAGGTTAAAGGTAGTGTTGGACTGTCTGGTTTGATTAAGCTATTCTTTGTCTAATGTTCTGAATTCTTGAAGGAAGGTTGGTTAGTATTGCTCGGGACGCGCAATAGTTAAAGTTTGGGGGTATGATAACTGCCCAAAAGGTAGTTATTTAGGCCTAAATTATATAGGGATTTGTGTGTCCTTTATGCTTATTAGGGTTGGTTTTGGATAGATATTACATGATTTAACCCATTTGGAAGAATGGAAGCATTGGAAATTATTTTGTGCAGATTATGCTGCTGAGCGACTGGAGGGAGCAGATTCTATGCTGCAGCAAAACTGGGAGCAGAAACTGCCACATCACAGCTCGTTAGCCAACTTCATGAACCGACTTCTGTTGAGTTATTTTCGTGATAAAGGATCAAGGAGAGCCTTACACGTGTCCTAGTTGACCTAATTCAAGCCTCCCATCCTTCTATAAAAGGAAGTAGCCGTCAAAGTCAAAGTCATTCCATGTTTTCCCTTGGAAGCCGAATAGTATAGGGAGATTGAAGATCATCAAGAACACCATCTACCGCAAGCTGATTAGGGAGTTTATTTTCTTCATTAACTTGTGGTTATGGACATGCATACTCAGATTGTAATTCGTATTCCTATGCCTATTATGAACTAAGTAGCTTAGGGTGTTGGTTAGGAATAATGTGATTACTGTGCTTCATCTCTAGTAATAAATTGACTATCGCATTTTGGTTAATTGTTGTGCTTATTCTTATTTTATGCCCACCTGGCCAGCCGGTGTGAATAACTCTCTCTAGTTTCAGCGATGATTTAGAGAGTGTGTGGCAATTATCCACACTACGATCATTGTGTATTGGTGAACGCCAGTGACTGAGCTAGGGATAGCCAGTTGCCTAGTGCTTGATCGGTCGCTCTTCATTGGGTTTGAAACATATCCCAAAAGATCCGGTGTTCTGGGAGGAATCCGCTAATAATACTGCGAGAAATGCATGATCAATAATATTGCTAGAGCATATCTTAGAACAATCACTAAAACCTAACCAGCGCCTGTCTTTAATCTATCTATCTATTTGTTTACTCGTTGTTCTGTCATTTATTTTGCTTCAGCATAATTCCGATAAAACCCAATCATTTTATTATTCTTGAAACCATTAAAAAGTTACACAAAAATAGGTAGAGTGGAAACTCATTCAGGGCTCGGATTGATAATATTACTTGCTGCAGACTGTGTATACTTCCACAGGAATTCTAGAGTATTTTATACTATATTTTTACTCACTCTAGGAACCCAACACCCAGCAACATCTCTTTTTCTCTTATAGATCCATCTACACCCAATGGGTTTAACCCCTTCAGGCGGATCTACAAGTTCCCAAACTTGATTGAAGTACATAGACTCCATCTCAAGGTCCATGGCTTTGGCCCACTCGTCCTTATCTATGTCATTCATTGCCTGACAATAAGACAATGGATCTTCTACGCCGTCATCAGGTATGACTACTTGTGTTTCCGTTAAACCCAAGTAGTGGTTAGGTTGTATCACAACCCTCCCACTACGTCGAAGCTCTCCCACTACGTGAGGAGGACTAGATTGACGAGAAGAACTGGATTCTCCAACAACACTTGTTGAAGGACCAGGTTCATCAACAACTCTTGTTGATCCTTCTGTAGCTTCTCCTAATACTAACTTACTTCGTGGTCGATGATCTCGAATGTGGTCTTCCTCCAAGAAAGTTGCATTTGTCGATACAAATACTTTATTATCTTGTGGGTCGTAGAAAAGACCACCTCTCGTTTCTTTCAGGTACCCAACAAATTGGCATATTCTCGTACGTGGTTCCAATTTCTTAGGATTTGTCACTAACACATGTGCAGGACAACCCCCAGATTCGAAACTAACGCAAACTAGGTTTACGCCCCCTCCATAACTCAAAAGGAGTTTCATAAACACTTTTTTAGGGAACACTGTTAAGAATATGTACTGCAGTCTCTACTGCATATCCCCAAAACGAGCTAAATAATTGAGCATAGCTCATCATAGATCGAACCATGTCTAACAAGGTTCTATTTCTCCTTTCTGATACACCATTCTGCTGAGGTGTACCAGGTGCTGAGAGTTGTGATTGGATTCCATGTTCTATCATATAGTCCTGGAATCTTTGATCCAAATACTCTCCACCTCGATCTGATCGAAGCATCTTAATTGTTTTACCTAATATGTTTTCTACCTCAGCCTTAAACTCTTTGAACTTTTCAAGAGCCTCAGACTTATGGCCCATTAGGTACAAGTAACCGTATCGTGAATAATCATCTATGAAAGAGATGAAGTATTCAAAACCACCTCGAGCCTTTACATTCATTGGACCACAAAGATCCGAATGTATTAGTTCAAGTGGTTCTTTGGCCCTATAACCTTTTCCAGTAAAAGGCCTCTTGGTCATTTTACCCTCGAGACACGATTCACAGGGTGGTAAAGATGTATCTTCTATATCAGTTAGAAGTCCATTTTTAACCAAACGATCGATCCGATCGATGTTAATATGACCAAGTCGAAGGTGCCAAAGATACGTGTTGTTACTTAAAGGAGAAACTTTTTGCCTTTTATTTTGCGTTTCGGCCGTTTTAAACATTTCATGACTTAAAATAGCCTTAGCATCAGTTGGTCTTAACACAAACAAATTATTCTCACGCTGAGCAGAACATATATAAATACCATTCCTTGAAATAATTGCTTCATTAAGCTGAAAGGAAATATTGTATTCTTGTTCTAACAAAGCGGAAACAGAAATAAGGTTCCTTTTAATTCGAGGAACCAAAAACAAGTTCTCCAAAATTAAAAACTTATTTCTAAAGAATAATTTCGCAGCTCCCACTGCACGAGCTGAAACGACGTCTCCTGTTCCAACCTTGAGCGTCATTTCACCGTCTGCCAGCTGCTGGAAATCATTTCCCTGAAAAGAAGAGCAAACATGATTAGTGGCTCCCGAATCAAGTATCCAGGCGAACTCATCATGTTCTACGAGACAAGTCTCTAATACAAGTAAATCGAATTTACCTTCTTTTTCTCTTCTCTTCTCAGCAAGGTAGCGGGGACAATTCCGCTTCCAGTGACCATCTGCGTTGCAGTGGAAGCACCTGCCTTTGTCGGCCACGACCTTGGCCTTCCCCTTCCCTTGCACAGCCTGTGTAGGAGCCTTCCCCTTGTCTCCCTTCCTCTTCTGTATTTGCTTCGATGAAGAAGCTTGGGGTAAAGATTTAGTCCCTGAGGATGAACCCTTCGGGAACTTTTTTTTGGAATGAGCCACGTTGGCCTCTCCTTTAACCACATTTTTGCCCTTGCTCTTTTGCAAGGACTCATAGATCTGTAACTCCGAGAGGAGGGTAGTCAGGTTGAACTGAATCTTATTCATGCTCGCGTTCGTCCTGAATGACAGATAGCTCGCAGGGAGCGAGTGAAGGATGAACGCAACCTGACTGCGCTCGCAGACAACCCCGCCATTTGCCTCAGCTATGTTGAACTGGTTAATCATGTCCAGGACGTGTTCCCGAACAGATTGACCTTCCAGCATCTTGGCATTGAAGACGTTCTTCAAGGCGTCGTGGTGGAGCTGGTAGGACGGAAGTCCAAACATCTCCTGCAGGGAATTCATAATCTCCCTGGCAGTTTCCACGTTTTCATAACGCTTGGCCAATACTTCAGACAAGCTGACCAGTATATAGACTTTGACCTTTTCATTGGCCTTAGTCCAGCGTTCGTAGGCGTCTTTTACTGCCTGATCGATAGTGCGAGGGGGAACGGGAGGACATTCCTCCGTTAAGACGAACCTTAAGTCCTCAACCACGAGTATTGTATTAAGATTCGATTTCCATTGTGGAAAGTTTTCGCCGGTAAGTTGTTCATTTTTAAGCAGGGAAATAATAGAGGAAGACATTGCTGAAAAACAAACAAGTGACCGTATTAGTTATCTTTGCCTTAACCCATCACACAAGCAATACAAGCAATTGCATACATCCAATCAATTTTGCAAAAAAACAATCAAAGAACCCTGATAAAACTATGATTGTGTTTCGCAACGATGCTTTAGAGGTTTAGAAGAACAGCCACCGAAGGGTGATCAGTTGTTCCTCCTCTAAAATGAGACTCTTCTCAATCAATTTCTAATACCAGAATAACTCATATTCCATTAGATATTAACCACCGTTGTTCGGTCAAAGATTTGTTAACAAATTAACTCCTCCCCGTAAGTGTAACCCTCCCACTTTCAGATCTCAGAGGCACGGACCAACAGGCTACCATTAGGAAAGACAACTGTTGGTAATTAGCCTAAGCGACCCTATCCTTTTCAGGAGTTCACGGTGTTCCGAATCCTATGATTAGGCCCTCTGAAGGGGTGGTTGCGCCGAGACAACACACAGGCGGATCATAGGAATCTCACGTTGTGACCTAGGGGTGGAGACCGAAGGATACGTTGACACGTGTCCCGTTCCCACTTACTATAGTCACTTTCCCCATTCACCTTGGTATTCACCCATGCAAACACTCTCCGAAGGGAGGCCGCGCTAAAACGACACAAAGCCGAGCATGGATCTCACGGTGTGAACGTCACGGGGACGTAGGAGCAAAACTCAATTTAAATTAAGTTTTGTAAGTTTCCTCCCACTAAAGTAACCTATCGGGTAATTTAGGGTTTGATTAAACCTAGATAAATCCGGCTAAGTCATTTATCTAAGTCTAGTCCTATTATAACTATTATAATAAGACCTAATGTCTAGGTGTATTAAAAAAATTTAATTTACATAGCGACATTATTCTAACATTAACCTGTGATTAATTCAACTCCGGTGTTCCAGATCAGTTCCCAGGTAGGAGGTGTTTCGTATACCGTCAACTTAAATACCTCCAATCCTTAGACAGAACTTCACTGGTAGAGTTCCCTTATAATCTCAGGAATGTTTGTCCTACTTAGTTCATTAAAACTATTTTAAAACTAAGTAAGAATTTCTAATCCTATTAGAAAATGATCTTAGGTCTAATTAATTTTAACTCATTAAAATTAATTCATTTTAAACCTAAGATCCTATGTGAGCATGCATTTCTTGATTATAGATTAACGGTGTCTAATCATAAATTTTAAACTATTTCAAAATTTTAATGATTAGCTCTATAATCATGCATACTATAGTCTTAAAAACAAGTAACAATCATATTCAAGTTAATGAAATTAAAACTATAGAATTTTTCATTGCATGATAATTAATATAACTCTTATATTAACCTATGGATGTATCATGCTCAATGCAACTTGATTTCCATTTTAAATAATAAACAATTTTATTATAGCCAAAAATGGAAAATCAACTTAGCATGCTGCAAACAAATTATTTTTAATATAACTCTTATATTAAAACTATGTAATTGCATGCATCATACTTTTCCATTTTCATGAATTTAATATAACTCAACTATATATTAAATAAATCATGAAAATTCATGCATTATCATCAAATATTATAATCACATTATAACATACATAATGCATGAGCATGCTTTATATCCTAAGGTGGGATTAAAATTTAAATGACATCCACAAAACATTTAAATAGCGAATAAACCGGTTTAATTGGCCCCTAGGATAATTAAAGCAAAAATTACACTAATTAAAGCTTTAAAACTATCCTATTACATAAAGTACAACTCCAAAACTGGTCTAGGATCCACAAACCGACCCGAACCACTTCGAACCAGGCTTGAAAAACTCGAACCGCGCCCAAACCGGATTGAACCGGACCAAATCGGTCCCAGCTAACCCAAAACCCCCGAACTGGACCGGTCAGTTAGGGTTTCATCCCACGTTACCACGATAAAACTGGCGCCGCACGAAATCGTGACAACGTCGAGACGCTGGCGCGATTTCAACCGTCTGGAGCGTGGAATCGCGACAGCGTCGAGACGCATAAGGCTAAGCGTCCCGACGCTGTTGCGTGTGGAGCTGTTTTCTTGGCAGAACAGCGGCTGTTCTTCACAAAATTCGTCGATTTCTTCCTCGATCTTCATCGATTTTCAAGCGAAACCTAGACCCGGACTTTACAGACTCGATTTACAGAATTATTGCCCAAAACACAGGGGCCTTTACATGATCAAATCATAAAATAAAGCTGTAAATCTAAGGCCATATCAAACCAAAACAGTTTATCGCAAACCATACATTCACAATGCAATTAATCCCACCGTACAAAGCCAATCACAAATCTCAAACAACGTTTTAAATTCGATAGGGCTCTGATACCAATTGAAGGGATAAATTACCCTACGTAGCGGAAGACGCCAAAGAATTTTTCGAATAAAAACGTCGATTGGGATACCAATACGACGGCAAAACAAATTTACAGCAGAAAATAAAATGATCATGCTGTAAAACTGATATAATACATGCTTTAAACCAGAAAAAATAAATTAGATCTTATCTAAAAATTAGATCCTATTGATCCTAGAATGAAGAAATACATACCTTTGAAGAAAATCTTGATTGGTTTCACCAAAACTCCTAGGAATTCACCAAAAGACAGCAACAAAGTGATCTTGATTTCGCTGTAAAAAGGGTCACGAACACCACCACCAAAGATCCACCGGTATCCTCTTCAAGGTTGCGCGTTAGGGCTAGTGGGAGCACAATTTCTAAGAGTTCTAAGAGAAAAATATCTATGTATCCTTTTGGGAGAGAATTGCAGAGGGCTTGAGAGAATTCTGTGTGTGATGCTTGGGATCTCAAACTGAATGAAGGGAGTTACCGTAAAAAGCATAACCCCTTTCCTTAAAAACCCTCCCATTCACGCAAGATAGAGGATAAGCAGGAGTCCCACGTAGAAAATAATTTAATTAATTATAAAATAACATTAATTAAACCTTTAATTAAATTAAGTATTAATTTAATTAAATGTTATTTGCATAAACATATTTACACAAAATAACCTCCATTTATCCTATAGTTTTAATATAGCTTAATTAAATCAAATTTAATTAAAATTAAAACCAAAATATTAATTAATTCACCAATTAATTAATATCATAATTAAATATCAAATATTCAATTATAAATTTATATCTCTCAAATTCACTATAGAATTAATACACATCATATGTGCATTAATTATAACCTATAGTTTTAATATGAATCAAATTCATATTTTTTAATTTAATATTCGAACCCCTTCGAATATTTAATTCACCCTTAAAAATTTGCTTCAACGCCCTTATAGAGCTACCGATGGGACCTGATGGACCTACAGATCAAAAGCTCCAACGATATGAGATTAGTTGGCTAAACTCATTAACCAAGTTAATCAATATTCGTTAACTGTGGTTCATTCCACTAAAGAACCACAACTGCACTCTTCTCACTACAGATATATTTCTATGTCCACGGATATCGACCATCAACAGCAAGTTAGCCCTTCACGTGTGTTCGTACCCCAGCTGGGTCAAATTACCGTTTTACCCTTGGGCTACCTCTTGGTCCTTAAGTATCAGTGCTCCTCTATTGAACAACCTGTTTGTGGTCCAACCAGAAAACAGAAATCCCTCTCGTGCCATAAAGAGGGTAGGGCCCATTGTTCAAGACCCGGAGACACCACTTAAGGGAACACACCTCTACTTACCCTAATATCGGGAAGGAGTGAATTCCATCTTGTAAGACTACGTTCCCAGCTCCCCACTCGGTCTTGTCCCCAAAATGGTAGGCTTATTGAGTCGGCGAACAGGCTACTCTCACCCGTACAAATCAAAGGACAATCCCTCATGGACAGGAGTCCATAATCCACTTAGGATTAAGGCCAAGTTGCCTAGGTCATCCTAGTGAAATAAAAACCGAGCTAACTAACGGTGTTACAGTTAGTAGTTAACTATTTCGCGGTCCGGTCTTTGTGCAAACTCATTGCACAGGATACCCCCACTCGCATGTCAACTACATGAACGCGTTGGATCACTACGTTTGTATCAATATACAAAGCGGGCCGTATCCATACTGTCACCAGGATAAGGTACCCAGCCTTATCCCTATACTACAGACCCTTTAGGCTAAAACTTGAACATTGATCCCCGTATGTCCCTACATACTAGTTCAAGCATCATTCTATTAGCCTTGGATGTTTAGTTTATTGGATTAGGGTTATTAAGACAAGATATAATACAAACATTGAATAATACATCACTTTTATTAATGTTCGGTCAAATGTACATTTACTATCTACGAGTTTTAGGGCATAAAACCCAACAATTATTATGACGCTGACATCAATAATATAACGATTATATTAATCTAAGGTGGTGTCATGCTTCATGCAATTTCAATTTCATTTAATTAATATCGATTATATTAATTAATCATCGACAAAATTAAATCACATGAAATTAGACATTAATATAATATAACTCTCATATATATTAATCAAATTAATGTCATTTTCAATGTTATTCCATTTTCATTTAATTAACATAACAATTTATATCAAATCATACATGAAAACAAGCATTAATATTTTATTTCCATTCATAATATAACTATTATATTAATACTCATGAAAATAAATCTAAGCTAGCATGCATTCTACATTAATAAAATATAACATTTTATATTTATCTAATTAATATCCTGCATCATGCTTCACCAATTTCATATATTTAATATAAAAATTATACTAAATAACTCATGAAATTTAAATTCATGCATAATTACTATACATTATAACAATTATAACATAAATATGCACGAAAACATGCTTAACCTATAGTGGGATCAAGCTAAATGACATTCATAAAGCATTAAATAGCTATAAAGACCGATATTTTGGCATCCTAGGGCAAAAAATAATGAAAAATTACATTAATAATTCAAAATCTAGCCCTAAATGGCCTTGTAATTTGTCTGAACCGCCTCGAACCGCTCAAAACCAGCCCAAACCGTGTCAGAATGGCCCAAACCAGACCCATAACTCTCGAACCAGACCAACTGCCCAACAAACCCGTCCGAACCATCATGAACCGGGCCGCTAACCACCTGAACCGAACCAAAACCGTCCACTCAGAAGCTGCACGCGAATTTAAAAAAAAAAACACCCCACGTCCAACTTGAACCTCCGACCTCACAAATGTTAGACACAAGCGCACGCGACCTGCTCCAACGACCTATGTTCGATCTTTGGTGGACGCACAAATTATAACTTTTTAAATGCTTAAGTAACTGTTTTACGCCGCACGTCTCGCTCAACTTTCGTGAATTCAGAAACTATTGTCGGCGTCAAGACGCTAAAGACAAAGCGTCTCGATGCTGGCCCGATTTTTCCAGCGCCTGTTCCTCAGCGTCGCTACTCCGTTGAGTAGGGTCGCGACGCTACGCCTCTGGACAACATACTGTCTTTCGATTCCAGCAACTGTTCTTCTCCAAATCGAACCCCGATTCGAGCACCGATCATCAAATTGATACTAAATCTCTAGACACAGACTTACAAGACTCGATTTACAATAATTTTGCCCCACAAACATGGGCCCTTACATGATCAAATCATACAAAAATATGTAAATCTAATGCCAAAAAAAAAAAACCAAAACACTCTTTAAAGCAAACCATTATGCAAATTGATCCCACCCCACAACCACAACACAAATTCTAAAATCGAAATTAAAATCACGAAATGGCTTTGATACCATTTGAAGGAATTGAATCCTTAAGCGGAAGCAAAATTAATCGAGCGTGATTTAATTTTTATTTTTCCGAATACCGGTACGTGGGGCAAGAAACCATAGAAACTATTTTCTATCCTATTTCCAGATTAAGCATGTTGTAATTTACAATCTAAACAATTTTAGATTAAGAAAACTTACATGATTTGAAGTAGAAATCAACACTATGCTCCAAGATCTCTATCAATCGACACCACCATTACAGATCACCCGCTCTATCTCTTGGATTACTTGAGATTGTGATTGTGGGATCGTCGTGGCCTTGAAAAGGGAAAATTCAGCAAAGGAAAACCTTGTTGTATTTTTTAGAGAGAAAGAGAAGAAGCGAGCGTTCTACAACCTCTATCTTTGCGTGAAAAATGAGAGAGTAAGGATCGATTGGGGAACTCCCTCTCCCCTCGACAATAATTGGGGAGGGAGTTACATTATAATACTTGATCTATACCGTTAGATCTTAATCGAAACGATCTCGACGATTAACTAATTAAATAATAATTAATTAATTAAATCAATATTAATTGAATTAATTATAATACAAACTATTTAATTAATTTTATAATTTAATCATATTCAATATTATCTCTCTCATTTATCCTATAGTTCTAATGTGCATCAAAATGTACATTAATATAAACTATAGTATTAATTTGATTAAATCATATTTAACCAAATTAAATTAAATTAAATTAATTAATTCCCAATTAATTAATGCATGAATTAACCAAATATCACATATTTAATTAAATTCATAATTCTCTCATTAATTAATTTTAATCATATCCAAAATTATTTTTATTATAAAGTTTAATTCAATAATTAAACTTATACTATAATGTATCGCCATACATTATATTAATTGTATCAAAATACAATTAACTTAAATCTCCTTTAATATTCAAGACTATATTATCTCATAACCCATTATGAGCTAGCAAGTGGACCAAATGGACCTACAGATCAGAAGCTCCAACGATACGAGATTAACTGACTAAACTCATTAACTAAGTTAATCAACATTCGTTAACTGTGGGTCATTCCACTAAAGACCCACAGCTGCACTCTTCTCACTGTAGAATATTTATGTGTCTACGGATATCGACCAATGCAGTAAGTCAATCCTTCACGTCTTACCCCTAGGTTACCTCTGGATCCTTAAGTACCACTGATCCCTCTAATGATCAAGTTTTTTAGGGTCCAACCTCTAAACAAGAGTTCGTCTCGGGCCAGGAGAGGACGACGTGCCTTTGTGCAAGCCCCGAAATCAACAGGGGAACACACATCTACTTACCCCAATAGGGGAAGGAGTGAATTCCATCTTTAAATGTTATGTTCCCAGCCCCCATTCGGTCTTGCCCTTGAAATTGAGTCGGCGAACAGGCCACTCTCACCCATACAAATCTAAGGACAATCCCTCCTGAAAAGGAGTTCATAACAGATTCAAGATTGAGATTGAGTTACCTAGGTCATCCTATTGAAATAGAAACCTAAACTAGTTAACGGTGTTACATCTAGTGGTTACTATTTCGCGGTCCGATCTTATGCAAACTCATTGCACAGGATACCCCCACTCGCATGTCTCCTACATGGATGCTTTGGATCATTACATCTGTATCGAATTAAAGTGGGTCGTATCTCATAGTGTCACCAGGATAAGGTACCCAGCCTTATTCTTATACTATAGACCATTTAGGTTGTTACTTGAACACTGATCCCCGTATGTCCCCACATACTAGTCCAAGTCTCATCTAAACAACCTAGGATCTTAGTTTATTGGATTTTGGTCAAATTGTGCAAATTCAGAAACAATAACTCTTTATTGTAAAAATCTCAATAACAACGTATTGATACAAGTAAACAATTTGTCACCATTCACAACCTACGAGTTTTAGGGCATAAAACCCAACAATTCCCACTTGAACTAAAACTCTAGTTTAGTGGGATGTATAATAATCTATCATGACAATGGGTGTATAGATACATGTATAATACATAAAATGTATATATACAATGCACAAATACAATAAACTAGGGCATCTACTATACCAATTACATTTCTCCCACTTGCCCTAGATTACATCTTTGTACGTATCTCGTAGAACTAGACCATCTAGATGACCGTCATACACTTTAGTCGAGAGAGCCTTCATGAATGAATCAGCAATTCTTCAATCCAATTCAATGTGCATGCTTGTCTTATATTAGGTAAGTTCATATTTGGAACACTTTCCAAATCAGCCTCAAACTTTCCAAGTCTTACGGCCTCGATTGTTGCTTGATAACTCTAAAAAAGGGAGTTATTTAGGCCTTATTTCTATAGGGATTTGTGTGTCTTTTTAGCTAAATAGGGTTGCTTTTAGATATATATTATATGTTTTAACCCATTTGGAAGAATGGATGCTTTTGAAGTTATTTTGTGCAGAATATATTGCTGAACGACTTGAGGGAGCAAATTATGTGCTGCAGCAAAGCTGGGAGCAAAACTGCCACGTCACAGCTTGTTAGGCAATTTAATGAACTGAATTCTGTTAAGCTATTCTCGGGATAAAGGAGCAAGGAGAGCCATCCACGTGTCTAGGTCAACCTAATTCAAGCTTCCTATCACTCTATAAAAGGAGGAGCCGTCTCAAGTCAAATTCATTCCTTTCTAGGGAGAAACATTCCACTCTTAGGAAGTTCATTTCAACTTTTGGAAGTCGAATAGAGGAGGAAGATTAGGGATATCAAGAAGACCATCAATTGCGAAGTTGATCAAGGGAATTAGTATTTTCTTGCTTTGTTTTGTAATTATGGATGTGTTTACTCAGATTGTAACGTGTGTTGCTATGCACTTTATGAACTAAGTAACTTTATGCGTTGGTTAAGGAACATGTAATTTTCGTGCTTAATTTCTATGCAATAAATATTGATTTGATGCATCTTGATTATTTGTTGTGTTTATTTACATTTTATGTCCGCTTGGCCAGCCGGTATGAATATCACTTCCTAGTTTTAGGGATGATTTGGGAAGTGTGTGACATTTAATCACACTAGATCATTCTGTATAGGTGAACACCAGTGACTGAGCTAGGGATAGCCAGTTGCCTAGTGCTTGATCGGTAGTGCTTCATTGGAGTTAAAACACATTCTAAAAAACTCCAGAGTTCCTGGAGGAATCTGCTAATAAGACTGCGAGAGTTTTGCATGATCAATAATATTGCTAAAGCATCTTTTAAAACAATTACTAAATCCTGACCAACGCCTGTTTCTAATCTGTCTGCTTATTTGTTTACTTTCTGTTCTGTCATTTCTTTTGCTTCAGCATTTTATAAAAACCAATCATTTTTGAAAACATTAAGAAGCTAAACAAAATAGATAAAGTGAAAACTAATTCAGACCTTGGATTCGATAAATACTTATTACTTGTTGCGGACTGTGTATACTTGCACAGAGTTCTAGAGCCCATTTTTATATCATTTTCTCACTCTAGGAACCCAACAAGTTTTTGGCGTCGTTGCTGGGGACTTGAATAAGTTTTTATCTGATCTATTTTGTGTATGTCTTTTTGGTTTGGTGCTAGAACTTTTTGATTGTTTCTTTTGTTTTTGCAGGTGTGAATTTGGTTAATGAACGATCCGCCTGGGGTAAGGTTCGAGCTTGATCCAGAAATCGAGAGGACATTCAGGAGAAGAAGGAGAGAGCAACGTAGAAACCAAAATCCAATGGCTGATGTGCCGCGTCTCCCGCAGGGTCCAGAAGATCCAGCGAACCCCCAGTAGAATTGTTTGCCCCAGCAAAATCCACTGCTGGAGCAAAATGAGCAGCAAAATAATCAGGCTGAAAATCCTATCTTTGTAGCGAACGATAGGGCCAGAGCTATTCGAGCATATGCTTTTCCAATGTTTGATGAGTTAAATCCATGAATTGCACGTCTTCAAATTGAGGCAGCAAATTTTGAAATGAAACCGGTAATATTTCGGAAGTTGCAAACCGTGGGTCAATTCCATGGTTTGTCATCTGAAGACCCTCATTTGCATCTTAAGTCTTTTCTAGGAGTTAGTGATTCTTTTGTAATTTAAGGAGTGCCTAGGGATGCCCTTAGATTAACTTTGTTCTCGTATTCTCTTAGAAATGGAGCAAAGGCATGGTTAAATTCTTTTGCTCCAGGATCAATTAGGACATGGAATGAGTTAGAAGAAAAATTTCTTAGTAAATATTTCCCACCAAATAGGAATGCTAAATTAAGGAGTGAAATAGTAGGGTTTAGGCAACTTGAGGATGAAACTTTTAGTGAGGCTTGGGAGAGGTTTAAGGAGCTTTTGCGAAAGTGTCCCCACCATGGTTTACCACATTGTATCCAAATGGAAACATTTTACAATGGGTTAAATGGAGCAACCCAAGGTATGGTTGATGCTTCGGCTGAAGGGGCTCTTTTGGCAAAAACTTTTGATGAAGCCCATGAAATTTTAGAAAGAATATCAACTAATAGTTGTCAGTGGTTGGATGTTAGAGGCACAAATGAAAAGGTTAAGAGTGTGTTAGAGGTTGATGGTGTGCCACCATTAGGGTTGATATTGCAATGTTAGCTAATGCTCTTAAAAATGTGACAGTGTTTAGTCATCAACAGCCGCCAGCTGTGGAGTCTGCTGCATTGTTGAACCAAGTTGCAGAGGAAGCATGCCTCTATTGTGGTGAAGATGATAACTACGAGTTTTGTCTCAGCAATCCAGCTTCTGTGTTTTTTTGTAGGTAATCAGAGGAATAACCCTTATTCTAACTTTTATAATCCAGGTTGGCACAACCACCCCAACTTCACGTGGGGAGGACAAGGAAGTAATGTGCAAGCACAACAAAAGGTGAATCAGTCGGGATTTGCTAAAGCGCAGGTATTGCCCCAACAAAATAAGCAGGTTTTGCCCCAGCAAAATTCAGAGAGTTCTCTTGAGGCAATGATGAAAGAATACATGGCTCGTACAGATGCCGCAATTCAAAGTAATCAAGCTTCAATGAGAGCCCTGGAATTGAAAGTGGAACAGCTAGCTAATGAGCTGAAGCAAGGCCTTAAGGGGAACTTCCTTCAGACACTGAACAACCTAAAAGGGAAGGTAAGGAGCAGGTAAAGACAGTAACTCTAAGGAGTGGTAAGCCACTAGAAGAGAGAAAAGAGCCTAGTAAACCCTAGGATATAGAAAAGAATTGTGATAAAAATGTTGTTGTTGAGAAAGAGTTGGAGTCTGGTCAGAGTGCTGGAGGCAGCAGTAAAGATGCTGGAGCATCTGGTTCTGTTCCAGATGTGGAACCACCTTATGTACCACCTCTACCTTTTCCACAAAGACAAAGGCCTAAGAATCAGGATGGTCAATTTAAGAAGTTCTTAGAGATTCTTAAGCAATTGCATATAAATATCCCTTTAGTAGAAGCTATAGAGCAAATGCCTAATTATGCTAAATTTCTTAAGGATATTTTAACTAAAAAAAAGAGGTTAGGTGAGTTTGAAACTGTATCTCTTACTGAGGAATGTAGTGCTATTCTTTAGAATAGGCTACCAACCAAGGCTAAGGATCCAAGATCATTTACTATACCTGTGTCAATAGGTGGAAAAGAGTTAGGGAGAGCACTTTGTGATTTAGGTGCAAGCATTAACCTTATGCCTCTTTCGATCTATCGAAAGCTAGGTATTGGTGAAGCTAGGCCTACCACAGTCACACTCCAACTAGCTGATAGGTCTATCACATATCCAGAGGATAAAATTGAGGATGTCTTAGTGAAAGTAGATAAATTTATATTTCCTGTTGATTTTATCATCTTAGACTATGATGCTGATAAAGATGTCCCAATTATTCTTGGTCGTCCATTTTTGGCTACTGGTAGGGCATTGATAGATGTTCAAAAAGGGGAATTAACAATGAGAGTCTATAATGAGGAAGTAAAATTTAATGTGTTTAAGGTCATGAAGTACCCAGCCGAAATGGAAGATTGCTCTTTCATTAGGATTCTGGAGAACACAATTGTTGAGACAGAATTGCAGGATTCGGCAAACAAACATTTGGAAGATCATAGAGAGGTTAGTATAGAGGATTTAGAAGTTTGTTCTTTAGAAAGAAAAAATGAAAAAGAAGTGTCTAGGTGTGAGGATGTTTTTGAGTCTTTAGATTTGGATCAAAGGAAAGCTCCTCCTATTAAGCCACCTGATTGAGGCCCCCACTTTAGATTTGAAGCCCTTGCCAGATCATCTAAAGTATGTGTATCTTGGGGAAGGTGAGACGTTGCCCATTATTGTTGCATCAGATTTATTGTCGGAGCATGAATAGGCCTTACTAAAATTGCTGCAGCAATATCGCAAAGCAATAGGTTGGACATTGGCGGACATTCAGGGTATTAGCCCATCTTTTTGTATGCACAAAATCACTCTAGAGGAGGGAACCTTTAGGAGTATTGAGCAACAAAGAAGGCTTAACCCTGCAATGAAAGAGGTTGTTAAAAAGGAGGTTGTTAAAAAGGAGGTGATTAAATGGTTGGATGTTGGCATTATATATCCAATTGCAGATAGCAACTGGGTAAGCCCTGTCCAATGTGTTCCTAAGAAAGGAGGTGTCACTGTGGTGAGCAACAAAGACAATGAGTTGATCCCAACTAGGACAGTAACTGGCTAGAGGATTTGCATGGATTACAGGAGGCTTAATAAAGCTACCCGTAAGGACCATTTCCCTCTACCATTTATTGACCAGATGTTAGATAAATTGGCTGGTCAGGCCTACTACTATTTCTTAGATGGTTATTCTGGGTATAACCAGATTACCATTGCTCCTGAGGATCGGGAAAAAACCACTTTCACCTGTCCTTATGGGACGTTTGCTTTTAGGCGAATGCCTTTTGGCCTTTGCAATGCTCCAACAACATTTCAGCTGTGTATGTTAGCATTTTTTTTTTCTGATATGACTGAGTCGACGGTTGAGGTATTTATGGATGATTTTTTTATTTTTTGGAGGGTCTTTTCAGAGTTGTTTGGATAATTTAGGAAAGGTGTTAAAAAGATGTGAGGATACCCATCTAGTTCTTAATTGGGAGAAATGTCACTTCATGGTGAAGGAGGGCATTGTGTTAGGTCATATGATTTCTAAGAACGGTCTAGAAGTTGATCGAGAAAATTGAGGTTATTGAAAGATTAGAACCACCGAGTTCAGTGAAAGGGATTCGGAGTTTTTTAGGTCATGCTGGATTTTATAGAAGGTTAATAAAGAATTTTTCAAAAATCAGTAAACCTCTTTGTAACTTATTGTGTACTGATCATGTTTTTTACTTTAATGCAGATTGTAGGAAGGCTTTTGAAACTTTAAAGGCTGCTTTAATCTCAACACCCATTATTTGTGCACCTAATTGGAGTTTACCATTTGAGGTAATGTGTGATGTGAGTGATGTTGCAGTAGGTGCTATGCTGGGGCAAAAGCAGGACAAGTTTATCCACCCTATTTATTATGCAAGCAGGGTTTTGAATGAGGAACAAGTCAACTATACAACTACTGAAAAGGAGTTGTTAGAAGTTGTGTTTGCTTTTGAGAAATTCCGGTCATATTTGGTTGGATCCAAAGTCACAGTGTTCACGAATCATGCAGCAATAAGGTACTTAATGTCTAAGAAAGATGCAAAGCCTAGACTAATTCGTTGGGTTTTATTATTGCAGGAATTCGACTTGGAGATAAATGATGAGAAGGGATCAGAAAATGTTATTGCAAACCATTTGTCTCGTCTTGATCCAACATCATCTTTATTGAAGCAATCTGTCATTTCAGATTCTTTTCCAGATGAACATCTCTTTGCTGTTGAGGTAAAGGTAGTCAAGGATGACCCTTGGTATGCTGATATTGCTAACTTTTTGGTAATGGGAGTTACTCCTATTGATATGGATTAGAGGCAGATGAAAAAGTTTAAGCATGATGCAAAATTTTTCTATTGGGATGAGCCATTTATGTATAAGCAATGCTCTGATGGTATTATTCGTAGGTGTGTTTCAGGTGATAAAGCAAAGGAAATCCTGGAGCAATGTCACTCTTCGCCGTATGGGGGCCATTTCAGCGGTCAGAGGACAACTATGAAGATTTTGCATTGTGGATTCTTCTGGCTTCCTTATTTAAGGATGCCCATTGGTTCTACAAGCAATGTGATGCTTGCCAAAGGAGAGGAAACTTGGGGCCTAGAGATGAAATGTCTCTCACTTACATTTTAGAAGTGGAGTTATTCGATGTGTGGGATATTGACTTTATGGGTTCGTTTCCCCCTTCTAATGACAATGTTTTTATCTTATTGGCAGTTGATTATGTGTCCAAGTGGGTGGAGGCCATCGCATGCCATCAGAATGACGCCAAGACAGTATCAAGGTTTCTTCAATCGCACATCTTTACGCGGTTTGGGACACCTAGATCTCTAGTGAGTGATGTGAAAGGTTAAAATCCCTTTGGCAGCGGAAACAATCAAGACCTTTCTCGAATTAAATTTCAATTATAGGAAAAACCGGTACGTTGGCAAATCAAAATTCAGAAACAAATTTCTAAATTAAAAATGATTAAGCATGCTAAAATTGATTCAAGATCAAGAACACTTACCGGATTTCGAAGAACACTGCACAATGCTCCAAGGATCTCGTTCTTGATCTCCAAATGGACACCACCACGCAAGAACACCCGCTATTCTCTTGGGATATCTTGAGATTGGTTTGTGGGAACCAAAATTCGGTCTTGGAAGGGAATTTTCAATAAGGTGCTTGCTGTGTTTTTTAGAGAAAAACTAGAGAGAAAATTCTCTCTGTTTTCTTGCGTGAATGAGAGAATGAGAGGTTCATTGGGGAACTCCCTCTCCCCTGTACGATAAGTGGGGAGAGAGTTATTGCCCTATTAGATCTAGACCGTTAGATCTTAATCAAAACGATCTCGGCCATTAACTAATTAAATAATAAATATTCAATTAATTAATTAATTATAATTAATTTAATTAAATCAATATTAATTAAATGAATTATAATATAAAGTTTTTAATTCAATTAGAATCATATTCAATTAAATTAAATTGGCCATTCAATTAATTCTAAATTAATTGATCCCACATTAATTAAAATAAAATATTTAATTAATTTTATAATTGAATCATATTCAATTTAATCTTTCTCATTTAACCTATAGTTCTAATGTGCATCAAAATGTACATCAATATAAACTATAGTTTTAATTTGATTAAATCACATTTAACCAAATTAAAATTAAATTAATTAATTCCCCAATTAATTAATTCATGAATTAATTAAATATCACATATTTAATTAAATTCATAACTCTCTCATTAATTAATTTTGAATCATATCCAAAATTAATTTTATTATAAAGTTTAATTCATTAATTAAACTTATATTATAATGTATCTCCATACATTATATTAATTGTATCAAAATACAATTAACTTATATTCCCTTTAATAATAGAGACTATATTATCTCAGAACTCGTTATGAGCTAGCAGGTGGACCTAATGGACCTACAGATCAGAAACTCCAACGATACGAGATTGATCAGCTAAACTCATTAACCGAGTCAATCAGCATTCATTAACTGTGGGTCACTCCACTAAAGACCCACAGCTGCACTCTTCTCACTGTAGAATATTTCTGTGTCCACGGATATCGACCAATGCAGTAAGTCAATCCTTCACGTGTGTTCGTAACACCAACTGGGTCAAATTACCGTTTCACCCCTAGGTTACCTCTAGATCCTTAAGTACCACTGATCCCTCTAATGAACAAGTTGTTTAGGGTCCAACCTCTAAAGAAGAGTTCTTCTCGGGCCAAGAGAGGACGGTGCGCTTTTGTTCAAGCCCCGGAATCAGCCCTTAAGGGAACTCACATCTACTTGCCCCAATAGGGGAAGGAGTGAATTCCATCTTGTATTGTCATGTCCCCAGCCCCCACTCTGTCTTGTCCCCAAGAAGGTAGGCCTATTGAGTCGGCGTTCTGGCCACTCTCATCCATACTAATCAAAGGACAATCCCTCATGAGAAGGAGTTCATGACATACTCAGGATTAAGATTGAGTTACCTAGGTCATCCTATTGAAACAGTAACCTAACTAGTTAACGGTGTTACATCTAGTGGTTTACTATTTCGTTGTCTGGTCTTATGCAAACTCATTGCATAGGATACCCCCGCTCGCATGTCTCCTACATGGACGTCTTGGATCAATACGTCTGTATCAAATACAAAGAGGGTCGTATCACATAGTGTTACCAGGATAAGGTACCCAACCTTATCCATGTACTATAGACCTTTTAGGTTGTCACTTGAACACTGATCCCCGTATGTCCCCACATACTAGTCCAAGTCTCATGTAAACAACCTTGGATCTTAGTTTATTGGATTTGGGTCATATTGTGCAATTCTAGACTTAATATGACAATAACACTTCATTGCATAAACCTCAATACTACTTTATTGTTACAAGTGTATAATTCGTTAATCATTCACTATCTACGAGTTTTAGGACATAAAACCCAATAAACTCCCACTTGGACTAAAAATCTAGTTTAGTGGGAATGTACAATAATCTATCCCAGTAGTGGGTGTATAAATACATGTATAATAAATAAAACGTATTTACCATGTACAAAATACAATAAACTAGGGCATCATTATACCCATTACATAACGGTATCAACATACCCATTACACTTCTCCCACGTGCCCTAGATTACTTCTTTGTACATAACTCGTAGACCTAGACCATCTAGATAACCCTCATACACTTTAGCCGAGAGAGCCTTCATGAATGAATCATCAATATATCCTTTAGATTCAATGTGCTTGCTTGTCTTACAATAGGCTAGTTCATATTTGGAACACCTTCCAAATTGGGCTTGAACTTCCTAAGTCATACAATCTCTATTTGTGCTTCATAAGCAACTACTTATTGGCCTATATGATCGAGACTGCAGACAACTCGTTCTATTACTCCTCCATTAAGATTGAAGACAGACACTGATGTAGATTTCATCAAATCCTTATCAGTTAAAACATCTGTGTCAGTGTATCCTGTAAGGATCAAATCCTTAGCGCCATACACGAACATATAAAACCTCCTTCTCCTAAGATACTGGAGGATGTACGTAACGACACTCCAGAGATCAAATCCTGGAATTGATTGAAACTCACTGACAACCCTACTGCATAGGGCATATGTCTCATGTCCTCGACTTCTTGAGGTGTCTGAGGACACAGTTCCTTACACAACAGATTTCCATTCCTGAAAAGGTAGTAAACCCTTATTCGAAAACATCTTGTAGACATAAGAAACTTGAGACAAGACTAGCTCAACTTCTCCCAGATTTTCATTTGGAAATGAGCTGCTAGCCTCTTTTGATGTTAGTTAAGATTGTAAGGGACTACTGGACACACACATATCTCCACAATGGTATGATATTGTCCACTTTGGGCATAAGCCCTCATGGCTTTGTTTTTGGATCACCCAAAAGGCCTCATACCAATGGAGATACTTGTCCTCCCTTATATACCCATGATCATCCCCTTATCTAGCCGATGTGGGACTTCAGACGCACTCCCAACAATCCTCCCCTCGATCAAAGTACCACCGAGCCTCCCCTCAAATAGTCATCTATCCGTCCAACTCTCTAGGCTTCACCTCTTTACCGAGAGTTCTTGCTCTTATCTAGGACAACTCCTCTTCTCCGGAGTATACCCGCCCACCCAGAGCTCAACCATGGACCTCCACCATGAGTATTAAGGCTCACAACTTCTTTGTTTGGAACCCGAGGATTCCACCCAACACGGCTACTCCTGGGGCATGGCTCTGATACCACTTGTAAGGGACTACCGGAACTTATACTATAATGTATCTCCATACATTATATTAATTGTATCAAAATACAATTAACTTATATTCCCTTTAATAATCAAGACTATATTATCTCAGAACCCGTTATGAGCTAGCACGTAGACCTAATGGACCTACAGATCAGAAGCTCCAACGATACGAGATTGATCAGCTAAACTCATTAACCAAGTCAATCAACATTCGTTAACTGTGGGTCACTCCACTAAAGACCGACAGCTGCACTCTTCTCACTATAGAATATTTCTGTGTCCACGGATATCGACCAATGCAGTAAGTCAATCCTTCACGTGTGTTCGTAACACCAGCTGGGTCAAATTACCGTTTTACCCCTGGGTTACCTCTGGATCCTTAAGTACCACTGATCCCTCTAATGAACAAGTTGTTTAGGGTCCAACCTCTAGAGGACGGCGCGCCTTTGTTCAAGCCCCGGAATCAGCCCTTAAGGGAACACACATCTACTTGCCCCAATAGGGAAAGTAGTGAATTCCATCTTGTATTGTCATGTCCCCAGCCCCCCACTCGGTCTTGTCCCAAAGAAGGTAGGCCTATTGAGTCAGCGTTCTAGCCACTCTCACCCGTACTAATCAAAGGACAATCCCTCATGAGAAGGAGTTCATGACATACTCAGGATTAAGATTGAGTTACCTAGGTCATCCTATTGAAACAGTAACCTAACTAGTTAACGGTGTTACATCTAGTTGTTTACTATTTCGTGGTCCGGTCTAATGCAAACTCATTGCATAGGATACCCCCGCTCGCATGTCTCCTACATGGACGCCTTGGATCAATACGTCTGTATCGAATACAAAGCGGGTCGTATCACATAGTGTTACCAGGATAAGGTACCTAGCCTTATCCATGTACTATAGACCTTTTAGGTTGTCACTTGAACACTAATCCCCATATGTCCCCACATACTAGTCCAAGTCTCATGTAAACAACCTTGGATCTTAGTTTATTGGATTTGGGTCATATTGTGCAATTCTAGACTTAATATGACAATAACACTTTATTGCATAAACCTCAATAACACTTTATTGTTACAAGTGTATAATTTGTTAATCATTCACTATCTACGAGTTTTAGGTCATAAAACCCAACATGATGAGGGTACCCATTTTGTTACCCCTTATCACCCACAAGCAAATTGTCAAGCTGAAATTAGTAATAGGGAAATTAAATCTATTCTAGAAAAAGTAGTCCATCTATCTAGGAAGGATTGGTCTTTTAGGTTGGATGAGACTATTTGGGCTTATAGGACAGCCTATAAGACTTCTCTAGGTATGTCTCCCTATAGGATAGTATATGGAAAAACATGTCATTTACCATTAGAGCTTGAGCATAAAACGTTTTGGGCTTTGAAAAAAAATTAAATTTTTATTTGAGTCATGTAGGGGGAATAAGAATGCTGCAGCTTAATGAATTAGAGGAATTTTGCCAATTTTCTTACGACAATTCGAAAATGTACAAAGAAAAGACTAAGTTGTGGCATGACAAGAAAATTAAGTCTAAAGAGTTTGTCAAAGGTCAAAGAGTTTTGCTTTATAATTCTAGATTAAAATTGTTTCCTGGGAAACTAAAATCTAAATGGTCAGGGCCATTTGTTGTGACTAAATTTTTCCCCCATGGAGCAATTACTTTGTAGGATGAAAAAGATGGGAGAATGTTCAAAGTTAATGGACAACGTGTGAAACATTATTGGGAAGAGGAGTTCCAGACGAAATATCCTTCCCTAAAATTGGTTGATGAATGAAAGAGCGAGATTTTTGCGAGACATTTCGCAGAGCAATATTTTGAGCTCCCAGTGTTTGTTTTGATTTTATTTCTCGCTGATTTGGTTTAGTTTGAATTATTTTAATTAGATTTTGTTTGAATTTAATTGTTTTAAATCAGATACGGTAAGTTTTAATTTTCTTTGATTTTCTTTTATTAGATTCTATTTTCGGTTTATTTTTATTTAGCTGAGTCAATTTTTAATTAATCTCGTTAGTTTAGATTAGATTGTATTTGTGTTATTTAAATTTGTGATTAGATTAGGGTTTAATAAATATTTTTCCTGATTTATTCGGCTGAAGATAAAGGTAAGATTAGATTTGATTTAAACGGTTGTTTAAATTTTCTGGTTTGATTTGATTTCTATTTAAATTTAAAATCTTCCATGTACAAGATCTTTCTAGAAGATAATCTTTGGGATGATAAGTTTGTTTTTGCAATCTTTTGGCAGAATCAAATATTTCAACCGAAGGTGAAGGGATTGGTTGAGGATTAATTGATTTTACCGTTTGAGAATTTAATTTTTCAGTGGGAAGGTGAATCGCGTGCCAACGTCTGTGTCTTCCACGTGTTCAGCATGAAGAATCTGACGGCCAGCACAACACTTACGTGTCACGAGATTCAAATTTTTTCGTTCCTTTAAATCTGTTTACATGCAAATAACGGTAATATCATTTAATTAGGAGCAAATATTTTCGGTTAAGATTTTATTTTGCTGGAGCCCTATATTAACAATCATCGGTATGTTTTTCTTCACTTCATCTTTTTGCTTTCATCTTTTTCCATTTCTATTTTCCCTTTTCGCCTCTGTTTTCTTTAAATCCTTTGAGTCTCTAATGGTGAAAAAGATAGCAAGAAAAGATCGAGACAGTGAGGAAGAGGAGGTGCCTGTTACCCTCGAAGCACCGAAAGCTAAGGCAAAGAGAAAGAAAACACCAGAGGAAAAAGAAGCTAAGAGGAGAAGAAGACAACAGACGACTAAGGATCAAGAAATAGTGCAGAAGGTAGTAGAGGATGTTGCTGCCAAGGCAGTTCAGGAAGGAAATTCGAGGGAACTAGAAGTACAGAACGCAGAACATACCGACCCAATAGTTGTAGATACGGAGGAGGTTCAAGAAGAGCACAAAGAGGAAGTTCAAGAAAAACAGACTGAGGATGCATGCACAAGAGGGACAGAAAGAGAATGTGCAGGAAAAAGGCAATGAGCAGGTGGAACAAAAGCAGGAGGCTCGAGTGGAGGTTATCATGCCGGAAGTGCCACGACGTCACCTCTGGAAGCAAAAAGTCGGTCGTGTGAAGGTAGTCCGAACTGATACTCCTTCACCACCAACAAGTGATTCTGAGAAAGATAATGCAGAGAGAGAAGAACAGGAGAAAAAGGAGGCCGAAGAAAAAGCATGAGAGGAATCTGAGTAAAAGGCTGAAGAAGAAAGTTTGCTCAAGCAATGGGTAGACAAGGGCAAAGGTATTGTTGAGACATCACTGGAACCTGAAGATAGCGAAGCAGAGGAGCCACGATTATCGTACAATCACTTCGTCAACAATCTTGCCAGAGCAAAGTATGTTGAGTTGCTGAAGAGAGACTTCCTGTTTGAGAGAGGATTTAGTGGTGATCTTCCACATTTTCTGCTGGTCCGCATTACAAACCATGGTTGAGAGTTATTCTGTTCCAAGCCAGAATCTGTGAACGCGCAGGTAGTGCACGAGTTTTATGCAAACATTGACGAGGAAGAGGGTTTCCAAGTTATCGTTCGAGGTGTAGAAGTTGACTGGAGTCCTGGTGCCATTAACTCCCTGTACAACCTTCAGGATTTCCCCCACGCAGGATACAATGAGATGGTTGTGGAACCATCTAATGAGCAATTAAGCCATGTTGTGCGGGAAGTTGGTGTTGAAGGGGCGCAGTGGAGACTTTCGAAAATAGAGAAAAGGACATTTCAGTCAGCCTATCTTAAGAAGGAAGCAAATACATGGATGAGATTCATCAAACAAAGGTTGTTTCCAACAACTCATGACTCAACGGTTTCTAGGGAACGTGTTCTTCTGGCTTTTGCGATTTTAAGGTCTCTCAGTATTGATTTGGGCAAGATTATTGCGAGTGAGATATCTGGATGCTGACGGAAGAAAGTTGGGAAGTTTTTTTTCCCGAATACAATTATAATGCTTTGCAAAAGAGCAGGGATTCTGGAGAATGAAGAAGATGTCATATTATTTGACAAAGGAATCATTGATATGCCTAACTTGGCACGGCTTCAGCGTACGCAAGAGGCATGCCAGGGTGGGCTTGTTTATGGCATTCACAAGATTTTAGAACAACTTGCACTGTCGTCCAGCAGGCAAGAGTTTGCCGAGAGGCAATCTCAAACTTTCTGGAGCTATGTTAAACGTCGTGATGCCAATCTGAAGAAGGCGCTTTAGGAAACTTTTTCCAAACCATATCCAGCCCTTCCATTGTTCCCTGATGATTTGTTGAACCCCTGGATTCCGCCCCCACTAATGGAAAGAGAAGAAGAGGATGATGAAAATGAGTAGGGTCAGGAGGACTGACGGATGAAGTGGCCCTGAGCGAGCATGATTTTTGTTCTGAACTTTTTGTTTGCTCGCTTATTTTCTAACCTCATTTTCTTTGAATGTTTTTTTTTTTTCTGTTTCTATGTTATTGTTTTTCTAGGCCATCAAATCTTTTGCTTTGTAAATCTTTTTCGCTTTATTAATGAAATTTCGAAGTTGTTTCTGTTCTATGGCACTGAGTACTTCTAACTTAACTAATTTTCTTCTGAATTTTTAAAGCTTGGACTAGTTAAGCTTAATAAGGTATTCTGATCTCCAGAAACCTTTTGCTTGAGCATTTCTTCTAGCCTGGTCGATTGCTGCGGCAAGAAGATTCTGAGGTAGTGTTGATTTATTTGAACCACTGTAATCTTAGTTCTAGTCGCACGCTTAATTTAAAATTCAGATAGAAAAATTTAAGTTTGGGGGTCTATTTCACAAAATTAATGATTCATTGGGGACAATGAATAATTTAAGTTTGGGGGACTTTTTGCTACTCCAATTGTTTTGCTCAAGCATTCCTCTCCTTCATTAAATAATTTGCTAGGTTATTGAGTTACCAGGGACATTTGTGACACCCACAGTTTGTCTTTGCGTCAAAAGATGACCTAGGAAATATGAAAAATGAAAAAAATATTTGCTGAAAAAATCGATTGTTGAATAGGACTGCTTTTAGATATATATTATATGTTTTAACCCATTTGGAAGAATGGATGCTTTGGAAGTTATTTTGTGCAGAATATATTATTAAGCGACTTGAGGGAGCAAATTTTGTATTGCCGCAAAGCTGGGAGCAAAACTGCCACGTCACAGTTCGTTACCCAATTTAATTCTGTTAAGCTACTCTCGGGATAAAGGAGCAAGGAGAGCCATTCACGTGTCTAGGTCAACCTAATTCAAGTTTCTTATCACTCTATAAAAGGAGGTGTCGTCTCAAGTCAAATTCATTCCTTTCTTGGGAGGAACATTCCACTCATAGGAAGTTCATTTCCACTTTTGGAAGCCGAATAGAGGAGGAAGATTAGGGATATCAAGAAGACCATCAATTACGAAGTTGATCAAGCACTACTACAAAAACAACCTTTAATGACGGACAGAAAAAAGGGGCGGGACCTTTAATGACGGACGAAAAACGAGTGCCACTTTTAATGTCGGACGCACGTTTTTCCGGAAAAATGGACTTTTAATGACGGGCATTGCCCGTCATTAAAAATACCCTTTAATGGCGGGCTATGCCCGCCGTTAAAAGCCCCTTTTATTTTTTTTTAATTTTTGAAAAAGGTAAAAGGTAACCTGCCTTTTCTCTCTCCTCGAAGGCACATCAAACCCTAGCTCCCTTCTTTTGCTTTCAGCCGCCGCAGCTCCCTTCTTCATCGTTCTTCTTCAACGACCGTCGGCCGCTGCAGATTTCGTCCTCTGTTTGCCGCAGATTCCTATCTTCTTCAACCTTCGGCCGTCGAACAAACCTCAGCGGTTTCGACTCTTCCCTTCTTCTTGAAAATTCGTTCGTCGGAGCTCTCCTTCCCCTTGTCTTCAACCCACGACGGCGAACAAACCTCAGCGACGGCGACTGGATGTGTGGGTTTTGACCGAAGGCGGCGACTGGACCAAAAGCATCTGACTCGCTGCGTTTCGAACGAAGGCGTCTGGACGACAACTGGCAGCGTGGGTTTCAACCGAAGGCGGTGACTGGACCAAAAGCATCTGACTCGCTGCGTTTCGACCGAAGGTGCCTGGACGACAACTGGCAGCGTGGATTTCACCTTCTTTATCAAGTAAAATCTCCTCCTCTTTCTCTGTTATGGAATTAGAATGAGCCTTTAGATATGAATGGAGTAGGATGGAAGAAGATGGCATTTTATGGTTAGAGTTTGTGAATGAATTCATTAAACTAAAATTCTTGGAAGCTTCGTAGTTTGATTTGCAAAAGGTCAATAGTGAAATTGACTTGATTTTGTTTCATATTTGTGTTTCAATTGAATTATTTAGGTTAAGGGTATTTTGCTTGAAGTTTAGGGGTGGGTTTCACTATGTTTGCCTATTAAATTATAAAGTTTCTCGACGATGTGGAAATTATATGGATTGACTTTTGCTCACACGGATTCTTGTTTGGTTGTGGTTGGAATTTACTAGGAAGGAAAGGAGGAGATTTTACTTGATAATGTTGGAAATGGAGAGAGAGAGAAAGAACTCAAACAAAATATATTGGTATGTTTGTTTCTGTGGTTGGTTTCTTGTTGAGTTCCACATTGATTATTGCCATTCTTTCCCATGTCCATAGTCATCGAGTGGAACACAAGCAAGTTGGTTTGTCTCTTTGTTTTTTTTGAGTTTTTTTACTTTATCAAATTTGACCCAACTCAATGTCGGGAAAATAAATTTATAACGTTTGAAATCAAACAACCTGAAATTTTAAAATTAAAAAAAAAAGTACAAAAGTATTACTTTTAAGCTAAGAATTAATAGTTTGAGACATGGTTTTCTTAATTAAAAAAATTGAGACATGGATGTTGTTACATAATTTCGTAAATTCATATTTGTCTCTTATTAGGATGAGTTTGATATGCCTACTAATTTAAATATTTTTCATAACATTCTTTTTATTAAAGTAATTTTAATTTTCATACCTTAGAGAGAATAGAAGAAATTTTAAACTTGAGAGCAATTACATTCATTAGGTATTTTCGTTGGATAAAATTTTTTAATATGAAGAATTTTCTAAAGTATTTCTTTAGCAATCACCTTAATCTTATTATTTTTAAAATGATTTTAAATTTGGTTGTTTTAGTTTATGTTTTTAGTTGAGTTTAGGTTAAAGTTGAGAAATACTTGAATTAAGTTTTGAAATGGTTGGTGTTAGTTTATAAGTATAGTTGAGTTGTGGGTTGAGAAATACTTAGTTATGTTTGGAAATTGTCTGTTTGTGTTGTTTTATAAGTTTAGTTGAGTTTGTTAGGGGGGTGGGGGTTGGGAAAGGTACTTCTGAGTTTATGTGTTTTTGGTTTGATTTATTTGGAAGAATTTGATATAAATACTTAAGTCTTGTTTTGAAATGGTTTGTTTGAGTTTGTTTTTGTTGGAAGTTGATGGATACTTAAGTTCTCTTGAAATTATTTGTTATAGTTGGTTATTTTGCTTGAGTTTAGTGGGAGAGGGGTTGAGGAATGCTTTAAGTATGATTTTAAATTTGGTTGTTTAGTTTATGTTTTTAGTTGAGTTTATGTGGAAGTTGAGAAATACTTGAATTAAGTTTTGAAATGGTTGGTGTTAATTTATAAGTATAGTTGAGTTGCAGGTTGAGAAACACTTAGTTATGTTTTTAAATTGTTTGTTTGTGTTGTTTTATAAGTTTAGTTGAGTTTGTTAGGGGGAGGGGGGTGTACTTGTGAGTTTATGTTTTTGGTTTGATTTATTGGGAAGAAATACTTAAGTCTTGTTTTGAAATGGTTTGTTTGAGTTTGTTTTCGTGGGAAGTTGATGGATACTTAAGTTATCTTGATATTATGAGTTATAGTTGGTTATTTTGCTTGAGTATAGTGGGAGAGGGGTTGAGGAATGCTTTAAGTATGATTTTATATTTGGTTGTTTAGTTTATGTTTTTAGTTGAGTTTAGGTGGAAGTTGAAAAATACTTGAATTAAGTTTTAAAATTGTTGGTGTTAGTTTATAAGTATGGTTGAGTTGTTTTTTTGTTGTACAACCACACAAATTGTCATACGCAGGAAAGTCATTAATAGTCCATAATAAAATAGCTCTAAGTGTGAAACATTGTTCTTCATTTACATCATAACATTCAACTCCATCATTCCAAAGTTTTTTCAAGTCATTAACTAATGGAGCCAAATAAATATCTATGTCATTTCCTTGCTGTTTAGGGCCAAATATTAATGCGGTTAACATAAAATATTTTCGTTTCATGCACAACCAAGGGGGTAGGTTGTATGTCACCAACATAACTGGCCAACAACTGTATCGACTACTAAAATCACCATGCAGATTTACTCCATCTGTTGAAAGAGAAAGACGAAGATTTCTAGGTTCTGATCCAAATTCTGGCCACTGATCATCTACTTGTTTCCACGATAATGTGTCTCCAGGGTGTTGTAAGTATCCATCATTTTTTCGTTTTTTGGCATGCCAAGTCAACAAACTCGATGTTTCTTTACTTCGAAACATTCGTTGAAATCTTGGTATAGGAGAGAAGTACCACATCACTTTCGCAGGAATATTTTTCATCACTTCTTTTGAATTTTTACAAACTTTCCATCTTGATGTTCCACAAATCGGGCATACTTCTACATCGGAGAGGTCTTTTCTAAACAAACAACAATCGTTGCTACATGCATGAATCTTTTCTACAGACATTCCAAGAGTACACAAAACCTTCTTTGCTTGATATGTAGAAGTCGAAATTTCATTTGGACTTGGTAAAAAATCTTTGACTAATGTCAAAAATTCAGTAAAACTTACATCGCTCCATCCAAACTTTGCTTTCAAATTATATAACTTTACCAATGCAGATATTTTGGAAAAGTTCTTACAATTTGAGTACAATGGTTTCTTGGCATCATCCAGTACTTCCTCAAAAACGTGGGATTCATTGTTAATGTAATCATGTGCAACGTTAAACATTCCTATTACGTCATCAAGATCTTCATCTTCATCCTCTCCTTTTCCACTAGAAGAGACTTTTGTATTATTTCTCTTAACCGGTAGTGATTCACCATGCCAAATCCATGTTTTATAGCTCTCATCAATACCATAAATGAATAAGTGATCTCTTACTGTATTTTCATCTTGAGACTTTGCATTCACACACTGCAAACATGGACAACAAATGACAATTGACCTACTTGACTGTTGTAGTGCATTTTCAATGAACATCTCAACCCCTAGACCACATTCTAGTGACATTCGATTCTTTGTCATCCACGACTTATCCATTACTATAAAATTGTTTGCTTGAAATTTCAATCTACAAAGAAAAATAATTATTCCATAAAAATTTGTGCTTTTTAGATCCTTAAGGAAAAGTTAGAACAATTAAATACTCAATTGTTCATTCAATTTCCCTCAAATTCATGACGTTGAGACAAAACTCAACATCGTGAAATTTTGACATGTAAATTCATGTTCAACCACATAATTTCTCAATTTCCACCTAAACTCAACTAAAAACATAAACTAAAACAACCAAATTTCAAAATCATACTTAAAGCATTCCTCAACCCCTCTCCCACTAAACTCAAACAAAATAACGAACTATAACAAATAATTTCAAGAGAACTTAAGTATCCATCAACTTCCCACAAAAAAAAAACAAACTCAAACAAACCATTTCAAAACAAGACTTAAGTATTTCTTCCCAATAAATCAAACCAAAAACATAAACTCACAAGTACACCCCCCCCCTAACAAACTCAACTAAACTTATAAAACAACACAAACCAACAACTTAAAAACATAACTAAGAATTGGAAATCGCTCCTTAACCATTAGGTGGAGAGGAAATTCTTGCAAAAACAAGTAGACTTCAATGTTCATTTGGTAAGAAAGTCAGTAACGAAAAGAATAATAGAGATCTTTCAAACGTTTATTGGAAGAAGAAGTCTATTTTCTTTGAGTTAGAGTATTAGAAATATTTTCTCGTGCGACATTGTTTAGATGTTATGCACATTGAAAAGAATGTTCGTTCAGATGTAGCCACATATTGTGGTTATGTGGTTATCGGTATTCGCTATCATACAAAGAAGCGTGATAATATTAGGAATGTACAAAATAGTGGTGTTATGTTAATTGCGAGTACTGTGCAAGTTTCTAGTGCAAAAGACAAAAATCTCATTATGTCAAACATGACCTTTTACAGTGTCATACAAGAAATATGGGAACTTGATTATCATGATTTAACCGTTGTTTTATTCAAATGTGATTGGGTTGAGAACAATAATGGTCTTAAAATAGATGACCTTGGGTTTACAACTGTGGACCTCAATCGTATTGGACATAAATCAGACTCGTTTATATTTGCCTCTCAAGCTAGACTAGTGTTCCACGTACGAGATCCTCTTAATCCTCGTTGGTCAGTTGTATTAACACCTTCACAAAGAATAATAGAAGAAGATTTCTATGAAGACGAAATAGTAGATATTATCCAAGATTGTGGGTATGGTATGGTCGATAAAATGTCTAATATTGATGTATTTCATGAAAGCGACGAAATTTCATCTACATATGTGAGAAATGATTGTGATGGCACATGGATTGATAACTAATGTATTGAATGTGGTATGTCATTTGGTTGTTTATTTACGCAATTTTATTGTGTTAAATATCATATAAATTAAATATATCTTATGTTGTATACTTTTTGTTTTTCTTGCATATTGTTAATATGAGTTGTTCAAGCAGTAACAGTGATGGTGAAGGCCACGTTACTATTCATATGGAGGGCAGACCGCAAGCTGGACGAGGTTTCACTACTATGCGTGAGTTGGCAGGCGTACGAAATTCTGGACAACGCTTGGTTGTTGAATACAACAGTCAAGGTCAGGCTGTGGGTAAAAATGCAAACAAAATGCAAAGTTTCACGAAGTTTGTGTCAGACAACAAATTCCATTGATTTATGAAAATTGGAACAAAATTTCAAAAGAGTTGAAAGAAAAAATATTTGATTGTGTAGAGGTAAGAGTTTTTTGTTTATTATGACATTAGGTTTATGTATTTTATTCAATTTCTAACTATGTTGTGTATTTTATTTCATGCAGATGTCATTCGTCGTGGACCTTAGGTCCAAACATGCTATCATTCAATCAGCATCGTCGAAGTTTCGAAGTTTCTGGTACTATTTGACTCAGAAGTATATACTTTCCATTCATGAATGCACCAGAACTGTTGCAGAGACCTCCTGAGAGATATTCACATATTGATCAAGATCAGTGGATTCAATTTGTTAATTCGAGATTATTTAAGGAGTGGAAGGTAAATATATTATACTAATTACTTTTAAATTTAGTACAATTATTTTAGTTATTTCATTTAATCATCTTTTGTTGTGTACGCACTTAGTGATATTAAAAAAGAAAGAAGGGAGGGATGTGCAATTTGCTTACCGCAAGTGTACGGGTCAAGTAATAATATAGTGTTTTCGTGTAAAACGAGTGTCGTCCTCTGGATTGGTTTTCTAGCAAATTAAGTATCGCGAGTACTTTTATCCAATTTTATTTAGGGAGCAAAACTCAATGATAAAGATAAATCTAAAGACAAAAAGCATAAAAATAAAAGTGGAGACTCAAATGGAAAGACTCTTAGGGAATTGATTTCATTGATTAAGATTGCGGATTAATTAATGGGATGAATTTAGCATGCAATTATTCTATCAAGTCTAGGAACCTTTTATCACAACTATCTCTCCCGAGCATAATTGATTCTCATGCATGCAACCAACTTGATATCCCTATCTAAGTTCATTAACATGCAAGGCTTTGAGTTTAGTTCTTCAAGCAACTTCTAAAGTTATTCCAAATCCCGTCACAAACTTAGAATTTCTACTTTAATCATGCAATTAAATAAAGTAAGTCTTAGGCCAAATCCCCTCTCCCAAGCAAGATTCAACACTCAAATCATTCAACTAGTGATCAAGTAATTGAAAGCATTTAACCATAATTGCATAGGTAAAATAAATGCATATTCATACCACAAATCAATCCAACAAACTAAAACAACTACATCAATCCCTAAGACAAACAACTAGCAACTCATAGTCTTTAAACTACAAACACTAATTGAAAGAAAAGCCATAAAAACTACAAAAGGTAAGGGAAAGAGAAAGGAAAACTCGAATCCGTCGAAACCGGCATGTCCCCGTCACGATCTCCACGTCTTCTCGCTTGATTCCCGCTCCTTGGCCTTGCTTTAGCTCCCACCAAAGGTCTCTAGTCGAAATTAGGGCTAAAATCTAACCAATTGGGCTCCCCTTGGCCGTAGCATGAAAAGAAGATTATATAGAAAATCTGTCGATAGCGTCGAGACGCTACAGACAGCGTCGCGACGCTGTCGCGATCCGCAATTTCGATAATTTGTCGATAGCGTCGCGACGCTATGATTTTTTTTTTTTTTTTTTAGATTGAAAACTCCATTTGACTCCAATTGCTGAATTAAGCTTCAAACACATACTTCCTACAAATAAAACATAAAAATGCATAAATTTGGGCAAATAATTGCAAAAGACTAGCTTAATTAATCAGAGAAAAATAGCTAGCTATGCTCGCTATTAGGGAGAAAGTTAAATACAATCATCATATATCTCGTAAGGGATATGCTAACCTGGCCAAAGGACTAGTAAGTAATGTTGTTTAGGTTACATTATGTATGAAGGCAATATGTTTATGCTAATTAATAATGCATATGTTAAAATAGGAATTGTCAGATGATCCTAGCAATCGAGCCATGATAACTGCCCAAAAGGTAGTTATTTAGGCCTCATTTATATAGGGATTTGTGTGTCTTTTGTGCTTAATAGGGTTGGTTCTAGATAAATATTACATGTTTTAACCCATTTGAAAGAGTGGAAGCTTTGGAAATCATTTTGTGCAGAATCTGTTGCTGGGCGACTTGATGGAGCAAATTCTGTGCTGCAGCAAAACTGGGAACAAAACTGCCACATCACAGCTCGTTAGCCAACTTCATGAACCGACTTCTGTTAAGTTATTTTCGGGATAAAGGAGCAAGGAGAGCCTTACACGTGTCCAAGTTGACCTAATTCAAGCCTCCTATCCTTCTATAAAAGGAAGTAGCCGTCCAAGTCAAAGGCATTCCAACTTTCCTTGGAAGCCGAGTAGTATAGAGAGATTAGAGAGTACTAAGAACACCATTCTTCACAAGCTGGTTGAGGAGATTATTATTTCCTTTATTGTCTTGTGATTATGGACATGTCTACTCAGATTGTAATTTGTGTTTCCATGCCTATTATGAACTAAGTAGCTTAGGTGTTGGTTAGGAATAATGTGATTGTTGTGCTTCATCTTTAGTAATATATTGACTACCGCATTTTGGTTAATTGTTGTGCTTATTTCCATTTTATGCTCGCCTGGCCAACCGGTGTGAATACATCTCTCTAGTTTCAGGGATGATTTAGAGAGTGTGTGGCAATTATCCACACTACGATCATTGTGTATTGGTGAACGCCAGTGACTGAGCTAGGGATAGCCAGTTGCCTAGTGCTTGATTGGTCACACTTCATTGGGATTGAAAAACATTCCAAAAGATCCGGAGTTCCGGGAGGAATCCGCTAATAATACTGCGAGAAATGCATGATCAATAATATTGCTAGAGCATCTCTTAGAACAATCACTAAATCCTAACCAGCGCCTATCTTTAATCTATATGCCTATTTGTTTACTTGTTCTGTCATTTACTTTGCTTCAGCATAATTCTTATAAAACCAAATCATTTTTATTACCATCTTTGAAACCATTAGAAAGTTACACAAAATAGATAAATTGGAAGCTAATTCAGGACTCGAATTGATAATATTACTTTCTGCATACTGTGTATACTTGCACAGGAATTCTAGAGTCTTTTTATACCATATTTTTATTCACTCTAGGAACCCAACAAGTTTTTGGCTCCGTTGTAGGGGAACTGAATAAGTTTTTATCTGATCTATTTTGTGTATGTGTTTTAGTGGTTTGGTGCTAGAACTTTTTGATTTGTTCTTTTGTTTTTGCAGGTGTGAGTTTGGTGCATGAGCGATCCGCTTGGGGTAAGGTTCGAGCTTGATCTAGAAATTGAGAGGACATTCAGGATCAGAAGAAGAGAGCTGCGCAGGAACCAGAACCAGATGGAGAACGTGTCGCGCCTTCCGGAGGGTCCTGAAGGTCCAGCAGACCCCCAGAATCGTTTGCTGCAGCAAAACCCGCTGTTTGAACAAAATGAGCAACAAAATAATCAGGCTGAGAATCCTATCTTGATAGCGAACGATAGGACCAGAGCCATTCGAGCGTATGTTGTCCCAATGTTTAATGAGTTGAATCCAGGGATTGCACGTCCCCAAATCCAAGCGACAAATTTTGAAATGAAACCGGTAATGTTTCAGATGTTGCAAATCGTGGGGCAATTCCATGGTTTGTCATTTGAAGACCCTCATTTACATCTTAAGTCTTTTCTAGGAGTTAGCGATTCTTTTGTAATTCAAGGAGTGCCTAGAGATGCTCTTAGATTAACTTTGTTCCCGTATTCTCTTAGAGATGGAGCGAAGGCATGGTTAAAATCTTTTGTTCTAGGGTCAATTAGGACATGGGATGAGTTAGCCGAAAAATTTTTATGTAAATATTTCCCACCTAATAGGAATGCTAAATTTAGAAAGAATATCTATTAATAGTTGTCAGTGGTCGGATGTTTGAGGCACAAATAAAAAGGTTAAGAGTGTATTAGAGGTTGATGGTATGTCTACCATTAGGGCTGATCTTGCTATGATTGCTAATGCTCTTAAGAATGTGATAGTGATTAGTCATCAGCAGCCACCAGTTATGGAGCCTACTGTAGTGGTGAACCAAGTGGTAGAGGAAGCATGTGTCTATTGTGGTGAAAATCACAACTATGAGTTTTTCCCCAGCAATCCAGCTACTGTGTTTTTCTTAGGTAATAAGAGGAATAACCCTTACTCTAACTTCTATAATCCAGGTTGTCGCAACCACCCCAACTTCTCATGGGGAGGACAAGGAAGCAGTGCGCAAGCGCAACAAAAGATGAACCAGCCGGGATTTGCTAAAGCGCAGGTATTGCCCCAGCAAAATAAGCAGGCTTTGCCCCAGCAAAATTCGGGAAGTTCTCTTGAGGCGATGATGAAAGAATTTATGGCTCGTACAGATGCCGCAATTCAAAGTAATCAAGCTTCGATGAGGGCCCTGGAATTGCAAGTGGGTCAGGTAGCTAATGAGCTGAAAGCAAGGCCTCAAGGGAAACTTCCCTCGGATACTGAACACCCTCGAAGGGAAGGTAAGGAGCAGGTAAAAGCGGTAACTCTTAGAAGTGGTAAGCCATTAGAAGAGCCTAGTAAAACCCAGGTTATAGATAAAAATGGTGATAAAAATAATGTTGTTGTTGAGAAAGAGTTGGAGTCTAGTCAGGGTGCTGGCGGCAGCAATAAAGATGCTGGAGCATCTGGTTGTGTTCCAGATGTGGAACCACCTTATGTGTTGCCCCCACCTTATGTACCACCTCTACCTTTTCCATAAAGGCAAAAGCCTTAGAATCAGGATGGTCAATTTAAAAAGTTTTTAGAGATTCTTAAGCAATTGCACATAAATATCCCTTTAGTAGAAGCTATTGAGCAAATGCCTAATTATGCTAAATTTCTTAAGGATATTTTAACTAAAAAGAAGAGGTTAGGTGAGTTTGAAACTGTATCTCTTACTGAGGAGTGTAGTGCTATTCTTAAGAATGGGCTACCACCCAAGGCTAAGGATCCAGGGTCATTTACTATACTTGTGTCTATAGGTGGAAAAGAGTTAGGTAGAGCACTCTGTGATTTAGGTGCAAGCATTAACCTTATGCCTCTTTCGGTCTATCGAAAGTTAGGTATTGGTGAAGCTAGGCCTACCACAGTCACACTTCAACTAGCTGATAGGTCTATCACATATCCAGAGGGTAAAATTGAGGATGTCTTAGTAAAAGTGGATAAATTCATATTTCCTGTTGATTTTATTATTTTAGACTATGAGGCTGATAAAGATGTCCCAATCATTCTAGGTCGTCCATTTTTGGCTACTGGTAGGGCGTTAATAGATGTTCAAAAAGGGGAATTAACAATGAGAGTCTGTAATAAGGAAGTAAAATTTAATGTGTTTAAAGCCATGAATTATCCAGATGAAATGGAGGATTGCTCCTTCATTCGGATTCTGGAGAGCACAGTTATTGAGACAGCAATACAGGATTCGGCTAGTCAGCATTCGGAAAAGCATGGAGAGGTTAGTGTTGACGATTTAGAAGTTTGTTCTTTAGAAAGAAAAAATGAAAAAGAGTTGTTTAGGTGCGAGGATGTTTTTGAGTCTTTAGATTTAGATCAAAGGAAAGTTCCTCCTATTAAGCCATCCCTGATTGAGGCACCTACTTTAGATTTGAAGCCCTTGCCGGATCATCTAAAGTATGTATATCTCGGGGAAGGTGAGACGTTGCCCATTATTGTTGCATCAGATTTAATGCAAGAGCATGAAGAGGCCTTAATAAAATTGCTGCAGCAATACCGCAAGGCTATAGGTTGGACATTGGCTGACATTCAGGGAATTAGCCCATCTTTTTGTATGCACAAAATCACCCTAAATGAGGGATCCTTTAGGAGTATTGAGCAACAAAGAAGACTTAACCTTGCAATGAAAGAGGTTGTTAAAAATGAGGTGATTAAATGGTTGGATGCTGGGATCATTCATCCAATTGCCGATAGCAATTGGGTAAGCCCTGTCCAATGTGTTCCTAAGAAAGGAGGTGTCACTGTGGTAAGTAATAAAGACAATGAGTTGATTCCAACTAGGATAGCAACTAGTTGGAGGGTTTGTATGGATTACAGGAGGCTTAATAAGGCCACCCGTAAGGACCATTTCCCTCTACCACTTATTGACTAGATGTTGGATAGATTGGTTGGTCAGGCCTACTACTGTTTCTTAGATGGTTATTTTGGGTATAACCAGATTACTATTGCTCCTGAGGATCAGAAGAGAACCACTTTCACCTGTCCTTATGGGACGTTTGCTTTTAGGCGAATGCCTTTTGGCCTTTGCAATGCTCCAGCAACATTTCAACGGTGTATGTTAGCAATTTTTTCTGATATGATTGAGTCCACTGTTGAGGTATTTATGGACGATTTTTCAGTTTTTGGCGGGTCTTTTCAGAATTGTTTAGATAATTTAGGCAAGGTATTAAAGAGATGTGAGGATACCAATCTAGTTCTTAATTTGGAAAAATGCCACTTCATGGTGAGGGAAGGCATAGTGTTAGGTCATAGGATTTCTAGGAATGGTCTAGAAGTTGATAGAGCAAAAATTGAGGTGATTGAGAGATTAGAACCACCGAATTCAGTGAAGGGAATTCGGAGTTTTTTAGGACATGCTGGATTTTATAGGAGGTTCATAAAAGATTTTTCCAAAATCAGTAAACCTCTTTGTAACTTATTGTGCACTGATCATGTTTTTGACTTTAATGCAGATTGTAGGAAGGCTTTTGAGACTTTAAAGGCTTCTTTAATCTCAGCACCCATTCTGTGTGCACCTAATTGGAATTTACCATTTGAGGTAATGTGTGATGCGACTGATGCTGCGGTAGGTGTTATGCTGGGGCAAAAGCAGGGCAAATTTATCAATCCTATATATTATGCAAGCAGAGTTTTAAATGAGGCACAAGTAAACTATACAACTACTGAAAATGAGTTGTTAGTTGTGGTGTTTGCTTTTGAGAAATTCCGGCCATATTTGGTTGGATCCAAAGTCACAGTGTTCACGGATCATGCAACAATAAGGTATTTAATGTCTAAGAAAGATGCAAAGCCTAGACTAATTCGTTGGGTTTTATTATTGCAAGAGTTCGACTTGGAGATAAACAGAAGGGATCAGAAAATGTCATTGCAGATCATTTATCTCGTCTTGATCCATCATCATCTTTCCTGGAGCAATCTGCCATTTCAGATGCTTTTCCAGATGAGCAGCTTTTTGCTGTTGAGGTAAAGGTAGTCAGGGATGCCCCTTGGTATGCTGATATTGCCAACTTTTTGGTAAAGGGAGTCAACCCTATTGACATGGATTGGAGGCAGAAGAAAAAGTTTAAGCATGATGCAAAATTTTTCTATTGGGATGAGTCATTTATGTATAAGCAATGCTCTGACGGTATTATTGGTAGGTGTGCTTCAGGTAATGAAGCAAAGGAAATCCTGGAGCAATGTCATTCTTCGCCGTATGGAGGTCATTTCCGCGGTCAAAGGACAGCTATGAGGATTTTGCACTGTGGATTTTTCTGGCCCACCTTATTCAAGGATGCCCATTTGTTCGACAAGCAATGTGATGCTTGCCAAAGGAGAGGAAATTTATGGCCTAGAGATGAAATGCCTCTTACTTCCATTTTAGAAGTTGAATTATTCGATGTATGGGGTATAGATTTTATGGGGCCATTTCCCCCTTCTAATGGCAATGTTTTTATCTTATTGGCAGTTGATTACGTGTCCAAATGGGTGGAGGCCATTGCATGCCATCAGAGTGATGCCAAGATAGTTGCAAGGTTTCTTCAATCGCACATCTTTGTGCAGTTTGGGACACCTAGAGCTCTAGTGAGTGTTGAGGGTACACATTTTGTTAATAATATCTTAACTAAGTTGTTAGCTAAGTATGGGATTAAGCATAGAGCTACCCCTTATCACCCACAAGAAAATGGTCAAGCTGAAATTAGTAATAGGGAAATAAAAGCGATTCTAGAGAAAGTAGTCCATCCATCTAGGAAGGATTGGTCTTTTAGGTTGGATGAGGCTCTTTGGGCTTATAGGACAACCTATAAGACTCCTCTAGGTATGTCTCCCTATAGGTTAGTATATGGGAAAGCTTGCCATCTACCATTGGAGCTAGAGCATAAAACGTTTTGGGCATTGAAAAAGTTAAATTTTGATCTGAGTCATGCAGGAGCAATAAGAATGCTGCAGCTTAATGAATTAGAGGAATTTCGCCAATTTTCTTATGAGAATGTGAAAATGTATAAAGAAAAGACTAAGCTGTGGCATGACAAGAAAATAAAATCTAAAGAGTTTGTCAAGGGTCAGAAAGTCTTGCTTTATAATTCTAGATTGAAGTTATTTCCTGGGAAACTAAAATCTAAATGGTCAGGACCATTTACTGTGGTTGAGGTTTTCCCCCATGAAGCAATTACTTTGCAGGATGAAAAAGATGGGAGAGTGTTCAAGGTGAATGGCAAGCGTGTGAAGCATTATTGGGGTGAGGAGTTTCAGTCGGAATATCCTTCCCTAAGGTTGGTCGATGTTTGAGAGAGCAGGATTTTTGCGGGAGCATTTCACAGAGCAAAATTTTGAGCTCTCAGTGTTTGTATTTGTTTTATATTTTGCTGGTTTATTTTCGAATAGGTTAGATTTGATTTTGCGTGGTTTATTAGATTTTATCTTTAAGTATTTGTTTAGATTTTATCTATTTCGTTTTGAATTTGATTTGATTTTAGGATTATTTATTTGGATTATCTTTGAATTATCTTTGAATTAATTAGATTTTATTATATTAAGATCTAGATTTTATTTTCAGTTATTTTAATTCTGTTTAGTTTGAGTTAATAAAGATTTACTCTAAATTAATTCGGCTTCAAGAAAGATTAAAGTTGATTTGATTGGTTATTTTTAAATTTTGAAGATTTGGTTTTCTATTTTGAAATTTGAATCTCGTATCCAAGATTCCTCAGGTTCAGAAGATTGTTGCGACAAAGGTCTGGCTGGAGCATTTCGTCCGAGAAAAAAAAGATTTTATTGTGAGTTAATTATTTTTACCGTTGGGATTTTTGAATTTCTGTGAGCAGGTAAATTTTCGGGATGCTGCCACATGTCACGCAGGGATTATCCAACGGTTTAGCCGTTGACAGCATGCAGTTATTTCCCATGGTTAATTGAAATTCAAAGATTTTACCATTGGGAATTTGATTTGCAAATTGAATGTGAATGGTAAACCCATTTAATACAGAGCAAAATCTTTTAGTTATGATTTGATTTGCTGCAGCTATTTATTCAAGAACCTTCGGTAAGTTCTTCCCACTTCATCTTCTGGATCCATCCCTTACCATTTGCATTTTTCTTTCGTTCTCTGTGTGCGCTATAGAATTCCTTTTCAAAATCTTTGATGGCTAAAACGAGAGTGAGAAAAGAGAGAGATAATGAGGGAGAAGAGATACTCGTTACCCCCGAGGTTCAGAAAGCGAAAACGAAAAAGAAGAGGACGCCGGAGGAAAAAGAAGCGAAGAGAAAGAGAAGGCAGCAAAGGGTTGCGGAACAAGAAGAGGTCCAGGAGGCAGCAGATGAGGTTGCTGCCACAGTAGTTGAAGAAGACCCGAAAGAACCAGAAGAACAGAACCAAGAACAGGCTGAGCAGAGAGTTGCGGATACAGAGGAAGTTCGAGTGGAAATTCAAGAAAAACAGAATGAGGATGTGCAGACAGAGGTTGTGACTGAGAATGAGCCAGTTCAAGAGGCTCGAGTGGAGGTGATCATGCCGGAGGTACCTAAGCGTCGCCGCGTTAAGCGGAAAGCCGGTCGTATTCAGGTAGTTTGAATTGATACCCCCTCGCCTCCAACTACTGACTCTGAAAAAGACAATACAGAGAGAGAGGAACAAAAGAAGAAGGAGGCTGAAGACAAGACGAGAGAAGAAGGAGCAAAAAAGGCTGAGGAAGAGATTCTGCCCAAGCGAAGAGAAGACAAGGGCAAAGGGATTGCTGAGGCATCGGGTGAGGCTGATGAGATTGAGGAACCAAGAATACCGTTTATTCGCTTGGTCAACAACCTTGCTCGAGCAAAATATCAGGAGATGCTGAAACAGGACTTCCTGTTCGAACGAGGATTTGGCGATGATGTGCCACGATTCTTGGAATCTGGAATAGCGAACCTCGGTTGGAGGCAGTTTTGTGCGAAACCAGAGCCTGTTAATTCCAATATTGTTCAGGAATTTTGTTCCAATCTTAACGTTCGGGACGAATTTGAGGTTATAGTTCGAGGAGTGCCCGTACAGTGGAGCCTAGAAGCCATTAATTATTTGTTCAATCTCCAGGATTTTCCGCATGCAGTTTTTAATGAGATGATGGTTGCACCATCTAGCGACCAATTAAGTGCGGCTGTCCGAGAGGTTGGCATTGAGGGTCCCAATGGAGGTTGTCGCAGACACGAAAGTACACGTTTCAAGCTGCTTATTTGAAGAGTGAAGCGAACACCTGGATGGGTTTCATTAGGCTACGCTTACTGCCAACAACTCAGGACTCCACAATATCTCGGGATAGGGTACTGCTTTCGTTTGCCATTCTTCGCTCGATGAGTATTGATGTAGGAAAAATAATTTCTTCTGAGATTGTTGACTGCTGGCGGAAAAAGGTAGGGAAACTGTTCTTTCCAAACAAAATAACTATGCTATGCAGAAGAGCAGGGGTTCCAGTGGAAGAGGGGGATGTGATGCTGTTTGACAAAGGGAATCATAGACACGCCCAATTTGGCACGACTCCAGCGCATGCAGGAGGTACGTCAAGGTGGGCTTATCCACGACATCAACTCGATTCTAGAACAACTGGCACTTTCGGCCAGTCGACAAGAGTTTACTGAGAGGCAAACTTTAACCTTCTGGAACTATGTTAAGAATCGGGATGTCAGCTTAAGGAGGGCGCTGCAAGAGAATTTTTCCAAACCGTATCCAGCCCTTCCTGCATTCCCTGAAGATCTGTTGAACCCCTGGATCCTGCTGCCGCCTGTGGAAAGATAAGGTGATGAAGAAGAAGAGCATGGTCAGGAAGATTGAAGGAGGAGAAATTGAGCGCGCAGTCTTTTTGTTGAAATATTTTGTTTGCTCGCGCATTCCTGACCGCATCTTCTTCTATATTTGCTTGTTATGACTGTTTCTTTTTAATTTTTCTACTTTAAAAATATATCTCTGCTATGTAATTTCTTTTCTTATGTTTTTAATGACATTTCTAGATGTTTCTGTTCCACGAGCACTGAGTAACTCTAACTTAACTAATTTTCTTCTAAATTTTTTAAGCTTGGACTGATTAGGCTTAATTAGATCGAGGTATTCTGATCTCCATAAATCTTTTGCTTGAGCATTTCTTCTAGCCTAGACTGTTGCTGCGACAAAGAAGATTTTTGATGTAGTGTAGACTTATATGATCCACTTTAAGCTTAGTTCTAGTCTCATGCTTAGTTTAAAATTCAGATAGAAAAATTTAAGTTTGGGGGTATAATTGCTTAATTGATGATTCATTGGGGACAATGAATAATTCAAGTTTGGGGGACTTCTTGCTACTCCAATTGTTTTGCTCGAGCATTCCTCTCCTTCAAGTAAAAATTTGCTAGGTTGTTAAGTAACCGGAGACATTTGTGATACCCACAGTTTGTCTTCGCGTCAAAAGATCATGACCTAGGAAATGTGAAAAAATGAGAAAGATTATTTGTTGAAAAAATTGATGGAGCAAAAGTTTTGAAGGATGAATGATGATCCAGCAGTTTTTCTGTCTCCCAGAACTTAGGTGAGCTTCATCATAAAATGTTGTCATTCTGAGCGGCAAGAGATGGAATAACTAAGGATTTTTTAGCTTTATAAAGAGTATTGAGCCTAGTTGGTGATAAGTTTGAGGCAAGGGTATACTACACCATAAAGTGGGTCATCCCATGCTTAAGAACTTATGACTGTAGGGCTGCTTTGAGTTTAAAAATGAAAATATAAACCCTTTGAAAATATGTTTTGAATGTCTGATAATAGAGCTAAGCTGTGGTGAGTTCTTAGAATTGAGTTGAAAGTGGTGATTATTTGTCCATGCTGGAGGAATCATTTTGCAGTGGCAGAGCTCGGTTTTGAAAAGTGCTCAGGTAAAGGTTAAAGGCAATATTGGATTGTTTGATTTGATTAAGCTAATTCTTTGTCTAATATTTTAAATTCTTTAGGGAATGTGAGTTAGTATTTCGCGGGACGCGCAATAGTTTGTGTGTCTTTTGTGCTTAATAGGGTTGGTTTTAGATAGATATTACATGTTTTAACTCATTTGGAAGAGTGGAAGCTTTGGAAATCATTTTGTGCAGAATCTGTTGTTGGGCGACTTGATGGAGCAAATTCTATGTTGTAGCAAAACTGGGAACAGAATTGCCACATCAAAGCTCGTTAGCCAACTTCATGAACCGACTTCTGTTGAGTTATTTTCGGGATAAAGGAGCAAGGAGAGCCCTACACGTGTCCAAGTTGACCTAATTCAAGCCTCATATCCTTCTATAAAAGGAAGTAGCCGTCCAAGTCAAAGGCATTCCAACTTTCCTTGGAAGCCGAATAGTATAGAGAGATTAGAGAGTACCAAGAACACCATTGTTCACAAGCTGGTTGAGGAGATTATTATTTCCTTTATTGTCTTGTGATTATGGACATGTCTACTCAGATTGTAATTTGTGTTTCCATGCCTATTATGAACTAAGTAGCTTAGGTGTTGGTTAGGAATAATGTGATTGATGTGCTTCATCTTTAGTAATATATTGACTATCGCATTTTGGTTAATTGTTGTGCTTATTTCCATTTTATGCCCGCCTGGCCAGCCGGTGTGAATACCTCTCTCTAGTTTCAGGGATGATTTAGAGAGTGTGTGGCAATTATCCACACTACGATCATTGTGTATTGGTGAACGCCAGTGACTGAGCTAGGGATAGCCAGTTGCCTAGTGCTTGATCGGTCGCACGTCATTGGGATTGAAACACATTCCAAAAGATTCGGAGTTCCGGGAGGAATCTGCTAATAATACTGCGAGAAATGCATGATCAATAATATTGCTAGAGCATCTCTTAGAACGATCACTAAATGCTAACCAGCGCCTATCTTTAATCTGTCTGCCTATTTGTTTACTTATTGTTCTGTCATTTACTTTGCTCCAGCATAATTCTTATAAAACCAAATCATTTTTATTACCATCTTTGAAACCATTAGAAAGTTACACAAAATAGATAAAGTGGAAGCTAATTCAGGACTCGGATTGATAATATTACTTGCTGCAGACTATGTATACTTGCACAAGAATTCTAGAGTCTTTTTATACCATATTTTTATTCACTCTAGGAACCCAACAAGCCACTTTATGGAAGGAAGCAAGAAAAGGAAAAAATAAGGAAAATTTTGATGACGACACTAAAGAACGTGCTAATCGCATTGTAAGTATATTAAGAAAGATATGATGTGAACTGTAAATTACATGTTTTCTAATCATGTGATATTTGGAAATGTTTTCGACAAGACGAGCTAGCCGCAACAAATCAAGGTCAAGATATACTTACTGAAGCATTAGGCACGCCAGAACATAGAGGGCGTGTTAGAGGAGTGGGCGAGTTTGTTTCACCATCCGTCTACTTCAATATTCCTAAAAGGACATCAAACTCTTGGGTACACAATCCCAAAACAAGGGTAAAACGGAAGGCAGTAGTTCGAGAAAGTCAACAGGGGTAGAAAGTAAAACTTTCAGGACAAAAACAAAAGGAAGGGAGATTGTTGAAGAGCCAGAAGAGGTGTTCGAGTCAGAAGAAGTGTTAGAGGTAATGAACTAGTAATCAGTGTCACCTACTTGCTTTGGTTATGAAACGATATAATCTTTTGCATTATGATTAAGATTTAGAGTTTTTGTTAATTGATGCTACGAGACCTGACTCGTATAGTGCATAGGTTGTGAAATATGAATTGAAGTTTGGAGGAATTGGTTTGAGGATATAGAAGTTTTATTTTGTATTTGGCAGGTGAGAAATTTTTGGGATAGTCAGTTTTACGCCGTTATACTGCCGAAATTTTTGATGTACTCGGTTGTAAGTGATTTAGAGTTGAAGTATTGTTGCTAAACTAGAAAAGTGTTCTTTTGTGTTTAGCATGTTAGATTGTGCCTAGGAGATAACTCTACATTCTTGTGTAGTTAACCATAAAATGTGACACTTAACACTTTTTTTCATTTAATAATGTTTGAAGTGTACACCATGTCGCTTGGCTGTAAATTCAGTGGATAACATTGTTGCCATAGACACAATGTATGAATCTAGTGTCGGGTGCCCAACGATTCATGGAGTACCACTAGGAGCCAATAATGTTCGAGTGGTGGTGGATATGATCACAGGCGAAGATGCTCTCAGACCAATTCTTATGGTTGGAGAAATAGAGACGCTTAGTCAAGCAAAGGATAGCTTCGTGGTATGGCCTCGCGAGCTTGTGATTTTGAATAACAAGAAAAAGATATGTATGTCTTCTTCAACGTAAATGTACATGTTTTGTTTTCCTTATTTTACATATTGTAATTATGTTTGTGTTGGGTATGTTCTCCCACAAAACCTAAAAGGAATGTGTTTGTTGCACAATTTTCCGAACATACAGATATACACGTTACCATCAAGTTGTTGAATCGATATGTCGCCCTTTCCATGGGAGGGGATGACACAATTCCTATCAAATTGAGTGACACCATTTTTGGAGAGGATAAAATAATTTACGTACATCGTGATGACATCATACAGTATTGCAGGATGGTTGAAATAGGGTACTCATGTATATTGGTGTACATTGTGTAAGTATAAAACCTATGACATATGTTATTTATTTACTATGATTTTCAATGTTTTATAATATTGCTTATTTTCTTTAGGTATCTTTGGACTGTATGTGACAATGAAATAACCAGCAAATTTCTTATAGTTGATCAAGGAACCATTTCTTCATTTGTAAAGTGTTAGGACACTCATTGTAGAAATCTAGCCAACCGACTAGACATGGTTAATTTGAATCAACTAGTCATCATCCCGTATAATACTGGATAAGTAATGTCAATTCAAATTAGTTTTACTTAATTATAGGTGTAATTTGTGATAAACTACTAAAAAGAATGTTCATTTTTAATAGGTGTCATTGGATGTTGATTGTGATCAATCTTGGAGAGAATATCGTTTATGTGTTGAACTCAGTATGTAGTAAGATTGAAGAAAGTTTTCAAGGAATTATCAATACGTAAGTATATATAAACTTTTATTGTGGTTGATTCTCATATCTATATCACTCTAATGTTCAAATTATTTAGATCATTGAGAATGTGGCAAGCAAAGAACTCGCATAATATCGCTCGAACATAATTTGAAAACTTATAAAGGTAAATTTACATTGACTATATTCTCAACGTTATCAAATTTGTCAACTCAAGTATAATGTTTTTCAATTTGTTTCACATGTAGTGCCCCCGTCAATTGGGTTTTGTAGAGTGTGGATATTATGTGCAAAAGTATATTCGAGAAATAGTACACAACTCATCTACGTCTATAAGTAATCTTGTACGTAATCGTATTCAACTCCACTACTTGTATAAGTATCTTTTAATTATTTATATTTCAATTTTCTAAAGGATTCTTATATTTTGTTTATGGTTTTTCTTATGTTTAGTTTAACACTAAAACAACATATACGCAAGAAGAAATTGACGAGGTTCGGATAGAATGGGCAGGGTTCGTGGGAACATTTGTGTAGGGTTCTTTCCAGATGATGTGAATGATGTAAATGTGATGTGTAAGTACTTGATTTTCTATCTGTTGTAGATTTGTGTAGGATTATTTTTGGATGACTTGTGGAGGGACGGATGGTCCCATTGTATGTTGTGTAAACTTCTGTTGGATGTTGTTTATGGAGGGACGAGTGGTCCCATATGCATGATGTATACGAGATAGAAGTGATTATATGTTGTATTATTTCAGGTTAGTTTTGGTTTCTTTAGAAGAGGTCATGCTGAAATTTTCAAAGTTTGATTCCAATTCTATTACATGTGTGTGTTCAAAGTGTGATTCCAAGCATATTTATATCATTTGAAGGATTTTTATGTAGTTAAACGTTGACTTCAAGCTTGTTATGTGAAAATTTGTTTTTAAGCCTATTACATGTTCTTATATAGTGATTCCAAGTTAATGTGTGTTCAAAGTGTGATTTAAAGCATACTTGGACCATTTGAAAGCTTTTCATATAACACAATTAAGATTACTTTTTTTACAAGTTGACAAATGAAGAAAATATTGTTGGTTTGCCACCAGACAACCAACAAATGTTTTTATTAAATTATGAACAAAATAACGACGGGCAATGCCTGCCATAAAAAATGACATTTAAATACGGACATTTAATAACGAACATTTAAAAAGGACATTTAATGACAGACACCTTTAATAGCGGACCTTTAATGACGGACATTTGGTTCGCAAAAATCCCTTTAATGACGGACTTTTCATGACAGGCGACTTTTAATAACGGGCAATGCCCGTCATTAAAGATATGGTTGGTTGGAAAATACCCTTTAATAACGGACTTTTGATGACAGACGACTTTTAATGACGGGCAATGTCTGTCATGAAACACGTCTGTCATTGTACCTTGTATGATGGATAGCTTTTAATGACGGGCATTCTCCGTCATTAAAAGTCGCCCGTCATGAAAAGTCTTTAATGACAGGCATTGCCCGTCATTAAAATTGATTTTTGTAGTAGTTAAGGGAATTAGTATTTTCTTGTTTTGTTTTGTAATTATTGATGTGTTTACTCAGATTGTAACGTGTGTTGCTATGCAATTTATGAACTAAGTAACTTTAGGCGTTGGTTAGGGAACATGTAATTGTCGTGCTTAATTTCTATCCAATAAATATTGATTTGATGCATCTTGATTATTTGTTGTGCTAATTTGCATTTTATGCCCGCTTGGCCAGCCGGTATGAATATCACTTCCTAGTTCCAGGGATGATTTGGGAAGTGTGTGGCATTTAATCACACTAGATCATTGTGTATTGGTGAACGCCAGTGACTGAGCTAGGGATAGCCAGTTGCCTAGTGCTTGATCGGTAATGCTTCATTGGAGTTGAAACACATTCTAAAAAATCCACAGTTCCGGGAGGAATCTGCTTATAAGACTGCGAGAGTTTTGCATGATCAAGAATATTACTAGAGCATCTTTTAAAACAATTACTAAATCCTAACCAACACCTGTTTTTAATCTGTCTGCTTATTTGTTTACTTTTTGTTCTGTCATTTCTTTTGCTTCAGCATTCTATAAAAACCAATCATTTTAACCACTTTTGAAACCATTAAGAAGCTAAACAAAATAGATAAAGTGAAAGCTAATTCAAACCTTGGATTCGATAAATACTTATTACTTGCTGCGGACTGTGTATACTTGCACAGAGTTCTAGAGCCCATTTTTATATCATTTTTACTCACTCTAGGAACCCAACACTGCTTCATAAACAGCGTAGTTTTCGGCCTATAAGTCTAGCCTGCAACGCATCGTAGATTGATGCGATGCTATACTATATCTCCTCTATTTAAGAGTGAAAACAGACACTGATGTGGATTTCCTCAAATCCTCATCGGGTAAAACATCTGTGTCAGTGTATCTTGTAATGATCAAATCCTTAGCGCCATACCCGAGCATATAGTACCTTATTCTCCAAAGATACTTGAGAATATAATTAACGACTCTCTCGTGATCATATCCTGGAGTAGAATGATACTCACTGACAATGCCTATTGCATAGGTCATTCCTCAACTTCTTGAGGTGTCTAAGAACACAGTTCCTTAGACAAAACAATTCTACCTTAAAAGGTCGTGAACCCTTCTTAGAATTCTGCATCTCATATCTAATAAACATTTATAGATATAAGACGCTTGAAACATGGCTAGCATTTTTTTTCTTACTGTTCTAAACAATTTAGAACCTAAGAACAAACTAAGCTTCTCCCAACTTTTATTTGGAAATGAGCTGCTAGTCACTATTAATGTCAATAAGTTAACCTACTTCATTCCCAATGAGTAAGAGATCAATCACATACAACATGAAGAAAGCTACTAAACTGTTGACGATTTTCTTGCAGACACAAGACTCATCAATGTCCTTATTAAAGCCAAAAGATCTGATCATCGTATCAAATCTTACATTCCAAGATCGAAATGCTTAGGCCAATCCATGAAGGATCACTTAAGCTTGCAAACCCTTTTGTTTTTTATGTTGTTGTATAAACACTTATGGTTAAGACCTTAATGTCTCATTCCCTCTTGTATATCCACTTGTATCCAATAGGTGTTACCCATCAAGTAGATGTACAAGATTCCAGATGGAATTGAAATGCAAAGATTTAATTTCCAAGTGAATGGCTTTAATCCTCTGATCGTTATGAACATCATTCATTTCTTTTGTAAAAGACAATGAATTTTCTATGTCATCATCAAGCATGACGACTTGAGCTTCAAATAAGTCCATGTAACAGTTAGGTTATAAAACGACACTCCCACTACATGAAGGCATTCTCAACTCTTGAGATGGATGTGATTGACAAAAACCACTGGTCTTATCAACAACTCTTGTTAAATAACAAGTTTTATCAACAACTTTTGTTGATTCATCAACAACTTTTGTTGATGTTTTTGTAGCTTTCTTAGTTAATTCACTTAAAGCGACCTTACTTTATGGCTTATGATTTCTCATATGTTCTTCTTCTGAGAATGAAGCATTTGTCGATACAAATTTTTTATTCTCTTATGGAGTGAAGAAGTATATTCTCCTCGTTTTCTTTGGGATTGCCTACAATTAGGCATAATTTTGAACGGTATTCTAATTTTTTTTGGGTTAGTCACAAGCATAAGTGCTGGACACCCCAAAATTTAAAGGAACGTGAAAAATCTTTACGTCCTATTGATAACTGCCCAAAAGGTAGTTATTTAGGCCTCATTTATATAAGGATTTGTGTGTCTTTAATGCTTATTAGGGTTGGTTTTAGAGAGATATTACATGATTTAACCCATTTGGAAGTGATGACAAGCAAAAATGTCATCATTTTCCTATTAATTTTGGCTAGTTTTATGCTTGAATTGTGTGCTTTAATGCTATTTTCTGCTTAAATTTCAGAAAACCGAGTCAAAGAAGAAAAAACGGATTTTTGAGAGATTTTAGATGATTTTGGAGGCTTTTGGAGCAATTTGGAGAATTACATTGAAGATCTGAGTCCAAAAAGCAAAGAAGAATGAATTAGAAGCCCAAATTCATGAATTTCAAGTCTTAAAGTATCAATTTGGGTCAAGAAAAGTGCCCAAAATCCATTACAAGAAGCATTTGGGCCAAAGAAAGTTGGAGGCCCAAAAATGGAGTCAAAATCGGGCCATTATTGAAGATTCAGGGCCTAGCGTCTCGACGCTAAGCCTGGAGCATCTCGACGCTAGGCAGCCGCGTGGAAAGATCCAGAATCGCGACAGCGTCACGACGCTGTCCAGATAGCGTCTCGACGCTGCGACATCTTGGAGCCCAAGAAAAGATGACGTCAGAGCGTCTCGACGCTGTCCTTGTAGCGTCTCGACGCTACGCCTGCTGGGAGCCTTTAAAAGGAGCCTTTTGCATCCATATTTGGTGTGCCAATTTGTGGGTTTTCACCCCATTCTAGAATCCACACTAAAATTGGGGATTTTTGGGAGAGTTTCGGAGCTTTGTTGAAGATCTTTGGAGCTCGGGATCGAAGGAGGTCGGCGCGGGATCGAGGAGATCGACACTTTTATGAGCATTTCTCTTCCCTTTTCCTTTATGTTTTAGTTTCTAGAATTGTTGTGATTAGGAATTATTGAATTTTAGTGATTATGAGTAGTAAATTCCTAAATTCTATGAGATTGATTTAGATGTTGAACCTCTGTTGAATTAATGAATTGATGTGGTTTAATTGTCATTATTATTCATTTGTGCATTTTGCCTGTAATGCTTTTAATCAACTGATCACTGATTAAATGAATCGTTACTATGTGGAAACTCGACGGAGAGAAGCTTGGACTAGAACTGAATGCATGACTAACGGTTATTTACCCGGGTGACACGGGACAAAATAAATAACGTTAGAGGTTGTACTGAAGGGTCGTAATGCCGTGCTAAGTAAATAAAGATGAGACTGAAAGGAGATTCTTTATTGAACGGTATGAGATAGGAGGAGACCGACAGGAGAATCCTTGAAATTAGGCTTCCAGACTTATGAATCAGATGATTAGTTAATCCATGTTAGTTAATTGATTATGCATTAAAGGTCCAACTGATAAAATCAACCACTCTAGAATTATCCCTCCAAATTGTGTCACCATTTATCTTTTGCTTTCTAGATTAGCTTTTTGTTATTCTGTTCGGCATTAGATTTTCTTCTCTAAATAAAGCTAAGCAAGATTATTCGTGGTAATTAATTGAATAAATCCAATCCCTGTGGAGACGATACTCTATACTCAAAATCACTATATTACTTGTCACGACCCGTGCGCTTGCGGAAATTGAAAATCGTGCATCAGGAAGAATGGAAGCTTTGGAAATCACTTTGTGCAAATTATGCTGCTGAGCGGCTGGAGGGAGCAAATTCTATGCTGCAGCAAAACTGAGAGCAGAAACTGCCACATCACAGCTCGTTAGCCAACTTCATGAACCGACTTCTATTGAGATATTTTCGGGATAAAGGATCAAGGAGAGCCTTACACGTGTCCTAGTTGACCTAATTCAAGCCTCCCATCCTTCTATAAAAGGAAGTAGCCGTCAAATTCAAAGCCATTCCATGTTTTCCCTTGGAAGCCGAATAGTAAAAGGAGATTGAAGATCAACCATCAACCGCAAGCTAATTAGGGAGTTTATTTTCCTTCTTAATTTGTGGTTATGGACATGCATACTCAGATTGTAATTCGTATTCCCATGCCTATTATGAACTAAGTAGCTTAGGGTGATGGTTAGGAATAATGTGATTATTGTGCTTCATCTCTAGTAATAAATTGACTATTGCATTTTGGTTAATTGTTGTGCTTATTCTTATTTTATGCCCGCCTGGCCAGCCGGTATGGATAGCTCTCTCTAGTTTCAGGGATGATTTAGAGAGTGTGTGGCAATTCTCCACATTACGATCATTGTGTATGGGTGAACACCAGTGACTGAGCTAGGGATAGCCAGTTGCCTAGTGCCTGATCGGTCACACTTCATTGGGGTTGAAACACATCCCAAAAGATCCGGAGTTTCGGGAGGAATCCGCTAATAATATTGCGGGAAATGCATGATCAATAATATTGCTAGAGCATATTTTATAACAATCACTAAAACCTAACCAGCGCATGTCTTTAATCTGTCTATCTATTTGTTTACTCGTTGTTCTGCCATTTATTTTGCTTCAGCATAATTCCGATAAAACCCAATCATTTTATTATTCTTGAAACCATTAGAAAAATTGCACAAAATAGGTAAAGTGGAGATTTATTAAGACCTTGGATTGATAATATTACTTGCTGCAGACTGTGTATACTTGCACAGGAATTCTAGAGTATTTTATACTACATTTTTACTCACTCTAGGAACCCAACAAGTTTTTGGCGCCGTTGCCGGGGACTTGAATAAGTTTTTATCTGATCTGTTTTGTGTATGTGTTTTAGTGGTTTGGTGCTAGAACTTTTTGATTGTTTCTTTTGTTTTTGCAGGTGTGATTTTGGTGCATGAGCGATCCGCCTGGGGTACGGTTTGAGCTTGATCCATAAATTGAAAGGACATTTAGGAACAGAAGGAGGGAGCAGCGCAGAAACCAGATGGAGAACGTGCCGCAACTACCGCAGGTTCCTGAAAGTCCAGTAGCAGTGAACCCCCAACAGAATCCGTTGCTGCAGCAAAACCCACTGTTTGAGCAAAATGAGCAGCGAAATAATCAGGCTGAGAATCCTATCTTGATAGCGAACGATAGGACCAGAGCCATTCGAGCATAATGAGTTGAATCCAGGGATTGCACGTCCCCAAATCCAAGCGGCGAATTTTGAAATGAAACCGGTAATGTTTCAGATGTTGCAAACCGTGGGGAAATTTCATGGTTTGTCATCTGAAGACCCTCATTTACATCTTAAGTCTTTTCTAGGAGTTAGTGATTCTTTTGTAATTCAAGGAGTGCCGAGAGATGCTCTTAGATTAACTTTGTTCCCATATTCTCTTAGAGATGGAGCAAAGTCATGGTTAAACTCTTTTGCTCCAGGATCAATTAGGACGTGGGATGAGTTAGCTGAAAAATTTTTGAGTAAATATTTCCCACCTAATAGAAATGCTAAATTAAGGAGTGAAATAGTAGGGTTTAGGCAACTTGAAGATGAGACTTTTAGTGAGGCTTGGGAGAGGTTTAAGGAGCTTTTGCGAAAGTGTCCCCACCATGGGTTACCTCATTGTATTCAAATGGAAACATTTTACAATGGTTTGAATGGAGTAACCCAAGGTATGGTCGATGCTTCGGCTGGAGGGGCCCTTTTGGCAAAAACTTTTGATGAAGCCTATGAAATTTTAGAAAGAATATCTATTAATAGTTGTCAGTGGTCGGATGTTAGAGGCACAAATAAAAAGGTTAAGAGTGTGTTAGAGGTTGATGGTGTGTCCACCATTAGGGCCGATCTTGCTATGATTACTAACGCTCTTAAGAATGTGACAGTGATTAGTTATCAGCAGCCACCAGCTATGGAGCCTGCAGCAGTGGTGAACCAAGTCACGGACGAAGCATGTGTCTATTGCGGTGAAGATCACAACTACGAGTTTTGCCCCAGCAATTCAGCTTCTGTGTTTTTTGTAGGTAATCAGAGGAACAACCCTTATTCTAACTTCTATAATCCAGGTTGGCGCAACCACCCCAACTTCTCATGGGGAGGTCAAGGAAATAACATGCAGACGCAACAGAAGATGAACCAGCCGGGATTTGCTAAAGCGCAGGTAATGCCCCAGCAAAATAAGCTGGCTTTGCCCCAGCAAAATTCGGGAAATTCTCTCGAGGCAATGATGAAAGAATTTATGGCTCGTACAGATGCCGCAATTCAAAGTAATCAAGCTTCGATGAGGGCCCTGGAATTGCAAGTGGGTCAGCTAGCTAATGAGCTAAAGGCGAGGCCTCAAGGGAAACTTCCTTCGGATACTGAACACCCTCGAAGGGAAGGTAAGGAGCAGGTAAAGGCAGTAACTCTTAGGAGTGGTAAGACATTAGAAGAGTCTAGAAAGACCCAGGATTTAAATAGTAATAGTGATAATATTGTTGTTATTGAAAAAGAGTTAGAGTCTGGTCAGGGTGCTGGAGGCAGCAAAGAAAATGCTGGAGCATCTGGTTCTGTGCCAGATGTAGAACCACCATATGTGCCGCCCCCACCTTATGTACCACCTCTACCTTTTCCACAAAGGCAAAAGCCTAAGAATCAGGATGGTCAATTTAAAAAGTTTTTAGAGATTCTTAAGCAGTTGCATATAAATATCCCTTTAGTAGAAGCTATTGAGCAAATGCCTAATTATGCTAAATTTCTTAAGGATATTTTGACTAAAAAGAAAAGGTTAGGTGAGTTCGAAACTGTATCTCTTACTGAGGAGTGTAGTGCTATTCTTAAGAATGGGCTACCCCCCAAGGCTAAGGATCCAGGGTCATTTACTATACCTGTGTCTATAGGTGGAAAAGAGTTAGGTAGAGCACTCTGTGATTTGGGTGCAAGCATTAACCTTATGCCTCTTTCGGTCTATCGGAAGTTGGGTATTGGTGAAGCTAGGCCTACCACACTTACGCTCCAACTAGCTGATAGGTCTATCACATATCCAGAGGGTAAAATTGAGGATGTCTTAGTAAAAGTTGATAAATTCATATTTCCTGTTGATTTTATTATTTTAGACTATGAGGCTGATAAAGATGTCCCAATTATTCTAGGTCGTCCATTTTTGGCTACTGGTAGGGCGTTAATAGATGTTCAAAAAGGAGAACTAACAATGAGAGTCTGTAATGAGGAAGTAAAATTTAATGTCTTTAAAGCCATGAAATATCCAGACGAGATGGAGGAGTGCTCCTTCATTAGGATTCTGGAGAGCACAGTTATTGAGACAGCAATACGGGATTCGGCTGATAAGCATTCAGAAAAGCATGGAGAGGTTAGTATAGAAGATTTTGAGTTTTGTTCTTTAGATAGAAAAAATGAAAAAGAATTGTTTAGGTGTGAGGATGTTTTTGAGTCTTTAGATTTAGATCAAAGAAAGGCTCCCCCAATTAAGCCATCCCTAATTGAGGCACCCACTTTAGATTTGAAACCTTTACCGGATCATCTAAAGTATGTGTATCTTGGGGAAAGTGAGACGTTGCCCATTATTGTTGCATCAGATTTAATGCCGGAGCATGAGGAGGCCTTAATAAAATTGCTGCAGCAATACCGCAAAGCTATAGGTTGGACATTGGCTGATATTCAGGGAATTAGCCCATCTTTTTGTATGCACAAAATCACTCTAGAGGAGGGATCCTTTAGGAGTATTGAGCAACAAAGAAGGCTTAACCCTGCAATGAAAGAGGTTGTTAAAAAAGAGGTAATTAAATGGTTGGATGCTGGGATCATTTATCCAATTGCCGATAGCAATTGGGTAAGCCCTATCCAATGCGTTCCTAAGAAAGGAGGTGTCACTGTGGTGAGCAATAAAGATAATGAGCTGATTCCAACCAGGACAGTAACTGGCTGGAGGGTTTGTATGGATTACAGAAGGCTTAATAAAGCCACCCGAAAGGATCATTTCCCTCTACCATTTATCGACCAGATGTTGGATCGATTGGCTGGTCAGGCCTATTACTGTTTCTTGGATGGTTATTCTGGGTATAACCAGATTACTATTGCTCCTGAAGATCAGAAGAAAACCACTTTCACCTGCCCTTATGGGACATTCACTTTTAGGAGAATGCCTTTTGGCCTTTGCAATGCTCCAGCAACATTTCAGCGGTGTATGCTAGCAATTTTTTCTGATATGATTGAGTCCACTGTTGAAGTCTTTATGGATGATTTTTCAATAATTGGGGGGTCTTTTCAGAGTTGTTTAGATTATTTAGGAAAGGTATTAAAAAGATGTGAGGATACCCATCTAGTTCTTAACTGGGAGAAGTGCCACTTCATGGTGAAGGAGGGCATAGTGTTAGGTCATAGGATTTCTAAAAATGGTCTAGAAGTTGATAGAGCAAAAGTTGAGGTTATCGAAAGACTAGAGCCACCGAATTCAGTGAAGGGAATTCGGAGTTTTTTAGGACATGCTGGATTTTATAGGAGGTTCATAAAGGATTTTTCCAAAATCAGTAAACCTCTTTGTAACTTATTGTGCACTGATCATGTTTTTTACTTTAATCCAGATTGTAGGAAGGCTTTTGAAACATTAAAAGCTGCTTTAATCTCAGCACCCATTCTCTGCGCGCCTAATTGGAATTTGCCATTCGAGGTAATGTGTGATGCGAGTGATGCTGCGGTAGGAGCGATGCTGGGGCAAAAGCAGGGCAAATTTATTCATCCTATATATTATGCAAGCAAGGTTTTAAATGAAGCACAGGTCAACTACACAACTACTGAAAAGGAGTTGTTAGCTGTTGTGTTTGCTTTTGAGAAATTTCGGCCATATTTGGTTGGATCTAAAGTCACGGTGTTCACGGATCATGCAGCAATAAGGTATTTAATGTCAAAGAAAGATGCAAAGCCGAGACTAATTCGTTGGATTTTATTACTGCAGGAATTCGACTTGGAGATAAAAGACAAGAAGGGATCAGAGAATGTCGTTGCAGATCATTTGTCTCGTCTTGATCCATCATCATCTTTGCTGGAGCAATCTGCCATTTCCGATTCTTTTCCAGATGAGCAGCTTTTTGCTGTTCAGGTAAAGGTAGTCAGGGATGTCCCTTGGTATGCTGATATTGCCAACTTTTTAGTAAAGGGAGTCACCCCTATTGATATGGATTGGAGGCAGAAGAAAAAGTTTAAACATGATGCAAAATTTTTCTTTTGGGATGAGTCGTTTATGTATAAGCAATGCTCTGACGGTATTATTCGTAGGTGTGTTTCAGGTGCTGAAGCAAAAGAAATCCTGGAGCAATGTCACTCTTCGCCGTATGGAGGTCATTTCAGCGGTCAGAGGACGGCTATAAGGATTTTGCATTGCGGATTTTTCTAGCCTACGTTATTTAAGGATGCCCATTGGTTCTACAAGCAATGTGACGCTTGCCAAAGGAGAGTAAATTTGGGGCCTAGAGATGAAATGCCTCTTACTTACATTTTAGAAGTTGAATTATTTGATGTATGGGGTATTGACTTTATGGGACCATTTCCCCCTTCTAATGGCAATGTTTTTATCTTATTGCCAGTTGATTATGTGTCCAAGTGGGTGGAGGCCATCGCATGCCATCAGAGTGATGCCAAGACAGTAGCAAGGTTTCTTCAATCTCACATCTTTGCGCGGTTTGGGACGCCTAGGGCTCTAGTGAGTGATGAGGGTACACATTTTGTTAATAATATCTTAACTAAGCTTTTAGCTAAGTATGGGATTAAGCATAGGATAGCTACCCCTTATCACCCACAAGCAAATGGTCAAGCTGAAATTAGTAATAGGGAAATTAAAGCTATTTTAGAGAAAGTAGTCCATCCATCTAGAAAGGATTGGTCCTTTAGGTTGGATGAGTGATAGCGAGCATAGCTAGCTATTTTTCTCTGATTAATTAAGCTAGTCTTTTTCAATTATTTGCCCAAATTTATGCATTTTTATGTTTTATTTGTAGGAAGTATGTGCTTGAAGCTTAATTCAACAATTGGAGTCAAATGGAGCTTCCAATCTTTAAAAAAAAAAAAAAAAAAAAATAGCGTCGCGACGCTATAGAAAATTTTCCAAATTTGCGGATCTCGACAGCGTCTCGACGCTACAACGAAATTTTGCTATTTAAGCATCTTTTCGGCTAGGTTTTTTGGGGACTTCGAATGGGGGACTTTTGGAGCCGACTTTAGAGCAAAAAGAGGACAGAATTGAGCTGAAGCAAAGGGGATTAGTTGGAAATCAACCCATTGTTCGTGGGGATCGTGACGGGGACGTTCGGTCTCGGCCTACAACGAGTCTATTTCTCTTTTCCCTTACTTTAGACATTTTTTATGACTTATTTAGACTTAGTTTATATTGTAACGAGGATTATGTGTAGCTAAGTTTAATTCTTAGGGATTGATGTAGCCGTTGGGCAAGTTTTGGATTGATTTACGGTATTTATGCTATTGATGTCATTTATGCATATGTTGTATGTTTAATGCTTTCGATTTACTGGCCATAAATTGATTGATGTTTATATTTGAATCTAACTCGGGAGAGAGGATTCAAATTAGTAATCAATATGCATAACTAGAATTTAGCTAAAAATCGGGAGATTAAGGTTAATTCTAGAAATTGTCATAAAGGTTAGCCTTATTGCCTTGTATGTTTATTGGATTTAGATAGGGATATCGGGTTCAATTGCATATGGGAGAATCATGTATGCTCGGGAGAGATATGTGTGATTTTAGTTGCCAAGATTTATGAATCATAGCATGTGTTAATCCGTTTATTAATCCATAACTCCAATTGGTGAAATCAATTCCCTAAGGCCAATTATTCCCATTTGATTGTCACTTTTTACTTTAGTTTTGTGTTGATTAATTCATATTCTCATTCTATTTGATTCCCTAAATAAAATTGGCCAAGAGTATTTTCGATAATTAAAACTTGGCTAGACACCAATCCAGAGGACGACATTCGATTGCATAATCACTATATTATTACTTGACCCGTACACTTGCGGTTAGCAATTTGCACATCAATGAGGCTCTTTGGGCATATAGGACAGCTTATAAGACTCCTCTAGGTATGTCTTCCTATAGGTTAGTATATGGGAAAGCTTGCCATTTACCATTAGAGCTAGAGCATAAGACGTTTTGGGCTTTGAAAAAGTTAAATTTTGATATGAGTCGTGCAGGAGCAATAAGAATGCTGCAGCTTAATGAGTTAGAGGAATTTCGCCAATTTTCTTACGAGAATGCGAAAATGTATAAGGAGAAGACTAAGCTGTGGCATGACAAGAAAATAAAGTCTAAGGAGTTTGTAAAGGGTCAAAAAGTTTTGCTTTATAATTCTAGATTAAAATTATTTCTTGGAAAATTAAAATCTAAATGGTCAGGACCGTTTATTGTGATTGAGGTTTTCTCCAATGGAGCAATTACTTTGCAGGATGAAAAAGATGGGAGAGTATTCAAGGTGAATGGACAGCGTGTGAAGCATTATTGGGGTGAGGAATTTCAGTCGAAATATCCTTCCCTACGGTTGGTTGATGATTGAGAGAGCAGGACTTTTGCGGGAGCATTTCACAGAGCAAAATTTTGAGCTCCCAGGATTTGTATTTATTTTATTTTTCGTTGATTTAATTTTAATTTCGGTTAGGTTAGATTTGATTTTGCATGGTTTATTAGATCTTGTCTTTAAATATTTGATTAGATCTTATCTATTTTTGAATTTGATTTCATTTTCAGGTTATTTATTTAAATTATCTTTCAATTATCTTTTAATTAGTTGTATTTTATTAGATTTTATCTAGATTTTATTTTCAGTTATTTGAATTCTAGTTTTGAATTAATAGATATTTTCTCTAATTTATTCGGCATCTTTTGAGAATAACAGGTTAAGTTTGCTTTGATTGGTTTAATTTGAAAGGATTTGATTTGTCTATTTTAAAAATTCAAAATTCCGTATCTAAGATTCTTCAGGTTCGGCAGATTGTTGTGGCAAAGATATTGCTGGAGCAAAATATGCCGAGTTAGAAGGGTTTCCGTTGGAATTTATTATTACCGTTGGATTTGACTTTGAATTCTTGCAGGTAAATGTGGGTGCATCATCTGATGAGGCCACGTGGCGCAGAGTAATTATCCAACGGCTTCAATGATGACAGCACATCAATTTTACCATGGCCGTTTGGAATTCGCAATTTTACCGTTGGTTATTTTTGAATTTCAGGTTTGCATTTTTTGCAACGGTAATATTAGTTATGGCAGGGCAAATCTTTTCAGTTAGGATTCTTGGTTGCTGCAGCTCTATTTATTCGCAATCTCTGGTAAGTGCGTTTCACTTCGTCTTCTTGAATCTTTGTGAGTGTTATTCTTTCTTTCTCTACACTCTCTATCAAAACCCTACTACACCTTCAATGGCTAAAACAAGAGCTCGAAAGGAGAGGGAGAGTGAGGAAGAAGCGATACCCGTAACTCCCGAAGTTCAGAAAGCAAAAACTAAGATAAAGAGAACGCCAGAAGAGAAGGAGGCTAAGCGAAGAAGAAGGCAACAAAGAGTTGCAGAACAAGAAAGAGCGAGAGAGGAGGAGGTTGTTGCAGAAGGAGACAAATACCCACAAGAATCTGGCAAACCGAATCAAGAAAAGGATGGACAGGAAGTGGCAACTATAGAAGAAGCTCGAGAGGAAATTCAGACGAAACAGAGTGAGGTTATGCAGACGGAGGCGGTAGAGGAAGAAGATAGAGAGCCAGTTCAGGAGGCTCGTGTGGAGGTTATCATACCTGAACCGCCGAAGCGACGCCGCATTAAGCGGAAGGCTGGGCGCATTCCAGTGATCAGGACTGATACTCCATCGCCTCCATCATCAGATTCCGAGAAAGAGAAGGCCGAGCAAGAGGAACGAAAGAAAAAAGAGGCTGAGGAAAGAAGGCGAGAAGAAGAAGAGAAAAAGGCAGAGGAGGAACAGTTGCTGAAGCGGAGAGAAGAGAAGGGCAAAAAGATTGCTGAAGCATCCGAGGAGCACGATGAAATAGCAGAGCGACATGTGCCATACGATCGCTTCGTCAATAATTTTGCTAGAGCAAAATACACTGAGCTCTTGAAAAGAGATTTTCTGTTCGAAAGAGGTTTCAGCGGTGATCTTCCGCCATTTCTAAGGACCGGCATAGCTGACCACGGCTGGGAGCTGTTTTGTGCTAAGCCAGAAGCTGTGAATGCACAGGTGGTGCGTGAATTCTATGCCAACATTGATAAAGAAGAAGGTTTCCTCGTAATTGTTAGAGGAGTCGAGATAGATTGGAGTCCAAGTGCGATCAACGCACTGTACCATCTTCAAAACTTCCCCCACGCGGCATTCAATGAAATGGCAGTCGCGCCATCTGATGAGAAGTTAAGTAATGTTGTCCGGGAGGTAGGAATTGAGGGGGCGCAGTGGCAACTATCAAAAACTCAGAAAAGGACATTCCAGTCAGCTTACTTGAATAAGGAAGCAAACACGTGGATGGGTTTCATCAGGCAAAGGTTGCTTCCGACAACGCACGACTCGACAGTATCCAGGGAACGAATTCTTTTGGCTTTTGCTATCTTAAGGTCTCTCAGTATTGACCAAGGAAAAATTATTTGTAATGAAATTGCCTGCTGCTGGAAGAAAAAGGCGGGGAAGCTGTTCTTCCCGAACACAATTACTATGCTATGCAGACAAGCAGGGGTTCCAGTGGAGGAGAGTGATGCAATTCTATTTGATAAAGGGATCATTGATACGCCCAATTTGGCGCGGCTCCAGCGCACGCAGGAGATACGTCAAGGTGGGCTTATCTACGGCATCAATACGATTCTAGAACAACTGGCACTTTCGGCCAGTAGGCAGGAGTTTGCTAAAAGGAAAACTTTAACCTTCTGGAACTATGTTAAGAATCGAGATGCCAGCTTAAGAAGGGCACTGCAAGAGAATTTTTCCAAGCCGTATCCAGCCCTTCCTACATTCCCTGAAGATCTGTTGAACCCTTGGATTCCACCGCCGCCTGCTGAGAAAGAAGATGAAGAGGAAGATCTGGGTCAGGAAGATTGAAGAGAGATTTTAGCGCGCAAGCTTTTTGATGAAATATTTTGTTTGCTGGCGCATTCCTGACCCCATCTTTTATATGATTGCTTGCCTTGCTTCTTTTTTATTTCTTCTGCTTTAAAAATATATCTCTGCTTTGTAATATTTTTCTATGTTTTTAAATGAAATTTCTGAATGTTTCTATTCCATGAGCACTGACTGACTCTAACTTAACTATTTTCTTCTGAATTTTTGAAGCTTGGACTGATTACTCTTAGTTAGATCAAGGTATTCTGATCTCCAAAAACCTTTTGCTTGAGCATTTCTTCTAGCCTGGACTGTTGCTGCGGCAAGAAGATTTTGACGGTAGTATTGACTTATATGATCCACTTTAAGCTTAATCTAAGTCCCATGTTTAGTTTAAAAATTCAGATAGAAAAATTTAAGTTTGGGGGTATAATTGCTTAATTAATGATTCATTGGGGACAATGAATAATTTAAGTTTGGGGGACTTTTTGCTACTCCAATTATTTTGCTCGAGCATTCCTCTCCTTCAAATTAAAATTTGCTAGGTTATTGAGTAACCGGGGACATTTGTGATACCCACAGGTTGTCTTCGCGTCAAAAGATGACCTAGGAAATGAGAAATATGAGAAAAAATTATTTGCTGAAAAAAAAATTATTTGTTGAAGATTTTGCTGAAAAAAATTGATGGAGCAAAAGTTTTGAAGGATGAATGATGATCCAGCAGTTTTTCTGTCTCCCATAACTTAGGTGAGCTTCATCATAAAATGTCGCCATTCTGAGGGGCAAGAGATGGAATAACTAAGGATTTTTTAGCTTTATAATGAGTATTGAGCCTAGTTGGTGATGAGCTTGAGGCAAGGGTATACTGCACCATAAAGTGGATCATCCCATGCTTAAGAGCTTATGACTGTAAGGCTGCTTTAAGTCTGATAAATAATGTTATAAACCCCTTTAAAAATATGTTTTGAAATGTCTGATAATAGAGCTAGGCTGTGGTGAGTTCTTAGAATTAAGTTGAAAAGTGGTGATTATTTGTCCCTGCTGAAGGAATCATTTTGCTGCAGCAGAGCTTGGTTTTGCAGAGTGCTCAGGTAAAGGTTAAAGGTAGTGTTGGACTGTCTGATTTGATTAAGCTAATTCTTTGTCTAATGTTTTGAAATTCTTGAAGGAAGGTTGGTTAGTATTGCTCGGGACGCGCAATAGTTCAAGTTTGGGGGTATGATAACTGCCCAAAAGGTAGTTATTTAGGCCTCATTTATATAAGGATTTGTGTGTCTTTAATGCTTATTAGGGTTGGTTTTAGAGAGATATTACATGATTTAACCCATTTGGAAGAATGGAAGCTTTGGAAATCACTTTGTGCAGATTATGCTGCTGAGCGGCTGGAGGGAGCAAATTCTATGCTGCAGCAAAACTGAGAGCAGAAACTGCCACATCACAGCTCGTTAGCCAACTTCATGAACCGACTTCTATTGAGATATTTTCGGGATAAAGGATCAAGGAGAGCCTTACACGTGTCCTAGTTGACCTAATTCAAGCCTCCCATCCTTCTATAAAAGGAAGTAGCCGTCAAAGTCAAAGCCATTCCATGTTTTCCCTTGGAAGCCGAATAGTAAAAGGAGATTGAAGATCAACAAGAACACCATCAACCGCAAGCTAATTAGGGAGTTTATTTTCCTTCTTAATTTGTGGTTATGGACATGCATACTCAGATTGTAATTCGTATTCCCATGCCTATTATGAACTAAGTAGCTTAGGGTGATGGTTAGGAATAATGTGATTACTGTGCTTCATCTCTAGTAATAAATTGACTATTGCATTTTGGTTAATTGTTGTGCTTATTCTTATTTTATGCCCGCCTGGCCAGGCGGTATGGATAGTTCTCTCTAGTTTCAGGGATGATTTAGAGAGTGTGTGGCAATTCTCCACATTACGATCATTGTGTATTGGTGAACTCCAGTGACTGAGCTAGGGATAGCTAGTTGCCTAGTGCCTGATCGGTCGCACTTCATTGGGGTTGAAACACATCCCAAAAGATCCGGAGTTTCGGGAGGAATCTGCTAATAATACTGCGGGAAATGCATGATCAATAATATTGCTAGAGCATATTTTATAACAATCACTAAAACCTAACCAGCGCCTGTCTTTAATCTGTCTATCTATTTGTTTACTCGTTGTTCTGTCATTTATTTTGCTTCAGCATAATTCCGATAAAACCCAATCATTTTATTATTCTTGAAACCATTAGAAAAATTGCACAAAATAGGTAAAGTGGAGATTTATTCAGACCTTGGATTGATAATATTACTTGCTGCAGACTGTGTATACTTGCACAGGAATTCTAGAGTATTTTATACTACATTTTTACTCACTCTAGGAACCCAACACCTATCCACAAAACAAAAGGTGTTTCAGAAACACTCTTGATGGAACGTTGTTTAAAATACACATTGCAGTCACACTGCATGACCCCAAAATGAGTCAGGCTATTAAGCATAGCTCAACATGGATTGAACCATATCCAATAAGGTTCAAAATGTCCTAATCGAGATTTAGGATGCGATCCCTTGAACTATCAAATAGTCCTAGAATCTCAAGTCCCTATACAACACATTGATCAGATCAAAGTGTTTTTATTATCTCACCTAACAAGTTTTCAACTTTAGTCTTAAGCCCTTTTTTAATATCTCAAGAGGTTCAAACTTAAGTTGCATTAGGTAGAGATATTCATACCTATGAATAATCATCTATAACAGAGATAAATTATTCATACCCTCCCACTGCTTTAACATTCTAGACCACAAGGATCCAAATGTACAAGCTCCAAGGGCTCTTTAGCTCTTTTAGCTCTTTTCCAGTAAAAGATCTATTAGTCATATTGCCCATAAGTGATAGCGAGCATAGATAGCTATTTTTCCCTATTTAATTCACCTAGTCTTTTATGATTTATTGGCCATTTTACTGCACTTAATGTTTATTTTGTAGGAAATTGTTGATTGGAGCTAAAACGTGATATTGGAGTCAATCGGGTGTTCGGGACGTGAAAAGATACAAAAGACCCGAAGAGAATCAACAAGGAAAAAGTCAATTTGGGGTCAAATGCAGACCATATCAGAATAGGCGCTAAAAGGTCACAGCGTCTCAACGCGCGTGATTTCCTTTCCAGACGCCCGTGTTTTAGAGGCAGCGTCTCGACGCTACGATGAAAAATCTGCTATATAAGTTTCTTTTCGGCTAGGTTTGATGGGACTTGGATTAGGGACGATTTGGAGCCGACAACAGAGCAAAAACAAGGCATTTTGGAGCTGAAGCAAAGGGGGGAAGTTGGAAATCAACCCATTGTTCGTGGGGATCGTGACGGGGACGTTCGGTCTCGGCCTACAACGAGTTTAATTCTTCTTCCCCTCTCTTTAGTTAATCTTTATGACTGTTTTAGACTATGATTTTATTGTAACGTTGTGTATGAGTAGCTAGGCTTTAATTCTTAGGGATTGATGTAGCCGTTGGGCAAGTTATGGATTAATTTGATGATTTTATGTTAATGATTCTTTTATGCATAATTGTATCCTTAGTGCTTTCAATTTACTGGCCATGAATTGAATGTTGTGTATGCTTAAATCTAACTCGGGAGAGAGGATTTAAATTAGAAATCAATATGCATAACTAGAATTTAGCTAAAAATCGGGAGATTAAGGTTAATTCTAGAAATTGTTATAAAGGTTAGCCTTATTGCCTTGCATGTTTATTGAGTTTAGATAGGGATATCAGGTTCAATTGCATGTGGGAGAATCATGTATGCTCGGGGGAGGTATGTGTGATATTAGATTTCCAAGATTTATGAATCATTACATGTTAATAATCCATTAATTATTCCATAATCCCAATTGGTGAAGTCAATGCCCTAAGACCATTCTTCCCATTAGATTGTCACTTTTTACTTTAGTTTTGTTTGTGATTCACTAATATTCTCATTCAATTCGACCCCTTAAATAAAATTGGTCAAATGTATTTTCGGTAATTAAAATTGGCTAGACACCAATCTAGAGGACGACATTCGAATTTACATTCACTATATTATAACTTGACTCGTACACTTGCGGTAAGCAAATTGCGCATCAATAAGACATGACTTAATTGGTATTAGAGAGTGTCCTTCTAACTAACTTAGAAGTATACTCTAGACTAAGCTCCCAATCATATTGAGATCAAAAATTAGCCTAACACCTTAAGAACCAAAGAAAGGTATTTCCTTTAGGAGATATCATTTTCCTTTATTTCTCTGAGTATAAGCAATCTTAAACAACTCAGTGGTCATGATTTGCTTTACTCTCGATTAGTCTTAAAACACATAGGTTATTTTCCAGTAAAGCTGAACAAATGTCAACTCCCTTTCTTAAAATAAAACTGTGTTAGCAGAGAAAGGTTTAGAGTAACATTGTTCCAGCATTTTAGATACATAAATCAAATTTATGTTAATCTTTAGGAAATTCATATACATTATCTAATAATGTGTATTTTCTCCCACTAAATAAAATAACTTAATGTGCCTCTCTTCCATAGTCGAGACATACTCTCCAGATCAAAATCTAAGAGTCATCTCACCCAATTGCAACTATTGCCATGAGCTTATTCCTTAAAAGGAAAAACAAACGTGATAAGTGACACCTGAATTAAAAATTCAGGTTGTATCCTCATTTTCCACTATGCACGTTTCAATGACCAATAAATCACATTCATTGTCATCGACATTGGCTAGGCGTTAATGTCATAATCATCATGAAAGATTCAAGAGGAACTAGACATTTGGGCCCGAGGACATTCCCCACTAAAGACTAATCTAAATCATTTACCACAGGTTTGTCGTTTAAGCAAGTTGTATTTAAAACCATTATTAATAAATTGGCGAAAGACAATGCACATATCGTTGAAACAACGAATTACTTATATAAGCTAATTGCACTTAATCCATTACAAATTATCCAATCAATTTAGCAAAAGTAATGATCGACCCATAGAATAAACATTCATTTTGCAACGGTACTTCAGAGGTTTAGAGCAACAGTTACCATAGGGCAGTCAGCTACTCCTCCCCTGAATTGAGACAATCTTAGTCAATTCCTATTACCAGAATAACTCATATTCCAATAGTTCTTAACTACCATTTTTTTTGTCAGGAAGTCATTAACACCTTAATAATTTATCGTAAGCGTGACCCTCCATTTTCAGATTCCAGAGGTCGGCCCCAATTGTAACGCCCCAGGAATTTAAAAGCTAACCCAGCGACATTACTAACTCCTAGACCAAAACAAACCGTGAGCACCGAAAATTTCGGCAGCATAACGGCGTACATTGGACTAACCCAAAATTTTTTCTACACCTGCTGAACAAGAAAGACACTTCTACAAGCAATACTAAACTACTTCCCACTTCACATCTCAGCAGAACATAAACAGAACCAACAGACAAACAGATCTCGCATAAACAAGTATTAGCTAAAACCAACTACATCTTTAAACAAAATCTTGAAACGACACCTCCTGCGCAACAACTTATTAAACCACTAACTGAATGAAACAATGGAGTTCTTTTAAAACGGAAACAACTTATTCCAGGGATCAACAAGAATGAATCAGGACTAACCAAACTAACAACTTTCAAAAACAGCAACACAACTGTCCTAACTAAAATCTAAGGAAAAAACAAGAACATCGATACTAATTATGGTTCCTCCTCATACGCCTCCTCCGCATCACCATGGTCCACGCAGTCATCATAACCTGCAAAATCTGGTAGTTGGGGGGAGAGAGGAGGGGGTCAGTACACTAAGGTACTGGTAAGCAGCCCCTACCTGAGTAGCCATCAAACATCAAACAACAAACAACATGCTCTTCATGCGCAAACAACATGCTTTTCAAAGCGGTAAACACAATATCATGCTCAAAAGCTAGTAAAACAAATGACTCTTCTAAGCCACAACTCATGCATCTTTCTATATGCAACTTGCTAACCACTCAAGCTCCACGAGCTCACTCAACGCATATTTAGCCCTCACATGGCTCTTCACACGTGATTTCCGCGTCACGCTCTGCAAAAACTCTCCAAGACTGACCCTTCGAGTTGTATCGACCCCTGACCATTTATACCCAGGGCCTCGACACTTCTCTACAGAGCTCGGCATTCGACCCTTGACCATTTATACCCAAGGCCTCGAACTGTGCATCGACCCTTGACCATTTATACCCAAGGCCTCGAACTGTGCATCGACCCTTGACCATTTATACCCAAGGCCTCGATGACTAAGCAACGTACTGACCCTTGACCATTTATACACAAGGCCTCAATACTTGCCTCCAGACTCATCACACCGACCCTTGACCATTTATACCCAAGGCCTCGATGACTAAGCAACGTATTGACCCTTGACCATTTATACCCAAGGCCTCAATACTTGCCTCCAGACTCATCACACCGACCCTTGACCATTTATACCCAAGGCCTCGATGCTCCTCTTTATCTAACATTGGCATAACGACCCTCGACCATTTATACCCGAGGCATCAGCATCCAATAGTGATATATCAGTCCCCGACCATTTATACCCGAGGCCCTGATAATCACTTTACTTATCTCGAAACAATATCAGTCCTCGACCATTTATACCCGAGACCCTAATATCTCAACCACAATGCTAGTTCTCTTTAAACCCGTGGTGACATGTCACCCCTCGACCATTTGTACCCGAGGTGCACTGACACTCACCCGACTTTCCTTCCTTTCACACTTTAGGTCCCTGACCCATATCTCACATCTCCTAGAATGCATATGCCCTGCAACATGCTTCTAGACTCATGAACCATGCCCACTAGGCATTACACATGTGACCACATCTCTTAACTCATGCTTGACTCATAAACGAAAATAGAACCAACATGCTTGCAACCATTCATCACGTAGCAACAAATCATGCTTTTCCACAGAATCATATACATACATATATATATTCAAAGAACAGGAACAAGAGAACAGTTATAAGGCAAGGAAACATTCAGCATGCAACACACAGTCAAACAGACTTCAGCAAGTAGGAACTACTTACCCAAGCGCTCCTAAGCGATCCTAAACAAGCCAACGGAGCTCCTAAACATCAGGATAAATACTACGAGTCAAAACCAGGCTTAAGAACCTAATGATAACTAAAGAATGCTTAGAGAATGGATTACTTACCGAAACCACTTGATTCTCAACCGGAAGAGCCTAAAAGAGCTCAAACTACAAGCAACGACTTCTAACGGTTAGGGATAGATAACAACACCCAAGAGGCTTAATAAAGGAAGGTAAAGGGTGCTGGAATTTACCGCTTAGTGCTCAAACAACCTTGAGACAAGCCGACTTGTGTTCGGAACGACCCAACAACCAAGATCCCAAGTCACCGGGTTATGGGTAACCAAAATCAAGGCCTTTCGGGTTGTGGGTACTCACTGAGCACGATCTTTGAGATCAAATGCTCGATGAACAGCAACCGAACACACTTAAATCCTGCAATTATAAGGTCGATAACGAATGGGTATCGATTACTTAAGCTATAGAACCAATAACAGCATTGAACCTTACCCAACGGACCCGATATCACGCAAGACGGGTTGCAACAACCTCGAACAACGCACTAGAACGATCCTTGGGCAGTGGGTATTCAAGTCGATGTGTTTCGAACCTAATCGAACACCTAGACGGCACTGCAGATCAGAAAATCGAACAACATTAAACTTTTCAGCACCTAAAGCTAATGGGCATTCTACCAAAGGCTCCAAACAAGAATGGGTAAACTATATTCGAACTCAAACCAGCATGGGTCATTACTGAAACTTACCGAAAGAGTCCGAACACGCTGAAACGGACCTTAAATCAGCCCGAACGCACCCAACACGCCAAAACGACGAAGACTCCAGCCACTACACACTAGCCCAGCCGAAAACAAGAGAAATCAGTGGCTGCTTGCGAAACTTGAAAGAGATCGAGGGAAAAGAGACCTTACACGCGAGTTTGAAGGAGAAGAACCGAAGTTGTGGTGCTGGCCGACGCTCGCGAACACAGGGCCACGAGTTTGCTGCTGTTGGCGTCAGAACACGGGAGAGAGAGACGCTGGAGGAGAACCCACGGCTGCAACTCCACGCACGAAGGAACGCGGCTGCTAGGGAGGACGACTCACGAACTAGCGCAAGGAAGAACGAGCGAGCGAGAGAGAGAGACGCGCAGAGGGAGAGACGCGCGAGGGAGAGGGAGTCGTGGGGTTGCTGGTTGGCTGAAGAGGAACACGCAGGGGGGGGGTCTGGCGGCTGCAACTCACGCAAAGGAGGAGGGAGAAGGAGATAATATTTGCTTTAGGGTTGCTTTTTCCCTTATTTCATATTCTTTTCTTTTAAAAGACCTAAGAGAAGAAATCCCAATTTAACTAGGAATAAGGTCTTATCTAGGATTTTTATTTAAAAACCCCAACTTAATCCCTTAAAAGACTTGGGAAAGAAATTAACCCAATTGATTTAGGATTTGGGTCTTTTGATATTTAAAATAAATATCAAATATTAAACCTCTAACTTTAGGAAACTTAAAGATTTAATTAAAAATCTCTTTCCCCTAAATTTTAGAAATTTAGTTTAACGACCCAAGGCCAACGTTAAATTCTAATTTCCCCAAATTAGAATAAGAATGCCCAGAAAATACCAAAACGGCTCGATTTCGAAACGCGGGGCGTTACAATCTCCCCACCTTAAGAACTTTCGTCCTCGAAAGACTCCAGCTCGAACAACTCAGAGAATTAGGCTCAAACTTCACCTACTTCTTCCTGGTAGCTCCTTCCGCTCTATGGTTCGCCCATAGCTCTTCTACCAAAACATCGATCTAACTTCTCAAAACCTTCGCTTCCTTGGACGGGACCTTGACAGACTTTTCCACCACAAATGTCAAGTCCTCAATCGACGACAGGGGTTCAGAATTCACACATGCGAAGGATTACGCACGCATTTCACAACGTGGACACATAGACACATCATGCACAGTTGACGTGGTCGGAGATAACGCCAACCTGTAAGCAACAACTCGATGCGCTCCAAGACCTCATAAAGACCAATGAACCCACGCTAAGCTTCTTATCAACAAGCAAAGAACCCTTTCGACGACACCACGTGCCGGAACACACGATCACCCAAAACTGAACTCCAAAACCCGAAAGAGCTCGCCCAACCACACTGGTGGACTGGCCTTGACTCCAACTCACACTCCACAAGGCATTTAACACCAGAGGCTTTTGCTTCCCAAACCATTTCCTCCTAGGATTCCACAGCTCAAAACTGAGGCACAAGAGGAATAGTTGTGTATGCATTACAACAACTCCTGGGACGAGTTGTGTTGAGCATACAACCCTTGAAGCAAAACTCACTTACCGGCAACTTGACCAAGTGCATTAAGAACACTAAAGGTCTGACAAAATCCAGATCGAACTCGGATCTTGCACGCTCTGCCGGAACTCAGCCATATGCACGAAAAAGCCAACTTCACTAGCAAAGTTGGAGCTAAGCTAGCTGCTTCAGCACAACACACATGAGGCTCGCTTTTAACGATGCCACTTGAAGGAACACATGCAGCTAACATCAGCTTAGAACTTTGAGCTTGACATAACCACAACCCACCTTCAATGACCACAAGAATGCTCATCCCGGTCCTACGAAAGGCTTCATCAACAACTTCACCAACTTAAACTCGCTTAGTTGGTAAGTTTCAACCCCAACTTCAAACAGGCATTACTGAAGAAGGAACAACTACTTCGGAACGGCTTCCGCTGCGCCAACTCACTTTTTTTCAAACCATCCTTCAAGAACGGCTACGAGATGGCACTTCCTTATAACTGCACACCAAGGTAACTTTGTCGAGACGACAACTGACGCTGTGGTCATGACTCGATACTGATTCTCACTAACTCCTTGGCTTTGGATTGAGGTCTCACTGCATGAGGGAATTGCTCTAACTCTTGGTTTGAAAACCAACACCATTGAGCATCGCCACGAGCAAATCCAAAAACCTCGAGACTTGATCCACGAAACCCAAGCAACGACAAGGCTACTTATGAGTCCGAAGACATAACATAAGCTTGCAACGTTCAATCACACTTGGATTCTTAGGCATCCTTGGAAAGCTAACTCCTTGACCTTCACCAGAGAGATTGGATGCAAACTATCCTAAGGAAACCTTCTGCTTAACTCAAAGGAAATCCTCAACTCCTTAGAAACCCGACGACACCAATCGAGCCTTGAACGAACTGAGGAACAGAAGATCTAAGGACCATGAAGCACCCCTAAGAGTTGCAAAGCTATTTTAGCCCAAAGATCTCACAGCAAGCTTGCAACACTCAAACTTGATTTTGAAAGCAACTTTGGAACAATGATTCCATGATCCCAACTAAAAAGCTGGATCACAAAACTATTCTAGGAAAATCCTTTTTCCCTTGAAGCTAGCCTATACAAGGAAATTTAGAAACAAGGCACCAAGGAAAAGGATACCCTAGCAATTCTAGCTCCAAGATTTGCTGACAAACAATGCCACAAAAACGAAGGAATGATCCATGCATACTCACAGCAACGAACGGTTATGCGCAAGACAAACATAAACCATAAGAACAAGATTTCAGAACCAGAAGATATAGACTTAAGAAGAGAAGGGATTACTAACCTTGAGCGAGGGGCATGCAGACTCCCCACCTTAGGAGCTATCTTCGTCATCGGAATCATCGACATCGTAAAGCTCTGGGTATTCCGCCTTGAGTTCCTCATCGGTGACACAAGGCAAGAACTCCTCAGCGTACGCACTAGATCTTGACGAAGAACTTCTGACCTTCTGACTAGCTGCAAGCACTTCCACTTCGCTCTTCTTCTTGGCACCAGATGACGTGCCAACCTCTTGGGACTGCTCCGTCCTGGGGATGTCCCTATCCAGCATCCGAGCGCTCGCTAAGGCTGCTGCAAAGGTGGCCGGTCGACCAAGCCGGACCAAACCTCGAATTTCTGCGCGGAGCCCATTAACGAATCGGTTGATCCTAATCTCCTCGGTGGCAACCAACCCTGGGACTCGGCAGGATAACTCTTCAAACCTTCTGGCGTACTGCTCCACAGACAAGGTCCCTTGAACAAGAGAGACAAACTCTGCTTCTTGCTCAACACCAGCAAAACGACAACCAAAATGGTCCCGCACAAGACCTTTGAACCCCGACAAGGAAATGGGATTCTCTGAGCGGTTCTCGGTTCGACCCACAACCTTCCACCAGGTGCGAGCATGGCCTTTGAACATAAAGGCAGCTCCTTGGACTCGCTGTTGGGCATTAGCTCCAAGAAATTGAAATATCGCTTCCAATGCGGCGGTCCATTCTACCACTGCTTCAGAACTATCCGAGTGCCCATCGAATGAAGGAGGCTTTGCCTTCATGAAGCTCTTGATAAACTGCACATCTTCGCCATGAGCAGGAGCTCCATTTGCACCGACGTGCTGCAGATTGTTCAGGAACGCATTGCCAAGCATCGCCTGCAATGCCTCTGCTGCCAGCACAGGAGGCGCTGGGGGAGGAACAGGAGGATTCGCCTCAGGATGCGAATTAACCTCGGGAACGTCTGGGGGGCCAGAACGTCCACTACCTTGACTGCTACTGGAACTCATCGCTGAAAGGAAACGATGAACTCACTTAAGGAACACTCCTTAGAACTAGAATAGAAGGGGCTAACCTCAGACTAAGGCATAACCCTAGGCTCAAAACGAACAACCTAAGCCTACTAACAAACAACATCGCACAAACAATCACAAGGAAAACCAAAAGCTATCTAGCCAACTATGGGAGCATCCTACTCCTACTACCAAACAAGAGTCACACAATTCAAGGCAAGCTATCTATCCGCCTACAGGGAGCATCCTAAACCTAGCTACTATATAACAAGCAACATAGGAAAACAACATGCTCAAACAAGGCAAACAAGTCACGCAATAGGAATCAAGCAAGCCACAATAATTATGCAAACAATAGAGGAAATCAAGATAATCATGGCAACATAATAATATCTTAACCAGACCAACGTACCTGGTGATGGAGAGGAGAACGAGGAAGACCATAACCCTAAACATCCAAACAACCTAGATTTCCTAGGCCAGTCTACAGGAACAACTCTGCTCTGATACCAACTGTAACGCCCCAGGAATTTAAAAGCTAACCCAGCGACATTACTAACTCCTAGACCAAAACAAACCGTGAGCACCGAAAATTTCGGCAGCATAACGGCGTACATTGGACTAACCCAAAATTTTTTCTACACATGCTGAACAAGAAAGACACTTCTACAAGCAATACTAAACTACTTCCCACTTCACATCTCAGCAGAACATAAACAGAACCAACAGACAAACAGATCTCGCATAAACAAGTATTAGCTAAAACCAACTACATCTTTAAACAAAATCTTGAAACGACACCTCCTGCGCAACAACTTATTAAACCACTAACTGAATGAAACAATGGAGTTCTTTTAAAACGGAAACAACTTATTCCAGGGATCAACAAGAATGAATCAGGACTAACCAAACTAACAACTTTCAAAAACAGCAACACAACTGTCCTAACTAAAATCTAAGGAAAAAACAAGAACATCGATACTAATTATGGTTCCTCCTCATACGCCTCCTCCGCATCACCATGGTCCACGCAGTCATCATAACCTGCAAAATCTGGTAGTTGGGGGGAGAGAGGAGGGGGTCAGTACACTAAGGTACTGGTAAGCAGCCCCTACCTGAGTAGCCATCAAACATCAAACAACAAACAACATGCTCTTCATGCGCAAACAACATGCTTTTCAAAGCGGTAAACACAATATCATGCTCAAAAGCTAGTAAAACAAATGACTCTTCTAAGCCACAACTCATGCATCTTTCTATATGCAACTTGCTAACCACTCAAGCTCCACGAGCTCACTCAACGCATATTTAGCCCTCACATCGCTCTTCACACGTGATTTCCGCGTCACGCTCCGCAAAAACTCTCCAAGACTGACCCTTCGAGTTGTATCGACCCCTGACCATTTATACCCAGGGCCTCGACACTTCTCTACAGAGCTCGGCATTCGACCCTTGACCATTTATACCCAAGGCCTCGAACTGTGCATCGACCCTTGACCATTTATACCCAAGGCCTCGAACTGTGCATCGACCCTTGACCATTTATACCCAAGGCCTCGATGACTAAGCAACGTATTGACCCTTGACCATTTATACACAAGGCCTCAATACTTGCCTCCAGACTCATCACACCGACCCTTGACCATTTATATCCAAGGCCTCGATGACTAAGCAACGTATTGACCCTTGACCATTTATACCCAAGGCCTCAATACTTGCCTCCAGACTCATCACACCGACCCTTGACCATTTATACCCAAGGCCTCGATGCTCCTCTTTATCTAACATTGGCATAACGACCCTCGACCATTTATACTCGAGGCATCGGCATCCAATAGTGATATATCAGTCCCCGACCATTTATACCCGAGGCCCTGATAATCACTTTACTTATCTCGAAACAATATCAGTCCTCAACCATTTATACCCGAGACCCTAATATCTCAACCACAATGCTAGTTCTCTTTAAACCCGTGGTGACATGTCACCCCTCGACCATTTGTACCCGAGGTGCACTGACACTCACCCGACTTTCCTTCCTTTCACACTTTAGGTCCCTGACCCATATCTCACATCTCCTAGAATGCATATGCCCTGCAACATGCTTCTAGACTCATGAACCATGCCCACTAGGCATTACACATGTGACCACATCTCTTAACTCATGCTTGACTCATAAACGAAAATAGAACCAACATGCTTGCAACCATTCATCACGTAGCAACAAATCATGCTTTTCCACAGAATCATATACATACATATATATATTCAAAGAACAGGAACAAGAGAACAGTTATAAGGCAAGGAAACATTCAGCATGCAACACACAGTCAAACAGACTTCAGCAAGTAGGAACTACTTACCCAAGCGCTCCTAAGCGATCCTAAACAAGCCAACGGAGCTCCTAAACATCAGGATAAATACTACGAGTCAAAACCAGGCTTAAGAACCTAATGATAACTAAAGAATGCTTAGAGAATGGATTACTTACCGAAACCACTTGATTCTCAACCGGAAGAGCCTAAAAGAGCTCAAACTACAAGCAACGACTTCTAACGGTTAGGGATAGATAAACAACACCCAAGAGACTTAATAAAGGAAGGTAAAGGGTGCTGGAATTTACCGCTTAGTGCTCAAACAACCTTGAGACAAGCCGACTTGTGTTCGGAACGACCCAACAACCAAGATCCCAAGTCACCGGGTTATGGGTAACCAAAATCAAGGCCTTTCGGGTTGTGGGTACTCACTGAGCACGATCTTTGAGATCAAATGCTCGATGAACAGCAACCGAACACACTTAAATCCTGCAATTATAAGGTCGATAACGAATGGGTATCGATTACTTAAGCTATAGAACCAATAACAGCATTGAACCTTACCCAACGGACCCGATATCACGCAAGACGGGTTGCAACAACCTCGAACAACGCACTAGAACGATCCTTGGGCAGTGGGTATTCAAGTCGATGTGTTTCGAACCTAATCGAACACCTAGACGGCGCTGCAGATCAGAAAATCGAACAACATTAAACTTTTCAGCACCTAAAGCTAATGGGCATTCTACCAAAGGCTCCAAACAAGAATGGGTAAACTATATTCGAACTCAAACCAGCATGGGTCATTACTGAAACTTACCGAAAGAGTCCGAACACGCTGAAACGGACCTTAAATCAGCCCGAACGCACCCAACACGCCAAAACGACGAAGACTCCAGCCACTACACACTAGCCCAGCCGAAAACAAGAGAAATCAGTGGCTGCTTGCGAAACTTGAAAGAGATCGAGGGAAAAGAGACCTTACACGCGAGTTTGAAGGAGAAAAACCGAAGTTGTGGTGCTGGCCGACGCTCGCGAACACAGGGCCATGGGTTTGCTGCTGTTGGCGTCAGAACACGGGAGAGAGAGACGCTGGAGGAGAACCCACGGCTGCAACTCCACGCACGAAGGAACGCGGCTGCTAGGGAGGACGACTCACGAACTAGCGCAAGGAAGAACGAGCGAGCGAGAGAGAGAGACGCGCAGAGGGAGAGACGCGCGAGGGAGAGGGAGTCGTGGGGTTGCTGGTTGGCTGAAGAGGAACACGCAGGGGGGGTCTGGCGGCTGCAACTCACGCAAAGGAGGAGGGAGAAGGAGATAATATTTGCTTTAGGGTTGCTTTTTCCCTTATTTCATATTCTTTTCTTTTAAAAGACCTAAGAGAAGAAATCCCAATTTAACTAGGAATAAGGTCTTATCTAGGATTTTTATTTAAAAACCCCAACTTAATCCCTTAAAAGACTTAGGAAAGAAATTAACCCAATTGATTTAGGATTTGGGTCTTTTGATATTTAAAATAAATATCAAATATTAAACCTCTAACTTTAGGAAACTTAAAGATTTAATTAAAAATCTCTTTCCCCTAAATTTTAGAAATTTAGTTTAACGACCCAAGGCCAACGTTAAATTCTAATTTCCCCAAATTAGAATAAGAACGCCCAGAAAATACCAAAACGGCTCGATTTCGAAACGCGGGGCGTTACACCAATAATCCTACCGTAGGGAAAGTCAAAGTTGGAAATGGACCCAAGAAACCCTATCCATTTCTGGAGTTTGCGTTGTTCTGACTCCCATGATCAAACCCTCTGTAGGGTGATCGCTCCCAGGACGACTCGCAGGCAGATCATGGAGATCTCACGGTGCAACCTAATGGAGGAGACCGTCGGATACGTTGACACGTGTCCTGCTCCCACTTTCTATAAAATACTCCCTCCCTCATTCACCTTGATATTGATCCATGCAAACACCATCCGTAGGGGGTCACTCCTAGGGTGACTCGAGGCCAAGCATGGACCTCACTATGTGAACTCTTAAGGACATGAGAACAAAACTTGATTTATGAAAATCTTGTTTTTATATATTTCCTCCCACTAAGTATTTTTATAATTAAAGGGTCTATTACTTAGGTAAATTTTGGCTAAATGAATCTATCTAAGTTTATGTCTGTATATAACACTTATATAAAGGTCTTTACTCTAATGTCTAGGTAAATTAAACCTTTTTAATTACCTAGTGACATTGCATGCTAACATTAAACTATGATTAATTCAACTCAAGTTCCGGGTCAGTTCCCAGGTAGGAGGTGTTCCGTAAAACCGTCAACTTAAATACCCCCAGCCTAGATAGAACTTCACTGGGAGAGTTCCCTTATAATCATAGTAATGTTTTTCTTACTTAGTTCATTAAAACTATTTTAATCCTAAGTAAGAATATAATTCTAATCCTATTAGAATTAAAATAAGCTTAGGTCTAATTAATTTTAAACATTTTAAAATTAATTCAATTTAACCTAAGGTCCTATGTTTGCATGCAACTCCTTGTTATAGGTTGATGGTTTCTAATCAATTTTATAACTATTATAAAATTTTAATGATTAGCTCTATAACATGCTTCTATGGTGTTTCCTAATAACAATCTAATTCTAGTTATTAAACACCATATTATTATGACGCCGACATCGATAATATAACGATTATATTAATCTAAGGTGGTGTCATGCTTCATGCAATTTCAATTTCATTTAATTAATATCGATTATATTAATTAATCATCAACGAAATTAAATCACATGAAATTAGACATTAATATAATATACCTTTTATACTAATCAAATTAATGTCATGCTCAACGCTATTCCATTTTAACTTAATTAATATAACAATTTATATCAAATCATACATGAAAACAAGCATTGATATTTTATTTTCATTCATAATATAACTATTATACTAATACTCATGAAAATAAATCTAAGCATGCATGCTACATTAATAAAGTATAACATTTTTGTAACGCCCCCAAAATTTAATATAACTTAAGAAAACGTTACTAACTATTGACCCTCATGCCAACATAATGCCCCAAAAGTTTCGGCAGCATAACGACATAACTATAGCTAACCATAAAATTTTAAACACCTTAAAACAAGAATGGCACTTCTAATTCAGTTCACAACCCCAACTTCACATGACAACATCCCAAATATACTCAATAAAGTAAGAACTAACTCCAATTCTCGAGTAAACATATTGTGAATCAGATCTTGTAACAAGTACAACTAAATAAATAAGAAAGTCCACAACATTTGTAAAGAAAACTCATAACGTTTAATGCTACATTTGAAACAGTACAACCAAACTATCACCAACCCTTGCTCCATCACTAAAGGATATCAATGACATCTTAGAAGTTAGGCCACAACCTAAGCTGAGCTCAAACACAAGAACAAATAAGAAAAATAGATGATCAAAGACAAGTCTACATAGACAAGCTAACTATGGTTTTTCTCTCGCAAATATCTCCTCTACATCACCAAGTTCGAATATGTTTACAGCACTTGCAAAACCTGGTGGTGGGTCAGTACAAAACCACAGTACTGAGTAAGTGGCTCACACATGAAGAGCCATCAAACAACAGACATATACAAGACAATTTTCATGCTTTTGAAACTGTAATATCATGCCTCAAATACAAGACAAACAATCAAAACAACAAACACTACAACAAATACTACTTTTCATAGCATTTCATTATAGCATTAACATTAATCACGCTAATAAAAAAGGATGCGGCCTGGCCCGAAAAATAAAAAACTGGCGCTAATTCAAAAAAAAATTTGCAAACGTTATGGAAAGAAGTTATGTTCAAAATTGAACGCGATTTTTCCAACTTTCGTCTTCTTTGTTCCCAAATTTTCCTTTCTTTTCCTCACAAAATTGATTTCAACGCTTTACATCTTCTTCCAAAATTTCAGATCTTTCCACACCTTTTCCATCATCCTGTCTTCTCCCAAAATTGATTTTAGCTTTCTCCTCTTCTTCTCCTAATCGTAGAATCTACCCAAATATACCAAAAAAGAAAATCTCACGATTGCTAACCTTCGTCGTCTTTAAAATCAAAATCTACTGCTTTCCCTTCATCATTTTCCAGCCTGCTCTAGGTATTCCTCAATCTCACTTAGTCTTTTGCTAAAATTCTTGTAACCTTTGTTATTCTTTGATGTATGTTGTTTAGGCCTAAAAGAAGCTAGATACCTAGAATCTCGTGGTTGATGTAGAGTTTTTCATAGCAACGACCTCTTCATCACTTCGCTCTCTCAGGTAATTTTCTTCTCCTCACCTCTGTCGTCGATTATCTCTTCTTTTTCGGTAGACCTTCAATTTCTCTCTCCTTTCCTATCAAATTTTCGTTCATTGATTTAGGGTTGATTTTGGGATTTTATTTTGGCGAAACAGTGTTGAAATTGAGAACTACAATCACAGGGTTCCACGGGTAATTAGTTGTTACGCGCGATATTGTTTGGTGTACAATTTCATGTAACTGGTTACGTTTTTGTAGATCTACAAAGGGGTATGCTTTTGGAATATTACTTCTAGAATGATTTTGGAAGTTTTTTTTTTTTTTTGAATAGTAATCATTTCTGAAGTTATTAAGTTAGCGAGAATTGGAATTTCATCCTCCTTTTTTTTTTAGATATGCCTTCATTCTGATTACTGTGGAATTGATGTGCTATTATGCCTTTGTGCCCTCGTTAGAATTTTTCATGGTGTTTTAGAATCAAAATTTTTGGGCCGAGGGAGGGCTATTGATTTTGGATGTATATACTCCCTTAGTGTGGAATTTGTTATTAGTTTGGAGTATTATGCTTATGTGAGTGGAATAAATATCATGGTTATATGAGTCGATTAAAGTGAGACTATTCGACTACATGCCTCCTTAGTTTTTTGCATTTCAAGTACCAGTAGTCTAAATTTCTTACATGGATTGATAATTTCCAATTCTTTTGTCAATAATAATGTATGATGGAGAGTTTTTCCTCAACGATTGAGGTAAGGCTTGCTAAAAAAAAAAAGAAGTTCAAAATATACTAGTTTTCTATGGGTGTGTTGGGTGTATTCTTGACATTCAGCTTTCTTTATAGATCTAAGGTTTTGAATTTTATATAATCAGTGTCCTTCTCATCTTTTTTATTTTTTTTTCATATTTTGTAGTTAACAAATAGGACAATACAAGGAGGTGTTGGCGGTGATGGACGTTGGTGGGATGTGCCAACAATAATTGAGTTGATTTTGCACCACAGCCATCCGTTACTTTAGCTTCGAGCTAAGCATATGGCCTATAAAAACTGTACAAACACCACTAGGATCCATGTTACCTTTGTTGAATGTGTTCGTCTTGCTCACTGCCATTCTTGATGGATTTGATGGTTAGTTTGTTTTTATCGTTGGTGATGGATATGGGGGTTGCTTAGTTTTTTCGATTGGCCATGGAAATGGAGGGAAGTGCATGTCGAAGAATCTAATAAAAAAAAATTTCATTTGCTTATTGAACAGTATGAGAATCAAATTATGGAGTTGGAACTAAACTGCATGTTTCCCAATGGAAGCTTAAAAGAAAGAAATGGAACTCCAAGCCTTGAAGGACCGTGTCACATGCCTCTTCGAATTCTCTCTGACAACTGTCTCAGCGAGATTATATTTAACTCTTCTTGGATTAGTAGTGATTAAAATTAATTATCTTTTGCAATATTTGCTCACCTCGACTGGTTTGCAAAGAACCTCCATTGTTGTGTGAATGATTTTTCTCAAGCTCTGCGATGATGATCAAGACTGACACCAATTTTGGAGAGAAAAGGGTTGTTCCTAATGGCCCTAATTCACATCACAATAAGTAGAAAAACTAAGATCATATCATTATTGTTTATTGTCGATGATGTTTCTTTTGTGTGTATGAAGCTTTGTGTTCTTTTCATGAGTTTATTCTTTCTTTTGTTGATATAACCTAATTTTTGTAAGTTATATCAAAAGCTTGTCCGACCTCATTTGGTCTTTTTTTGTTTCCAGTTGTTCAAAATAAAGAAGGCACAAACTTTACAAGAAAAGAGTAAAGTTAATTGCTTCTGTGTAAAGTCCAAAGTTCAAAGTTTAAACACATTACACATTATATTGTATATATCACTATAATCACTTGAATGGGTTGAGAGGTTGAAAGGGAATGGACGAAAACATCCCATCAACTTTCATGAAATTAAATTGGAGTTTCCAATTCAAGTTCAAACCAATTAGTAATTAGGTAGATGAATGGTTTTAAGAAAATGAAATTAGGGGGGAGAATTGAAGAAGAAACAAGTGTTCCATTATTTTTTGTTTTAGAACTTTATGATGCCCAAAATGCAATATCTAATTTTGTTTGTTGGGCGGTAATCCATTTATGGTAGTGTAAGGTAGGGGTAACTTCTTGGTTATGTTGTTGTGTTTATAAGAACATTTTTCTTTTTGCTAGATTGTTTGTTTTGTTTTCTTGGAATATCTTGCAAATTTGGTAGAGAATGGAGTTTGAGATTGCTGCAACTATTGATGGAATGTACGAAAGGGCATCGGTGGAAAACTATAAGAGTTTGTGTTTGAGTTAGGGTATTTGTGTTATGCTCGTGTTTCCTGTTTGTGTTTGTGTTTGTGTTTGTAAAGATTCAAGTCTCTCTATTTTGAGTATACAAATGTACAACTTTTGTTTTTTTTTTTTTTGTTTTTTTTTTTTTTTGGTTATAGATGTACAACTATTTGTATCATCACTTTTGGCATTATTGATCAAAGATGCCTTTTATGTTGTAAATTTGCAGCTAAATGCTTGATGTTTGGAAACGGCATCTATTGGATACGCTTTGATGAAGAATATGCGAAAAGGTGAAATCTATTTTGTAATGGTCCCCTGCTTGTAATTACATCGAAATTGCAATTAACAGTTATTCATTTTTCTGGTTCTGAAATTTAATACTTCCAACCCCTTTGCTATAAAGTAATTGTTTCATCTAGAGGTACAATATCTAATATATGAGTGTTGCAGTCCTTCCTTATTAGATAGCACAATTTCCTTAGAGGTTGTGTATGGTCTTTTGGCTATGTTTCTATGATATTGCTTTAATATTGGAGATATCTTCCTGTTGCAGGATGTTGTTGATTGTCCTGAATGGATTGTGCCATTTCATATTATCAAATCGTTGGTGGGAGAGGTAACAACTTACTAGAAAACTCGAGGTCTCACAAAGCTAAAAAACTTGACAAATATTTATATGGAAACTTTTTCTTTTTCTCACCCTCTCACTACTCCTAAGATAGGTTTAGTTTCTAGCAAATAAACTATCAAATGCTATTATGCTCTGTTTACTCAAAAAGCTTTTCCTTTGAACTAATAAATAAGCAGTTTGGAGCAAGTCAACTGTGTGTTCAAGTTTCTGCAATTTTGGTTTAGTCTGGTTATTTTAGGGTGATTTTATTGTTCTACATCATGGTTTTAAGTAGTTTCAGGGTGTTAAATAAACATTTCTTTATTCCGTTGGTTAGTATGCATAACAGGCTTAAGAATTGTGGTGGGAATTTTCGGAGGACCATATGATATAGATGACAAACACTCCATTTGCATCTATATACTTAGAACTATATCTTTCATTACTTCGAGGTAGGCACAAAATATTGTTTCATTTTCATTATCATTAAAGGTTTAGATTAAGGTTTAGGAATATTGGTCTTCATCCATAAAAGAGATTTGCATTCACTCTTTTCCAGTCTAATTTTAGTTTTACTTGCTAGCACCAAATTGTGTGTTATTCAAGCTTACATTCAATTCCAATTTTAGATTTAAGTATGATGTTTTTTGTTGAGTAGATTAATTGTGTTATACATGTTGTTATTTTACCTTTCCTTTTAAGTTACACAGAAGGACAACATTTGTTCAAATTTTGATATTCAACATTCCAGAAACTACCTAATTGAATTCTTTGTTTTTTTTTTTTTGGGTAGAATTTTAACATAATGTTTTGAAAATTAAAAACGAGTATACATCTTCTTTTCTACAAGATTTTGTAATTCAATTTAGTGTGCATAATCTGTTTTGATTGTAATGAATGCACTATGAGAAGGGAACTTAAGTGCAATCCTTCCTTTGATGGTGAAGTTAGTGAATATTTTTGGGTTCTCTCTATTATCTATTTCACCTTCTTTTGTTTGTTTTGTAAGAAAAAATGTATGGGTTCTTTTGAAAGCATTCAACAAATTTCGAAAACTCAAATTGTGCTCTATGCAAATTTATAATACTTAAAATCTGTTGTGTGAGGCATACTTGGACTCCCTGCTGGTTAGTTGAAGAAATTTCATTCCATTTGCTTCTTTTAATTTGTTTAGTTAGTTAGGAGTGTTTGGAAGTTGTGGTTCATCTGTTCTTCCATTTAGTTATTGTTAGTTGAAAATTTGTACTATTTAGTAGCTAAAAGAAGTGGGTTTTTGAGCTCATATCATGAGTAAAAAATCCATCAAAAAAGTGAAACTCAGTCTAGACCAACTATATATGTGTGTTTGGAGAAGTTCAGGGCAACATAGAAGTAAAGATTTTGCCATTGGCCAATATTTGACCACATCCATAAAAGCACCCAATGGAAATAACTCATCCACCCAATGGCCATGGACCCATTTAGCAAAATCCAAATATTACTCACCTCCAAACAATCTTCTTCCATCTATTTTTCCAGAATGATCAGTTGTGAACACATACGTTTAAATACTGTCTTTGGAAGCTTTTATGAGAAAACAAAACTACTTTTATGCACCACATCAACCTTCCCATTCTACTATCTATCTTCATGAAATGAAATAAGTTATAGGTGTTGGCTTCTTTGCACATTGTTGTTTAGTGTACCAAGTATTCTCCTCCCAATTCTTTGAATTTTTGTTTTGGAACCTCTTTTTCATCATTTTTTGTATATCCATTTGCATCACCTTGAATTAAAATTGGACGATGCATTCAATTGAGTATAAGTTGTCTGTCTTTCAAGTTTCTGTGAATGAGTTTATTATTGGTTGAAACAATATTTCAATGTAGTTGTTTGATTTGTAGATTATTATGCTGGAGGGGTAGAAAAATGCAGAACTGAGATGAAGTTAGAATGAAAGAAATGAACTAAGTAGGTTTTAAACATTTTTTAAACTTGGAATTAATAAGTATTTTAGGCCAGTTTCAAAAAAAAAAAAAAGTATTTCAGGCCAAGCTACTTTTGTGATAGGTAAATTTTATTTCCTTTGTCTATTTTACATTATCAAAGTTGAGGTCTCCACTCTAATTTTTTTTATCTTTTTTATTTGAGAACTTAGCTACTTAGGAAAGATGTCTTATATATAATTATTGTCCTTCAATTTGTTGCAGGAAAAATCATGAGGTCTTGTTAGTTACTTATCTCTATTTCAACGGATCAAAATGTGGCCTCTTCATATGCTTATCTTGATAGTGAGGAGGCAAGAACCAAAATAATAGAAGAGGCAACAATGGCAAAAGAGCAGAGGTCTCAAGTTTGATTTAGTTTCTTCAAATTAAAATATTGATTTAGTTTATTGATTATGTAAATGTATATTGATCTTGTAAACATATATATATTTTTTATAGGTGAATGAAACGATGTCACACCCACATATTTATTGGAGGATATGTTCATCTCAATCTCTTGAACCATGTGTTTACATGTTCTTGAAATGAATGTATTTGAGAATTATATATATTTTTTAATTTTCATTTTTAGTTTAGGATTATGAATTACATATGTATCAGTTAGACAGTTAGAACACTTTGAGATTATCAACTTTTAGTATTACTCTTGAAAAAGTTTATGTGCATTTAAATACATTAAATATTTATGTAATTGAGTTGATATTACAATAACATTTAAAATAATTTGTTAGTTATACAAAATGCTATAAAAAAACTGTTGCATACTACTTGAAAATGGCACATAATGTATAAAAATAAATAAATAAATAAATAAGCAAGCTAATAAAAGTTACTATATATAACATTGTCTACAACAATGAGGTTAAAAATTCTATTAAAGACCAATTATAGCGTTTTTATACTAATGTAGTGAAAAGTTTCAATAACATTAAAGTAATGCAAATTAAAATTGACTTTTTATAGCTCATTGTATAACATTGAAAAAACTCTATGAAACATCAGGGACTTTCAATGACATCGACTATGACAACATGTTTAAAACCACTATGATATGTATTTTATAGCGTTTTTTACGGCTATAAAAATGCTATTAAAGAGCAATTATAGCGTTTTTTGCTAACACTATGAAAAATTTCTATAACATAAAAATTACGCAATCAAAAATATATTTTTATAGTATTGAAAAAACGCTATGAAAAGTCAATGACTTTCAATAACATCGACTACGGCGACATTTGAAAAACGCTATAAAAAGCCTATGATAGTGTTTTTTTAACGCTATCGTATGTGATATTTGTTGTAGTGAAAACATACTCAACTAATGCAGTCGTGCAACAACCATGCACCCACATGAATTTTCGCACCATGCCATGCATACTTGATTTTTTCTCAAGCTCCACGAGCTCGTTCAACACTCATAGCCCTCACAAAGCTCTCAGAGACTGACTCCTTCGAGTCACGTCGACCCCTGACCATATTACCTAGGGCTCGACGTTTCTCTATGGCGCTTAGCGTTCAACCTTTGACCATATTACCCAAGGCCTCAAACTGTGCATCGCCCCTTGGCCATATTACCCAAGGAACCCGATGACTTCACAATCAAACTGTACATCGCCCCTTGGCCATATTACCCAAGGCACCCGATGACTTTCACAATATATAAACTCATCACATCGCCCCTTGGCCATATTACCCAAGGCAACTGATGCTCCTCTTTATCCATTGGTGACATACCACCCCTTGACCATTTTTACCTGAGGCACCTGACATTCACCTATCTTTCCTTTTTAACACACAAGGCTCTCTTGCCTCACATTCTCACTAGAATGCATGAATCCTACACATCATGCCACTAGACCATGCTTTATGTCGAAACCATGACAATTATGCAGCACACTCACAACATAAATAACATACTCATTTCGACAATCATAACAAAAGGACAAGCTAATCAACCAACTCAATCAAATGATCTCAACAGTCCAATATATCGTAACAACCATCTAGCCAACATCTCACATAGCACATAATTCCAGAAGCGATATATATAAATATAGGTCATGAAAATATAACATGGTCAATACATACAACATGCTAGCAAAAAACAAACAGACTCAATAGGTAGAAGTCCACTTACAATTCTTTCTAAAGCGCTTCTAAATTACTATGAAAACTCTCAAACACAACTTAAGAGCTAGATTGAGCACTTTGAATCAATTTAAAACAAGTAGGATTGAACACTTGCATGGAAGGAGTTCAAATCTACAAACGGAGAGTCTCTAAGCATTAAAGGTCAAGCTATAAAACTGTAAAACACTATTAATGAGTTTAAAAGGGTCTAAAGTACGCTGAAACTCACTGAACTACCCAAAATGAGCTCGAACTAATGTTTGTTGGGGCTTGCCGGAGTTCAAAATCACAAAACCGAAGTCTACAAGATATGGGTAATCCGATTTGGGACCTCTCAATCTATGGGCATCCACTCAAAGCTAACTTTGAGCCAAATTTGATCCTGGCTAGCGCTCAAAGATACTGAACCTGCACAATTTAGAGTCATTACCGAGTGGGCATTTTAGATCCAAGGCCGATTGGGTGTGGGTAAGTGTTAAATCTTACCAAAAGGGAAAAATCGATGTTTGCTGCTAGTTGGTTGCACACCAAATGCGTACTTGGAGGTTCAAACCATGAGTTATTGGACTTGCTCGGTGAAGAAAGATTCGGAGAGGGCACCAAGGACTCGAGCTCGTTTGCGGATGGATGCTGCCTGAGTTGTTTGCAGACAACTGTGGCACGAACCGAGGGAAGATGGAATCGGCTAAGTTACCGGTGACTTGTTCCTCATGCTCGATGACTGGCCGACGCCTCTGGGCCATTAAAGAAGACGATCTCAAGGGAGAGAGGGAGGAGGGACGGAGTCGCCGGAAGGGAAATGGGAAAGATCGAAAAGGAGGAGTTCGTTGGAGAGGAAAAGACTCACCAAAAATCACACCAGAGTACACGGGCTTGCTTACGACTGGTCGAATTCGCACAAAGAACTCGAGTTGCAGGGTCGTCGCACGGCTGGGAGCGAGAGAGACAAGGAAGAGTGGTGGCGGTGCGAGAAGGTTGTGGCTACGCGAAGGAAGAAGAAGAAAATCGAGATTGGGCAAAGTATGTGCGACACAAACGTGAAGAGGAAGAGTGAGAATGACTTTTTTTTTTAATAAGGCTAAATATCTCAATTTAAACCCTTTTAAGAATCTAACCAAAGCACTAATTTTCTTTCCAAGAATGAGGAAATCATTGGTTCATTGAATTTTCATATTTATGGGATTTGAATTTAAGAATTTGATTTCTAAACCAAAACTCCACCACTTAAATAATTAAATTTGATTTCATCAACTAAATATCAAATTTGAACTCATAATGGAACCAAAATATCTCAGAAAGGCTTAAATTTCGAAACGCGGGCATTAAAATTTTTTATTTATCTAATTAATGTCTTGCATCATGCTTCACCAATTTTATATATTTAATATAACAATTATACTAAATAACTCATGAAATTTAAATTCATGCATAATTACCATACATTATAACAATTATAACACAAATATGCATGAAAACATGCTTAACCTATAGTGGGATCAAGCTAAATGACATTCATAAAGTATTAAATAGCTATAAAGACCGATATTTTGGCATCCTAGGGCAAAAAACAATGAAAAATTACATTAATATTTAAAAATCTAGCCCTAAATGGCCTTGTAATTTGTCTGAACTGCCTCGAACCGTGTCAGAATGGCCTAAACCAGACCCATAACTCTCAAACCGGACCAACTGCACAGCAAACTGAACCGAACCATCATGAACCGGGCCGCAAACCACCTGAACCGAACCAAAACCATCCACCAGAAGCTGCACGCAAATTTTAAAGAAGAATACCCCACACGTCCAACTCGAACCGCCGACCTCACGGATGTTAGCCACGAGCGCACGCCACCTGCTCCAGCGACCTGTGTTCGATCTTTCGTGGACGCAAAAATTATAACATTTTAAACGCTTAAGTAACCGCTTCATGTCGCATGTCTCGCTCAACGTTCCACGAATTCGGAAACTACCGTCAGCGTCAAGATGCTAAAGGAAAAGCGTCTCGACGTTGGCCCGATTTTTCCAGCGCTTGTTCCTCACCGTCGCGACTCCGTTGAGCAGGGTCGTGATGCTACGCCTTTGGACAACATACTGTCTTTTGATTCCAGCAGTCGTTCTTCTCCAAATTGAACCCTAATCAACAAATTGATCCTAAATCTCTAGACACAGACTCACAAGACTCGATTTACAATAATTTTGCCCCAAAAACATGGGCCCCTACATGACCAAATCATACAAAAATATGTAAATCTAATGCCAAAAAAAAAAAACCAAAATAGTCTTTAAAGCAAGCCATTATGCAAATTGATCCCACCAAATAGCCACAAATTCTAAAATCGAAACTAAAATCATGAAATGGCTCTGATACCATTTGAAGGAATTGAATTGAATCCTTAATCGGAAGCGAAATTAATCGAGCGTGATTTAATTTCGATTATTCCGAATACCGGTACGTTGGGCAAGAAACCGCAGAAACTATTTTCTATCTTATTTCCAGATTAAGCATGCTGTAATTTACAATCTAAACAATTTTAGATTAAGGAACTTACATGATTTGAAGTAGAAATTAACACTATGCTCCAAGACCTCTATCAATCGACACCACCATTACGGATCACCTGCTATATCTCTTGGATTACTTGAGATTGCGATTGTGGGATCGTCGTGGCCTTGAAAAGGGAAAATTCAGCAAAGGAAAACCTTGTTGTATTTTTTAGAGAGAAAGAGAGGAAGCGAGCGTTCTACAACCTCTATCTTTGCGTGAAAAATGATAGAGTAAGGATCGATTGGGGAACTCCCTCTCCCGTCAACGATAAGTGGGGAGGGAGTTACATTACCCTACTTGATCTAGACCTTTAGATCTTAATCGAAACGATCTCGACCATTAACTAATTAAATAATAATTAATTAATTAAATCAATATTAATTGAATTAATTATAATACAAAGTATTTAATTCAATTTGTATTATATTCAATTGAATTAAATTGGCCTATTCAATTAATTCTATTAATTGAATCCACATTAATTAAATATCAAATATTTAATTAATTTTATAATTGAATCATATTCAATATTATCTCTCTCATTGAACCTATAGTTTTAATGTGCATCAAAATGTACATTAATATAAACTATAGTATTAATTTGATTAAATCATATTTAACCAAATTAAATTAAATTAAATTAATTTCCAATTAATTAATTCATGAATTAACCAAATATCACATATTTAATTAAATTCATTATTCTCTCATTAATTAATTTTGAATCATATCCAAAATTAATTTTATTATAAAGTTTAATTCAATAATTAAACTTATACTATAATGTATCTCCATACATTATATTAATTGTATCAAAATACAATTAACTTAAATCCCCTTTAATATTCAAGACTATATTATCTCAGAACCCATTATGAGCTAGCAGGTGGACCTAATGAACCTATAGATCAGAAGCTCCAACGATACGAGATTAACTGGTTAAACTCATTAGCCAAGTTAATCAACATTCGTTAACTGTGGGTCACTCCACTAAAGACCCACCGCTGCACTATTCTCATTGTAGAATATTTATGTGTCCACGGATTTCGACCAATTCAGTTAGTCAATCTTTCACGTGTGTTCGTAACACCAGCTGGGTCAAATTACCATTTTACCCCTGGGTTACCTCTAGATCCTTAAGTACCACTGATCCCTCTAATGAACAAGTTGTTTAGGGTCAAACCTCTAAACAAGAGTTCCTCTAAGGCCAGGAGAGGACGGCGCACCTTTGTTAAAGCCCCGGAATCAGCCCTTAAGGGAACACACATCTACTTACCCCACTAGGGGAAGGAGTGAATTTCATCTTTTACTGTTATGTTCCCAGCCCCCATTCAGTCTTGCCCTTGAAATGGTAGGATTATTGAGCCGACGTACAGGCCACTCTCACCCATACAAATCTAAGGACGATCCCTCCTGAAAAGGAGTTCATAACAGACTCAGGATTGAGATTGAGTTACCTAGGTCATCCTATTGAAATAGAAACCTAAACTAGTTAACGTTGTTACATCTAGTGGTTACTATTTCGCGGTCCAATCTTATGCAAACTCATTGCACAGGATACCCCCACTCGCATGTCTCCTACATGGATGCTTTGGATCATTGCATCTGTAATCGAATACAAAGTGGGTCGTATCTCATAGTGTCACCAAGATAAGGTACCCAACCTTATCCTTTTACTATAGACCATTTAGGTTGTTACTTGAACACTAATCCACGTATGTCCCCACATACTAGTCCAAGTCTCATCTAAACAACCTAGGATCTTAGTTTATTGGATTTGTTTCAAATTGTGCAATTTCAGAAACAATAACTCTTTATTGTAAAAGTCTCAATAACAACGTATTGATATAAGTAAACAATTTGTCACCATTCACAATCTACGAGTTTTAGGGCATAAAACCCAACATGCAGATCAAAGGATAACCCTAAATGAACAGGAGTTCATAGTAAGATTAGGATTAAGATCGAGTTACCTAGGTCATCGCATGAAATAATCAGTCTTAACAGTAAATGACTTTATAAAGTAAGAGTGACTTATTACTCGGTTCTGTCTTGTGTAAACATCTTTTACACAGGATGCCCCTACTCGCATGTCTTTTCACGAACGATCCAGGATCACGTCATTTTCCTTATTCGCAAAGTAGGCCGCATCCATAGTGTTACCAGAACAAGGTACCCAACCTTATTCATTTACTATAGACAATTTAGGCTATATACTCGAACTTGATCCTTGTGCATATTCATGATATAGTTCGAATATCTCATGTGTATAGCCATGGATATTTCTATTAGATTATAAGATATAAATAAAAAATTTCACTGAATAACATCTTTATTTATATAAAGGATAACAAAACTTGAGTTCTAGGACATAAACCTCAACAGAGACGAGTTCTAGATCTACGACCCGTTCCAGATCTGGAAGTTCTAGTCCAGATTCGAAGGGGGTTTTCTCCCTTTGTTTTTTAAAAACGTGAAAGAAATGAGGGATGAAGGAGGTCCTTGCCGGTGACAGAGAGAGAGACACGGTCGATTTGGTAGCAACGAAGACAAAAAGACGAAAATACACGATGATAGAATGACGAGGCTCATTCCAAATCTAGTATTCAGACGGAAAGACACTGCAAACGGCGACCGCGTGGCTCGATCACGGCTGGCTACTTAAGTTCATGGTTTAGTAGGCAGCGTGCAATGGATCTAAGAGAGAGAAATCGAAAAGAGAAGGGTGACACTTTTAGTTGGCAGTTTGAGCTGCGGCAGAGTGGCGACACAGCGATGACTCGTCGATTGGAGGTGCGGTGGTGTCTAGTTTGGGTCGTGGGTTGCAACAGTCTGCTGTGTAACAGAGAGAGAGAGAAATTAGGGTTAGAGAGAAGGAGATGCGTGGTAGTAAGAGGGATGAAAGAGTGATAACGCTCATTTATGTGAATTAGAAGTATAGAATTTATGCTTAAAATGTACAAAAAGAGATTATTTTTGCAAGAATTTATCCAAGTTAAATGTTTTTGTGCAAAGGACATTGCAAGAGAATTGTGGCCGCAATTGGAGATCAAAAGTAGCGGAGCTGAAGAATTAAAGTTGAAGATTTGCGCCCAATTCTGTCAAGGCAATGCACAAAAGATTTGTGCCCAACTTTGCGGCCGCAATTGGGCTTTCCGACAAAATTTCTAAATTCGCAGGATCTTCACAGAATCATCTGAAATTCCCAAATCTCGTATCAAATCTTTAAGGATCGTCAATTTTTACCTTCTAAAGCTCTCACACTGATCTCGACAGCCAACCCTACCTTCCAATGTCTATAAAAGGTGATCAAGATGCAAGAAGCAAAGGGAGCTCGAAAATTCGTCCTTAGGATAGTTTTTCAGTTTTTTCTCTCTTCTCATCTTGTAACCACTCCAAGTTCTGAATCTTTCAGTCTTTGTCGGCTCTTCCATTCAAAAGAAGAAGAAGAGAAAGGTTTGTCTCCCCTTGAAAGAGGGCAAGAACAAGCTAGATAGAGAGGGGAAGATCCTTAGTCGAGCCTAGATAATTACTTTCTGTTTAGTCTTTACTCTCAGCTGTTGTATTTTCTTTTAATTTCAGTTGTATGTTTATCATTCTTGTACTCGTTCCATTCAATTAATATGAATTCAGTTTATTCTTCTATTTTGTGCTTTCTTTCTTTTATGTCTTGCATTTTACTTTCATCTATGAGCTAAACTTCTTCTCAGGGATTCAAATATGTGGATACCTTGAGTACAAGAAAGCCCCACCTATGCAAAGGCAACCATGTTTTTCCTCTTAGCAATGTTTGTTTTTTATGAAGTATAAGTTTCATTGTTAGCTTAAATTAATCACTTAAGTTAGCATAGTTTGTGTTTAGCTGATGGCCGAAATGTTGGAGTTAAATGCGCGGGTTCGCAAAAACAATAATGGAAAAGATCCAAGAAATAGGACTTTGTTTTCTTGCATCCTAGAAATAGGACTGGAACCACTAGATTTTTTTAGAGCTGTGAGCATTATTTATCTAAGTTTCAGCTAGGCCCTAGAAATAGATGTCTAGCTGGCTTAGTCTTTTAAAGGCACCTATAGCGGAGCTGAATAGAAGTAGGGCTTAACTCACAATCTAGTTGTCAAGGCATTTGTGGGTACAGCTGGAGGATTCTATATGCACCATGTCTATGTGGTTAACATAGATAGTGTTCTTCAGCCGTTTGTAGTGCCTGAGTAAATTGTTAGCGCAAAGGTGGGCGCAAATCTAAAGCTCTTGGTTGATGCTATTTAAATTTTCCTGCAAATCTCATAAGTTTTTCCCGTTTTCATTTACTTGCTTATTTTTATTTATGTGTTAAATCAAAACCCCCATCCAAAATATTTCTTTGGTTACCATCTTCGGTTGCAAATTTAGAGAAGGTTCTTGGTTTACAGAATCTTGTATTTTTCGACTAGTCACCATCTCCCTTGGGTTCGATATCTGGAGTACTCTCCACTTTATTACTTGATAGTGTATACTTGCACTCAAGCAAGGTGTTGCGCTTGTAGCACGCACGTCACTCGTCAAAGAGCTAGTCCCATTTTTCTTTTTTTTTTTAAACGTGAATGAATAGAAGGGAAAGGAAAAAAAAAAGAAAAGCAGAAGAAAAGAAGAGGAAAAAAAAGAAAAAAAAAATTATCTGGCCGCCGGCGGGAGGCGATCATCAGCGGGTGGCGGCTAAAGAAGAAGAAGAAGAAGAAGGGGGAAAAATAATTTTTATTAATTTAATAATATTTTTATTTTAAAAATTAAAAAATAATTTTTTAAATAAAAAATAAGTGTCACGTCAGCAAAACGATAGGATTTAACGGGAAAATGGATGGAGGGACTAAAATGAAATGAAATCCAAACCTCAGGGGCTAAATTGTAAAGTTTGAAAACTCAGGGACCAAAATGAAACCTAACCCAAACCTCAGAGACTAAAAGTGTATTTCTTTTCCCTAGATAAATTTGTATAATGCAGAATTGGAATCTTCAGCTAGATTTTTTAAATTTTGGTTTGAGTTTGTTAGCTAGTTTTATAAATGCAAATTAAGAATTCCTAGCTAGTTTTGTAAATGCAGGTTTGTAGAGGAGGGTAAAAATGATCTTGTTGTTTTTTAGTTTATTTTTTAAATTTTGTTTTAGAAATGTATAGTTGATGGGTAAAAAACGTCGATAACATAATTATAGTGGACTACTAAAAACATGAAAAATGTCGTGTATTGACAATTAAAAAATGACAATAAATGAAGCATGGTTGACAGTTTTGTATGATATTTAATGGTTAATAAATGTAAATATTAACACATGTTGACTATCACAAAACGTCAATAAAAGGATAAATGTTTACGATTTACAAACAAAATTGATGGTTAAAACCATCAAATCTAACATCATTGATGACCAAAAAACGTGAATAAACAAAATAAGTTAACCCTTTTAGACGTTAACTACAACTGTAAAGATTGTTTTTTTTGGAAATAAACTTCATTAAACACGCGAAGAGAAAAGTTCAGTATAGAAATCATCTTTAACAATAGAGGAGAGAAACGACGGGAAATCAGATGTCTAAAACCGAACTTCACCTTCCAGCATGGAAGGGAGCCTCTACCTTGAAGCAAAAATCTCATAATGGTGATTAAACTCAGTGCCTACACGAGCTAAAGCATGCGCAACACCATTTTGCGCCCTAGGGAAGTGCTTGAAATGGAGCACCCCCAGGGATTTAGCCAATTCGAGAATGGCTTCCACGAAGACCTTTACATCTGAAAGATCTTCTTTTGCATTTTCCAGACTTTTGATGAGCTCAAGACAATCAGATTCCACTTCAATCTTCAGAGGCATGTGTGGAATCGAAAGTAAGCTTTTCAGTCCCTCCCACATCGCTTTCGCTTCCAGAATTTTCATCGGCCACTGATCTTTACTAACTATTATGTCCGCGCAGATGGGAGACCCGTCGGAGTCACGCACTATCCAGCCCAAACCGCTTCGGTTCTCCTTGGAATTCCATGATGCATCAGAGTTTAACTTCCAATAAGAATAAGGCGGAGGAATCCAAGCTGCTTGACTCAGGTGGTTCTCGCCTCACGAACTATTCACTTTCACATGGTACTCCTGAAACTCTCCTTTAATCTCTAGTTTCTGGGCATCTCGACGCTGGAACTTTCCTTGTTTGATTCAGGGGAAAAAGAATCCAGCGTCTCGACGTTCTCGATGTTTTCCTAATTACAATGTGCAGTAATTGGACAGCGTCGCGACGCTGCCTATAGCAACTCGACGCTGTCGATAGAATCTCTATAAATAAAATGTGATTAGGGCTAGCCAAGGGGACTTCTTTCGATGCAATTTTAGCCTAAACTCGACTAAAGACCTGTGGGAGCTGAAGCAAGTTAGAGGAGAGGCATTCGAAGACTTTTTATTTTTTTTTAGAACAAGGGATTCGAAGACTTGGCTCATGGAGATCGTGACGTGGACGTGCGGTTTCGGCGACTTAGTGTTTAATCTCCTTTTCCTCTTAACTTCAGTTGTTTTCAATGGTTTTTTTAGACTAAGTTTATATCGTAACGTCGTGTATGAGTATCTAAGTCTATTATCTTAGGGATGAAGGATTGGAATTCCCTAATTCCGTTAAAGCAGAAACGTATTTGGGACCGTTTGTAGTTAATTTTGTTTCCACCAAAATACCAATACATTGACTGAATTTAGAAAACTATTCTAAATCAAATATTAAGGCTAAGCATACAACCTTAGAACTAATTCTAAATGGGAGAAGCAAACATATCATCGTTGTCGTCTCTGAAATATCAAGAACACCTTTCTTGATTTTGGACCAACCGTCAACAATTGGGACACCACCAATTTATCTTCCCCGCTATGACTCTGAGATTAGGAACGTAGTTGTGGGACTACCTAATCTTGAATGGGCCGGGAAAAACTCTAGAGAGAAAATTCTCCCTAGAGTTCTTGGTGTTCTGCTTGCTTGTTTGGTGAGGGTGGTGCATGGTTTGCAACTGGGTATTTTGGGAGCGTTTCAGTTGGTAGCTTGTTACTTTTGTATAAATGCAGGTTGTAGAGGAGGGGTAAAAATAATCGAGAGGGCTTTTTTTCAAATACGCGTATAGTTGACGGTTAAAAAATGTCACTAAAAATATAATTATTGATGGATATTAACCATCAATGAAAGTACAATTTGACAATTTAGCATGGTAACTTGACGGCTCATAAAGATATATATATTGATATTTTCGATCCTATAATTGACAATGAAAAAACGTAAACATAAGTCTATATTGACGGTTTATAAATATCAATAAATGTGGCAACATTGATGCTTTATGGATATCATTGACGGATAAAACGTGTCAATAATAAGATTTGTTGATGGCTATTAAACGTCAACAAATGTGGCTACATTAACGCTTTATGAATACCATTGACAGATAAAACGTGACAATAATGTCTTTGTTGATAGCTTATAAACGTCAACAAGGACATCTTCGTTGACGCCCTATAAGCGTCAATGAAAACAGTAATATTGACGCTTTAGTTTTATTGATACCACTTCAGTTGACTTCTAAAGAGCATCAATGAACGTGATAGTTGATAGTTTTTAGCCGTCAACAAAGGCCAAATTTGTAGTAGTGTGGGTTGACAGAATATGAGAGGGAGGCTAGACAAAATGCAAGAGTGCATTCTTGTGACCTTATGTTGTAGTACCTAAACCCTAGGTTTAGTGTTTTATTTATAGGAGAAAGGTCATGAATAAAATATTCATTTAAAATCAATTATTTTCATAACTGATTTAATATTTTTCATAATTAATCAATTCCATAACCAATCAATTCCATAATTGATAAATCTTTTCCATAAATGATTGATCACTTCCATAAGTGATTAAATCATTTCCATAAATGATTAATTACTTCCATAAGTGATTAATCATTTCCATAATTGATTAATTTCTAATTAATTAATTCTTTAATTAATCAATCACCAATTAAATATCATATATTTAACTTCAGACCTTCTATTAGTTAATTAATGAATTACCCAATCAAATATCATATATTTAATTTCAGGCCTTTAATTAATTAATTTTATAATATGAATCAAATTCATATTAAAATTTGAACTCCATCAAATTCTCTTATATCCTATAAATTTAATATGAATCAAATTCATATTAATATCTGAACTTCTTCAAATATTTATTTCTCTCATAATAATTAAAGTGTAATTTCAAATTAGACTTTACATTTTAATGTATCACTATACATTATATTAATTTGTATCTCATACAATTAACTTAATTCCCAATATGAATTTGAACTATTCAAATTCTCTCAAGATATAATTGTTCCTAATTACTCTTTACGAGCTAGCATGGGGACCTAATGGCCCTACTGATCAGAAGCTCCAATGATATGAGGTTAAATGATTAAACTCATTAATTAGGTTAACCAATATTCATTAACAGTGGGTCATTCCACTAAAGACCCAAAGCTGAACTCTTCTCACTGTAGAACATTTATGTGTCCACGGATATAGACCTATACCGGTAAGTCAATCCTTCACAAGTGTCCATAATCACAGTTGGGTCAAATTACCGTTTTACCTCTGTGTTACATCTGTCTCCTTAAGTACCAGTGCTCCTCTAATGAACAACCTGTTTATGGTCCAACCAATAAACAAGAAGTCCCTCTCGGGCCAGTAAGAGGGCGGGATCCCTTTCTTCAAGTCCCGGAGTTACCACTTAAGGGAACACTCATCTACTTCTCCTAGAAGTGGGAAGGAGTGAATTCCTTCTTGTGTTGTCATGTCCCCAGCCTCCCACTCGGTCTTGTCCCCAAAAAGGAAGGCATATTGAGTCGGCGTATTGGCCACTCTCACCCATGCTAATCAAAGGACAATCCCTCATGAGAAGGAGTTCATGACACACTCAGGATTAAGACTGAGTTACCTAAGTCATCCTATTGAAACAATAACTTAACTAGTTAACGGTGTTATATCTAGTGGTTTACTATTTCATGGTCCAATATTATGCAAACTCATTGCATAGGATACCCCCGCTTCCATGTCTACTACATGGACACTTTGGATCAATACGTCTATATCAAATACAAAGCGAGTCGTATCACATAGTGTTACCAGGATAAGGTACCCAGCCTTATCCTTGTAATATAGACCTTTTAGGTTGTTACTTGAACATCGATCCCCATATGTCCCATCATACTAGTTCAAGTTACATACAAACAACCTTGGATCTTAGTTTATTGGATTTGGGTCAAATTGTGCAATATTTAACAATAACACTTTATTGTAGAAACTCAATAACACTTTATTGAAACAAGTATACAATTTGTTTACATTCACTATCTACGAGTTTTAGGGCATAAAACCCAACAAGGGATTGATGTAGCCCTTTGGGAAATTATGGATTGATTTTGGATGAATGTTATGATTTCATTTATGCATAGACTCCCCTTAATGCTTTCAATTTATTGGCCATGAATTGAATGATGTTTTGTCTAATTCTTGTTTGGGAGAGGGTATTTAGCTTAGATCTTGTTATGCATAACTAGGATAGTCTTAAGATCGGGAGATTTAAGATAATCTTAGAAATCGCTAAAAGGGATTAGACTTAAGGCCTTGCATGTTAATGAATTTAGATAGGTATATTGGATTCATTGCATGTGAGAGAATTATTTATGCTCGAGAGAGATAAATATGATTTAAGTATTCCTACATTTATGATCCATAGCATGTTAATCATCCATGAATTAATTCCTAAGCCCAATTGGTGAAATCAACCCCCTAAGAGTTTTCCATCATTTGATTTCCATACTTTTAGTTTTGTGTTTGTTTACCATTCATTCTCACTAAAATTTGTTCCTTAGATAAAATTTGACTTGAGTATTTGCGGTGATTAAATTGATTAGAAAACCAATCCAGAGGACAACATTCGATCTAATAAATCACTATACTATAACTTGGGCCATACACTTGCTGTAAGCAATTTGCACATCAAGTTTTTGGCATCGTTGTCGGGGATTAGCATAGTTAATCAAATTAATATCGTAGAAAAATTGTTCGGTCTTAATCCAGGGTGTATTTTTATTTTATGGTATTTTTATTTTTAGGTAGATTGCATTTTTTTCCTTATTTGCTTTCTTTCCATATATAGTTCTATCCTTATTAGATTAATTTTTCCTTACTTGTTAGTTTCCTAAATAGTGTTTGTCTTTAGAGGATCTTGTTGGAGCTTTCATTGCAGTATCAAGTAACAGGACGAACAAGCTTGAGGAGGTCGTGATCGCCATAAACACCACAGTGATTGGCCATAGTGCAGCAATAAAGAATATCGAGACTCGGCTGAGACAACTGGTAAGTGTTATCAACACCATGAATAAGGGTAAGGCCCCAGCTAAACATGAGAAATCTCAAATGGAATATTGCAAGGCTACCACTGTGCACCATGAGGAGGAAATTCAAGTAGCTGAGGAGGAAATTCAAGTAGCTGAGGAGCAGGAGACTACTGAATCAAACGATCTCAATGGAGAAGCTGAAAAGGGCACATCCCCAAATGAAGCTGAAAAGCTTAATCCTGAGCCCTCTATCCCTTCTTCTATTGTTCTAGTCCCTAAACTGAGAAAAAGAAAAATAAGAATTCAAATGCTCAATTTGAAAAAATTTTAGATGCTCTTATGGGTTTGAATGTTAATATTCCTTTTGTAGATGCACTGGAGCAGATGCCTAACTACAAGAAATTTATGAAGGAATGGCTCATCAAGAAGCAAAAGGAGAAGAAATTGGAGATAGTGTATCTAGCAGCTATATGCAATGCTCGCCTTCAATAGAGAGTGTCAGAAAAATTAGCTGATCCAGGGAGTTTTTCTGTTCCTTGTGGCTTTGGTAATTATTCATGTAGAGCATTATGTGATTTAGGTGCTATTATAAATATCATGCCTTTATCTCTATGCAAAAAATTAAATATAGGAGAAATTAGGCCTACACCTGTTAGACTCCAGCTAGCTGATCAATATGTGGTTAGCCCATATGAGGTAGTGGAAAATATTTTAATTAAAGTAGGAAAATTTCTTCTCCCTGTTGATTTCTTTATTATGGATATTAAGGAGAATCTTGCAATGCCTGTAATATTAGGGAGACCATTCCTTGCTACAGGGCGAGCTATAATTGATATTGAGCGTAGGGAGCTTATCATTAGGGTTCAACAGGAGACATAAATTCTAAAAGCTTTTGAGGACCCTCAGAACACATCAGAGGCAATGGTAGTGGGCTATAGGAAAGGTGCAAGGAAGAGCACCATTGATGGAACACCTGACATTAGACCTCCATGATGCTTATTCGATCAACAGGTCGAGCTAAAGACGTTAAACAAAGCGCTTATGCGAGGCAACCCAAGTAAGTTTATTTTTTTTTTATGCTTTTGATGTGCTTTTTGTTTTTTTGTTTTTTTGTTTTTTTTTTTTTTTTTTTTGTAGGTCTTTGGTTCCTATGGCTCTTGGCTTGAAAACATCCATGAGAAGGTCATCATCATTCCAGGGCAGTATTGTTCACCCCTTCCATTCTTTTCTTGTTCATATGCTTGTTTATGCTTTACTTTTATATACATTGAGGACAATGCATGTTTTAAATTTGGGGGTGGAATGCTTTGCTTGTTGAGCCCTTGAGCATCTGAGTTCGAGTTATATTTTTTAGCTTTCTATGAATTAAGCATATGATTGTTTTGTGGATGCTATTTTTGCATGATTCTGATTTCCTAGGATAGGCTTTCTTGTCAATTTTTAAGCTTTTGATGAGTTGTAAGCATGAGTGCCCAAAAAAGGGAGACTTTTAAAACTTTTTCTAAGAGATGCCTTGCATTAGTAGAGTATTTTCCTTGGTTAGAATTGGACTTGAATGCTTAGGAGCAAATTATTAGGTTCATATGCTTGTTGTCACCTCAATAGGTGTAGGGAAGAGCTAAAGAGTTAATTCTTTGCAAATTAGCATGTTTAATCTTGCCTAGGCGGAAAGAAAAGAACATGTGCTTATCATGATCATAAAAGAAAAGTCATTCTTATCTTTACTTTTAAAAGAAAATAATGTCGGCTTGTGTACACAATATGTAATGTTTAATAATGTTTTAGGCAAAAAGAGTTACCCCTGTTGTGAACAGTTAGGCCAACCAAGGGTTAAACTCGGGTTATGGGTCCCTACAATAGGTGTGTGAAAGCTAGTGCCACTTTTAATTGCTTGATTTAATTTAAAAGCACTTAGGTATTGATGAAAAAAAACTAATTTGTTTCATCGGCTCGTTAGTGAATCCTTAGTGCCAATGTAGAGGGAAGATGAGTTGAGAGTTTAATAATCAAATCCCGAGCTATTAGAGTCTAATCTAGCTAAGTTAGATCTCACCTATGTAAGTTAATTTTGGAAAACTTTTGATTTGTCTCCTTTATTGGGCCTTATGTGCATGTCTCTTGATTGCTTTTTTATTGACTTTTGAGCCTTGAGGAGTTAATCATGTTTGTTGCATCTATTCTTCAACCTATGCTTGATTTATAGTTTGCTCGAGGACTAGAAAAAGCTTAAGTTTGGGGGTGTTTGATTGCGAGTGTAGCAAGCTATTTTTTCCTATTTAATTTAGTTAGTCTTTGATATTAAATTGACCAAATTTATGCATTTTAATGTTCTATTTGTAGGCATCATGTATTGGAGCTAAATTGAGAAAATGGGATTGATCGGGTGTTCGGGTCGTGAAAAGAGGCCAAAGAAATGAAGATGAATCGAAGTTGGAAGGTAGGGTAGAAGCTGAATTGTTGCAAGGGAGGGTAGAAGAAGAGGCTCAACTGGGGCCAAGAGAAGAAAATTTAGAAAAGGAAAAAGAAAAAGAAGTAGAGGAGGAAGGCTAGAATGCGACCGCATCTGGGCCGCATTCTGAAGAAGGCCTAGCCGAGGCCACCATTGATCAGCCAACTAAAGAGGTTTTTTAGCCTCTATTCACAAATGACCCACCAGCAGCTGGTAGCACATCTTCGGGAGAGAAGAGGGATGAAGAAGAAAATGAAGACGAGGAGGCCGAGACCTCCACTGACTTTGATATAGAATTCGATTCAGAGATAAGGGAACTAGATGGCGACCAAGTCCCTATCTCTGCAGCATTGAGGAGAAAGAGAAAGAGAGACATTAAGGCTGAGAGGAGGACAAAGAATAAGAATGACCCAATCTTTGCCAAAAGGTCGAAGACAAGGTCCATGGACGTCTCCCCTGCAGTTCCTCCTACTGTCTCACTCGCCAAGCCAAAGGGCAAGTCACCGAATGCTGCATCTGCTAAAAATCCATTCCCCAAGGTATTCAAAGATGTTAATTTTCAGGAACGGATGGAGATCATGAAAAAGAGAGATTTCCTCAATGAGAAGGGATTCTTTAACAGAGTAGGAGCGCTGCCAAAGTTCGTAACAAGAGTTATCTTCCAATACAAGTGGCAGGAGTTCTGTGCTCACCCTCAGGAGGTTGTAGTACCTTTAATGCGAGAGTTTTACTTCGACCTGAGGGAAGAAAGCATTAGCATGGCGGTGGTGAGGGGGAAGATGGTTAGTTTCTCCTCAATCGACATTAATAGGGTGTACAAGATCAAGGCACCCCTGAATCCGAGAGGGAATGATGTGATAAGGAACCCTTCGGTCAAGCAGATGAACGACACATTGAAACTTGTGGCCAATAAGGTGGTTCAATGGAAAGAATCACAGACGAAAGTTAAGTCTCTAGTGCCAAGCGACATAAAGCCATAATCGGCAGTTTGGCTTGACTTCATCAAAAACCGTTTGATGCCAACCACCCACGACAACACGATTTCAGTGGATAGAGTGATGCTACTCTATTGCATTATGAAGGGGTTAGAGATGAACGTAGGAAACATTATCAGGGATGAGATTTTAGCCTGTGAGAGAAAACGGGCAGGCAAGCTTTTTTTTGGATCACTCATCCCCCAACTCTGCCTAAGGGTGAAGATCGTTCCGGGCAAGGACGAGGAGCGTCACTTCTTCAAGCCAGCCATTAACCTGTCCTTGATTGGGAAGCTCCAACAGAACAGCATCCAGAGGAAAGACAAAGCCTCCACATCTCAAGCTACTCCTCAATCAGGGCCGAATGTAGCTTCTCCATCCCAGCACACTCCTTTTACAGGGCCTTCACCGTCATCGGAAGCCCTAGCCATTGCCTACCGCCAGTTAGATCAAATCAGGAAAAATCTGAGAACGTATTGGGCATATGCAAAGGAGCGGGATGAAGCCATTAGAGAGTTTTACCTCTCTATCGCCCCAAGTATTGCTCCGATATTTCCCAATTTCCCTCAGTCGTTGCTGCCTCAAGAAGAGAAGGATTCTGATGAAGAGGAAGAAGAAAATGATGTTGGAAATGATGAAGAGAAAGAGAGTTCCTCAGACGAGGAATAGAGGAGTTTTTTGACCCCTTTACTTGTTGTTTTTGTATATAATTTTGTTTTTTATGCTTATTATTTTTTTTGTTTTTAGTTTTAGCATGTTTTAAATTATGTTTTAATTGCTTGGTTGTTGTTTTGATTGTTTTAATTATTTAGTTTGTTAATAGTTTGATCATAGGGTAGGTTAGATAGTTTGTGGATAGTTTAGATTAGAAAAACTTTGGTTTTTAGATCTTTTCTTGAAAAATTTGCTTGTTGTTTTTTTGAGCTTAACCTATGAACTTTTTGAAAGAAAAAAAAATCAACTTTAAGGAAAAATTGCTTTAAAATGTTTTGGAAGATAAGCATGTTTTCAAAGGAGTTTTCTTTTAAGCCCTTGATGATTAAAACTAGAGCTTTGTTCTATCTCAAAAGTGCCACCGTCACAACTGAATTGTTTTCTAGTCATAGGCTTTCCATTAGTCTTTTTCTTTACAAAATTTTCTTAGAGTCTAAGCTTCCTCGTGTTTAACCTTTCTAACTGGTGACCGCAAAGTGCACGGGCCACAAGTAATAATAAAATAAAAATATTCCGAGTATCGAGTCCACAGGGAGGTGAAGCGATAATTAAGCAAAGCAATAAATTCTTGATCACTAAAAATACTTGGGTGAAATATTATTTAGGGACCAAATCTTGATTGAAAAAAATGAATTAAAGATTAAAGCAATTAAAGAAATAAAATCAATCAATCATAAAAAAAAAATGGAGAAAGAGTTTTGAGTGAGAAGCGGGGTCTTGAAAATCAATTAATAGCTAAATAATTATTACAATTATCCTATCTCATTGCCCAACTAATTATAATCCTAGAATCTTCGTTAATCGCATAGGTTTTCCTGTAGGTTTCCCCTAATTATAATTAATCCATTTTAACAACCTAACTGTCCTTAGCGCTATTAAAAATCGTTAATTATTACGCTCTGATTCATTATTGGAATCTAAGTTTAATCAACTAATCCCGTTGTCACTACAGGCAATTAAACTAGTTGCATGGATTATGATCTATCCTAATTTCTCTCCGTCGAGTTTCCATTAAGAATCGGATCAATATACAATTGGCCAGATTGCAAATAATTAGTAAAAGACGACAAGAGATAGGCAGTTATAATAACATTTAACTATGAATTTTCATTTCAAGACCCCAAATTGGGGGTTTAGCTATACATGGCTATCATATCCACAAAATATACAATAGAAATCATAAATTGGAGTAACATAAGAGAAAAGGAAATGACCATTGAGAACCATGTCGCTAGCGCTTGGAGCCCCTCAGAACACGCCCCGAGCCTCCTAGGGTGCTCACTAAAGCTTCCCACAAAATTTCCCATTCTTCACTCTCGAAAAGGCTTAAAAGCCTTGAAAGAATGCTGAAAGAGAGCAAAGGAAAGGAAGGAAAGAAAGAATTATGGAATGATTGATGATGAAATGGGGCGCCAAGGGGGTCCTTATATAGGCCCGGAATAGGGACAGCGACGTGACGCTACGGGCACAACGTCGACGTTGTGACGTCATCAGCTTGTCCGCCAAGAAATGGGACAGCGTCTGGACGGTGTGCGGTTTCTAGAACATGCAGGCGCGGTTTTGGGCTTGAAACTTTTGCCTTTCTTCATTTTTCTTGGATCTTTACTTGAATGGTTGACTCTTGGGCTCCCCCTTTGACCCATGGATGGAATTTTGGCTTGGAATGCTCATTTTTGGGCCTTTTTTCACCAAAAATCCATAATATGCTCCTTAAGACAAAATTATGATTTATATTAGAATTTCTCAATAAAAACACAATTAAAGTGCTCAAAAGCTTAATAGTTTAGGACTAAAATAGCGACATTTATGCCCGCTATCTCTAACACTCTAAGAGAGTTTAGCCTTCATGTTTTGAAAACAAAAAGCCTTATGTTAAGCCCATGTCTAAAAAACAAGTCAATGAGGACGTTGTCCACCCTTAAGTTTGGGGGGGTGCTTTATGCTTACTATGTAAATATCTTTTGTAAATTTGTACTGCTGGGAAAGAAGATGTGCTCAGTATAGTTGAAAAATGAAAAAGAGAAAAACCGAGAGTTACTCCTCCTTCCTAGGGTTTACTGAGTAACCAGGGGCATTCATGACACCCATTGTTTGCCACTGCATGAAAGGTTTACCTAGGGAAGTTAGTATCATTCCAAGCTCGTGAACTTTGCTCGTAGCTAGATATCTTCACCACAAAGTGTCGATAAGCTAGAATGAAGGTAAAGATGACAGCAAGGATGCTCTTGGGAGAAAAAGAAGTTGAATAAAAAGAGCACCAGGAGTCAAATAAGTTTGGGGGAGATAGAAGAGATCTGGTAATTCATGTATGCTCATGTTTTCCTCAAGATTGTTTTTCTTAACTAAAAGGACTACACTAGGCTCTATGAGTAGAAGTTAGGTAGTTTATGCACATTGGTTATGATGGATTAGAGAGAGTTTTGCTTTGAAAAAGAACAATAGAAATCTTCATGCCTAGGAAACTCAGACGTCGTGACTGGCACTAGAGTAGAACCCCCCTCTCCTGAAAGGCAAACTTTTTAGAAAACGATCTTGAAAAACATGTTTACTTGATTCCACGTCACTTGATTTGAAATGAAAAGTTGATACTAGTACCATGATTGATTACTACACATGAACTCTAAAATTTTGATTCGCAATTAATATTGAGCTCTTACATTCTGATTTGCAATTAAAAAGTTGATCTCTAACATTTTGATTGGCAATTGCTTAAGGACAAGCAATGAGTTAAGTTTGGGGGTATGATAAGGATAAAAAATATACCTATTTTACCCTTATATTTAGCTCATTTCTTGGCCAAATGTTGTATGCTGTGATCAATTTACTGTTCTCGAGCTCAAAATATGCTTAAGTTGTTAAGTTAGGGTGTTGAAAATCACTTTTGTCAAATTGTACTCATTTGTGCTTAAAAAAGACTTGATTTTAAGAGAATTTGACTTAGTTTGTTCCTGTGCAGGAAAACAGAGGAAAAGCTGGAATTTCCCAGAAATGCATCCGCATTTCTGGAAAGGCAAAAATGAAATGCGACCGCATTTCCAGAAAAACTTAAGCCGTTCCGAGTCATCCGCAGGTCGTTGTTGACGAGTCTTCTCCGCACCTAACCGGTTGTTTTGACCCCGAAACTGACTGGGCTACCTTAGGGTTTGTAGGGATTTTCACCCATTCCCACTTGTAAAAGCGAGAGGGTAGAGTGTCTTAGTGAACTCTAGAAGGATTGAGTAAATAGAAAAACCCAAAATATTTAGCTATCTCTTTTATTTCCAGCTCTTGAATCTTTTCATTATTTTGTATTATTAACATTCCTATTTCAATGAAAATGTGTTCATTTGCTCTTTATCTCACCATGAGTAGCTAAATCCTGTTGAGGGGTTCAATGTGGTGAATTCCCTTTGGTTTTAATGGCATGAAAGTGTTTTATTTGTTTAAGTTGTGTGGAATGCATGTCATTCTTTTTTTATTATCACTCTAATCTTGTTGAGTTTAATTTGATCACTTAGACTTTGCATGCTATGTGAGTTTGATCTCGAAAGAGACAAACGATATCGGTTCTCATAAAGGTGATATAGGAGAAAAAGCTCGAAAGAGATTGTTCGGCGGTATAGGACAAGCATAAGGCACCCTATATCGACTATAGGGTTATAGGTTGCATTCGTGAATTATCTATGTCGGAGTCGAGTCACAGAAATGTGCATAACGGTACTCGCTTAGCCTTCCAACGTTTCTTGGGAGCAAGGCCAAATAGAAGTTAAATCTGACTCAATGCATTGAATAGGCTTAAGATAAATATTGCATGACTATGGTTATTGCCTTAGGGATGAATCCATGTTGAATAGCTCATTTTATTTCTTATTGTTATTCTTTTATTTACTTGCTTGTTTTATTTATCTTTTCGAAAACTCAATCAATCAACTTATTTTCTTTGGTTACCTTTTTCAAAAGCAATCATTTGAGCAGTTTCTTCATCAAATCTGAATTTCCAGTTTAGTCCTCGTGGGATCGATACCCTTGGAATACTTCTAAGGTTTTTTTATTACTACGTGTGATAGTGTATACTTGCACTAAGGTTAGCTGAATTTGTTTGTATTATCTCACATCTATTAATTCAGCCTTTGTCGCACCATCTCTCAACCCGACCCTCAAAATGGCTCAAAGAGCCTTTAGAAAACTAGAGGAAAATGATGCTTGATGCCCAAAACCGAGAACCAACCGCGCCTTAAATAGTTGTCCAGGGCCGTCACAGCGTCGCGACGTTGTGATGTGACTGACTTTTTGCCCAAGACGTATAGCGTCGAGATGCTAAGGGACAACGTTGACGCTGTCTTTCGGCAGAAACTTCCAGAATTGCGATTTGGCTGATTTTTGGGCTTGTCCTTCAACTTTTGGCCCAATTCTTCTTCCCTTAAGGTTTTGGACTCCTCCAAATGACCCAACATTGAATCTCAATGATTAATCTTCATGAATTGGATTTCTTTTCCCTCTTTTTTCTCCAAAAATCCAACAACAACCTCCTAGGGACAAAAATTCATAATTAATTAAATTTGCACATTAAAAACACAATAAGAATGGTAGCATTTATGCATGCTATCAGCCGCTCGCCTGATGGTATCAAGTACCACCTGAAAAGGAAAGTCATGTAGTATGGGTGAGTATATAAGAATATACTCAATAAGTAGCCCACTTAACGGCTGAGACTGAAAACATTAAATCGACTAGCATGAAACTTAAATTTGGGTCTTAACATCAGAGGGACCTAACTGGAACAGTCATTCGGGTTTCTAACCCTGGGCCATAACTAGGTTCATGAAATGTTCTGTCTAAGGTGATTACCTATCCCCAACTTGTGCCAACTAGAGTGTTTGTGGGTCAGTCGGGTAAGGCAAGTAAACTAGAGACTACCTGACAACCTCTAGCAAAACTACACCTATCCCAACACAACACCCTTGAATCATGGAAATACGGTGGAACAATTTGGTGAATGAAAACATGCATGATTGCCATCTGGCGCACGATCTCGTGCCTGGGTTCAACACCATCCTAAGACTGATAGAGTGCACGATCTCGTGCCTGAAAACTGGGCTCTAAAAGTTGACTAATGGAATTCATGATCCCGTGTATGAAAATTGGAATCTACCAATCAATGATAGAATGCACGATCTTGTGCCTAAAAACTGGTTCCATCAGTCCTGAGATGGAGAAAGAAAATAACCCTAGCCAACATAAGACTTAAGGATCCTTTAAGTCTACCTGAGGCCCTAAAACATGATATGGTCCCTATTTTGAGTCTATTCTCATTCACTTGTATGGTTCCCAATAAGTCATACTAAAACATGTTTGGAGAACCAGTGGTCTATACTAATCGGTCAGTCAATATCAGCACATCATAATCCAAAGGACATTGTTAAACCTCACCCCATTAGCTATTATGAAGCTAACAAAAATTCGGCAGCATAACGGCGTAACTACAACTATCCCAAAAATTGTAGACACCTGAAAAGCAGAAAATCACACTTCCAAACTAGAACACAAACTTCCCTTCCACAACATACAACAACCAGACCATCATAAAATCATTCCAAGCATTTTAGTTCATGATTAGCCAAATAAAACATGAAACATGCTCACATCACAATCAAACAATACTTCATCTCGAACTCTAACTAAAACATATACCATGCTACACACAAGGTATCGAAATATAAGTCTTGTCATACTTTACATTTAGCTATTTAATTGTGTAATCTCATCATGCTTCAAACCAACCAAACATACTTACTTAAGTTCAAAGACCAAACTTAGTGCTTGGATATACCCAATCATGCTAGCATATAAAGGCTTCCTTTTAAACGGGTCTAAAATATGGAAGCATTAATCCAAATAGCTACTTACCTTAGCCAAATAAATAATGGACAACTCCTCAAAATTTCTTTAATTCCAAGATCTATGCAAGCTACACAAAAAGGGAAAAAACTTTCTTAAAAACCATAGTTTTTTAAACCAGTTGAGTACTAGGAGCCAAATAATTTTGGGGATAAATTTAATACCCAAAACTTACCAAAACAAACCCTTAGGCTTGCTGCCCGGGTTCCAATTTCGCTTCAAATCACCGACAAAACCACCAAACGTTATGAGTACCTTGAAAACATTAGCCAAATCCAATGGTGATAGCTTGCAATAAGCAAGTTATTTCTCCTGTAAATTAAAACTAAACAAGGCAAAGAAAAGCATATTTGCGCTAATCCAGCGCATAAAGATAAGGGCATTGCGATAGTTTTCGGCAGAAGGCAATATTGCTAATGCGATAAGAAAGTTAATTGTTTTAGGGTGCTAACACATAAAAGTTTAGTTGTTTTGTTGCCCAAGTTTCCCTTCAGCGCAGGCACAGATCCCAGAGCATTCGTACGATGAAAGCTGGATGAAAGGATCTCTCTGACGTGGACTTGACATGCAAGCTGGTGAAAGCTAACTTGGGCACGTATGCCAATTTCTTGGAGAAGTCAGCCTCCTCAGCCTATAAAATGTACCCATATGTCCAAGAGGAGGGGAGGAGTGAAGAGATAGAATAGGGAGAGAAGATCGGAAGGCGAGAAGCCCGCACATAGAAGAAAGGATATTGTCGCAGGGTAGACTTGTATTGCGTTAGAATTCATTGCGTAATGTATTTTTATTCCAACATGAGCTAATTCTCTTTTATCAAGGCTTAGCATTGGCACCCATGCGGTGACAAGTTATTGTTGTATGCAAACACTTTGATTGAATGAAAAAATTAATGCCTTCTACTTAGATGCGATAATGCTTTCATTACTAACTCTCGCCTGGCCAGCCAGATGCGGTAGCAGCATGATAAATCCCTGACAGGTAACGCATGTGGAACTATCTAAGTAGAGAAAGCTAGTTGTTACTACGACGAGTGATTACCGCAAGTGCACGGGTCATCACAAGTAATATAAAACGGTAGGTAATACCGAGTATCGAATCCACAGGGAGGCGAAGCGAAATTTAAGCAAGCAAAGATTCTTTGAGCACTAAAAATACTTAGGGGAAATAATATTTAGGGACTAGATTATGCAATCAAAGAAATTTAAAAATCAAAGCAATTAAAGAGAAAATTTGATCAATCGAACAAAAATAAAATATGGACAAATAGTTTTTTTAAATGGGAAGAGGGGTCTTGAAAATCAATTATTAACTAAACATTTATTATAATTATCCTATCTCATTGCCCAACTAATTATAATCCTAGAATCTCTGTTAATCACATAGGTTCTCTTGTCGGTCTCCCCTAATTGTAATTAATTCATTTTACCAACCTAAGTGTCCTTAGCGCCATTAAAAATCATTAATTATTACGCTCTGATTCATTTTAGGAATCTAAGTTTAATCAACTAATCCCGTTGTTGCATGGATTACGATCTATCCTAATTTCTCTCCGTCGAGTTTCCATTAAGAATCAGATCAATACACAATTGGCCAGATTGCATAAAGCATTAAGCACATCCATACAAATAATTAGGAAAAATGGCAAGAGATAGGTAATTATAACAACATTTTGACTATAATTTCATTTCAAGACCCCAAATTGGGGTTTAGCTACACATAGCTAACATATCCACAAAATTTACAATGGAAAGCATAATTAAGAGCATAATAAAAGGAAAGGAATTGACCGTCGAAAAACCCCTTCGCAGACGCTCAGAGTCCCGTCGTGCTCCTTGAGCCTCCTAGGATGCTCCCCAAAATTCCCCAAAAATTTCCCACTAAAGAAACTCTCAAAAAGGCTAGAAAGCCTTGAGAGAGGCTCCCAAAGGAGCCAAGGAAGCAAGAAAGGAATGGAAGAATATGATGATTGATGGTGAAATGAGGCACCAAGGGGCGCCTTATATAGGCTCGAAAATGGAGTAGCGTCGCGACGCTATTTGGCACAGCGTCGCGACGGTGTGACGTCATCGACTTGCCGGCCAAGAAATGGACAACGTCTCGACGCTGTGTGATTTCCAGAATTTCCAGCTGCGATTTTGGGCTTGATTTTGGGCCTCCACGTCATTTCCTTTGGGCCTTTTTCTTCATAGTTGACCTCTTTTGATTCCTCTTGACCCAAGCATGGGAATTCGGCTTGAATGGCTTCATTTTGGGTACTTTTTCCACAAAATCCACAATTTTACTCCTAAAGACCAAATGACAAAATACATTAAATATTTTCAATAAAAACACAATTAAAGCACAAAAAATCCTAATAAATTGGGACTAAAATAGCGACATTTCTGCTCGCTATCACTAGCGCATTACATGTAGTCTTGGTAGTGTTAAATTAATACCACCACAATAAGATAATGCATGAATGAGCTTAGACTATTTTAAGACTAATGCAGTCACTTGCAAGTCATTAGAGAACCGGACCAACGCATGAACTAATTGAACAAAACAGTTATTAGTTCTAAGCCAAACGCATAGGTAATACCGGAAGGGAACCTTATGATTATTTCTCACTTAGGCATTAATGTATCAATTAGACAAAGTATTTGCTACAAGAGTACTTGTGAACGCATGCGGTCGTCGAAGCAAAAGCCTTGATAACCTTGCCATTTGATACTCTCTTAAATTCTTTTCGCACAATCCATGTTCATTGCATTATTTTCTTTACAAATATTAATCACCCTCTCTTTAATTGATATAATACCATGCGTACATGAGTTTAGTTGATAAATCTTGCTAGTAGTCCTTCCCTGTGGAATCGACCCTAGAACTCTCTAGGTACTACTTAATTATGTTAATTTATACTTGGGTTAGCGCATATCTGCGGCGATTTATGTATTAGTTAATCGACATTCTGTCCAGCGATCAAATGGGTATTCATCTAAACTACATTAATCAACCAAAACTGACTTTCCTCACTTACCCACTGCTTAAATTCGCCAAAAACTAAGGAAAAATGTGTTGAAAATCGAAAGCTTGCTGAAAAACATTGTACACGGCCGGAACTGAAACACCCATGATAAAAGTCACCGGAAAAATGTTGCTAACGCCTTCGTCGGAGTCCTCTGCACACGAAAACACACCAAAACGAGAGGAACCAAGCACCCACCTGAAGCCACTGCTGCCGACGACGTTGACGGACTACACAGAGACACCACCACCGCTAGCCATTGCCAAGACCTGTTGTCGTGGGTTGGGTTCGAGGGCTGACTCGTCAGAGATCAGACGAAGGTGAGAGGGTGAGTTGGCCGGCGGTCTAACTTCACGACAAAAAGAAAAGAAAAAAAAGAAGAAGATGAAGGTGGTGATGGTGGGTTTTCGATTGAGAGAGGAGAAGATGGAGAAAGATGAAGCTTAGATGGCTTAGATTGGAGGTCTAGGGTCGCGTTCAGCTCCTAAAATAATAGAATAATAGGGTTTGGATTGCCTTCAACTTCCCCTTAATTACCAAACTGCCATTCAGCCTATCCAACATTAAAATTCACCAATTTCCCTTCATTTTAATCTCTTCCTTCACACAAATACCCAAAAATTAAATCCAATAAACTCATACGTAGAGAAATTGAGGTTACCTCAAAATGTCGATGTTACAATTTAAACATAATTGCATACATAAAATAAGTGCACAAAACATCCAATAATCAATCCATAAACATAATTGACTACATCAATCCCTAAGAAACACGTCTAGCTACTCATACATGGGGTTACGATATAAACTAGATATGAAAAAGCCATAAAAGCTAACTAGAGTTAAGGAAAAGAAAGGAAAACTCTTGAATCCGTTGAAACCGACACGTCCTTGTCACGATCTCCACGTCTTCAAGCTTGGTTCCCACTCCTTGGCCTTACTTCAACTCCCACATAAGGTCTCTAGTCGAAATTAGGGCTAAAATATCTCCAATTGAACTCCCCTTGGCCGTAGCATATCATATGGTATTTATATAAATTTTTTCCTCAGCGTTGAGACGCTATGGACAGCGTCTCGATTCTGTCCCTTCGCCGCCACTAACAAATATGCAATTTTATTTGCAGCGTCGAGATGCTATCCCAACTTCACGCCCACTACCCTCTTGGGTTGATGTGCTTCCAATTCATTTCTTTTTTATTTCCTTTGCTTCGTTTTAGTTCCTGGGCATCCAAATAACTTCCAAATGCTCATTTTCATGCCAAAACTTAATTCCTACAAAAGAAACATTAAAACACATCAAAATGACCAAATAATCCTAAAAAACTAACTAAAATAAATTGGAAAATATAGCTCTTTACGCGCGCTATCAACTTTTCCTTCCATCCACCTGTTTTGGTTATTTAGGAGGCAAATAACCTTTTGACCTTTTAGGCCTTCTTTAACGGGGGTGGGCATTCGAGCACCATCTCTATTGAGCCACAGATCCTTGTCAATTTCGATATATCTTATGTTGCCCATCCGCCAGCTATCTCCTTTAAGGAATAAATCTCTGCCCCATATGATACTTCTCCAGGTGAGGGATGGATTTTTCCCTAGTGATACATCAAGGAAGGGTCTATCTTTGAAGTATCTTCCTTTAAGCGTTCTAGCAAGGAGGCTACTTGGATTCTTAAATGTCCTCCAGCTCAACTTGGCTAACATAGATTAATTAAAGGATAGAACGTTTCTGAAACCCAACCCTCCCAAATCCTTTCTGTAAAGTTGATGTTTGTAGATAGTTGTCATTGACATTGTTAGCTGCCAAAAAACATCAACTATAGGGATAATTAACGTGCATCGTGTTGCTAATGCGCAACAACCTGCTTAAGTGCAAGTATACACTATCAAGTAATAAAGTGGAAAGTATTCTCGATATCGTACCCAAGGGAGATGATGACTAGCTAAGTTAACAAACAATCCTCTAAAATATGAACCTCCTCTAAATTTGTGGCCAAGATTGATAACTAAGAAAATAGTTTGATTGAGGTTTTGGTTTTAAGACAAAAACAAAGAGACAAGGAAATAATTAAAATTAAAAATCTATGAGATAAGTAGGGAAATTCAAATAGTTTCAACCTTGAGCTTTAGATCACCTTCACCTATGCGCCCGCAATTTACTCAGGTATTGCAGATAGTTGAGAAACACTATTTATGTTGCCCACATAGACATGATGCAGATAGCATATCCCAGTTGCGCCCACAATTCCCTGACAACCAGATTGTGAGTTAAGTCCAACTCCTATTCAGCTCCACTGTAGGTGCCTTTAGAATACTAAGTCAACTAGACATCTATTTATAGGGCTAGTTGAAACTTAGATAAATAATACTCACGACTCTTAAAACAATAGTGGTTCCATTCCTATTTCTAGGATGCAGGAAGTCAAAGTCCTATTTCTAGGATCTTTTCCATTGTTGTTTTGCGACGAACCCGTGCCTTTAACTCCAACCTTTTGGCCATCAGTTAAATGCAAATTATGCTAACCTAAGTGATCAGTTTAAGCTAATATTTAAACCTTAATTTCAACAAAAACAAACAATGCTAGAGGGAGCAAAGTTTCTTGTGCACATGCAAGGCTTTCTTCTATTCAAGGAATCCACATATTTGAACCCCTAAATAGAAGCTTAGCTCATGATTAAAGTAAATTGCAAAACATAAAGAAAAGCAAACCCGACATGGAGAAAAGATACTGAAATTACTATTAAAGAATTAGCTAAGTACAAAAGACTAACTTACAACTGAAGGTAAATGATAAGTAAATACAAAATGATAGAAATTAAAGAGTGCCAAACATAAAATAAAGACAAGACTCGACTAAGGATCTCTCTCTCTATCTAGCTAGCTCTTGCCTTTTTTCAAGGAGAGACAAACATTTCTCTTCTTCTTCTTTCGAATAAAAGAGCCGACAGAGACTGAAGGATCTGGAACTCAGAGTGGTTACAAGGTGAGAAGAGATAACTAAAAATAAATCCTAAGGACGAAAACTCCAAGCACCGAGCTCTCTTTGCTTCTTGCACCTTGGTCCCCTTTTATAGACCATGGAAGGTAAGGTTGGTTGTCGAGATCAGTGTGAGAAGGCCTTGGAAGGTAAGAATCCGCCATCTTTGGAGATTTGATGCTACATTGGGGATTTTTGGATGATTCTGTGAAGATCCAGCAAATCTCGGTATTTTGTCGGAAAGCCCAATTGCGGCCGCATCTTGGGTTCATTTTCCACTGTGTTCTACTTCAACAATTATGTCTTTAGCATGGGGCTTCTTTCCTTATATGTCTTTGTAGGCGCAACTTGATCGCAATCCTCACATCCTCAAGTCCAGATGAAGGCGCAATATTTCAGCTTTTAACTCCTTTTTGCTTCGCTAACTTTTATCTCCTCTTGCAGGCACATCCTCCTTGCAAAGAATTTTGCACAAAAAACATTACTTGGATAAATTCTTTACAAAATAAACCATTTTTTGTCAAATTAAGCTTAAATTCTATAATTCTAAAAATTCCTTCATGATTCTACAACTTTTGCTAAAATGACTTAGAATGATAAGATTTTAGGCACAAAGTCCTTGTTTTCCAAACAATTGCCTAAGCTTTTAAGGCTAAATAACGCACATAAATGAACATTATAAATAATTTACATTGTTTAATAATCAATAAAGACCAAAATTGTCGGAATGATGCGACTTAAGTCAAATTTTAAGAATCAAAAGTATATTCTTTCCTTTAATTAAATAATTAATACAAAAATTATCTATTTTTTAGGGAAATTGCATGAGGTGGCAATTAGAGTTTTTCTAATTGCAAATACAGCACAATGTAAAGACAATAGAAAATATGGCAATTTATTAGAATAAAATTTCATAATTCTCATTTTACCCCTATTTAATTTTGAATTGTGTGCAAATTTTACCAGTTTCCATACATTCCTTTCTATCAGTGTCTATTAGTGGTAGACTCCGATTAAATCCAAGTCTATCAATGATTATCAATGATAGGTACTAATAAACTATCATGCTGATAGACTCTGTATAATCCTTTTTATCAGTGTCTATCACTGATAGATTCTAATAATCAGAGTCTATCAATGCCTATCATTGATAGACTCCAATTATTCGTAGTCTATCAGGGACTATCAATCATAGACATTGATAAACTATCAATAGCCCCGTATAATCCTTTCTATCAGTGTCTATCACTGATAGACTCCAATTAATTTGATGTATTAGTGACTGACCGATAGACACTGATTGTTTATCATGCTAATAGACTCCATATAAGCCTTTCTATCAGTGTTTATCATTGATAGACTCCGATTAATCAAATTCTATCAATGACTATCAGTGATAGACAGTGATTATGAAGGGAATAAAAGTCCCCACGCAGCGGAAGCGCATCGATTGGACCTTACGCCGTATATTAATTAACATTAAAATACCGTTACGAAAACTCAATTAAACTTTAAACTCCTTTTCAAGTTGCTGGAAATTCAGTTTAAACATGCTTAAAAATAAATCTAAATTTATTTTCATGATTTTCAAAAGAAAAGGGAAAGAACCGTCACATACCTTCGTTGAAGACTTGACTGTTCTTCGCCAACGACGCTCCACGAACGAAAACGCAGCAGCCGCCTTTGATTTTCTTCGCTGGAAATTCCTTCTTTGAATGACACAATAACCACAGAGGTTACACCGGTATGTCTCTAAGTCTAGGAGGCAAAAGACTTGTGGGAGTCTTTCTCTAAGAGGGAGGCTAGAGAGAATTCTAAGTCTTGTCTTTGAGAGTCTAAGAGCAATAGCAAGAATGTCAAGTGTCATGACCAATTAGGTCTAGTGTTCTATTTATAGAAGAGAGGCCATGAATAAAATATTCAATAAAATCAATCTTTTCCAAAATTGATTCAATCTTATTCCTTAATTAATCAATCATGATCAATCAATTCCATAATTATTTAATCTTTTCCGCAAATGACTAATTACTTCCATAAGTGATTAGATGATTTCCATAAATGATTAATCACTTCCTTAAGTGATTAATTATTTTCATAATTGATTAATTCCCGGTTAATGAATTCTTTAATTAATTAACCACCAATTAAATATCACATATTTAATTCCCGGCCTAGAATTAATTAATTTTCCCAAACACATTTTAGGCCTTTAATTAATTCATTATTTGAACTCTTTCAAACTTCCATAAAATTTATATTTGAACTTCTTCAAATATTAATTTCTCTCATAATAATATATCAATATATATTATATTTGTTTCCCTTAGTAAATTGGTCATTTTCAATTTACATTTATTACTTAGTTGCCTCAAATTACTTTATGAGCTACGAGTGGGACCTAATGGACCTGCAGATCAGAAGCTCCAACGATGTGAGATTAATTGGTCAAACTTATTAACCACATTAATCAATATTCGTTAACTATGTGTTCACTCCACTATAGACTCACAGTTGCACTCTTCTCACTGCAGACATATTTTCTGTGTCCACGGATATAGACCAATATCGACTAGTTAGTCCTTCACGAGTGTCCGTAACACCAGCTGGGTCAAATTACCGTTTTACCCCTGGGTTACCTCTATTTCCATAAGTACCAATTCTCCTCTAATGAACAACCTGTTTGTGGTCCAACCATCAAACAGAAAACCCTCTCGTGCCATTGAGAGGTTAGGGCCCTTTGTTCAAGACTCGGAGTAACCACTTAAGGGAACATTCATCTACTTCCCTAAAGTCGGGAAGGAGTGAATTCCATCTTGTACGATTATGTTCCCAACTCCTCATTCGGTCTTGTCCCCAAAGTGGTAGGCTTATTGAGTCGGCGTATTGGCCACTCTCACCCATACAAATCAAAGGACAATCTCTCATGAGCAGGAGTCCATAATCAACTCAGGATTAAGACTAAGTTGTTTAGGTCGTCCTAGTGAAATAGAAAACCAACTAGTTAACGGTGTTATAACCAGTGGTTACTATTTCGCGGTCCGGTCTTATGCAAACTCATTGCATAGGATACCCCCACTCGCATGTCTCCTACACGAACGCATTGGATCGCAGCGTTTGTATCAAATATAAAGTGGGTCGTATCCATAGTGTCACCAGGATAAGGCACCCAATCTTATCCCTATACTATAGACCCTTTAGGCTGTTTCTTGAACAATGATCCCATATGTCGCTACATATAGTTCAAGACTCATATTACAGCCTTGGATGTCTAGTCTATTGGATTAGGGTTATTATTAGGCAAAGACAAATATAAAATAACTAATAACAATTAATGGAAAAATATATTAATATTATTTCATTAATATCCGGTCAACGGTTACATTCACTATCTACGAGTTTTAGGGCATAAAACCCAACAAACTCCCACTTGAACTAAAACACTAGTTAGTGGGATGTAAATTCAATAATCTAAAGCTGGAAATGTCATGTATATAATACAATGAACGAGGGCATCCTTATACCCATTATACATTTCTCCCACTTGCCCTAGATTAGATGGCACACATATCTCATAGACCTAGACCCTCTAGATGACCCTCAAACACTTTAGCCATGAGAGCCTTCGTAAATGGATCAGCGATGTTGTGCTCTGAGGCGATCTTAGTGACGATCACATCTCCTCTTTGCACAATCTCCCGTATCAGGTGATAGTTCCTCTCGATGTGTTTACCCCGTTTGTGGCTTCGAGGTTCTTTTGAGTTGGCTACAGCCCCACTGTTGTCACAGTATAGTGTTATGGGCATGTTCATATTCGGAACCACTTCCAAATCAGTCAAGAACTTTCTAAGCCATACTGCCTCCTTAGCTGCTTCGCAAGTTGCTACATACTCAGCCTCCATGGTTGAGTCTGCTATGCATCCTTGTTTGATGCTTCTCCACACTACTGCTCCTCCATTGAGGGTGAATACTGACCCTGATGTGGATTTCCTTGAATCCTTATCAGCTTGAAAGCCAGAGTTAGTGTATCCAGTAAGAATCAAATCCTTAGCTCCATACACAAGCATGTAGTCCCTCGTTCTCCGAAGATACTTGAGGATATTCTTAACCGCTCCCCAGTGGTCCAACCCTGGATTAGACTGATACCTACTGACTACTCCCACTGCATAACATATGTCAGACCTTGTGCAAAGCATAACATACATTAAGCTGCCCACAGCTGAGGCGTAGGGAATGTGTCTCATGTTCTCAATTTCTTGAGGTGTCTTAGGAGACTGTTCCTTAGACAGGTGTTCCCCATGTCTGAAGGGTAGTAGTCCCTTCTTGGAGTTTTGCATCGAATATTGAGACAACATCTTGTCAATATACGTTTCTTGAGACAGAGCTAGCATTTTGTTCTTACGATCCCTAATGATTTGGATTCCCAGAACGTATTGAGCCTCTCCCAGATCTTTCATTTGGAATTGGGCTGCTAGCCATTTCTTAATGTCAGTGAGGTATCCTACATCATTCCCAATGAGTAGGATATCGTCTACATAAAGTATTAGAAAAGCTACTTTCCTTTTGTTGATTTTCTTGTACACACAAGGCTCATCAACGTTTTGGTCAAAGCCAAAAGATTTGATTGCAGTATCAAATCTAATGTTCCATGATCTGGATGCTTGTTTCAATCCATAAATGGATCGATTGAGCTTACAAACCTTTTGTTCCTGACCTTGGGCTATGAACCCTTCGGGTTGAGACATGAAGATATTCTCTTCAAGATTACCATTCAGAAAGGCAGTCTTGACGTCCATTTGCCATATTTCATAGTCATAATATGTGGCTATGGATAAGAGAATTCTTATGGATTTTAACATGGCTATTGGAGAAAAGGTTTCCTCATAGTCAACCCCTTCCTTTTGGGTATAACCCTTTGCCACTAGTCTAGCTTTGAAGGTCTGTACCTTTCCAGCTGCATCTCTTTTTCTCTTATAGATCCATTTGCACCTTATGGGTTTTACCCCATTTGGTAGATCTGTAAGTTCCCATACAGAATTGGAGTACATTGACTCCATTTCCAGGTTCATGGCTTTGACCCATTCATCCTTATCCTCGTTATTCATTGTCTGTCGATAGGACAATGGATCTTCAATGCCATCATTAGGTATGACAACCTGAGTTTCAGTTAAACCCAAGTAGCGATCAGGTTGTAATACAATCCTCCCACTGCGTCGAGGCATTCCCAACGTTTGAGATGGAAAGGATGGATCTGAAGAACTAGTTCCTTCATCAACCCTTGTTGAAGGTCCAACTTCATCAACAACTCTTGATGATTCTTCAGTAGCTTCTCCTAATATTATTTTGCTGCGTGGTTTATGATCTCTCATGTGGTCTTCCTCTAAGAAAGTGGCGTTTGTCGATACAATCACCTTATTTTCTTGTGGGTCGTAGAAATAACCATCTCTCGTTTCTTTAGGGTAACCAACAAATTGGCACAGTTTTGAACGAGGTTCCAGTTTCTTAGGATTTGTCACAAGCACGTGTGCTGGACAACCCCAGATGCGAAAGTGATGCAAACTAGGTTTACTCCCCTTCCATAATTCGAAAGGTGTTTCAGAAACACTTTTCGAGGGAACATTGTTCAAGATGTATACTGTAGTCTCTACTGCATACCCCCAAAACGAGCTAGGCAATTGAGCATAGCTCATCATTGATCGAACCATGTCTAACAAGGTTCTATTTCTCCTTTCTGACACACCATTCTGCTGAGGTGTACCAGGGGCTGAGAGTTGAGATTGGATTCCATGTTCTATCATATAATCATGGAATCTTTGATCCATATACTCCCCTCCTCGATCAGATCGAAGTACTTTAATAGATTTACCTAATAGGTTTTCAACTTCAGCCTTAAACTCCTTAAACTTTTCAAGGGCTTCAGACTTATGTCCCATTAGGTATAAGTAACCATATCTTGAATAATCATCTATAAATGAGATGAAATATTCGTACCCTCCTCGAGCTTTTACATCCATTGGACCACATAGATCCGAATGTATTAACTCTAAGGGTTCTTTGGCTCTGTAACCTTTTCCAGTAAAGGGTCTTTTGGTCATTTTTCCCTCGAGACAAGATTCACAAGGTGGTAGTGAATCATCTTCTAACTTTCTTAGAAGTCCATTCTTTACCAAACGACCGATCCTATCGATGTTTATATGACCAAGTCTGAGATGCCAAAGATGAGTATTGTTACTTGATGGAGAAATCTTTTGCCTTTTTCTTTGAGTTTCAGCAGTTTTAAATAATTCGTGATTTAAAAGTGCTTTGTTGTCGGTTGGTCTTAAAACATACAAGTTATTTTCCAATTTGGCTGAACAAATAAGTACACCATTTTTATAAATGAACGCTTCGTTCATATCAAAAGTAACTGTATACGATTGTTCAATCAAACATGAAATAGAAATTAAGTTCCTCTTAATCTTGGGAACAATTAACAAACTTTCTAAAAGTAAGAATCTATTTCTAAAAAATAACTTCGCAGCTCCCACTGCTTTAGCTGAAAGTACTTCTCCAGTTCCGACCCTGAGTGTCATTTCCCCATCGTTCAACTATCGAAAGGAACTACTTTCCTGAAAAGAAGAACAAACATAATTAGTTGCTCCTGAATCAAGTATCCAGGTAAACTCATCATGTTCTACCGGCATGTTTCTAAAACAAGTAAATCAAATTTACCTTCCTTTTCCTTCTTTTTCTCAGTAAGGTACTTTGGGCAGTTTCTCTTCCAATGTACATCTACATTGCAGTGGAAACACTTGCCCTTATCTGCCATAGCTTTGGCTTTTCCCTTGCTTTTAGCAGCAGTACTGGGAGCTTTCCCCTTGTTTCCTTTCTTCTTCTGAGTTTTCTTTGAAGAAGTGGCTACAGATTTAGTTCCAGAGGATGAACCCTTCTCGAACTTTCTTTTAGAGTGAACAACGTTTGCCTCTCCTTCTATCTGTCCTTTGTTCTTAAGAAGAGACTGATAGAGTTGTAGCTCATTCAGGAGGTTAGTCAGGTTTAATGTTATTTTATTCATCATTGCATTGCTTCGAAACTGTAGAAAACTCTTCGGAAGAGATTCTAAGATGAATGCAACCTGACTACGCTCATCTATGACCGCTCCGTTTGCCTCTGCCACGTTGAATTGGACCATCATATCCAGGACATGCTCCCGAACAGACGTGCCCTCTTTCATGCGACAGCTATAAACGTATTTGAGAGCGTCATGGTGGAGTTGGTAGGACGGTTGTCCAAACATCTCCTGGAGAGAGTTCATAATCTCCCTCGCTGTTACCATGCCCTCATGCCTTTTAGCCAAAACTTCAGATAAGCTGGCTAAGATATAGACGCGAGTCTTATCATTGGCCTTTGTCCAGCAGTCATAAGCATCCTTAACTGCTTGGGATTCATTACGAGTAGGGGCTGGAGGACAATCCTCCGTTAAGACGAACCGCAGATCATCGACAACAAGAATCGTATTCAGGTTCGACTTCCACGTAGCATAATTTTTGCCGGTTAATTTCTCATTTTTAAGCAGAGAGACAATTGAGGAAGACATTGCTGAAATTTAAACAAACAATGACAGTATTAGTTATCTTTGCCTTAACCCATCATACAAGCAAACAATTGCACACAATCCAATCAATTTAGCAAAACAGACAATCATAGAACCCTAAAACTATCGATTTAGTTTTGCAATGATGTTTCAGAGGTTTAGAATATCAGCCACCGAAGGGTGATCAGGTACTCCTCCTTTGAAATGAGACACCTCTCAGCTAATTCTAATTCCAGAATAACTCATATTCCTATAGACATTAGCCACCGTTGATCGGTCAAGGATTTGTTAACACTTTTAACTCATCCTCGTAAGTGTAACCCTCCCACTTTCAGATCTCAGAGGCACGCACCAACAGGCTACCGAAGGGAAAGACAACTGTTGGTGATTAGCCTAAGAGCTCCTATCCTTTTTCAGGAGTTCACGATGTTCCGAATCTTATGACCAGGCCCTCCGAAGGGATGGTTGTGCCAGGGCAACCTGCAGGCGGAACATAGGACTCTCACGGTGCGAACTATGGGCGGAGACCGAGGGATACGTTGACACGTGTCCCGCTCCCACTTACTCTAGACATTTTTCCCATTCACCTTGATATTGATTCATGCAAACACTTTCCGAAGGGAGGCCGCTCCTGAGGCGACTCGAAGCCGAGCATGAATCTCACGTTGTGAATATAGGGACATAGGAGCAAAACTTGATTTAAATCTCGTTTTGTAATTTTCCTCCCACTGAAAATGTCCTGAGATTAATATAGGGTTGTTTAACTTAGATAGTATTCGGCTAAGTCAATCTATCTAAGTCTGATCCTATTATAACAATTATGGAAAGGATTCAACTGCAATCTTTTGGGTGAATTAAACTTCTTTTAATAAACCCAACATTGCATGTCAACATCACTATGGTTAATTCAACTCAATGTTCGGGTCAGTTCCCAGGTAGGAGGTGTTCCATAAACCGTCAACTTAAGTACCCCCAGCCTTAGACAGAACTTTACCGAGAGAGTTCCCTTATAACCTCAGTAATGTAAGGTCTTTACTTTAAAGATCTAGTGACATCGCATGCTAACATTTAACTATGATTAATTCAACTCCGGTATTCCAGGTCAGTTCCCAGGTAGGAGGTGTTCCATAAACCGTCAACTTAAATACCCCCAGCCTTAGACAGAACATTACCGGTGGAGTTCCCTTATAATCATAGCAATGTTTTTCCTACTTACTCAATTAAAACTATTTTTAATTCTAAGTAAGAAAAGATTCTAATCTTATTAGAAATCGATCTAGGTCTAATTAATTTTAAACAATTTAAAATTAATCCAATTTATCCTATGAATGTTTGCATGCAAATCTTGATTATAGATTGACGGTTTCTAATCATTAATATTAAAGAACTGTTTCAAATTTTAATGATTAATCCTATAATCAAGAATCTAGGGTTTAATTCATTCAACAATCTCATTCAAATTAAAAAAATTAAACCACATCAATTGCATGAATAATATAACAATTATATTATTAACTATGGATGTTTCATGCTTCATGCAATTTTGATTTTCTTTTATTATAACAATTATAAGCCAATCAAGAAAATCAATCAAGCATGCTTCATTCATTACATTAAACATAACTATTTATATTTAATTTAAGTAATGACAAGCTTCATGCTTTCCAATTTTTCATATAATTAATATACACTTATATTAAAAAATATGAAAACAAATCCATGCATTTAAACATACATTATAACAATTTATAATATATAAAAAATGCATGAGCATGTTTATAACCTAAGGTGGGATTAAATATTCTATATGACATCCATAAAGCATATAAATAGCAATTGAACCGGTTAATTTTGGCCCCTAGGATAAAATAAAGCATTAAATTATATTAATTTAGCTAAATTCTATCCTAAAAAATCCTTGTACAGCTCCGGAATTGGTCTAGACAGCACGAACTGCCCCGAACCACCTCGAACCGCCCCTAACCACCTCGAACCGGCCTCCAAAATCACGAACCATGCCAAAAATTGGCTGAACCGGACCAAATAGGTGCCAGCCCAGTCGAACCGGTCCGAACCGGACCGGCCACCCCTTGAACCGCGCCTTTTGAAACCCTAATGCGCGACTCCATCGTGACAGCGTCTCGACGCTGTGTTGATAGCGTTTCGACGCTGTGCGCTTTCCATGTCTGGCGCCTGCGGAATCGAGGCAGTATCGAGACGCTATTGAGGTAGCGTCCCGACGTTGTGTGCTTTCCTTACCGAGCGCCTTCGGTATCGAGACAGCGTCGAGACGCTGTTGAAGTAGCGTCCCGACGCTGTTGCGTCTGGAGGCAGAATCTGGGCAAAACAGCAGCGATTTCTTCGGTTTTGGCCTCGATTTCAGCGGCTATTACTTCGATTTTTATCTCATAAAAACCTATTCTAGACCCGGACTTACATAGGACTCGATTTTACATAATATACCCGAAACACCGGGCCTTACATGATCAAAATCACATAAAATTAAAATCTATGGCTATAAAATTAACCCAAACAGTTCAACGCAAACCGAACATACATTATGCATAAATCCCACCTATTAGAGCCTATCGCAGCTTTTTAAAATTAATTAATAGGGACATTGATGGCTCTGATACCAATTGAAGGGAATAAAAGTCCCCACGCAGCGGAAGCGCATCGATTGGACCTTACGTCGTATATTAATTAACATTAAAATACCGTTACGAAAACTCAATTAAACTTTAAACTCCTTTTAAAGTTGCTGGAAATTCAGTTTAAACATGCTTAAAAATAAATCTAAATTTATTTTCATGCTTTTCTAAAGAAAAGGGAAAGAATCGTCACATACCTTCGTTGAAGACTTAACTGTTCTTCGCCAACGACGCTCCACGAACGAAAACGCAGCAGCCGCCTTTGATTTTCTTCGCTGGAAATTCCTACTTTGAATGACACAATAACCACAGAGGTTACACCGGTATGTCTCTAAGTCTAGGAGGCAAAAGACTTGTGGGAGTCTTTCTCTAAGAGGGAGGCTAGAGAGAATTCTAGGTCTTGTCTTTGAGAGTCTAAGAGCAAGAGCAAGAATGTCAAGTGTCATGACCAATTAGGTCTAGTGTTCTATTTATAGAAGAGAGTCCATGAATAAAATATTCAATAAAATCAATATTTTCCAAAATTGATTCAATCTTATTCCTTAATTAATCAATCATGATCAATCAATTCCACAATTGATTAATCTTTTCCACAAATGACTAATTACTTCCATAAGTGATTAGATCATTTCCATAAATGATTAATCACTTCCTTAAGTGATTAATTATTTCCATAATTGATTAATTCCCGGTTAATGAATTCTTTAATTAATTAACCACCAATTAAATATCACATATTTAATTCCCGGCCTAGTATTAATTAATTTGCCCAAACACATTTTAGGCCTTAAATTAATTCATTATTTGAACTCTTTCAAACTTCCATAAAATTTATATTTGAACTTCTTCAAATATTAATTTCTCTCATAATAATATATCAATATATATTATATCTGTTTCCCTTAGTAAATTGATCATTTTCAATTTACATTTATTACTTAGTTGCCTCAAATTACTTTATGAGCTACCAGTGGGACCTAATGGACCTGCAGATCAGAAGCTCCAACGATGTGAGATTAATTGGTCAAACTCATTAACCACATTAATCAATATTCGTTAACTGTGTGTTCACTCCACTATAGACTCACAGTTGCACTCTTCTCACTGCAGACATATTTTCTGTGTCCACGGATATAGACCAATATCGACTAGTTAGTCCTTCACAAGTGTCTGTAACACCAGCTGGGTCAAATTACCATTTTACCCCTGGGTTACCTTTATTTCCTTAAGTACCAATTCTCCTCTAATGAACAACCTGTTTGTGGTCCAACCATCAAACAGAAAACCCTCTCGTGCCATTGAGAGGTTAGGGCCCTTTGTTCAAGACTCGGAGTAACCACTTAAGGGAACACTCATCTGCTTCCCTAAAGTCGGGAAGGAGTGAATTCCATCTTGTACGATTATGTTCCCAACTCCCCATTCGGTCTTGTCCCCAAAGTGGTAGGCTTATTGAGTCAGCGTATTGGTCACTCTCACCCATACAAATCAAAGGACAATCTCTCATGAGCAGGAGTCCATAATCAACTCAGGATTAAGACTAAGTTGTCTAGGTCGTCCTAGTGAAATAGAAAACCAACTAGTTAACGGTGTTATAACCAGTGGTTACTTTTTCGTGGTCCGGTCTTATGCAAACTCATTGCATAGGATACCCCCACTCGCATGTCTCCTACACGAACGCGTTGGATCGCAGCGTTTGTATCAAATATAAAGTGGGTCGTATCCATAGTGTCACCAGGATAAGGCACCCAATCTTATCCCTATACTATAGACCCTTTAGGCTGTTTCTTGAACAATGATCACATATGTCGCTACATATAGTTCAAGACTCATATTACAGCCTTGGATGTCTAGTTTATTGGATTAGGGTTATTATTAGGCAAAGACAAATATAAAATAACTAATAACAATTAATGGAAAAATATATCAATATTATTTCATTAATATCCGGTCAACGGTTACATTCACTATCTACGAGTTTTAGGGCATAAAACCCAACAGATTATCCTTTCTATTAGATAGTTGCACTGATAAAAAGGGTATTTTTTTTAACTTAACGTCACTTTATGCTATTTCTGCAAATAGTTTTACTTCTTGTTATTTTTGCAATATGTTTAGTGTTTTTTGTTATTTATGCAAATTCCCCTATTTTGTTTTTTACAAAATTGAAATCTACCGACTAACGACACACTTTAATAAGCTTAGTTGAAGAAGTAGTTACAAAATAGGCTTTAATAAGACTAAATAAACCTATTGAATGCCTAATCCCAATATAGCCTTAACAAACTCCGAGTTTTTTTTTTTTTGGTTCAATAATTGTAGGAGTGGAAAATTGAACTATCGACCTTTGTGATGGTAATAAGTGTTTTATCCAATGATCTATACTTGAATTGACACCAAACTTAGACTTAACATAAACATAGTTTTTACCCAAACTAAAAACCTAGACTTCACTAACTCAAATAAAACCATGAACCCAACATCCCTTTCTGGCAACAATGGGAACTTATGAAAGAGCGGGGAATATAGGAGGAGGTTGGCATAGATCGAAACAAACGCGCATAGCGAGCTATTTTTCCCGGTTTATTTTAGTTAGTCTTTGAGTATTATTTGGCCAATTTTATGCACTTTCATGTTCTTTTTGTAGGAATTGATTATTGAAGCTAAATCGAGAAATTGGAGTTGATCGGGTGTTCAGGATGCTAAAAGAAGCCAAAGAAATGAAAAGGAATCAAGTTGGAGGCTTATCAAAAGTGGATGACCCGAGAGCTAGCATCGAGACGTTGCTTTCTTGGCGTCTCGACGCTAGGAAATTTCCTAAACTGATTAGGGCGGATTGGGAGAGTTTGATTGGAGAGATTTTAGCCCTAATTTCGACTAGAGACCTTCTGTGGGAGCTGAAAGAAGGCTAAGAAGTGGGAACCAAGCTTGAAGACCTGAATGTTGGGTTTTATGCCCTAAAACTCGTAGATAGTAAATGAAACAAATTAATCGATCTCAATAAAGCGTTATTTGAGTAATTCAGTAATTTGGTTATTGAATAATCGAGTTTGCATTAATAAACCCTAAATCCAATAAACTAAGATCCAAGGTTGTTTAAATGGGACTTGGACTAGTATGTAGGGACATACGGGGATCAGTGTCCAAGTAACAACCTAAAAGGTCTATAGTATAGGGATAAGGCTAGGTACCTTATCTTGGTGACACTATGTGATACGACCCACCTTGTATTCGATACAAATGCAATGATCCAAAGCATCCATGTAGGAGACATGCGGGTGGGGGTATCCTATGCAATGAGTTTGTATAAGACCGGACCGCGAAATAGTAACCACTAGATATAACGACGTTAACTAGTCTAGGTTTCTATTTCAATAGGATGACCTAGGTAACTCAATCTCAATCCAGAGTCTGTTATGAACCCCTTTCAGGAGGGATTGTCCTTAGATTTGTATGGGTGAGAGTGGCCAATTCGCCGACTCAATAAGCCTACCATTTTAGGGGCAAGACCGAGTGGGGGCTGGGAACATAACTGTACAAGATGGAATCCACTTCTTCCCCTATTGGGGTAAGTAGATGTGTGTTCCCTTAAGGGCTGATTCTGGGGCTTGAACAAAGGCGCGTCGTCCTCTCCTAGCCCGAGAGGAACTCCTGTTTAGTGGTTGGACCCTAAACAACTTATTCATTAGAGGAATCAGTGGTACTTAAGGAACCAGAGGTAACCCAGGGATAAAACAATAATTTGACCCAGCTGGTGTTACGAACACACGTGAAGGATTGACTTACTGCTTGGTCGATATCTGTGGACACAGAAATATTCTACAGTGAGAAGAGTGCAACTGTGAGTCTTTAGTGGAGTGACCCACAGTTAACAAATGTTGACTAACTTGGTTAATGAGTTTGGCCAATTAGTCTCGTATCGTTGGAGCTTCTAATCTGTATGTCCATTAGGTCCCACTAGTAACTTGTAAAGAGACTTGAGGCAATTAAGTATAAATTGTAAATTGAATGTGTTCAATTTATTTGGGGAATCGTATAATGTATATTGATGCATTATAATATAAAGTTTATGAAACTTTATAATATAATTTTTGAATTAATTTCAAAAATTAATTCTTGAGAGAAAATATTTGAAAGAGTTCAAATAAATTTAATATGAATTAGATTCATATTAATTTTAATAAAATCCCTAAAGATTAAATATATGATATTTAATTGGGTAATGAATTAATTATGGAATTAATTAATTATTTATAAAAATTAGAGACCTTTTCCTATTAGGAAAGAAAATATTTGACAGAGTTCAAATAAATTTAATATGAATTGGATTCATATTAATTTTAATTTTAATAAAATCCCTAAGATTAAATATATGATATTTAATTGGGAAATTAATTAATTATGGAATTAATTATTTATTTATTAAAATTGGAGTCCTTTTCGGTCTTCCTTTTCCTATTAGGAAAAAAGTCTTGGCATTTACAATACATAGGACCTCCAGGGTGGGGTGAAAGACATCTCATTCATTCTCTCCTACTCTCAGAGAATTCCCCTCAAGGCTTCCTCTAGACTCCCACCAGTCTCCTGCCTCTAGAAGTCTCAGAGTCATATCGGTGTAGCCATAGTGGTGGTGTTCGCACTAGTTCGTGATTAATTCACAAGCTATCGGTGTAGCCATAGTGCTGTTGGTGAATTTAATCTGAGTCATCAACAAAAGTAAGTAATTTGTTACTTTATAAATTAGATTTAGATCTAATATTTTTGTATGTTTAGCCTTAATATATATTTAGAATAGTTCTAATATTATTGTCAATGTATTGGTATTTTAGATTAAACAAAATTAATTACGAATCGGTCCCAATCACACTTCCGCTTTACGGAATTACGGAATTCCAGTCCTTTAGTGGAGATTGTGACAGAGACGTGTCAGTTTCAACAGATTCAGGAGTTTTGCTTTTTTTTTCTTAACTCTAGTTAGCTTTTATGGCTATTTCATATCTAGCTTATATCGTAACGTCATGTATGAGTAGCTAGACGTGTTTCTTAGGGATTGATGTAGTCTTTTATGTTTATGAATTGATTATTGGGATATTTTGTGCACTTATTTTATGTATGCAATTATGTTTAAATGCTTTCAAGTAACTGGCCACTAGTTGAATGATCTAAAGTGTTTAATCTTTGCTCGGGAGAGGAGATTTAGAGTAGACTTTATTAAAATTACATGACTAAAGTAGAAATTCTAAGATCGGAAGATTTAGAATAGTTTTAGAAGTTGTCAAAAGAACTAAAAGTCTTTCATGTTAATGAATTTAGATAGGGATATCAAGTTAATTAGATGCATGAGAATCAATTATGCTCGGAGGGAGATAGTTGTGATTTAGAGTTCTTAGACTTATAAAATAATTGCACATTATAATTCATTCCCTTTAATTGATCCTAAACTAAATTGACGAAATCAATTCCCTAAGAATTCTTTCAATTGAATTTCAAACCTTTAATTTGCATCACCTTTGTTTTCAATATCTCATTCCTTTTTTATCCTTAAATAAAATTGAGCGAAAGTATTCACGGTACTTAGTTTAACTAGAAAACTAATCCAGAGGACAACATTCGATTTAACAATCACTATATTATTACTTGACCCGTACACTTGTGGTAAGCAATTCGCGCATCAATCAAACTATGGTCTTAGAGTTGAAAATAGAGGAGAAGATGTCAAAAGATATTGGGGCTGGTACAATCAGATCATTTAGGCATCGTTTGATAACTATTTGATTTTAAAAAAATTATGCTTGTTTTCTTTCAATTTCCTTATCATGATTTTCTTTATTAAGTATACATTTGAATTCTTAGCCAAATTCCAAAAACAAAAACAAGTTTTCCACAACTTTTTTTTTTTTTTTTTTTTTGTAAACTTGACTTGGTTTCTGAAAACATAGAAAAATAGATAGATAACAAAACAAGAAAACTTATAAGTGAAAGTAGTGTTTATAAACTTAATTTTAAAAAAGCAAATGATTATCAAACGGGGTCTTAATTAGTGAAGGGTGGATTTATAAAACAAGAGATATAGATGGGTTTCGCTAGAAGAAGCTCATAGCCAATGGTTCAAATAAACAAGAAAATAGAATTGCAGTTACATAAACTAGCTAATAGCAGAACTAATGCAATTAAAACAATAGCTACTTTATAGTTATATTTCATGTACTTTGACACATAATTTTTCATAAAAAGGTATTTTAACACATTTAGGCTCTGTTTGATAACCATTTTGCTTTTGGTTTTTGGTTTTTGAAAATTAAGTTTATAAACACTCCTTCCACTTATCAATTTCTTTGGTTTGAACTTACATCATTTCCGTGTTTTCAAAAACCAAGTCAAATTTTGAAAACCAAAAAACGGTGGTTCTAAAAAAGTAGTTTTTGTTTTGGGAATTTGGCTAAGAACTGTAATGTCTCCTTAACCAAAATGAAAACCAAAGTAAGGAAATTGAGAGAAAACAAGTATAATTTTGAAAAACCAAAACCCAAAACCCAAGTGGTTATCTAACGAGTTCTTAATTATACAAATTCCAACATATTTGATTATTTTGCACAGCTTAGAATTTATCATTCGAGTGCGATACCGGAACAAGACTCTTCATCGGACGAATAGACAGTCTCGACGATACAAGTATCTTGGAGATTGAAAAAGAGATGATGAGATCCCAGCCTTGTAAGATTGACATAGTCTTGCATATTGTGAGCTACTAAATTAGAGACCACATTAGGGAACAAAACGGCAAAAACCCTAGCTGCCTTCAGCAACCAAGTTTCTGTATATTCTGATCCTTTCACGTAAGGAATCAAAAAGCTTCTTACCAGCTCCCACAATGCAATAAAATAACGTTGCATCACTCCATGGAAAAATGAGAAGTTCTTGTGTGGCTCTTCCTCAACTTCCTATCATTATATCAAATTTACAAGCAAATTGTGTCGTTAATTTTAATATTTATTCTAACTCCTTAGTTTAAACTTTTGGATTCAATGGTGACTTAACATGGTATCAGAGCAGGAGATTCCATGTTTACTTCAAATCCGAATAAAGTCTTTTCCTCTTTGATTTATATTTCAATAGGTTTATACATAGCTCTAAAAGTTTTAGTTCTCCTTCTTCAAAAGCGTAAACTTAATTTTAATAAGGAGATTATTGTTGTTTTACCTTTCCTTTGTAGCAACTATTGAAGTAGAGGCAAGTACCAAAGTGTTGGAACATGAATATTTGGTCATCGGCAGGAAGTCGAGGCACTATATCGTAACTGTAAACAAATCTAAAGTATTTGCAATCATGTTTCTGCAGCGCCCTTTCCATGAATTGCTTGAACTCGTGGTTCCCGACTCTTGGTTGTCCATAAGTGTAGATCCCATGAAGCCTTCATTACCAAAATCAAGATTATTATTATGAAACAAGATCAATTAATACAAATTAGTAACCTAAAAAGTATTTATTACAGGTTTAGTCCTTGAACTTTTAAGATTCTATCAATTAGGTCCTTAAAATTTCAAAAGTGTCTAACAGGTCCCTGAATTTTAAATCTTTTGTCTAATAAATCCCTGAACTTTAGAAATGTCTAATAGGTCGTTCTTGAGTTTTCAATTATGTGTCTAATAGGTCCTGACGCATTCGAGATTTTTTTTAAGAAAATAAAATTGAATTTTATTCCTATTAATTAGGACCGTAAACTTCTAATTTTGTATTAGTAGGCCTTTGAATTTTAAAAAATGTCAAATAGTTCAAGGACTTATTAGACACAAAATTGAAAGTTAGAGGACCTATTTGACACCAAAGTGAAAGTTTAAGAACTTATTTGATACTTTTTAAAGTTAAGGGACCTATTGGAAACAAAATTGAAAGCTCGATGACCTATTTGACACTTTTTAAAGTTCAGGAACCAAATTGATACAATCTTGAAAGTTCGAAAACTAAACTTGTAATTTAACATAAAAGAAAAAGTATATAGAACCTATTCAAAAGCCATGGTTCTTGATGGAAGGCAAGAAGGGCAGGAAACAAGGCAGCGAGAGCACCGCCCAAGCTGTGGCCAGTGACAATGAACTTGGCGCGGCGGTTAAGCTGTACAAGCTCTCTAAGCTTCTCTTTAATGTAGTAGTAAGCCAACGGTCGGTCTGGGTCGGTTTCGACATCCTTGGGCCAACCGGTTTTATTCCTTTGCAAGCCGAGGGCTTTAATAAAACCACCATGAACTTTACCCATGCTGGGCAACTCGTACCATAACAGGTCAGCATCTGTAGACCATGCATCTGCATCAAAGCTTTCTGTTCCTCTGAAGACCACGAGAATGATGTTCGATGTCTTGTCTTCGAGGATCAATGCTTGTGTTGTATGCTTATCTTGAAAATCTATTATCCAAGGAATTTTCAAAGTACGAAAATAGTGTATATATAGAAAATTTTCTAGTTGTATAATGGTATACTAGAAAATTTTCATATACTATTTTTATCTATTATCGATAATAACTATAGCATTTAAGAAGGGTGGGGAGCTCATAACATCAAATAATGTATTACTTGATAATATGTTAGATTATGAATGGAAAAAAGTAGATATTATTGTAATATTGTAAATTTTCTTGACTGGTGAGAAATTCTCTTATTGGTCACCACTAAAAAATTTATATGATATTTGCTTATTATTTGAAAAGAAAAGAAAAGAAAAAAACTCTATTTTCCTTCTGTTTTTGCATTCTCTCATCTACTTTTCAAAAATATAATGTCTCTGCTTACCATTCAGGAGGTATGTTTTGTTTAATTTTAAGTATGTGTCTGGTAATACTTTTTGAAACAAAAAAGTTTTTAAGTGGAGCACTTGTTATATAAGTTTTTTTTTTTTTTTTGAAATGAATTAGAGCACAACACCGGTGAAAAAATGTACATGAAAACCAGTGGAGCAACTAGTGCATAAAAACATGCTTGAACATAGCCTCTACACTGTCTTGAAAACTGGTGCATGAAAACAATACCTAAACATATGCTCTACACCGTCCTGAAAGCCGATGAAGCAACTGTTGCATGAAAACATGTCGGAACATATACGCTTTACATTGTCTTGAGAGGGGAAAGAAATTAACCCTAGCTAACACGAAACTTTGAAATCATTGAAGTTTATTTGAGGTCTTAAAACATGATTAAGGTCCTTATCGAGGAGCTACTACTTTCATAGGTGAGCTCCTCCATCATTACTCCTAAGGCATTCTCAAAGTTAAAAGTAATCCTAATCATTGTCATTTTGAATTCAGAACTCACTTAATCAAATTCATCATAATTCAAGACATCTCAAAACCGACCAACTAGTTTCATAAATCATCTAATAATTGCAGACCATCAACCGATCAAAACCAATAGGCCAGTTTTCGGTGTCAGTTTTCATAAAAAATCGATACCGACTATATACATATATATTTTTAATTAGTTTTGGGCCTTTTAGTGTGGAATTCAACTTTTATTTTATTTTATTTTATTTTTTAAAATTGCACAAACCGAGTCTGAAAGTATGGTGTTGGGTACAATTGTACTCCTAAATTTTTATTAGTAAAAATGAAACCTTCAAACTTTCTAAAGTGAAATCATTGTCCATATAGCTTTCAATTTTAAGAAATTAGACCTTCCAACCTTCAAAAGTGACCAAATTTGATCAATTTTATTCTCTTTTTCCTCTCAAACTTCTCTTTTTCTGTTATCCCCTCTCTCTCTACTTTCTCTCTCCAAAAAAAGGTGGGAGAATAATTGATAATCCAAGAGATTATGACATTGCTTAGCTTTGATAGGAGTGATAAAGGATGATCAATATTCTTTGAAAGAACAGGAAAAATGTAACACCGCTAGATTTAGGTAATCGTCAATTTCTCAATTTATAAGTTCAGTTGAACAAAAATTGTAGATTAATTGGTTGAATTAATTAGAGTTCAATTAGAGAGTTAAATTTTCTTAGAAAAAGGATTAATTAAACCGAAGATATTTTTGTAAATACAAGGACTCTTAGCCAAGCCAATCCTAATTTTTCTATCATTTAATTTGAGTTGCACGTAGCCCAAGGATGGGTAAGCCAAGCCACTCTCCCTTCTCCCTCATGATCCCTCTCTCCTTCACCCACCATCACCTTTTTCCTTCCTTTTCACCATCAGATAGTTATCAATCTCGCGACTCTAGCAGGTCAATTGCAAATGAAGTCTAACAACCAGTTGTTCAAGCTACATAATACAAAAAAGAGTTAAATATCTAACACCCCACGTTTTTATTATCTATTAAAAATAGAACATTAATCCTCTGTATGTCCCTAAGTGTTCTTTAGTTTTAAAATTAGGTTCTTAGACTTGGTTCTAACTCTTAAGCATTTGTCCTGTTATTTAGGATCTAAGTTCAATTGTTTAGGATCGCTTAGGAGCACAATAGGTAAGTAGTTTTAAACAAATGAGGTTTGTTTGATTGCATCATTTACGTGGTATGTTTACTCGCTTTATAATTGTTCTCTTGCTTCTTGTTTCTTTGTATATGTATATATGTATATTTTGAAATGTACAAACTGTTGTTTGTGATGATTGGTTGTAAAGCATGTCGGTTTTATTGTGAGTTCACGAGTTAAGCATGAGGTGAGATTGTGATATTGTATGTGTTGAGTTTTATGCCCTAAAACTCGTAGATAATGAATGTAAACAAATTGTATACTTGTTTCAATAAAGTGTTATTGAATTTCTATAATAAAGTGTTGTTGTTAAGTATTGCACAATATAGCCCAAATCCAATAAACTAAGATCCAAAGTTGTTTGTAGGTAACTTCAACTAGTATGTGGGGACATACGGAGATCACTGTTCAAGTAACAGCCTAAAAGGTCTATAGTATAGGGATAAAAGTTGAGTACCTTATCCTCGTGACACTTATATGGATACGACCCACATTGGATTTGATACAAACGCAATAATCCAACACGTTCGTGTAGGGGACATACGGGTGGGGGTATCCTATGCAATGAGTTTGCATAAGACCGGATAACGAAATAGTAATTGCTAGCTGTAACACCGTTAACTAGTTAGGTTTCTATTTCACTAGGATGATCTAGGAAACTTAGTCTGAGTCTTGAGTGGATTATGGACTCCTGTTCACGAGAGACTGTCCTTTGATTTGTATGGGTGAGAGTGGCCAGTACGTCGACTCAATAAGCCTAACATTTTGGGGACAAGGTTGAGTGGAGAGCTGGGAACATAATCAAACAAGATAGAATTCACTACTTCTCGACTTTTGAGGAAGTAGATGAGTGTTCCCTTAAGTGGTGTCTTTGGGTCTTAAACAAAGGGCCCTACCCTCTCACTGGTCTGAGAGGGGTTTCTGTTTGATGGTTGGACCACAAACAGGTTGTTCATTAGAGGAGCACTGGTACTTATAGAGGTAGAGGTAACTCAGGGGTAAAAAAGAAATTTGACCCAACTATAGTTCCAAACACTCATGAAGGACTAACTTGCTGATCTATGGATACAGAATTATATCTGCAGTGAGAAGAGTGCAATTGTGGGTCTTTAGTGGAGTGAACCCAAAGTTAACGAAAATTGATTAATTGGTTAATGAGTTTAGCCAATTAATCTGATATCGTTGGGGCTTCTGATCTACAGGTCCATTAGGTCCCACTAGTACCTCGTAAAGAGACTTGAGGCAATTAAGTATTAATTGTAAATACAAAGTGTTCAATTTAATTAGGAGAATTATATAATGTATATTGATAAATTATAATATAAAGTTTATGAAACTTTATTATATAATTTTGAACTGATTTCAAAATTAATTTTGAGAGAAAATATTTAATAATTAATATGAATTGGATTCATATTAATAAAATAAATAATTTAATAAAACCTCTAAAATTAAATATATGATATTTAATTGGGTAATTAATTAATTATGGAATTCATTAATTAATTATCAAAAGTAGATACGAATAAATTATAGATTTGATTAGATCTTATTCATGACCTTTTTCTATAAGGATTAGATCTTATGGTTTTTTCCTATAAATAGGACCCCTGGGGTGGGGTGAAAGACATCTCATTCATTCTCATACTCTCAAAGAATTCCCCTGAAGGCTCCCTGGATTCCCACCAGTCTCCTACCTTTAGATGTCTCAGAGTCATACCGGTGTAGCCATAGTGGGTGGTGTCCCAATTGTTGACATTTGGTCCCTAAGAAATCAAGAAAGGCGTTCTTGATATTTTAGAGATGACAACGACTATATATATTCTTCTCCTTTTTAGATTAGATCTAAGGTTGTATGCTTAACCTTAATAAATATAAATCTAGAATAATTCTATATTTATTGCCAATGTATTGATATTTTAGATTAAACAAAATTAACTACGAATCGGTCCCAATTCGCTTCTGCTTAACGAAACTAGGGAATTCCAATCCAAAAGTATGGGTATGCTTGGTGGGCATAGTGCATGAGTCTAGAAGCATGTTGCAGGGCATATGCATTCTAGATATATAGTTGTGAGAAAAGAGGTTAGGGACTTAAAATGTCAAAGAAAGGAAAGATGGGGTGAATTTCAGTGCACCCCGGATAGAAATGGTCGAGGGGTGGCATGTCACCATTGGAATAAGAGGAGCATTGAGGCCTTCTGTACAAATGATCAAGGGTTGGTGTGATGAGTCTAGAAAGAAAGTGTTGGGGCACCTAGGGAAGGACCCAATATGTTGCTAAGTCATCGGTGCACCATGGGTACAAATGGTCAAGGGTTGAGTACTATGAGCACGATGATGCAGACGAGGAAACTCACGAGGAATGATTCCACGGGTTTAGTTATCATTTTACCTTGCTTCCATAGTAATATGGTGGTGTTTATTTGAGCATTCTTATTTAGGTTGCTCTTAGGTTTTTTGGTTGTTAGACATAAAGCATATTGTAGAAGTGTTGATCTTGTTGGTTTTATTTTTTGTTTAAATTGTAATTAGTTTAGTTGAGTTTAATTGTTGGTTCTATTAGTTGTTGTGGATACTCTATTTAATTTGATTGATAATATTGCGAGATCTGACTCGCTTGTTTTGTGGAATTTCTATTGTGTTGTAGTTAAGGCGGGCAGTATAGAAATGATATATAGAAGTGTGTTTTTCTTGTTTATTAGGTTTAGTCTTATGTGTCGTTATGCTGTCAAAATATTCAGAGCACTCGGTTAGTTTTTTCATAAGTTAGTGTCGCAAGGTTAGTAGATAATAAAAAGGGAAATTGCATGAGGTAGCAATTAGAGTTTTCCTAATTGTAAATATAGCACAATGTAAAAATAATAGCAAATATGGCAATTTATTAGAGTAAAATTTCATAATTCCCATTTTACCCCTACTTAATTTTGAGTTGTGTGCATATTCTACCAATTTCCATACCTTTCTTTTTATCAGTATCTATCATTGATAGGCTTCGATTAATTAGAGTCTATCACTAATAGATCCTGATTAATCGAAGTCTATCAGTGACTATCAGTGATAGACATTGATAAACTATTATGTTGATAGACTCTGTATAATCTTTTTTTTATCAGTGTCTATCATTGATAGATTCTGATAATCAAGTCTATTAGTGACTATTAGTGATAGACACTAATAAACTATCCATAGATATCATATAATCCTTTCAATCAATGTCTATCACCAATAGACTCCAATTCACCAATAGACTCCAATTCACTCGATGTATTAATGACTATCAGTGATAGACATTGATAGATTATCATGCTGATAGACTCCGTTTAATTTTTTCTATCAGTGTCTATCATTGATAGACTCCGATGAATTCAATATATTAGTGACTATCAGTGATAGACACTGATAGACTGTCATGCTGATAGACTCTGTATAATCCTTTCTATCAGTGTTTATCACTGATAGACTCCGATTAATCGAAGTTTATCATTGACTATTAGTGATAGACATTGATAATTCTTTCTATCAGATAGTTGTTGATAAAAAGGGTATTTTTGTAACTTAAGGTTACTTTGTGCTATTTCTGCAAATAGTTGTACGTTTTGCTAGTTTTGCAATATGTTTGGTGTTTTTGCTATCTGTGCAAATGCCCCTAATAAAAACGTGGGGTGCTTAGCTTTTTTGTCAATTAATAGTTTAGTAGTGTAATTGTAACAATCAATATCACCATACTTTAGAAGTGGTTATAATTTGACTTTTTGTATTATTGTATTTTATCTATTTGGTTTACTCGTTAGACATCTATCGTCATTGATAGACTTCAATCACAGTGCATGAAGTCTATCAGTGATAGACTGCTATCACTGATAAAATAATCTATCAGCAATAATTGCAATTGTGATTAAAGTCTATCGTTGATAGGTTTCTATTATTGATAGACTTTAATTTTGTTATATTTACAAATAGTATTGGCAAATCTATCACTGATAGACTTCAATCGCAATGCATGTAGTCTATCAATATGATAGACTACTATCACTGATAGAATAGTTTATCAGCAATAATAACACTTGTGATTGAAGTCTCACTAATAAACTTCAATTTTTCTATATTTACAAATAGTTTTAGATTTTGCTATATCTACAATTATTTTAGTCTAATTTGCTATTTTGTGCAAACCACCCTTGAATAATTTACTAAATGATATTTTAAAACTTTTTAATAAATTTAAAGAAATAGTTGGAACTTTAGATACATTATTTATTCTTTTCAAATGAAATATACCTCAAATATAATGATGAGAAGTATAATATACTTGCTTATTATTTATCTCTTACCATTCCAAAAATTGTAGAATCCAATCAACTTCATCTGCATTAAAAAAGGAACATCTTAGGTAAATAACATGACAGGTTTAAATATTGAAAAAAAAAAGCTCATAAATAATTTGAATCTGATCAAACTTCAATCCTATCTAAATTTAGGTTTTTAAAGTGTAGGTACCAAAATGGAATAAACTTGAAAGTTCAGGGACTAAAACGAATATTTTGAAAGTTAAATGACCAAAATAGAATAATCTTAAAAGTTTAGGGACCAAAATAGGATTTAAACCTAAAATTTAAATCCATTTACTTAAATCGTTTATGTCTATTTAGTTCCTATTGTTTCAAAATCTATAATTATATCTTTAACTTTTGACTACTTATCCTTAGTTTTATTATATATTAACGGTGGTGGTAGGTAGTGTTATGGGTAAATTTGGACCTAGCCCTAAGGAAGTCAGAATGATAGAAGCCTAGAGGAGAAACAAGCCCACGTAGGCCCAATGGACCTAAATCAATCTCTATGGCTACTCACCCCTACAAGGAGGGGAAAACCATAAAAGGAGGAGGAAAACTCTAATTTCAGCTATAAATAGAAGAGGTTCACCCCAAGTCAGGGGGACTCCACTTGGTATCTATTCTCTACCTTTATATTATTACTTTATTTGCTTCACTTAGGATCACTTAAGCATCGGAGTCGGTGTGGCAAGCACCACGCCGGTGCTTAGTTTTCTCTTGTTTTGCAGGCCACGTCTTTCCCATTCAAATAAATTTACCGTTCCGTTGATGTCACATGAAGGTCAGGTGAGTCCCGGCCAAATTTTGGCATCAACAGTTGGCGCCGTCTGTGGGAAAGAATGTTGGTTTGTTTTGGTTTTTAAACCTTATTTCTTTCCGCCCTGTGCCACGTTCTTCCAAAGGGCTCTGTGAGAACTTTTATCAAACAGTTAGCGTGCTCCAACTTCATGAAAAAGCTTAGTTGTTTTTTGATTGTGGCTCAAAGCCTGTGTAAATCGAAGAACCCGCTTTCTTGAAACTGCAAGTTCTGAATGGTTTCTCACATTCCACCACCCCACGCTTGTTGTTGATTAGCAATGGTGGGTTCTTGAAGATCAAGCAAATCACTACACAACCGTTTCCATTCTTGAACTGCTTGTTTCACCACCAATTTCGCAGCCATGCATCAGTTCCTTGTTGAAGCAACTATGTTGATTACTTGCTTCTTCATTAATGCCTCTCATATCTGCAACTTCGTGGAGACTTGAGGGATTGGGATGAGGCCGAAGTCCTTGAGGCAAAAATCTCCTAAGGATCTCGACATGGCAAGCCCAAGGTAATCTTCATCTGATACCCATGCTTTGTAAGTGTGTGAGTTGTCTTTTTCTACTATGACTTTGTCCTGGCAATTCTTTATTCTTTCTAATTGAAAGCAAACAGATGCGCATGATTGGTAGATTGATAGATTGAATTGATAGACAATCTAAGCCAGTTTGAGCATTGTTTCAAACTGTCATATTTTAACCCCTCCATCAGAAAATCTCAACCTTCACAGGAGATTTGATTCTAAATTTTCAAGAAAACTTACTTAAACTATTCATGTAAAAATATTTTTCTCCCGTTTCGATGGCTTATGGTTAAAATTTCAAGATTAATTTTCGGTTTCCATATTAAAATCCTTTGGTTTGATGGGTATTAAATTCGTTTTGATGCTCTGGGATTGATTTGCTTTATCTGTGATGCTTGGTAAATGTTAAAGGAAAAATTTTGGTATATGAATATATATATATAGAGTGGAGATATTGTCCATTAAGTGTTGTTTTCAAAAGCAATATGTATGAAAAATCAATAATATATATTCAGAGATGGCAAGGCATAAAGGATTTCCATTTGATTGTGGTAGATTTTCCATGTTTCTGTAAATCTCAACCCCGTGGCTATATTTGAGAATAGATTGTGCCTAAAATTGATGTAGTTCTTAACTGAGATTTTATTTTGGTCAAAAGAGATTTGATTCTAATTTGATTTCCACGAAAAATTAATTAACTATTTGCCCAAATCATAATTGTTAGTTTGTGTGGGAGTATATTTGAAGAGATTGAGTATTTATATATTTGGTTTGACTTGGATAAAGATTTGATTTTCTCTCTAATTTATAATTATAATTAGATATTTCGTTGAAGATATTTTGTTGATAATTCATATTTTAGATTAGATTTATCTAATTTAAAAATTCTAGATTTGATGTATCTACCATTTTGGTCATAATTTGCGAGCTACTCATAACATACTTATGTTTTCAATCAATGGTTAGTCTTTTTCCTATATCTACATTTGCTTCACGAGGAAACATGACATGCAGAAATCCCGAGCAGCTGGGCCAAAAGTCTTTGTAGGAGTGGCAAAGCCTATACTCCTAGGGCAAATGACTTATCAAAAATTCCTTGTCGGAGTGGCAACGCCTATACTCCCAAGGTACTCGTTGGAGTGGCAACGCCTATACTCCCCGAGGTATCTACTTATAAAAAATTCCTTGTCGGAGTGGCATCGCTTATACTCCCAAGGTACCCGTTGGAGTGGCAACGCCTATACTCCTCGAGGTATCTACTTATCAAAAATTCCTTGTCGGAGTGGCAACGCCTATACTCCCAAGGTACTCATTGGAGTGGCAACGCCTATACTCCCCGAGGTATCTACTTTTCAAAAATTTCTTGTCGGAGTGGCAACGTCTATACTCCTTGAGGTATCTACTTATAAAAAATTCCTTGTCGGAGTGGCAACGCCTATACTCCCAAGGTACTCGTTGGAATGGCAACGCCTATACTCCCCGAGGTATCTACTTATCAAAAATTTCTTGTCGGAGTGGCAACGCCTATACTCCCAAGGTACTCGTTGGAGTGGCAACGCCTATACTCCCCAAGGTAGTATCTACTTATCAAAAAATTCCTTGTAGGAGTGGCAACGCTTATACTCCCAAGGTACTCGGTGGAGTGGCAACGCCTATACTCCCCGAGGTAACGACATGAGAAAAAAGTCCTGTAGGAGTGGCAACGCCTATACTCCTAGGGCAAACGACAACTACAGAACCCTCGGGAATGGAGCCGTATTAATAGGAAAAGGTGCAGGGGACTTCAAAGCAGTAAACCACACTTATAGTTGAGACCAAGACGTAAGACATTTCATACAAGCATAACGAATGATAAAAGGCCAGAAGAGTCTTTTTTGCAAGGTAACAAATTGGCACAGGGGAGAATTATACTCTTAAGTTGAGCTTAAGGTGTTTTGACTTATATCAACAGTGGCCACCCCTGAATCCCAATTCAATAGTGGGGGCTTAATGTTATGGGTAAATTTGGACCTAGCCCTAAGGAAGTTAGAATTATAGAAGCCTAGAGGAGAAACAAGCCCACGGAGGCCCAATGGGCCTAAATCAATCTCTAGGGCTACTCACCCTCCTAAAAGGAGGGGGAAAACCCTAATTTCAGCTATAAATAGAAGAGGTTCACCCCAAGTCAGGGGGACTCCACTTGGTATCTATTCTCTACCTTTATATTATTACTTTATTTGCTTCGCTTAAGATCTCCCAACTGACTTAAGCATCGGAGTCGGTGTGGCAAGCACCACGCCGGTGCTTAGTTTTCTCTTGTTTTGCAGGCCACGTCTTTCCCATTCAAATAAATTTACCGTTGATGTCACGTGAAGGTCAGGTGAGTCCCTTGGCCAAATTTTGGCATCAACAGATAGTATTGGATAACACGAGGTTTCATCTCAAAACCAATTGACTATGAGAGGATTAACTCGTATATCTTACAAATTGTGAGGTCTTCCCTTATCTTTTCAATGTGGGATCCTCGACAAATAGAATGCTGACATGATAATCTATATATTAGATAAAATTTAAATGAGGTGATGTGATCGAGCAGCCAAATGGTCAAATTTGATTAAAGTTGGAAATTACCTTCCAAAGATCTTGGACAATGGTTTTAACAAAGGCATGATTCTCGTAGGAAACCTTTGAGGCCATGACAGTGAGTGCCGAAAAATATCTGCAATCTCCAGGCTTGATGTTGCTTGCAAGTTCCACTCTCGTGTCAAGATGTCCAATGAATGATATGAACTTCTTCGATTCTGGTTTTGGGATCTCCAATTTTCCTTCAAAACATTAAATAAAAAAACAATCAAACCCTATGAAGTTTCAACCTTTTGAATTAAAAAAATCATGTATATATAAAACTAAGACGTTTGTTCCAACAAATTATTAAGTGCTCCTGATGCAATAAGGCAGTTCTCTCTTTAAAATTGTCGGATGCGAATCTTTAAATTTGTCTGTCCCTAATAATCCTTAGATACAAAATCGATCTACTTTTATAATTTCTCTCTCTTACATCCAACAGTGCAAAACTATCTGCTTCATTGCACCGAGAGCAACTAATAATTTCTTTGCTTTTCCATGAACTTTTCACAATTTTTTTTAGTGTTTTTTTAGTCACTCAATGTTTCAATATTTTGTTATTAAGCTTGAAAGTTTTTGTTCTATTTGATTTTCTAGTCCAATTCAGGTATTTTTGGTTAAATAAAGCAACACTAACTATATATCTAGAATATTCTTGAACTATCTACATATGGATGTATATAATTAGTCATCTCTAGATTTAGCTTGAATATTGTAAATAGATATGTAAAAGAAAGTCTAGAAATATTTTAGCCTTTCATTAGGCTCCAAAGGAATTCGAGAATTCCTTTGGATAAAGATAAGTAGAGAAATATCTAGGATATTTCTAAAACCAAGAAGAGCCTAGAAAAATCCACTTGCTTGGGCTCCAAGGATCCTAGGCCTATAAATAGAAGTGTGTCCCTCATAAGTATCAACAAGTTGGAGAGAGCATCAAGAGTGAGTGTGAGAAAGTGAGAGAGTTTTTCATAAGAGTGTCCATCTTTGTACTTTCCTAATAAAAGTTTCTTTCTTCCAAGTGTTTGTATCTCCTCTTTTGTGCTAATTTCTTCAACAAGTGGTATCAGAGCCAAGCAAGCTTAGCTTGTTGTGGTGGAGCTTTTGAAGATCGCGTACAGTCTGGGACTGTGAAGCTTGTTGTCTAGGACACAACTTACTCGTGGAGTGTATTCATCACTACGAGATGATGGGAGATCTTCAAGTTGTTGGAGGAATCAAGAAGCTCAACACTCAGAACTACAAAACATGGTCCACGTGCATGGAGTCGTATCTCCAAGGCCCAGACTTGTGGGAAGTCGTGGGAGGCACTGAAGTCACGCTACCTGAAGATGCTACAACCTTGAAAAAATGGAAGATCAAGGCAGGTAAGGCCATGTTTGCTATGAAAACTACGGTTGATGAAGAAATGTTGGAGTACATTAGGGGAGCAGAGACGCCTAAAGCGGCATGAGACACGTTTGCCTCACTTTTCTCAAAGAGGAATGCTGCGAGATTGCAGTTTCTGGAGAACGAGCTTCTGTCAGTTGCTCAAAGGGAGATGACTATCAATCAGTACTTCAACAAGGTGAAAACTCTTTGTCGTGAAATCTCTGAATTAGATCCTACTGCTACTGTTTCAGAATCAAGAATGAGGAGGATTATCATTCATGGTCTTAAACCTGAATATAGAAGTTTTATTGCTATTGTTCAAAGTTGGTCAGTCCAACCTTCTCTCATTGACCTTGAAAATTTGCTTGCCGGTCAAGAAGCATTAGGTAAGCAAATGTCGGGGGACACATTAAAGAGCAATAATGAAGAAGCGCTCTTTAGTGGTCAAAGAAAAGATCATCCAAAATATCGAAAGAAAGTAGGATCAAAAGGCGATGAAGGAACCCAAAAGCGCTCTCATGAAGGGGGAGCTAACAAAAATAATAAACATGAGTATAGAAAAAAAGGTGAATGTTAGAATTGTGGCAAGATAGGTCACTCTGCCAGAGATTGTCGTCTGAAGAAAAAATCAGCAGAAGGCAATGCAGTCACCTCCCAAGTTGAGAGCATTAGTGAAGAAGAGTGGGATGCAGAAGAATTTTTGGCATTAGGAGAACCTAACTCAAAGTCGACATCCAATGCAATGAAGAAGGAAGACTTAGCTCTCCACACAAAAGAGGTAAGTTATGAAAATGATTGGATTGTCGATTCAGGTTGCTCTAACCATATGACAGGTGATAAAAAGAAGCTACAAAACACATCTGAGTACAAAGGAATTCGAGTTGTCGTGACTGCAAACAACTCGAAATTGCCAATAGCTCATGTTGGCAAAACTATGATAATGCCTCGCTCCAATTCCAAGCAAGTAGAGCTGGAGAATGTATTTTATGTACCTGGAATGAAGAAGAATTTGGTATCAGTATCACAACTAACATCATCAAGCAACTTCGTCGTGTTTGGACCTAACAATGTCAAGGTGTACCAAGATCTCAAAGTCAGTGGTACGCCACTAATGGAAGGACGAAGAATGGACTCCATCTATGTCATGTCAGTAGAGGCCGCCTATGTGAATAAGACACGAAAGAATGAAACAACAGATTTGTGGCACGCAAGACTTGGTCATGTCAGTTTCAACAAATTGAAGATAATGATAAGCAAGTCTATGCTCAAGGGGTTGCCTCAACTTGATATTAAAGAAGACATGGTGTGTGCTGGTTGCTAGTATGGGAAGGCACATCAACTACCATTTGAGGAGTCCAAATTCAAAGCAAAGCAACCATTGGAGCTGGTGCACTCCGACGTATTTGGTCCTGTCAAGCAACCTTCAATTAGTGGCATGCGCTACATGGTGACCTTTATCGATGACCTCTCCAGGTATGTTTGGGTGTTCTTTATGAAAGAAAAGTCTGGAACATTTACAAAATTTAAGGAATTCAAAGAACAAGTTGAAGGTGAATTGGGGAAGAAAATTAAATGTCTCCGTACAGATAACGGGGGAGAATATATGTCTAATGAATTCTCCCAATATTTACAAAAGTTTAAGATACGTCACCAATTGACGTGTCCAAACACTCCACAACAAAATCGAGTGGCTGAAAGAAAGAATAGATATCTGACGGAAGTATGTCGTAGCATCTACATGCAAATAATGTACTGGGAGATTTTGGGCTGAGTGCATGAGTACAACAACCCATGTGATTAACAGACTTCCCCAACAGAGGCTTGGGTTCAAGTCGCCATATGAGAAGCTATTGAACATCAAGCCAACAGTTAAACATTTTCGAGCCTTTGGTTGCGTATGCTATGTATTTGTACCAGATCATCTGAGAAGCAAGTTTGAAAAGAAAGCAATCATGTGCATCTTTGTTGGCTATGACAACCAAAGAAAATGGTGGAGGTGCATTAATCCTGTCACTGGACGATGCTATACATCAAGGAATGTTATATTCGATGAAGCATCATCATGGTGGGCACCCGAATCAAAGAAGGCACCTACGGACGAGAGGTCTTTCAAGGAAGGATTAAAAGAGGAGATGAGTCAAGTGCAACAAGTTCCAATAGAAGAAGAAGAAGACGACCTTCCAGAAGAGAACAATGGAGAGGAAGAACAGTTAAGGACACAAAGTCCATGGCAAAGTGGTGTACGTACATGGTCAAGAGCCACAACTACAAAGATCAATCAGACAAAGAAAACGAAATCCCAAGTACGTGAATGCAACATTGGCAACATTGGAAGAGCCAACAATATATGAAGAAACATCGAAGAACATCCAATGGAGGAAAGTTGTGGAAGAAGAAGTTAGAGCACTACGAAGAAAACGAAGATGGGACTTGGTACCCAAAGGCTAAGAGTATCCAAGCATACAAAGTTTCAGCAACGACTCGAGATGGTCGAAAGAGGTAGAATAGTTAGTGTTGAGGGGGAGTATTGAATAAAGCAACACTAACTATATATCTAGAATATTCTTGAACTATCTACATGGATGTATATAATTAGTCATCTTTAGATTTAGCTTGAATATTGTAAATAGATATGTAAAAGAAAGTCTAGAAATATTTTAGCCTTTCATTAGGCTCCAAGGAATTCTAGAATTCCTTTGGATAAAGATAAGTAGAGAAATATCTAGGATATTTCTAAAACCAAGAAGAGCCTAGAAAAATCCACTTGCTTGGGCTCCAAGGATCCTAGGCCTAAAAATAGAAGTGTGTCCCTCATAAGTATCAACAAGTTGGAGAGAGCATCACAAGTGAGTGTGAGAAAGTGAGAGAGTCTTTCATAAGAGTGTCCATCTTTGTACTTTCCTAATAAAAGTTTCTTTCTTCCAAGTGTTTGTATCTCCCATTTTGTGCTAATTTCTTGAACATTTTCAATTGTTAAATTTGCACATTTGTATGACTTGACTTTGACGTTACGTTGTTGGGTTCATGAAGTATTCAATTTTTTATTTGATTATACAAGTTTAAGTTAAACTACCATTTTTAATTCATATAGTTTGAACTTTTGTGTTAAATTTTAATCCATGTGATTTTAGATATATGATTTGGTTAAATATAATTTCGCATATCTTTTTGACACACAATAGAGAGATTAGAGCCATGAGCCAATTGAAAGCAAGAAATAGAGAAAATTAATGAAAATGGATTCCCAAGTAAAGAGAAAAGGGTTATTGTGCCAAAAAAAGGTAAGTCATTGCACATCTTCAAGCTACCTAATTCCACAAATCCCATCTCTTTTCTTTTTCTATGTCAGGTTTGAAAGAAAACATGCAGGTCCCACATGCATACAGGAAAAATGAAAAGTTAACATCGAGATTTAACCAAACTATAAAGAACGTGTTTAAAACCATAAACACTAGGAGTCAAAACCAAACTTATAGCTACTCTCAAATCATAACATAACCTAAAGCATAAACTTTAGCAAAAAAAAGGAAAAAAAAAAAAAAACATACATATCTTCCTAAAAATTATAATTACAAAATTAAAAAAAGAAAGAAAACAGAGAAAGGTAAAACCTTGGCAGAAATTTTTGAGGAGCACTAGGACGCCACCATTAGAAGAGACCAAATTAAGCCAAGACTCGATTATTGAGCCAAGGTCGGCAAGTGTTTTTCCGAACAACAGAAGAAGCTTCTGAAAGAGAAGAGACAAAAACACGAACACCAGGGATGTAATCATGTTTGTTTGTTGTTTTGTTTTGTTTGGCAGCTCAGAAAATGAGATGCATTATTATTATGTCTTGTTCATCAAAAAGCTTAATTAGGGTTTGCTTGCTGCTTTGGCAATATGGATTCTATTATTTGTGATGATGATTTTATGTGTTGTTTCCATCTCACCTTTGGCCTTTTTGCTTTGGGCAATTTTATCTCATCCATTTCTTCTGTTTATCAATTTGGTATAGTTTTTAGGACTCACGTGTTACACTTGTTTTTATTCATAGCTGCAAAGTAATGTTCACTAAAACAAATTTGACATTTAATGACCGTCTTAAAAATTTCATGCATAGAAACAATCACGGATGATATAAAAAAAGCAAAAAATTGAAACTATAGACTATAATGACCGTCATTGATCTGACACTTTTTTTTTTAGTTATTTTTAATGTCCATCAATGACTGATATTGTATATATCTCATTTAAAATAAAACTTCCAATTCTTACTTCGTCAAGGCAAGAAATTTGACTTTTCACGATGTCAAAAAAACATCAGGAAAGGTTTTTCAAATAGAAAAAAAGTCGTCAGAAATATCGTCGGGAAATCCTCGTAGACGAGCTTTTGCCAATGCTAGGATAGGTAGTGTAGGCAGAAGCTACCCTTGTGGCATTGGCAAAACTTGTATTTGTCATTTTTAGTAAATTTCAATTTTTTTTGGTTCAAAATTTCATTATAATTTGAATACTATTGTACCTAAAACGAATTGTACTCGAAATAAATCAAATAAAATTTTTTATTACACAAATTTTAATCTTACAACTTGTTTCGTGAGTTTGAATACAAGATCAAAATAAAAAACTCTACAACAAAAATAAAACTAAAGTTGTTTAGAAAAAAAACCATTTGAACTTTTCAGCTTAATGTTATGTGCTTGGACAATAGCGTTGGACAATAATATCAACCAAGCCCCATCTAAGAAAAAATAAGGCCAATAATTACTCTAAAATAAATTATTAAGGGGTTGTTTGGTAACCATTTTGTTTTGGGAGATTGCAATAGATAGCAAAAAATATTAGGATATTTAAAAATTTAGCTATGTTTTTTGTGATTTACAAATTTAGCAAAATTTTTAAAAATCTGATTTCCGTTTTTTTATTATTCCAATTTTACCCTTGTTGATATATCAAAAGTTGTATATTAGTAGTATATCTGATATACTTTATATTTACTAATATACAAAATATAAAGTATATCAATCACCTGATATACCAAATTTGATATGCTCGAATGAATACACAATGTATACCTAATATACTAATGATATACCTAATATATACTTGATTTGATAAACGTAACCTTTAATATACCTAATTATGAGTATATATACCTAATATATAAATGTTGATATACCAATGATATACTTGATATATTACTTTTGTTATGTTTCATTTTTCCGGTTGTGTTATTTACATATTTTAAACGAAATGCTTGTCTTTTATAACATAAATGTTTGTCTTCTATACCTCTTACGAATTGATATACCTCATTTGTTGTATTACTCAAATAATTAATAACATTGATATACCCGATTATGAATAGCTAAATACATAGACTTGTTATTTAAAAAAAATCATTAATATATATTTTTAACTGTTGGTGTATTATTAGGGTCGTGGAATGCAAAATTTGTTATAAGCATATCAATAAGATGTAATTTTAAGTATATCAATAATGGATTAGTAGTATATCAATAGTCATTAAAAAAATGTAATTTCAAATATATATATATCATTAGTGTATCAGTAGTATATTATTAAAATGACATATAGTATATCTGTAACGACTCGACTAAAAAGGGAATAAAAACATACAAGGGGGTCGCTACTATATGCACGAGTACGGAAAACCTTGTAAACTTTAAAACGGAAAACAACAATGTCTTTCATTTAATTCAAATAGGGCCCAAAACATGAATAAGTTCAATGATTAGAGAACAATGTAAAACGAAAAAGAATCTCAAAAGCAGACAATCGTTTTCAAAATGAGTGCTCAACTTAAAGTTTGACCCTAGAATGAAAGGAAACTGAAAGTTCTAAGGAGTGAGATATAATCTGCAGCTGCAAACCCATAGTCAGTCAAGCCACGACCCTCGCCAATTGCCATCGCGCTCAAGTACCACCTGAAAAAGGAAAGACATGTAGCATGGGTGAGTATATAAGAATATACTCAGTAAGTAGCCCACTTAAGAACTGAAACTGATAACTGGAGATCTAGAAGCTTGAAACTGAATTCCTGAGTTCCTGGGTCTTAGCGACATAGGGATCTAACTGGAATAAACATTTGGGTTTCTAACCCTAGGGCCACAACTGATCACATAAACATGCTCTGCCTAGGGTGTTAACCTATCCCCAACCTGTGCCAACTAGAGTGTTGTGTGGGTCAGTCGGTTAAGGTAAGTAAACTAGAGACTAACTGGCCACCTCTAGCAGAACTACACCTATCCCAACACAACACCCCTGAATGTAAAGATAAAAATACAGTGGAGCAACTGACGCATGTAAACATGTCTGGTGCCAACTAGCGCACAAATAACGTGTCTGATCATACGCTCAACACCGTCCTGAACTGAAAGAGCGCACGCTAGTGTGTCTGAAACTGAGCTCTAACAGTCAACTAATAGAACACACGTAAACGTGCCTGGTAACTAAGTTCTATCAGTCCTGAGATGGGGTAGGAACACACTCTAGCTATGTAAGACTTAAGGAAATTAATAAGTCTACCTGAGGCCCTAAAACGTAGTCGAGGTCCCTATTCTAAGTCTTTCCTCAAAGGTAAATATGATTCCTAAACCATTATGAGGCTACCGAAAATTCGGCAGCATAAAGACATACATATAGGGAACCCAAAATTTTTATACACTTGGAAACAATAACGAGGCACTTCTATAGACACAAATGAGTCAGAACCACAACCCAACTCCAATCACAACTCCAATAAACATTTAACCCATCCTCCATAACATGAACACAATCCAGAAAAAATCGTGAATCAAACGTTCCCAGCATACTTATAATAGTGATACTAAAGCCATGACCAAGTAAATAACCCTTAAACCACATTCAAGTTAGCATACAACATACCGAGGAATAATTGACCAAAGCATGAAAACTTGCCCAAACTTAAATTCACTACTAATAGACATACAATGATTTTGAAAGCAAATACTTCACGTCCATAAGCTACTTACTAAATCCATTAATACGCCACATAACAAAATCAAAATCCTATTCCCAAACAGCTACTTACATAACGACAAAATTTATATGCAACCATTAACTCAAACATTCTTAACTATTTCCATGCTTCCAAAAAGAAAGAACCAACCATGCTTGGTTATACCCAGTGGCAACACTTAGAGCTTTAATCCAAATGACTACTTACTTAGCTAGTTAAGTCGCTTGACCACACAACCTAACTCCTTTGCTTCCAAGCCCCCAAACGGCAGTCGCGCTTGCTGTCCAAGCTCCCTAACACGCTCCAAGATAACAAATAACTCGTCGAATGCTACAAAAACCTTGAAAATAAATGCCACGATCAATGGGTAAGCTTCTAGCACCATAAACCAACCAAAACACAAGTTTAAAGACACTTACCCACTATCGATAATGCCCAACTACACAGAAACTTGAAGACTCGCTACTTGAACCGTCAATTATTACGAGAACACTTGCTGAACAGAGAGAATAACAAATGGGCATTCGATTAAACTAAAAAATAAGCCATGAAACAACTTCTAAGCACTTACCCACTAAACGAAACGTCGGAAAATCACCCCAAACGTTGCTGAGAACGTCGCCAAACACTGCTGGACGCGCCTAACAACACCGCTACCGAAAAATGCTACAATCTCGACCCTTCCCACGTTGCTGCAACAAGAAGAATAGAGAAGGGAGAGACAGGAAGGGAGATCGACGAGGGAGGAGATATTTTTGCAAGAGGAACAATGAAAACTCACCTAAACCAAACAACGACGTGGCTGCGCTGCCGTGGGTATCGCGATCGGAGAGGAAGGAAAGACGGTTGGCGGCTTGTTGGCATCCACGGGGAAGGCTCACGGCTGGTCCAAAAGAAAGAAGAAGAAACCGCAAAAAGGAAGGAGAAGGGGAAAGTGTGGCTGCTGTAAAAAAACGTGAAGAAGGGAAAGTGGAGGCTGAAAAAAAAAACATATATAAATTGCTTAGGGTTAGGTCTTGACCACAACTCCCTTTATTTTCAAAATCACCCTTTAAGACCTTATTTGAAAATTTAAAATCTTTTCGTCCTCAATTAATAAAAGATAAAACTCATTATCTAAATTAAAGAGTTACCTTATGAAAGTCGGCGTTACAATCTTCCCTCCTTAAAAACTTTCGTCCTCGAAAGTTGCTAGCCCCAGAATAGCTCCGGGTATTTCGCTCTCATATCATCTTCTTGCTCCCATGTTGCTTCCTGAACTTGATTGTTCTGCCAAAGCACTTTGACTAGTGTTATCTCCCTATTACAAAGGGTCTTGCGATCTCTGGCGAGGATTCAAACTGGTCTCTCTTCATAACTCAAGTCTTCATCAAGTCTCAAAGGCTCGAAATCAATCACATGAGACGGGTCTGCCATGTATCTTCGTAGCATAGATACATGGAACACGTTATGAACTGAAGAGAGTGATGGTGGTAAGGCTAAACGATAAACCACTGGGCCAACTCTCTCCAAAATCTCAAATGGACCTATAAACCTGGGACTTAACTTCCCTTTCTTCCCGAACCTCAAAACTCCCTTCATGGGTGCAACTTTAAGAAACACAAAGTCTCCCACAACAAACTTTAAGTCTCTCCGTCTGGTGTCTGCATAACTCTTCTGCCTGCTCTGAGCTGTCTTCATCCTCGCTCTAATCTTTTGGACTGCTTCATTAGTAACTTGAACTAACTCAGGTCCAAGCAATTTGAGTTCACTAGCTTCATCCCAATAAATAGGCGACCTACATCTCTTTCCATACAGGGGTTCAAACGGAGCCATGCCAATAGTCGCTTGATAACTGTTGTTATAAGCAAACTCCATCAGATGTAAGTGGCTGTCCCAACTGCCTGCAAAATCTAATGCACAAGCTCGCAACATATCTTCCAACGTCTGATTCAATCTCTCTGTCTGACCATCAGTCTGGGGATGAAAAGCTGTACTAAAATTCAACTGTGTGCCCAAGGCATTTTGGAACCCGGTCCAGAAATTAGAGGTGAAGTGGGGGTCTCTATCTGAAACAATTTTGACCGGGACCCCATGAAACCTGACAATTTCTTCCATGTATAACTGAGCCCACTTCTCAACAGAATAGGTAGGCTTTCCGGGCAGGAAATGAGCGGATTTAGTGAGTCTATCAATAATCACCCAAATTACAGTAAAACCTCTGGCTGTCTTGGGCAAACTGACAATAAAATCCATAACTACTTCTTCCCATTTCCACTGAGGCACATCCAAAGGCTGCAATAACCCTGCCGGCTTCTGTCTAGGAGTTTTAACTTGCTGACAAACCAAACACTTGCTCACAAACTCTGCTACATCTCTCTTCATGCCACGCCACCAGTAGTACTGCTTTAGGTCATGGTACATCTTCGTGCCGCCTGGGTGCACTGAAAAGGGAGAACTGTGAGCTTCGATCAGAACTTAATTTCTGAGCTCATCACCCTCAGGCACGCAAAATCGCCCTCGAAAAAGAAGGCCCTCATCTGAGGATAGAGAATACTCATCCCCCTGGCCTGTCTCTACCTGGTGGAAGAGGTCACTAAGGTTGGGATCCTTCCTCTGAACTCCTATGATGCGTTGTCTCAACGTCGGTTGAACTGACAACTAGGCCAACTGTGAGACAACTTCCCCTACCAGAACTGCTATCCCTGCACGTTCCAAGTAAGTCCTTATGTGAGCCTGGTCTGTGATTAAGGCTGAGGTATGAACTACCTTTCTACTGAGTGCATCTGCAACCACGTTCGCTTTACCTGGGTGGTAAAGAATCTCCACATCATAGTCCTTCACCAACTCAAGCCATCTGCGCAGTCTCATATTAAGCTATTTTTGCGTGAAGAAATACTTAAGGCTCTTGTGATCTGTAAAAACTTGGATCTTCTCACCATACAAATAATGTCTCCAAATCTTCAGGGCAAAGACTACCGTTGCTAAATCCATATCATGCGTCAGATAGTTGCGTTCGTAGTCCTTTAGCTGGCGGGAGGCGGCAATAACCTTACCATGCTGCATCAGAACACAACCTAACCCTTTCTTGGAGGCGTCACGGTAAACAACAAACGAACCTGATCCATCTGGAACTGTGAGCACTGGAGCTGAAACTAACCTCTGCTTGAGCTTCTGGAAACTTGCTTCACAAGCGCTATTCCACACAAACGGACTACCCTTTCGGGTCAACTGTGTCAATGGTGTGGCTATCTTGGAAAAGTCTTGCACAAAACGAACTTCAGTGACCGTGGACGGGGTAGGCCACTGGGTAACTACGTCCACTTTTGCTGGGTCAACTGAAACTCCATCACTCGACACCACGTGTCCTAAAAAGGACACCTGCTGGAGCCAAAACTCACACTTGGAGAACTTGGCATATAACTGATTTTGTCTCAGGGTTGTCAAAACCCTTATGTGGTGTGTCTCGTGATCCTCATCTGACTTGGAGTAAACCAGAATATCGTCGATAAACACGATCACGAAGGTGTCAAGGTATTCTTTAAACACCCTATGCATCAAGTCCATGAATATTGCAGGTGCATTTGTTAGACCGAAAGACATCACAGTGAACTCATAATGCCCGTATCTAGACCTGAGCGCAGTCTTGGGAATATCTTATTCTCTTATTCTCAACTGGTGGTAACCTGATCGCAGATCAATCTTTGAAAATACTGATGCTCCCTGCAACTGGTCGAACAAATCATCTATGCGAGAGAGTGGGTACTTGTTCTTAATCGTCACTTTATTTAACTCTCGATAATCAATGCATAAGCGCATAGATCCATCTTTCTTTTTCACGAACAAGACTGGAGCTCTCCAAGGTGAAACACTAGGACAAATATAACCCTTGTCCAGGAGTTCCTGTATCTGCACCTTTAGTTCTTTCAGTTCTGCTGGAGCCATTCTGTAGGGTGCCTTAGAAATAGGGGTTGTGCCTGGCTCAAGCTCGATGCTGAAATCCACTTCTTGAACCGGAGGCAAACTTTGAAGATCTTCAGGGAATACATCCGTGAACTCGTTGACCACTGGTACAGAGCTTATTCCCGCTTTTTCAACTCGAGTATCTGACACACTGGCTAAAAAGCACCACGCTCCTCGATCCACGAGCCTTCTTGCCTTTATCGCAGATACCACCTTAGGAACAGTCTCTGATCTAATTCCCTTGAACTTGAAGCTTGCTCCTTCTAGAGGCTTGAATAATACTTCCTTTTGATGGCAATCAATGATGGCGTGATTCTCTGCTAACCAGTCCATCCCTAGGATAACAACGAAATCTCTCATCTCTAGCACGATTAGTGTCACATCTGACAGACGATCGGACACTAATACTTGACAGGTTTTAACCTTCTCTCTAGCTAAAACTCTACTCCCGCCGGGGTAGAAACTGATAGGCTAAAACCTAATGGCTCTAACTCTATTCGGGCATGCTTAACAAACACATCAGATATAAAGGAATGTGTAGAGCTTGAATCAAAGAGAACATGTGCATAATGCCCAAGAACCAATAATGTACCTGTCACCACTGCATTGGAATCACCAGCCTTCTTGTTGGTAGAGGCATGGGCTGAACCTTTCTGGGTGCTGGTGTTGGCTTGATTAGAACCGAAAGGTCGCCTAGGATCTGAGTTTTTGCCTCGTGGGCACTCTGCGACCATGTGTCCACCCTTGCCGCAACTGAAGCACACTCCTAAGCCCGCTAAGCATTGACCTCCGTGACAACGATCACACTTAGGGCACAAGGGCTTTTCCTTGCCATCATTCCTCTGACACGGGGACCGTCGGTTTTGGGAGTTTTGATGCGATTTAAGAAGCTTCGATTAAACTTCGTTTTCTGACCTGTACTGGATTCTAGTTCTTTAGTCACCTGGATTGAATTCGCAGCTGGCATGCCCATGAATGTGGCTGCTCGAAGGGCGGACGCATAATCAGCTGGGCCAAGTGCCCCTACCACTCTCTACACATCGTCCCTATAGCCTGAGATGAACCTCTTCGTCTTTTTCGCTTCTATATCTATCATTACTAGGGCGAAACGGGACAGACGCGTGAAATCCAACTCGTATTCCTCCACGGACTTGTTACCTTGCCTTAAAGCCAATAATTCTGCCTCTTTTCGGTACTGAATGATCGCGGAGTAATACTTTTGGAAGAAGGCTTCCTTGAACTGGAACCACGTCACAAAACTTGTGGTGGTTGATAGCGAGCATAGCTAGCTATCTTTACTTATTTAATTTAGCTAGTCTTTTATGGTGTTTGGGCCATTTTATTGCACTTTAATGTTTATTTTGTAGGAAATGGTTGATTGGAGCTATAATGCAATATCAGAGTTAATCGGGTGCTCGGGGCGTGAAAAGAAGCAAAGGAATGAAAAGAGTAAAAGTGGAGAAAAGTCAAATCTCGGTCAACAGTAGGCTAGCGTCTCGACGCTCACATTCCATATCAGATTAGGCGCGTAAAGCTTACAGCGTCGAGACGCTACGATAGGAAGCGTCCCGACGCTACCGTTTTTCCTTATTCAGAACGTGCGTATAAGAGGCAGCGTCGCGACGCTGTCTTGACAGCGTCTCGACGCTAAGACGAAAAATCAGAATAAAAGCTTCACTTCGGCTAGGTTTTAAGGGAGATCAATTTGGGACCTTTTGGAGTGGTAAACAGGGCAGAACAGAGGACTTTTGGAGCTGCAAACAAAGGAGGAATTTGGAAATCAACCCATTGTTCGTGGGGATCGTGACGGGGACGTCGGGACTCGGCCTACATTGAGTTTTCTTTTCCCTTTTCTTTCATTAGTTAGATTTATGGCTTTCACATGTTTAGTTGAGATTGTTTTTACATTCATGAGTAGCTAAACTTGTAGCTTAGGGATTGATGTAGTTGATTAAGTTTATGGATTGATTTATGGTTTAAGTTGTGCAATGTTATTGTGTTTGTAATCTTGATTTAATGCTTTCAATTAATTGGCCATTAGTTGGATGATTTAAGTTTCGAATCTAGCTCGGGAGAGGGGATTTGATCTAGACTTACTCAAGATTGCATGAATAAAGTTTACTTTCTAATTCTTGACGGTTTTAGATTAACTTTAGAATTGGTTAAAAGATCTCATTGCCTTGCATATTAATAAACTTAGATAGGGATATCAAGTTGGTTAATTTGCATGAGAATCAATTATACTCGGGAGAGGTAGTTGTGATTAAAGGGTCTTTGGCTCATAATTTCATTGTGCATAATAACTTATTCTTTAAAATCAATCCTAAACGAAATCGGCGAAATCAATTCCCTAAGTAGTTTTCCCAATTTAATTTCCATTCTTTTTACTTGCTTTGATTTGTTTTTAACTTCATTAATTCATCACTTTTTAATCCCTAAATAAAATTGAGCGAGATTATTCACAATACTTGATTTGCTTAAAAATCCAATCCAGAGGACGACATTCGAATTTACTATTCACTATATTATTACTTGACCCGTGCGCTTGCGGTTAGGAAAAGTCCACATCAAGTTTTTGGCGCCGTTGACGGGGATTGGCACATTTAGTTAAATTGATATTGTGAAAAAATTGCTTGATCTTAATTTAGGGTGTATTGTTACTTTTTTAGGTTTGTTGCATTTTTTTTCCTTATTTGTTTTTCTTTCCATATTTGATTTTCTAGGTTAGTTTTCTTTTAGTGGTGTAATCTTTTCCTTATTTGTTCTTGTTTTTCCTTTTCAAGGTTAGTTTCCTTATTTGCATTTTGTCATATTGATTTTTGCATTCCATATTAGGTTACTTTGTTTCCTTTTCTAGATTATATTTTCCTTAATTTAGATTAGTTGTTTCATTTTCTTTATTTATTTCCATATTTGTTTTTTCTTTTCTTTTTAAGGTATTTTTAATTTTGCATGCGTAGTAGTAGAGAAGTGATACCATTTGATCCCGAGATAAAAAGAACAATTCTTAGGCTTCGAAGGGAAAATAGAGAAATTATTCAAATGGCAGATCAAAATCCACCTGAGGAGCCTAGGCCTATTAGAGATTATTTTCAGCCTGTGTTTCAGGGACAGCAATCGGGAATTGTCTATGCACCGATTAATGCCAACAACTTTGAGCTGAAGACCGGTCTCATTCAGATGGCTCGAGACTGTGCATACAGAGGATCGCCCACTGAGGATCCAAATTCTCATCTTAAATCATTCTTGAATATTTGTGGGACGGTAAAGATTAATGGTGTCTCTGAGGATGCTATTCGCTTACGTTTATTTCCCTTTTCTTTGCAGGATAAAGCACGTGATTGGTTGCAGTCTATTACTCCTGGGAGCATCACCACCTGGGATGCTTTGGTCAAGGCCTTTTTAAAGAAATTCTTTCCTCCTGCAAAGACGGTCAAGCTGAGGACCGAGATTGGGACATTCCAACAACAATATGATGAGCAACTGTTCGAAGCTTGGGAGCGATTCAAAGAGCTGCTGAGGAAGTGTCCTCAGCATGGTTACCCCGATTGGCTTCAGGTACAGTTGTTTTATAATGGTTTAACTCCTAGTACAAAAACGATTGTTGATGCAGCTGCAGGTGGGACTCTGTTGTCCAAGACCGTGGAAAACGCTCGCACACTTTTAGAGGATATGGCCACCAACAGCTATCAGTGGCCATCTGAGCGGTCTACACCTAAAAAGATTGCTGCTGGAGTGTTTGAGATTGATAAAGTAAGTGCACTCCAGGCCCAGATGACTTCCCTTGCCAATGCTTTTATGAAATTTTCAGGTACAGGGAGTGCACAATCAATTGAATCAGCTGCTGCTTTAGCATCTAGACCTCAGGAGGAGACTATTGAGCAGGTTCAGTATGTATCAAATTTTAATTCTAGGGGATATAATAATAGTTCTACACCTACACATTATCACCCTAACAATAGGAACCATGAAAATTTCTCTTATGCCAATACTAAGAATGTTCTTAACCCTCCTGGTTTTGCCCCTCAAACTCAAGATAATAAAAAGTTAGAAGATCTTGTTGGAGCTTTCATTGCAGAGTCTAGTAACAGGACAACCAAGTTAGAGGAGGCAGTCATTGCCATCAATTCAACAGTGAATGGTAGGGGTGTTCAAAAAGAGACCGAAAACCGATCCGACCGACCAAAACCGACCGAACCGATGTCGGTCGGTCGGTTTAATGAAAGAATCGGTCGGCGCTATGCAAAACCGACTGGTCGGTCGGTCGAAGGAGTCAGAAAAATATTTTCGACCGACCGACCGAACTTCATGTATCTGTTAATGAAAGAAAAAAAAAAGAAGCAAATGAATGGTTGTGGGAATGACTGACGTGACTAGTGACTGATGCATAGGAGAATGTGTTTTGTTTTCATTTTCAAGACTATTGTAATGATTACATTTTTAAAAAAATTATTTATTTTATTATCTCTTTCTCTTTCAACTTTCCCACGTCCTTTCATTTTCCTTTATCTCCCTCCTATTCTCTCTCTTCTCTCCCTCCAACCACCACCATTTTCTTCTCTCATTCCTTTCCCTTTCTCCTTTCTCTCTCCACTCTTCCCCCTTTTCTCTTAATTCACTGCTCTCCTCCGTCGACCACCGCCTCCCCCTTCTCTCTTCACTGACCTCCTCCGTCGACCACCGCCTCTGCTACCACACTTTTCCATATTTCTTATTTTCTTCCTTTTTTTTTCTCATATTTTTCTGGTTTCTTTCTTCCACTTATCACCATTTTTTTCCTTTCCTTTTCTCCTGCTCCCTCTGTTGTCTAACTCACCGGAGTTCGTAAAACCGATCAAAATCGACCGACCGACCGGGTGTCGGTCGGCCGGCACTACCAACACCCCAAAAACCGATAGAAACCGACCGACGAAACCGACACAGTCGGTGGTCGGCGTCGGTTTTAGCCCAAAACCGACTCCGACCGACCGATGAACACCCCTAGTGAATGGCCACAGTGCAGCCATCAAGAACATTGAGACTCAGCTGGGACAGTTGGTGAATGTTGTGAGCACCATGAATAAAGGTAAGGCTCCAGCTGAACAAGAGAAACCCTAGATGGAATATTGTAAGGCAATCACTGTGCACCAGGAGGAATCTGAAGAGGAACCTGAATCTGAGGACTATGAAACACCTACAGGGGAAGCTGAGGAGGACACATCATCTGATGAGGCTGAACAGCCTAACCTTGAGCCTCCTATTCCTTCTCCCACACTGATGGTTCCCAAGGAAAAGAAAAAGAAAAAGAAGAAAAAGAATAATCAGGTTCAGTTTGATAAATTTATGAATGCTTTTATGAATCTGAACATTAATATTCCTTTTGCAGAGGCATTAGAGATGCCCCAATACAACAGGTTTATGAAGGAGTGGTTAGCAAAGAAACGAAAGGAAAAGAAAGTTGACACTGTCTATCTTGCTTCCACATGCAGCACCAGAGTACAACAGAAAGTACCTGAAAAAGTAGCAGATCCAGGGAGTTTTTCTGTTCCTTGTAGTTTTGGTACTTATTCTTTCAGAGCATTATGTGATTTAGGTGCTAGCATTAATATTATCCCATTGTCCTTGTGTAAAAAGTTAGATATGGGTGAGATTAAGTCTACTCCTGTAAAGCTCCAATTGGCTGATCAATCTGTGGTGAGACCAGTTGGTATTATAGAAAATGTGTTAATCAGAGTAGGTAGATTTTTTCTCCCTATTGACTTGTATGTTATGGACATGATAGAAAATCCTTCAATGCCTGTCATATTAGGACGACCATTCCTCGCTACTGGGTGAGCGATTATAGATATTGAGCGCAGGGAGCTCACTATTAGAGTCAAGAACGAAAAAGAAATCTTTAAAGCAGTTGAAGACTCTAAAGATGAAGTGCTTTACATGGGCTACAGGAAAGGTGCAAAAAGAGCACCTCTGTTGGATTCACAGAACAAAAGCCTCCTTGAAGCACGTGCAACACGTCGAGCTAATGACGTTAAACAAGCGCTTATGGGAGGCAACCCAAGTAAGTTAGTGTGTTTTCTTTTTGTTTTTTTGATTTATTGTTTGTTTTTGTTTTGCAGGTCTTGTTTTCTTCCTCTCCTTTGCTTTCAAGCTTTCAAGATTCCAAGCTTTCAAGCAAGAAGTCATCATCATTCCAGGCCAGTATTATTCACTCCTGTTATTCTTTTATTGTTCTCATGCTTGTTTATGCCTTATTTTCTTTATACATTGAGGACAATGCATGTTTTAAGTTTGGGGGTGGATTAGCATGTTTGTGGAGCCCTTGAGCATCTGAGTTCGGGCTATAGTTTTGAGCTTTCTTTGAATTATGCATATGGTGGTTTTCTGGATGCTACTTTTGCATGATTATGATGTCCTAGGATAGGCTTTCTTGTCAATTTTCAAGCTTGTGATGAGATGTAAGCATAAGTGCCCAAAAAGGGAGACTTTTTAAAATTTTTCTAGGAGATGGCTTGCATGAGTAGAGTATCTGTCTTGGCTAGATTTGGATTTGAATGCTTAGGAGCGAATTATTGGGTTCATATGCTTGTTGTCACCTCGATAGGTGTAGGGTAGAGCTAAAGAGTTAATTTTTTGCAAATTAGCATGTTTGATCTTGCTTAGGAGAAAAGAAAAGAATATCTGCTATTTATGCTCATATCGAAAAATCATTCTTGTAGTTACTGTTGAAAAGAAAAGTATTATGCCATGGCCTGTGCACAGTTTGCAATGTTTAATAAAGATTAAGGCAAAAAGAGCTACCCTCGTTGTGATCAGTTAGGCCAACCAGAGAAAACTCAGGTTAAGGGTCCCTGCAATGGGTGTGTGAAAGCTAGTGTCACATTTACATGCTTAATTCAATTGTTAATTAAAAGCACCTAAGTATGGAGATAAACAAACTAATTTGTTGCATTAACTCATTAGTGAAGCCGTAGTGCCAGTGTAGAGGGAAGATGAGCTGAGAGTTTAATAATCCAATCCCGAGCTAGTAGAGTCTGATCTTGTTGAGTTAGATCTCGTTTGTGCAAGTTAATTTTGGAAAAATTTTAATTTGTCTCCCTCATTGGTCCTTGTGTGCATGTCTCTTGCTTGCTTGGTTATTGACTTTTGAGCCTTGAGGATTGAGTTATGATTATTGCATCCATTCTTCCATTATATGTCTGATTTAGAGTTTGCTCGAGGACTAGCAAAAGCTTAAGTTTGGGGGTATTTGATAGCGAGCATAGCTAGCTATCTTTACTTATTTAATTTAGCTAGTCTTTTATGGTGTTTGGGCCATTTTATTGCACTTTAATGTTTATTTTGTAGGAAATGGTTGATTGGAGCTATAATGCAATATCAGAGTTAATCGGGTGCTCGGGGCGTGAAAAGAAGCAAAGGAATGAAAAGAGTAAAAGTGGAGAAAAGTCAAATCTCGGTCAACAGCAGGCTAACGTCGAGACGCTAGCTCTTGAGCGTCTCGACGCTCACATTTCATATCAGATTAGGCGCGTAAAGCTTACAGCGTCGAGACGCTACGATAGGAAGCGTCCCGACGCTACCGTTTTTCCTTATTCAGAACGCGCGTATAAGAGGCAGTGTCGCGACGCTGTCTTGACAGCGTCTCGACGCTAAGACGAAAAATCAGAATAAAAGCTTCACTTCGGCTAGGTTTTAAGGGAGATCAATTTGGGACCTTTTGGAGCGGTAAACAGGGCAGAACAGAGGACTTTTGGAGCTGCAAACAAAGGAGGAATTTGGAAATCAACCCATTGTTCGTGGGGATCGTGACGGGGACGTCGGGACTCGGCCTACATTGAGTTTTCTTTTCCCTTTTCTTTCTTTAGTTAGATTTATGGCTTTCACATGTTTAGTTGAGATTGTTTTTACATTCATGAGTAGCTAAACTTGTAGCTTAGGGATTGATGTAGTTGATTAAGTTTATGGATTGATTTATGGTTTAAGTTGTGCAATGTTATTGTGTTTGTAATCTTGATTTAATGCTTTCAATTAATTGGCCATTAGTTGGATGATTTAAGTTTCGAATCTAGCTCGGGAGAGAGGATTTGATCTAGACTTACTCAAGATTGCATGAATAAAGTTTACTTTCTAATTCTTGACGGTTTTAGATTAACTTTAGAATTGGTTAAAAGATCTCATTGCCTTGCATATTAATAAACTTAGATAGGGATATCAAGTTGGTTAATTTGCATGAGAATCAATTATACTCGGGAGAGGTAGTTGTGATTAAAGGGTCTTTGGCTCATAATTTCATTGTGCATAATAACTTATTCTTTAAAATCAATCCTAAACGAAATCGGCGAAATCAATTCCCTAAGTAGTTTTCCCAATTGAATTTCCATTCTTTTTACTTGCTTTGATTTGTTTTTAACTTCATTAATTCATCACTTTTTAATCCCTAAATAAAATTGAGCGAGATTATTCACAATACTTGATTTGCTTAAAAATCCAATCCAGAGGACGACATTCGAATTTACTATTCACTATATTATTACTTGACCCGTGCGCTTGCGGTTAGGAAAAGTCCACATCAGTGGTATTGATAGATCTCTCTGCTGATCGCCACCACATCAACACGTCATCCCTCAGCATGAATACGACACATGGGACTTGCTGAGCCTTAGGGCAACCCATGTAACGGAAAATCTCCTCTATCTTGGCTATCCAAGCTTCTGCGACAGTGGGGTCCACCATTTTGCCATTGAACGACGAAGGTTCAAATCTTTTGAAATCCTTCAGATACTTAGAGGCCTCGGTCGCCCCTGCTCGATCTTGGTTCTGATTCGCTAGAGCTGTCTGATTGGCCGTAATATTGCCCAGGAGAGCTTGAAAGGCTTCTAGAGTCAGGGTGACCGTCTGTGCCTACGCTGGGGGTGCAGGCATCTGAATCTCGGGTCCGTTGGAGGGACCACTTGCTCTAGAGGGACCCATTGGAGGGACCACTTGCTCTAGAGGTACGTGGCTCTGCCACGTCCACGACCAGATCCTCGACCTCGCACACGTGGAGGCATAGTCTAGGATTCAAGAGTCAATAAAAAGAGTCGGGCTAAATCCTCCTTGCCAAAAATAGCTAAAACCCACTCACGCTAACCCAGATAGTAAAGTTATATAAATTAAGTTTCACGCATAACATAGATCATCAGTTCTAACGCTCTTTCCTACTTGGTACTAGCATACCTGGCGATGACGAGACGTGCTTACTTGTACTTGGCTATGGGAATTCTGATGCTTACGACGTAAGCGAGTCTATAGAACCTAGAAATTGGGCTCTGATACCAACTGTAACGACCCGACTAAAAAGGGAATAAAAACATACAAGGGGGGTCGCTACAACATTTACGAGTACGGAAAACCTTGTAAACTTTAAAGCGGAAAACAACAATGTCTTTCATTTAATTCAAATAGGGCCCAAAACATGAATAAGTTCAATGATTAGAGAACAATGTAAAACGCATGAAAAAGAATTTCAAAAGAAGACAACCGTTTTCAAAATGAGTGCTCAACTTAAAGTTTGACCCTAGAATGAATGGAAACTGAAAGTTCTAAGGAGTGAGACATAATCTGCAGCTGCAACCCCATATCCAGTCAAGCCACGACCCTCGCCAATTGCCAACGCGCTCAAGTACCACCTGAAAAAGGAAAGACATGTAGCATGGGTGAGTATATAAGAATATACTCAGTAAGTAGCCCACTTAAGAACTGAAACTGATAACTAGAGATCTAGAAGCTTGAAACTGAATTCCTGAGTTCCTGGGTCTTAGCGACATAGGGACCTAACTGGAATAAACATTTGGGTTTCTAACCCTAGGGCCACAACTGATCACATAAACATGCTCTGCTTAGGGTGTTAACCTATCCCCTACCTATGCGAACTACAATGTTGTGTGGGTCAGTCGGTTAAGGTAAGTAAACTAGAGACTAGCTGGCCACCTCTAGCAGAACTACACCTATCCCAACACAACACCCCTGAATGTAAAGATAAAAATACGGTGGAGCAACTGACACATGTAAACATGCCTGGTGCCAACTGCCGCACAAACAACGCGTCTGATCATAAGCTCAACACCGTCCTGAACTGAAAGAGCGCACGCTAGCGTGCCTGAAACTAAGCTCTAACAGTCAACTAATAGACCACACGTAAACGTGTCTGGTAACTAAGTTCTATCAGTCTTGAGATGGGGAAAGAACATACTCTAGCTATGTAAGACTTAAGGAATTTAATAAGTCTACCTAAGGCCCTAAAACGTAGTCGAGGTCCCTATTCTAAGTCTTTCCTCAAAGGTAAATATGATTCCTAAACAATTATGAGGCTACCGAAAATTCAGCAGCATAACGTCATACATATAGGGAACCCAAAATTTTTATAGACCTGGAAACAATAACGAGGTACTTCTATAGGCACAAATGAGTCAGAACCACAACCCAACTCCAATCACAGCTCCAATAAACATTTAACCCATCCTCCATAACATGAACATAATCCAGAACAAATCGTGAATCAAACATTCCCGGCATACTTATAATAGCGATACTAAAGCCATGACCAAGTAAATAACCCTTAAACCACATTCAAGTTAGCATACAACATACCGAGGAATATTTTACCAAAGCATGAAAACTTGCCCAAACTTCAATTCACTACTAATAGACATACAATGATTTTGAAAGCAAATACTTCACGTCCATAAGCTACTTACTAAATCCATTAACACGCCACATAACAAAATCAAAATCCTATTCCCAAACAGCTACTTACATAACGACAAAATTTATATGCAACCATTAACTCAAACATTCTTAACTATTTCCATGCTTCCAAAAAGAAAGAACAAACCATGCTTGGTTAAGCCCAATTGCAACACTTAGAGCTTTAATCCAAATGGCTACTTACTTAGCTAGTTAAGTCGCTTGACCACACAACCTAACTCCTTTGCTTCCAAGCCCCCAAACGGCAGTCGCGCTTGCTGTCCAAGCTCCCTAACACGCTCCAAGACGACAAATAACTCGCCGAATGCTACGAAAACCTTGAAAATAAATGCCACGATCAATGGGTAAGCTTCTAGCACCATAAACCAACCAAAACACAAGTTTAAAGACACTTACCCACTATCGATAATGCCCAACTACACAGAAACTTGAAGACTTGCTACTTTAACCGCCGATTATGACGAGAACGCTTGCTGAACAGAGAGAACAGAGAGAATAACGAATGGGCATTCGATTAAACTCAAAAATCAGCCATGAAACAACTTCTAAGCACTTACCCACTAAACGAAACGTCGGAAAATCACCCTGAAAGTCGCTGAGAACACCGCCAAACACTGCTGGACGGGCCTAACGACACCGCTGCCCAAAAATGCTACAATCTCGGCCCTTCCCATGCTGCTGCAACAAGAAGAATAGAGAAGGGAGAGACGGGAAGTGAGATCGACGATGGAGGAGAGATTTTCGCAAGAGGAACAATGAAAACTCACCTAAACCGAACAACGACGTGGCTGCGCTGCCGTGGGTATCACGCGTCACCAGAGGAGTCGGCGCCAGCGTCGTGGCGTGCTGCTGGCGATCGGAGAGGAAGGAAAGACGGTTGGCGGCTGGCTGGCGTCCACGGGGAAGGCTCACGGCTGGTCCAAAAGAAAGAAGAAGAAACCACAAAAAGGAAGGAGAAGGGGAAAGTGTGGCTGCTGTAAAAAAACGTGAAGAAGGGAAAGTGGAGGCTGAAAAAAAAACATATATAAATTTCTTAGGGTTAGGTCTTCACCACAACTCCCTTTATTTTCAAAATCACCCTTTAAGACCTTATTTGAAAATTAAAAATCTTTGCGTCCTCAATTAATAAAAGATAAAACTCATTATCTAAATTAAAGAGTTACCTTATGAAAGTCGGCGTTACAATATCAATAATATATTTGCCAATTTGAGCATAACTCAACTAGCACAAGACATACACATCCAACGAAGTGATTAGAGGTTTAAAACTTCAACCATACATATTGTCCCAAAATAAAGTTAATATATATAATTATTTATTAATGAAGTATATCAAAAACAACTAAACTAATGAAAGTTGATGTATATACTTCGTGAATGAAGTATATTATATTCACGAAATATACATTTGATCTACTATATATTTAGTATAACAATTGATTGATTTACCAAATATCCAATATATCAATTACACTAAATAAATGAATGACGTACCTGATACACGGTATATCAATAACACCATTGATATACTTTTTAAACATCCAATTTCCAATGTGTTTTTAGGGTTTTTTTTTTTTTAATTTTCAACTTTAATGTTTAGGTTGAGCCCACTTTTTTGCTATATTTGCAATATTAAAAAACTGATGACCTGGTTGAAATTCCATTTTTATTATTTCTATTCTTGCAACTGCCCCTTTTGTTTTTTGCTTTTCGTTTTTCAAAATCATAATTGATTGGTAACTAATTTTATTTTTAGTTTTTTAATTTTCAAAAACATTTTTTGAATTCTAAAAGAAAAACAAAAACGAAAAAAGAAAAAGTTTTTAGAAACTGATTTTGGTTTTCAAAATCCCACTGCACCACCCTTCTGTACATCCACGCCGTTGAGGCCACTCCTCTAGGTAAATCAAATGTGTTCCTTTTCTCTCTCTCTGTTTTTTTTTTCATTTCTATTTTTCTTTCATACATACATACATATATATATATATATATATATATATATATATATATATACATATTTATTTTTAAGTTAAAACCATATTTTATTATTTATCTTTTAGAAAATCTACTTGATTTTTGAAAACATGGAAAAAAAAGGTAGATGAAAAAACAAAGAAACTTATAGGTAGAAGTAATGTTTATAAGCTTAATTTTCAAAAACAAAAAACCAAATGGTTATCAAACGAGACATTAACTAAAGAACTATATATACCAATAGATGTGGTGTTCGGATGTGCCAAGTGCAAGTATACTTTATCAAATAATAAGTGGAGAGTACTCCAAGTATCAAATCCCAAGGGAACGGTTTGCAATGAAATTTCAGATTTAAAACAAGAGTCTCTTCTAAACTTGCAACCGAAAGAAAGGTAACCAATAAAATGATGAGTGATTTGGGATTTATATTGAAATATTAAAGACTACAATAACAATGGAAAGTGTATGAGATAAAGAGGGAAATTCAAGTTCTGTTTCAACCTTACTAGAATATGCACCCACCTTTGCACCTGCAAATTGCTCAATAAGTGGGGTGTTCTGTTGGCGAATGCTGCTATATGCATATGCATCTCATTCTCTCAAATTCTCTATGGTTCTAGTAGATTGCAACCAAATGCACCTGCAACTTATCTCGTAAGCACTTAGTTGTGAGTCAAGTTCAACTTCTATTCAACTTTGCTTTTGGTGCCTTTAGGAGATAAACTAATTAGTGCACTGATGTCTAGGGCTAATTAAATCTTAGATAAATAACGTGCACAATTTTGTAACCTTAGTGGTCATTGCCCTATCTCTAGAATGCAAGAAACAAAGTCCTATCTCTAGGCTCTTTTCTACTATTGTTTTTGTGAACCCACACATTTCTCAACCTTTTCAATATTGCATTATGCACAAACTATGTTAACCTAAGTTATCAGTAGCTAACAATGAAACTTAAACTTCAACAAAAACAAACAATGTTATGTGTGAGCAAAGTTGCTTTTGTAATAGGTGAGGCTTTTCTCTCCTATTTAAGGTATCCACATTACTTGAATCTCCAAGTAGAAGTTTAACTCATATTAGAATTGAAAGAAAATTGAATGTAAATGAACTAGTACAAGAAAAAAAAACGAAGGAAAACAATTACAAAAAAAAAAAACAAATACAAAGGAAATGTGATAATCTAACTCTTCATTTTCTAGATCTAATTTTCTCTACCTTTTCAAGGAGAGACAAATCTTTCTTCTCTAATTCTTTCTAATGGAGAAGCCGACAAAGGTAAAAAATAACTGGAACTCGGAGTGATTGCTACAAGAAAACTAAAAAATTACAAGTAATCGAGAATGATATAAAGGTTGTCTTGTTCGTGGATCTTAAGCCGCCTTTTATATATTTCTAGAGGTAGGGTTAGTTGTCGAGATTAGTGTGAGAAGTTCCCTCTGAATATAAGTTCTTGATCTGAGGAGATTTGTTGAAGAATCTTGGATATTTTGGAAAATTTTGTAAATCTCGAGATTTTTGGGATTATGTTGGATTGCACAAATGCGGCCACAAATGCGATGTGCATTTCTTCAAATTTTCCTACTTTAATGCATTATGCTCTATTCTTCCTTTAGTTGTCTCCTCCAAATGCGGGCGCAAATGCTGGTGCTGAAGAGTATATGGACCTAAGATTCCAAACTAAATTAGAGTACATAGACTCCATTTCAACTCTCAGCCCTTGGTACACTCAGCAAAATGGTGTACCAGAAAGGATAAATAGAACCCTATTAGACATGGTTCGTTCGATGATGAGCTATGCTCAGTTGCCTAGCTCGTTTTGGGGGTACACAGTGAAGACTGCAGTTCACATCCTAAACAAAGTTCCCTTGAAGAGTGTTTTTGAAACACCTTTCGAGTTGTGGAGGGGATGTAAACCTAGTTTACGTTACTTCCGTATCTGGGGTTGTCCAACACACGTGCTTGTGAAAAATTCTAAGAAATTGGAACCTTGTTCAAGTCTGTGTTAATTTGTTGGTTACCCAAAAGAAACGAAAGGTGGTCTTTTCTATGACCCACGAGAAAACAAAGTGTTTGTATCGACAAATGCTACTTTCTTGGAGGAAGACCACATGAGAGATCATAAACCACATAGTAAAATAGTATTAGAAGAAGCTACTGAAGAATCAACAAGAGTTGTCGATGAAGTTGGACCTTCAACAAGAGTAGATGGAGGGGTTAGTTCTTCAGGTTTGTCTCATCCTTCTCAAACGTTGAGAGTGCCTCGACGCAGTGGGAGGGTTGTATCACAACCCGACGACTAATTTGGTTTAACTGAAACTCAAGTTGTCATCCCTGATGATGATGTTAAGGATCCATTGTCTTATCGATAGACAATGAATGATGTAGATAAGGAAAAATGGGTAAAAGCCATGAACCTTGAAATGGAGTCTATGTACTCTAATTCAGTTTGGGAACTCATAGATCTACCTAAAGGGGTAAAATCCATAGGGTGTAAATAGATCTATAAGAGAAAGAGAGATGCAGCTGGAAAGGTACAGACCTTCAAAGATAGACTCGTAGCAAACATGTGTACTTAGAGAGAAGGGGTTGACTATGAGGAAACCTTTTCTCCAGTTGCTATGTTAAAGTCTATTAGAATTCTCTTGTCCATAGCCGCTCATTATGATTATGAGATATGACAAATGGACGTCAAGACTGCCTTCTTGAATGGTAATCTTGAAGAGAATTTCTTCATGTCTCAACTCGAAGGGTTCATAGCACAAGGTCAGGAGTGAAAGATTTACAAGCTCAATCGATCCATTTATGGATTTAAACAAGCGTCTAGATCTAGAAATATTAGGTTTGATACTGTAATAAAATCTTTTGGTTTTGACCAAAGTGTTGATGAACCTTGTGTGTACAAGAAAATAAAGGTAAAGTAGCTTTTCGAATACTATACATGGTGAAGGTGTACATATTACACATGCGGAAGCAATTGAAGATCGAAAGCACTTAAGACATTCAATTTTACTCCTAAAGCATGCATGTTCTAGAAAAGACAGAATAGAGAGTTTAGAAAACACCAACCTTTGTAGCTCACTTATGTTGAACTCCTTGTGGTGTTTGCCTCTCCTATGCTCCTTGGACAACCTCTAGAGTCTTCCCCACTATACTCCGGGCCAAGAACGACTTGTGGGAGTCTATATAAGATAGGGAATGGGAAAAGGGAATGCTTGAAGCATCAAACAATGGAGAAGAATGAGAGATGAGAGAACTTTGAGTCCAAATTCCAGCAGCATAACATTAAGGAAATGGCTCTCTTGTGTTTGAATATGATTCAAACTACTTTTAAAGACATTCTCCATGCAAAGCCAAGCCTCAAGACACAAGACACATTCGTTAACTATCGGGACACTCCACTATAGCCCGATAGTTACACTCCCCTCACTATAGATATATTTCCGTCCACTTGATTTAACCATGATTAGTAAGTCGATCCTTCACAGGTTGTTCGTAGCTATAGCTAGGTCAATAAGCCGTTTTACCCCTATAGTACTTCTAGTTCCTTAAGTCCCACTGATCCTCTAATGAACAATTGGTTTATGGTCCAACCAATAAACCGAGTCCCTCTCGGGCCAATGAGAGGACGAGATCCCTTTGTTCAAGCCCCGGAGTCAGCACTTAAGGGAACAACCTCTCTACTATCCCTTATTCGGGTAGGATTGAATTCCTTCTTGCACGACTATGTCCCCAGCTATCTACCCGTTCCTATCCCTCAAATGGGAGGCTTATTGAGTCGGCGATACTGAGCCACTCTCACCTATGAAGATCTAAGGATAAGCCCGAATAAACAGGAGTTCATAGTTAGCTCAGGATTAAGATCGAGTTACCTAGGTCATCACATGAAATAGTCAGTCTCGTCAGTAAACGGTGTTATAAAGCGAGAGCGACTTATTTCTCGGTCCTGGTCTTATACAAACTCATTGCATAGGACACCCCCACTCGCATGTCTCTACATGGACGATTTAGGATCAAATCGTCTATACCATCTATAAAGTGGGCCGCGTCTCATAGTGTCTCCAGAATAAGGTACCCAACCCTATTCCTATACTATAGACCGTTTTGGCTATTACTCAAGCTTGATCCACTTTTATGTCTCTACATAAAGCTCAAATGTTCATCCTATAGCCATGGATCTTAGTTTATTGGATTTGGGTTATATATGTGCAATTTAATTTATTTAGTAATGACTTTTACTGAATCAATCTCGATAACACCTTTATCGAATAAGTATATAATTCGTTTAACATTCATTATCTACGAGTTTTAGGGCACCAATCCCAACAATCTCCCACTTGAACTAAAACTCTAGTTTAGTGGGATGTACTATAATCTATAACAGCAGTGGATGAATAAATACTTGTATTAATAACGGAGTAAAAATACAATAAATTAGGGCATCTAAATACCCAGTATACTAAGGTATCGATATACCGGTTACAATTCTCCCACTTGACCTAGATTATTTCTCGTACATATCTCGCAGACCTAGACCTTCTAGATGACTCTCGAACACTTTAGCCGTGAGAGCCTTCGTGAATGGATCAGCAATGTTGTGCTCCGACGCTATCTTCGTGACGATCACGTCTCCTCGGTGCACAATCTCCCTAATGAGATGGTATTTCCTTTCGATGTGCTTGCCTCTCTTATGGCTGCGAGGTTCCTTTGAGTTTGCAACTGCGCCGCTATTATCACAATACAAGGTGATAGGCAGATGCATATTTGGAACGACTTCCAAGTCAGTTAGGAACTTCCTGAGCCATACTGCCTCTTTTGCTGCTTCGCAAGCGGCTACATATTCGGCCTCCATGGTCGAGTCTGCAATGCATCCTTGCTTGATGTTGCGCCATACTATTGCTCCTCCATTTAGAGTGAATACTGACCCCGATGTAGATTTCCTCGAATCTTTATCAGTGTGAAAGTCAGAATCAGTGTATCCTGTAAGGATCAAATCCTTCGAACCATACACGAGCATATAGTCCCTCATTCTCCTTAGATATTTGAGGATACTTTTAACGTCTGTCCAATGATCAAATCCTGAATTTGATTGATATCTACTGACAACCCTACTGCATAACAAATGTCAGGCCTTGTACACAACATGGCATACATTAGGCTACCTACTGCAGAGGCGTAGGGAAAACGTCTCATGTCCTCAACTTCTTGAGGTGTCTGAGGACACTGTTCCTTAGACAAGTTAATTCCGTGCCTGAAAGGTAATAGTCCTTTCATGGAATTTTGCATTTTATATCTAACCAACAATTTGTCGATATAAGACGCTTGAGACAGGGCTAGCGTTTTGTTCTTTCGGTTTCGAACAATTTGGATTCCTAGAACAAATTGTGCCTCACCCAAATCTTTCATTTGGAATTGAGTTGCTAGCCATAGTTTAATGTCAGTTAGATAACCTACATCATTCTCGATGAGTAGGATATCATCCACATACAGTACTAAGAAAGCTATAGAGTTGTTGATGATCCTTTTGTAAACACAAGGCTCATCAACGTTTTGTTCAAAGCCATAAGATTTGATCGCAGTATCAAATCTTATATTCCAGGATCTAGACGCTTGTTTTAATCCATAAATGGATCGTTTAAACTTGCAAACTTTTTGCTCTTGATCCTGAGCTATGAACCCCTCTAGCTGAGACATGTAGATACTTTCTTCAAGATTACCGTTCAGAAAGGCAGTCTTGACATCCATTTGCCATATTTCATAATCGTAAAACGTGGCAATGGATAAAAGTATCCGGATCGACTTTAACATGGCAACAGGGGAGAAGGTTTCTTCATAGTCAATCCCCTCCCGCTGGGTAAAACCCTTTGCCACAAGTCGTGCCTTAAAGGTCTGTACATTTCCAGCAGCGTCTCGTTTTCTCTTGTAGATCCATTTGCACCCTATGGGTCTAACCCCTTCAGGTTGATCTACAAGATCCTATACTGAATTAAAATGCATGGACTCGATCTCTAAGTCCATGGCTTTAATCCACTCGTTCTTGTCAATGTCATCCATTGCCTGTTTAAAGGTTAATGGATCCTCGATCCCGTCATCAGGTATGACGACTGGAGTTTCAGTTAAACCCAAATAGCGATCAGGCTGTCTAACAACCCTCCCACTACGTCGAGGTCCTCTTATTTCTTGAGAAGGACGTGATTGACTCGAGGTGCCAGTATCATCAACAACTCTTGTTGATGTTTCTGTAGCTTCGTTAGATAGTTCACTTAAAACGACTTTACTACGTGGCTTGTGATCTCTGAGGTGGTCTTCTTCTAGGAATGTAGCATTTGTCGATACAAGTACTTTATTTTCCTCTGGATCGAAGAAGTATCCACCTCTCGTTTCTTTGGGATAGCCTATAAATAGGCAAAATCTAGAACGGGGCTCCAATTTCTTTGGGTTTGCTTCTAGCACGTATGCAGGACATCCCCAAATTCTGAAATGTCGTAAACTAGCTTTACGACCTTTCCAGAGCTCAAATGGTGTTTCATAAACACTCTTTGAGGGAACTACGTTCAAGATATAAACTGCAGTCTCTACTGCATAACCCCAAAACGAGTTAGGCAACTGAGCATAACTCATCATCGAACGAACCATGTCCAACAAGGTTCTGTTTCTCCTTTCTGATACACCGTTTTGCTGAGGTGTACCAGGGGCTGAGAGTTGGGACGTAATTCCATGCTCTATCAAATAGTCTTGAAAACTTAAGTCCATATACTCTCCACCTCGATCGGATCGAAGTGTTTTTATCGTCTTACCTAATAGGTTCTCAACCTCGGCCTTATACTCCTTAAACTTTTCAAAAGCTTCGGACTTATGATGCATCAGGTAGAGATAGCCATACCTCGAATAATCATCAATGAAACTGATGAAATATTCGTACCCTCCTCGAGCTCTAATGTTCATTGGTCCACAGAGGTCCGAATGAATGAGCTCTAAGGGCTCTTTGGCACGATAACCTTTTCTGGTAAAAGGTCGTTTTGTCATCTTGCCCTCAAGGCATGATTCACAAGGAGGCAACGAGTCGTCTTCTAACTTGTTTAGAAGTCCACTCTTGACCAATCTCCCAATCCTATTGAGGTTGATATGGCCTAACCTCAAGTGCCAGAGATAGGTATCTTGAGAAACTCTTCGTTTTTTAGGTTGAGTCTCAGCAGTTTTAAACATCTCGTGATTTAAAATAGCTTTAGACTCAATCGGTCTCAAAACATATAATTTATTCTTCAAGTTTGCAGAGCAAACATCAATACCTCTTTTAGTTATGAACGCTTCATTAACAGAAAAAGAAATTGAGTAACCTTGTTCTAATAAACAAGATAAAGAAATCAAATTTCTTTTAATCTTCGGAACTATGTACACATTATCTAATATCATGTAGCGTTCCTTGGTGAAGAATAATTTTATGTCTCCCACTGCAATAGCCGAGATGACTTCTCCTGTTCCAACTTTAAGAGTCATCTCTCCAGCTATTAGCTGTTGCCAGGAACTCATTCCTTGAAATGAAGAACATACGTGATTAGTGGCACCTGAATCGAGTATCCAGGCAGAATCGTCGTTTTCCACTAAACACGTTTCCAAGACTAATAAATCACATTTAGAGTCGTGGATCATGTTTTTCTTGGCTACACAGTTAGTTTGAGGACATTCCTCAGTTGAGACCAAACCTAAATTATTTGCCACGTGTTTAGCGTTTAAGCAAGTATTCTTAGTCGAATGTACTAAACCGTTTAATTTGGCATTTGACAAAGCACATACGTTTTTCGACATATTGCTGAAACAAACAAATTAATCTCTATTAGAAACATGCACTAAACCCATTAATCACATTTATCCAATCAGATTTAGCAAAAGCAATCATCGACCCATATATACAATTGATTTATTTTGCAACGATACTTCAGGGGTTTAGAATAACCGCTACCGTAGGGCAATCAGCTACTCCTCCTCTGAATCGAGACAATCTCGACCAAATACTATTCCCAGAATAACTCTTACTCCAATAGTTATTAGCTAACGTTAATTTGGTCAAGACCATCTTGTAAGTGTTACCCATCATTTTCAGATTGCAGAGGGCGGCCCCAACAATGCCACCATAGGGAAGAGCTAATGTTGGGAATGGCCCTAGGAAACCCTATCCATTTCTGGAGTTTGCGTTGTTCCGAATCCCATGTGCAAGTCCTCCGTAGGGTGATCGCTCCCAGGGCGACTCGCAGGCAGCGCATAGGAATCTCACGGTGCAACCTAATGATGGAGACCGCAGGATACGTTTGACACGTTTCCTTCTCCCACTTACTATGAACACTTTCCCCATTCACCTTGATATTAACCCATGCAAACACCATCCGTAGGGGGACGCTCCCGGGGCGCCTCGAGGCCAAGCATGGATCTCACGATGTGAACTCAGGGGGACGTGAGAGTAGAAACTTAATATGAATATTTCGTTTCTATACTTTTCCTCCCACTAAAGTGTCGTAAAGTTTTAGGGTCTATTACTTAGGTAAATTCCGGCTAAATAAATCTATCTAAGTCTATGCCTTATTAAACAAGGTCTTTACACTAAATGTCTAGGTGAATTAAACTCTTTTAATAACCTAGTGACATTGCATGCTAGTAAGACTTTGGTTAATTCAACTCAGGTTCCGAACCATTTGCCGGGAGAGTTCCCTTATAACCAAGGTCTTATGTCCTACTTACTCAAATTTTAAAACTATTTTTAAAAAAAAAACTAAGTAAGACATATTTCTAATCCTATTAGAAAAGGCGATCTTAGATCTATTTCATTTTAAACCATTTAAAGAATGATAAGATCCTAAGATCCTATGTTAGCATGCAACTCTTTGTTATAGGTTTTATGGATTGTATTCATTAACTATTATAAATCTTATAACTTTTAATGAATTAACCCTATAACATGCTTTCTAATGGTGTTTAAAAGCATATAACAATCAATCATTCAAGTTATAAGAAAAGCACCATTTAGAAACAATCTATGTCTACGTTTGTATAACGCTTTATACTACGATGTCTAGGTGATAACACTTTAAAACCTCACACCGCTCACGCATGCTCATAAAACTCGAGTTAACTTAACTCAAGAACCGACTCGATGCCCAGGTAGGAGGTGTTCCGTAAACCGTCAACTTAAAACCTACAGCCTTAGACAACATCTTGTCGGGTGAGTTCTCTCGTAACCATTGTTTTACAAGATATCGACCTAAATTATGCAAGTTGATCGAATCGTTGAAGGTTCATTAACCTAAGTGAGCATGCACTTAATCTTGTTATAGATTTTAGATTTCTATCTCTTTTTATAACAATTATAAAAACAATCCATAACAAGCCTAATTTGAGAATAACACTTATAATCAAACTAATGAAATTTCATGCTTCATGCTTGGTTAATTTTATCAATTAATAATTATAACTATTATAAGAATAATAAATTTTAATTAACCATTCAAGCATGAATCTCCCTAAATTAATACAACACTTATATTAATTAAACATGAAATTTCCCTCATGCATTTGAATTAATCAATAACATTTATTAAAATTAAACAAATGCATGAACATGCTTTCCTATGGTGGGGTTTTAAAACTATATGGCATGCTCATAATGCACATACATCTATTTAATTAAATCATACATTCACAATGCATAAAGTAATTAAATCAAGCTAAAATGGAATAGTTTGGCAATTTTTAAAAAAACACAAGCAATTTCACTAATTATTACAATAATAATTAATAAATAAACTTGCAACACGCCCGAGCTTCACGAACCATCCCGAACCGCTCATCCAAGCAATGAACCGGTCATGCAATGAGTGAAATGAGGCTGCAACAGACCGAGCCGGACCAAAAGGCAGCAGCTGAACCGGAATGAAAAAAAACTGCTGCTCGAATTAAAAAACAGCTTGCTGGAATTTTCATTTTCTGCTGCGTCTTCTCCGGTTTTTCTTCAATTTTACAGCCTATATGGACTCTAATGACTCTATAAAAATTACAGACTATAGTACACACATTAACGCTCTTACATATCCGAGCAATTACAATTTCATGAAGGTTTGAATGCTCAAAAAATTGCCAAACCAGAACACTTCCATTTTAGCACACTGAAAATTCAATTTCAAAATGGTACCCACCAAAGCAAAATTAAAACGAATTAAGTGCTCTAATCATGCTCTGATACCAATTGAAGGTGTACATATTACACATGCGGAAGCAATTGAAGATCGAAAGCACTTAAGACATTCAATTTTACTCCTAAAGCATGCATGTTCTAGAAAAGACAGAATAGAGAGTTTAGAAAACACCAACCTTTGTAGCTCACTTATGTTGAACTCTTTGTGGTGTTTGCCTCTCCTATGCTCCTTGGACAACCTCTAGAGTCTTCCCCACTATACTCCGGGCCAAGAACGACTTGTGGGAGTCTATATAAGATAGGGAATGGGAAGGGAATGCTTGAAGCATCAAACAATGGAGAAGAATGAGAGATGAGAGAAATTTGAGTCCAAATTCAAGCAGCATAACATTAAGGAAATGGCTCTCTTGTGTTTGAATATGATTCAAACTCCTTTTAAAGACATTCTCCATGCAAAGCCAAGCCTCAAGACACAAGACACATGGTGTATTTGCAAGCTCAAGTGGATTCTAGGTGTACATTACACAAGACATGCAACAATGCATGAGTGAGTTGTCTTTCCACTTTGAATGATCATGCATTAAGTGGATTTCCAACTAAATCCACTAAATTCAAATTGAAATCAAATTTCAAGATTGCAAATTACCCTCAATTTCAATTCTAAATTGAAATTGATTGCTTGGTAATTAATTTGAAAATTTTCAAATTAATTTTGATATGATTAATCTAATTAATCTTTGTTATCTTGTGCAATTCCATATATATGATTCCTAATACATATATATAGTATTCAAAACACTTTTAAATACTTCATCTCTCATTTTCTAATTTAATTCATAATTAAATTATTGTGTCAAACACAATTTACGATAATACCCTTTTTCCCGATTTTGAACGATTCAAAGCTTCCTATCTTTTGTTCTAGGCTTAATTCCGATATGAGCTAGTAGGGGGACCTAATGGACCTATAGATCATGGGCTCCAACAATTCGAGGCTAACCGACTAATCTCATTGTCCAAGCTAGCCAACATTCGTTAACTATCGGGACACTCCACTATAGCCCGATAGTTGCACTCCCCTCACTATAGATATATTTCCGTCCACTTGATTTAACCATGATTAGTAAGTCGATCCTTCACAGGTTGTTCGTAGCTATAGCTAGGTCAATAAGCCGTTTTACCCCTATAGTACTTCTAGTTCCTTAAGTCCCATGATTAGTAAGTCGACCATTCAGAAAGGCAGTCTTGACGTCCATTTGCCATATTTCATAGTCATAATATGTGGCTATGGATAAGAGAATTCTTATGGACTTTAACATGGCTACAGGAGAAAAGGTTTCTTCATAGTCAACCCCTTCCTTTTGGGTATAACCCTTTGCCACTAGTCTAGCTTTGAAGGTCTGTACCTTTCCAGCTGCATCTCTTTTTCTCTTATAGATCCATTTGCACCCTATGGGTTTTACTCCATTTGGTAGATCTGCAAATTCCCATATAGAATTGGAGTACATTGACTCCATTTCCAGGTTCATGGCTTTGACCCATTCATCCTTATCTTCGTCATTCATTGCCTGTCGATAGGACAATGGATCCTCAATGCCATCATTAGGTATGGCATTCTGAGTTTCAGTTAAACCCAAGTAGCGGTCAGGTTGTAACACAATCCTCCCACTGCGTCGAGGCATTCCCAACGTTTGAGATGGACGGGATGGATCTGAAGAACTAGTTCCTTCATCAACCCTTGTTGAAGGTCAAACTTCATCAACAACTCTTGATGATTCTTCAGTAGCTTCTCCTAATATTATTTTGCTTCGTGGTTTATGATCTCTCATGTGGTCTTCCTCTAAGAAAGTGGCGTTTGTCGATACAATCACCTTATTTTCTTGTGGGTCGTAGAAATAACCACCTCTCGTTTCTTTAGGGTAACCAACAAATTGGCACAGCTTTGAACGAGGTTCCAGTTTCTTAGGATTTGTCACAAGCACGTGTGCTGGACAACCCCAGATGCGAAAGTGATGCAAACTAGGTTTACGCCCCTTCCATAATTCGAAAGGTGTTTCCGAAACACTTTTTGAGGGAACATTGTTCAAGATGTATACTGCAGTCTCTACTACATACCCCCAAAACGAGCTAGGCAATTGAGCATAGCTCATCATTGATCGAACCATGTCTAACAAGGTTCTATTTCTCCTTTCTGACACACCATTCTGCTGAGGTGTACCAGGGGCTGAGAGTTGAGATTTGATTCCATTTTCTATCATATAATCCTGGAATCTTTGATCCATATACTCCCCTCCTGAATCAGATCGAAGTACGTTAATAGATTTACCTAATAGGTTTTCAACTTCAGTCTTAAACTCCTTAAACTTTTCAAGGGCTTCAGACTTATGTCCCATTAGGTACAAGTAACCATATCTTGAATAATCATCTATAAATGAGATGAAATATTCGTACCCTCATCGAGCTTTTACATTCATTTGACCACATAGATCCGAATGTATTAACTCTAAGGGTTCTTTGGCTCTGTAACCTTTTCCAGTAAAGGGTCTCTTGGTCATTTTTCCCTCGAGACAGGATTCACAAGGTAGTAGTGAATCATCTTCTAACTTACTTAGAAGTCCATTCTTTACCAAACGACCGATCCTATCGATGTTTATATGACCAAGTCTAAGATGCCAAAGATGAGTATTGTTACTTGATAGAGAAATCTTTTGCCTTTTTCTTTGAGTTTCAGCAGTTTTAAACAACTCGGTGTTCATGATTGCTTTACTCTCGATTGGTCTTAAAACATATAAATTATTTTCCAGCTTTGCCGAACAAATATGAATTCCCTTCCTTGAAATGAATGATTCATTTACTGAGAAAGATATGGAATAATCTTGTTCAAGCATACAAGATACAGAAATCAAATTTCTTTTGATCTTTGGAATAACATACATATTATCAAATAATATGTATTTATTCTTACTGAAAAATAATTTGATATTCCCCACTGCAATAGCTGAGACGACCTCTCCTGTTCCTACTTTGAGAGTCATCTCATCAGCTACAAGCTGTTGCCAGGAACTCATTCCTTGAAAGGAAGCACAAACATGGTTGGTCGCGACGCTGCCTCTTATACGCGCGTTCTGAATAAGGAAAAACGGTAGCGTCGGGACGCTTCCTATCATAGCGTCTCGACGCTGTAAGCTTTACGCGCCTAATCTGATATGGAATGTGAGCGTCGAGACGCTCAAGAGCTAGCATCTCGACGCTAGCCTGCTGTTGACCGAGATTTGACTTTTCTCCACTATTACTCTTTTCATTCCTTTGCTTCTTTTCACGCCCCGAGCACCCGATTAACTCTAATATGGCATTATAGCTCCAATCAACCATTTCCTACAAAATAAACAATAAAGCACAATAAAATGGCCCAAACATCATAAAAGACTAGCTAAATTAAATAAGTAAAAGTAGCTAGCTATGCTCGCTATCAAATACCCCCAAACTTAAGCTTTTGCTAGTCCTCAAGCAAACTCTAAATCAGACATATAATGGAAGAATAAATGCAACAATCATAACTCAATCCTCAAGGCTCAAAAGTCAATAACCAAGCAAGCAAGAGATATGCACATAAGGACCAATGAGGGAGACAAATTAATTTTTTTCCAAAATTAACTTGCATAAGCGAGATCTATCTCAACAAGATCAGACTCTACTAGCCCGGGATTGGATTATTAAACTCTCAGCTCATCTTCCCTCTACACTGGCACTAAGGTTTCACTAATGAGTTAATGCAACAAATTAGTTTGTTTATCTCCATACTTAGGTGCTTTTAATTAACAATCAAATTAAGCATGTATATGTGGCACTAGCTTTCACACACCCATTGCAAGAACCCTTAACCTGAGATTTCTCTGGTTGGCCTAACTGATCACAACAGGGGTAGCTCTTTTTGCCTTAATCTTTATTAAACATTGCAAACTGTGCACAGGCCATGACATAATAATTTTCTTTTCAACAGTAACAACAAGAATGATTTTTCTTTATGAGCATAAATAGCATATATTCTTTTCTTTTCTCCTAAGCAAGATTAAACATGCTAATTTGCAAAAAATTAACTCTTTAGCTCTACCCTACACCTATCGAGGTGACAACAAGCATATGAACCTAATAATTCGCTCCTAAGCATTCAAATCCAAATCTAGCCAAGACAAATACTCTACTCATGCAAGCCATCTCCTAGAAAAATTTTAAAAAGTCTCCCTTTTTGGGCACTTATGCTTACATCTCATCACAAGCTTGAAAATTGACAAGAAAGCCTATCCTAGGACATCATAATCATGCAAAAGTAGCATCCAGAAAACAACCATATGCATAATTCAAAGAAAGCTCAAAACTATAGCCCAAACTCAGATGCTCAAGGGCTCCACAAACATGCTAATCCACCCCCAAACTTAAAGTATGCATTGTCCTCAATGTATAAAGAAAATAAGGCATAAACAAGCATGAGAACAATCAAAGAATGACAGGAGTGAACGATACTGGCCTGGAATGATGATGACTTCTTGCTTGAAAGCTTGGAATCTTGAAAGCTTGAAAGCAAAGGAGAGGAAGAAAACAAGACCTACAAAACAAAAACAAACAATAAATCAAAAGCAAAAAGAAAACACACTAACTTACTTGGGTTGCCTCCCATAAGCGCTTGTTTAACGTCATTAGCTCGACGTGTTGCACGTGCTTCAAGGAGGCTTTTGTTCTGTGAATCCAACAGAGGTGCTCTTTCTTGCACCTTTCCTGTAGCCCATATAAAGCACTTCATCTTTAGAGTCTTCAACTGCTTTAAAGATTTCTTTTTCGTTCTTGACTCTAATAGTGAGCTCCCTGCGCTCAATATCTATGATCGCTCGCCCAGTGGCGAGGAATGGTCGTCCTAATATGACAGGCATTGAAGGATTTTCTATCATGTCCACAACATACAAGTCAATAGGGAGGAAAAATCTACCTACTCTGATTAACACATTTTCTACAATACCAACTGGTCTCACCACAGATTGATAAGCCAATTGGAGCTTTACAGGAGTAGACTTAATCTCACCTATATCTAACTTTTTACACAACGATGGAGGAATGATATTAATGCTAGCACCTAAATCACATAATGCTCTGAAAGAATAAGTACCAAAACTACAAGGAACAGAAAAACTCCCTGGATCTGCTACTTTTTCAGGTACTTTCTGTTGTACTCTGGTGCTGCATGTGGAAGCAAGATAAACAGTGTCAACCTTCTTTTCTTTTCGCTTCTTTGCTAACCACTCCTTCATGAACCTGTTGTATTGGGGTATCTCTAATGCCTCTGCAAAAGGAATTTTAATATTCAGATTCATAAAAGCATTCATAAATTTATCAAACTGAACCTGATTATTCTTTTTCTTCTTTTTCTTTTTCTTTTCCTTAGGAACCATCAGTGTGGGAGAAGGAATAGGAGGCTCAAGGTTAGGCTGTTCAGCCTCATCAGATGATGTGTCCTCCTCAGCTTCCCCTGTAGGCATTTCATAGTCCTCAGATTCAGGTTCCTCGTCAGATTCCTCCTGGTGCACAGTGATTGCCTTACAATACTCCATCTGGGGTTTCTCTTGTTCAGCTGGGGCCTTACCTTTGTTCATTGTACTTACAACATTCACCAACTGTCCCAGCTGAGTCTCAATGTTCTTGATGGCTGTACTGTGGCCATTCATTGTTGAGTTGATGGCAATGACTGCCTCCTCTAATTTGGTTGTCCTGTTAGTAGACTCTACAATGAAAGCTCCAACAAGATCTTCTAACTTTTTATTATCTTGAGTTTGAGGGGCAAAACCAGGAGGGTTAAGAACATTCTTAGTATTAGCATAAGAGAAATTTTCATGGTTCCTATTGTTAGGGTGATAATATGTAGGTGTATAACTATTATTATATCCCCTAGAATTAAAATTTGATACGTACTGAACCTGCTCGATGGTCTCCTCCTGAGGTCTAGATGCTAAAGCAGCAGCTGATTCAATTGACTGTGCACTCCCTGTACCTAAAAATTTCATAAAACCATTGGCAAGGGAAGTCATCTGGGCTTGGAGTGCACTTACTTTATCAACCTCAAACACTCCAGCAGCAATCTTTTTAGGTGTAGACCGCTCAGATGGCCACTGATAGCTGTTGGTGGCCATATCCTCTAAAAGTGTGCGAGCGTTTTCCACGGTCTTGGACAACAGAGTCCCACCTGCAGCTGCATCAACAATCGTTTTCGTACTAGGAGTTAAACCATTATAAAACAACTGTACCTGAAGCCAATCGGGGTAACCATGCTGAGGACACTTCCTCAGTAGCTCTTTGAATCGCTCCCAAGCTTCGAACAGCTGCTCATCATACTGTTGTTGGAATGTCCCAATCTCGGTCCTCAGCTTGACCGTCTTTGCAGGAGGAAAGAATTTCTTTAAAAAAGCCTGAACCAAAGCATCCCAGGTGGTGATGCTCCCAGGAGCAATAGACTGCAACCAATCACGTGCTTTATCCTGCAAAGAAAATGGAAATAAACGTAAGCGAATAGCATCCTCAGAGACACCATTAATCTTTACCGTCCCACAAATATCCAAGAATGATTTAAGATGAGAATTTGGATCCTCAGTGGGTGATCCTCTGTATGCACAGTCTCGAGCCATCTGAATGAGGCCGGTCTTCAGCTCAAAGTTGTTGGCATTAATCGGTGCATAGACAATTCCCGACTGTTGCCCCTGAAACACAGGCTGAAAATAATCTCTAATAGGCCTAGGCTCCCCAGGTGGATTTTGATCTGCCATTTGAATAATTTCTCTATTTTCTCTTCGAAGCCTAAGAATTGTTCTTCTATCTCGGGATCAAATGGTATCAGTTCTCTACTACTACGCATGCAAAATTAAAAATACCTTAAAAAGAAAAGAAAAACCAATATGGAAATAAATAAAGAGAAGGAAACAACTAATCTAAATATGGAAAATATAATCAAGAAAAAGGAAACAAACTAACCTAATATGGAATGCAAAAATAAATATGACAAAATGCAAATAAGGAAACTAACCTAGAAAAGGAAAAACAAGAACAAATAAGGAAAAGATTACACAACTAAAAGAAAACTAACCTAGGAAATCAAATAATGAAAGAAAAACAAATAAGGAAAAAAATGCAACAAACCTAAAAAAGTAACAATACACCCTAAATTAAGATCAAACAATTTTTCCACAATATCAATCTAGCTAAATGTGCCAATCCCCGGCAACGGCGCCAAAAACTTGATGTGGACTTTTCCTACCGCAAGCGCACGGGTCAAGTAATAATATAGTGAATAGTAAATTCGAATGTCGTCCTCTAGATTGGATTTTTAAGCAAATCAAGTATTGCGAATTATCTTGCCCAATTTTATTTAGGGATCAAAAAGTGATGAATAGGTGATGTTAAAAACAAATCAAAGCAAGTAAAAAGAATGGAAATTCAATTGGGAAAACTACTTAGGGAATTGATTTCGCCGATTTCGTTTAGGATTGATTTTAAAGAATAAGTTATTATGCACAATGAAATTATGAGCTAAAGACCCTTTAATCACAACTACCTCTCCCGAGTATAATTGATTCTCATGCAAATTAACCAACTTGATATCCCTATCTAAGTTTATTAATATGCAAGGCAATGAGATCTTTTAACCAATTCTAAAGTTAATCTAAAACTGTCAAGAATTAGAAAGTAAACTTTATTCATGCAATCTTGAGTAAGTCTAGATCAAATCCCCTCTCCCGAGCTAGATTCGAAACTTAAATCATCCAACTAATGGCCAATTAATTGAAAGCATTAAATCAAGATTACAAACACACTAACATTGCACAACTTAAACCATAAATCAATCCATAAACTTAATCAACTACATCAATCCCTAAGCTACAAGTTTAGCTACTCATGAATGTAAATACAATCTCAACTAAACATGTGAAAGCCATAAATCTAACTAAAAAAAGAAAAGGGAAAAGAAAACTCAATGTAGGCCGAGTCCCGACGTCTCCATCACGATCCCCACGAACAATGGGTTGATTTCCAAGTTCCTCCTTTGTTTCCAGCTCCAAAAGTCCTCTGTTCTGCTCTGTTTACGGCTTCAAAAGGTCCCAAATCGATCTCCCTTAAAACCTAGCCGAAGTGAAGCTTTTATTCTGATTTTTCGTCTTAGCGTCGAGACGCTGTCAAGACAGCGTCGCGACGCTGCCTCTTATACGCGCGTTCTGAATAAGGAAAAACGGTAGCGTCGGGACGCTTCCTATCATAGCGTCTCGACGCTGTAAGCTTTACGCGCCTAATCTGATATGGAATGTGAGCGTCGAGACGCTCAAGAGCTAGCGTCTCGACGCTAGCCTGCTGTTGACCGAGATTTGACTTTTCTCCACTATTACTCTTTTCATTCCTTTGCTTCTTTTCACGCCCCGAGCACCCGATTAACTCTAATATGGCATTATAGCTCCAATCAACCATTTCCTACAAAATAAACAATAAAGCACAATAAAATGGCCCAAACATCATAAAAGACTAGCTAAATTAAATAAGTAAAAGTAGCTAGCTATGCTCGCTATCAAATACCCCCAAACTTAAGCTTTTGCTAGTCCTCAAGCAAACTCTAAATCAGACATATAATGGAAGAATAAATGCAACAATCATAACTCAATCCTCAAGGCTCAAAAGTCAATAACCAAGCAAGCAAGAGATATGCACATAAGGACCAATGAGGGAGACAAATTAAAATTTTTCCAAAATTAACTTGCATAAGCGAGATCTATCTCAACAAGATCAGACTCTACTAGCCCGGGATTGGATTATTAAACTCTCAGCTCATCTTCCCTCTACACTGGCACTAAGGTTTCATTAATGAGTTAATGCAACAAATTAGTTTGTTTATCTCCATACTTAGGTGCTTTTAATTAAAAATCAAATTAAGCATGTATATGTGGCACTAGCTTTCACACACCCATTGCAGGGACCCTTAACCTGAGATTTCTCTGGTTGGCCTAACTGATCACAACAGGGGTAGCTCTTTTTGCCTTAATCTTTATTAAACATTGCAAACTGTGCACAGGCCATGGCATAATAATTTTCTTTTCAACAGTAACAACAAGAATGATTTTTCTTTATGAGCATAAATAGCATATATTCTTTTCTTTTCTCCTAAGCAAGATTAAACATGCTAATTTGCAAAAAATTAACTCTTTAGCTCTACCCTACACCTATCGAGGTGACAACAAGCATATGAACCTAATAATTCGCTCCTAAGCATTCAAATCCAAATCTAGCAAAGACAAATACTCTACTCATGCAAGCCATCTCCTAGAAAAATTTTAAAAAGTCTCCCTTTTTGGGCACTTATGCTTACATCTCATCACAAGCTTGAAAATTGACAAGAAAGCCTATCCTAGGACATCATAATCATGCAAAAGTAGCATCCAGAAAAATACCATATGCATAATTCAAAGAAAGCTCAAAACTATAGCCCAAACTCAGATGCTCAAGGGCTCCACAAACATGCTAATCCACCCCCAAACTTAAAGTATGCATTGTCCTCAATGTATAAAGAAAATAAGGCATAAACAAGCATGAGAACAATCAAAGAATGACAGGAGTGAATGATACTGGCCTGGAATGATGATGACTTCTTGCTTGAAAGCTTGGAATCTTGAAAGCTTGAAAGCAAAGGAGAGGAAGAAAACAAGACCTACAAAACAAAAACAAACAATAAATCAAAAGCAAAAAGAAAACACACTAACTTACTTGGGTTGCCTCCCATAAGCGCTTGTTTAACGTCATTAGCTCGACGTGTTGCACGTGCTTCAAGGAGGCTTTTGTTCTGTGAATCCAACAGAGGTGCTCTTTCTTGCACCTTTCTTGTAGCCCATATAAAGCACTTCATCTTTAGAGTCTTCAACTACTTTAAAGATTTCTTTTTCGTTCTTGACTCTAATAGTGAGCTCCCTGCACTCAATATCTATGATCGCTCGCCCAGTGGCGAGGAATGGTCGTCCTAATATGACAGGCATTGAAGGATTTTCTATCATGTCCATAACATACAAGTCAATAGGGAGGAAAAATCTACCTACTCTGATTAACACATTTTCTACAATACCAACTGGTCTCACCACAGATTGATCAGCCAATTGGAGCTTTACAGGAGTAGACTTAATCTCACCTATATATAACTTTTTACACAACGATAGAGGAATGATATTAATGCTAGCACCTAAATCACATAATGCTCTGAAAGAATAAGTACCAAAACTACAAGGAACAGAAAAACTCCCTGGATCTGCTACTTTTTCAGGTACTTTCTGTTGTACTCTGGTGCTGCATGTGGAAGCAAGATAAACAGTGTCAACCTTCTTTTCTTTTCGCTTCTTTGCTAACCACTCCTTCATGAACCTGTTGTATTAGGGCATCTTTAATGCCTCTGTAAAAGGAATATTAATATTCAGATTCATAAAAGCATTCATAAATTTATCAAACTGAACCTGATTATTCTTTTTCTTCTTTTTCTTTTTCTTTTCCTTAGGAACCATCAGTGTGGGAGAAGGAATAGGAGGCTCAAGGTTAGGCTGTTCAGCCTCATCAGATGATGTGTCCTCCTCAGCTTCCCCTGTAGGCGTTTCATAGTCCTCAGATTCAGGTTCCTCGTCAGATTCCTCCTGGTGCACAGTGATTGCCTTACAATACTCCATCTGGGGTTTCTCTTGTTCAGCTGGGGCCTTACCTTTGTTCATTGTACTTACAACATTCACCAACTGCCCCAGCTGAGTCTCAATGTTCTTGATGGCTGTACTGTGGCCATTCACTGTTGAGTTGATGGCAATGACTACCTCCTCTAATTTGGTTGTCCTGTTACTAGACTCTGCAATGAAAGCTCCAACAAGATCTTCTAACTTTTTATTATCTTGAGTTTGAGGGGCAAAACCAGGGGGTTAAGAACATTCTTAGTATTTGCATAAGAGAAATTTTCATGGTTCCTATTGTTAGGGTGATAATGTGTAGGTGTAGAATTATTATTATATCCCCTAAAATTAGAATTTGATACATACTGAACCTATTCAATGGTCTCCTCCTAGACAATCACAGAACCCTAAAACTATTGATTTAGTTTTGCAACGATGTTTTAGAGGTTTATAATATCAGCCACCGAAGGCGGATCAGGTACTCCTCCTTTGAAATGAGACACCTCTCAATTAATTCTAATTCTAGAATAAATCATATTCCTATAGACATTAGCCACCGTTGTTCGGTCAAGGATTTTTTAACACTTTTAACTCATCCTCGTAAGTGTAACCCTCCCACTTTCAGATCTCAGAGGCATGCACCAACAGGCTACCGAAGGGAAAGACAACTGTTGGTGATTAGCCTAAGAGATCCTGTCCTTTTCAGGAGTTCACGATGTTCCGAATCCTATGACCAGGCCCTCCGAAGGGATGGTTGCGCCAGGACAACCTGCAGGCGGGTCATAGGACTCTCACGGTGTGAACTATGGGCGGAGACCGAGGGATACGTTGACATGTGTCCCGCTCCCACTTACTCTAGACATTTTTCCCATTCACCTTGATATTGATTCATGCAAACACTTTCCGAAGGGAGGCCGCTCCTAAGGCGACTCGAAGCCGAGCATGAATCTCACGTTGTGAATATATGGACATAGGAGCAAAACTTGATTTAAATCTTGTTTTGTAACTTTCCTCCCACTGAAAATGTCATACAGTTAATTTAGGGTTATTTAACTTAGATAGTATTCAGCTAAGTCAATTTATCTAAGTCTGATCCTATTATAACAATTACGGAAAGGATTCAACTGCAATCTTTTTGGGTGAATTAAACTTCTTTTAATAAACCCAACATTGCAAGTCAACATTACTATGATTAATTCAACTAAATGTTCGGGTAAGTTCCCAGGTAGGAGGTGTTCCGTAAACCGTCAACTTAAATACCCCCAGCCTTAGACAGAACTTTACCAAGAGAGTTCCCTTATAACCTCAGTAATGTAAGGTCTTTACTCTAAAGATCTAGGTGCATTAAACACTTTAAATTAACCTAGTGACATTGCATGCTAACATTTAACTATGACTAATTCAACTCCGGTATTCCAGGTCAGTTCCCAAGTAGGAGGTGTTCCGTAAACCGTCAACTTAAATACCCCCAGCCTTAGACAGTACATTACCGGTGGAGTTCCCTTATAATCATAGCAATCTTTTCTTACTTAGTCAAGTAAGAAAAGATTCTAATCCTATTAGAAACTGATCTAGGTCTAATTAATTTTAAACAATTTAAAATTAATCCAATTCATCCTATGATCTTATGTTTGCATGCAAATCTTGATTATAGATTGACAGTTTCTAATCATTAATAATAAAGAACTATTTCAAATTTTAACGATTAATCCTATAATCAAGAATCTAGGGTTTAATTCATTCAACAATCTCATTCAAATTAAATAATAAAACCACACTAATTGCATGAATAATATAACAATTATATTATTAACTATGGATGTTCATGCTTCATGCAATTTTTTATTTTCTTTTATTGTAACAATTATAAGCCAATCAAGAAAATCAATCAAGCATGCTTCATTCATCACATTAAACATAACTATTTATATTTAATTTAAGTAATGACATGCTTCATGCTTTCCAATATTTCATATAATTAATATACACTTATATTAAAAATATGAAAACAAAACCATGCATTTAAACATACATTATAACAATTTATAATATAAAAAAAATGCATGAGCATGTTTATAACCTAAGGTGGGATTAAAAATTCTATATGACATCCATAAAGCATATAAATAGCAATTGAACCGGTTAATTTTGGCCCCTAGGATAAAATAAAGCATTAAATTACATTAATTTAGCTAAATTCTATCCTAAAAAGTCCATGTACAGCTCCGGAATTGGTCTAGACAGCACGAACCGCCCCGAACCACCTCGAACCGGCCTCCAAAATCATGAACCATGCCAAAAATTGGCTGAACCGGACCAAATAGGTCCCAGCCCAGCCGAACCGGTCCGAACCGGACCGGTCACGCCTTGAACCGCGCCTGTTGAAACCCTAGGTCGCGCCTCCATCGTGACAGCGTCGAGACGCTGTGTTGATAGCGTCCCGACACTGTGCGTTTTCCTTATCTGGCGCCAGCGTAATCAAGACAGCGTCGAGACGCTCTTGAGGTAGCGTCCCGACGCTGTGTGCTTTCCTTACCGAGCGCCTTCGGTATCGAGACAGCGTCGAGACGCTGTTGAAGGAGCGTCCCGACGCTGTTGCGTTTGGAGGCAGAATCTGGGCGGCAGCAGCATCGATTCTCCGATTTCGGCCCCGACTTTAGTGGCGATTGCTCCGATTTTCATCTCATAAAAACCTATTCTAGACCCGGACTTACATAGGACTCGATTTTACATAAAATACCTGAAACACCGAGCCTTACATGATCAAAATCACATAAAAATAAAATCTATGGCCATAAAATTAACCCAAACAGTTCAATGCAAATCGAACATACATTATGCATAAATCCCACCTATTAGAGCCTATCGCAACTTTTAAAATTAATTAATAGGGACATCGATGACTCTGATACCAATTGTAGGGAATAAAAGTCCCCACGTAGCGGAAGCGCATCGATTGGACCTTACGCCGTATATTAATTAACATTAAAATACCGTTACGATAACTCAACAAAAATTTTAAACAACTTTTAAAGCCACTGTAAAATCGGTTTAAACATGCTAAAATAAATCTAAATTTATTTTAAAAACTTTTCTAAAGAAAAGAGGTAGAACCGTTACAAACCTCCGTTGTTGACTTGACCGTTCTTCGCCCACGACGCTCCACGAACGAAATCACAGCAGCCGCTTTAAGGTTTTCTTCGCTGGAAATTCTTCTTTGATTGACACAATCACCACAGAGGTTACACCGGTATGTCTCTGAGTCTAGGAGGCAAAAGACTTGTGGGAGTCTTTCTCTAAGAGGGAGGCTAGAGAGAATTCTAGGTCTTGTCTTTCAAGAGTGTCAAGTGTCTCAAGTGTCATGACCAATTAGGTCTAGTGTTCTATTTATAGAAGAGAGGCCATGAATAAAATATTCAATTAAATCAATCTTTTCCATAATTGATTCAATCTTATTCCTTAATTAATCAATCATGATCAATCAATTCCATAATTGATTAATCTTTTCCACAAATGACTAATTACTTCCATATGTAATTAGATCATTTCCATAAATGATTAATCACTTCCTTAAGTGATTAATTATTTCCATAATTGATTAATTCCCGGTTAATGAATTCTTTAATTAATTAACCACCAATTAAATATCACATATTTAATTCCCGGCCTAGAATTAATTAATTTGCCCAAACACATTTTAGGCCTCAAATTAATTAATTCATTATTTTGAACTCTTTCAAACTTCCATAAATTTATATTTGAACTTTTCAAATATTAATTTCTCTCATAATAATATATCAATATATATTATATTTATTTCCCTTAATAAATTGAACATTTTCAATTTACTTTTATTACTTAGTTGCCTCAAATTACTTTACGAGCTACCAGTGGGACCTAATGGACCTGCAGATCAGAAGCTCCAACGATGTGAGATTAATTGGTCAAACTCATTAACCACATTAATCAATATTCGTTAACTGTGTGTACATTCCACTATAGACTCACAGTTGCACTCTTCTCACTGCAGACATATTTTCTGTGTCCACGGATCTTAAACCAATATCGACTAGTTAGTCCTTCACGAGTGTCCGTAACACCAGTTGGGTCAAATTACCGTTTTACCCCTGGGTTACCTCTATTTCCTTAAGTACCAATTCTCCTCTAATGAACAACCTGTTTGTGGTCCAACCATCAAACAGAAAACCCTCTCGTGCCATTGAGAGGGTAGGGCCCTTTGTTCAAGACTCGGAGTAACCACTTAAGGGAACACTCATCTGCTTCCCTAAAGTCGGGAAGGAGTGAATTCCATCTTGTACGATTATGTTCCCAGCTCCCCATTCGGTCTTGTCCCCAAAGTGGTAGGCTTATTGAGTCGGCGTATTGGCCACTCTCACCCATACAAATCAAAGGACAATCTCTCATGAGCAGGAGTCCATAATCAACTCAGGATTAAGACTAAGTTGTCTAGGTCGTCCTAGTGAAATAGAAAACCAACTAGTTAACGGTGTTATAACCAGTGGTTACTATTTCACGGTCCGGTCTTATGCAAACTCATTGCATAGGATACCCCCACTCGCATGTCTCCTACACGAACGCATTGGATCGCAACGTTTGTATCAAATACAAAGTGGGTCGTATCCATAGTGTCACCAGGATAAGGCACCTAGTCTTATCCCTATACTATAGACCCTTTAGGCTGTTTCTTGAACATTGATCCCATATGTCACTACATATAGTTCAAGACTCATATTACAGCCTTGGATGTCTAGTTTATTGGATTAGGGTTATTATTAGGCAAAGACAAGTATAAAACAACTAATAACAATTAATGGAAAAATACATCAATATTATTTCATTAATATCCGGTCAACGGTTACATTCACTATCTACGAGTTTTAGGGCATAAAACCCAACAAACTCCCACTTGAACTAAAACACTAGTTAGTGGGATGTAAATGCAATAATCTAAAGCTGGAAATACAATGAACTAGGGCATCCTTATACCCATTATATATTTCTCCCACTTGCCCTAGATTAAATGGCATACATATCTCGTAGACCTAGACCCTCTAGATGACCCTCAAACACTTTAGCCGTGAGAGCCTTCGTAAATGGATCATCGATGTTGTGCTCTGAGGCGATCTTAGTGACGATCACATCTCCTCGTTGCACAATCTCCCGTATCAGGTGATACTTCCTCTCGATGTGTTTACCTCGTTTGTGGCTTCGAGGTTCTTTTGAGTTGGCTACAGCCCCACTGTTGTCACAGTATAGTGTTATGGGCACGTTCATATTCGGAACCACTTCCAAATCAGTCAAGAACTTTCTAAGCCATACTGCCTCCTTAGCTGCTTCGCAAGCTGCTACATACTCAGCCTCCATGGTTGAGTCTACTATGCATCCTTGTTTGATGCTTCTCCACACTACTGCTCTTCCATTGAGGGTGAATACTGACCCTGATGTGGATTTCCTTGAATCCTTATCAGCTTGAAAGTCAGAGTCAGTGTATCCAGTAAGAATCAAATCCTTAGCTCCATACACAAGCATGTAGTCCCTCGTTCTCCGAAGATACTTCAGGATATTCTTAACCGCTCCCCAGTGATCCAACCCTGGATTAGACTGATACCTACTGACTACTCCCACTGCATAACATATGTCAGGCCTAGTGCAGAGCATAGCATACATTAAGCTGCCCACAGCTGAGGCATAGGGAATGTGTCTCATGTTCTCAATTTCTTGAGGTGTCTTAGGAGACTGTTCCTTAGACAGGTGTACCCCATGTCTGAAGGGTAGTAGTCCCTTCTTGGAGTTTTGCATCGAATATCTAGACAACATCTTGTCAATATACGTTGCTTGAGACAGAGCTAGCGTTTTGTTCTTACGATCCCTAATGATTTGGATTCCCAGAACATATTGAGCCTCTCCCAGATCTTTCATTTGGAATTGGGCTGCTAGCCATTTCTTAATGTCAGTGAGGTATCCTACATCATTCCCAATGAGTAGGATATCGTCTACATAAAGTATTAGAAAAGCTACTTTCCTTTTGTTGATTTTCTTGTACACACAAGGCTCATCAACATTTTGGTCAAAGCCAAAAGATTTGATTGCAGTATCAAATCTAATGTTCCATGATCTGGACGCTTGTTTCAATCCATATATGGATCGATTGAGCTTACAAACCTTTTGTTCCTGACCTAGGGCTATGAACCCTTCGGGTTGAGACATGAAGATATTCTCTTCAAGATTACCATTCAGAAAGGCAGTCTTGACGTCCATTTGCCATATTTCATAGTCATAATATGTGGCTATGAATAAGAGAATTCTTATGGACTCTAACATGGCTACAGGAGAAAAGGTTTCTTCATAGTCAACCCCTTCCTTTTTGGTATAACCCTTTGCCACTAGTCTAGCTTTGAAGGTCTGTACCTTTCCAACTGCATCTCTTTTTCTCTTATAGATCCATTTGCACCCTATGAGTTTTACTCCATTTGGTAGATCTGCAAATTCCCATATAGAATTGGAGTACATTGACTCCATTTCCAGGTTCATGGCTTTGACCCATTCATCCTTATCTTCGTCATTCATTGCCTGTCGATAGGACAATGGATCCTCAATGCCATCATTAGATATGACAACCTGAGTTTCAATTAAACCCAAGTAGCGGTCAAGTTGTAACACAACCCTCCCACTGCGTCGAGGCATTCCCAACGTTTGAGATGGACGGGATGGATCTGAAGAACTAGTTCCTTCATCAACCCTTGTTGAAGGTCCAACTTCATCAACAAATCTTGATGATTCTTCAGTAGCTTCTCCTAATATTATTTTGCTTCGTGGTTTATGATCTCTCATGTGGTCTTCCTCTAAGAAAGTGGCGTTTGTCGATACAATCACTTTATTTTCTTGTGGGTCGTAGAAATAACCACCTCTCGTTTCTTTAGGGTAACCAACAAATTGGCACAGTTTTGAACGAGGTTCCAGTTTCTTAGGATTTGTCACAAGCACGTGTGCTGGACAACCCCAGATGCGAAAGTGATGCAAACTAGGTTTACGCCACTTCCATAATTCGAAAGGTGTTTCAGAAACACTTTTCGAGGGAACATTGTTCAAGATGTATACTGCAGTCTCTACTGCATACCCCCAAAACGAGCTAGGTAATTGAGCATAGCTCATCATTGATCGAACCATGTCTAACAAGGTTCTATTTCTCCTTTCTGACACACCATTATGCTGAGGTGTACCAGGGGCTGAGAGTTGAGATTGGATTCCATGTTCTATCATATAATCCTGGAATCTTTGATCCATATACTCCCCTCCTGAATCAGATCAAAGTACGTTAATAGATTTACCTAATAGGTTTTCAACTTCAGCCTTAAACTCCTTAAACTTTTCAAGGGCTTCAGACTTATGTCCCATTAGGTACAAGTAACCATATCTTGAATAATCATCTATAAATGAGATGAAATATTCGTACCCTCATCGAGCTTTTACATTCATTTGACCATATAGATCCGAATGTATTAACTCTAAGGGTTCTTTGGCTCTGTAACATTTTCCAGTAAAGGGTCTCTTGGTCATTTTTCCCTCAAGACAGGATTCACAAGGTGGTAGTGAATCATCTTCTAACTTACTTAGAAGTCCATTCTTTACTAAACGACCGATCCTATCGATGTTTATATGACCAAGTCTAAGATGCCAAAGATGAGTATTGTTACTTGATGGAGAAATCTTTTGCCTTTTTCTTTGAGTTTCAGCAGTTTTAAACAACTCGGTGTTCATGATTGCTTTACTCTCGATTGGTCTTAAAACATATAAATTATTTTCCAGCTTTGTCGAACAAATATGAATTCCCTTCCTTGAAATGAATGATTCATTTACTGAGAAAGATATGGAATAATCTTGTTCAAGCATACAAGATACAGAAATCAAATTTCTTTTGATCTTTGGAACAACATACATATTATCAAATAATATGTATTTATTCTTACTGAAAAATAATTTGATATTCCCCACTGCAATAGCTGAGACGACCTCTCCTGTTCCTACTTTGAGAGTCATCTCATCAGCTACAAGCTATTGCCAGGAACTCATTCCTTGAAAGGAAGCACAAACATGGTTGGTGGCCCCTGAATCCAGTATCCAGGCAGAATCATCATTTTCCACTAAGCATGTTTCTAAGACAAGTAAATCATATTTACAGTCTCTAGCAATATTCCCTTTTGCTAGCTGGCAGTGTTTTGTGTCATATTCATTATGAACATTTCTTAATGAATTAGAAATTGGGGATTGAGAACATTCCACAGTTAAGACTAATCTTAGATCATCTATAACCGAAATCGTATTCAGGTTGGATTTCCACGTTGCATAATTTTCGCCGGTTAATTTCTCATTTTTAAGCAGATAGACAATTGAGGAAGACATTGCTGAATTTAAAAAACAATGACCGTATTAGTTATCTTTGCCTTAACCCATCATACAAGCAAACAATTGCACACAATCCAATCAATTTAGCAAAACAGACAATCACAGAACCCTAAAACTATTGATTTAGTTTTGCAACGATGTTTCAGAGGTTTATAATATCAGCCACCGAAGGGTGATCAGGTACTCCTCCTTTGAAATGAGACACCTCTCAACTAATTCTAATTCCAGAATAAATCATATTCCTATAGACATTAGCCACCGTTGTTCGGTCAAGGATTTGTTAACACTTTTAACTCATCCTCGTAAGTGTAACCCTCCCACTTTCAGATCTCAGAGGCACGCACCAACAGGCTACCGAAGGGAAAGACAATTGTTGGTGATTAGCCTAAGAGATCCTATCCTTTTCAGGAGTTCACGATGTTCCGAATCTTATGACCAGACCCTCCGAAGGGATGGTTGCGCCAGGACAACCTGCAGGCGGGTCATAGGACTCTCACGGTGTGAACTATGGGCGGAGACCGAGGGATACGTTGACACGTGTCCCGCTCCCACTTACTCTAGACATTTTTCCCATTCACCTTGATATTGATTCATGCAAACACTTTCCGAAGGGAGGCCGCTCCTAAGGCGACTCGAAGCCGAGCATGAATCTCACGTTGTGAATATAGGGACATAGGAGCAAAACTTGATTTAAATCTTGTTTTGTAACTTTCCTCCCACTGAAAATGTCATACGGTTAATTTAGGGTTATTTAACTTAGATAGTATTCGGCTAAGTCAATCTATCTAAGTCTGATCCTATTATAACAATTATGGAAATGATTCAACTGCAATCTTTTTGGGTGAATTAAACTTCTTTTAATAAACCCAACATTGCAAGTCAACATTACTATGGTTAATTCAACTCAATGTTCGGGTCAGTTCCCAGGTAGGAGGTGTTCCGTAAACCGTCAACTTAAATACCCCCAGCCTTAGACAGAACTTTACCAAGAGAGTTCCCTTATAACCTCAGTAATGTAAGGTCTTTACTCTAAAGATCTAGGTGCATTAAACACTTTTAATTAACCTAGTGACATTGCATGCTAACATTTAACTATGATTAATTCAACTCCGGTATTCCAGGTTAGTTCCCAGGTAGGAGGTGTTCCGTAAACTGTCAACTTAAATACCCCCAGCCTTAGACAGAACATTACCGGTGGAGTTCCCTTATAATCATATCAATGTTTTTCCTACTTAGTCAATTAAAACTATTTTAAATACTAAGTAAGAAAAGATTCTAATCCTATTAGAAACTGATCTAGGTCTAATTAATTTTAAACAATTTAAAATTAATCCAATTCATCATATGATCTTATGTTTGCATGCAAATCTTGATTATAGATTGACAGTTTCTAATCATTAATAATAAAGAACTATTTCAAATTTTAACGATTAATCCTATAATCAAGAATCTAGGGTTTAATTCATTCAACAATCTCATTCAAATTAAATAATTAAACCACACTAATTGCATGAATAATTTAAAATTTATATTATTAACTATGGATGTTTCATGCTTCATGCAATTTTTGATTTTCTTTTATTATAAAAATTATAAGTCAATCAAGAAAATCAATCAAGCATGCTTCATTCATCACATTAAACATAACTATTTATATTTAATTTAAGTAATGACATGCTTCATGCTTTCCAATTTTTCATATAATTAATATACACTTATATTAAAAATATGAAAAAAAAACCATGCATTTAAACATACATTATAACAATTTATAATATATAAAAAATGCATGAGCATGTTTATAACCTAAGGTGGGATTAAAAATTCTATATGACATCCATAAAGCATATAAATAGCAATTGAACCGGTTAATTTTGGCCCCTAGGATAAAATAAAGCATTAAATTACATTAATTTAGCTAAATTCTATCCTAAAAAGTCCATGTACAGCTCCGAAATTGGTCTAGACAGCACGAACCGCCCCGAACCACCTCGAACCGGCCTCCAAAATCACGAACCATGCCAAAAATTGGCTGAACCGGACCAAATAGGTCCCAGCCCAGCCGAACCGGTCCGAACCGGACCGGTCACGCCTTGAACCGCGCCTGTTGAAACCCTAGGTCGCGCCTCCATCGTGACAGTGTCGAGACGCTGTGTTGATAGCGTCCCGACGCTGTGCGTTTTCCTTATCTGGCGCCTGCGTAATCGAGACAGCGTCGAGACGTTGTTGAGGAGCGTCCCGACGCTGTTGCGTCTGGAGGCAGAATCTGGGCGGCAGCAACTCGATTCTTCGATTTCGACCCCGATTTCAGCGGCGATTGCTCCGATTTTCATCTCATAAAAACCTATTCTAGACCCGGACTTACATAGGACTCGATTTTACATAAAATACCCGAAACACCGGGCCTTACATGATCAAAATCACATAAAAATAAAATCTATGGCCATAAAATTAACCCAAACAGTTCAATGCAAATCGAACATACATTATGCATAAATCCCACCTATTAGAGCCTATCGCAACTTTTAAAATTAATAAATAGGGACAGCGATGGCTCTGATACCAATTGTAGGGAATAAAAGTCCCCACGCAGTGGAAGCGCATCGATGGGACCTTACGCCGTATATTAATTAACATTAAAATACTGTTACGATAACTCAAAAAAAATTTTAAACAACTTTTAAAGCCACTGTAAAATCGGTTTAAACATGCTAAAATAAATCTAAATTTATTTTAAAAACTTTTCTAAAGAAAAGAGGTAGAACCGTTACAAACCTCCGTTGTTGACTTGACCGTTCTTCGCCCACGACGCTCCACGAACGAAATCACAGCAGCCGCTTTAAGGTTTTCTTCGCTGGAAATTCTTCTTTGATTGACACAATCACCACAGAGGTTACACCGGTATGTCTCTGAGTCTAGGAGGCAAAAGACTTGTGGGAGTCTTTCTCTAAGAGGGAGGCTAGAGAGAATTCTAGGTCTTGTCTTTCAAGAGTGTCAAGTGTCTCAAGTGTCATGACCAATTAGGTCTAGTGCTCTATTTATAGAAGAGAGGCCATGAATAAAATATTCAATTAAATCAATCTTTTCCATAATTGATTCAATCTTATTCCTTAATTAATCAATCATGATCAATCAATTCCACAATTGATTAATCTTTTCCACAAATGACTAATTACTTCCATAAGTAATTAGATCATTTCCATAAATGATTAATCGCTTCCTTAAGTGATTAATTATTTCCATAATTGATTAATTCCCGGTTAATGAATTCTTTAATTAATTAACCACCAATTAAATATCACATATTTAATTCCCGGCCTAGAATTAATTAATTTGCCCAAACACATTTTAGGCCTTAAATTAATTAATTCATTATTTTGAACTCTTTCAAACTTACCATAAATTTATATTTGAACTTTTCAAATATTAATTTCTCTCATAATAATATATCAATATATATTATATTTATTTCCCTTAATAAATTGAACATTTTCAATTTACTTTTATTACTTAGTTGCCTCAAATTACTTTACGAGCTACCAGTGGGACCTAATGGACCTGCAGATCAGAAGCTCCAACGATGTGAGATTAATTGGTCAAACTCATTAACCACATTAATCAATATTCGTTAACTGTGTGTACATTCCACTATAGACTCACAGTTGCACTCTTCTCACTGTAGACATATTTTCTGTGTCCACGGATCTTAGACCAATATTGACTAGTTAGTCCTTCACGAGTGTCCGTAACACCAGCTGGGTCAAATTACCGTTTTACCCCTGGGTTACCTCTATTTCCTTAAGTACCAATTCTCCTCTAATGAACAACCTGTTTGTGGTCCAACCATCAAACAGAAAACCCTCTCGTGCCATTGAGAGGGTAGGGTCCTTTGTTCAAGACTCGGAGTAACCACTTAAGGGAACACTCATCTGCTTCCCTAAAGTCGGGAAGGAGTGAATTCCATCTTGTACGATTATGTTCCCAGCTCCCCATTCGGTCTTGTCCCCAAAGTGGTAGGCTTATTGAGTCGGCGTATTGGCCACTCTCACCCATACAAATCAAAGGACAATCTCTCATGAGCAGGAGTCCATAATCAACTCAGGATTAAGACTAAGTTTTCTAGGTTGTCCTAATGAAATAGAAAACCAACTAGTTAACGGTGTTATAACCAGTGGTTACTATTTCGCGGTCCGGTCTTATGCAAACTCATTGCATAGGATACCCCCACTCGCATGTCTCCTACATGAACGCGTTGGATCGCAACGTTTGTATCAAATACAAAGTGGGTCGTATCCATAGTGTCACCAGGATAAGGCAGCCAGTCTTATCCCTATACTGTAGACCCTTTAGGCTGTTTCTTGAACATTAATCCCATATGTCACTACATATAGTTCAAGACTCATATTACAGCCTTGGATGTCTAGTTTATTGGATTAGGGTTATTATTAGGCAAAGACAAATATAAAATAACTAATAACAATTAATGGAAAAATACATCAATATTATTTCATTAATATCCGATCAACGGTTACATTCACTATCTACGAGTTTTAGGGCATAAAACCCAACAAATTCCACATCAAGTTTTTGGCGCCGTTGGCGGGGATTGGCACATTTAGCTAGATTGATATTGTGAAAAAATTGTTTGATCTTAATTTAGGGTGTATTTTTACTTTTTTTTAGGTTGATTGCATTTTTTTTCCTTATTTGTTTTTCTTTCCATATTTGTTTTTTCTAGCTTAGTTTTTCTTTTAGTTGTGTAATCTTTTCCTTATTTGTTTCTTGTTATTCCTTTTTAGATTAGTTAGTTTCCTTATTTGTTAGTTTCCTTATTTGTGTTTTGCCATATTTATTTTTGCATTCCATATTAGGTATTTTGTTTCATTTTCTAGATTATAATTTCCATATTTAGATTAGTTGTTTTCTTTTCTTTAATTCTTTCCATAATTGGTTCTTTTCCTTTTTTAGGGTAGTTTTGCTTTTGTATGCGTAATAGTAGAGAATTGATACCGTTGGATCCCGAGATCGAAAGAACAATTCATAGGATTTGAAGAGAAAACAGAGAAATTATTCACATGGCTGACCAAAATCCACCTGAGGAGTCTAGGCCTATTAGAGACTACTTTCAGCCCGTGTTTCAGGGGCAACAGTCGGGGATTGTCTATGCCCCGATTAATGCCAACAACTTTGAGCTGAAGACCGGTCTCATTCAAATGGCTCGAGACTGTGCATATAGAGGATCGCCCACCGAGGATCCAAATTCTCATCTTAAATCATTTTTGGATATTTGTGGGACGGTAAAAATTAATGGAGTTTCTGAGCAAAATTTGGAAACTGGGCGCCCCACCAGTGAAATTCCGACTTAAAACCCATAGACGCCCCACCAGTGAAATGGTAGTTAGAGCGCTATGCGCACATTAGTGCCTTGATGGGTGAGACTTGGCTCCACTAACTGGGTGCCTTCTACTATCAGAAGGAGTAGAGATCTCCCAAAATACCCACCTGTGCACCTTCAGTGAGTTGGCAAACTTATGTAGGTGAATTAAATTGATCACGAGACCCATACTATAGGATGAATGAAATGAAATGAATTGGATCAAGATGACATAACCTTTAGGCCCTTAGCCCGTTTAACCTCTTGAAACCTTGGTTGTTGCATGTTTAGCAGTATTGTTACTTACTGAGTATTTTGAAATACTCATTCTTTTTCCTAACATGTAATTGCAGGTAAAGGCAAAGGTGTACAGAATGTGTCACATAATGTTGCTGAACGAGCCATGGATTTCCTTAGGATAGACTTCCGCTTATTATGTTTTGAAGTTCTTCTTTTAGCATTGTTATGTGATGTTTTAGGACTTATTCTGGTTTGAGATTTTTTGTTGGAATGGCTAAAAGTTCTTTTTGTTTTGTTTTAACTGGGATCCCAGGCTGAAAAGTTTCACTGATTTTCTGAGCATGTTTTACTCTAAATGTTGTTCGTTATTCTTTGTAAGTGAAATGAAATGCATATGGTAATGGTCCTAGGATCTAGATATGAAATGTTGGGTCGTTACAGTTGATATCAGAGCTCTAGGTTATAGGTTCTTAAACCTAGGTACACATTCGGTCACGCCAGGTACACATTTGCTTAACTTTGTAGCCTTTAAATGTTATATATATTGGAAAAGGTTCATGTTGTGGAAAAATATGAATGATGTTCTGTATCTATGAAATATTTAAAGGAATCGAGCTTGTTTAGTAGGAGGATTAAAAATTTTTGTGTAATAGATCATGCCTCCCCGTGAACGAGGTCGTGGTAGGGGTCGTATAGCCCCTGAACCAGTTGTGCCACCAATGGGGCATGGAGATAATCTACTAGAAAATCTGCAAGTTGAACAGCCGGGTGAGCAGCTGGGGCTTGCGGTAGAACCAGTCACAGTGGATGCCATCAAGGCAATTGTTTAGTCAACAGTTGTCGGGGCAGTTCAGTCTGCAGTTCAGTCCACTGTTCAGGCGGTAGTTGTAGGCGTGATTCCGAGTCAGCAGGCCCAAGCGCCTTAAAACAACGAAGCCCTATGGCGAGAGGCAAATATTTTAAGAGATTTTAGAAAGTGGGACCCTCGTCCGTTTGATAGAGCATCAAGGGACCCCATAGTGGGCGAGTTGTGGTTGTCCTCCATCGAGAATATCTTTCGCTACATGAACTGTACGGAATACCATAAAGTTTACTATGTTGTGTTCCTGGTTCAAGATAACGCCTTAATTTGGTGGCAATCGATCGAGAGGACTATAGACGTCAGCAACGGAATTATTACCCTACAGTCTCCCATTTTCGGAACCAAGCAGAGTTTGTGGCTCTTAAGCAGGGGAGCCGAACCGTAGAGGAATACGAGACAAAGTTTGCAAGACTGTCTCAATTTCCTTCCGCCCTAGTAGCTACAGAGGCTGATAAGGTAGAATGACTTATCACGGGCTTAAAGGAAGAGATACAAGGCAATGTGGCTGATGGAAGAGATTGTCGAGGTCTCTTATCAAATAAATTTATAATCCACAACCTCTAAAGCTAACTTGTAACAGTAGTGGCCGAGGTCGAACACATGGAGCACGATTATAACTTGTTTATCTTAGATTTATTGTGATGACTAGACTAATAGGGGGTTTTTATATTTGGAAAAGAAAGTAAACAAGGAAAGAAAACTAATTATGGAAAATGTTGTAAAAGGAAAGTAAGAGAATTAAAGAAAGAAGAAATAACAATACCACAAAAGTCATGCAACCGGGATAGTCATGGTAAGTTCAATTCAATTAAATCATAAATTTCACTAATAAGTCAAAACAAGTTTAAGCCCGACGTATTCCAACAACAAACCGAGAATCATGATCCACTATAAAAAACAGGCAAACGCTAAGTTTGATTCTAATTTAAACTAATTAATTATCCAATTAACTAATCTAAACCGCATTGGGATCTAGCCGAATTAATTCACATGCAACGGGCAACAAACCACAATTACAATTGATTAAACCATTTAGTTCTAGGGACGCATGCGTATGGAAATAACGTTAACCTATATGCTACTAAGAATTAGCAAGTAAATTTAGAGAGGGCGCGGTCAAGGTTGTTAATCTTTCCTACCACAAACTAAATTTATAGAAAAAGAATTAAAATCACATAAACATGCTTTGATAATTCAAACAAGAAATTTCATTAATAGAATATGAACTTACTCTTGACTTCCCGGTTACATGAATGAAGAATCTAGCCTCTTATGGAGCAAGAACAAGCTTGATACATAAAGGAAAGCAAGAAAAACTAAGAAGAATGGTGGAAAAGGGGAGAGAGATGGACTACGATGTTGTAGTGAATTGTGTATTGAGGGATGATTCTAAACCTACACCAAAGGCCTCTATTTATTGGGATTCTTGGCCTTCAATTCGTGGTAGAATGGTGCTGAATTGGGTCTTCAAATATGGAAAAAATCCCAGCCAAATTTGGAAAATTTCAATTCTGGAAATTGCATAGTGTCGCGACGCTATGCACCAAGCGTCTCGATGCTGTCCCTTCAATTTTGGAAAATATTTCTCGGATTGCCCTAGCGTCGCGACGCTGTTGAGCAAGCGTCTCGCCTCTGTATGACGATCGTCTCGATGCTGATGAGGCTCCAGGGGCAGAATTGTCATTTTACGCTCCAGTTTCGCTCGTTTAAGCCCCGAATTGCTTCCAAAGCTCCAGTGAGGACCTATAGACATATTATACTCATTTTAAAGCATTTTTTTCACAAGGAATTCAACTAAGATAAGAAAATTGGGAGATTCTAAGTGTATAATAAATTAGACTTATCAAATACCCTTAACCTAAACCTTGCTAGTCCTCGAGCAAGCATAGAATAAGATCAAGAATAATTGAGATTTATTTAGTTGCAATTCATATAGCTCCAACCTTAACATTCAAAAGAATCATTCAATTTATTCGAAGCATGCTAACACATTTAAGCAATAATTAAACAATTCAAAATTGTCACGAATTTCTCTTGCATGTGTGTGTGGGGAGCTTTCCTAAGGTGCTTTTACTAACCCGAGATGACCATATGAGAACCTCAACTCATCTTCCCCCTACACTGGTCAAGGACCTAACCATTAAGTAATCCAAATAGTCAAACGAATAATACATTACTAGGCGCCTGAAAATAGAAACAAATTATATTTTGGATTTATAAGATGACACTAGCTTTCACACACCTATTGCAGGGACCCATAACCCTTTTGGTTGGTCTAACTGATCACAACAGGGGTAGCTCTTTTTGCCTTAAAATTTTTAAACATTGCAGAGTGCTCATAAGACGTCTTTTCCTTTCTTTCATTTTTCTATATAAGAATGATTTTTCTTTTAAGCACCAGGCATATTTAATTTTATCCTTCCTAAGCAAGGCATTACAAGCAATCATTTTTGAAATTACCATCTAGTTAGATCTAACCTATCGAGGTGACAACAAACATATGGAACCCATAAGATGACCCTAAACTTTCAAAACTTCCTAAGGAAAAGCCAAGTGATCAATATGTGCAAGAAAAATCTAGAAAAAATTTTAAAAATGGGTCAATTTTTTGTAAATGCTTCACAATGCTTAAAACAATTAGAATAGTTCAAAAGAATGTCTCATTGATCTTCATAACTAAACTTCAAGCAACCTAAGAAAGTCAACAATTCATCTCTTTGTAAAATTACTCGAACTCTGATTCATATCAGTTCCCAAGTAGGAGGTGTTCCGTAAATCGTCAACTTAAATACCCCCAACCTTAGACCGAACTTCACTGGTTCGGGTCAGTTCCCAGGTAGGAGGTGTTCCGTAAACCGTCATCTTAAATACCTCCAACCTTAGACAGAACTTCGCCGATTCAGGTTCTAATTTATTTTTAAATTGCTTCAAATAATAGGCCAATCAAAGCATAAAGCAAACATGCATATGTTTCCATCCCCAACCTAAACATTACATTGTCCCTAATGTAAACTAAGCATGCAACTTAAAGGACAAAAAGTAAAAGGGAACAGAAAACCTCCCCTGTTTAAGCATTGGATTGGAAAGGATGGAAACTTCCACGGTTGGCAAAAATTGAAGAGATTTGGTGTAGGGGTCCTATAGAACAATAAAGAAAGACAATTAAGAAAACATTTAAATGAATAAACTATTAAATTGAAAAGAAATGGATAGAACTAATTGGGTTGCCTCCCATAAGAACAATTTTTTAACGTTGTTATGCTCGACGGGATTCTCATCTTCGTGTTAGGGTACATAAAAATTCTCATATTTCCTTGGGCCCTTCTTTCTTGAATCCACGAAACCTCGATAGGCTAGATCTAACTAGATGGTAATTTCAAAAATGATTGCTTGTATTGCCTTGCTTAGGAATGATAAAAGAAAATATGCCTGGTGTGCTTAAAAGAAAAATCATTCTTATATAGAAAAATGAAAGAAAAGAAAAGACGTCTTATGAGCACTCTGCAATGTTTAAAAATGAATAAGGGGAAACTTGCAAACAGAAGCAGGCTTGCCCATTTTTCATTTGACCCAGAAGATGCATTATATTTTTTTTAAAATTTTTGAATATATGAATAAGGGGAAAATTTAAAAGAAAAAGACTCAAAGGATAAAATTCTGTGAGACAGCTTAGAAGATAAACTAGATCAAGGGAGATCAAGGGGAAGAACAAATTCAGACTCGTCAGCCTGAAACTCTATCACTTGAATTTCCTTGAAATCTGGTTCAGACTCTTCTTTAACCTCACATGATCGATCGAGAGATGGCAATGGACATCCAATTTCTTCATCATCAATCTTTTCAGCGAAGGGAACTTCTGTTGTAAGGATTGCCTCTTTGGTCAATTGTGCTTGTTGCTCTACATGCTTCTCCAGTTTTGTCACATATGTTTCTATCTTATCAATATTGTCAGACATGTCTTTCAACTTAGCTCGAGTACTTTCTTGAAACTGAAGAGTATTATTAGCAAGCTCATAAATTTGATCCTCAAGAGATTTACCTGAATTGGAAGGTCGATAATGCTGATGTGGCTGTTTGATTTGGTATCCATGCACTAATTGCTCGCATAAAGAAGTTAGCATTGATAGTTTATTGTCGAGCAATCCTACCTCCTTCACTAATTGAGGTTCTCTTTCCCTCCTCGAAGGATATGCCATAAAGAATCGACTCAATTAAAAACAAACAAATAAGGAAAATTAAAAGAAGATATCACAATAAACCTATTATAAACAAATTAAACTTGGCTCCCCAGCAACGGCGCCGATTTGATGGAAGAGATTGTTGAGGTCTCTGATCAAATAAATTTATAATCCACAATCTCTAAAGCTAACTTTTAGCAGTAGTGGCCAAGGTCGAACATAGGGAGCACGATTATAACTTGTTTATCTTAGATTTATTATGATGATCGAACTATTGGGGGGTTTTTATATTTGGAAAAGAAAGTAAACAAGGAAAGAAAACTAATTATGGAAAATGTTGTAAAAGGAAAGTAAGAGAATTAAAGAAAGAAGAAATAACAATACCTCAAAAGTCATGCAACCGGGATAGTTCATGGTAAGTTCAATTCAATTAAATCATCAATTTCACTAATAAGTCAAAACAAGTTTAAGCCTGGCGTATTCCGGTAATAAACCGAGAATCATGATCCACTATCACAAACAGGCAAACGCTAAGTTTGATTCTAATTTAAACTAATTAATTATCCAATTAACTAATCTAAACGCATTGGGTTCTAGCCGAATTAATTCACATTCAACGGGCAACAAACCACAATTACAATTGATTAAATCATTTAGTTCTAGGGACGCATGCGTATGGATATAACGTTAACCTATATGCTACTAAGAATTAGAAAGTAAATTTAGAGAGGACGCGGTCAAGGTTGTCAATCTTTCCTACCACAAACTAAATTTATAGAAAAAGAACTAAAATCACATAAACATACTTTGTAATTCAAACAAGAAATTTCATTAATAGAATATGAACTTACTCTTGACTTCCCGGTTACATGAATAAAGAATCTAGCCTCTTATGGAGCAAGAACAAGCTTGATACATAAAGGAAAGCAAGAAAAACTAAGAAGAATGGTGGAAAAGGGGAGAGAGATGGACTACAATGTTGTAGTGAATTGTGTATTGAGAGATGATTCTAAACCTACACCAAAGGGCTCTATTTGTAGGGATTCTTGGCCTTCAACTCGTGGTAGAATGGTGCTGAATTGGGTCTTCAAACATGGAAAAAATCCCAGCCAAATTTGGAAAATTTCAATTCTGGAAATTGCCTAGCGTCGCGACGCTGTGCAGCAAGCGTCTCGACGCTATCCCTTCAATTTTGGAAAATATTTCTCGGATTGCCCTAGCGTCACGATGCTGTTGAGCAAGCGTCTCGACTCTGATGAGGCTCCGGGGGCAGAATTGTAATTTTACGCCCCGGTTTCGCTCGTTTAAGCCCCGAATTGCTTCCAAAGCTCTGGTGAGGACCTATAGACATATTATACTCATTTTAAAGCATTTTTCGCAAGGAATTCAACTAAGATAAGCAAATTGGGAGATTATAAGTCTATAATAAATTGAACTTATCAGTGGAAGCCCATCAACCACAAGATTATGCCACAACAATCAGGGTGGCAGAGCTGATTGATCGACGCCCGTCAGTTGTCCATCAAGAACCTTCCTCAGGTCATAAGCGATGATACGATCAGATGAGCTCAAACACATGGCGGGGTCAGCGTTACCCTAGACGAGGACTGATAAGGGTAAAAAATATAACTATTTTGCCCTTATATTTAGCTCATTTCTTGGCCAAATGTTGTATGTTGTGATCAATTTACTGTTCCCGAGCTCAAATTATGCTTAAGTTGTTAGGTTAGGGTGTTATGATTCACTTTTGTCAAATTATACTCATTTGTGCTTAAAAACACTTGATTTTAAGAGAATTTGACTAAGTTTGTTGTTGTGCAGGAAAACAGAGGAAATCCTGGAATTCCCAGAAATGCGACTGCAATTATGGGAAGGCAAAAATGAAATGTGACCGCATTTTTTGAAAAATTGAAGCCGTTCCGAGTCATCCACGGGTTGTTGTTGACGAGTCTTCTTCGCACTTAACTGACTATTTTGACCCCGAAACTGACTGGGCAACCTTCCAGCACCTATTTCACAGCTCCTGAACCATCTTCTACACTATATAAGCTCAAGATTCGAAGTCAAATTCAAGCAGAATTCCTTTGGAAGAAGAGGGTGGTGACAGAACCCTAGTTGACGCCTATGAGTAGGAATGACCGAGGTCCTTCTTAGATGACTAAATTCTAACCTGAGTTAGACATCAAACCTTAGGGTTTGTAGGGATTTTCACCCATTCCCACTCGTAAAAGCGAGAGAGTGGAGTGTCTATGCCAACTCTAGACGGATTGAGTAAATAGAAAACCCTTAATATTTAGCTATCTCTTTTATTTCCAGTATGTGATACTTTTCATTATTCTTTATTATTTACATTCTTATTTAAGTGGAAATGTATTCATTTGCTCTTTATCTCACCATTAGTAGCTAAGTTCCGTTGAGGGGTTCAATATGGTGAATTCCCTTATGGTTTAATGGCTTGAAAGTGTTTTATTTGCTTAAGTTTATGTTCAATGCATGTCATTCTTTATTGATTATCACTCTAATCTTGCTAAGTTTAACTTGATCACTTAGACTTTGCATGCTATGTGAGTTTGATCTCGAAAGGGACAAACGATATCGGTTCTCATAAAGGTGATATAGGAGAAAAAGCTCGAAATAGATTGTTCGACAGTATAGGGCAAGCTGCCTAAGGCACCCTATATCGACTATAGGGTTATAGGATGCATTTGTGAATTATCTATGTCAGAGTCGAGTCACAGAAATGTGCATAATGGTACTCGTTTAGCCTTCTAACGGTTCTTGGGAGCAAGGGCCAAATAGAAGTTAAATTTGACCCAATGCATTGGATAGGCTTAAGTTAAATATTGCATGACTAAAGTTATTGCCTTAGGGATTAATCCATGTTGAATACCTCATTGTTTCTTATTGTTATTCTTTTATCTATTGCTTGTTTATTTATTTATCTTTTCTAAAAACCCAATTAATCAACTTATTTTCTTTGGTAACCTTTTTCAAAAGCAATCATTTGAGCAGTTTCTTCATCAAATGTGAATATCAAGTTAGTCCTCGTGGGATCGATACCATTGGAATACTTCTAAGGTTTTTATTACTACGTGTGATAGTGTATACTTTCACTAAGGTTGGCCGAATTTATCTTTATTAATATTTGTCATCTTATTTCACATCCACCCATTCATCCTCTATCGCACCAAGTTTTTGGCGCCGTTGCCAGGGACCAAAAGTGAAACCATATTTAATTTTGAAATTACAATCAGATTTCGACCGCATTTCTGTCTCAAAGGGAATTTGACTTTGATTTTCATATTTTTTTTCTTTTGTAGGTTGGAGTTAGTGCATGAACAAGGGGTGTCCACTCCTTGACATTGATCCAGAGATAGAAAGAACCTTTCGTCATCGAAGGAAGGAACAGAGACAAAAGAAAAAGGAACAACAAGAGTTGAGTGCACAAGAATCTCTAGAGGAAGCATCCTACATTCCAGAGTTTCCAATGGAACCTCCTAGAGTCGATCCTCAAGTTGATCCACAAGATCATGGAAGGGAGCAGAATGGCGGAAGAATTCCTCCTGTTCCTCCAGTTCCACCGGTGCCACAACAAGAAAATCCAATCTACATTGCTGAAGATCGCAATAAAGCAATAAGGGACTACGCTTTACCAGTTTTCTAGACTTTAAATCTAGGAATTTTGGAGGCACCGATTGATGCTCCACAGTTTGAACTTAAACCAGTGATGTTCTAGATGTTGAATACAATGGGCCAATTCTCTGGACTTCCAAATGAAGATCCACACAAACATATTAACCTATTCTTGAGAGCTTGCAATTCTTTTCAAGTCACAGAAGTGCCAGAAGATACGTTAAAACTAAAGCTTTTTCCATTTTCTTTGCAGGGAGATGCTGAAGCCTGGCTGGATTTATTTCCTTCAAACTCCATCACCTCTTGGAACGATTTGGCAGAGAAATTTTTGGAAAAGTTTTTTCCCTCCAATAAAAATGCTAAGTACAGAGCTAAAATTATTGCTTTCAGACAATCTTACAATGAACCTTTGGATGTAGCTTGGGAAAGATTCCAAATGCTGGTTCAGAAGTGTCCACACCATGGATTGCCTGCTTGCATTATTTTGGAGCATTTTTATAGTGGATTAGATCAAGCTTCAAAGGCACTAGTAAATGCATCTGCAAACGGATCTTTCCTAAAGAAGTCTGCTAATGAGGCGCATGCTATTCTAGACACCATAGCCACCAACAACTGACATTGGGGAGAAAATGAACCAACAACCATTTTGAAAAATCCAGTGAAAGCAGTGGAAACAGAGGCTAACTCTACGATGCAAGCCCAGATCAAGGCCATCCATAGCATGATGATGGGCATGACCATGAAAAAACAAGCCAACATAGCCCCTGCTAATGTTGTCTCTTTTCTCTATTGTGAAATATGTGGTGAGGAACACATCGCTGATAATTGTCCACTAAATCCAGCATCTGTTTTTTTATGTAGGTCCACAAGGAAATCAGAACAAGAATAGATGGAATCCTTATTCGGCCACGTACAACCGAGGATGGAGACAACATCCAAGTTTTTCTAGGGGAGGACAAGTCAGGTCATGTAATTCCAACACTCATCAGTTTGGGAAGCAGCCTACACAACAACAGTCGCAGAAAAACTTCCAACAAGTCCCAGTCAAGAGTCAAGAGTCAAATCTAGAGACTCTTATGAAGGAGTACATGGCAAGGAACGATGCTGCAGTAAGGAATTTGGAAGTTCAGCTTGGAAAAATTGCTCAGGAGATTAAGAATAGACCACAGGGAACGTTGCCTAGAAAAATCGAGATTCCTCACAGAGAAGGAAAGGAACATTGCAAGGCAGTGACCTTAAGAAGTGGATTAGAATACGATGGACCAAAGTATCCAGTAAATCAAGAGGTAGAGATCCCAGTTGAAGCTCAAGAAAAGATTTTTGAAAAGAAGTCAGACATTACCTCGGATATTTTACAGAATAAAGAAGATAAAATAGAAAAGACCAAGGAGCATGAAGCCTTGGTAGAAAAAGAAGACAAATCAAAGTTGGAGAAAAGACTGGGAAATGCAACCGCCAAAACCCAAAATTTGTGATAGACCCAGATTACAAACCACCTCTTCCATACCCTCAGAGATTCAAACATGCCTCACAAGATGTACAGTTCAAGAAGTTTTTAGATGTATTGAAGCAGTTACACATCAACATACCATTAGTGGAGTCACTTGAACAAATGCCTACCTATGTGAAATTCCTAAAAGATATCCTATCAAAAAAGAGAAGGTTGGGAGAATACGAAACGGTTGAACTCACAGAATGTTCCAATGCACTGGTGAAGAACGAGATCCCTCCCAAGCTTAAAGACCCAGGAAGCTTCACCATTCCATGCTCTATCGGAGGCAGGGATGTAGGCAGAGCTCTGTGCGACTTAGGAGCAAGCATCAACTTAATGCCATACTCAGTTTTTAAACAGTTAGGGATAAGTGAAGCACGACCAAAAACTGTGATCAGTTGTCAGTATGCTTAATAAATTAATACAAAATTATTGTAGATATATATCAATCCAAGTATAAATTGACAAAATCAAGTAATACCTAGTGAGTCTAGGGTCGAATCCACAGGGAAAGGTTATCTTCAAATCTTTAATAATTTTTACAGATCTGAACTCAAAAACGCGTGATATTATGAAAAACTAAATAAGAGAGTTGATGAGTATGAAGAATAAATATTGCAGGAAAGTAAAACATGCGTTAAGAGTAAAAGGGGGCAAGGTTGTTGCGGTCGCAACCTCATGGGTTTATAAGAACCTTGTAGGGCATACCATGAATAATTGATCGATTAATGCCTAAGTGAGAAAAAAATCACAAGTTTCCCTTCTTGTACTCCTTCTGCATTTGGCATAAAACTATCAATGGATTGTTTGACTAGTTAATGCGTGGGCTTAGTTCTCTAATCAACTTACAAGAGACTGCGTTAGTCTTAACGCAATCAAAGCTCATTCATGCATTATCTTATAGCAGTAGTATTTATCTAATGTTACCAAGACTACATGCAATGCCCTAGCTTGTTCTACTTAGATATGTCCGCATGCATTACCTGTTAGGGAATTATCATGTTGCTACCGCATCCGGCTGGCCAGGCGAGAGTTAGTAATGAAAATAGTATCGCATCTAAGTAGAAGACAATAATGTTTTATTAAATCAAAGTATGCACTTACAAAGTAAACTTATCACCGCATGGGTGCTTGCGCTAAGCCTTGATGAAGAAAATTTAGCTCATGCGAGCAACACAATACATTATGCAATACATCGCTAATGCACGTCTACTCTTAACCACAGCCATCTGTGATTTCTCTTTCTCCTTACTTCTTTGATCTTCTTCTCTTCCCTTGTCATCCCTTTCCTTTGAGCAAGTGGTTTCTATTTATAGGCGGAAAGAAACTGATTTCTCCAAGGAATTAGAAAACTTGCTTCAGTCATGTTCAGCCCACTTGCGCGTCAGTTGTGTCAGTGGGATGTGTGTCTGCGCTGAGATAAACTTGGGCAACAAACAACTGAATTATTAATGCGTTAGTGGCTTATTTTTATAATTTCGTACCGCATCCACAAATATAGCCTACCGCAGAAAACCATCGCATTTTCCTTCCTTATTGCGTTGAAGTAACACATCATTGTATCTTTTTAGCCTTGTTTTAGCTTAAGTTTAAAGGAGAAATAACTTGCTTTTTGCAAGTTATCAAACTGTGTCCATACAGTTGGCAGACAGATCACTTACACATCCCATTGGAAAGGTTGAAGACGTATTGGTTAAGGTTGGCAAGTTTGTTTTCCCTGCAGATTTTATCATTTTAGATTGTGAAGCTGACAAGGATGTGTCGATCATCTTAGGACGACTGTTCCTAGCCACTAGCAGAACCTTAATAGATGTGCAGAAAGGAGAACTAACCATGAGGGTCAACGATCAGCAAGTCACGTTTAACGTGGTGAAGGCAATGCAATATCTAGGATACCTTGAGAGGTGTTCTATGATTGAAGAAGTTGACGAACTCTCTCTATCTATTTTGTAGGAAACATTAAAGGGAACAAGTTTGAGGAACCATAAGAGAGGGTGATTGGAGAAATACCAGTCACAAATAATTCTACAGTAGCAAGGATAGAGGCATTAAGGGATTCATCAGACCAAGAAGAAATCAGGCTATTACAATCATCGCTGATCAATCCTCCTGAACTAGAACTCAAGGCTCTGTCATAGCATCTTAAATATAGCTTTGTTGGTGAAAATAGGACATTACCAGTCATTATCTCAGCTTACCTTACTGAACAAGATTAAATTTCTTTGTTGCAAGTCCTCTCTAAACATTAAAAAGCAATAGGATCGACCATTGCAGACATTCAAGGAATCAACCCCTCATTTTGCATGCACAGGATAAAACTTGAAGAAGGAGCTAAGAATTCCATTGAAAGTCAGAGGAGATTAAATCCCATCATGAAGGAAGTTGTTAGAAAGGAAATCTTACAGTGGCTGGACGTAGGAATCATCTACCCAGTTGTAGACGGTAGTTGGGTCAACCCAGTTCAATGCGTTCCAAAAAATGGGTGGGATGTTCGTAGTGGAGAAGGAGAAAAATGAATTGATCCCAACAAGGACGGTTACAGGATGACGAGTCTGCATAGATTATCGCCGCCTTAATAAAGTGACCAGGAAAGACCATTTCCCGTTGCCATTCATAGATCAGATGGTAGACAGGCTTGCAGGGAAAGACTATTATTGCTTCTTAGACGGTTACTTCGGTTACAATCAGATAACTATAGCCCAAGAAGACCAAGAGAAGACAACGTTCACATGTCCATATGGAACGTTCGCTTTCCAGAGGATGCCATTCGGTTTATGCAATGCACCAGCTACCTTCCAAAGGTGTATGATGGCTATATTCTCCGATATGGTAGAACGAACCGTGGAAGTATTCATGGATGACTTCTCTGTCTTCGGTGAATCATTTAGAGCATGTCTACGAAATCTAGACCAAGTGGTGGAAAGATGTGAAGAAACCAATTTAGTACTGAACTGGGAGAAGTGCCATTTTATGGTACGAGAGGGTATAGTCCTTGGACATCGCATCTCCAGGAAAGGAAATGAGGTGGACAAGGCAAAGATCGAGATCATATCCAAGTTGCCTTCTCCAAAGAAAGTGCGCAAATCAGAAGCTTTCTTGGTCATGCAGGTTTCTATAGAAGATTCATTAAGGACTTTTTCTAAAATTTCCAAACCCTTGTACAGGTTACTGGAAGTAGATAGATCGTTCGACTTTGATGAAGATTGCAAACAAGCGTTTGGGACTTTAAAGAAGGCACTAAGCTCATCGCCAATCATAATTGAACCAGACTGGACTCAACCATTTGAGTTGATGTGCGACACTAGTGACTTTGCAATTGGTGCAGTCCTATGTCAAAAAAGAGGAAAGATAGTGCAACCTATCTACTTTGCAAGCAAGACGCTCAACGAGGCTCAGTTGAACTATACAGTCATAGAAAAGGAATTACTGGCAGTAGTGTTTGGTTTTGACAAATTTAGATCCTACCTTGTGGGAACTAAAGTCATAGTTCAAACAGATTATTCAGCCCTCAAGCATTTACTTCCAAAAAAAGATGCCAAACCCCGACTAATTCGATGGATTTTGCTTTTGTAGGAGTTTGACATAAAGATCCAAGACAGAAAAGGAACAGACAAGCAGGTAGCAGACCATCTATCAAGACTTGGAGAGGAAGCACAAATAGAAAAAGGGATGGACATTCAAGAGTCATTTGTGGATGAGCAGATTTTGGCGGTCAGAACTGTTGAGCTTCCATGGTTTGCAGATTATGTAAATTATCTAGTCAGTGGACTAAAACCACCAGAAGCAATCGTTCAACAACTAGAGAAGTTCTTAAAAGACGTCAAAGACTACTACTGGGATGAACCATATTTGTATAAGCTAGGGTCTGATCAAATACTAAGACGGTGTGTACCAGAAGAGGAGATACCTTTGATATTAGGAGATTGTCATGTAGCTCCATACGGAGGACATTTCACAGGACTCAAAACAGCGACCAAAGTCCTCCAATCTGTCTATTTTTGGCCCAGTTTCTTCAAAGATGCGTCTTCACGAAAAATTGTGATCAATGCCAAAGGATAGGGAACCTAACAGCTAAAAGAGAAATGCCTCTACACTTCATACTCGAAGTAGAAATCTTTGACGTATGGGGGATAGACTTTATGGGACCATTCCCACCATCCTTTGGGAACATCTACATCTTGCTCGCAGTTGATTATGTATCAAAAAGGATTGAGGCAATAACAACCACAACAAATGATGCCAAGGTGGTGAAGAGATTCTTTCTGAAGAATGTCTTCACAAGATATGGAACCCCCCGCTTCATCATAAGTGGCAAAGGATCGCACTTCCTGAACAAAATAATAGCCAGTTTGTTTGCCAAATACAATATTAAACACAGGGTAGCCACTGCTTACCATCCCCAGACTAATAGACAGACAGAGCTCTCTAACAGGGAAATTAAGGCTATTTTGGAAAAGACAGTGGATCCCACTCGCAAGGACTGGTCATTAAGGCTCGATGAAGAGCTATGGGCCCACCGAACTGCATATAAAGCGCCATTAGGGATGTCTCCGTATCGCCTCATATTTGGAAAAGCCTGTCACTTGCCACTCGAATTAGAGCACAAGGTTTATTGGGCATTGAAAAAGTTTACTTGAACATGGAGAAAGCAGGGATCAAGAGGAAATTGCAACTTAACAAGCTGGAAGAACTCTGACATTTCTCCTATGAAAATGCAAAAGTCTATATGGAGAAAGTCAAGCGATGGCATGATAGAAGAATTTACACCCAAAGGAGTTCTACAAAGGCCAGAAAGTATTACTTTTTAATTCCAGACTCAAATTATTTCCAGAAAAACTCAAGTCAAGATGGTCAGGGCCCTTCAAGATTGTGAAAATTTTCGATTATGGAACTGTGGTATTGACTGATAATCAGGGCATGCACTTCAAGGTAAATGGACAAAGGATCAAGCCATATTGGGGGAGAGGCTTCGAGAATGAGAAAGCCTATGTCTCCGTGATTGATTTGGTAGGACTTCTATACCCTGAAAGAATTAATTTTTTTATATTATCTGGATCTATAAAATAATAATCTAGACAAGGCTCCAAAATATCAGGACAAGAGTAAAAACTTTGTCTAGGAAAATCCTATCTAGGAAAAGGTACTTAAGATGACAATTGGGAACACATTTTCTTGGGATTTACCTAGGAGTTTTGAAAAGTCCATAATATTTTGTGCCCTGTCTTGTGAAAGCAGAAAAATGGGAAAAAGTGTAAGTTTGTTTTGAATAAATGATTTTTGATCAAGAGGGAACTTTGTCTAAGGCAAGTCATGCCTAGGCTGAGGTATTTAAGCTGACCGTAGGTAACACCTCTACCTGGGGACTTACCTGGAAGTTGATTTGATCAAAACGTTTCCTTAATTCTTTTTAAGAAAATAAAAAAATAAAAAAAAAATAAAATAAATCATGATTAAGCGACTGCATTTCTCCCCAGTGTATTTGAGAATGTGATCGCATTTTCAAGAATAAGTGGGGAGTCACGAGTTTCGTTTGACCTGCACGTGACCTAATTGGAAAAGTATAAATAGCTTACTTTAGTTCCTTTTCTCTTCACCAACCACTAAACCCTTTGCATTCAAGTCAAAACCTTAACTCTCCATATTCTCGCATCTTAAAACCGAAAGACCCACATCCAAGAAGATGAAGAACACTCCAAAATCATCATCCTCACGCAAGATTACTCGTTCTCAGAGTAATCCGAACACCCACGAAGCTGAAGCTAGTGTGTGATGGTAAGAGCAGCGATCTGAAACGCCCATGCACGACACACAAAGGACGAGACCCATTGGATTCTCAGCGGCAGTCGTGAACGTCGGACCCAACGCTCAAAATCCATCGTCTTCGGCAATGCCGATAAGTTCGAGGGAGATGTCGAGTTCGTCTACGCCACCGAGGTCCACGCGCGCCATTGTCGTTTGCCAAACACCAAAATCCAGCACTCAACAGTTTAGAAAACGTTCGCAGGAATGGTTTGCGATGATCCAGGAGATGAGAGCTTAGAGATGTGCTGCCCTTAAAGAAGAAAGGAATAGGCGAGATGAAGAAGAAGCCACCAAGGCAGCTGGAAGCTCTCGGCAAGGAGAAACTTCAATGGGTAAAAAATTTGAGCCTTCAACTAACCCCTCTTTATCTTGCAGGACCAAACCCATTGTTACCTATAGCCAAGAAAGAGGAGCCCGAAGAAGGTTGTGCCTAAAAAGCCGCTTGAGATTAAACCACTCAAAATCGCAAGAAATCCTCTGGACGTATTCGAAGGAATAATTCGCAAAGCAGTGGCAAAGGCTCTTGCGATTGCTGAAGGGTACAAGGCTGAGCAGGATGCTTTGAAAGAGATTGAAGTTGAGAGAGATGGAAAATCAGAAAATGGTTGAGGAAGACAAGTTTGCAAAGGAAAGATATCATGAAGAAGAGAAAAGAAGGAGAGAAGAATAACAAGAGGCCGAAAGGGCCTTAGAAGTTGAAGAAGAAGGAAAGTACGAGGAAAACCTCAGAGGGCAGCCATTGATTTGCAGCTCCTTGAGGAAGAGAAAAAGAGAATGGGAGAATTAATAGAAGATGAGAAAAGAAGAAAGGAAGCTGAAAACATCCTTGCAGCCTTTGAGCCACTCCACAAGGCTCAAAGTGAAGCTGAAACACTACAAGGGAGGGTAGAAGAAGAGGCCCAACAGGGGCTAACAAAAGAAATTTTAGAAAATGAAAAAGAAAGAGAAGTAGAGGAAGAAGGGCAGAATGCGACCGCATCTGGGCCTCATTCTAAAGAACGCCTAGCCGAGGCCACCATTGATCAGCCAGCTGAAGAGGTTTTTGAGCCTCTATTCACGAATGACCCACCAGTAGTTGATAGCACCTCTTCGGGATAGAAGAGGGACGAAGCGGAAAAAGGATTCTGATGAAGAGGAAGATGAAAATGATGTTGAAGAGAAAGAGAGTTCGTCGGACGTGGAATAGGGGAGTTTTCTGACCCATTTACTTACTGTCTTTTTGTGAACAATACTGTTTACTGTTTTTTATGTTTGCTGTTTTTTATTTTGTTTGTAGTTTTAACATGTTTTAAATTCTGTTTTTATTGATTAGTTGCTGTTTTGATTGATTTAAATTGGTTCGTTGTTAATAGTTTGGATCATTAGGTAGTTTAGATAGTTTGTGGATAGTTTAGATTAGAAAAACTTGGGTTTTTAGATATTTTCTTGAAAAATCTGCTTGCTATTTTTTTAGCTTTACATATGAAATTTTTTAAGAGAAAAATCAACTTTAAAGAAAATATTGCTTTAAAAATATTTTGGAAGAAAAAACATGTTTTCAAAGGAGTTTTCTTTTAAGCCCTTGATGATGAAAACTAGAGCTTTGTTCTATCTCAAAAGTGTCACCGTCTCAACTGAATTGTTTTCTAGTCATAGGCTTTCCATTAGTCTTTTTCTTTACAAAATTTTCTTAGAGTCTAAACTTCCTCGTGTTTAACCTTTCTAACACTCTAGGAGAGTTTAGCCTTGATGTTTTGAGAACAAAAAGCCTTATGTTAAGTCCATGCCTAAAAACTAAGCTAATGAGGACATTGTCTACCTTTAAGTTTGGGGGGTGCTTTATGCTTTACTATGTAAATATTTCTGTAAATTTGTACTGCTGGGGAAGAATATGAGTTCATTATATAGTTGGAAAAAAAATGAAAAAGAAAAAAACCGAGAGTTACTCCTCCTTCCTAGGGTTTACTGAGTAACCAGGGGCATTCATGACACCCATGGTTTGCCACTGCATGAAAGGTTTACTTAGGGAAGTGACTATCATTCTGAGTTTTTGAACTTTCCTCGTAGCTAGATATCTTCACTACAAAGTGTTGATAAGCTAGAACGAAGGAAAAAATGACAACAAGAAATACTCTTGGGAGAAAAAGAAGTTAAATAAAAAGAGCACCAACAGTCAAATAAGTTTGGGGGAGATAGAAAAGGTCTACTAATTCATGTATGCTCAATTTTTCCTCAAGATTGTTTTCTTAGACTAAAAGGACTACACTAGGCTCTATGAGTAGAAGTTAGGTAGTTTATGTTGGGATTGGTGCCCTAAAACTCGTAGATAGTGAATGTTAAACGAATTATATACTTATTCGATAAAGGCGTTATCGAGAATTATTCAGTAAAAGTCATTACTGAATAAAATAAATTGCACATATAATAACCCAAATCCAATAAACTAAGATCCATGGCTATAGGATGAACACTTGAGCTTTATGTAGATGCATAAAATTGGATCAAGCTTAAGTAATAGCCAAAACGGTCAATAGTATAGGGATAGGGTTGGGTACCTTATTCTGGAGACACTATGAGACGCGACCAACTATATAGATGGTATAGACGATGTGATCCTAAATCGTCCATGTAGAGACATGCGAGTGGGGGCGTCCTATGCAATGTGTTTGCATAAGACCAGGATCGAGAAATAAGTCGCTCTCGCTTTATAACACCGTTTACTGACGAGACTGACTATTTCATGTGATGACCTAGGTAACTCGATATTAATCTTGAGCTAACTATGAACTCCTGTTTATTCGGGCTTATCCTTAGATCTGCATAGGTGAGAGTGGCTCAGTATCGCCGACTCAATAAGCCTCCCATTTCAGGGATAGGAACGGGTAGATAGCTGGGGACGTAGTCGTGTAAGAAGGAATTCACTCCTACCCGAATTAGGGATAGTAGAGAGGTTGTTCCCTTAAGTGCTGACTCCGGGGCTTGAACAAAGGGATCCCACCCTCTCATTGGCCCGAGAGGGACTCGGTTTACTGGTTGGACCATAAACCAATTGTTCATTAGAGGATCAGTGGGACTTAAGGAACTAGAAGTACTATAGGGGTGAAACGGCTTTTTTACCTAGCTATAGCTACGAACAACCTGTGAAGGATCGACTTACTAATCATGGTTAAATCAAGTGGACGAAAATATATCTATAGTGAGGGGAATGCAACTATCGGGCTATAGTGGAGTGTCCCGATAGTTAACGAATGTTGGCTAGCTTGGATAATGAGATTAGTCGATTAGCCTCGAATCGTTGGAGCCCATGATCTATAGGTCCATTAGGTCCCCCTACTAGCTCATATCGGAGTTAAGCCTAGAACAAAAGATAGGAAGCTTTGAATCATTCAAAATCGGGAAAAAGGGTATTATCGTAAATTGTGTTTGACACAATAATGTAATTATGAATTAAATTAGAAAATGAGAGATGAAGTGTTTAAAGTGTTTTGAATACAATTTATATGTATTAGGAATCATATATAAGGAATTGCACAAGATTAGTATGATTAATTTGATTAATCATAAGAAATCATTTTGAAATGTCTCAAAATCAACTACTTAATGTTAAATTCAATTTGGAATTGAAATCAAAATTAAATTGCAAGCTTGAAATCAAATTTCAAAGTTGAAGATAGTGGATTAAGTTGGACTCCTACTCTTGCATGAAGATACAAAGTGGAAAACAACTCACCTCATGCATAGTTGCATGTCTTGTGTAATGGACACTTAGAATCCACTTTGGCTTGCAAGACTACCATGTGTCTTGTGTCTTGAGGGTACTCCTTGCATGGAGAATGTCTTTAAAAGAGCTTAAATCAGATTCAAAGCTCCAGAGAGCCATTTCCTTAATGTTATACTGCTGGAATTTGGACTCAAAGCTCCCTCATCTCTCATACTTCTCCATTGCTTGATGCTTCAAGCATTCCCATCCCATTCCCTATCTTATATAGACTCACACAAGTTGTTCTTGGCCCAGAGAATAGTAGGGAAGACACTAGAGGTTGTCCTAGAAAGGTTGGAGAAGAAAACACAACAAAAAGCATCACAAAGTTGAGCTACAACAAAGGTTGGTGTTTCTTTCTGTCTGTTCTGTTTTTCTAGAACAAACATGATTTAGGATAAAAATTGATGTAGTTAGGTGCTTCCGATCTTCAATTGCTTCCGCATGTGTTATATGAACACCTTCAATTGGTATCAGAGCATGATTAGAGCACTTAACTTGCATTAATTTTGCTGTGGTGGGTACCATTTTGAAAATGAATTTTTCTGGGTGCTAAAGTGGACTTTTCTGGTTTGGCAATTTTTTGAGCTTTCAATTCTTCATGAAATTGTAATTGCTTGGATATGTAAGAGCGTTAATGTGTGTACTAGAGTTTGTAATTTTTATAGAGTCATTAGAGTCCATATAGGCTGTAAAATCGAAGAAGAACGAGAGAAGACACAGCAGAAAACAGCAGCAGGAGGCTGTTGTTTGTGACAGCGTCAGGACGCTTTTCAAGAAGCGTCCCGACGCTGATGGATAAAAATTCCAGTAGCTGATTTTCCCAGATCTGGTTTGGTTCAGGTACTGTCCTTGGTCCAATTCGATCTGCAGCAACCTCCTTTCTCTGATTTCAAGCCCGGTTCAATCATTGGAGGGTCGGTTCGGGGCGGTTTGAGATGCTCAGGATGATTACAAGCTTTTATTTATAATTATTATTGTAATAATTAGTTAATTGCTTGTTTATAATTGCCAGACCAATCCACTTTAGGTTGTTTTTAATTTATTTATGCATTGTGAGTGTGTGATTAAAGTAGATTAATTATATGTGCATTATGAGCATGCCATATAGTTTTAAAACCCCACCATAAGAAAGCATGTTCATGCATTTGTTTATTTTTTAATAAGTGTTATTAATTAATTCAAATGCATGAGGGAAATTGCATGTTTAATTAATATAAGAGATGTATTAATTTAGGGAGATTCATGCTTGAATGGTTAATTTCCAAATTGACTAATTCTTATAATTGTTATAATTATTAAAGGATAAAATTAACCAAGCATGAAGCATGAAATTTCTTTAGTTTGTTTATAAGTGTTATACTCAAATTAGGCTTGTTATGGATTTGTTTTATAATTGTTATAAAAGAGATAGAAATCTAAAATCTATAACAAGATAAAGAGCATGCTCACTTAGGTTAATGAACCTTCAACAATTCGATCAACTTGCATAGTTTAGGTCGATATCTTGTAAAACAACGGTTACGAGAGAACTAACCCAACAAGATGCTGCCTAAGACTGGAGGTATTTAAGTTGACGGTTTACGGAACACCGCCTACCTGGGCATTGAGTCAGTTCTTGAGTTAAGTTAACTCGAGTTTTATGAGCATGCGTGAGCGGTGTGAGGTTTTAAAGTGTTATCACCTAGACATCATAGTATAAGTGTTATACAAACCTAGACATAGGATGTTTCTAAATGGTGCTTTTCTTATAACTTGAATGATTGATTGTTATATGCTTTTAAACACCATTAGAAAGCATGTTATAGGGTTAATTCATTAAATGTTATAAGGGTTATAATAGTTAATGAATAGAATCCATAAAACCTATAACAAAGAGTTGCATGCTAACATAGGATCTTAGGTTCTTATCATTCTTTAAATGGTTTAAAATGAAATAGACCTAAGATCGCCTTTTCTAATAGGATTAGAAATATGTCTTACTTAGTTTTTAAAATAGTTTTAAAATTTGAGTAAGTATGGCATAAGACCTTGGTTATAAGGGAACTCTCCTGAAAATGGTTTGGAACCTGAGTTGAATTAACCAAAGTCTTACTAGCATGCAATGTCACTAGGTTATTAAAAGAGTTTAATTCACCTAGACATTTAGTGTAAAGACCTTGTTTAATAAGGCATAGACTTAGATAGATTCATTTAGCCGAAATTTACCTAAGTAATAGACCCTAAAACTTTACGACACTTTAGTGGGAGGAAAAGTATAGAAACGAAATATTCATGTTAAGTTTCTACTCTCACGTCCCCCTGAGTTCACACCGTGAAATCCATGCTTGGCCTCGAGGCGCCCTGGGAGCGTCCCCCTACGGATGGTGTTTGCATGGGTTAATATCAAGGTGAATGGGGAAAGTGTTCATAGTAAGTGGGAGAAGGAAACGTGTCAAAAGTATCCTGCGGTCTCCATCATTAGGTTGCACCGTGAGATTCCTATGTGCTGCCTGCGAGTCGCCCTGGGAGCGATCACCCTACGGAGGGCTTGCGCATGGGATTCGGAACAACGCAAACTCCAGAAATGTATAGGGTTTCCTAGGGTCATTCCCAACATTAGCTCTTCCCTACGGTGGCATTGTTGGGGCTGCCCTCCGAGATCTGAAAATGATGGGTAACACTTACAAGATGGTCTTGACCAAATTAACGTTAGCTAATAACTATTGGAGTAAGAGTTATTCTGGAAATAGTATTTGGTCGAGATTGTCTCGATTCAGAGGAGGAGTAGCTGACTGCCCTACGGTAGCAGTTACTCTAAACCCCTGAAGTTACGTTGCAAATAAATCAATTGTATATATGGGTCGATGATTGCTTTTGCTAAAATCTGATTGGATTATATGATTAATGGGTTTAGTGCATGTTTCTAATAGAGATTAATTTGTTTGTTTCAGCAATATGTCGAAAAATGTATGTGCTTTGTCAAATGCCAAATTAAACGGTTTAGGACATACGACTAAGAATACTTACTTAAACGCTGACCACGTGGCAAAGAATTTAGGTTTGGTCTTAACTGAGGAATGTCCTCAAACTAACTGCATAGCAAAGAAAAACATAATCTACGACTCTAAATGCGATTTATTAGTCTTGGAAATGTGTTTAGTGGAAAACGACGATTCTTCCTAGATACTCGATTCAGGTGCCACTGATCACGTATGTTCTTCATTTCAAGGAATGAGTTCCTGGCAACAACTAAAAGCTGGAGAGATGACTCTTAAAGTTGGAACAGGAGAAGTCATCTCGGCTATTGCAGTGGGAGACATAAAATTATTCTTCACCAAGGAACGTTACATGAAATCAGAAACATGCACTCTTTGGAATTGAAATCAACATTAAATTGCAAGCTTGAAATCAGATTTCAAAGTTGAAGATAGTGGATTAAGTTGGATTCCCACTCTTGCATGAAGATACAAAGTGGAAAACAACTCACCTCATGCATAGTTGCATGTCTTGTGTAATGGACACTTAGAATCCACTTTGGCTTGCAAGACTACCATGTGTCTTGTGTCTTGAGGGTACTCCTTGCATGGAGAATGTCTTTAAAAGAGCTTGAATCAGATTCAAAGCTCAAGAGAGCCAGTTCCTTAATGTTATGCTGCTGGAATTTGGACTCAAAGCTCTCTCATCTCTCATACTTCTCCATTGCTTGATGCTTCAAGCATTCCCTTCCCATTCCCTATCTTATATAGACTCCCACAAGTTGTTCTTGGCCTAGAGAATAGTAGGGAAGACACTAGAGGTTGTCCTAGAAAGGTTGGAGAAGAAAACACAACAAGAAGCATCACAAATTTGAGCTACAACAAAGGTTGGTGTTTCTTTCTCTCTGTTTTGTTTTTCTAGAACAAGCATGCTTTAGGACCAAAATTGATGTAGTTAGGTGCTTCCGATCTTCAATTGCTTCCGCATGTGTTATATGAACACCTTCAGTTTAAGCACATTTGTTAGGATGGATTAGAGAGAATTTTGCTTTGAAAAAGGAAAATAAAAATCTTCATGCCTAGGAAACTCAGATGTTGTGACTGGCACTAGAGTAGAACCCTCTCCTAAAAGTCAAACTTTTTAGAAAACAGTCTTGAAAAAGATTTTTACTTGATTCCATGTCACTTGATTTGAAAGGAAAAGTTGATACTAGTACCTTGATTGATTACTATACATGAACTCTAACATTTTGATTCGCAATTAATATTGAGCTCTTACATTCTGATTTGCTATGAAAAAGTTGACCTCTAACATTTTGATTGGCAATTGCTTGAGGACAAACAATGAGTTAAGTTTGGGGGTATGATAAGGGTATAAAATATAACTATTTTGCCCTTATATTTAGCTCATTTTATGGCCAAATGTTGTACGTTGTGATCAATTTACTGTTCCCGAGCTCAAAATAAACTTAAATTGTTAAGTTAGGGTGTTAAGATTCACTTTTGTCAAATTGTACTCATTTGTGCTTAAAAAGACTTGATTTTAAGAGAATTTTACTTAGTTTGTTGTTGTACAGGAAAACAGAGGAAAAGCTGCAATTTCCCATAAATGCGAAGGCAAAAATGAAATGTGACCGCATATCTTGAAAAATTGAAGCCGTTTCGAGTCATCTGCAGGTCGTTGTTGTCGAAACTGACTGGAAAACCTTCCAGTACCTATTTTGCAGCTCCTCAACCATTTTCTACACTATATAAGCTCGAGATTCGAAGTCAAGTTTAAGCATAACTCATTTGGAAGAAGAGGGTGGTGACAGAATCCTAGTTCACGCCTATAAGTAGGGATGCCCGAGGTCCTTCTTAGATGACTGAATTCTAACCGGAGTTAGACATCAAACCTGAGGGTTAGTAGGGATTTTCACATATTCCCACTTGTAAAAGCGAGAGAGTGGAGTGTCTAAGCGAACTCTAAAATGATTGAGTAAATAAAAAACCCATAATATTTAGCTATCTCCTTTATTTCCAGCTCGTGATACTTTTCATTATTCTGTATTATTTACATTCTTATTTCAATGGAAATGTATTCATTTGCTCTTTATCTCACCACAAGTAGCTAAATTCCGTTGAGGGGTTCAATATGGTGAATTCTCTTATGGTTTAATGGCTTGAAAGTGTTTTATTTGCTTAAGTTTATGTTCAAGGCATGTCATTCTTTATTGATTATCACTCTAATCTTGTTGAGTTTAACTTGATCACTTAGACTTTGCATGCTATGTGAGTTTGATCTTGAAAGGGACAAACGATATCGGTTCTCATAAAGGTGATATAGGAGAAAAAGCTTGAAAAAGAGATTGTTCGGCGGTATAGGGCAAGCTGCCTAAGGCACCCTATATCGACTATAGGGTTATTGGTTGCATTCGTGAATTATCTATGTCGGAGTCGAGCCACAGAAATGTGCATAACGGTACTTGCTTAACCTTCTAACGGTTCTTGGGAGCAAGGGCCAAATAGAAGTTAAATTTGACCCAATGCATTGAATAGACTTAAGTTAAATATTGCATGACTAAAGTTATTGCCTTAGGTATTAATCCATGTTGAATACCTCGTTGTTTCTTATCGTTATTCTTTTATCTATTTGCTTGTTTATTTATTTATCTTTTCTAAAAACTCAATCAATCAACTTATTTTCTTTGGTTTCCTTTTTCAAAAGCAATCATTTGAGCAGTTTCTTCATCAAATCTGAATTTCCAGTTAGTCCTCGTGGGATGGATACCCTTGGAATACTTCTAAGGTTTTTATACGTGTGATTGTGTATACTTGCACTAAGGTTGGCTGAATTTATCTTATATTTGTCATCTTATTTCACATCCATCCATTCAGCCTCTGCCGCACCAGGGAAAGAGGCACACGAGGGAGAAAATTGTTAGGGTTTTTTTCGGGGAGAGAGAAAGTTCATTTAAAAATGTACTATTTTTAAAAATTAAAAAAAACATGTTTAATGACTGGAATTTAAAAGAAGCCTTTACTGACGGGCAATGCTCGTGATTAAAAGTCTGAAACTTTTTAAAAGCCAGCGTTCGACATTAAAAAGCCACGCGTTTTTTCGTCCATCATTAAAAGTTCCGTAATTTTTTTGTCTGTCATTAAAAACCATTTTTGTAGTAGTGTTTCTTTTGGAATGGACCACATTGACCTCTCCTTTAACAACACTCTTGCCCTTGCTTTTCTGCATGGACTGGTAAACCTATAGCTCATTCAGAAGGGTGGTCAGGTTGAATTGAATCTTATTCATGCTAGCGTTTGTTCGAAGAAAGAGACTCCATGATAAACGCAACCTGACTCCTCTCGCAGACGACCCCACCACTAGCCTCCACAATATTGAATTGGTTCGTCATATCGAGAACGTGTTCTCGAACAGACCGACCCTCTTCCATGCGGGCATTGAAAATGTTTTTCAGAGCCTCATCGTGGAGCTTGTAGGATGGTAATCCAAACATCTCCTAAAGGGAATTCATAATCTCCCTTGTTGTTTCCATGTTCTCATATCTCTTGGCTAAAACTTCAGTTAAGCTTGCCAAGATATAGACACAGGTCTTTTCATAATCTCCCTTGTTGTTTCCACGTTCTCATATCCCTTATCGCTTGGGTTGCATTGCGAGGGGGAACTGGAGGACACTCCTTCGTTAAGACGAACCAGAGATCTTCAACAACCAGAATCGTTTTTTAATAGAGTGATGATTGAGGAAGACATTGTTGAAAAAACAAACATTTACCGTATTAGTTATTTCTCGTTTAAAGTTAAACTAAATAAGGCTGAAAAGATCATAGTTGCGTGAATCTAGCGCATATTAATAAGGGAATTGCGGTAGTTTTCTTTGAATGACAATATTTATAGATGTGGTTGGAAATTATGTTTTTTTAGCCGCTAACGCATATAAATTGCAGTTGTTTCGTTGCCCAAGTTTTCATCAACGCAGGCGCAGATCCCAGATCAATTCGTACAATGAATGTTGGATGAAATGATCGCGCTGGCTTGTGACTGATGTGCAAGCTGGCGAAAGATGACTGGGGCACCCATGCCAATTTCTGGGAGAAGTCAGCCTCCTTAGCCTATAAGAAGCATCCACTTGCCCAAGAAAACCACGAGGAGGAGGAGAGAGGAGACAACAAAGAGCAAAAGAGAAAGAAATCGGAAGAAAGAATACTGTCACAGGGTAGATCTATTATTTTGCTGGGATGTATTGCTTTGTGTATTTATGTCTCAGCATGAGCTAATTTTCTTTTATCAAGGCTTAGGGTCGAAACCAATGCGGTGATAAGTTTATTTGTATATGTACACTTTGAACAAATTGAGAAGTTAATGCTTTCTACTTAGATGCAATAATGTTTTCATTACTAACTCCCACCTGGTCAGCTGGACGCTGTAGCAACATGATAAATCCCTGATAGGTAACGCATGTGGAAATATCTAAGTAGAGCATGAATGAGCTTAGACAGTTTTAGGACTAAAGCAGTCACTTGCAAGTTATTAGAGAACTGGACCAACACATGAGCTAATTAAACAAAATAGTTGTTAGTTCTACACCAAACGCATGAGTGGTAACGGAAGGGAATCTCATGATTATTTTGTTGGGTTTTTTTTCCCTAAAACTCGTAGATAGTAAATGTACTTTTGACCGAACATTGATAAAATGATGTATTATTCATTTGTCTATGTTTGTATTATGCAATTTTGTCTTATTGACCCTAATCGAATAAACTAAACATCCTAGGCTAATAGAATGAGGCTTGAACTAGTATGTAGAGACATACGAGGATCAATGTTAAAGATTTAGCCTAAAAGGTCTATAGTATAGGGATAAGGTTGGGTACCTTATCCTGGTGACACTATGGATACGACCCGTTTTGTATTATGATACAAATGTAATGATCCAACACGTTGAAGTAGTTGACATGCAAGTGGGGGTATCCTGGGTAATGAGTTTGCACAAGACCGGACTGTGAAATAGTTAACCACTAACTGTAACACCGTTAGTTAGCTTGGTTTCTATTTCACTAGGATGACCTAGGCAACTTAGTCTCAATCCTTAGTGGATTATGGACTCTTGTCTGTGAGGGGTTGTCCTTTGATTTGTACGGGTGAGAGTGGCCAGCACGCCGACTCAATAACCTTACCATTTTGGGGACAAGACCGAGTGGGGAGCTGGGAACATAGCTACACAAGATGGAATTCACTCCTTTCTTGACTTTAAAGTAAGTAGAGGTGTGTTCCCTTAAGTGGTGTCTCCGGGTCTTGAACAATGGGCCCTGCCCTCTCTATGGCACGAGAGGGACTTCTATTTTTTGGTTAGACCACAAACAGGTTGTTCATTAGAGGAGCACTGGTACTTAAGGTTAAAGAGGTAGCCTAGGGGTAAAATGGTAATTTGACCTAGTTGGGGTTCGAACACTTGAAGGTAAAACTATATTATAACCTATAGTTTTAATATGAATCCAATTCATATTTTAATTTAATATTTGAACCCGTTCGAATATTCAATTCTCCCTTAGAAATTTACCTCAACGCCCTTAGTGATCTACCGGTGGGACCTAATGGACCTATAGATCAGAATCTCCAACGATATGAGATTAAATGGCTAAACCTATTAACCAAGTTAATCATTGTTCGTTAATTGTGGTTCACTCCACTATAGAACCACAACTACATTCTTCTCACTGCAGATATATTTTTGTGTCCACGGATATCGACCATCAACAACAAGTCAGGCCTTCACGTGTGTTCGTACCCCAGCTAGGTCAAATTATCGTTTTACCCGTGGGCTACCTCTTTATCCTTAAGTATCAGTGCTCCTCTAATGAACAACCTGTTTGACGTCCAACCTACATACAGATCTCCCTCTCGTGCCATAGAGAGGGCAGGCCCCATTGTTCAAGACTCGGGGACACCACTTAAGGGAACACACCTCTACATACCCTAGAGTCGGGAACGAGTGAATTCCATCTTGTATGACTATTGTTGGGTTTTATGCCCTAAAACTTGTAGATAGTGAATGTAACCGTTGACCGAATGTTAATGAAATAATATTGATATATTTTTCCATTAATTGTTATAAGTTATTTTATTTTTGTCTTTGCCTAAAATAACACTAATCCAATAATCTAGACATTCTAGGCTGTAATATGAGTCTTGAACTATATGTAGAGACATATGGGGATCACTGTTCAAGAAACAACCTAAAGGGTCTATAGTATAGGGATAAGACTGGGTGTCTTATCCTGGTGACACTATGGATATGACCCACTTTGTATTTGATACAAACGCTATGATCCAACGCGTTCGTGTAATGAGTTTGCATAAGACCAGACCGCGAAATAGTAACCACTAGTTATAACACTGTTAACTAGTTGGTTTTATATTTCACTAGGACGACCTAGACAACTTGGTCTTAATCCTGAGTTGATTATGGACTCCTACAATTTTGGGGACAAGACCGAGTGGGGAGCTGAGAACATAATAATACAAGAAGGAATTCACTCCTTCCCGACTTTAGGGAAGCAGAAATCGTTTTAGTCCTTCACGACTCTTACCGAGAGGGTTTTCTGTTTGATGGTTGGACCACAAACATGTTGTTCATTAAAGGAGAACTTGTACTTAAGAAAATAGAAGTAACCTAGGGTTAAAACGGTAATTTGACCTAGCTGGTGTTACGAACACTCGTGAAGGACTAATTGAACATAATAATACAAACCCTCCGTTTTATCTCACTAGAAATCGTTTTTCTCTCTCCAAAACAACCCCCCCAATCTGAAAGCATCGTTTTCTTTAAATACTATCGATTCTGCGTGACAGCGTCGAGACGCTGAGGACATAGCGTCGCGACGCTGTCGCGCGTACGCCCTAATTAAATCTGGAAAGTTCGCAGCGTCGAGACACTATGGAGGTAGCGTCTCGACGCTGACCTGAATGCGCGCGCCTCCTGACTTGCGCCCAGCGTTGAGACGCTCCAAGGGCTAGCGTCTCAACGCTAGGCCTTTAATTTCTTTTTCTTAACTTCTTTTCTTGGCCCGAACTAATTCTTTCGCTCCTAAATTACCGGTAGTGCTCAAAAATGTCAATTTCCATTGAAACACTTGATTCCTACAAAACAAAACCAAATAGAGATAAAAATGCCCAAATAATACTCAAGACTAACGGTAAAATTATCTAAAATATAGCACAATAAATTGCGCTATCAAATACCCCCAAACTTAAGCATTTGCTAGTCCCGAGCAAAGTAAGAATCAAGCAAAGTAAGAATCAAAATAATCTGTCTACAAAAATACTTGAGGAAGTGTTGCTAATGACTCTTGCCTCAGGAATCCCAAATCACAGATAAATCACACTGAAACATTAATGATTAAACACATTCGTCATGATAAGCCTCATTTATTTCATTCATCTCTCACGTGTGTGTGTGACTTGTCCTCCCTATCTCAGTCCTTTAAGCCCGGAACAGTTTTATGCAGCCCTTCGCTCGTTTTCCCCCTACTCTGGTCCTAAGTCCCAATCATCAAGCCTCTCCACACTCAAGATGGTAATATGCCACTAGGGTGCCTAAACGGGGTATACAACCCCCAAACTTTGAGTTTTTTCATAACCAAAAGTAGTGGTCACTAGCTTTCACACGCCTATTGCAGGGACCCTTAACCTGAGTTTTCTCTGGTTGGGCTAACTGATCACAACAGGGGCAGCTCTTTTTTACCTTAATTCAATTTTTTCTTTATTCAACTCATCATTATTCTATTTTCTTTCATTCATTCAATTTTTTTTTTCACTAACATGCAAGATATGACATCATTTTTCTCCTAAGTGTAACATTACTAACTGTCATGCAGATTAACCATCAAATCAGTTCCTAAACTTTCGAGGTGACAACAAGATCTAGATCACATAACTCTATTCTAAGCTCGCCAAACTAAGACAGGAGACTACGTGCTCAAATGGTGCAAGAGATTCATAAAATAAAATCAACCTATCTCGAATCCTGTTTTTAATTATTGATGCACAGAATAACTTACCTGTTTTCTGAAATTAGGTATCCTCATCGGCTGTCATAATCAAAACAACACTCAAAGAAAACATATCTCGGACAGATAACACAATCAACTCAGATCTCAATGGAAAGAAAAAAATTGATTCAAAATGATAGCCTGAATAATCACAAAAAATACACCTGATAATTTAACAAACTGGTCAAAGGAGATATATCAAAAAATAATTACAGACCCAAAAGTAAAAGTAAATACTTTCCACCCCCAAACTTAGAAATTACATTGTCCTCAATGTAAAATAATAAGATATACAAACCAATATGAGAACAAATACAATGAAAAATAAGAAAGAGGGGGAAAGAAAACAACCGTGTGCAGAGGGAAGGCGGTAGAGCATCACGCGTCCTCATCCTCGTCCTCAGGCGACTCGTACGGTGGTAAAGGTGGCGGTAAAGGCTGACCCGTACTCATAGCTACCTGACACTGATAGGTGTGGGCATTGATAGCGAGCATAGCTAGCTATTTTTCTCTGATTAATTAAGCTAGTCTTTTTCAATTATTTGTCCAAATTTATGCATTTTTATGTTTTATTTGTAGGAAGTATGTGCTTGAAGCTTAATTCAGCAATTGGAGTCAAATGGAGCTTCCAATCTAAAAAAAAATAATAATAAAAAATAAAATAAATCATAGCTTCGCGGCGCTAGGAACAGCGTCGCGATGCTATAGAAAATTTTCCAAATTTGCGGATCGCGATAGCGTCTCGACGCTACAACGAAATTTTGCTATTTAAGCATCTTTTCGGCTAGGTTTTTGGGGACTTCGAATGGGTGACTTTTGGAGCCGACTTTAGAGCAAAAAGAGGACAGGATTGAGCTGAAGCAAAGGGGATTAGTTGGAAATCAACCCATTGTTCGTGGGGATCGTGACGGGGACGTTCGGTCTCGACCTACAACGAGTCTATTTCTCTTTTCCCTTACTTTAGATAGTTTTTATGGCTTATTTAGACTTAGTTTATATTGTAACGAGGATTATGTGTAGCTAAGTTTAATTCTTAGGGATTGATGTAGCTGTTGGGCAAGTTTTGGATTGATTTACGGTATTTATGCTATTGATGTCATTTATGCATATGTTGTATGTTTAATGCTTTCGATTTACTGGCCATAAATTTATTGATGTTTATATTTGAATCTAACTCGGGAGAGAGGATTTAAATTAGTAATCAATATGCATAACTAGAATTTAGCTAAAAATCGGGAGATTAAGGTTAATTATAGAAATTGTCATAAAGGTTAGCCTTATTGCCTTGTATGTTTATTGGATTTAGATAGGGATATCGGGTTCAATTGCATATGGGAGAATCATGTATGCTCGGGAGAGATATGTGTGATTTTAGTTGCCAAGATTTATGAATCATAGCATGTGTTAATTCGTTTATTAATCCATAACTCCAATTGGTGAAATCAATTCCCTAAGACCAATTATTCTCATTTGATTGTCACTTTTTACTTTAGTTTTGTGTTGATTAATTCATATTCTCATTCTATTTGATTCCCTAAATAAAATTGACCAAAAGTATTTTCGATAATTAAAACTTGGCTAGACACCAATCTAGAGGACGACATTCGATTGCATAATCACTATATTATTACTTGACCCGTACACTTGCGGTTAGCAATTTGCATATCAAGTTTTTGGCGCCGTTGCCGGGGATTGGCATATTTAGTCAATTTTAATATCGAAGAAAAATTATGCGGTCTTAGTTTAGGGTGTATTCTATTTTTTTGTGATTTTTTTTATTTTTGTTTTAGGTAAATTGCATTTTTCCTTTAATTGTTTTTCTTTTCCATTCTTAAATTTTTCCATATTTAGATTTTTCCATATTTAGATTTTTCCATATTTGTTTGAATTTTCCATTGATAGATTTTTAGTTTTTCCTTTTTAGATTAGTTTTTCCTTATTTGTTAGTTTCCTTTTTGGTTTTTTGTCTTATCTATTTTTGCATTCCATATTAGTTTATTTTCTTTCCTTTTCTAGATTATATTTTCCATATTTAAATTGAGTCTTTGTCATGTGTTCTTGTTAGGTTATTGTTTGATTGAAAGTCTAATTATCATTGTTGCTTTAATTGATTTGAATGGATTTTTATTCAACACCATATTCCAATTTTTCATCTTCAAGTTATATCCCTTTAAATGAAAATTCTTCCTTGGAAAGCATAGTTCAAAATTATATTGAGGAATCTAGAGCGAGGAGTCTAAAAATTGATGAAATCATAAGAGGACTTCAAGCTCCACAGGAAGTTAGTGAGGTGGGATCCACTTCCATAAGTTGTCTAGTGAGTCAAGTAGTCAATAACTCATTGGCACTCATTCATGAGCGTAGTTCTTTCAATCTTGATGAGGATGAGCAGTTGGGGGTGAGTTGCATGAATAATGGGGACGAATTGGAGAGTTGGAGCACCTTTCAAGAACATGGTTGTGAGGGAAAAAAAAAAGAAAATGAGCTTGTAGTGTTAGAGGAAGTTCAGGAGGTAGAGTTTGAGGTTGAAAAACCTTCGTCTGTTTTATCTTCTCCATCCTTTGTAGATTTTGATTGTTCTTTTTTCTATTCTCACGAGTCAGTTTTAGAGTCAGAGTCTCTTTATTTTGATATTTCTCCTTTTATGCTTCTTTTATTAAAAAATACCAAAAATAATTCTGTTTCAGGGGCCCATGAGAAGCTAGTAAGTTTACTAGCGATCGTTGGTTATATTGATTCAAGGAAGAAGGGCCCAAAGAAATACGAGAATTTTTATGTGCCTTGACAGACTGGACAAACACGTCGAGCTAATGACGTTAAACAAGCGCTTATGGGAGGCAACCCAAGTGAGTTAGTTATTTCTTTATTTTGAGTTTTATTTCTTTTTTGTGTCTGTTTTGTAGGTCTTGTTTTCTTTCTCTCCTTTGCTTTCAAGCTATCAAGGTTCCAAGCATTCAGTCAAGAAGTCATCATCATTCCAGGGCAGTATTGTTCACTCCTTTCATTCGTTTATTGTTCTCATGCTTGTTTATGCTTTATTTTCGTTATACATTGAGGACAATGCATACTTTAAGTTTGGGGGTGGATTAGCATGTTTGTGGAGCCCTTGAGCATTTGAGTTCGGGCTATAGTTTTGAGCTTTCTTTGAATTATGCATATGGTTGTTTTCTGGATGCTACTTTTGCATGATTATGATGTCCTAGGATAGGCTTTCTTGTCAATTTTCAAGCTTGTGATGAGTTGTAAGCATGAGTGCCCAACAAGGGAGACTTTTTAAAATTTTTCTAGGAGATGGCTTGCATGAGTAGAGTATTTGTCTTGGCTAGATTTGGATTTGAATGCTTAGGAGCGAATTATTGGGTTCATATGCTTGTTGTCACCTCGATAGGTGTAGGGTAGTAGCTAAAGAGTTAATTTTTTGCAAATTAGCATGTTCGATCTTGCTTAGGAGAAAAGAAAAGAATATATGCTATTTATGCTCATAAAGAAAAATCATTCTTGTTGTTACTGTTGAAATAAGATAATAATGCCATGGCTTGTGCACAATATGCAATGGTTAATAAAGATTAAGGCAAAAAGAGCTACCCCTGTTGTGATCAGTTAGGCCAACCAGAGAAAACTCAGGTTAAGGGTCCCTGCAATGGGTGTGTGAAAGCTAGTGCCACATATACATGCTTAATTCAATTGTTAATTAAAAGCACCTAAGTATGGAGAAAAAAAAACTAATTTGTTCCATTAACTCATTAATGAAACCTTAGTGCCAGTGTAGAGGGAATATGAGTTGAGAGTTTAATAATCCAATCCTGGGCTAGTAGAGTCTGATCTTGTTGAGTTAGATCTCGCTTGTGCAAGTTAATTTTGGAAAAATTTTAATTTGTCTCTCTCATTGGTCCTTATGTGCATGTCTCTTGCTTGCTTGACTATTGACCTTTGAGCCTTGAGGATTAAGTTATGATTATTGCATCCATTCTTCTACTGTATGCTTGAATTTTAGTTTGCTCGAGGACTAGCAAAAGCTTAAGTTTGGGGGTATTTGATAGCGAGCATAGCTAGCTATTTTTCTCTGATTAATTAAGCTAGTCTTTTTCAATTATTTGCCAAAATTTATGCATTTTTATGTTTTATTTGTAGGAAGTATGTGCTTGAAGCTTAATTCAGCAATTGGAGTCAAATGGAGCTTCCAATCTAAAAAAAAATAAAAATAAAATCGAAATCTGTCCCAAACATGCTACAAATCAATACAAGAAATAAGGGAGAAAGATTAAACTTGTTGGCCGTGATTCCCGTGCGTTCCCGTCACGAACCTCTCGATCCAAGCTCCTCGAATCAAGCTCCCTCGCTCTCTGCCTTGTTCTGTCCGTTTTCTCTCACTAGAAATCGTTTTTCTCTCTCCAAAACTGCCACCCAATCTGAAAGCATCGTTTTCTTTAAATACCGTCGATTCTGCGTGACAGCGTCGAGACGCTGAGGACATAGCGTCGCGACGCTGTCGCGCGTACGCCCTAATTAAATCTGGAAAGTTCGCAGCGTCGAGACGCTGTGGAGGTAGCGTCTCGACGCTGACCCGAATGTGCGCGCCTCCTGACTTGCGCCCAGCGTTGAGACGCTCCAAGGGCTAGCGTCTCAACGCTAGGCCTTTAATTTCTTTTTCTTAACTTCTTTTCTTGGCCCGAACTAATTCTTTCGCTCCTAAATTACCGGTAGTGCTCAAAAATGTCGATTTCCATTGAAACACTTGATTCCTACAAAACAAAACCAAATAGAGATAAAAATGCCCAAATAATACTCAAGACTAACGGTAAAATTATCTTAAAATATAGCATAATAAATTGCGCTATCAAATACCCCCAAACTTAAGCATTTGCTAGTCCCGAGCAAAGTAAGAATCAAGCCAAGTAAGAATCAAAATAATCTGTCTACAAAAATACTTGAGGAAGTTTTGCTAATGACTCTTGCCTCAGGAATCCCAAATCACAGATAAATCACACTGAAACATTAATGATTAAACACATTCGTCATGATAAGCCTCATTTATTTCATTCATCTCTCACGTGTGTGTGTGACTAGTCCTCCCTATCTCAGTCCTTTAAGCCCGGAATAGTTTTATGCAGCCCTTCGCTCGTTTTCCCCCTACTCTGGTCCTAAGTCCCAATCATCAAGCCTCTCCACACTCAAGATGGTAATATGCCACTAGGGTGCCTAAACGGGGTATACAACCCCCAAACTTTGAGTTTTTTCATAACCAAAAGTAGTGGTCACTAGCTTTCACACGCCTATTGCAGGGACCCTTAACCTGAGTTTTCTCTGGTTGGCCTAACTGATCACAACAGGGGCAGCTCTTTTTTACCTTAATTCAATTTTTTCTTTATTCAACTCATCATTATTCTATTTTCTTTCATTCTTTCAATTTTTTTTTTCACTAACATGCAAGATATGGCATCATTTTTCTCCTAAGCATAACATTACTAACTATCATGCAGATTAACCATCAAATCAGTTCCTAAACCTTTCGAGGTGACAACAAGATCTAGATCACATAACTCTATTCTAAGCTCGCCAAACTAAGACAGGAGTCTACATGCTCAAATGGTGCAAGAAATTCATAAAATAAAATCAACCTATCTCGAATCCTGTTTTTAATTATTGATGCACAGAATAACTTACCTGTTTTATGAAATTAGGTATCCTCATCGGCTGTCATAATCAAAACAACACACTCAAAGAAAACATATCTCAGACAGATAACACAATCAACTCAGATCTCAATGGAAAGAAAAAAAATTGATTCAAAATGATAGCCTGAATAATCACAAAAAATACACCTGATAATTTAACAAACTGGTCAAAGGAGATATATCAAAAAATAATTACAGACCCAAAAGTAAAAGTAAATACTTTCCACCCCCAAACTTAGAAATTACATTGTCCTCAATGTAAAATAATAAGATATACATACCAATATGAGAACAAATACAATGAAAAATAAGAAAGAGGGAGGAAAGAAAACAACCGTGTGCAGAGGGAAGGCGGCAGAGCATCACGCGTCCTCATCCTCGTCCTCAGGCGACTCGTACGGTGGTAAAGGTGGCGGTAAAGGTTGACCCGTACTCATAGCTACCTGACACTGATAGGTGTGGTCATGCATGCTCGTGGAGTAGAGGAAATGACGACGATCTCTACGCCTCTCTCTCTGGTGCTCACGCTGCTGGCTCTGGATGCCCTGCTGGAGAGTCTGGAACTCTAGGCGATGGCTCTGAAACTCCATACGCAGTTGCTGCAGCTGCTCCTCGATGGAGGGATGTGGAATCTCCTACTCGTCCTGCTTAGGCTCTACAGGTTGCTCGTGCTGCTCATGATGCTGTGGCGGTGCATGGATAGGGAGAGCTGGCTGCGCGCCCTGTGGTCCAGGTCCTCGGTAGCGACTGATGAAGTTCTTGTCGATTAGCGCTCCAGGATGAACCAACTCCTCTTGGGCGTCCCACACTAAAGGATTTGGAATTCCCAATTCCGTTACAGCGGAAGCAATTGGACCGTTCGTAGTTAATTTTGTTTCTACTAAAATACCAATGCATTGGCAAAAGGTTAAGCGTTGAGAAACATACCTTCGTTGACGACTCTGAATTCTTCAAGAACACCTTTCTTGATTGCTCTGCAACAACGAAGAACACCACCATTTGATCTTCCCCACTATAACTCTGAGATTAGGAACGTAGTTGTGGGACTACCTAATCTTGAATGGGAAAAAACTCGAGAGAGAAAATTCTCCCTAGAGTTCTTGAGTTGAGAGAATATGAGAGGGCCTTATGGTGGCCATATGTTGTGGTACCTAAACCCTAGGGTTAGTGTTCTATTTATAGGAGAAAGGCCATGAATAAAATATTCATTTTAAATCAATTATTTCCATAACTGATTTAATCTTTTCCATTAATCAATTCCATGACCAATCAATTCCATAATTGATTAATCTTTTCCATAAATGATTGATCACTTCCATAAGTGATTAATCATTTCCATAATTGATTAATTTCCAATTAATTAATTCTTTAATTAATTAATCACCAATTAAATATCATATATTTAATTTCAGACCTTCTATTAGTTAATTAATTAATTACCCAATTAAATATCATATATTTAATTTCAGGCCTTCAATTAATTAATTCTATAATATGAATCAAATTCATATTAAAATTTGAACTCCTTCAAATTCTCTTATATCCTATAAATTTAATATGAATCAAATCCATATTAATATTTGAACTTCTTCAAATATTTATTTCTCTCATAGACTATAGTTTAATTAAATCTCATTTAATTTAAACTAAATTGATTAATTAATTAATTCATAATTAATTAATTCATCTTCTAATTAAATACCCTATATTTAATTAGACATATATTTGAACTCTTTCAAATATATCAATCTCTCAATTTAATAAAGTTTAATCTCAAATCAGACTTTATATTTTAATACATCATTATCCATTATATTAATTTGTATCTCATACAATTAACTTAATTCCCAATATGAATTTGAACTATTCAAATTCTGTCAAGATATATTTGTTCCTAATTACTCTTTACGAGCTAGCAGGGGGACCTAATGGACCTACAGATCAGAAGCTCCAATGATATGAGGTTAATAGATTAAACCCATTAATCAGGTTAACCAATATTCATTAACTGTGGGTCATTCCACTAAAGACCCACAGCTGAACTCTTCTCACTGTAGAACATTTCTGTGTCCATGGATGTAGACCTATACCGGTAAGTCAATCCTTCACGAGTGTTCGTAATCACGGCTGGGTCAAATTACCGTTTTACCCCTGTGTTACATCTGTCTCCTTAAGTACCAGCGCTCCTCTAATGAACAACCTGTTTATGGTCCAACCATTAAACAGAAAGTTCCTCTCGGGCCAGTGAGAGGACGGGATCCCTTTGTTCAAGTCCCGGAGTCACCTCTTAAGGGAACACTCATCTACTTCTCCTAGAAGTGGGAAGGAGTGAATTCCTTCTTGTGTTGTCATGTCCCCAGCCTCCCACTCGGTCTTGTCCCCAAAAAGGAAGGCATATTGAGTCGACGTATTGGCCACTCTCACCCATGCTAATCAAAGGACAATCCCTCATGAGAAGGAGTTCATGACACACTCAGGATTAAGACTGAGTTACCTAGGTCATCGTATTGAAACAGTAACCTAACTAGTTAACGGTGTTACATCTAGTGGTTTACTGTTTCGTGGTCCGGTCTTATGCAAACTCATTGCATAGGATACCCCCGCTTGCATGTCTCCTACATGGACGCCTTGGATTAATACGTCTGTATCGAATACAAAGCGAGCCGTATCACATAGTGTTACCAGGATAAGGTACCCAGCCTTATCCTTGTACTATAGACCTTTTAGGTTGTTACTTGAACACCAATCCCCGTATGTCCCCACATACTAGTTCAAGTCACATGTAAACAACCTTGGATCTTAGTTTATTGGATTTGGGTCAAATTGTGCAATATTTAACAATAACACTTTATTGTAGAAACTCAATTACACTTTATTGAAACAAGTATACAATTTGTTTACATTCACTATCTACGAGTTTTAGGGCATAAAACCCAACAAAGTCCCACTTGAACTAAAACTCTAGTTTAGTGGGATGTACAATAATCTATACAGTAGCAGGTGTATAAATACATGTATAAAACATATACAATGTACAAATACAATAAACTAGGGCATCATAATGCCCATTACATAATGGTATCACTATACCAATTACATTTCTCCCACTTGTCCTAGATTTCATCTTTGTACATAACTCGTAGACCTAGACCTTTTAGATGACCCTCAAACACTTTAGCCGAGAGAGCCTTCGTGAATTTGTCAGCAAAATCTCATTCAATTCAATGTGTCTGTTTGTCTTGGGCTGCGAAGTTCTTTTGAATTTTCCATAACACCATTGTATCACTATAAAATGTGATGGGCAAGTTCACATTTGGAACACATTCCAAATCAATCAAGAACTTTCTAAGACATACAGTCTCTATCGCTGCTTCATAAACAACTAATTTTTCGGCCTATACGGTCAAGACTGTAACTATGTCATACTATAGCTCCATCGTAAAGAGTGACCACAAATATTGATGTAGATTTCCTCAAATTCTTATCAGTCTTAAAATCTGTGTCAGTGTATCCTGTAAGGATCCAATCCTTAGTCCCATACACGAGCATATAGTTCCTCGTTCTCCTCGAATACTTGAGGATATTTTTAACGGTTTTCCAATGATTAAATCTTGGATTAGATTGATACTTACTGGCAATCCCTACTGCATAGGGCATTCGTCTCATGCCCTCAACCTCTTGAGGTGTCTTAGGAAACATTTTCTTAGACAAAAGAATTCCATGTCTGAAAGGTAGTGAACCCTTATTGGAATTCTGCATCTTATATCTAACTAACATCTTGTAGATATAAGACACCTGAGACAAGGCTAGCCTTTTGTTCTTACGGTTCCTAAACAATTTGGATCCCAAGAACAAACTCAGCTTCTCCCAAATTTCCATTTGGAAATGAGCTGCTAGCTCCTTTAATGTCAGTAAGATAACCTACATCATTCCCAATGATTAGGATATCAATCATATACAATACTAAGTAAGCTACTCAACTATTGATGATTACTTGTAAACACAAGACTCATTAATGTTCTGATTAAAGTCAAAAGATTTGGTCTCTATATCAAATCTTATATTTCAAGATCGAAATGCTTAGGTTAATCCATGAATGGATCACTTAAGCTTGCAAACCCTTTTGCCTTCGATCTTGCTGTATGAAACCTTCTGGTTAAGACCTTTAATGTCTCGTTTTCTCTTGTAAATCCACTTGTAACTAATAGGTGTTACCCATCAAGCAGATCTACAAGATCCCAGATGGAAGTGAAATACAAAAGACTTCATTTCCAGGTCCATGACTTTAATCCATTGGTCCTTGTCAACATCATTCATTTTCTTTCTAAAAGATAATGAACCCACTATGCCATCATCAGGTATGATGACCTAGGCTTCAAACAAGCCCATGTAACGTTCAGGTTATCAAACAACCCTCCCACTACATTGAGGCAATCTCAACTATTGAGATGGATGTGACTGACTAGATGCACTGATCCATCAACAACTTTTGTTGAACAGCCAACCTCATCAACAACTCTTGTGGATGTTACTGTATCTTCATTAGTTAACTTACTTAAATCGACTTTACTCTGTGGTTTATGATTTTTGATGCGGACTTCTTTTGAGAATTTAGCATTTGTCGATACAACTTCTTTATTCTTTTGTGAATTGAAGAAGTATCCACTTCTCGTTTCCTTTTGGGGTTGCCTACTGCAGTATGCAATGCAGTCAACAATGCATGACCCCCAAAACGAGCCAGACAATTGAGCATAACTCAACATGGAATGAACCATATCCAATAGGGTTCTATTTCTCCTAAATGAGATTTAGGGTGTGATCCCATGTACTACCAAATAGTCCTGGAATTTCAAATCCCTGCACTCAACACTTTGATCAGATCGAAGTGTTTTTATCATCTCACCTAACAAGTTTTCAACTTCAGTCCTAAGCCCCTTCGAATATCTCAAGAGTTTCAGACTTCAGTTGCATTAGGTAAAGATACTCATACCTTTGAATAATCATCCAAAAAAGATGAATTATTCATGCCCTCCCTCTGCTTTAATATATTGAACCACAAGGATCCAAATGTACAAGCTCCAAAGGCTCTTTGGCTCTTAGATCTTTTCCAGTAAAAGACCTATCAGTCATATTGCCCATAAGGCATGACTTACAAGGTAATAGAGAATCATCTTCTAACTTGCTTAGAAGTTCACTCTTGACCAATCTCCCAATCAAATTGAGATTAATATGGTCTACCTTAAAACCAAAGAAATGTATTTTCCTTTTGGAGAAATCCTTTGCCTCTTTTCACATCGAGTAGTAGCAGTCTTAAACAACTCAGTGTTCATGACTGCTTTACTCTTGATTACTCTTAAAAAATTTAGGTTACTTTCCAGTAAAGCTAAACAAGTGTCAACTCCCTTTCTTGAAATAAAACTGCGTTAGCAGAGAAAGGTAAAGAGTAACATTGTTCCAGCAAATAAGACACAGAAATCAAATTTCTTTTGATCTTAGGAATTACATACACATTATCTAATAATATGTATTTTCTCCCACTGAGAAAAATAACTTAATGTTCCCCACTGATATAGCTAAAATAACCTCTCTAATTCTAACTTTGAGAGTTATTACACAAGCAGCAAGCTCTTGCCAGGAACTTATTCATTTAAAAGAAGAACACACGTGATTTGTGGCCCTTGAATCAAGTATTCAGGGAGAATCACTATTCTTCACTAATCACGTTTTCAATACAGGTAAATGAAAATTACGGTCTTGAACAAGTTCTCTTTTTGCTAAGCAGAGTTCTATGTCATATTCACCAAGAACAATTCTTAATGAATTAAACATATGGGGCATGAGGACATTCCTCAGTTAAGAATAATCCTAGACTTATTTACCACAATTTGTCGTTTAAGCTTGTTGTATTACCGTTATTTATAAAATGACGTAAGACAATACATAAAATTATTATAGTTTTGCTGAAGTAACAAATTACTTGTATTATTAATAGCACTAACCCATTACAAATAATCCAATCAAATTCTGCAAAAACAAATAAACAATCAAAGAAAACCCTATAAAACTATTGATTTAGTTTTTGCAACGATACTTCAAAGGTTTAGAACAACAGCCACCGAAGGGTGGTCAGCTACTCCTCCTCTAAATTGAGACAATATCAACCAAACTCTAACACCAGAATAACTCATATTCTGTTAGCGTTTAGTTACCGTTGTTCGGTCAAGGGTTAGTTAACACATTTAACTCATCCTCGTAAGTGTAACCCTCCCACTTTCAGATCTCAGAGGCACGCACCAACAGGCTACCGAAGGGAAAGACAACTGCTGGTGATTAGCATAAGTGACCCTATCCTATTCAGGAGTTCACGGTGTTCCGAATCCTATGATCAGGCCCTCCGAAGGGATGGTTGCGCCAGGACAACCTGCAGGCGGATCATAGGACTCTCACGGTGTGAACTAGGGGCGGAGATTGAGGGATACGTTGACACATGTCCCGCTCCCACTCACTCTAGACATTTTTCCCATTCACCTTGTTATTGATTCATGCAAACACTTTCCGAAGGGAGGCCACTCCTAGGGCGACTCGAAGCCGAGCATGAACCTCACGTTGTGAATATAGGGACGTAGGAGCAAAACTTGATTTAAATCTCGTTTTGTAATTTTCCTCCCACTGAAAATGTCCTAATGTTAATTTAGGGTTGTTTAACTTAGATAAAATTCGGCTAAGTCAATCTATCTAAGTCTGATCCTATTATAACAATTACGGAAAGGATTCAACCACAATGTTTTAGGTGAATTAAAACTTCTTTTAATAAACCCAACATTGCAAGTCAACATTACTATGGTTAATTCAACTCAAGGTTCGGGTCAGTTCCCAGGTAGGAGGTGTTCCGTAAACCGTCAACTTAAATACCCCCAACCTTAGACAGAACTTCACCGAGAGAGTCCCTTATAACCACAATAATGTAAGGTCTTTACTCTAAAGATCTAGGTGCATTAAACACTTTTAACAAACCTAGTGACATTGCAAGCTAACATTTAGCTATGATTAATTCAACTCCGGTATTCCAGGTCAGTTCCCAAGTAGGAGGTGTTCCGTAAACCGTCAGCTTAAATACCCCCAGCCTTAGACAGAACTTTACCGATGGAGTTCCCTTATAATCATAGCAATGTTTTTCCTACTTAGTCAATTAAAACTAATTTTAATTCTAAGTAAGAATAATTCTAATCCTATTAGAAATATGATCTTAGGTCTAATTAATTTTAAACATTTTAAAATTAATTCATTTATCCTAAGATCCTATGTTTGCATGCAATTCTTTGTTATAGGTTAACGGTTTCTATTCATTAATTTTATAACTATTATAAATTTTAATGAATTAACCCTATAACATGCTACTATGGTGAATAAATTAACAATCAAATTCTAATTAATTTATAAAACCATATATTAGCATAGCATACCAAAAATATAACAATTATATTAATCTAAGGTAATATCATGCTCAATGCAATTTAATTTCCTTTTAATCCATTTAACTCTTAAATTAATTACTCAAGAAAATTAAAAATTAAGCATTATCATTTTCATACATTAACATAACATTTATATTAATTTCTCATGAAAATAAATAAGCATACAAATTACTTTCATAAATATAACTTTTTATATTTTTACTCAAGTAATTTCTTGCTCAATGCTTCACAATTTTCATCCATTTAATCATAACAATTTATATTAAATACCCATGAAAATTAAATTCATGCATAATACTTATATTATAACAATTATAATTAAAAATGCATGAATATGCTTAACCTATGGTGGGATTTTAAGCTATATGACATCCATAAAGCAATTAAATAGCTAAGTAGACGGGTTTTTGGCATCCTAGGACTCAAAACAATAGAAAAATTATAATAATTAATCTATTACAGCCCTATCATGCCTTGAACCAGCCCAAAATAGCCTCGAACTGTGTCCAAACCCTTCGAACCGGCAAGAAAACGGGCTGAACCGCATTGAACCAGCTTCAAAATTGCTTTGAACCGGCCCAAATGATGCTGAACCGAGCCAAAAATCACTTGAATAAGCCTTAAAATCGCCCAGACCGCACGAACCGGGTCACAAACCAGCTGAACCACGTCAAAACACCAAGAACCGGTCAAAAACTGGTCTAATCTCCTCAAACCGCGCCTGAACCAAAATTGCTTTAGCCGAACTGCGTGAGATCGAACATTAAAAATTAAAGCGCCCACGATTGATAGCTAAAAACGGCCCACGGCCTCAATGGTACACGGGTCCTGACATGAATGCCCCATTGCACGCGCGCTTGAGTTCGAATCTTACTTAATGCAGTTTTCAAATTTTTTTTTTTTTAAATTAAAAAAACGTCCGCGACCAGGTTCGAACCGTCGAACTCGAAGCCTCCGTTGCGCGCGTGCGTTATAACCAACCGGCCACAAAGACGCGCGTTCGACCCGGTCGAACGCGTTTTCCCTTCTTTTTTTTTTTTTTTTTTTTGATTTTCTGCATTTTTCCGATTGTTCTTCCGCACCAGCCAGTTTTCAACACTGTTTTCTTCGATTTTGGCCTCAAATTTCAGCAAATCTTCATGGAATTTCACCAAAAACTATTGACACGGACTTACAAACTCGATTGCAATTAAAATACCCAAAACAAAGAGTCATACATTGATCAAATCAACTTAAAATTGCAACAAACTAATGCCAAAACCTTAAACATCTACTAGCAAACCTCATGCATCAAATGCATAATTTAATCCCACCAATCAACCAATGCAAATTTTGTAAAACAAAATTAAGATTACGATCGGCTCTGATACCAATTGAAGGATTTGGAATTCCCAATTCCGTTACAGCGGAAGCAATTGGACCGTTCGTAGTTAATTTTGTTTCTACTAAAATACCAATGCATTGGCAAAATGTTAAGCGTTGAGAAACATACCTTCGTTGACGACTCTGAATTCTTCAAGAACACCTTTCTTGATTGCTCTGCAACAACGAAGAACACCACCATTTGATCTTCCCCACTATAACTCTGAGATTAGGAACGTAGTTGTGGGACTACCTAATCTTGAATGGGAAAAGACTCGAGCAAGATTTAAAATGTCGATGTCGATGGAAATGTCGAGGTCCTGATTTTATGGAAATATCGATGTCGATGGAAATGTCGATGGAAATTCCGGGAAGATTTACGAAAATCATAGAAATTGATGGAAATTGTTTGAATTAGTCCATGAAACTTTGTTTGTGGCTTAATTAGGATATAATTGACAATTTTTTATCATCGTATCTAAAAAGTAGAACAATATTCGGATGAAAATATTGATTAAAATGTCGATACGTGCAGAAAGATTTGTAAATTATTAAATGAGACTTTAATTTGAAAATTAAAATAGATATGAAATATTGATAGATGAAAAATAACTTTGGATTTATGAATATAAAATTTTACAATGACTAATACCAAAAAGATGATCGTGGACATTAAATAATTGATAAAGTAATATGTAAAGAAAATAACACTAATAAAGTAAAAAAATAACACTAATAAACTAATATGTAAAGAAAGATGTAACCTTTTAAAATTAAACTTCTTAACTTAAGAAAGAAATTAGTAATTGAGACAAGTGAGATAATTTGGGAGAATTAGGAGATTTAAGCGAATTTGGAAAAATTGAGAGAATTTGAGAGAATTGAGAGAGTTTGGGAGAGAATTTGAAAAATTGAGGTGTGAAGAAATTAGGATGAAGTGGGGGTATTTATAGGTGGTAAAAATAATAAAATAATAAAAATGTAAAATTAAAATAAATAATTAAAAATAATTTTTGTGGTAAAAAATGAATTTTGGAATTTGTAATATTCTAATGAGATTGATTTGAAAATTGATAAATGAAAATATAAAAGAAAATGATAAAACAAGGTAAAAAAAAACATGAGTTCAAATAAACAAAATAATAAAAGAAAGAAATATAGACTATAAAAAGCTAAAATACATAAAAATAAAAATAAAAGAAGGCCTGACAAACAAGTGATTCAAGAGCTGGGCTTAAAAAAAAAAAAAAAAAAAAAAAAAAAAGGAAACTGGACGGAAATGTCGACATGTCGCCGACATTTCCATGGAAATGTCGACATGTCGTCGACATGGGGGGAAGATCGAAACTTCCCCCCCACGGAAATGTCGACGGAAATTTGATACATTGGACTCGAGAGAGAAAATTCTCCCTAGAGTTCTTGAGTTGAGAGAATATGACAGGGTCTTATGGTGGTCATATGTTGTGGTACCTAAACCCTAGGGTTAGTGTTCTATTTATAGGAGAAATGCCATGAATAAAATATTCATTTTAAATCAATTATTTCCATAACTGATTTAATCTTTTCCATTAATCAATTCCATGACCAATCAATTCCATAATTGATTAATCTTTTCCATAAATGATTGATCACTTCCCTAAGTGATTAATCATTTCCATAATTGATTAATTTCCAATTAATTAATTCTTTAATTAATTAATCACCAATTAAATATCATATATTTAATTTCAGACCTTCTATTAGTTAATTAATTAATTACCCAATTAAATATCATATATTTAATTTCAGGCCTTCAATTAATTAATTCTATAATATGAATCAAATTCATATTAAAATTTGAACTCCTTCAAATTCTCTTATATCCTATAAATTTAATATGAATCAAATTCATATTAATATTTGAACTTCTTCAAATATTTATTTCTCTCATAGACTATAGTTTAATTAAATCTCATTTAATTTAAACTAAATTGATTAATTAATTAATTCATCTTCTAATTAAATACCCTATATTTAATTAGACATATATTTGAACTCTTTCAAATATATCAATCTCTCAATTTAATAAAGTTTAATCTCAAATCAGACTTTATATTTTAATGCATCATTATACATTATATTAATTTGTATCTCATACAATTAACTTAATTCCCAATATGAATTTGAACTATTCAAATTCTGTCAAGATATATTTGTTCCTAATTACTCTTTACGAGCTAGCAGGAGGACCTAATGGACCTACAAATCAGAAGCTCCAATGATATGAGGTTAATAGATTAAACTCATTAATCAGGTTAACCAATATTCATTAACTGTGGGTCATTCCTCTAAAGACCCACAACTGAACTCTTCTCACTGTAGAACATTTCTGTGTCCATGGATATAGACCTATACCGGTAAGTCAATCCTTCACGAGTGTTCGTAATCACGGCTGGGTCAAATTACCGTTTTACCCCTGTGTTACATCTGTCTCCTTAAGTACCAGCGCTCCTCTAATGAACAACCTGTTTATGGTCCAACCATTAAACAGAAAGTTCCTCTCGGGCCAGTGAGAGGACGGGATCCCTTTGTTCAAGTCCCGGAGTCACCTCTTAAGGGAACACTCATCTACTTCTCCTAGAAGTGGGAAGGAGTGAATTCCTTCTTGTGTTGTCATGTCCCCAGCCTCCCACTCGGTCTTGTCCCCAAAAAGGAAGGCATATTGAGTCGGCGTATTGGCCACTCTCACCCATGCTAATCAAAGGACAATCCCTCATGAGAAGGAGTTCATGACACACTCAGGATTAAGACTGAGTTACCTAGGTCATCGTATTGAAACAGTAACCTAACTAGTTAACGGTGTTACATCTAGTGGTTTACTGTTTCGTGGTCCGATCTTATGCAAACTCATTGCATAGGATACCCCCGCTTGCATGTCTCCTACATGGACGCCTTGGATTAATACGTCTGTATCGAATACAAAGCGGGCCGTATCACATAGTGTTACCAGGATAAGGTACCCAGCCTTATCCTTGTACTATAGACCTTTTAGGTTGTTACTTGAACACCAATCCCCGTATGTCCCCACATACAAGTTCAAGTCACATGTAAACAACCTTGGATCTTAGTTTATTTGATTTCGGTCAAATTGTGTAATATTTAACAATAACACTTTATTGTAGAAACTCAATTACACTTTATTGAAACAAGTATACAATTTGTTTACATTCACTATCTACGAGTTTTAGGGCATAAAGCCCAACACACACGACACCAGCAGCTCGACAAATGGCTGTGATCAGTGAAGGATGCCCGAGCCCTACTGTCGTGTAACGTCGGCGAATGTGGCGCATAGAATGATGCATGACTTGGCCGACATTTACTGAGCGGCCTGTGACGATAGCGAAAAGCAGGATGACACGACTCTTGGTAACGTCGCTTAGATGCGCCACAGGCATCAACTTGGCACAGAGGAAGGTGTGCCACGCTCTGTAGTCTACGAACAAATCAGTGGTCTTGAATCTCACCACCTCTGCGCCAGTCATAATCCACTCTGCCCCTGGCCTACAAATAGTCTGAATGACTTCGTTAACGTCCAATTGGCCATGCAGGTAGGTACTATATTCATCCCTCTCAAAGTCGGGCAGCCCATAGAACCTATTAATGGTGAGGGGGTCGTAGGGGACACGGTGCCCTCGAACAAAGGATGAGGAAGAAGTGTCGTCCATATTGGCATAAAATTCCCTCACTATAGTTGCTACCCCAGGTGCAGGATGATGAACAAAGTCGCCCCAACCCCGCGCAACAATGTTGTTAACTAGGTTTGGTTGCATCTCGGGGTCAGGGCTAAAACCACGCTCAGGAATAAAATTTCTACCCTCCACATATTTGTCAAACCTCGATGAGGCTTCCGCACTAATGAACCTATCTCGGTCAAAAGGTGGAGGGGAGGAGGAAGAAGAGGCGGCATGTCTCCTAGACCTTTTATGCATTGTAACTAATGGAAAGATACTAAAATCTAGGAGGAAAATTTTCTATCACAGTCCCACGCCACCAAACACTCCACAAACTACAAATATAGCCCGTCCGCCTCAGAAATAAAGTCACAACAGCAGCAACAGAGCTCAACAACAACAGCAGTAGAGTCCAAAAAACACTAAACAATGAAAATAGCCTAATAAAACTTCACCAAGAAGGCACACAATGATGCTTGAATGATACCCAATACTCAAAACTAGCAAAACATCAATATTTCAGCATATATGGGCTCAAATACATAAAAACCAGCAGCTAATCCTCTCTAAAACACCCACAAACAGTAACAAACAACTTCAATATTCAGCTTAAAGCACCTCACAACAACAAGAAATCAATTTTCAGCCCAAAAGTCATATATTTCAACCTCGAAGCCAACTTAAGCATGAATCTAAAGCACGAAAATGGCTAAAATTCGAAGAACAATACCAATAATGCACTACCCACGACCAAATCGGGCATAATCAAGCAAGTAGATGGCAAAACTCACTGCACAAACAGCCCAAACCCGCTGGAAACGCCGAGAACAACGATACCCACGGCTAAACCAAGCAAAAATCGCCCAAAAACGCCTATTTTCGCTAAAACCCACGGCCAAATCGCGAAATCCAAGCACACCCACGGCAAAAAGAAGCTCAAAACGCTGTAAAGAGGCCGAAAACAAGCTGAAACCGGTGGAAAACAAACCAAAACTCACCCAATCTCGAAACCCGCGGCGGACTCGAACCCAATCGGCAAAAATCGAACAACCCACGGCTAAAACGCTGCAAAACGGAAAAATCGAGAGTAGGACGATGAAATCCAAGCGAGATAAGTGAGAAATTGAAGAAAATCAGTGAAGAATGAAGCAAAGATTCAGTAGGGATGAAGGGAAAAAGGCTGCGGCGGCTAGGTTATTCTCCTCTGTTTTTTTTTCTCGATTCTGGACTGCTTAGGCCCTGAATCGCGACAGCGTCGCGACGCTAAGGGCTAAAGCGTCGCGACGCTGTAGCGATTTTAGCCCAAAACGTGCGTTTTGCGCTTTTTTTTATTATATTTAATTCCAGCATTCTTCTTCTTTTTTTTTCTATGTTTTTTTTTAATTAAAATTAAAACTTCACCTGCATCAAAAAGAAAGAAAAAAAATGAGAGAAATAACAATAAAAATAAAAAATCGAATTTAAAGAAATCAAATCAAATAAAAAAATAAAATAAAATAAAAATAAAAATAAGATAAAAACACTTGGGTTGCCTCCCAAAAGCGTTTTTTTAACGTCATTAGCTTGACGTCCTGTTATAAGGCTACTGTGGCTCGGTGAGCTCGATGTTATCAATGTGTCGCTCTTCTGAACCAAAGTAGAGTTTAACGCGCTGCCCATTTACTTTAAAGGAACGCCCATCACTGGCCTGCAACTCAACTTCTCCATGCGAAAACACCTCTTTGATAGTAAAAGGACCTGACCAACGAGACTTTAATTTACCTGGAAACAAATGCAAACGAGAATTAAATAAAAGAACTTGTTGTCCAGGTTTTAATGGTCTATTTTGAATTCGTTGATCATGCCAATCATGCAGAATCTTAACTACATCCTCTGTGGGAACACACCTGCGAATCATCTGATCTGAACAAATTTTAAACAAACAAGGATCATCCCACAAATAAAATCTCACATCATGAAGAAATTTCCTCTTTTGATGGGAATTAAGATCTGGAGGGAGCACACCACCTGCAAGGAAATTCACAAAGTCAGCGAACCAAGGTAAAGTAGACTCTACCTTATAAAGTCTTTCATCTGGAAATTCTTCAGCAATAGGAAGAACTTTCAAAGTAGTGTCCTGTTCAATCCTAGAAAGATGGTCAGCTACCACATTCTCACCACCTCGCCTGTCTTTCACATCAAAATCAAATTCCTGTAACAATAGAATCCATCGGATCAAACGAGGCTTGGCATCCTTTTTATCAAATAAATACCTGAGAGCTACATGGTCAGTATGAACAATAACTTTAGTTCCTAACAGGTAAGGTCTAAATTTATCAAAAGCAAACACTACAGCAAACATTTCTTTTTCAGTGGTAGTGTAGTTTTGTTGTGCATTATCTAAAGTCCTACTTGCATAATAAATGGTCCTGAAGAATTTATCACGTCTCTGCCCTAATACTGCTCCTACGACATAATCACTAGCATCACACATAATTTCAAGATGTTGACTCCAGTTAGGTAGAACAATAATAGGGGTAGTAGTCAACCTATCTTTCAGCAAATTAAATGCTAGCATACATTCATCAGAGAAAACAAAAGCACAGTCTTTTTCAAGCAAATTACATAAGGGTTTAACAATTTTCGAAAAGTCTTTAATAAAGCGCCTGTAAAACCCTGCATGTCCTAGAAAGCTCCTGACTCCCTTGACATTCGTAAGAGGAAGTAGTTGTTCAATGGCAGCTATCTTGGCTCTGTCCACCTCTAAACCTTTTTCAGATACTTTATGCCCTAAAACTATACCTTCAGTTACCATAAAATGGCACTTTTCCCAGTTTAACACAAGGTTAGTTTCTTGACAACGCTGCAAAACAAGAGAAAGATTATGTAAACAAGCATCAAAAGAGGAACAAAACACAGAAAAATCATCCATGAAAACCTCCATAATCTCCTTGATAGCGAGCATAGCTAGCTACTTTTACTTATTTTATTTAGCTAGTCTTTTATGATGTTTGGGTCGTTTTATTGTGCTTTATTGTTTATTTTGTAGGAAATAGTTGATTGGAGCTATAATGCCATATTAGAGTTAATCGGGTGCTCGGGGCGTGAAAAGATGCAAAGGAATGAAAAGAGTAAAAGAGGAAAAAAGTCAAATCTCGGTCAACAGCAGGCTAGCGTCGAGACGCTAGCTCTTGAGCGTCGAGACGCTCACATTCCATATCAGATTAGGCGCGTAAAGCTCACAGCGTCGAGACACTGTGATAGGAAGCGTCCCGATGCTACCGTTTTTCCTTATTCAGAACGCGCGTATAAGAGGCAGCGTCGCGACGCTGTCTTGACAGCGTCTCGACGCTAAGACGAAAAATCTGCAATATAAGCTTCACTTCGGCTAGGTTTTAGGGAGAGTTCGATTTGGGACCTTTTGGAGCCGTAAACAGAGCAGAACAGAGCACTTTGGAGGCTGAAACAAAGAGGGAGACTTGGAAATCAACCCATTGTTCGTGGGGATCGTGACGGGGACGTCGGGGCTCGGCCTACATTGAGTTTTCTTTTCCCTTTTCTTCCTTTAGTTAGATTTATGGCTTTCATATGTTTAGTTGAGATTGTATTTTCATTCATGAGTAGTTAAACTTGTAGCTTAGGGATTGATGTAGTTGATTAAGTTTATGGATTGATTTACGGTTTAAGTTGTGCAATGTTATTGGGTTTGTAATCTTGATTTAATGCTTTCAATTAATTGGCCATTAGTTGGATGATTTAAGTTTCGAATCTAGCTCGGGAGAGGGGATTTGATCTAGACTTGCTCAAGATTGCATGAATAAAGTTTACTTTCTAATTCTTGACGGTTTTAGATTATCTTTAGAATTAGTTAAAAGATCTCATTGTCTTGCATGTTAATAAACTTAGATAGGGATATCAAGTTGGTTAATTTGCTTGAGAATCAATTATACTCGGGAGAGGTAGTTGTGATTAAAGGGTCTTTGGCTCATAATTTCATTGTGCATAATAACTTATTCTTTAAAATCAATCCTAAACTAAATCGGCGAAATCAATTCCCTAAGTAGTTTTCCCAATTGAATTTCCATTCTTTTTACTTGCTTTGATTTGGTTTTATTATCATTCATTCATCACTTTTTAATCCCTAAATAAAATTGAGCGAGATTATTCACAATACTTGATTTGCTTAAAAATCCAATCCAGAGGACGACATTCGAATTTACTTTCACTATATTATTACTTGACCCGTGCGCTTGCGGTAGGAAAAGTCCACATCAAGTTTTGGCGCCGTTGCCGGGGATTGGCACATTTAGCTAGATTGATATTGTGAAAAAATTGCTTGATCTTAATTTAGGGTGTATTTTTATTGTTTTGGTTTATTGCATTTTTTTTTTCCTTATTTGTTTTTCTTTCCATATTTGATTTTCTAGGTTAGTTTTTCTGTTAGTTGTGTAAACTTTTCTTTATTTGTTCTTGTTTTTCCTTTCTAGATTAGTTTCCTTATTCGTGTTTTGCCATATTTATTTTTGCATTCCATATTAGGTTACTTTGTTTCTATTTCTAGATTATTCTTTCCTTTTTTAAATTAGTTGTTTTCTTTTCTTTATTTATTTCCATATTTGTTTTTCTTTTCTTGTTAAGGTGTTTTAATTTTGCATGCGTAGTAGTAGAAAAGTGATACCATTTGACCCCGAGATAGAAAGAACAATTCTTAGGCTTCGAAGGGAAAATAGAGAAATTATTCAAATGGCAGATCAAAATCCACCTGAGGAGTCTAGGCCTATTAGAGATTATTTTCAGCCAGTGTTTCAGGGACAACAATCGGGAATTGTCTATGCACCGATTAATGCCAACAACTTTGAGCTGAAGACCGGTCTCATTCAGATGGCTCGAGACTGTGCATACAAAGGATCGCCCACTGAGGATCCAAATTCTCATCTTAAATCATTCTTGGATGTTTGTGGGACTGTAAAGATTAATGGTGTCTCTGAGGATGCTATTCGCTTACGATTATTTCCTTTTTCTTTGCAGGATAAAGCACGAGATTGGTTGCAGTCTATTACTCCTGGGAGTATCACCACCTGGGATGCTTTGGTCCAGGCCTTTTTAAAGAAATTTTCCCTCCTGCCTGGACCAAAATTTCTTTAAAAATTTCTTTGGAACATTCCAACAACAATATGATGAGCAGCTGTTCGAAGCTTGGGAGCGATTCAAAGAGCTACTGAGGAAGTGTCCTCAGCATGGTTACCCCGATTGGCTTCAGGTACAGTTGTTTTATAACGGTTTAACTCCTAGTAAAAAAACGATTGTTGATGCAGCTGCAGGTGGGACTCTGTTGTCCAAGACCGTGGAAAACGCTCGCACACTTTTAGAGGATATGGCCACCAATAGCTATCAGTGGCCATCTGAGCGGTCTACACCTAAAAAGATTGCTGCTGGAGTGTTTGAGGTTGATAAAGTAAGTGCACTCCAAGCCCAGATGACTTCCCTCGCTAATGCTTTTATGAAATTTTCAAGTACAGGGAGTGCACAGTCAATTGAATCAGCTGCTGCTTTAGCATCTAGACCTCAGGAGGAGACTATTGAGCAAGTTTAGTATGTATCAAATTTTAATTCTAGGGGATATAATAATAGTTCTACACCTACACATTATCACCCTAACAATAGGAACCATGAAAATTTCTCTTATGCTAATACTAAGAATGTTCTTAATCCTCCTGGTTTTGCCCCTCAAACTCAAGATAATAAAAAGTTAGAAGATCTTGTTGGAGCTTTCATTGCAGAGTCTAGTAACAGGACAACCAAATTAGAGGAGGCAGTCATTGCCATCAACTCAACAGTGAATGGCCACAGTGCAGCCATAAAGAACATTGAGACTCAGCTGGGACAGTTGGTGAATGTTGTAAGTACAATGAACAAAGGTAAGGCCCCAGCTGAACAAGAGAAACCTCAGATGGAGTACTGTAAGGCAATCACTGTGCACCAGGAGGAATCTGAAGAGGAACCTGAATTTGAGGACTATGAAACGCCTACAGGGGAAACTGAGGAGGACACATCATCTGATGAGGCTGAACAGCCTAACCTTGAGCCTCCTATTCCTTCTCCCACACTGATGGTTCCCAAGGAAAAGAAAAGGAAAAAGAAGAAAAAGAATAATCAGGTTCAGTTTGATAAATTTATGAATGCTTTTATGAATCTGAATATTAATATTCCTTTTGCAGAGGCATTAGAGATGCCCCAATACAACAGGTTTATGAAGGAGTGGTTAGCGAAGAAGCGAAAAGAAAAGAAGGTTGACACTGTTTATCTTGCTTCCACATGCAGCACCAGAGTACAACAAAAAGTACCTGAAAAAGTAGCAGATCCAGGGAGTTTTTCTGTTCCTTGTAGTTTTGGTACTTATTCTTTCAGAGCATTATGTGATTTAGGTGCTAGCATTAATATTATCCCATTGTCCTTGTGTAAGAAGTTAGATATAGGTGAGATTAAGTCTACCCCTGTAAAGCTCCAATTGGCTGATCAATCTGTGGTGAGACCAGTTGGTATTGTAGAAAATGTGTTAATCAGAGTAGGTAGATTTTTCCTCCCTATTGATTTATATGTTATTGACATGATAGAAAATTCTTCAATGCCTGTCATATTAGGACGACCATTCCTCGCTACTGGGCGAGTGATCATAGATATTGAGCGCAGGGAGCTCACTATTAGAGTCAAGAACGAAAAAGAAATCTTTAAAGCAGTTGAAGACTCTAAAGATGAAGTGTTTTTCATGGGCTACAGGAAAGGTGCAAGAAAGAGCACCTCTGTTGGATTCACAGAACAAAAGCCTCCTTGAAGCACGTGCAACACGTCGAGCTAATGACGTTAAACAAGCGCTTATGGGAGGCAACCCAAGTAAGTTAGTGTGTTTTCTTTTTGTTTTTGATTGATTGTTTGTTTTTGTTTTGTAGGTCTTGTTTTCTTCCTCTCCTTTGCTTTAAAGCTTTCAAGATTCAAAGCTCTCAAGCAAGAAGTCATCATCATTCCAGGCCAGTATTATTCACTCCTGTCATTCTTTTATTGTTCTCATGCTTGTTTATGCCCTATTTTCTTTATACATTGAGGACAATGTATATTTTAAGTTTGGGGGTGGATTAGCATGTTTGGAGCTTTCTTTGAATTATGCATATGGTTGTTTTCTGGATGCTACTTTTGCATGATTATGATGTCCTAGGATAGGCTTTCTTGTCAATTTTCAAGCTTGTGATGAGATGTAAGCATAAGTGCCCAAAAAGGGAGATTTTTTAAAATTTTTCTAGGAGATGGCTTGCATGAGTAGAGTATCTGTCTTGGCTAGATTTGGATTTGAATGCTTAGGAGCGAATTATTGGGTTCATATGCTTGTTGTCACCTTGATAGGTGTAGGGTAGAGCTAAAGAGTTAATTTTTTGCAAATTAGCATGTTTGATCTTGCTTAGGAGAAAAGAAAAGAATATCTGCTTATTATGTTCATAGCGAAAAATCATTCTTGTTGTTTTTGTTGAAAAAGAAATAAGTCATGACTTATGAACGCAATATGCAATGGTTAATAAAGATTAAGGCAAAAAGAGCTACCCCTGTTGTGATCAGTTAGGCCAACCAGAGAAAACTCAGGTTAAGGGTCCCTGTAATGGGTGTGTGAAAGCTAGTGCCACATATACATGCTTAATTCAATTGTTAATTAAAAGCACCTAAGTATGGAGATAAACAAACTAATTTGTTGCATTAACTCATTAGTAAAGCCTTAGTGCCAGTGTAGAGGGAAGATGAGTTGAGAGTTTAATAATCCAATCCTGGGCTATTAGAGTCTGATCTTGTTGAGTTAGATCTCGCTTGTGCAAGTTAATTTTGGGAAAATTTTAATTTGTCTCCCTCATTGGTCCTTGTGTGCATATCTCTTGCTTGCTTGGTTATTGACTTTTGAGCCTTGAGGATTGAGTTATGATTGTTGCATCCATTCTTCCATTGTATGTCTGATGTAGAGTTTGCTCGAGGACTAGCAAAAGCTTAAGTTTGGGGGTATTTGATAGCGAGCATAGCTAGCTACTTTTACTTATTTTATTTAGCTAGTCTTTTATGATGTTTGGGCCGTTTTATTGTGCTTTATTGTTTATTTTGTAGGAAATAGTTGATTGGAGCTATAATGCCATATTAGAGTTAATCGGGTGCTCGGGGCGTGAAAAGATGCAAAGGAATGAAAAGAGTAAAAGAGGAAAAAAGTCAAATCTCGGTCAACAACAGGCTAGCGTCGAGACGCTAGCTCTTGAGCGTCTCGACGCTCACATTCCATATCAGATTAGGCGCGTAAAGCTCACAGCGCCGAGACGCTGTGATAGGAAGCGTCTCGACGCTACCGTTTTTCCTTATTCAGAACACGCGTATAAGAGGCAGCGTCTCGACGCTAAGACGAAAAATCTGCAATATAAGCTTCACTTCGGCTAGGTTTTAGGGAGAGTTCGATTTGGGACCTTTTGGAGCCGTAAACAGAGCAGAACAGAGCACTTTGGAGGCTGAAACAAAGAGGGAGACTTGGAAATCAACCCATTGTTCGTGGGGATCGTGACGGGGACGTCGGGACTCGGCCTACATTGAGTTTTCTTTTCCCTTTTCTTCCTTTAGTTAGATTTATGGCTTTCATATGTTTAGTTGAGATTGTATTTTCATTCATGAGTAGCTAAACTTGTAGCTTAGGGATTGATGTAGTTGATTAAGTTTATGGATTGATTTACGGTTTAAGTTGTGCAATGTTATTGTGTTTGTAATCTTGATTTAATGCTTTCAATTAATTGGACATTAGTTGGATGATTTAAGTTTCGAATCTAGCTCGGGAGAGGGGATTTGATCTAGACTTGCTCAAGATTGCATGAATAAAGTTTACTTTCTAATTCTTGACGGTTTTAGATTATCTTTAGAATTGGTTAAAAGATCTCATTGCCTTGCATGTTAATAAACTTAGATAGGGATATCAAGTTGGTTAATTTGCTTGAGAATCAATTATACTCGGGAGAGGTAGTTGTGATTAAAGGGTCTTTGGCTCATAATTTCATTGTGCATAATAACTTATTCTTTAAAATCAATCCTAAACTAAATCGGCGAAATCAATTCCCTAAGTAGTTTTCCCAATTGAATTTCCATTCTTTTTACTTGCTTTGATTTGGTTTTATTATCATTCATTCATCACTTTTTAATCCCTAAATAAAATTGAGCGAGATTATTCACAATACTTGATTTGCTTAAAAATCCAATCCAGAGGACGACATTCGAATTTACTTTCACTATATTATTACTTGACCCGTGCGCTTGCGGTAGGAAAAGTCCACATCACTCCTCGACCATAACAGCAAAGATGGCCATCATGCAACGCTGGAATGTAGCAGGAGCATTACACAATCCAAATGGCATTCGCCTGAAGGCAAAGGTACCATAAGGACATGTGAATGTCGTTTTCTCTTGGTCCTCAGGAGCAATAGCAATTTGATTGTAACCTGAATAACCATCAAGAAAACAATAGTAAGGATAACCTGCAAGTCTATCAAGCATCTGATCAATAAAAGGAATAGGAAAATGATCTTTTCTAGTAGCATTATTCAACTTCCTGTAGTCAATACACACTCTCCACCCAGTCACAGTCCTAGTGGAGATAAATTCATTCTTTTCATTCTTGACCACAGTCATCCCTCCCTTTTTTGGTACAACCTGCACAGGACTCACCCAAGAACTATCAGATATGGCATAAATAATCCCTGCATTTAAAAGTTTCAATACCTCCGCTTTTACCACATCTTTCATGGTTGGGTTCAAACGTCTTTGAGGTTGAACTGATGGGGTAAAGGTATCCTCCATTAAAATTTTATGCATGACTATGGATGGACTAATACCTTTTATATCAGCGATGGACCAACCTAAAGCAGATTTATGATCACGCAATACTCTCAACAGTTTTTCTTCCTCTACTTGATTCAGAGAAGCAGATATAATAGCAGGAAACGTGGATGACTCACCTAAGAAAGCATATCTAAGATGTGCAGGTAATTGTTTCAACTCAGGAGCAGAAACTTTAGTAGGAACATCATCCTGAACAGTTAATTCCATGACCTTGCATTTCATTTTGCGCTCAACAGGTAAATGATTCAAAGCATCACAGAAGAAAGTAATATCCTGGTCTAAATCACCTAAATGCTCAACAGCCAGATCTAACATGCTTATTTTCAGAGGATCAGCAGGCATAACAACATCCCTAATCTCAGCAATAGTAGCATCAACAATATCTATCCTATGACATGTACTAACCTCAACTGGATATTTCATGGATCGATAAATGTTGAAAACTACCTCTTCCTCGTTGACTCTCAAAGTTAGCTTTCCTTGCTGCACATCAATCAAGGCACGTCCCGTGGCAAGGAATGATCTACCCAAAATAATGGGGATCTCAGCATCATCCTCCATGTCTAAAACCACGAAATCTGCAGGAAAGATAAATTTGTCAACTTTAATTAAAACATCTTCAATCACACCTCTAGGATATGTCATCGATCTATCAGCCAACTGCAAAGAAATAGTAGTAGGTTGTACCTCTCCAAGACCTAATTTTCTAAACACAGACAGAGGCATCAGATTAATACTAGCACCAAGGTCACATAATGCTTTATTAAAAGAAGAACTACCAATAGTGCAAGGAATAGTAAAACTCCCTGGATCTTTCAGTTTCTGGGGTAACTTTCTCTGTAATATGGCATTACACTCCTCAGTGAGATTCATAGTTTCATAAGCCTCTAACTTCCTCTTTTTGGTCATTATCTCCTTCATGAATTTAACATAGTTAGGCATCTGTTCTAAAGCATCTGCAAAAGGAATGTTAATATGGAGTTTCTTAAAAATATCCAGAAACTTAGCAAACTGAGCATCAATCTTTTTCTTTTGAAAACGTTGAGGATAAGGAATAGAAGTAGAATGAGTAGGGAGAATAGAACTAGTAGACTTTTCAATCTTCGAAGTTGATGCTGCTCCCTTTTCAGTCTGTGCTTCAATCTCCTTTTCCTTACTGACAATAGGATCCTCAGTAGGCTGCTTTTCTGGAACCCCAAGTTGCTTCCCACTCCTCAAAGTAATAGCTTTACAGTGCTCTCGTGGATTTACCTCAGTGTCACTAGGAAACTTACCTTTTTGCATGGCATTCAAGGAAGATGCAATTTGACTAATCTGAACCTCCATGTTTTTAATGGCAGTCCCATGACTATTAACAGTGCTACTAACAGTGTCTAGCATGTTCTCAATCTTATTAGTCCTAGACCTAGATTCATTAATAAATTGACCAACTAAGTCCTCTAAGGAAGATTTCTTTTCTTGTGGTGCAGGTGCAGACATAAACCCAGGAGGTGGTTGCAAGACATTTTTATTATTGGCATAGGAAAATTTTTCATGATTTCTAAGCCCTGGATGATAATGAGTAGGTAAAGAGTTTTGGTTACCTCTAAAGCCAGAATTTCTGTTGTTCACATACTGTGCCTGCTCTATGTTTGAACCATCATAAACTTGGGATGCCTCAGCTGCTGCAACTGACTCAATGGATTGTGAATTCCCTGTAGCAGAGAATTTCATAAAAGCATTAGCCAAAGAGTGCATTTGAGCTTGTAAAGCTGAGACATTATCTATCTCATAAATCCCAGCTACAGTTCTAGAGGATGAACGTTCAGATGGCCACTGATAACTGTTCGTGGCCATGTCTTCTAGCAAAGTCCGAGCACTTTCCACAGTTTTAGAAAGTAAAGTGCCTCCTGCAGCTGCATCCAAAATAGTTTTAGTGGTACCATTCAGACCATTATAAAATAATTGAATTTGTAACCAGTCAGGATAGCCATGCTGTGGGCACTTCCTCAGTAATTCCTTGTAGCGCTCCCAAGCTTCAAACAGTTGTTCATCATCTTTTTGCTTAAAGGTCCCAATCTCAGTCCTCAACTTAGCTGTCTTTGCTGGTGGGAAATATTTGGCAAGAAAAGCCTGAACCAACGCATCCCACGTAGTAATGCTCCCAGGTGGAAGTGATTGAAGCCAGTCCCTAGCTTTGTCCTGTAAAGAAAAAGGAAACAATCGTAAGCGTATGGCATCTTCAGTAACACCATTCAACTTCACAGTACCACAAATATCAAGAAAAGATTTCAGATGAGAATTAGGATCCTCAGAGGGGAATCCTCTAAATGCACTATCTCTAGCCATCTGGATAAGGCCAGTTTTAAGCTCGAAATTATTTGCATTGATCGGCGCGTAGACTATCCCAGATTGTTGATCAGGAAAAGTAGGCTGGATATAGTCCCATATCGGCTTCTGCTCATCTTGTGGATTTGGATTGGCCATTGATGCAAGTCTTTCCCTTTTCTCCTTCCTGTTCTTTTTGCACGTCTTTTCAATTTCAAAATCAAAGGACACTAGCAGAGCGTCCTTGTCCTTTCGCATACACAATTACAACCTAAAATAAATAAGAAAAACAAAACCAAAAAAAAAAAAAACAAAAACAACAGAAATAAAGAATAAAAAGGGAAAAAAATAAGACAAACAAAATAAAATACACTCTAAAGTAAGACCAAGCAAATTCCCCAAAATATTAAGCGAACTAAATAATTGCCAATCCCCGGCAACGGCGCCAAAAACTTGATACGCAAATTGCTAACCGCAAGTGTACGGGCCCAAGTTATAATATAGTGATTTAAAATCGAATGTCGTCCTCTGGATTGGTTTTCTAATTCCTCTAATTATTAAAGGTATATTTGCCCAATTTTATTTAGAGAAAATAAACGAGAGATATGCAAAACAATTAAAAACTAATAAAAGCAATAAAATGTGGAAACTCAATGGAGAAAGGCCTTAGGGAATTGATTTCACCTATTAGATGCATGAATTAACTAACGAATAATTAAAAACAAATTCATAACAAGTTTATAAACCAAGGATTATGAATAATTAAAAGCCTCTCCCAAGTGCAATTAATCCTTTAAGCAAATTAAGAAATTGATATCCCTATCTAATTTCAACAATAAGCCTAAGCAATAAGAACAACCCTCATGACGGTTTCTCAAGCAATTCCTAATCTCCCGATTTACAAATTACCTAAGTCATGCAATTGAAAGTCTAATCTAAACTACCCTCTCCCGAGCGATTAGTTCAGAAACAACAACATACAATCCGTGATCAAGAGATTATAAGCATTAATCATACAATTGCATAAATAAACCGCGTTACGAAACGTCCTAAAAACCCGTAAATTAATCCATACAAACTAATGGCTACATCAAGCCCCTAAGAAACGAAATCTAGCTACACATGGTCTCTAAAATACAATCGAAATCTGTCCCAAACATACTACAAATCAATACAAGAAATAAGGGAGAAAGATTAAACTCGTTGGCCGTGATTCCCGTGCGTTCCCATCACGAACCTCTCGATCCAAGCTCCTCGAATCAAGCTCCCTCGCTCTCTGCCTTGTTCTGTCCGTTTTCTCTCACTAGAAATCGTTTTTCTCTCTCCAAAACTGCCCCCCAATCTGAAAGCATCGTTTTCTTTAAATACTGTCGATTCTGCGTGACAGCGTCGAGACGCTGAGGACATAGCGTCGCGACGCTGTCGCGCGTACGCCCTAATTAAATCTGGAAAGTTCGCAGCGTCGAGACGCTGTGGAGGTAGCGTCTCGACGCTGACCCGAATGTGCGCGCCTCCTGACTTGCGCCCAGCGTTGAGACGCTCCAAGGGCTAGCGTCTCAACGCTAGGCCTTTAATTTCTTTTTCTTAACTTCTTTTCTTGGCCCGAACTAATTCTTTCGCTCCTAAATTACCGGTAGTGCTCAAAAATTTCGATTTCCATTGAAACACTTGATTCCTACAAAACAAAATCAAATAGAGATAAAAATGCCCAAATAATACTCAAGACTAACGGTAAAATTATCTAAAATATAGCACAATAAATTGTGTTATCACTCCTCCAGAGTGATTTTGTGCATACAAAAAGAAGGGCTAATTCCCTGAATGTCAGCCAATGTCCAACCTATAGCCTTGCGGTATTGCTGCAGCAACTTTATTAAGGCCTCTTCATGCTCTGGCATTAAATCTGATGCAACAATAATGGGCAACGTCTCACCTTCCCCAAGATACGCATACTTTAGATGATCCGGCAAGGGCTTCAAATCTAAAGTGGGTGCCTCAATCAGGGATGGCTTAATAGGAGGAGTCTTCCTTTGATCTAAATCTAAAGACTCAAAAACATCCTCACACCTAAACAACTCTTTTTCATTTTTTCTTTCTAACAAACAAACTTGTAAATCTTCTACACTAACCTCTTCATGCTCTTCCGAATGCTTACTAGCCGAATCCTGTATTGATGTCTCAATAACTGTGCTCTCCAGAATCCTAATGAAGGAGCAATCCCTTTCTGGATACTTCATGGCTTTAAACACATTAAATTTCACTTCCTCATTACATACTCTCATTGTTAATTCCCATTTTTGAACATCTATTAATGCCCTACCAGTAGCCAAAAATGGACAACCTAAAATAATTGGGACATCTTTATCAGCCTCATAGTCTAAAATAATAAAATCAACAGGAAATATGAATTTATCCGCTTTTACTAAGACATTCTCAATTTTACCCTCTGGATATGTGATAGATCTATCAGCTAATTGGAGTGTGACTGTGGTAGGTCTAGCTTCACCAATACCTAGCTTTCAATAGACCGAAAGAGGCATAAGGTTAATGCTTGCACCTAAATCACAAAGTGCTCTACCTAACTCTTTTCCACCTATAGATACAGGTATGGTAAATGATCCTGGATCCTTAGCCTTGGGTGGTAGCCCATTCTTAAGAATAACACTACACTCCCCAGTAAGAGATACAGTTTTAAACTCACCTAACCTCTTCTTTTTAGTTAAAATATCCTTAAGAAATTTAGCATAATTAGGCATTTGCTCAATAGCTTCTACTAAAGGGATATTTATGTGCAATTGCTTAAGAATCTCTAAAAACTTTTTAAATTGACCATCCTGATTCTTAGGCCTTTGCCATTGTGGAAAAGGTAGAGGTGGTACATAAGGTGAGGGCGGCACATAAGGTGGTTCCACATCTGGAACAGAACCAGATGCTTCAGCATCTTTATTGTTGCCTCCAGCACCTGACAAGACTCCAACTCTTTCTCGACAACAACATTTTTATCACTATCCTTTTCTATAACCTGGGTCTTACTAGGCTCTTTTCTTTCCTCTAGCGGCTTACCACTCCTAAGAGTTACTACATTTACCTGCTCCTTACCTTCCCTTCTAGGGTGTTCAGTATCTGAGAGAAGTTTCCCTTGAGGCCTGGCCTTCAGCTCATTAGCTAGCTGACCCACTTGCAATTCCAGGACTCTCATTGAAGCTTGATTACTTTGAATTGTGGCATCTGTACGAGCCATAAATTCTTTCATCATCGCCTCGAGAGAACTCCCCGAGTTTTGCTGGGGCAATACCTGCGCTTAAGCAAATCCAGGTTGGTTCACCTTTTGTTGTGTTTGCATACTGCTTCCTTGTCCTCCCCATGAGAAGTTGGGGTGATTGCGCCAACCTGGATTATAAAAGTTAGAATAAGGGTTATTCCTCTAATTACCTACAAAAAACACTGAAGCTGGATTGCTGGGGCAAAACTCGTTGTTGTGGTCTTCACCACAATAGACACATGCTTCCTCTGTGACTTGGTTCACCACTACAGCAGGCTCCATAACTGGTGGCTGCTGATGACTAATCACTGTCACATTCTTAAAAGCGTTAGCAATCATTGCAAGATCAGCCCTAATGGTGGACACACCATCAACCTCTAACACACTCTTAACATTTTTACTTGTGCCTCTAACATCCGACCACTGACAACTATTAGTAGATATTCTTTCTAAAATTTCATAGGCTTCATTAAAAGTTTTTGCCAAAAGGGCCCCTCCACCCGAAACATCAACCATACCCTGGGTTACTCCATTTAACCCATTGTAAAATGTTTCCATTTGAATACAATGAGGTAAACCATGGTGGGGACACTTTCGTAAAAGCTCCTTAAACCTTTCCCAAGCCTCACTAAAAGTTTCATCCTCAAGTTGCCTAAACCCTACTATTTCACTCCTTAATTTAGCATTTCTATTAGGTGGGAAATATTTACTAAAAAAAAATTCAGCTAACTCATCTCATGTCCTAATTGATCCTGGAGCAAAAGAATTTAACCATGCCTTTGCTCCATCTCTAAGAGAATACGGGAACAAAGTTAATCTAAGAGCATCTCTAGGCACTCCTTGAATTACAAAAGAATCACTCACTCCTAGAAAAGACTTAAGATGTAAATGAGGATCTTCAGATGACAAACCATGGAATTGCCCCACGGTTTGCAACATCTGAAACATTACCGGTTTCATTTCAAAATTAGCCGCCTGAATTTAAGGACGTGCAATCCCTGGATTCAACTCATCAAACATTGGAAAAGCATAGGCTCGAATGGCTCTGGTCCTATCGTTCGCTACCAAGATAGGATTCTCAGCCTGATTATTTTGCTTCTCATTTTGCCCCAGTGGCGGGTTTGGCTGCAGCAAACGATTCTGGGGTCTGTTGGATCTTCAGGAACCTGCGGAAGACACGACACGTTCTCCATCTAGTTTCTATGTTGCTCTCTCCTTCTTCTCCTGAATGTCCTCTCGATTTTTGGATCAAGCTCGAACCTTACCCCTGGCGGATCGCTTATGCACCAAACTCACACCTGCAAAAACAAAAGAAACAATAAAAAAGTTCTAGCACCAAACCACTAAAACACATACACAAAACAGATCAGATAAAAAGTCATTCAAGTCCCCGGCAACGGCGCCAAAAACTTGTTGGGCTCCTAGAGTGAGTAAAATTATGATCTAAAAGTACTCTAGAACTCTGTGCAAGTATACACAGTCTGCAACAAGTAATAAGTATTATTAATCCAAGGCCTGAACTAGCTTCCACTTTATCTATTTTGTATAATTCTTTAATGGTTTCAAAGAAGGTAAAAATGATTGGTTTTTATAGGAATAATGCTGAAGCAAAAGAAATGACAGAACAACAAGTAAACAAATAGGCAGGTCGATTAGAGACTGACGCTGGTCAGGATTCAGTAATTGTTTTAAAAGATGTTCTAGCAATATTATTGATCATGCAAACTATCGCAGTATTATTAGCGGATTCCTCCCGGAACTCTGGATTTTTTGGAATGTGTTTCAACCCCAATGAAACACGACGATCAAGCACTAGGCAACTGGCTATCCCTAGCTCAGTCACTGGCGTTCACCAATACACAATGATCGTAGTGTGATTAATCGCCACACACTCTCTAAATCATCCCTGAAACTAGAGAGAGGTATTCATACCAGCTGACCAGGCGGACATAAAATATAAATGAACACAACAATTAATCAAGATGCATTAATCAATATTTATTACTAGAGTTTAAGCACAACAACTACATGTTCCCTAACCAACGCCTAAAGCTACTTAGTTCATAATAAGCATGGAAACACAAATTACAATCTGAGTAGGCATGTCCATGACTACAAGATAAAACAAGGAAATGTTAATTCCCTTGAACAGCTTGCAACCGATGGTCTTCTAGATGGTCTCCAATCTTCTCTCTATTCGGCTCCCAAAACGGAAATGAGAATGGTCTCTTCCCCAAAAGTGGAATGACTTTGGCTTGGGCGGCCACTCCCTTTTATAGAAGGATAGGAAGCCTGACTTAGGTCAACCTGGACACGTGTAGGGCTCTCCTTGCTCCTTTATCACGAAAATAACTCAACAGAATTCGGTTTGCCAACTTGGCTAACGAGCTGTGACGTGGCAGTTTTTGCTCCCAGTTTTGCTGCAGCACAGAATTTGCTTCCTCCAGTCGCCCAGCAGCATAATCTGCACAGAATAATTTTCAAGGCTTCCATTCTTCCAAATGGGTTAAAACATATAACATCTATCTAAAACCAACCCTATTAAGCACAAAAGACACACAAATCCCTATATAAATAAGACCTAAATAACTACCTTTTGGGCAGTTATCAATAGTCGTATGCCCAAATTTGAAGCAATATTGGCACTAAGGCTTGTTTCTGTTATTGTTCCAAGAACGCCCTCTGCGATTAGATCTACCACCACCTCTGCCTCGATTGTTGAAGTTTGAAGGAGCACTTAATTGATTGTTCTGTTTCGGAGTATCGGATTCTGTAGGATGGGAGCTCTGTGTCATTAAGTTTGCTGAAGGAACAGATCCATCAGTATTCACAGATTTAGCTTTGCTCTCAATCTGATTCTCATGTGTTAAAAGTAAAGCCATCATTTCTTGAACTCCTATGTTATCAGTTTGAGCAGTGATGACTGATATCATTGATTCGTATTCCGAACCAAGTCCTGTCAGAATGTACGTAATGTGATCTTCGACATCTACTACCTTTTCGATTGCTGCAAGGGCATCAACACATCTCTTGATATGCGAGAAGTATTCGTTGAGTGTCATGTTACCTTTCTGAATGGTTTGAAGCCTAGATTTCAAACGCATGATTTGTGCACGATTACGAGAGTTAAAGATCTGCATGAGGCATTTCCATATGGCACGGGACGTCTTGCAATGAATAACTTGCTCCAAGATACTGTCAGTCATGGAGCCAAGAAGCCAAGAAGAGATCAGTCGATCTTGTTTCTTCCACTTTGCATAGGCTGGATTTGATTTCAAAGAATCATCAGACGCTTTGATTTGCTTTGGCAGAGGTTCAGTATCTTCCAAGATAAAATTCTCCAATTCATGGCCTTCTAGGGCAAATTCGATTTGCACCTTCCACATCAGGAAATTATCATTTCCTAGCTTGACTGTAGAAATCTTGTTACCTAGATTTACAACGGAGGTCACCGAACTTTCGATTTCTTCAGTGGTTGCAACTTCAGTGTGAATCGAAGAATCCATTTCGACAGTAAATCAAAAACCGTTCGTTCTTGATTCGAAGCAGAGGATCGAGAAAAAAAATTCACAATTGGAAAGTGTCATTAGACTATGGCTTTGATACCATATCAAGTGTAAAAAGAAAACAAACTTCAAGAGAAACCCTTCCCTTCTTTATTCATAAATCTCACTCAAAGAACTGATATGAATCTGAGGATATATATACAGGGAGGGAGAAAAACTCCTGAACAGAAAAAGTAACCATATACAACTGATAAAGGAAGGTACAACAAACGATTACAACTGAAAGTTAAATACTCGTGCATCTCACATGACTTGTTGCTAGTGGGCTATCTTCACATTTTCCAATAACTTTGTGATTTTTTTTTTTTAATAATGAGAAGAATATTCTGAGATATTTGATTTCTTAAAGAATTTTTCCAACAAATTTCTCACAAAACACTAACTCAGGTGCAATGTGAATTAAAAAGAAAATGAAATTTAAAAGCAATTAAAATGAAAAGTTGACCAGAGGTCTACATTGCAACATTTATGCAAGTTCGAGGTTCAAATTGATACAATTTGTTAAGTATGAGATTTAATTTGATAAAATTGAAAGTTTAGGGTTAAAATTGATACAACCTGTGATAACGCGCATAGCGAGCTATCTTTCCCGTAACAATTTGGTTAGTCTTTGAGTAATTCGTAACCATTTTATTGCTCTTTAATGTTTATTTTGTAGGAAATTGTTATGTTGAGCTTAATTGAGAAATTGGAGCCGTAAAACAGAGGAAAAACAGAGCATTTAGGGCTGAACAAAGAGGAGCAAGGGGGAAATCAACCCATTGTTCATGGGGATCGTGACGGGGACGTTCGGTCTCGGCCTACATAGAATTTAATTCTTCTTTCCCTTACTTTAGTTAGTGTTTATGGCTGTTTTAGATCATAGTTATATTGTAACGCGGTGTATGATTAGCTAGGTCTTTACTCTTAGGGATTGATGTAGCCGTTGGGCACGTTATGGATTGATTTTACAGTTTTATGCTATCGAATTTCATTTATGCATATTTGTGTCTTTAATGCTTTCAATTTACCGGTCATAAATTGATTGATGTTTGTGCTTGAATCTAACTCGGGAGAGATGATTTAGCTTAGAAATCATTATGCATAACTAAGATTTAGCTAGAAATCGGGAGATTATGGTTAATTCTAGAAATCGTTAAAAAGGTTATCCTTATTGCCTTGTATGCTTATTGAATTTAGATAGGGATATTGGGTTCAATTGCATATGGGAGAATCATGTATGCTCGGGAGAGGTATGTGTGATTTTAGTTTACCAAGATTTATGAATCATAGCATGTGTTAATCCATTTATTAATCCATAATCCCAATTGGTGAAATCACATCCCTAAGACCATTGTTTTCCATTTGATTGTCATATTTTTGCATTATTTTGTGTTTGATTTAATTTCATTCTCACTCAATACGGTTTCCCTAAATAAAATTGGGCAAGAGTATTTCCGGTAATTAAAATTGACTAGACACCAATCCAGAGGACGACATTCGAATTTCACATTCACTATATTATTACTTGACCCGTACACTTACAGTTAGCAATTTGCACATCAACCTGCTTAAGTTCAGGAGTCAAAATTGATTGTTTCCCAAGATTTAAATCTAAACTAACATATCTATTTCATTACGGTAGCTGAACATCATTTCATGAATGAATTATAACATTTTTCCACTCCATAACCAAGTACTTTCATCCAAAAAAAAAAAAAAAAAAAAAAAAAAAAAACAAGAAAAATGAAATGATATAATGAGTGAGAATGGGAGTAGAGAGATGGAAAATAAGTACCGAGAGGACATTGAACATATAGGAGATGCATCACTATCGTAATTAAATGCAACACTAGGCTTCCAAGAAGCAACTAAAATAGGTTATCATTACAAACAATATCTCAGTTGTTTTAAAGGGAAAAGGGGATTCAATGCCTCTGCCTTTTGTCATCACCAAAATTGGCATTTCCTTACCCTTTTTTAAGCTAACACATACACACCCCAACTTGTGTCAATATAACATATCAGCATTTGCAAAAGTAGCTGACACCTTTCATTATTTAACAAATGGATTATGTATCCATGTATTAAAATCCACGTCTATTAGAGTTACATAGGGATTACCAAATAGTTATAATTTAGGCTCCGTTTGATAACTATTTTGTTTTTTGTTTTTTGTTTTTGAAAATTAAGTTTATAAACACTACTTCACCCACATGTTTTTTTTTTTTTTATTTACATCCTTCCCATATATTTTCAAAAACCAAGTCAAATTTTGAAAATAAGGAAAAAAAAAATTCGTTTGATAACCATTTGATTTTTTATTTTTCAAAATTAAGATTGTAAACACTATTTCCATCTATAAATATTTTTATTTTATTATTGACCTTCTAAAACTATTTTCAAAATCAAAACTAAAATTTGAAAACTAAAAAAAAAAAAAAAACCAAAAATTCAAATATTTCTTAACAAAAAAAAAAAAAAAAGGCAACACACGTCGTAAAGGAATTTTGATGAAACATGTCTACATTTTAATAAAAACAAAATCATTATCCAACGATCTCTAAGGCCCCGTTTGATAACCATTTCGTTTTTTGTTTTTGAAAATTAAGCTTATACACACCTACCCCCACCTATAAGTTTCTTTGTTGTAGTATTAATCTTCTTCCTTGTTTTCAAAAACCAAGTCCAATTTTGAAAACAAAAAAAAATAGTTTTCAAAAACCTGTTTTTATTTTTAGAATTTGGCTACGTATTCAAATGGATCCTTAAAAATGATGAAAGTCATGGTAGGAAATTTAGGAAAAAACCAACATAATTTTCAAAAACCAATGATTTTCAACCAGGACCTTAAAACAATTATCAAACCTAACATTTTAAGTCTGAAATTTATAATTTTGAAGATTTACCCTTTGTTTGGAATTAGAAAAGTTCAAGAAATGATTTTAAATCCTATGATTTTAAATTCTTTATCTCGTTTGGAACGAAAAAGATATTTAAAATGAATGTATTTAAAATTTTGTGTTTGGATGGTAACCGGAAAAGAAAAGAAAGTAAGAAGTTTACTGATATAGGTTTTTAATATTAATTTATTAATAGAAAATTAAAACATGATAGGGTCAAATAAGTAATTTAATTCTAAATCCTATGAAATCTTGCACAATCCGATGGTTTTAGTTGGGAAAATTTTTTCCGATTTGAAATCATTTCAGATTTTAAATCATTCTCTTTCTTGTGATAACAAACAGAAGAATTGATTTGAAATCTGTTATGATTTAAAATCCTTCAAAATCTTGAGGTTCCAAACAAAGCATTAGATAGGAAATGGAAGATTGAAGAGAAAGGGGATGCATGAGTGATGAGTATCGGAATAAATGCAAGAATGAGGGAAGTAAAAAGAGAAGACGTAGGTATCCATCCTATCATTGCACAAAAAAAGTGGGAATTTTTTTTTCTGAAGCAAAGACTGCAGGCAGTAGGGCAGTGGGTGGATGGCTATTTACAGTAACGGTTTAGCAATTTACAAAGGATCAAAAAAAACTCAACCCCACTCATCATCATCATCTTCATCTTCATCTTCATCATCTTCAATTCACTCACAAAAACTGTCAGACTTTTTCTCTATCCTTCTCAAACAGCGTGCCGCTCTGGGCCTGTCCCCAACGCGCCTGCTTTTAATACCCCAAATTCATTCGTGCTAAAATGCATCCCTACTGGTTTTATTAATTGTTACCTAAACTAACATCATTCTATCATTTAACCATCAAGTCAAATTAACGTCTTAATAGTCCAAAGGACCATAAAAATAATAAAGGGCTCGGAAGAAATTGGTTCAATCCATAGTGACCGACAACCAAATGTAGTAGGTCGGACGATATCAAAAAGTTGGCAGGACTAAATTTATAATTTACTTTTTTTTTAATGTCATACTATGAATAAAGCGTGTAGATACTCTCATAGTACTAAAGAATAGTATTATGACGTCAATGTGAATATAGTTTAGCGTTAATTGGCATGTTATCTTCAATCAAAAAGTCAAAGGTTCCAATTTGACACCCTTAAAAAAAGAGGAGGTTTGTTTGTTGAGATTTTTTATGTTGAAAAATGATATTCATCGTGAAATTGAAAATTTTAAAATATCAAATCAAGCATCAGATTGGGGCTATTGTGCATATTTGATTAAAAAAAACAAAACAAAACAAAAAAGTTGAATGAATAATTTCTCAAAAAAAAAAAAATTGAATGAATAATAACCGTCGATTTTGATAGTCGTATTCTTTTATTTATTGTTATTTGTTAGGGTTGATATGGTCGGTTGGACGTCGGCTTTAACGAAAATAAGCCAAGCCGACATGATTTTAAATTATTAAAAGACTTTTCTCCATTTTGCGTGAGGGTTTCACAATGTTTTACACCAAAAATTATTTTTTTACCCATAAACTTTGGATTAGCAAAAATCCAAAATAATTCTAACCATTAAAACCTTAAACTTTTATAAGTATATTAGTTTATATTATGACAGAAACAGTAATCAATATAACAAAAATGAAAGGGCGAAGAAAAACAACATATAGTCAATATACGTGATTCACTAATGGTGTGTTAGCTATATCCACGGACAGAGAAAGAACGATCTTATTATGAGAAGTATTTAGATTACAGAGATTAGGGCAAAATAGGTTAAGAGGGTTTATATATGACATCACTCTTAACCCTAACATAATAGACCCAAAATAAAAGCCTAAAACGAAAAATCATATCTAATCTCTATACATAATTTAGCTTAGGGAGCGTTGCCCCCGAACCCCTATCGGCACTTCGCCCATGGACCTCGACTCACTAACCGGGCAGCGAGACCCCCATACTTGGTCGTTCGGAGCGCTTCATATATATCAGATTCAAGGCATATGAAAAGTTTACTCCTTCCGTTCGAAAAAAACGTTAGTTTAGAACAGAAACTTATAAATCTATCGATTAAATTATTAAATTTTCCAAAGTGAATCAATTTAATTAGGCCCTTAATGATCTGAACATCATCCATGCATAAGTTCTCACTCGTATGTAGGCTTCTTAAAAGTTTGACCTACATTTGAAAATCGTTTATTATTTAAAACAAAGAGTCTAAATTGATTCACTTATGAAAGTTTAGGAGTTTAATTAATTGATATAATTATAAGTTTGCACATGTGTGTATACTAACGTTTTTCAAATGGAATCTAATTGATGTTGTAAATTAATACAATTATCAAAGTGTAGAAATAATAAAATTTATGTTAAATTCAATGAATAAACTTTAAAAAGTTAATGATTATATTCTCATTTAACCTAGAACTTTAAGAAAGTTTCATGTACATACCTAAATTTCTATCATAAGGGTAGAGAATCTACAAGTAGTATGTCTTAACGAGTAACCTATGCTGTAAGGTTGAATTTCATTGATTTTTTTTTTTTTTTTTTTGACAACATGTGGGGTAGGGAGATTCGAACCACATACTCTTAATCATTAGTACGAGACTTATGCCAGTTGAACTATACTCTTGTTGGCTTGAATTTCATTGATTTAATACTTATATGATGTAGTGATTACATAAATTAAAGGATTATATGGTGTAATGTAGCAATTAAATCATACCAAGTAGATTAATTTCAAACATACTTTGTTGGGAAATTGAAAACATTATATAGATTTGAATTTCATTAAATAGATAATGGTGTGGACTGTGGGAGTTTGGGGAGGGACTTAGTTGGGATGCTTAAATTGCATTCCCATAATATCCCTTTTAAAAATGAGGAGTTGAAGTCTGACATTGGACATGTGATTGTGGGGTTCCCCATTTGGAATTCTCTCCTCATGAGAGATCCAAATTTTCTAGGCAAACCCCAAAGGCAACAATAATATCAATTCTTGTTACTTTGTTCTAGACATTTTTCATTTCCATTCATGCACTTCACTTTCAACCAATCTTTTTCTTTTTTTCTCCTCCCATTTTTATATTTCAACAAAATCAAATCAAATATTTCTAGCATCTCTTCTTTTTATTCTACAATAATATTCTACTTTAATATACTTATGGTAGACTCATTGCATTTTGTAACACATATATTACATATTATTTAATTTTCTGACTTATTGAGCTTAATTTTCTCCTCCCATCACATTAGAGGTTTCCTCCTTACTTCGAGGGACGACAACAAAGTAGCACATCAATTAGCTACTCATGCTTGCACAACAAAACACTCTGAAATCTGACTTGAAGATTGTCCTCCTTGAGTTTAATGCAGTTTAGCTCAAGAAATACTAGACACCCCACCCATCTCTCTTGTTTCGTTGTAGTTTTTCTTTCCTTATATTTTGTCTAAAAAAAAAAACTTAATTTGTTTGCTTGCATTTTCTAGAAATAATTTGTCACCTGTTTTGAAATTTAGCTCAGATTAAATAATCATTAAATTTTATTTTTCCTCGTTTATGTGAAACTGAGAGAGAGAGAATTAATTGTTTTTTTTTTTAAAAAAAAAGAGTGTAATTTGTTTCTCATTTTCAAAAAAAAAAAAAATGCAGCTATTTTATTAAATTATAGAAGTACTGAAAATTAGAAAATATTTTTAAAAATATTATCTTTTAAAATTATGAAATATTTGTCCTTAATTGGAAAATAGAAATATTATCCAAAAGGTGTTAGGAATCTTGGCTAAGGTTTAGGCCCACACATGATGGGGGATTGCCATCGAGGATCATAAATGCAATTAATAAATGGAGTTAAGGACATTTCCTTTCTTTATAATCTATATTGGATCTTCAACTTCCCATGCGTTCTAATTTAAAGTCTTCTAAATTAATATTTATTTGCCTATGTAAATCAACTCAAAACACTTTCATTTTTTTTATTTATTTTTTTTAAATACCTAATGATTATGAGAAAAGTTCATATTTTATAGGTAATGGAATCTCTCTCCATGTTGATAACATTTTTAATTATGAATTGAAAATTATATCAAAATATCATACAAAGATATAATTCTAAGCAATAAAATTAAGTGAGATGAAACTCCTAATATAAAGTTGTGAAGAGCTTATTACGTGTGGTAGCTAAGGCGAAGCATTGTATTGCATTGAGAAGGTTGTGTTTATGAAATGTGTTTAAATTCTAGTATGTTGAGTTGAATTCAAATTGCTAATAAGAAGAAATGATGTATCATTAATATATTATTTGAGTAGATCATGAGCTCTAATACACATGCCCTAACTTAGATTAGGTGTACATCTAATAGTTGTTTGATTCGAGACATGCTATACAAATATATTTGAACATATACATTTGAAATTTTAGTCAAATCGAAACTATATAACCATATTATTGAATTAAAATGATAAAAGAAAAAGAAAAAGAAAAAAAAAGAGCGCATTAATTAATTAGACAAACACAGCAAGAGTTGGGTGTATAAATACACACAAATTCTCTCCCCTCCCCTCAGCAGAGAGAGCAAAAAGGCATTGATCAGCAAAAAGATTCAGCAGTCAGCCAAAGCCAATCCCATCTCTCCCTTTGGGCAATGGACGACATCGACATTCTGAAATCCTCCAGCGAGCCGATCGACATGTCGTCCACAATCCTCCTCAACAACAATCCCCACTACTCTCCACTCCCCTTCAGCTTCTCCGAGTTCTCATCTCCGCCCTCCTTGTTCCACACCCCATTGATCCCGGAGCCTCCGCCTCCGCCGGCGGTGCAGCAGAAGCGCGGCGGCGGCGGCGGAGGCATGGCAGCGATGAGAGAGATGATATTTCGAATAGCGGCGATGCAGCCCATACAGATAGACCCGGAGGCGATAAAGGCGCCGAAGCGGAGGAACGTGAGGATCTCGAAGGACCCACAGAGCGTGGCGGCTCGGCACCGGCGGGAGAGGATCAGCCAGAAGATCAGGATCCTGCAGCGGCTGGTCCCCGGCGGAACCAAGATGGACACGGCGTCGATGCTGGACGAGGCGGTTCATTACGTCAAGTTCTTGAAGAGGCAAGTGCAGACGCTGGAGCAGGCTGGCTTTCACAACACAAACACCAACACCAATGCCGGTTTTATGAATTGTGCCAATCTTACTTATTCTTCTGCGCTTTTGAAGGCTTGCCAAATGCCCCACAATCCAACTATGCCTGCTTCTTTGCAAATGCATTCATGAAATTCAAATTCAAACACATCTTTCGGTTTTTCATCATTTCGGTTTCTCATTTACGACTCTAATCTAATCTTTCTGTGTGGGGTTTTTTTTTTTTTTTTTATTTGTAAAGGAAAACAACAAGCTAAGTGCATTTTATTATGTACTTTAAAAAGAAAAAAAAAAAAAATCAGCTAAGTGTAGTTTAGTTTTGTGTTTAATTATTCATATTAATGTAATATCAATGGTATCCTTTATTATTATTATCTCCAATTTCTTGTTAGGAAAAAATTTATACCACTATTAAAATGTTTGACAACTAAGAGAGATAATTTCTTTTTTCTCATTTTCTCCCTCCCTCTTTCTTAGTTGTCAAGATTTTAATGGGATATGTAGGGAGATCCCTACATCCTTGCATACCGGTATGCACGGAAGTTTTGTTCTTCTTGTTATGTTGATATTGATCTCAAGGAGAGAGAAGATTGTAGAGTATGGGAAAAAATGCATTATTTTTCATTGTATAATGGAGGGTGTGTTTGGTTTAACTTTTCAAGTGTTTAATTTTGAAAAAAAAAACATTTTGAAAAAATTTCTAGTGTTTGACAACCACTAAAAATGACTTATTAGAAAATGAGATTGATAAATAAACTATTTTGAGAGAAATACTTGAAACAACTTTTTTAAAAATAATTTTTAATATACAATAACTTGTGTATAAAAACATCTACGAGGAAATGCAACCAAACATATGAGTGTTTAAATTCTACCTTTTTTTATATAAAATATTTTTAAAAAAATGCATTCTTGAAAAACATTTAATTTAAAATGTATTCCAAACGGACTCTTGGACCTATTGGATTTACCTAGCTTTCTGAAGTTATTACAAGGCGCTCTACTTTAAAAAAAAGAAGCAATTTTTACTTTTGAGGGTTATTTTATTCATTATTATTATTATTTCTTTTTGGTGAATGTTAGTAATAGGGGAAATGGTGTGAGGGTAATATTTACATGTGGGAGTTAAAAGTTGTTAGGAATTAATAATTATTGCAATTTATTTACTTAATTTGTTTGTATATATTAAGCTAAGTTTTCTTTATTCGTGTGTGAAAATTGTACAATATTTAAAGTACGAAGGGCAGATTGTTTTAAAATGCAACATATAGGGATTAATATATTGCAAAGTGGTATTCTAATATGGGATTAATCACATATGTACAATAATGAACCATATGTACAAAGGGAACTCTTCCCATCTTTAATTACTTTCATGAAGAAAAATATTGGCTACAAATTAAGAAAGTTGAATTCTTACATTTTGACACGTATTTGACAAAAGATTAAGTTAAAAAGTACACAATTTTGTTTTTAAAGTTTGATGTTTATTTCATCTTTAAATTTTAGATAAAGTTTATTAATAGTGATATGTCGTTAACTAAATGATAATGGTCGGATGTACTGATTCAAAAAACATTGACTATTTCGACACAACACAAATAGTAGATAAATGATAAAAAAGGAAGTGATCTATTAGATAAGATAAAGTGACACATGTACTATATCCTTTTGTTTTGAAATACTATGTCAAATCTCTTTTATAATGTGTCATTCAATCTTTGTTTGCAGTTTATTTTTCTATCATGCATATGAGAGAAGTTGTATGTATAAAGTTTGAATACTAAGAGAAAAGTGCATGTACTTAGAAATTAAACTAGTGAGAAAAAGCTGTGTAGAATGACAAATCTGTAAAAAAAAAAAAAAAAAAAAATAGAGATGGCTAATCCAAGATGAGTATAAAGGAAAAGTTAGTGATAGATAGAAGTGTGCCAAAAGGTTTTTTTTTTTTTTTTTTTTTTTTTTTTTTTTTTTTTTACATCTAAAATAGGGAGAATTTTTTAGGTGCTCCCACTGTAGTGAGACCCGTAGTTTTGCACCGTTGGAATGTAAGAGAGAGAAATAGAAAGAGTACCTCGATTTTGTATCCAACAGTTATTAAGGACAGAAAAATCTGAAGATTTACATCCGACGGTTTTAAAAAAGGGGCCTCGTTGCACTGGGAACACCTAATAATCTTCCCAAACAAGAGTTAGTAATTAGGAGAACCAGATATTGTGTTGCATGAAAGATAATGAGACTCTAACCTTTTGATGGTGGTTACAAGTTTTATACCAATTGAGTTATGCTCTTATTAGCAACTTTTAGATTGGATATCAGTTTTCTAAAAAAGCACTTCTAAGTTTTTTTTTTTTTAGTTAAATTATAAGTTTAGTACCACTTTCAAGTTAGTATCTTTGATCTTTGAACAAATTTGTATCTATTTGGTTCCTGAACTTTAAAAATGTCCCATAAGTTTTTAAACTTTCAATTTTGTCTCCATTAAATTCCTAGATTTTCAATTTTGTATCTAATAGTTCCTTGATCTATTTGACATTTTTTAAAATTTTCATAGATCTATACTGGATATAAAATTGAAAATTTAGAGTCTCATTAGATATAAATTTCAATTTTATATACCTAATGATCAATAAAATTTAAAAAATTTTAAATCTGTCATGTAACTCTTTTTTTTTTTTTTTTTTTGAAAAATATTTTTAATGCAAAGGTTAAAAAAGCTTTTTATTTTTTCTATATAAAAATATCAAATAGAAATATCGGTATGGATATATACTTCTAAAAGAATGATAAAATTATTTATATAAAAAATATCTATATTAATAAATAAACATTTCACATTTTTCAATATAAATTAGCTAAAATTACAAGTTTAGTCTTTGAACTATTTAAATTTGTGTATATTTGATCCTTAAACTTTGAGAATTGTCAGATATAGGTCCCTAATCTTTCAATTTTGTCAAATAGGTCATTGAACTTGAAAAAGTATTTATAGGTCCTTAAACTTTTAATTTTATGCAATAGATTCCTGAAATTTTAATACGTGATTGACTTATTTGACATTTTTTAAAATTGACAGCTTATTAGACACAAAATTAAAAGTCTAGGGTCGATCTCATTACACACAAAATTGAATTTTATATCTAATAAATAAGTTAATTAAAAAAAAAAAATGTAAATGAGATGAAATGTTTGATGGAGTGGAGTTGGTTGCCCCCAAGACAGAGCCAAAGCTTTAAAGTGCTGATGTCTCATGAATCATGCCTCCCAAACAACCATTTTCCCCCCTTCCCTCTATCAGATCTCAAGTCAACCACACAAAATTAGTCAAACTACAACTCTCCCACCTCTCTTTCTCCCATAAAATTATGTCCACAATCAATTATTTATATATATATATATATATATATATTCTCCCATTTCCAACCATTAAACAATTCCAATAATACTTTTTCATCACCCATTCATAACCATTTTACAATTATATATATGTTTTTTTCTTTTTAATTTACCTAAACACTATTTTTTAAATTTATTTTAGTGTATGTGTGTATATATAACTACAAGAATAACGAGAATATTCCAATTTAAGCTTAATTCAAGTTTATTAAGATTCAAACCAACTTTTTAGAGTAGAAAATAGGTATCTAACAAGCTTATTATTAGGGTAGAATTCTTTTCCACCCTTATACTTGACTCAATGAGTAAATTTTAAGAGACCATGAAATTGTAAGTTTTGTTCTGAATGTTGTAAGTTGTATTTAGTGAGTTTTTAAACTCTGACCTCGTTTGATAACCATTTGGTTTTTGGTTTTTGGTTTTTGAAAATTAAGCTTATATACACATACTTCTACCTATAGGTTTCTTTGTTTTAGTATCATTCTTCTTCCTTGTTTTCAAAAACCAAATCCAATTTTGAAAACAAAAAAAAAAAGTAGTTTTCAAAAACTTGTTTTTGGTTTTAGAATTTGGCTAGGAATTCAAATGAATCCTTAACAATGAAAAAGTAATGGTAGGAAATTTAGGAAAAAAAAACAAGCATAATTTTCAAAAACAAAAAACAAAAAACTAAATGGTTATCCAACAGTAAATTATTATAATTATATTTAGGTTGAAATTTTCATCATTTTCATCATGTCTATAGGTTTAACATCATCACAAAGGGTGAACCAATGTCTTCATTATATCATAGCAGAATCTACAAAATATAATAAAAATATCAATAATTATCACTAATATGGACATAATACAGATAATAAGAAATTTAAACTGGTTTAAAAATGGTGTAATGCTTAAATGTTTTTACAAATTTGTTCCATAAATATCCACCGACCTAAACATTTCATTGACATTTTCACAAAATTGAGACATCAATATTTCCATGTCAACATCGTAAACATTTGTACTCACAATATATCTTTTAATTTAAAAAATGTCAAACACACATCAGAACATTTAATTTTGTATTTAATAAACTTTCAATTTTGTATCTACTAGTTCTCTTATTATTTATGAGATATTTAGTAGAGTTTATAAACTCATATTGAATATAAAATTGAAAATTTAAAGAGATATTGTTATAGGTAATTTTGGACCACTCCGATATGCAAGGAATTGATGAGGACAGCGCAAACCAGCCCAAGGGAGATAGCCAGGAAACAGAACCTGGAGGAAAAATAGGCCAAAGGGTCGGGCCAAAGACGAAGGGATCGGGCTTTTGGCCCGACCCCTTGCTCGGCCTCGGCCTTGGGCCTCGACCGAGGCCCATGGTCGGCCTCCGACTCCGTTCGGTCCCTGCTGTCTCTGGCCGCCCCGGTTCCACCTAGTTCGTCCCGAAATGCCTCCGAATTCCTAAAATCCCTAGGAGCATGAGCAGGTAAATCCCTCTTTGCCGCTGAAGAAGGGATCCCGAACTCTAATCTCTACGCTCTTCTCTTGCTCTCTAGCTCTTCCATCTGTTTTCTAACTTAAGCATCGGAGGCGATGTGGCTAGCACCACACCGGTGTGCAGGTTTTCTGTCTTGTAGGCCATGTCTTCCCCCTCTCAAACAAATTTATCGTTGGTGACACGTGAAGGTCAGGTGAGTTCCCTCTAACCAAATCTGAAAAAGATATAATACACTCTTCAAAAAGTTTGAAGATTCATTAAACCTAATATTAAAAGTTTATGAATTTATTTTATTATTTTTTAATGTTTACGGACTTATTAGATAGAATTATTGCAAATTAACTCAAAAATATCTATGGGTAACTACGAGTATTATTATCCTATGGTTGTTGGGGTTACTAGTTGTTTAGGCCGTGGGATGAATTTCAAAGAATTTTATTCAACAAAAAAACAAGTATTTTTGCCACCAAGAGCATAGCTCAACTGGTATAAAAATGTACCGATAATCACGATGTCTGCGGTTCGAATCCTCTACCTAATTGTAAAAAAAAAAAAAACAAGTATTTTTTTTTTGTTTATTTATTTATTTCGAGGTTAGATTTGAAGTGCATTGAATGGCGTAAATAAAATAATGGGGAAAGGGCATATATTAAATTATTATATTTGTTATTATTATTATGAATTATAACCTTACCTCTAAAGTGCAATGAATTGTAAGGTTTCTTTAGTCTGACACATTATTTCAACGGTTTCCCATTTCCCCATCCTATCTACTCTCTTTCCCTTTTTGTGGGATAACCCTCTCTTCTATTATATCATATCTACATGCATGCATAGAATAAAGTTATTGCTCCATTTTTCTTCAAAAAAAAAAAAAAAAAAAAAAGTTATTACTCCATTTTCTTCCATTTTTTCTTCCCCCCATCTAATTCAACTTTAAATATTAATATTAATAACTCTTCTTTTTCTTCTTCTTTTTCTTTTTCTTCCTTCTTTTAATTACTTTTCCTCACAATATTCCTCATTTTACAAAATATATATATACCTAAATCCTTATCCTTAGTGTGCAAATATTTACTTTTTTGTCTCTAATAATCTTTTAAAGTTTTAACTTCACTCCTTCACGTATTGAGGGCCCGTTTGGTACAAGGATTCTGGAGATGGGAATGGGCAAGGGTTTATAAAACCCTTGTTTGTTTCAAGATTTCTGTGGTGGACCCAGGAAATAACTCATTCCCAGGCATCATTTATGCCCATAAGCAAGGGTTTTCTATGCCCTTGCAAAAGCATGGGTTTTCTCTTTTCTCATCTCTTATTTGTTATTTTTATATGCAATTTTATTTTGAATATAGTTAATTAATTAACTAATGGATACTAAATTAAATATAATATAATATATTATTTAATTAGATTAAATAATAGTTTGTCAAGAATTTCAATTTTTTTAAGTAAATACTTTTTTTAGGACTTTTAAACAAATACTTAGTCCAAGTTTATTGTAGGGATGGTAATTACATATTACTAAAATTATAATTAATTAGTTAATATTATCGAAAATATATTTAATTATTGAATTAAAATCATTTAAATTAATTTAGTATAAAAATTAATTTTTCAATAATTATAATTAATTACTTATCGATTATTTATAATTCATTAATTACTTTTTTTGGATTTCCTTATAATAAATATATAATTATATTATTATTAAATATTTATCTAATTAATTTTTTTTTTTGAAAAGTTATCTAATTAATTTTTATGGATACAATATATTAAATTATTGTAGTTAAAAATATTTATTAAAAAATTAATTAAATAATTTTAAGTTGTTAAATTAACATAGTTTATCCCATTAAAATTATTTCGATTATTATTTCATTAATTTTTATTAATAGTTTGAACTAATTTTGATTATTTTATTGATTAATTTATTAAAATTACATAAAGTTTACCAGATTAATTCTAAAAAATAAATACAGACATAATTTGTTTTCATAAAATCCTGATGACATTCTCATGCACAACCAAACACAGTTATCTTTGATTCCCAGCAATTTTATTCCCAGGCATAATATTCCCAGGCATCATGTATTCCCAAGCATCTATAAAACCTTAAACCAAACGAGCCCTGAATGTTCTAAGAATTGTGTGAGGGGAGATTTTGAATAAAAAAAATATAATGATTTTTTTATGAGACTATCAACTGTCAGTGTAGTGACATTTTTAGTCGACCTATTTTCAATATTTAATATAAAGCTATTTCAAATTGAGAAAGTAAAAATGAAGTGGACAGGGTTATGAGTGAAAGACGAAGCATGTTTTTTACTATCGTATATTGTCAATTCAAACATAGCTCAGTAGATGTGGCCTATTATCTTTCATATAAGATTATGGTTTTAATCCCGACCCTACACTTGTTGAACTATAACACATTATATATCTTTGAATTATAGAGGTTTGATATATTTGCATCATTTAACTTTCAATCAAGTGCCAACTGGCATGATGTTTGAGCTAAAGACTAAAAGGTATGTGGTTCGAATCCCCCAAAATGTTTGATTTAAGCGATTATCCTCCTGAATTTTTTAAATCATCACGTCAAGCAGTTGGTTTAATTCCAACCTCATAGTTTAGTGGAGATTTAAGGTTTAATTATTACAAAATATGGTTTAAGGGTGATTTACACATTTCTTAAATTGCAATTACATGGAGTAATAATAGTAGGGTTTGATTGCAAACAATTTTATAATTTCCAAAGGTACCTAATTGTTCAAACTGAAAGTTTGGGAATACGGTTGTATAACAACTCTAACCTCTAGTTCAATGATGAGTTTTGCACATTTCTTAGGCCCGGTATGATAACCATTTCGTTTTTGGTTTTTGGTTTTTGAAAATTGTACTTGTTTTTTCTCAATCTTCCTACCATGGTTTTCATTTTTGTTAAGGAGACATTTGAGTTCTTAGCCAAATTCCAAAAACAAAAAACAAGTTTTTGAAAACTATTTTTTTTTGTTTTCAAAATTTGGCTTGGTTTTTGAAAACATGGGAAATGATGTACATAAAAAACGAAGAAGCTTATGGGTAAAAATAGTGTTTATAGGTTTAATTTTCAAAAACAAAAAACCAAAAACAAAATGATTATCAAACGAGACCTTAAATTTTCATGTTTGTTTGGAACTCTTAGCTCAAGAATAAGGGTATGTTTGGTTTAACATTTTAAGTGATTAATTTTGAAAAAAAAAAATCATTTTGAAAAGATTCTTGTGTTTGGTAACTACTAAAAATGACTTATTAGAAAATTAGATTAATAAATAAACCATTTTGAGAGAAACACTTGAAAAATTTTTTTTTAAAAAGAGTTTTTAAGCATAGAATAACTTGTGTATAAAAACACCTACGAGGAAATGTAACCAAACATATGAATGTTTCAATTCTCAACCATTTTTATACAAAATGTTTTTTTTTTAAAAAAAAATGCATTCTTGAAATACACTCGAGAAATTATTCCAAAAAGACCCTAAATTAAATAGTCTGAATTTGAAATAAAACCATCAATAGATATAAGATTTGAGGAGGACAAATCATCAGGCTTAACAAAATACTAACCTAATTCTCCAGTGTGCTAGCAACAACTAAGGTGAATCCCCAAAGATCATATTTGGAGAAGAAGTTGTTTTCTTCTAATATTCTCCATCCAAAAGGCTCAGCATCTCGTTGTTTTAACATAAACATTGGTGGTCGAATCATCCACCTTTGACAACACTCAATGTAAAATTTTTAAGCAATGACTAACCCAAGGAAAATCTTTAATTACTTGTACGTTTATGTTGAGGAATTTTATATAGTTGAGAGCTTTGTATAGTTGCATTCTCAAGTTTTCCACTAAACCAAAAGATTTCATCTTGGAGAAATTATTCCCAGATGTTGATACAACGAGGTTGGTGATTTTACACGGTCAGATGCTCGAAAGAGAACATAAAATTTTTGATTTTACCATGTATATCCAAGAGTTTAGAGAGGATAACCAACCCTAATAATAGCTCTTTGTGTTTGCATGAAATGAAAAAAAATAAGGATATAATACTTTACCTAATGATCAGTCCATGTGAATCTTCTCTTGATTCCACTGAACTTTTTGACAAGTAGAAAGAAAGAAATGAAAAAAAAAAAAAAACAAAACAAAATATTTTCACTTTCTTTTAGAAAAATATAAATAGCTGTCAGAATTTGTATAATGGTCAAGAAGAAACTTTCTACCAACTCATTGGAAGGAAGTGTTGTTCTAAGAAAAAGAGATAGTGAAACCTTGATTGTCAGGGCAGTAAAAAAATTTAAAATTTTAACGAATGAAAAGTCGACAGGTGTCTACATAGTAGAGTTCTGTTGCCTGGAAAAAAAACAAGTATGTTTTTATTAATTTGGCAACTCAAACAATCTTTGATAGAAGTTTTGGACAATTCACCTCATCAAATTATTACTACTTCTCATCATTATGACAATGGTAGCATGCCTCTTAGCCCTATAAATTAATACCACTCCCCTATTGAGGAACTTTATGAATTTGAATACAATAAGCTCAAACACTAAATTGAAGAAATTAAGTAAATATGCTTAAAAAATTCACTATTCCAGATATTATTTTTTTCGAGTTTAATTTTTCTAGTGTAGCATGCCTTAGAACACCCTTTGCCTTCTTGCGCGGTAGAAAATTTACAAAAACACCAACTGGTTTCTCGATAATTAGAGATTTAAAATATTTCACAATCCTAAAATATTTTATTTCGAGTTCAACGGTGAGGTGGAGAGTCAAACTTATTACATTTTGATCAAGGATATATATCTTAAATAGCTCAACCATATTCAAGTTGACAAAATAACTTAGTTTGCTAGTATGCATACAAATCAAAACACCAATTCCATAACTTATAATTGATTAATATAAAAATATATAACAAAACTGAAATAAAATATATTTTAAAGATGGGTATACTAATGATTCAAATATAATTCATATTTGAACTATTTTTAAAGTTAAAAGACCTATTAAACACGTTTAAAAAAGTTTAGGCACTGTTTGATAACTATTTGGTTTTTGAAAATTAAGCCTAAAAACACTACTTTCACCTTTTAAGTTTCTTGGTTTTTTTATCTACCTTCTTTCATGTTTTCAAAACCGATTCAAATTTTGGAAACTAAAAAAATTAGGCCCCGTTTGATAACCATTTGGTTTTTGGTTTTTGGTTTTTCAAAATTAGGCTTGTTTTCTTCCAATTTCTTCCCTACCATGGTTTTCATTTTTGTCAATGACATTTGAATTCCTAGCCAAATTCTAAAAACAAAACAAGTTTTTGAAAACTACTTTTTTTAGTTTTCAAAATTTGCTTGGTTTTTAAAAACAAGGAAAGAAAGGTATTAGAAAAACAAAGAAGTTTGAAGGTGGAAGTAGGATTTATATAAGCTTAATTTTCAAAAACCAAAAACCAAAAACCAAAAACCAAATGGTTATCAGATGGGACCTTAGTTTTCAAAAACTAGTTTTTGTTTTTAGAATTTGACTAATAATTTAAATGTGTCATGGACAAAGATGCAAACCATTGTAAAGAAATTGGGAGAAAACAAGGCTTAATTTTCAAAAATCAAAAACCAAAAACCAAATGGTTATCAAACGGGCCTTAGTTTTTGGTTTTTGGTTCTTGAAAATTAAGCTTATAAACCCTACTTCTACCCACAAGTTTCTTTGTATTTCTAATACCCATCTTTCCATGTTCTTAAAAACCAAGCCAATTTTTAAAAACTAAAACTTGTTTTTATTTTTGGAATTTGGCTAGGAATTCAAATGTGTCATTGACAAAGATGAAAATCATAGTAGGAAAATTGGGAGAATAGTTTTCAAAAACCAAAAACCAAAAACCAAAAACCAGATGACTATCAAACGGAACCTCAAAGATTGAGCTTATAATAATTCAACTTAAAAATAATTGATAGAAGTACACATGAACATACACATACATACTATAATATACATACATAGATGTATGTATGTGTATAAAAAAAAGAAATATATAGAGAGAGTATTATGGGACAAATGTAGGGTTTTCATGGGAGGGAGTTTGCAATTGGGTAATTGAAGTAACAGCCAATCGAATTTCGGTCGGTGATTGGTTGATTGAGAATTTGTCAGATATGCCCATTCCTAGAGGACACGTGTACGGCTGTGATCTCGAATGCTTGGATTAGAATAGTTTTCATTGTCCCTTGTGCTAGGGGAGATGTACTGAAATTGTTATACTATTAAGACAACACCAATGGACTCTGCCTCCTACTCCCCAACTCAACAATTACATCAAATCTACAATCTCTCTCTCTCTCTCTCAAGAAGAATATTTTAATATCTTCATAATATAATGATATGCCCATCTTCATTATGTGTAAAATATTCTATTAAAGAAGCTACATTAATTTAAAGGAATATGTTCAAGGTTTATTTTTTAATTTCAATTATTTTGTGTTGCTAACATATATATTGTTTTTCAGTAGAATTGAATGGTATAGTAACTATAAAACATAATGGAATATGGTCTACCTCAAAAGGAAAATAAATCACCATCAGTTCACTGGCACTTTTAACATAAAATTAAGGACTAGTGAGATATGTTTTACCATCATTAAATTTTCTTTAATTTATCTTTTTTATAGCACTTTTCTTCTCTTAATTTCTTAACGAAAGTATTTTTCATTTTTTTTTTTATTCGGTTTTACATTTCATATATATATATATATATATATATATATATATTAAAATGCTACTAACTTTAAAAAACATTTTTGGTCAATTTTGTCTTCTAAATATTTAGTTAATTACATCATTGTCCTCAAATTTGTAAAGATTCTTTATTTGTAACAGAAGAAAAAACAAATGTGAATTCATTGCTAATTATTTTTCCAATTCATTAAAAAAAATCCATTAATTGTTTAAAAAAAAAACCATTAATCCTGTTTCCAATTCATTAAAAAAAACACGTTTGTATTAAATTCATTAAAAAGTAAAAACTGAAGAAATAAATTGGAATAGTTTTCAAAATTCCAAAATTTGAATTAAAAAAATTCCAAATTGTCGTTATCTTTATTCAATAATAAATTCATCATTCAACTTCAATTTTTTGAATATTATATAAATTTCAACTCTTGCATTTTCATCATTGCAACTCCCTTCAACTTCATCTCTCTATATGTATATTGTTATCTCTAAGTTATGTGTATTTTGTTCTCTATTGTCTTTTTTTTTTTTTTTTCCATCATGATTTGGAATTTGGGTCTCTCAATCTAAACCGATATTAGAATCTCTCTATATGTATATTGTTATCTCTAAGTTATGTGTATTTTGTTCTCTATTGTCTACTTTTTTTCATGATGATTTGGAATTTGGAATTTAGAATTTGGGTCTCTCAATCTAAGCCGATCTTAGAATCTTTCTGTATGTATATTGTTATCCGTAAGTTATGTGTATTTTGTTCTCTATTGTCTTTTTTTTCTTCAGGATGATTTGGGATTTAGAATTCACGATGAGGATTACAATGGAGAAAAGTTGACAAGACATGACAATCTAAACAAAATTCATATATCACAACAGAGACTGGTTTCAGATGACCAAAATCACATATAAGATGGTGGGGGATGGAGGGTGAATTCTCGAGGGAGGACTAAGACTCTTCAAGGGTAGAAAGAGGGAGAAGAGTGAGTCATTAAGCATAGGGAAGATTGAGAGAGAGAAAAATACAATTATTTAATTATTTCTACTTTAGTATTTTTTTTTTGTAAACCGTTCGTTTTTAGTCTTTTTTTTTTTACTTATTTTCTTTCTTTTTTTTTTTTTTTTTTGTTCAACAATATGTGGATTGCATATTTGACGGAAAAAAAATATATAAGGAATGCAATTATAAATTTTTTCAAATCAAATAAACCAATATTATCTCAATAAAATTTGTATCAAATTAATAATATAAATAATGCAATTATTTACTTTTTTTTTTTTTTATAGAACGCTATTATTTACCTTTGATTCATGTTGTCCAATTTATTATATAATATTAATTAAAAATAAACCAATATAAGACATCATATCACATTTTTTAATCAGCTATAATTTCATGAGTTGTTATAAAACGTGAAGAACAATAACAAAAACACTAAGAACACTTAGAGAAATAGAGAGAGCAAAGGTAGGGAGAAGAGAGCAAATGAATTACATTCAAATTGAGTCGTTGTTTAACCCTTCATGAACCTCCCTATTTATACTAGTACAATAGGGATGGTTACAACTTACAAGACCTAAAATAGGAGAGGGAGGGAGAGTCTTGAGCCTAAAGTTAAGGAGTCATGGGGAGTTGCTCTAAAATGGTGGGGTTGAATATGCCCTAAAATGGATATCTATAATTAAATATACAGTGTATTTACAACACTCCCCCTTAGATATCCATTGTATATGAAATATATGTCTCATTAAAAACTTACTAGGAAAAATCCAATGGGAAAAACCCTAGTGAAGGAAAAAGAGTACATTATATTTATATACATTAATTACTGCCTCATTAAAAACCTTGCTAGGAAAACCCAGTGGGAAAAACCGTAGCGAAGGGAAAAAGAGTGCAGTATATTTGCTCCCCCTCATGAAGACATCATTTGAGATCTCTGAGTCGTCGCATTCCAATATTGTGCACCAACTTCTCAAAAGTTGTAGTAGGTAATGCCTTTGTAAATAAGTTTGCCAAGTTGTCTTTTGAAGAAATTTGTTTAACAGTAATATCGCCAGTTTCTTCAAGATCGTGAGTGTAGAAGAGATTTGGTGAGATATGCTTCGTTCTATCTCCTTTAATGTATCCTCTTTTGATTTGGGCTATACATGTTGTATTGTCTTCATATAATGTTGTTGGACAATTTTTGCTAGAGGATAATCCACATGTTTCACAAATGTGTTGAGTCATTGATCTTAGCCATACACATTCTCGACTAGCCTCATGAATCGCCATGATCTCAACATGGTTTGAGGAAGTAGTTGTTATTGTCTGCTTCATAGACCGCCATGATATAGCAGTTCCTTCATATGTAAATAAATAACATGTTTGAGATCTAGCTTTATGTGGGTCAGAAAAATAACCTGCATCTGCATAACCAACTAAATCAAAGTTTGATTTATTAGAATAAAATAAACTCCTATCAGTTGTCTCTCTAAGATAACGGAGGATATGTTTAACTCCATTCCAATGTCTTTTTGTTGGTGAAGAACTATATCTAGCTAATAAATTTACTGAAAATGTTATATCAGGTCGTGTATTATTAGCAAGATACATAAGTGCACCAATTGCACTAAGATATGGTACTTCTGGACCATGAAGTTCTTCATTATCTTCTCGAGGTTGGAAAATGTCTTTCTTTACATCGAGTGAACGAACTACCATTGGAATGTTCAATGGATGTGCTTTGACCATGTAAAATCTCTTTAATATCTTTTCTGTATAAGTTGATTGATGAATAAATATTCCATCTACTAGATGCTCAATTTGTAAGCCAAGGCAAAACTATGTTTTCTCGAGATCTTTCATCTCAAATTCTTTCTTAAGATATTCTATTGCCTTTGGAAGCTCTTCAGGAGTTCCAATTATATTCAAATCATCAACATATACAGTAATGATAGCAAATCCTGACTGTGATTTCTTTATAAAAACACATAGACAAATTGGGTTATTTTGATACCATTCTTTCAATAAATATTCACTCAGGCGATTATACCACATTCATCCTGATTGTTTTAATCCATATAAAGATCTCTGTAATTTAATCGAATATAATTCTCTAGGATTTGAATTATATGACTCTGATATTTTTAATCCTTCAGGGATTTTCATATAAAAATATCATTATCAAGAGATCCATATAAATATGTTGTAACTACATCCATAAGATGCATGTCAAGCTTTTTATACACAATCAGACCAATCAAATATCTCAATGTTATTGCATCCACCACAGGAGAGCATGTCTCCTCATAATGAATAGGGAAAAATACACTTTTGGTCCTTGAGGTTTGGGTTAAGTGACACTTTGGTCCCTGAGTTTTCAAACTCGACAATTTAGTCCCTGAGGTTTGGATTTCGTTTCATTTTAGTCCCTCCATCCATTTTTCCGTTAGATTTTAACAGATTGCTGACGTGGCACCTATTTTTTTTATTAAAAAAAATCATTTTTCATTTTTTTAAAATAAAAATCAATAAAAACAATAAAAATATTAATTTTTAATATATTTTTAATTCTTTTTAATTCTTTTTAATTCTTTCTTTATTCTTCAATCCCTTCACCGCCACTCTCCTTCCTCTTCTTCAACCTCCAACTAGTCACTGGCGAACGACTGCCGAAAACCGCCGTCCGCCGGCGACAGGCTGCCGCCTCCACAATTTTTTATTTTTTTTTCTTTTCTTTTCTTTTCTTCTCTTCTCTTCTTCTTCTTCCCCAACTTTTCTTTTTTTTTTAAGAGGAATGGGGAAGAGGGTCGCTTGTCCACGATTTCGTACACGCCATTGTCCATAATACAGCAAGGGCCGTCGTCGGCCAGCTCCGACAGCAGACCTGAAGGCGACGGCAGTGGGCGCGTGAGTATCTGGGTTCTGAGTTTACGAGTTTACGAGTTCCAGATCTGAATCAGCGGGCGTGAATATTTTATGAAGATGACAGATCACGACAGGTTTGGGTTCTGAGAGGTCTGAGCGAGCGTGAGAGAAAGAGGGACGGTGAGAGTTCTGAGCGGGCGTGGGTTTCGAGTTTTTAGACGGTGAGAGTTTCCGGCGGGCGTGGGAGAGAGGTACTGTGAGATATGGGACTGTGAGAGAGAAGGAGATAGTGAGGGGAAAGAAAGAAGAAGAAGAAGAAAAAAAAAGAAAAAAAGAGTCTCCGGCAGCGGTCGGCGGTCTCCGGCAGCGGTGGACGATCTCCGGCGGGGGCGGTCGCCGACAACGTGTTGGTGATGGTGAGGAAGAGATGGTGATGGCAAGGAGGAAGAAAAAGAAAGAAGAGAGAGAAGAAGGTTGGAGAAGAAGATGAATAAGAGAGAGAAATAGAAAAAAAATAAATAATAAAATATTATTATTTTAATATTTTTTATTAAAAAAATTTAAAAATATTTTTTTTTATTAAAATAATAGTACCACGTCAGCAACTGTTAAAATTTAACAGAAAAGTTGACGGCAGGGACCAAAGCGCTCCTTATCTCAAACCTCAAGGGTATTTTTGTTGAGTTTGAAAACTCAGGGACCAAAGTGTCACTTAACCCAAACCTCAGGGACCAAAAGTGTATTTTTCCCTAATGAATACCAGGCCTTTGCGAGAATCCTTGCAACAAGTCTCACTTTATATCTTGTGACCTCATTATTTTCATTTCTTTTTCTTACAAATACCCATTTGTATCCCACAGGTTTGACATCTTCTAGTGTCTGGACTACTGGTCCAAAAACCTCACGTTTTGAAAGTGAGTATAATTCTGTTTGGATTGCTTCTTTCCACTTAAGACAATCCTTTCTATATCGACATTTTTCGACAGATTTTGGTTCATAATCATCATTTTCAGAAATGATGTCATAAGCAACATTATACGCAAAAATGTTATCAATAACTATATTGTTCCGATTCCATTTTTTTCCATTCATTACATAATTTATCGAAATTTCATTATTATCCTCAGGTATTTCACCTTCTTCGATATTCTCATGAGTAGTCACATTCGGGATTTCTTCTGGAATATCCACATTATCAATTAAGTCATTTTGATTATTGACTACTTTTCTTTTTCAAGGATTTTTATCTTTGGAACTCATTGGTCTACCACGCTTCTGGCGTGTCGTAGAATCATTAGTTATGATAACTTGCTGCTTCAGGATATCAATTTTTTATGGTGTATTTGCAGCTGGTATATGTGACTTAGTCACTTTCTTAGCATCTGTAAATGCATCTGGCATTTGATTTGCAATATATTGCAAATGAATTATCTTTTGAACTTCTAGTTCACATTGATTTGTACGGGGACCTAAATGAGACAATGACGCTGCATTCCATGTAATTTCATTTTCCAACTTCTTAATCTCTCCCCCTAATGTTGAATTTTTTTTTTTCATTAAAATGACAATCAACAAATTGTGCAGTAAATACATCACCCGTCAGGGGTTCAAGATATCTAATAATTGATGGGGAATCAAATCCAACATATATTCCTAGCCTCCTTTGAGGACCCATCTTCATACGTTTTGGTGGAACAATTGGAACATATACTGCACTTCCAAAAGTTCGTAATTGAGATATATTTGGCTTCTGGACATAAGCTAATTGTATTGGAGAGTATTTATGATAGGCTGCTGGCCTAATGCGTATCAGCGATGCAACATGTAAAATTGAATGATCCCATACAGATATTTGAAGTCTTGCTCTCATAAGCATCAGTCTAGCAATTAATTGCAGACATTTTATAAATGATTCAGCTGACCATTTTGTGTATGAACATAAGCTACATGATGTTCAACACTTATCCCAACTGACATACAATAATTATTAAATGATTGAGATGTAAACTCACCAGCATTATCAAGACGAATTTTCTTAATTACATAATCAGGAAATTGTGCTCTTAACTTAATTATTTGAGCAAGTAATCTTGCAAATGCAAGGTTTCGACTTGATAATAAACACACATGTGACCATCTACTGGATGCGTCAATTAGAACCATAAAATATCTAAATGATCCATTTGGTGGATTTATAGGTCCACATATATCACCCTGAATTCGTTCTAAAAATGCGAGGGATTCAATCCCAATTTTAGCTGCCGAGGGTCTAATAATTAATTTTCCTTGAGAGCAAGCAACACATGACAATTCAATAGATTTAAGAATCTTCTGGTTCTTCAATGGATGTCCATGTGAGTTTTCAATAATCTTTCTCATCATTATTGACCCAGGATGACCCAATCGATCATGCCAGACAGAAAATATATCTAGATAATTGAACTTCAGGTTCATTGTTGCATATGTTTCAATAACACGAATTTGCGTGTAATATAATCAAGAAGAAAATGCAGACAACTTTTCTAATATACGTTTTTCATGCGAGACAGTTGATATAATATAAAGATACTCTATATTATTCTTTTTATCAGTCTCTATATGATAATCATTACCACGTATATCTTTAAAACTCACTAGGTTTCTTTTTGATTTACTAGAGAACAAAACATTATCAATTGTAAATTTTGTTCCTCTAGGCAAAATAATATTTGTTTTTCCAAAACTTTCAATCAAGTCTGCAGGACCTGATATTGTATTGACTTTTGCTTCTAGCATTTTCAATTTTGAAAAATATTTCATACTTTTAAGGATAGTGTGTGTTGTTGCGCTATTTGCCAAACATAAATCTTCATTGTTCATCATGGAGTCAACCAAAATATGTGAAATATTCATGTTTTTTCAGGAAAATAAAATAACACATAGTGAGCCCCAAAATAAGAAATTGAATATAAAATTGAACTTAATAAATAAACATAAATTAAACATTAAATGAAATGATATTCATATAATCTAATATAACATTTGTTGCTCATTTAATGATGTTCATTTTCTCTTCAGGAGATTTAATAAGATTTAGGGTAAAATACCTTTTTGGTCCCTCATGTTTCGAGTTAGTTTCCAATAGGTCCCTAGGTTTCAAAATTGAACAATCAAGTCCCCACTGTTTAAAAAATGATTCTATTGAGTCCCTGGACCGTTGACTTTTTTAACAGTGATGACGTGGCGGTAACGGTGCTGACGTGGCATTATTAAAAATATAAAAATATTAATTTTTAAGTTAAAATAATAATAAATTAAAATTATTAAAATATTAATTTTTAAATTAAAATAATAATAAATTAAAATTAAATAATAAATATTTAAAAAAGAAAAAGAAATATCTCTCCTCTCTCTCCCTCTCTCCTTCCCCTCCATTTTCGAAACCCATCACCTCCCTCCCCCTTCTCGCCGGCAATAGCCCATCGCCACCGTCGCCGTCGAAAGCTCGCAACCGTCCGCCATCGATAGCTCGTCACCGCCGCATCCTTCTCCTTCCCCTTCTCCTTCTCTTTTTCTTCTTCTTCAAAACTATACCCAATCCCACCCCACCTCCCTCATCTTCTTCTTCTTCAAAACCAAAACCCACCCCCACCCACCTCTTCTTCTTCTTCTTAAACAAAACTTCAAACCCACCCAAAAACCCATTTTCTTCTTCTTAAACAGAACACCAAACCCACACTGAAAAACCCCAAATCCATCCCATTTCTTCTTCTTCTTAAGCTTCAAAACCCACGGAATCTAAAACAAAATCCAAACCCAATCCACCCCAAATCCTATTCTTCTTCAAAATAAAAGAAAAAAGGAAACAAAACCCACCCACCCCAGCGGCGATCAACGGCGACGGCGACGGCAAGAGACGGCGGAGGCAACGGCAAGCAAAGCGGCGACTAAAGAAGGAGAAAGAATGAGGGTTTGGGGACGGAGATGGAGCGGATGCTGGCGGTAGCGGCGGCGTGGACTGCATGGCGGCGGCGGTAGCGGCGACGGCAACCGGAAAAATGAAGGAAAAAGAGAGAGAGGAAGGAGAAAGAGAAAGAAAGGAAAGGAAAGGAAGAGAGAGAGGGGGCTTTCGTGGGGGAGAAGGAGGAGAGAGAGATTTCTTTTTTTTTTTCTTTTTAATTGTTTTTTAATTATTTATTATTAATTTTAATTTAAAAATTAATATTTTAATATTTTCAATAATGCCACGTCAGCACCGTTACCGCCATGTCAGCACCGTTAAAAAAGTTAACGGTCCAGGGACTCAATAGAATCATTTTTTAAACAGTGGGGACTTGATTGTTCAATTTTGAAACTTAGGGACCTATTGGAAACTAACCTGAAACATGAGGGACCAAAAAGGTATTTTACCCTAAGATTTACAACATTTATTAATCTAATATTTTCAAGATTAATCATCTCTTCAGGAGATTGCAAAGTTTGCTTTCACACATGGTTCTCATTTTTGTACAACAAGTACAAAACTAATGCATCTTTTATATCATATCTAAAATATGAAACTTTTCTTTCAGTAACCACCACTAGATGAATAATTGCTTCTTCCTTTATTATTAATCATGATCTCGACAATGACCACCAATATTCGATAATACAATATTCACTTCAGGGAATGATATTGAAATAATTGGTTGAGATTCATGATTTTTCATCAAATGCTCATGTGATTGCTTTAACCTCAAGAAGAGATGGTGTTTGCTCATCACAATATTTAAATTTTTGGGAAAAATACACTTTTGGTCCCTGAGGTTTGGGTTAAGTTACACTTTGGTCCTGAGTTTTCAAACTCAACAAAAATACCCCTGAGGTTTGAGATAAGGAGCAATTTAGTCCTTGTCGTCCAAGTTGCCGTTAAATACTAACGGAATGCTGACGTGCACTATTATTTTAATTTAAAAAATTGTTTTTAATATTTGTAAATAAAAATAAATTAAAATAATAAAAATATATTATTTTATTAATTTTTTAATTCATTTTCCCCCACTTTCTTCTCCTTCTTTCTCTTCTCCCCTTTCTTCTTCAACTTCATCTTCTTCCCCAACTTCTTGCTCAACTCCGGTGGCCGGCGGCCACCTCCGTTCGTCAGTCGGCCGCCGACATTTTTTTTTAACTTCTTTCTCTCTTTTCTTCTTTCTTCTCCTCCATTTCTCCACATTTTCATTTTTTTTTATAAAGAACAGGGCTCCTCATCCCTTTCCCCCTTCTTTATATATATAAAAAAAAGAAAATATGGAGAAATGGAGGAGAAGAAAGAAGAAAAGAGAGAAAGAAGTTAAAAAAAAAAAAAATTGCCGGCGACCGGTCGGCAAACGGCGATGGCCGCCGGCCACCGGAGTTGAACAAGAAGTTGGGGAAGAAGATGAAGTTGAAGAAGAAAGGGGGGAAGAGGAAGAAGGAGAAGAAAGTGGGGGAAAATGAATTAAGAAATTAAGAAAATAATATATTTTTATTATTTTAATTTAAAAATATTAAAAACAATTTTTTAATTAAAATAATAGTGCCAAGTCACCATTCCGTTAGTATTTAACGACAAATTGGACGGCAGAGACTAAATTACTCCTTATCTCAGGGGTATTTTTGTTGAGTTTGAAAATTCAGGGACCAAAGTGTAACTTAACTCAAACCTCAGGGACCAAAAATGTATTTTTTTCCTAAAATTTTTTTTTCTCAATATTGCTACTACAGGAGCATATCTAAAATTGAGAAGAAAGAAACATTATTTTTAACATATGCTCACTTGTTTAAAATCACTTATTGATTAAAATTATGCAACTACAAGTGCATTTAAAAAGTGAGCACTAAACTTGTGCAACTACAGGTGTATTTAATCATGAGCAATTATTGATTTGAAAATGATGCAATTTCAGGTGCATTCAATCAAAATGAGCATTTTTATGCAACTTCGTGTGCATAACATCAAACTTAACTTTAGGAAGAGCAACTAACTACTATACAAGTCTTGCAAACTTTGCCATAGGAAAATTTGAACCAATACATGTGTTTATTATGAATTTCAAAAGTTAATCAATACAAACAAAAATATTCAAACATACGTATGAAACCCAAATAAGAACAATTGTTTGTAAACAACATGTTGCAATATTGATATAAAATATATAACAGTATATATAACATGTTCTGTATATAAAGTTGTGACAGAATAACTTTGTATATATATTAAATACACATGATATAAAATATACAGAGAATCATGTGAAAATTATACCGAACAAAGAATACATAAATTAACGAGATCAATATACAGTAGCAAAGTGAGGAAGTTTAGAAGATGCACATAATTTAAAATTGAGATATATACAGTGTATATATGTGCATCATGCTCATTGGATATGCATTAAGTTTTCTAGATTATTACATAAATAATAAGGATATAAGCATACTATCAACGTTTCAATTATGAGGATAATGTAATTAACATAAATGTCATTGGCAAATATAGAATCATAAACAATAAAAATGATTCAAATGTTAAGATCATCAATACATAAATACGATACTTTACTAATCACATATTAGTATGCATAATAACAAATAATACGATAATCTTGCATAAAACATATGTTGTCAACATTCAATACACAGTGTATATACGAGGTATTTATAATACATGTACACTGTATATGTGAAACGTACAGAAGACATTTGCAAAGTAACATGAACCCTACCTTCAACTGAACAAAAGTGGAAGAGAATCATGCTGATAACGTGTTATAAAACTTGAAGAACAATAACAAGAACACTAAGAACACTTAGAGAAATAAAGAGAACAAAGGTAGGGAGAAGGGGGCAAATGAATTGCATTCAAATTGAGTTGTTGTTTAACCCTTCATGAACCTCCCTATTTATACTAGTATAGTAGGGATGGTTACAACTTACAATACCTAAAATAGGAGATGGAGGTTGAGCCTAAAGTTAAGGAATCATGGGGAGTTGCCCTAAAATGGTGGGGTTGAATATGTCCTAAAATGGATATCTATAATTAAATATACAGTGTATTTGTAACAATGAGATTGATTTATAATTATTTTATTTAATTTGATGATTAAACTATTAGATAAAGTGGATGGTTTATTTTTATTTTTATTTTTTTTATTTTTTTAATTATATTGTTATTAATTAGATAAAACTCTCCTACAATAAAATGGGCTAGAATAAGAAAATGAATTCTAACAACTAAATAAAAAAATATAACAATTTTTTAAATTCGACATATACAATATATCCCCTTAAGAAAGATCCTCTTTTATATGTCAAAATAAAATATTGTATTAACACTAAAAGATACCTATGTAAACTTTTTTTTTTTTTACTCACCTTATTAACATGTAAAAAAACACACACACACACACACACATATATATATATATATAATTTAACACATTAAAATTTATCTATAGTTTTATACTATATATAAATTTGTGTCAATTTAAGGAAATTTGGTTTATTTTAATAAAATAAAAATGTTAATTTTCTTGATAAAGTATATCTGAAAATAAATAAATAAATAAATAAATAAATAAATATATATATATATATATATATATATATATGTTTTATAATAAAAAAAAATTAAACCTTTAAGAAAAAAATTTAATGGTTGAAGGTTTAATTTGGAATGAATGAAAAATTGAATGCACCGCTAAATTGATAAGTGTAGAGTGAAATTTAAAGAATTTGAATTTGAATATAAAAATGCAAGTTATATAGTGCCATCAATTTTTTTTTTTTTTTGAATGAACCATCAACCATTAATCATTCATTGGTAATTAAAAAAGTTAATGTGAAGATGAGTTACACAATTTTTAAAGTAAAATAAAAATTTATTATATTATATTTGATAAATTTAATTTAAGCTAACTACGACTGTAAAAAAATAATAATAAAAAAAGTTAAGTATTATTCATTCATGGATTTTAAATATTTTTTTTAGAATCATCAGATTTTAAATAATAATAATAATAATTGTTGCAACGTCATCGCGACGCGGAGCGGCCGACATCCTTTCTTGGGGTTTTAAGAGAAAATTGGAGTCGCCACCAATCATCGAGGGTGTGATTAGTCACCTTTAAAAAAAAAACCAGTCTTAGAAAACCAGGAATTAGGTTCGGGAGTCGTTTGAGTGTAGGGAAGGTATTAGCACCCTACAACACCCGTTTTTTTTAAAAAAACAATTACCACATTATCTTAAATTGTCCAATTAAGTGAATAAAAACAGTCCTTCATTTTTTATTTTTCTTTAAAAAATGATAAATATGAAAATAAAAACCCAAAATGCAATAATGAACACAATATGTCTCATTCGTTTTTACCTTAACTTTAGAAATAAAGTAAGGATTAAACATTATGAGTTGAATATCCAATTTAATATAAATCATGCCTAATTTCCCTTTTAATTAAAGGAAACATGGGTGTACATGATTATGTTTATTAAAAATAATTTATATTTTTTTTTAAAAAATAGATGTAAAAGAAGAAAATTATTCAAAGAGTAAAATCTTTTAAAAGGGAAAATGAGAATTTTCATACGCCTACACGGGAGTTGAACTCCATGAAGACACATTACTCAGTTCCCATAATCCATTTCAAAAGAAAATAAAAACAATAACAATAATTGAAATAACCAAGCAGAATTAAAGATTAGATTAAAACAATTTGGAGAATGAAAGAGAGAAAATAAATAAATAAATTAGAAAGTTTAAAAAAATGAAGTTGGCAAAGTGCAAAAGTGAACTAAAAGGAGAGAGAAATTAAAAATGATAATCATAATGATAATGATAATGATAATAATAATAATAATAATAACAATAATAACAATAATAACAACACAAAAAAAAAAAAAAAAACACAAAAGAAATAGAAAAACAAAACCCCACCTTTTTTACCTTTCTCTTTCTTCTTTTTTCCTTCTTTCTTACCCAATGTTTTCTCTCCCCGTGTACTCCTTCCTCCCCCTCTCTTTTCCTTTTTTCCTCTTCCACTTTCTTTTCTCTTCTTCTATCACTCTCTAAGCTAAGCTCACTTCCTAAACAACTCTCTCAACTAGGCTTATGCTCAAATCTTCTTCTTCTTCTTCTCCTTTCTCCCTCAAAAGAAATTCTTCTAAACTTTCTCTAAAGTAAACTCTTGCTCCAACGCCTAAACTCTCTCAAGCTCACTTTTTTCTAAACTTCCTCTCTCTTTTTTTTTGTGTCCTTCATCCTCCATCTCCCCCCTTTTATACTTGAAGGGTTACTAAATTAGGGGGATGGATGAGAAAATGGTGGAAAAAAATAAAAAATAAAAAAAATAAAAAAAATGAGAGCCATGAAAAAGCTTTTGAATAGGTAAGCTTCCCCTTGAATAGGAATGGGGAAGACAAAAAAAAAAAAAAAAAATAATAAATAAATAAATAAAAAAAATAAATAAATAATTTTTTTAAAAAAAAAAAAAACGAATTTTTGATAAAAATATGTGAGAAGGAGAGTTTGAACCACAGACCTTGAGATTATCAGTACAACCTTATACAAATTAAGCTATGCTCTTGTTGACATACAAGAATACAAGAAAAAACAAATTGACCACCAAATATTGGAAACCTTCAAACATTATTACTGAAAATCAAGCTGAACCAAATACGGTGTCTACAATAATAATAATAACAAATTTTAATGAATATTCAACTCTAATAAATATCAATAACTTAATGATTTTTACTAAAAAGTGAGAATATGAAAAATTGTTATTATTTATTTGATTAATAACTTAACGATTTTTACCTCAAAAAAAAAAAAAATAAAATAATAACTTAACGTTTTTTTAGAAGAATAAATTAATGGTTTTTACTAATATTAATTAATAATAGAATTTCAAATTTTCTTAAAAAAAAAAAAAATAGAATTTCAAAGTATTGTAACTTTTTTTTTAATCTTTTAGTTCTTTGGTTCTTTTTTCTTACCTTTATAGTTTAAATTTACAATAATAAATACATTTAATTTGATAAAGTTCAATGATGATGTTTTTAAGTTTAAATTTACAATAATAACATGTATTAAATATATATCTTAATTAAGTTTTGAAGGTTACAATTCTATTTGGTGATTTCTTTTGTAGTATATTCTATTTAATGAAGTGAAATGATGGTGGAAAACATAAGCATGAGCATAGCTCGATCACAAGGTCAAAGTCTCGAATCATTCACCCCACATGTTGTTGTACTAAACAAAAAAAGTTTAAATAATGATGTTTGTTGAGTAACTATCCAGTGTAAGATAAGTCTATTTCAAGAATGTCTACATATATTGAGTGATTTTTCATTATATATTTTTTAATTGTTTTATAATTACTATATTATTCATTATATATTTGAAATCCTAAATCAAACATTCATGGGGTTGAGTTCATTAGATTTTTGGTTTTAAAGAAAAACCTTAAAACATAAACTACCATAAAATTTATCATTTCCAATATAAAAAACTTCTATTTTATTGATCTTTTTTTTCAAATTATATCTGAGTTATATCTAGCCTTTTTTTTTGTTAAAAGAGAGAGAGAGGTATAAATTATGTGAAATGAAAATGTACCCAAAAAAAAAAAAATTAATAATTTTTTTTCTTTCTTTTGAGGTCGACGAAGATTTGCATTCCATTATTAGGAGTTCAAACAAACTATTGACAGATCGGAGAATAGAAGAATAGGTAACAAGTAACAAGTTGAAAAACAGACTATCCGACCCAAAAAGGATTGGTAGAGTCGTCCATAACTAGAACTCTCAAAGAACCAGAAAGAGGAAAGATCTAGAATAGCCTGTTGTTATTCCATCTTCGAGTCGAGTCCGGATAGACTCCCTCGGCTAAGAGACTTATCCGTCACTTCTGTAACGTCTCTTTAGCTTCTTAATTGAATTGGCCAGCGGTTCGCCTTATCAGTAGAAGGAGGTTCCCTTGCCGTTCGTGTTTCAACATCATCAAGATTCCACGTTGTGTCAATGTAGAGTATATAAAAAAAATTTAATAATTTTTATTTATTTATTTATTTATTTATTTATTTATTTATTTTTTTAAAAATAATAATTTTTTTTTTATTAAAAGTAAATTTAATGATTAATAAATGTATCTATAGTATGATATTATATTGATATTTAATCTATATTTTAGAAGTTGTTTTATTAATTATAAGAAAGATACATAATTAGATATATAAACGCGCACGTGGTTACAAACTAGTATATATAAAAGCAAATATGTACTATCTTTCTTATTCAAAGTAAATACTTCAAACTTTTTTTTTTGGTATATAAATCAATAATTGAAATATCGATGTCGATGGAAATGTCGATGTTCAAATTTTATGGAAATGTTGATGGACATTTCGAAAAAAATTTATGAAAATCGTGGAAATTGTATGAATTAGTTAATGAAATTTTAATTGTGGCTTAATTAGATTATAATTGATCATTATTTTAATCATGATATTGAAAAACTAAGACAATATTTAGATATAAATATGTATTTTTTATAGCTATTTAGATATAAATGTCGTTGCACATAGAAAATTTTGAAAAAAAATATAGAAAATGTTGAAAATTGTTTGAATTATTAAGGACCCGTTTGATAACCATTTGGTTTTTGGTTTTTAGTTTTTTAAAATTATGTTTGTTTTCATCAAATTTCCTTATAATGGTTTTCATCTTTGTTAATGACACACTTGAATTCCTAGCCAAATTCCAAAAACAAAAACAAGTTTTTTAAAACTATTTTTTCTAGTTTTCAAAACTTGAGTTGGTTTTTGAAAACATGAGAAAGAGGTAGATAAGAAAACAAAGGAACTTATATGTGGAATTAGTGTTTTTAAGCTTAATTTTCAAAAATCAAAAACCAAAAACCAAATGGTCATCAACATATACAGTAGTAATAGCAAATCCTGACTGTGATTTCTTTATAAAAACACATGGACAAATTGGATTATTTTGATACCATTTTTTCAATAAATATTCACTTAGACGATTATACCACATTCATCCTGATTGTTTTAACCCATATAAAGATCTCTATAATTTGATCGAATATAATTCTCTACCATTTGAATTATATGACTCTGATATCTTTAATCATTTAGGGATTTTCATATAAATATCATTATTAAAAGATCCATATAAATATGTTGTAACTACATCCATAAGATGCACGTCAAGCTTTTTATACACAGTTAGACTAATTAAATATTTCAATGTTCGCTCCTTAACATTCGCTCGGCCATCCCTCGTGGTGGCTCGAAGTCCAAGTTGACTTCTTCTCTTTTTACCTCCCTTCATAATCTACGCTCTTCCCTTGTTATGTCCGGACAAAACAGAAAACCTCTATCTTATGACGAATGTGTTAGCATAAACGGAAGACAACAAGTAAATGAGTCAAATAAAAACAAAAAAAATGAAAGAAAAATTCGCCGAAGACTCCCCATAAACGATGCCAATTTGATAGACGACTTGTCGAAAGTCGTATCAAATAAATTTATATTCCATGACACCAAAACTAACTTGTAGATCTAGTGGTCAGGGTCGATCACAGGGAGTTTAGCACATAAATTCTAATTTCCTTATTAGTTAAAGTAACCAAAGGGGGGTTGTAGGTGAAAGTGTGAAAATCAATTATGGAAAGTAAGAGAGTGCAAGAAATAGAAAATAAGAATAGCAAGAGTAAAATCAATACCTTGAGAGTCATGTATGAAGGAGTGTACAACACTCGTGCGGAAACAATTTTGATCGAAAGAAGTCTAATTTAATTAATTTTACCAATGAAAAGTATGCGCATTTTGAACCAAAAACAGAGTACGAATTCTACCAACCCTTTGGAGACCAATTCGCCTACTCCGTGAGGTTTCTTTGAATACGAACAGTGTGTGGACGACCACGAGTGTCTTCCTTGCTATCTTCCGACCTTAGAACGGCTTGTAAGAGCCAAATCCATGATGAATTTTGAGATAGAAGCTTGAATGGTTCAAGGAAAAGACGGGAGAAGAAGCTATATTATTTGAGAGAATTTCAGCTTAATCTTGCATGAAATCTTTTGTATTCAGCCACCCCTTCACAAGAGGTATGCAACACCTATGTATACCAAAGAATAGATTAAATGAGATTGAGTTTACTCACCTAATTAGGTGTCTTAATGTGGAGTTTTGCATGATTCAAAATCATCAAAAATTGCCACATCTTGAATTTTCAAAATTGAGAACAAAATCTAATTTTGAATTTCAATTTCTTTTAATTTTAAATAAAATTAACTCAAATAATTAATTTAAAATAAAATTAACTTAAATAATTAATTAAACAATTTAATTAATTATAATCATTTAATTTAATATCAAAATATCAAATTAAATAATTACACCAATCCCGTCTTCTCTCAAAATCCGGTAAATCAAATATGAATTCCTATTCATATTTAAATCGAAATGTGTGTCACATACATATTTGTAATATTTAAATCATATCTAAATATTTCTAACTCTCTTTATAGTTTAATTCATAATTAAACTATAATACGTTAAGTACATCGTATATAATTAACATTTACTCCCTATATCGAATTTGCACGATTTCAAATTCTTTCATCACACTGTTTTAAGGTTTAGTTCATATGAGCTAGATGGGGGATCTAATGGACCTACAGATCATGGGCTCCAACGATCCAAGATTAACTGGCTAAACTCATTAAACTAGTTAACCAACATTCGTTAACTACCAGACACTCCACTATAGGCCAGTAGTTGCACTCCCCTCACCGTAGATATATTTCTATCCAGCCGATATAACCATGATTAGTAAGTCGATCCTTCAAACGTTGTTCGTAACTATAGCTTGGTCAAATGTCCGTTTACCCTTGAAGTTATCTCTTGTTCCTTAAGTCACACTGATCTTCTAATGAACAATTTGTTTATGGTCCAACCATTAAACATAAGTTTCTCTCGGGCTAGGAGAGGATGGGCGCCCTTGTTCAAGACCCGGAGTTATCACTTAAGGGAACAACCTCCTACTATCCCTAAAATCGGGTAGGAGTGAATTCCATCTTGTAGGACTATATCCCCAGCTATCTACCCGGTCTTATCTCCAAAATGGTAGGCTTATTGAGTCGGCGATGATGAACCACTCTCACCCATGCAAATCAAAGGATAACCATGAATAAACAGGAGTTCATAGTTAGCTCAAGATTAAGATCGAGTTACCTAGGTCATCGTATGAAATTAGTCAGTCTAAACAGTAAACAACGTTATAAAGTGAGAGTGACTTATTTCGCGGTTCGGTCTTAAGCAAACTCATTGCATAGAATGCCCCTGCACTCGCATGTTTCCACATGAACGGTTCAGGATCACGTCGTTTTTATTAAATACAAAGTGGGTCGTATCTCATAGTGTCTCCAGGATAAAGTACCCAGCCCTATCCCTATACTATAGACCGTTTTGGCTATTACTTGAACTTGACCCACTTTTATGTGTCCACATAAAGTTCAAGTATTCATACTATAGCTAGGGATTTTAGTTTATTGGATTTGGGTTAATTAATGCAAAACTAAACAACCATTCAATAACACCTTATTGAATAACCTTAATAACGCTTTATTGATTAGAATTAACTTGTTACATTTACTATCCACGAGTTTTAGGGCATAAAACCCAACAATGTAATCAGGGTTTTCATGCATAAGTTCAATACAATTAAATCATGAGTTTCATTAAATATGTCAATTTCAATACCTAAGTTTAGCGTACTCTAGAGTTACCATGAGTCGTGTTCTACTATCACGGACAAGCCAACGCACTTAGCCTGATTCTAGTCTAAATTAACTAATTGGCCGATTAATTAATTCAAACCGCATTGAGAACTATCTAGATTAGTTTTGCATGCAATCAGGGGGATTTAATGCCTTTATTACAATAACTAAATCTCCTATCCCAAATACTACTTTGATTAGCAATTAAACTCAAGTAAACCGCGATTAAAGGTTATCAATCTTTCCCTAGCACCACTTGAATTTATAAAAATAGAGATAGAATCACGTAAGCATGCAATTGAATTAAAGCATAGAAAACTTCATTAAAAGTATTTGAACTTACACAATGATGTCCTGACATGATTGAAGAGCCTAGCCGCTCATGGAGCACGAACAAGCTTGATTCTTCTCTTGGTACATCATGAAAACTCAATAAAATCTAGCCTAAGTAAGAAATAGTTATGGAGAGAGTGAGAGAAACGACTACAAAAATACAAGAATGTGGTGATGTTTAACCCTAAACCTAAGCTACATATTTATAGGACTCCTTGGCCTCTAAGTCGTGTGAATTTAGCGCTGAAATGAGGCTCCACAGATGGGAAAAATTTGAGCAAATGAGGAAAATTTCAAATATGGAAACTGCCTAGCATCGAGATGCTAGGCAGCAACGTCGAGACGCTTAGCTGTCAGGTTTTTGGCATGCGTTTGCTGTAGGCAGAGCGTCTTGTCGCTCTCCTTCAACGTCGAGATGCTTAGCTGTCGAGAATTTGGCTTGGAAACTTGTTTTGCTTGTTTAGGTTCCGTTTTGACTCCAAACCTCCGTTATGGATCTACACACATATTATACTCATTTTAAAGGATTTTTCGCAAGGAATTCAATAAAAATAATTAAATTGGGAGATTCTAAATGTATAACAAATTAGACCTATCAAACACCTTTTGAGTTATGGGGCGTGTGTACAGCTAGTTTACGTCAGTTCAGGATTTGTTGATGTCCAACACACGTGCTTGTGACAACTCGAAGAAACTGGAACCTCTTTCAAAAGTGTTCCTATTCGTAGGTTACCCCAAGGAAACGAGAGGAGGTCTTTTCTTCGACCCTCAAGAAAACAAAGTGTTTGTATTGACAAATGTTACTTTCTTGGAAGAAGGCCACTTGAGAGATCATATGCCATGTAGTAAGCTACAGAAGCATCAATGAGAATTGTAGATGAAGCTGACCCTTCAACAAGAGTTGTTGATGGAGCTAGAACATCGAGCCGATCACATCCATCTCAAATGTTGAGAGTGCCTTGACATAGTGGGAAGGTTTATTACATCCTGGACGTTACATGGATTTAGCTGAAGCCCAGGTTATCATACCCTGATGATGGCGTTAAGGATCCATTGACCTATAAACACACAATGAATGATTTGGATAAAGACCAATGAATTAAAGCCATGGACCTTGAAATGGAGTTTATGTACTTCAATTCCGTCTGAGATCTTGTAGCTCAACCTGATGGGGGTAAAACCTATAGGTTGCAAATGGATCTACAAGAGAAAGCGAGACATAGAAGGAAAGGTACAAACCTTTAAAGTTAGGCTTGTGGCAAAGGGTCTTACCCAAAGGGAGGGAATGGACTATGAGGAAACTTTCTCTTATGTTGCCATGTTAAAGTCTATAAGGATACTCTTGTTCATTACCACTTTTTATGACTATGAAATTTGACAAATGGATGTCAAGACTGTCTTTCCAAATGGTAATCTTGAGGAGAGCATTTATATGTCTCAACCAGAAGGGTTCATTAAACAAGGTCAAGAGCAAAAATTTTGCAAGTTTAATCGACCCATTTATGGTTGAAACAGGAATCTCGATCTTGGAATATAAGGTTTGATACTGCAATCAAGTCTTATGGCTTTGACCAGAACGTTGATGAATCTTGCGTTTACAAGAAGATCATCAACAATACTGTAGCTTTCTTGGTGTTATATGTGGATGATATCGTACTCATTGAGAATGATGTAGGTTTCCTCATTGGAATTAAGAAGTGGCTAGCAACCCAATTTCAAATGAAAGATTTGGGAGAGGCTAAGTTTATTCTTGAGATTCAAATCATTAGGAATCGTATGAACAAAACGCTAGTCCTGTCTCATGCATCTTATATCGACAAAATGTTGGTTAGATATTTTATGCAAAATTCCAAGAAGGATTTATTATCTTTCAGGCATGAAATTTCATTGTCTAAGGAACAATGCATATAACTGATGTGGACTTTTCCTACCGCAAGCGCACGGGTCAAGTAATAATATAGTGAATGTAATTCGAATGTCGTCCTCTGGATTGGATTTTTAAGCAAATCAAGTATTGTGAATTTTCTTGCCCAATTTTATTTAGGGATCAAAAAGTGATGATTGAATAATAAGAAAACTAAATCAAAACAGGTAGAAAGTGTGGAATTTCAATTGGGAAAACTACTTAGGGAATTGATTTCGCCGATTTAGTTTAGGATTGATTTTAAGGAGTAAGTTATTATGCACAATGAAATTATGAGCCAAAGTCCCTTTAATCACAATTACCTCTCCCGAGTATAATTGATTCTCATGAAAATTAACCAACTTGATATCTCTATCTAAGTTTATTAATCATGCAAGGCAATGAGATCTTTTAACCAATTCTAAAGTTAATCTAAAACCGTCACGAATTAGAAACTAAACTTTAGTCATGCAATCTTGAGTAAGTCTAAATCAAATCCCCTCTCCCGAGCTAGATTCGAAACTTAAATCATTCAACTAATGGCCAATTAATTGAAAGCATTAAATCAAGATTACAAACATAATAACATTGCACAACTTAAACCATAAATCAATCCATAAACACAATCAACTACATCAATCCCTAAGCTTACAAGTTTAGCTACTCATGATTAAAATTACAAGCTCAACTAAACATGTAAAAGCCATAAAAATCTAACTAAAGTGAGAGAAAGAAGAATTAAACTCGTTGTAGGCCGAGACCGAACGTCCCCGTCACGATCCCCACGAACAATGGGTTGATTTCCGAATTTTCCCCTTTGCTTCAGCCTTGAATTCCTCTCTTTTTGCTCTGTTTACGGCCCCAAGAAGTCCCAAAATTCATTCCTCAAAAACCTAGCCGAAAGGATGCTTATATAGCAAATTTTTGACCTAGCATCGAGACGCTGCCTCTTATACGCGCGTGTTTGGAAAGGAAATGCGGTAGCGTCTCGACGCTATTGTCACTGCGTCTCGACGCTGTGACCTTATTGCGCTTGATTCGATATGGAATGCCAGCGTCGGGACGCTAAAGAAGCAGCGTCTCGACGCTGGTCTATATTTGACCCGAAATTGACTTTTTTCTCTTTGAAGCTTTTTCATTCCTTTGCATATTTTCGTGTTCCGAACACCCGATTGACTCCAATATTACATTTTAGCTCCAATCAACAATTTCCTACAAAATAAACAATTAAGTGCAATAAAATAGCCAATAATCATCAAAGACTAGCTAAATTAGATAAGTAAAGATAGCTAGCTATGCTCGCTATCAATAACTCCTCAAGAAGTTGAGGACATGAGACGTATATCCTATGCTTCAGTAGTGGGCAGCTTGATGTATGCCATGTTGTGTACAAGGCTTGACATTTGCTATGCAGTAGGGATTGCCAATAGATATCAATCTAATCCAGAATTAGATCAGTGGACTGTTGTTAAGAATATCCTCAAGTATCTTAGGAGAACGAGGGACTATATGCTTGTGTATAGCGCTAAGGATTTGATCCTTACAGGATACACTGACTCTTATTTTTAGACTGATAGGGATTCTAGGAAATCCACATTAGGATGAATGGATGAGCTATAGTTTGGCGTAGCATCAAACGAGGCTGCATTGCAGACTCTACGATGGAGGTCGAATACGTAGCTACTTATGAAGCACCGAAAGAGGTTGTATGACTTAGGAAGTTCTTGACTAATTTGGAAGTTGTTCCAAATATGAACTTGCTCATAACACTTTATTGTGATAACAATGGTGCTGTGACAAATTCAAAAGAACCTTGCACCCACGAGAGAGTCAAACATATCGAGCAAAAATATCATCTCATTCGAGAGATAGTGCAACGAGGGGAATTGATCGTCACGAAGATTGCTTTGGAGCACAACATTGTTGATCCGTTTATGAATACTCTCACTCCTAAAGTATTCGAGGGTCATTTAAAGTGTCTAGGTCTGCGAGATATGTACCATGTAATCTAGGGCTAATGGGAGAAGTGTAATGGGTATATTGATTCCCTAGTTTATTGTATTGGTACTCTATTTGTACGTTAATGTATTATACTATATTTATACGCCCACTGTTTTAGATTTATGTACACCTCACTAGAGCTTTAGGTCAAGTGGGAGTTTGTTGGATTTTATGCCGTAAAATTCGTAGATGGTAAATGTAAACAAATATTATTTATTAATAAAGTTGTTATTGAATTTTATTTTAGAATTGCATTATTAACCCAAATCCAATAAACTTACATCCAAAGTTATTTAATGAAGCTTGAACAATATGTGGAGACATATAGAGGATCATGTTCAAGTAATAACCTAAAGGGTCTATAGTATAGGGATAAAGTCGGGTACCTTATCCTAGTGACACTATGGATACGACCCACTTTGTATTTGATACAAATGAATTGATCCAAATTGTTCATGTAGTGGACATGCGAGTGGGGGTATCCTATGTAATGAGTTTACATAAGATTGGACCACAAAATAATACTCATTAGATGTAACACCGTTAACTAATTAGATAATTATTTCATAGGATGACCATGTAACTCAATCTTAATATTGAGTGTGTTATGAACTCATGTCTGTTATGGATTGTCCTTTGATTTGTATGGGTGAGAGTGGTCAGATTCACTGACTCAATAAACCTACCATTTTGGGGACAAAATCGAGTGGGAAGTTGGGAACATAACAACACATGATGAAATTTACTCCTTAAGTGCTGACTTTGGGATTTGAATAAGTGCGTCCTGATAGGGACTTTTGTTTATTAGTTGGACCATAAACAAATTGTTCAATAGAGGATCAGTGGTACTTAAGGAGATAGAGGTAACTTAGGGGTAAAACGGTAATTTGACCCAGTTGTAGTGATGAACACTCGTGAAGGATTAACTTACTATTAATGGTCAATATCCGTGGACACATAAATATTCTATAATGAGAAGAGTGCAGTTGTGGGTCTTTAGTGGAGTGACCCACAGTTAACGAATGTTGATTAATATGGTTAATGAGTTTAATCAATTAATCTTGTATCGTTGGATTTTCTGATCTGTAGAACCATTAGGTCCCCCTTCTAGCCCATAAAGGGTAGTTGGGGTCATTTAGCCTTGAATAGAATTTGAATTGTTCAAATTAATTAAGGGAATTTAGGTTAATTGTATGTGATAGAATTAATATAATATTTGGTGATACATTATAATATAAAGTTAATTTTGAATTAAACCTTATAATATAAAATTAATTTTGGATATGATTGAATATTAATTTAGAAGAGAATATATTTGAATGGGTTCAAATATAAATTTAATGTGAATTGGATTCATATTAAACTATTGGTTAAATTTAATGTGAATTAAATTCAAATTAAAACTATAAGTTATAAGAGAGATGTACATTCGAATATGAATCAAATGCGGTTGTTGGCATAGAAATTTTCCAACCAATTAGAAATTTCCACGTCATTATATAATTTTGGAGTGTCACAAATTAATACATATCTCAAAATTAATTATGGCAAAATAAGAAAGGCCAAGTGTCCTTTTTGTGGTGGTCTAATTGTGTTAATAGTCTTGATCGAATCCAACGATGATTAAACTCAAGATCAAATGATCATTTAGCCTAAAGTTCATGAAATTAAATTAAAGTATGATTAAGTTTAGGTTAAATTGGATTCAATTTAAACCCAACGTTATTAAGATAATTGGGCCTGAAGTCCAAAAATTCATCCAAGCCCATGGATGGGCCCAAGCCCAATTTAAGCCCAAGCCCATGAAAGCCTTTGGGAAACTCTATAAATAGGAGGCCTTGGCTCATTTGAAGGGGGCAGTAGAAAGAAATGAAGAAGAGAAAGATTGAAGCTCTCAGAAGGCTCTGAAGACTGAAGCTTTGATCCTCCTGCAAGACTTGAAGACTAAAGCTCTGATCCTCTTACAAGACTTGAAGATTAAAGCTCCATTCCTCTTGCAAGAATCTTGAAGATTGAAGTCCAGATCCTGCTGCAAGACTCCGAAGATCGAAGCTTATGCAAAATTCAAAAGCTTGAAGCTTCCTCCAAGACTCTAAAGACTGAAGCCTCTGCAAGATTCAGAAGATCGAAGCCCTCTGCAAGACTCTGAAGATTTAGAAGATTGAAGCTCTCTGCAAGATCCTGAAGATCGAAACTTCAATCCTCCCACAAGACTTTGAAGACCAAAACCTAGATTTTCCTACAAACTTGAAGATTGAAGTGAAGTCATCTAAAAATTGAAGACTTGAAGCCTGAAGTCTACTTCAATCACCCAAGAGAATCATTCAAAGGCGAACAAACCTTCAAGCCTCCGAAGATTAAAGTTTCTTGAAGACTTTGTAGATCAAAGCTACCTTGAGAGAAAGCATCAAAGGATTGTAACTAGAGATTGTATTCCACAATTACTTACATAGAAATCAATATATACAAGAAGTTGTTTCACGAATCAAATTTCTCTTCGAAAATCTCCTGTGAACAGTTTGGCACGCCTGGTGGGACTTCTCTACCTTTCATCTCTTTCTCTCATCCAAGATCTATGAAAAAAAAAGAAGTTCTAAAGAAGCGATGACATCAAAGAAAGTTGCTTCCAAGACTTCAAGTGACTCGTACGTGGGACCAATTACTTGCGGACACTCCAAGGAAATTCAAAAGTCAGAAGAAGAACATGCCTCTGTCATTGCAAATATGATATGGACCCAAATGGCAGAGCCAAACCAAGGCGGAATAGTCATACAGGAAAATCCTTTATTTGACTATTCTACTTCATCTTCTGAGCAGACAAAGGAGACATCATATCTTGACGTGATGTCTGTAATGATGGCCGACATAGGTACAGGCGAAGAAAGAATGGTTGAACTGGAAAGAAAGGTCAACATGTTGATGAAGGCGGTTGAGGAGAGAGATTATGAAATTGCATCTTTGAAGAATCACATAGAAAGTCGTGATGCCGCTGAGTCAAGCCAAACACCCGCTGCAAAGAATAATGACAAAGGGAAGGCTGACATGCAAGAAAACCAGCCTCAGCATTCCACTTCAATTGCTTCACTGTCCGTTCAACAGCTCCAAGATATGATTATGAGCTCCATAAGAGCTCAATATGGTGGACCTACTCAAAATTCTCTTATGTATTCCAAACCATATACTAAGAGAATTGACAACTTGAGGATGCCTACCGGGTTTCAAACTCCAAAATTTCAACAATTCGATGGAAAAAGGGAATCCTAAGCAGCATGTTGCTCACTTTGTTGAGACATGTGAGAATATTGGGACTCATGGAGATCTCCTAGTTAAACAATTCGTCCGAACCTTAAAGGGAAACACCTTTGATTGGTATACTGATTTAGAGCCAGAGATGATCGACAGTTGGGAACAATTTGAAAGGGAGTTCCTAAATCGCTTTTACAGCACAAGGCGAACTGTCAGCATGACATAATTCACAAATACAAAACAAAAGAAAGGTGAGCCTGTCATTGATTACATTAATCGTTGGAGAGCTCTGAGTCTTGATTGCAAAGATCAACTCAACGAGTTATCCGTTGTGGAAATGTGCATTCAAGGAATGCACTGAGAACTTCTTTATATATTGCAGAGCATAAAAGTCCGCACCTTTGAAGAATTAGCAACCCGCGCTCATGATATGGAGCTAAGTATTGCTACTAGAGGGAATAAGGACTTTCCAGTCCTCGATGTGAAGAAGGAGAAGAAAGAAGTGAAGAGCACTTAAAAAGCCTTGAAGGGTGCTACAAGATTCATGGTCATCAATACGGCCCCTCTGAAGTTTACTTCTAATAGAAGAGAAAATAAAATAGAGAAGTGACAAAATGAAGGCGAGAAACGACGCTTGACTTTGAAAGAAAGACAATAAAAAGTCTATCATTTTCCAGACACAGACATCCCAGCTATATTAGAGCAACTGTTGGAAAACAAACTTATTGAACTCCTTGAATGCAAACGACCCAAAGAGAGGGGAAAAGTAAATGATCCCAACTACTGTAAATATCACCGAGTCGTCAACCATCCAGTGGAGAAATGTTTTGTGTTTGGAGCTAATCTTGAAGTTAGCTTGGGAAAAGAAAATCGAGCTAGATCTTGATGAAGTAGCTCAAGCAAATCACACTGTCATAGTAACTCATCCTAGCGTCCAGTCACCTATAAGTTTACCTTATGATCAAAGAGGAAGCTTAATTCAATTTGGTACCTTCGAACCTATTATTGTTTGGTCTCAACCAGAGGCCCCAGGAAATGACTTCCCAGAAAGGGCTATCTACGATGAGGATATTCAAGAAAAGATTAGACAAATTGAAGACGAAGATGGAGGTTGGACACTTGTAACCCGACGGAAGAACCGAAAGCAAAATTGGGTTCAGAAGGAATCTCGTTTGTTTCAAGAACGCAAAAGAAAAGGTAGACCTCGAAGGAAAAATGGGAAGAAACATACGAGAAGGCTCAAACCTATCTTAGAGGAAAGTGAGGAGCATATCCAACCTCCACATCCAATAACTCTAAAAGAATTCTTCCCAAGAACTTTTCTTTCAGGAATCAATCAAACTGTTACATGTCACGTCGTTAATGTAACAGAAGATGATAATGTTACATTAACCACGCCAGAAGTAATCACGAAACTGAAAGACCTACCATCCTTTAGTATAGATGATTTACTGTCACTCCCTCAAGAGACCAAGAATACTCTTATTGAGGTGTTGAAGGATTGCAAACCATCTACTTCTCAAACTAGTAATGTTGTTCCATGTTGCACATCCATAACCTTTACCGATGAAGATCTACTACTTGGGTCGAGGCCTCATAATAGGCATTTGTTTGTCTCAGGCTACATCAGAGAGCAAAAAGTTAGTCGGATTCTCATTGATGATGGTTCTGTAGTTAACATAATGCCCAAGTCTACCATGAACCTGTTGGGAGTGCGACCAAAGTCACACATTGGCTAGATAAGGGGATGATCATGGGTATATAAGGGAGGACAAGTATCTCCATTGGTATGAGGTCTTTTGGGGTGAACCAAAAGCAAAGCCATGAGGGTTAATGCCCAAAGTGGACAATATCATACCATTGTGGAAATCTATATCGTGTTCTCGTCCTTACAACTGGTATCAGAGCCATGTCCCAGGCGTAACTGTGTCAGGTGGAATTCTCGGGTGCCGAACAAAGAAGTTGTGAGCCTTGAAGTAGTCATGGAGAGATCCGTGGTTGAGCTATGGGCAGACGAGTATACTCTAGAGAAGAGAAGTTGTCCTGGATAAGAGCAAGAACTCTCGGTAAAACGGTGAAGCCTAGAGAGTTGGACGGATAAATTACTATTTGAGGGGAGGCTCGGTGGTACTTTGTTCGAGGGGAGGATTGTTGGGAGTGCGACCAAAGTCACACATTGGCTAGATAAGGGGATGGTCATGGGTATATAAGGGAGGAAAAATATCTCCATTGGTATGAGGCCTTTTGGGGTGAACCAAAAGCAAAGCCATGAGGACTTATGCCCAAAGTGGACAATATCATATCATTGTAGAGATCTATGTCGTGTTCTCGTCCTTACAAGGTTTGTTGGGTTTTATGCCCTAAAACTCGTAGATAGTGAATGTAACCGTTGAATGAATATTAATGAAATAATATTGATGTATTTTTCCAATGAGTGTTATTAGTAATTTTATGTTTGTCTTTGCCTAAAGCAACCTTATTCTAATAAACTAGACATCCGAAGTTGTAATATGTGTCTTGAACTATATTTAGCGACATATGGGGATCACTGTTCAAGAAACAGCCTAAAGGGTCTATAGTATAGGGATAAGACTGGGTGCCTTATCCTGGTGACACTATGGATACGACCCACTTTGTATTTGATACAAATGCTATGATCCAACACGTTCATGTAGGAGACATGCGAGTGGGGGTATCCTATGCAATGAATTTGCATAAGACCGGACCGTGAAATAGTAACAACTAGTTATAACACCGTTAACTAGTTAGGTTTCTATAGGACGACCTAGACAACTTAGTCTTAATCCTGAGTTGATTATGGACTCCTGCTCATGAGACATTGTCTTTTGATTTGTATGGGTGAGAGTGGCCAATACACCGACTCAATAAGCCTACCATTTTGGGGACAAGACCGAGTGGGGAGCTGAGAACATAATCGTACAAGATGGAATTCACTCCTTCTCGACTTTAGGGAAGCAGATGAGTGTTCCCTTAAGTGGTAACTCCAAGTCTTGAATAAATCGTCCTACCCTCTCAATGGCACGAGAGGGTTTTCTGTTTGATGGTTGGACGATAAACATGTGGTTCATTAGAGGAGAACTGGTACTTAAGGAAATAGAAGTAACCTAGGGGTAAAACGGTAATTTGACCCAGTTGGTGTTATGGACACTCATGAAGGACTAACTAGTCGTTATTGGTCTATATCCGTGGACACAGAAAATATGTCTGCAGTGAAAAGAGTGCAACTGTGAGTCTATAGTGGAATGTACACATAGTTAACAAATATTGATTAATTTGGTTAATGAGTTTGACCAATTAATCTCACATCGTTGGAACTTCTGATCTGCATGTCTATTAGGTTCCACTGGTAGCTCATAAAGTAATTTGAGGCAACTAAGTAATAAATGTAATTTGAAAGTGTTCAATTTACTAAGGGAAACAATATAATATATATTAATATATTATTATGAGAGAAATAAATATTTGAAGAAATTTCAAATATAAATGTGAATTTGATTCATATTAAATTTATAGGAATTTGAAAGAGTTCAAATATGAATTAGTTAATTAAGGCCTAAAATTAGTTTGGGCAATTAATTAATTCAAGGCCGAAAATTAAATATGTGATATTTAATTGGTGACTAATTAATTAAAGAGTTAATTAATTGAAAATTAATCAATTATGGAAATAATTAATCAGTTATGGAAATGATTAATCATTTATGGAAATGATCTAATCACTTATGGAAGTAATTAGTCATTTGTGGAAAAGATTAATCAATTATGGAATTGATTGATTATGGATTGATTAAATAAGGAATAGGTTAATTCATTTATGGAAATAATTGATTTAATGTGAATATTTTATTCATGGTCTTTCTCCTATAAATAGAACACTAGACCTAATGGTTTAGTAGCCCTCTTGCTCTTAAACTCACAAGACAAGACCCTAGAATTCTCTCTAGCCTCCCTCTTAGAGAAAGACTCCTACAAGTCTTTTGCCTCCTAGACTTAGAGACATACCGGTGTAACCTCTGTGGTTATTGTGTCTTTGAAGAAGAAAATTCCAGCGAAGAAATCAAAAGGGGGCTGTTGCGTTTTTGTTCGTTGAAGCGTCGTTGGCGAAGAACGGTCAAGTTTACAACGAAGGTTTGCAACGGTTCTTTCCCGTTTCTTTAGAAAAGCATGAAAATAAAAGTAGTTTTATTTTCTAGTTATTTTCAGCATGTTTATAGCATTTTACAACGACTTTAAAGTATGCTTAAAGTTTTGTTTTGCCTTTTCGTAACAGTATTTTGATATTAATTAATATACGACGCAAGGTCCTATCGATGCGCTTCCGCTGCGCTGGGGCTTTCATCCCCTTGAATCGACATCAGAGCCTTCGTTGTCCCTATTAATCGATATTAAAATTTGCGATAGGCTCTAATAGGTGGGATTAATGCATAATGTATGTTCGGTTTGCATTGAATTGTTTAGGTTAATTTTATGGCCATAGATTTTTTTTATGTGATTTTGATCATGTATGGGCTCGGTGTTTCGAGTATTTTATGTAAAATCGAGTCCTATGTAAGTCAGGGTCTAGAATAGGTTTTTATGAGATGAAAATCAGAGTAATCGCGGCTTAAATCGGAGAGAAAATCAAAGAAAAAATGTTGTTTCTGCCCAGATTCTGCTTCCAGACGTAACAACATCGAGACGCTGTTCACAAAGCGTCTTGACGCTGTCTCGATACCGCAGGTGTTGAGTTCAGAAAAACACGCAACGTCGGGATGCTGCGTTGCAAGCGTCTTGACACTGTCACGATGGCGGCGAGAATTAGGGCTTCAACAAGGCGCGACTCAGCAAGGGGGCGGTTCGGTTCGCTCGGTTCGGCTGGGCTGGGACCAATTTGGTCCAGTTTAGCTAGATTTTGACTTGGTTTGTGATTGGAGGCTGGTTCGAGGTTGTTCGGGTCAGTTCGTGCTGTCTAGACCAATTTTTGGAGTTGTAGAAGGATTTTAGGATAGAATTTAGCAATAATTATTGTAATTTAATGCTTTATTTTATCCTAGGGGCCAAAATTAACCAGTTCAATTGCTATTTATATGCTTTATGGATGTCATATAGAATATTTAATCCCACCTTAGGTTATAAACATGCTCATGCATTTATATTATAAATAGTTATAATGTATGTTTTAAATGCATGGAATTATTTTCATATTTTTTTTAATATAAGTGTATATTAATTATATGAAAATAATAAAGCATGAAGCATGTCATTACTTAGATTAAATATAAATAGTTATGTTTAATGTGATGAATGCAACATGTTTGATTGATTTTCTTGATTGGTTTATAATTGTTATATTAAAAGAAAATCAAAATATCATGAAGCATGAAACATCCATAGTAATTAATATAATTGTTGTATTATTTCGTGTGATACAATAAGTATGGTTTAATTGTTTAATTTGAATGAGATTGTTGAATGAATTAAACCTTAGATTCTTGATTATAGGATTAATCATTAAAACATGAAATAGTTTTAATATTAATGATTAGAAATAGTCAATCTATAATCAAGAATTGCATGCAAACATAAGATCATAGGATAAATTGGATTAATTTTAAATTGTTTAAAATTAATTAGACCTAGATTAGTTTCTAATAGGATTCAAATTTTTTCGTACTCAGAATTAAAAATAGTTTTAATTTACTAAGTAGGAAAAACATTGTTATGATTATAAGGGAACCCCGCCGATTAAGTTCTATCTAAGGCTGGGGGTATTTAAGTTGACAGTTTAAGAACACCTCCTACTTGGCAACTGGCCCGAAATACCGGAGTTGAATTAGTCATAGTAAATTGTTAGCATGCAATGTCACTAGGTTTGTTAAAAGAGTTTAATGCAGCTAGATCTTTAGAGTAAAGACTTTACATTACTATGGCATTAAATGAACTCTCTTGGTAAAGTTCTGCCTAAGGCTGGGGGTATTTAAGTTGATGGTTTACGGAACACCTCCTACCTAGGAACTGACCCGAACCTTGAATTGAATTAACCATAGTCATGTTGACTTGCAATGTTGCTGGGTTTATTAAAGGAGTTTAATTCACCTAAAACATTGCGGTTGAATCCTTTCCATAATTGTTATAATAAGATTAGACTTAGATAGATTGACGTAGCCGAATTTTATCTAAGTTAAATAACCCCAAATAAACCTTAGGACATTTTCAGTGGGAGGAAAATTACAAAACGAGATTTAAATCAAGTTTTGCTCCTACTGTTGGGTTTTATGCCCTAAAACTCGTAGATAGTAAATGTACATCTGACCGAACATTAATAAAGTGAAGTATTATTCAATGTTTGTATTATATCTTGTCTTGCTAACCCTAATCCAATAAACTAAACATCCATGGCTAATAGAATGAGACTTGAACTAGTATGTAGGGACATGCGGGGATCAATGTTCAAGTTTTAGCCTAAAGGGTCTGTAGTATAGGGATAAGGCTGGGTACCTTATCCTGGTGACACTATGGATACGGCCCGCTTTGTATATTGATACAAACGTAGTGATCCAACACGTTCATGTGGTTGACATGCGAGTGGGGGTATCCTGTGCAATGAGTTTGCACAAAGACCGGACCGCGAAATAGTTAACCACTAACTATAACACCGTTGGTTAGCTCGGTTTCTATTTCACTAGGATGACCTAGGCAACTTGGCCTTAATCCTGAGTAGATTATGGACTCCTGTCCATGAGGGATTGTCCTTTGATTTGTACGGGTGAGAGTGGCCAGTTCGCCGACTCAATAAGCCTACCATTTTGGGGACAAGACCGAATGGGGAGCTGGGAACGTAGTCTTACAAGATGGAATTCACTCCTTCCTGATATGAGGGTAAGTAGAGGTGTGTTCCCTTAAGTGGTGTCTCCGGGTCTTGAACAAAGGGCCCTACCCTCTTTATGGCACGAGAGGGTTTTCTGTTTCGTGGTTGGACCACAAACAGGTTGTTCATTAGAGGAGCACTGGTACTTAAGGACCAAGAGGTAGCCCAGGGGTAAAACGGTAATTTGACCTAGCTGGGGTACGAACACACATGAAGGGCTAACTTGCTGCTGACGGTCAATATCCGTGGACACAGAAATATATCTGCAGTGAGAAGAGTGCAGCTGTGGTTCTTTAGTGGAGTGAACCACAGTTAACGAATATTGATTAACTTGGTTAATGAGTTTAACCAACTAATCTCACATCGTTGGAGCTTCTGATCTGTAGGTCCATTAGGTCCCACCAGTAGCTCATTTGGGGCGTTGAGGTAAAATTCTAAGGATGGATTGAATATTCGAAGGTGTTCGAATATTATACTAAAATATGAATTTGGTTCATATTAAAAACTATAGGTTAAAATTAATATGCATTGGATGTATATTAATACTATAGTTATGAGAGAGAAAATAGTAATTGAATATGTGATGTTCAATTTTATTTTATTAATTAATTAATTAATTTCTTATTAATTAATTGATTTAGTTTAATTAAATTTGATTTAATTAAACTATAAGATAAGAGGGATGTTAATTTAAATAGGATTTAAATTAAAGTTATTTTAATTAATTTAGATTAATTAAAAGATAATTAATTGTAATTTGAATTTATGTTTTTCAAATTATAATTAATTAAAATATCAGATAACTGAAATATCAGTTATCTGATATTTTAAATAATCAGACGTGGTCAGGGGAGTTGCTAACTTAACTCCCTAGTCTCACGCCTGACCATCCCTATCTGTCGCTCTCTCCCTTTCTCTCAATTCAATCTGTGGCAGAGGGGTTAGAGAAAAAGAATCCAGAGAAAATCCTGAGAGTTTTTTGCTCCCACAAGCGTTTAACGCAGTATCCCATTAGAGAATACCGGTGTATCCTTGTGGTGGTGTTCAAGCAACTTTTTCTAGCAAAATCAAGGAGCGATCGTTGCTGTTTTTGGGAGAAATTCAAAGAGAATTGGCGAAATACTCAAGGGCTTCTTCAAAGGTAAATGGTTTTTGAACTAGGGTCAATAGGACCCAATTCTAGATTAGATCTAGAATTTTTCCATCTTATTTTTATGCATGCTTGTATCTAATTTACAGCATATTATTATCTATTATTGCTGCTGTAAATTTCATGTTTTTTTTTCCCAACGTATTGGTATTTTTGTTCCTAAATTAATCCGGGTTTAAAGGTTCTGTATGATTTTCTGCTGCGCAAGGGCTTTCATCCCTTCAATTGGTATCAGAGCCTACTCTGGATTTTAATTTAGGAATTAAAATTTGCGTTGGTTTTAGGTGGGATTTGCATTATGAATGTTTAATTTTGCGATAAACTGTTTAGGTTTAATTTGGCCATAGATTTACCGCATTTTTACTTGATTTGATCATGTAAGGCCCCTGTGTTTTTGGGCAAAATTGTGTAAATCGAGTCTGTACAGTCCGGGTCTCAGTTAGGCTTGAAGATCGATGAAGATCGCAGAAGAAATTGGTGAAAATCGTGAAGAACAGTCGAGTTTCTGCCCAGAAATCAGCTCCAGACGCAACAGCGTCGGGACGCTTAGCCTTGCGCGTCTCGACGCTGTCGCGATTCCACGCTCCAGACGGTTGAAATCGCGCCAGCGTCGGGACGCTTTCTTCACAGCGTCTCGACGCTGTCACGATTTCGTGCGGCGCCAGAATTTTCGCAAGAACGTGATGGTGCCCTAATTGGGCCGGTTCGGTTCGAGCGTTTTGGGTCAGCTGGGACCGGTTCGGTCCGGTTTGACCCGTTTTGGGTGCGGTTCGAGTTTTTCAAGTCCGGTTCGAAGTGGTTCGGGTCGGTTCAAGGCTAGTAGACCGGATTTGGAGCTGCAGAATTATGTAATAGGATAGATTTATTGCTTTATTAATGTAATTTTGCTTTAATCTATCCTAGGGGCCAATTAAATCGGTTTATTCGTTTTTTAAATGCTTTATGGATGTCATTTAAATTTAATCCCACCTTAGGATATAAAGCATGCTCATGCATTTGTGAATGTTATAATGAGATTATAATATATGTTTGAAATGCATGGTTTGATTTTCATGATTTGTTTAATATATAGTAGAGTTATATTAAATTCATGAAAATGGAATAGTATGATGCATGCAATTACATAGTTTTAATATAAGAGTTATATTAAAAATTATTTGTTTGCAGCATGCTAAGTTGATTTTCCATTATTTGCTATAATAAAGTTGTTTATTATTTAAATGGAAATCAAATTGCATTGAGCATGATACATCCATAGATTAATATAAGGGTTATATTAATTATCATGCAATGCATAGTACTATAGTTTAAAAATTCATTAACTTGAATATGATTGTTAATTGTTTTAAAAACTATAGTATGCATGATTATAGGGCTAATCATTATAAAATTTTGAAATAGTTTAAAATTTTATGATTAGAAACCGTCAATCTATAATCAAGATATGCATGTTCACATAGGATCTTAGGTTAAAATTATATTAATTTTAATGGGTTAAAATTAATTAGACCTAAGATCATTTTCTAATAGGATTAGAAGATCTTACTTAGTTTTAAAATAGTTTTAATGAACTAAGTAGGACGAACATTCCTAAGATTATAAGGGAACTCTACCAGTGAAGTTCTGTCTAAGGATTGGAGGTATTTAAGTTGACGGTAATCGGAACACCTCCTACCTGGGAACTGATCTGGAATACCGGAGTTGAATTAATCTCAGGTTAATGTTAGAATAATGTCACTAGGTTAATTAAATTGGTTTAATACACCTAGACATTAGGTCTTATTATAATAGTTATAATAGGACTAGACTTAGATAAATGACTTAGCCGGATTTATCTAGGTTTAATCAAACCCTAAAATTAATCAGTTACTTTAGTGGGAGGAAAATTACAAAACTTAATTTAAATTGAGTTTTGCTCCTACGTCCCCGTGACGTTCACACCGTGAGATCCATGCTCGGCTTTGTGTCGTTTTAGCGCGGCCTCCCTTCGGAGAGTGTTTGCATGGGTCAATACCAAGGTGAATGGGGAAAGTGACTATAGTAAGTGGGAGCGGGACACGTGTCAACGTATCCTTCGGTCTCCACCCCTAGGTCACAACGTGAGATTCCTATGATCCGCCTGCGTGTTGTCTCGGCGCAACCATCCCTTCGGAGGGCCTGATCATAGGATTCGGAACACCGTGAACTCCTTAACAGGATAGGATCACTTAGGCTAATTACCAACAGTTGTCTTTCCTAACGGTAGCCTGTTGGTGCGTGCCTCTGGGATCTGAAAGTGGGAGGGTTACACTTACGGGGAGGAGTTAATTTGTTAACAAATCCTTGACCGAACAACGGTGGTTAATGTCTAATGGAATATGAGTTATTCTGGTATTAGAAATTGACTGAGAAGAGTCTCATTTTAGAGGAGGAACAACTGATCACCCTTCGGTGGCTGTTCTTCTAAACCTCTAAAGCATCGTTGCGAAACACAATCATAGTTTTATTAGGGTTCTTTGATTGTCTGTTTGCAAAATTGATTGGATATATGCAATTGTTTGTATTGCTTGTGTGATGGGTTAAGGCAAAGATAACTAATACGGTCACTTGTTTGTTTTTCAGCAATGTCTTCCTCAATCATATCTCTGCTTAAAAATGAACAACTAACCGGCGAAAATTTTCCCCAATGGAAATCAAACCTCAATACAATTCTCGTGGTTGAGGATTTAAGATTCGTCTTAACGGAGGAATGTCCTCCCGTTCCCCCTCGCACTGCCTCTCAGGCAGTTAAAGACGCCTATGAACGCTGGACCAAGGCCAATGAAAAGGTCAAGGTCTATATATTGGTCAGCTTGTCTGAAGTTTTGGCCAAGCGTTATGAGAACGTGGCAACTGCCAGGGAAATTATGAATTCCCTGCAGGAGATGTTTGGACTTCCGTCCTACCAACTCCACCACGACGCCTTGAAGAATGTCTTCAATGCCAAGATGTTGGAAGGTCAATCTGTTCGGGAACATGTCCTGGACATGGTTAACCAGTTCAACATAGCTGAGGCAAATGGCGGGGTAGTCTGCGAGCGCAGTCAGGTTGCGTTCATCCTTCACTCGCTTCCGGCGAGCTATCTGTCTTTCAGGACGAACGCGAGCATGAATAAGATTCAGTTCAACCTGACTACCCTTCTCTCGGAGTTACAGATTTATGAATCCCTGCAAAAGAGCAAGGGAAAGAATGTGGTGAGAGGAGAGGCCAATGTGGCCCATTCCAAGAAAAAGTTCCTGAAGGGTTCATCCTCAGGGACTAAATCTGTACCCCAGGCTTCTTCATCGAAGCAAATCCAGAAGAGGAAGGGAGACAAGGGGAAGGCTCCTGCACAGGCTGTGCAAGGGAAGGGGAAGGCCAAGGTCGTGGCCGACAAAGGCAGATGCTTCCACTGCAATGCAGATGGTCACTGGAAGCGCAACTGTCCCCGCTACCTTGCTGAGAAGAGAAAAGAAAAAGAAGGTAAATTTGATTTACTTGTGTTAGAGACTTGTCTCGTTGAACATGATGAGTTTGCCTGGATACTGGATTCGGGAGCCACTAATCATGTTTGTTATTCTTTTCAGGGAAATAATTTCCAGCAGCTGGCAGAGGGTGAAATGACGCTCAAGGTCGGAACGGGAGACGTCGTTTCAGCTCGTGCAGTGGGAGCTGCAAAATTATTCTTTAGAAATAGGTTTTTAATTTTAGAGGACTTGTATTTGGTTCCTAGAATTAAAAGGAACCTAATTTCTGTTTCAGCTTTGTTAGAACAATGTTATACTATTTCCTTCTTGCTTAATGCAGCTTTAATTTCAAAGAATGGAATTTACATTTGTTCAGCTAAGCGTGAGAATAATTTGTTTGTGTTAAGACCAAATGATGCTAAGGCCATTTTAAGTCATGAAATGTTTAAAACGGCCGAAACGCAAAACAAAAGGCAAAAAGTTTCTCCTTCAAGTAACAACACGTATCTTTGGCATCTTCGTCTTGGTCATATTAACATCGATCGGATCGATCGTTTGGTTAAAAATGGGCTTCTAAGTGACATAGAAGATACATCTTTACCACCCTGTGAATCGTGTCTCGAGGGTAAAATGACCAAGAGGCCTTTTACTGGAAAAGGTTACAGGGCCAAAGAACCACTTGAACTAATACATTCGGATCTTTGTGGTCCTATGAATGTAAAGGCTCGAGGTGGTTTTGAATATTTCATCTCTTTCATAGATGATTATTCACGATACGGTTACTTGTACCTAATGGGCCATAAGTCTGAGGCTCTTGAAAAGTTCAAGGAGTTTAAGGCTGAGGTAGAAAACTTATTGGGTAAAACAATTAAAACACTTCGATCAGATCGAGGTGGAGAGTATTTAGATCAGCGATTCCAGGACTATATGATAGAACATGGAATCCAATCACAACTCTCAGCACCTGGTACACCTCAGCAAAATGGTGTATCAGAAAGGAGAAACAGAACCTTGTTAGACATGGTTCGATCTATGATGAGCTATGCTCAGTTGCCTAGCTCGTTTTGGGGGTATGCAGTAGAGACTGCAGTACATATTCTTAATAGTGTTCCCTCAAAAAGTGTTTCTGAAACTCCTTTTGAGTTATGGAGGGGGCGTAAACCTAGTTTGCGTTACTTTCGAATCTGGGGTTGTCCTGCACATGTGTTAGTGACAAATCCTAAGAAATTGGAATCACGTACGAGAATATGCCAATTTGTTGGGTACCCGAAAGAAACGAGAGGTGGTCTTTTCTATGACCCTCAAGATAATAAAGTATTTGTATCGACAAATGCAACTTTCTTAGAGGAAGACCACATACGAGATCATCGACCACGAAGTAAGTTAGTATTAGGAGAAGCTACAGAAGGATCAACAAGGGTTGTTGATGAACCTGGTCCTTCAACAAGAGTTGTTGGAGAATGCAGTTATTCTCGTCAATCTAGTCCTCCTCACGTAGTGGGAGAGCTTCGACGCAGTGGGAGGGTTGTGATACAACCTAACCGCTACTTGGGTTTAACAGAAACACAAGTAGTCATACCTGATGACGGCGTAGAAGATCCATTGTCTTATCGTCAGGCAATGAATGATGTAGATAAGGACGAGTGGGCCAAAGCCATGGACCTTGAGATGGAGTCGATGTACTTCAATCAGGTTTGGGAACTTGTAGATCTACCTGAAGGGGTCAAACCCATTGGGTGTAAATGGATCTATAAGAGAAAAAGAGATGCTGCTGGGAAAGTACAGACTTTCAAAGCGAGACTTGTAGCAAAAGGTTATACCCAACGAGAAGGAGTGGACTATGAAGAAACTTTTTCTCCAGTTGCTATGCTAAAGTCCATAAGAATCCTCTTATCCATTGCCACATTTTATGATTATGAAATTTGGCAAATGGATGTCAAGACAGCTTTTCTGAATGGCAATCTTGATGAGAGTATTTTTATGTCTCAACCTGAAGGGTTCATATCCCAAGGTAATGAGCAACAGGTTTGCAAACTGAATCGATCCATTTATGGGTTGAAACAGGCTTCTAGATCTTGGAATATTAGGTTTGATACTGCGATCAAATCTTATGGTTTTGACCAGAATGTTGATGAGCCTTGTGTATACAAGAAGATCAACAAGAATAAAGTAGCTTTCCTCGTACTTTATGTAGACGACATCCTACTCATTGGGAATGATGTAGGGTATCTGTCTGACGTAAAAGAATGGCTAGCAGCTCAATTCCAAATGAAAGATTTGGGTGAGGCTCAGTATGTTCTTGGGATCCAGATTATTCGGGATAGAAAGAACAAATCGCTAGCTCTGTCTCAGGCAACGTATATCGACAAGATGTTGGCTCGATATTCGATGCAGAACTCCAAGAAGGGCTTGTTGCCTTTCAGGCATGGGGTTCACTTGTCTAAGGAACAGTCTCCTAAGACACCTGAAGAGGTTGAGGATATGAGACGGATTCCCTACGCCTCAGCCGTGGGTAGCTTAATGTATGCCATGCTATGCACGAGGCCTGACATTTGTTATGCAGTAGGGATTGTCAGCAGATATCAGTCAAATCCAGGGTTAGACCATTGGACCGCCGTTAAAGGAATCCTCAAGTATCTTAGGAGAACGAGAGATTACATGTTGGTGTTTGGGGCTAAGGAGTTAGTTCTCACTGGATACACCGACTCTGACTTCCAAACTGACAAGGATTCTAGGAAATCTACGTCAGGGTCAGTCTTCACCCTTAACGGGGGAGCTGTAGTTTGGAGGAGCATAAAGCAGGGATGTATAGCAGACTCCACGATGGAGGCTGAGTATGTAGCTGCTTGTGAAGCAGCTAAGGAAGCTGTTTGGCTAAGGAAGTTCTTGACAGATTTGGAAGTTGTTCCACATATGAACTTGCCCATTACGTTATACTGTGACAACAGTGGGGCAGTAGCCAATTCAAAGGAACCTCGCAGCCACAAAAGAGGTAAACACATAGAGAGGAAGTACCATCTAATTCGAGAGATTGTGCAAAGAGGAGATGTGGTCGTGACCCAGATCGCTTCTGAGCATAACATTGCTGATCCGTTTACGAAGGCCCTCTCGGCTAAAGTGTTCGAGGGTCATCTAGACAGTCTAGGTCTGCGAGATATGTATATAGCGTAATCTAGGGCAAGTGGGAGATGTGTAATGGGTGTAAGGATGCCCTAGTTTATTGTATTTTGTATATTTACCTTTTATGTAATGTACAAATATACATGTACCATTTCCAGCTTTGGATTATTTTGTATATACTTTCCCTGTAACTTGAGTTTTAGTTCAAGTGGGAGTTTGTTGGGTTTTATGCCCTAAAACTCGTAGATAGTAAATGTACATCTGACCGAACATTAATAAAGTGATGTATTATTCAATGTTTGTATTATATCTTGTCTTGCTAACCCTAATCCAATAAACTAAACATCCATGGCTAATAGAATGAGACTTGAACTAGTATGTAGGGACATGCGGGGATCAATGTTCAAGTTTTAGCCTAAAGGGTCTGTAGTATAGGGATAAGGCTAGGTACCTTATCCTGGTGACACTATGGATACGGCCCGCTTTGTATATTGATACAAACGTAGTGATCCAACACGTTCATGTGGTTGACATGCGAGTGGGGGTATCCTGTGCAATGAGTTTGCACAAAGACCGGACCGCGAAATAGTTAACCACTAACTATAACACCGTTGGTTAGCTCGGTTTCTATTTCACTAGGATGACCTAGGCAACTTGGCCTTAATCCTGAGTAGATTATGGACTCCTGTCCATGAGGGATTGTCCTTTGATTTGTACGGGTGAGAGTGGCCAGTTCGCCGACTCAATAAGCCTACCATTTTGGGGACAAGACCGAATGGGGAGCTGGGAACGTAGTCTTACAAGATGGAATTCACTCCTTCCTGATATGAGGGTAAGTAGAGGTGTGTTCCCTTAAGTGGTGTCTCCGGGTCTTGAACAAAGGGCCCTACCCTCTTTATGGCACGAGAGGGTTTTCTGTTTCGTGGTTGGACCACAAACAGGTTGTTCATTAGAGGAGCACTGGTACTTAAGGACCAAGAGGTAGCCCAGGGGTAAAACGGTAATTTGACCTAGCTGGGGTACGAACACACATGAAGGGCTAACTTGCTGCTGACGGTCAATATCCGTGGACACAGAAATATATCTGCAGTGAGAAGAGTGCAGCTGTGGTTCTTTAGTGGAGTGAACCACAGTTAACGAATATTGATTAACTTGGTTAATGAGTTTAACCAACTAATCTCACATCGTTGGAGCTTCTGATCTGTAGGTCCATTAGGTCCCACCAGTAGCTCATTTGGGGCGTTGAGGTAAAATTCTAAGGATGGATTGAATATTCGAAGGTGTTCGAATATTATACTAAAATATGAATTTGGTTCATATTAAAAACTATAGGTTAAAATTAATATGCATTGGATATATATTAATACTATAGTTATGAGAGAGAAAATAGTAATTGAATATGTGATGTTCAATTTTATTTTATTAATTAATTAATTAATTTCTTATTAATTAATTGATTTAGTTTAATTAAATTTGATTTAATTAAACTATAAGATAAGAGGGATGTTAATTTAAATAGGATTTAAATTAAAGTTATTTTAATTAATTTAGATTAATTAAAAGATAATTAATTGTAATTTGAATTTATGTTTTTCAAATTATAATTAATTAAAATATCAGATAACTGAAATATCAGTTATCTGATATTTTAAATAATCAGACGTGGTCAGGGGAGTTGCTAACTTAACTCCCTAGTCTCACGCCTGACCATCCCTATCTGTCGCTCTCTCCCTTTCTCTCAATTCAATCTGTGGCAGAGGGGTTAGAGAAAAAGAATCCAGAGAAAATCCTGAGAGTTTTTTGCTCCCACAAGCGTTTAACGCAGTATCCCATTAGAGAATACCGGTGTATCCTTCTGGTGGTGTTCAAGCAACTTTTTCCAGCAAAATCAAGGAGCGATCGTTGCTGTTTTTGGGAGAAATTCAGAGAGAATTGGCGAAATACTCAAGGGCTTCTTCAAAGGTAAATGGTTTTTGAACTAGGGTCAATAGGACCCAATTCTAGATTAGATCTAGAATTTTTCCATCTTATTTTTATGCATGCTTGTATCTAATTTACAGCATATTATTATCTATTATTGCTGCTGTAAATTTCATGTTTTTTTTTTCCCAACGTATTGGTATTTTTGTTCCTAAATTAATCCGGGTTTAAAGGTTCTGTATGATTTTCCGCTGCGCAAGGGCTTTCATCCCTTCACCTAGATCCCTATATTCACAACGTGAGGTTCATGCTCGGCTTCGTGTCGCCTTAGGAGTGACCTCCCTTCGGAAAGTGTTTGCATGGATCAATAACAAGGTGAATGAGAAAAATGTCTAAAGTAAGTGGGGGCGGGACACGTGTCAACGTATCCCTCGGTCTCCCCCTAGTTCGCACCGTGAGTCCTATGATCCGCCTGCGGGTTGTCCTGGCGCAACCATCCCTCCGGAGGGCCTGATCATAGGATTCAGAACACCGTGAACTCCTGAATAGGATAGAGACTCTTAAACTAAATACCAACAGTTGTTTTACCCTTCGGTAGTCTGTTGGTGCGTGCCTCTAAGATCTGAAAGTGGGAGGGTTACACTTTCCAGGATGAGTTAAATGTGTTAACAAATCTTTGACCGACAACGATGGCTAATGTCTATAGGAATATGAGTTATTCTGGAATTAGAATTGGCTGAGAGATGTCTCATTTCAGAGGAGGAGTAGCTGATCACCCTTCGGTGACTGATATTCTAAACCTCTGAAACATCGTTGCAAAACTAAATCAATAGTTTTAGGGTTCTGTGATTGCTTGTTTGGCTAAACTAATTGGATTGTGTGCAATTGTTTGCTTGCATGATGGGTTAAGGCAAAAATAACTAATACGGTCATTGTTTGTTTAATTTCAGCAATGTCTTCCTCAATAGTCTCTCTGCTTAAAAATGAGAAATTAACCGGCAAAAATTACGCTACGTGGAAATGAATACGATTCTTGTTATCAATGATCTGTGGCAGTGGCAGATCCAGAACTTGATGGTAGGGGGGGCACAAGTTCATATTAGATGAAATTATAAGTTTATTCTGTGAAATTTTAGAATATGGTTTATTTAGTCTCTGGACTTTAAAAAGTGTCTAATAGTTCGATGAATTTTCAACTTTTTTTTTGTCTAATATTGATATCTAAAGTTTCAATTATATATCTAATAGGTCTTTGACATATTCAGAATGTTTATAAATTAAATGCTCCATTAGATATAAAGTTTAATTTTGTGTCTAATAAGTTCCCAATTTATGTAATATTTTTTTAAAATTAATGTATATATTAGTTATTAAATTGAAAATTCAAAGTTCAAATAGATACAAAATTAAATTTTATGAGCAATTAATTTAATTTCTTTTAAATATGTTAAGACTCGTTAGTTACAAAATTGAAAATTCATGGATCTATTAGACAATTTTAAAGTTTAAGGACTTGTTAACATAAAATTGAAAGTTTAAGACCTATTAAACACAAATTATAAATTTCAAGGAGTGAACTTGCCATCTAACTTTCATATAAATATAATTTTAAATATATTGATATTTAATATTTAGAGTAAGTAATTTTAATTACAAAATTAACAAGTGTTGAATTATCCACACCTAAATATACAAGCAAAGAATTAAACTTTAAATATTTAAGATTTTCTAAAATAGAATTAAGTTTTTGATACAATAATTTGCTAAATATCAATATATATTTGTATATATGTGTGTAAAATTTAAAAATAAAATAATTCTAACTAGTTTCAACTCACTAAAATTAAAATAATATATAAATATGTTGAAAATTTTGAAAGTTGAATTTTGTTTTGTTTTGTTTTTGTTTTTTTTTACAATTTTGAAAGTTGAAAATTAAAACTAAACTAACACACGTTCAGGGGGTTTTGAACGCTGGTTCCGCACGTCAAAAAGCCCATAACCAACAGACCAAGGGACAGTTATGTTAAACAATGTAGAAAATCTTATACATACATATATGTATATATATATATTATAATTTCAAATTTTAGGGGGGCACGTGCCCCTTCTGGCCCCTTCACAAATCCGCCCCTGATCTGCGGTTCGTCTTAACGGAGGATTGTCCCTGCTCATAATGCATCCCAAGAAATGAAGGATACTTATGACCGCTGGAAAAAGGCCAATGATAAGACCCACGTCTGTATCTTAGCCAGCTTAGCTGATGTTTTGGCTAAGATACATGAAAGCATGATTACAACGATGGAGATTATGAACTCTCTCCAGGAGATGTTTGGAAAACCATCCAGAAAACTCCACTACGATGCTCCCAAACGAATTTACAACTGTCACATGAAAGAGGGCACATCTGTCCGGGAAGACGCCCTAGAAATGATAGTCCAATTTGATATGGTAGAAACATATGGGGTGGTCATAAATGAGCGAACTCAGGTTGCATTCATTTTGGAATCTGTTCCGAAGAGTTTCATATTATTTCGCAACAATGTGATAGTGAGCAAGATAATGTACAACTTGACCGATCTCTTAAATGAGTTGCAGCTCTATCAATCCCTTCTGGAAAACAAGGGTCAGATAAAAGTGTTGGGTTTTATGCCCTAAAACTCATAGATAGTGAATGTAACCGTTGATTGGATATTAATGAAATAATATTGATATATTTTTCCATTAATTGTTATTAGTTATTTTATATTTGTCTTTGCCTAATAATAACCCTAATCCAATAAACTAGACATCCTAGGCTGTAATATGAGTCTTGAACTATATGTAGCGACATATGGGATCATTGTTCAAGAAAGAACCTAAAGGGTCTATAGTATAGGTTTGACTGGGTGCCTTATCCTGGTGACACTATGGATACGACCCACTTTGTATTTGATACAAACGCTGCGATCCAACGCGTTCGTGTAGGAGACATGCGAGTGGGGGTATCCTATGCAATGAGTTTGCATAAGACCGGACCGCGAAATAGTAACCACTGGTTATAACACCGTTATCTAGTTGGTTTTCTATTTCACTAGGACGACCTAGACAATTTAGTCTTAATCCTGAGTTGATTATGGACTCCTGCTCATGAGAGATTGTCCTTTGATTTGCATGGGTGAGAGTGGCCAGTACGCCGACTCAATAAGCCTACCATTTTGGGGACAAGACCGAATGGGGAGCTGGGAACATAATCGTGCAAGATGGAATTCGCTCCTTCCCGACTTTAGGGAAGCAGATGAGTGTTCCCTTAAGTGGTTACTCCGAGTCTTGAACAAAGGGCCTTACCCTCTCAATGGCACGAGAGGGTTTTCTGTTTAATGAGTTTCCATAAGAATTCTCTTGTCCATAGCCACATATTATGACTATGAAATATGGCAAATGGTCGTCAAGACTGGCTTTCTGATTGGTAATCTTGAAGAGAATATCCGTAGCCCAAGGTCAGGGACAAAAGGTTTGTAAGCTTAATCGATCCATTTATGGATTGAAACTAGCATCTAGATCTTGGAACATTAGATTTGATACTGCGATCGAATCTTTTGGTTTTGACCAAAACGTTGATGAGCCTTGTGTGTACAAGAAAATCAACAAAAAGAAAGTAGCTTTTCTAGTACTTTATGTAGACGATATCCTACTCATTGGGAATGATGTAGGATACCTCACTGATATTAAGAAATGGCTAGCAACCCAATTCCAAATGAAAGATCTGGGAGAGACTCAATATGTTCTTGGAATCCAAATCATTAGGGATCGTAAGAACAAATCGCTAGAACTGTCTCAAACAACGTATATTGACAAAATGTTGTCTCAATATTCGATGCAAAACTCCAAGAAGGGATTATTACCCTTCAGACATGGGGTACACCTGTCTAAGGAACTGTCTCTTACACCTCAGCTATGGGCAACTTAATGTATGTCATGCTCTACACTAGGCCTGACATATGTTATGCAGTGGGAGTAGTCAGTAGGTATTAGTCTAATCCAGGGTTGGACCACTGGGGAACGGTTAATAATATCCTCAAGTATCTTCGGAGAACGAGGGACTACATGCTTGTGTATGGAGCTAAGGATTTGATTCTTACTAGATACACTGACTCTGACTTTCAAGCTGATAAGGATTCAAGGAAATCCACATCAGGGTCAGTATTCACCCTCAATGGAGGAGCAATAGTTTGGAGAAGCATCAAACAAGGATGCATAGCAGACTCAACCATGGAGGCTGAGTATGTAGCAACCTGCGAAGCAGCTATGGAAGCAGTCTGGCTTAGAATTCCAAGCAACCAAAACATGCTAGTCCGATTAAAGGCAAACTCAACATGCTTTACAATTCCAAGCAGCTACATAATCTCAACACACCTCAAAATTAATAACATCATGCTTATATGAATTCAAGAGAAAAACTTAAGCCTTCAATCCAATTCATGCTATTCCATAAAATTCCTCATCTACATAGGTTCAAAATGTGGAAGTTGTATCCAAAAAGCTACTTACATAAAAGCTAACTCAACATGCTGCAATTAACCATAACATTCTCAACAATTCCCATGTTTAAAAAAAAAAAACCAACCATGCTTGATTAGATCCAAGGGCTAAACTTAGAGCTTTAATCCGAATGGATACTTACCTTGGGGAAATAATATTTGCTAAATCTTTTTCAAAATTCCTTAACTCCAAGGCTTTAGGCTAGCTACACAAAAGGGGAAAATTCCCAAATCAATATTAGTTGAAATCAAGCACTCAACTTGGAGTCCATTAATTTAGAGAGGATTTAACTCCCAAAAACGTACCAAAACTCAACCTTTAGCTTGATGTCCGGTGATCCAATAACGCTCCAAACTGATGATTAAATTCCCAAAAGTTAAGAGAACCTTGCAATCACAAGCCACAATCAATGGGTACCTTGAAATTGAGAAGTAACATCAATTCTATCACCTGAATTTCAGGCTGACGAGTCTGAATTTGTTCTTTCCCTATGATCTCCCTTCATCTAATTTATCTTCTAAGTTGTCTCACAAAATTTTATCCTTTGAGTCTTTTTCTTTTAAATTTTCCTCTTATTCATATATTCAAAAATTTTAAAAAATATAATGCATCTTCTGGGTCCCATGAAAAATGGGCAAGCCTGCTTCTGTTTGCAGGTTTCGTGGATTCGAGAAAGAAGGACCCAAAGAAATATGAGAATTTTTATGTACCCTAATAAGAAGATGAGAATCCCGTCAAGCATAACGACGTTAAAAAATTGCGCTTATGGGAGGCAACCCAATTAGTTCTATCCCTTTCTTTTCAATTTAATAGTTTATTCCTTTAAATGTTTTCTTAATTGTCTTTCTTTATTGTTTTATAGGATCCCTACACCAAATCTCTTCAATTTTTGCCAACCGTGGAAGTTTCCATCATTTCCAACCAATGCTTAAACATGGGAGGTTTTTTGTTCCCTTTTACTTTTTGTCCTTTAGGATTGCATGCTTAGTTTACATTAGGGACAATGTAATGTTTAGGTTGGGGGTGGAAAACATATGCATGTTTGCTTTATGCTTTGATTGCCCTATAATTTTAAGCAATAAAAAGAAACTAGAACCTGAATCAGTGAAGTTCTGTCTAAGGCTGGAGGTATTTAAGTTGACGGTTTACGGAACACCTCCTACCTGGGAACTGACCCGAACCAGTGAAGTTCTGTCTAAGGTTGGGGCTATTTAAGTTGACGGTTTACGGAACACCTCCTACTTGGGAACTGATCTGATTCAAAGTTCGAGCAATTTTAAAATGAGATGAATCATTGAGTTTATTAGGTTGCTTGAAGTATAGTTATGAAGATCAATGAGACATTCTTTTGAACTATTCTATTTGTTTTAAGCTTTGTGAAGCATTTACCAAAAATTGACCATATTTTTATGTTTTGCAAAGTTTTCTTGGGATCCTAAAAAGATGTTTATTGAAACTATTTATCTATTTTGCACATTTTTGGATTGGACGCCTAGAAAATTTTAACTTCATAGTTCTTTGAGTTATTGAAGTGCATAACATGCATGTAGTAACGTCCTTAGTCAGTCTATAAATTTTAAAAAGTCGGGGGTTGCATAATACTTTGAAATGTTTATGTATTATCTCTATTGTTGATGGTCAAATTTGGTCAGAGGGAACTCACCTGACCTTCACGTGCCACCAACGGTAAATTTGTTTGTGAGGAGGGAAGACGTGGCCTGCAAGGCAATAAACTGCCCACCTATGTGGTGCTCGCCACACCGCCTCTGATGCTTAAGTCAACAACTAGAACGATGGGAAGCAAGAAAGTAAGAGCAAAAGGAGAGTTAGAGATTAGAGTTCGGGATCCCTTCTTCAGTGGCGAAGAGGGGTATAAATACCTGCTTATGCTCCTAGAGTTTTTATGGATTCGGAGGCGTCTCGGGACGAACCAGGCGAAACCAGGGCGGCCAAAGGCAGCAGGGACCAAATAGAGCCGGACGAGGCCGAGCAGGGGGGTCAGGATTTTGGCCCGACCCACTGGCCCGTTTCGCCTCTGGGGTCCATCTTCCAGCCCTATTTTTGTTTGGTTGTCCTCTTCAGCTCCTTATACATCGGAGTGGTCCAAAATTACCTATAAAATCTATCATTAAGGCCAAAATTAGGATTAAATATTATTTGGACAAATAAGTGAGTTGGATGTCTACTTTAGCATTATTTACTTTTGTGAACAATGGTTTTTCTCAAAGGTTTTTCATGCAACAATTTGCTATTCTATCTATTCACATTTTTAATACTATGAAATATTCTTTATTTTCTATTATTCAATAGCTTATGTTAAGTAGTTATGAGAATATATTGCCAACAAAACATAACTTCGTGACCTATTATCATCTCAAACATTATTAGTTTGATCATGCCTTGCAATATTTGAACTAAAAAAAAAAAACTTAATTACGAGGATGTCTCTAGATTGGATTAATTTTCATTAGTCTATTGTAAGGCTTCTAAACCCACTGAATATACATAACTACATGCCACAAATTTTAAAGGATTTGTACATAAAGGATGAAATTTAAATTTTAAAAGATTAAGACCCAAATTGAAATTTTTAAAAGATTAAGAAAAACGACAAAAGTATCAATTAATGTAATTCAAATTCTTAAGACATCGAATTATTATCATACCATAGTTCTTACCGAATATTAGTGTTATTATGCAATTTCTCTTTAACGTATTATAAAAGATTTGTTTTCTCTTCTCAAAAAAAAAAAAAAAAGATTTGTTTTCTATAAAAAAAAAAAATTGTTAGACCGTAACAGTTTATAGATTATTGATATATTAAATAATGAGATTATTGATATTTTATTGGAAAAATCAATTTTGACCCCTGAACTTAGCGGGTTGTATCAATTTTAACCCTAAACTTTCAATTTCATCAAATTAAACCCTAAACTTAACAAATTGTATCAATTTGAACCTCAAACTTGCATAAATGTTGCAATGTAGACCTTTGGTCAATTTTTCATTTGAATTGATATCAAAAGATGTAATTGACAATTTTCTTTTCATTTTTTAATTCACATTGCACCTTAGTGTTCTGTAACAATTTTTTTTGGAAAAACTAGAAGAAATCAAATATATCAGACTATTCTTCTCATTATTATCCAAAAAAAATCCAACATATATGAGAAATAAAAAGCATCGAAATTTCTTTATTTGTGTTTCCTACATTTGTACATTCTTCTAATTGACAAGAAAAAAAATCTCACAAAGTTCTTAGTGTTGTAAATATATATACCTGGTATATATAGGTATATATTAGATATCCATTAGTCTTAGTCAACCCATATTTGTAGTCATTCCTCCCCATGACTCTCCCACTCCCTTAGGAATAGCCAAGAGAGTCTCACCCTCTTCTATTTTCAGCATTTTGAAGCTTGTAACCTACCCCATTGCATTAGTATAAATAGAGGTTGTATGAGGTATGGAAGAAACAGACTTGAATGAAAAGCATTAGCTCTCTCTTTTCTCTCTACTTTGCTCTCTCAAATTCTCTCTTAAGTTGTTTTATTGCTTTTCACGTTTTATAACACGTTATCAGCACGAGTCTCTGCCCTTTTTGTTCAGTGGTTTCGTGTTACTTTGCATTATTAGTTGCAATTGTCTTCGGTACGTTTCATATATACAGTGTGTATGTATTATATATACCTCGTATATATACGGTGTATTGAACGTTGGCATCATATATTCTATGCAAGATTAACATGTTCTTCATTATTGTGCATGTTATATGAGATTAGTAAGTATCATGTTTGTTTATGATGATATTAACATCGTAATTCTATATATGTCAATGATATTAATGATATTTACATTGTCCAATTAACTGAAATGTTGATAGTATGCTTATATCCTTATTATTGTAATGATCTATAATGTTTATACATATTTGATAAACATGATGCACATACATACCCCTATATATATCTCATTTTTGAATCATATGCATCTACTAAAGTTGCTCGTTTTGCTAATCAGCTAATGTATATTGATCTCGTTAGTTTATGTACCATTTGTTCAACATAATTTCAATATGATCCTCTGTATATTTTATATCATGTTCATTTAATATATATATATACAGTGGACATATTTGATATATTATCATAGATCCTTGATGTACAGAACATGTTATATATGTTGTAATATATCTTATATAAATATTGCAATATGTTGTTTACCTACAGTCTTTTTTTAGAATACATATATGAGATATTTCTTTGTGTATATGTCATATATACATTTAAATATTTATGTTTATGTTGATTAACTTTTGAAATTCATGGTAGACACATGCATTAGTTTAAATTCTCATATGACAAAGTTTGCAATAGTAGTTAATTGTTTTTTCTAAAGTTAATTTTGATGTTATGCACACGAAGTTGCATAAAAATGTCCATTTTGATTTAATGCACCTGAAGTTGCATGATTTCAAATCAAGAAGTACTCGTGATTAAATGCACATGTGGTTGCATCATTTCAAATCAAGAATTGCTCATAATTTAATGCACCTGTAGTAGCACAAGTTCAAATCAAGAAATGTTCACTTTAATTATATGCACTCGTAGTTGCATAATTTTAATCAATAAGTGATTTTAAACAAGTGAGCATATGTTAAGAATAATGTTGTTAATCTTTCTTTTCAATTATAGAATATGCTCCTTTAGTAGCAATATTGAAAAAGAAAGTTTTTAATATTATGATGAGCAAACACCATGTCTTCTTGAGATTAAAGCAATCAAATGAGCATTTAATAAAAAATCATGAATCTCAACCAATCGTTTCAATATCATTCCCTGAAGTGAATATTGTAATATCGAATAATTATGGTCAATGTCGAGATCATGATCGAAGAAGCAATTACTCATCCAGTGGTCATCGTGAACCATTTGGAAAACCACAAATAAATGGTTACTAAAAGAAATGTTTCATATTTTAGAGCATTAATTTTGTACCTGTTGTACGAAAATTGAAACCATGTGTGAAAGCAAACTTTGGAAATCTCCTGAAGAGATAATTAATCTTGGAAATATGAAATAGATGTTGCAAATCTCATTAAATCTCATGAAGAGAAAATGAACATCATTAAATGAGCAACACATATTAGATTATGCGAATATTGTTTTATTTAATGTTTCTTTTATGTTTATTTATTAAGTCCAATTTTATAGTATATTCACTGTCTAGCATAAAAAACGTATATTAGAAATGTTGTCTGACTTTTCTTCTGGATTATATTACACGTATTTTCGTGTTATTGAAACATATGCAATAATGAACCTGAAGTTCAATGATTCAGATATATTTTTTGGTTTGGCATGATAGATTGGGTCATCCTGGGTCAATAATGATGAGAAAGATTATTGAAAACTCACATGGACATCCATTGAAGAACCAGAAGATTCTTCAATCTAATGAATTGTCATGTATTGCTTGCTCTCAAGGAAAATTAATTATTAGACCCTCACCAGCTAAAGTTGGGACTGAATCCCCCGCATTTTTAGAACGAATTCATGGTGATATTTGCAGACCTATAAATCCACCAAGTGGATCATTTATATATTTTATGGTTCTAATTGATGCATCCAGTAGATGGTCACATGTGTGTTTATTATCAAGTCGAAACCTTGCATTTGAAAGATTACTCGCTCAAATAATCAAATTAAGAGCACAATTTCCTGATTATGTAATTAAGAAAATTCGTCTTGATAATGCTGGTGAGTTTACATCCCAATCATTTAATGATTATTGTATGTCAATTGGGATAAGTGTTGAACATCCTGTAGCTCATGTTCATACACAAAATGGTCTAGCTGAATCATTTATAAAACGTCTGCAATTAATTGCTAGACCGATGCTTATGAGAGCAAGACTTCCAGTATCTGTATGGGGTCATGTAATTTTACATGTTGCATCGCTTATACGCATTAGGCCAGCAACCTATCATAAATACTCCCCAATACAATTAGCATATGACCAGCAACCAAATATATCTCACTTACGAACTTTTGGAAGTGCAGTATATGTTCCAATTGCTCCACCAAAACGTACTAAGATGGGTCCTCAAAGGAGGCTAGGAATATATGTTGGATTTGATTCCCCATCAATTATTAGATATCTTGAACCCCTGACGGGTGATGTATTTACTGCACGATTTGCTGATTGTCATTTTGATGAGACAAATTTTCCAACATTAGGGGGAGAGATTAAGAAGTTGGAAAATGAAATTACATGGAATGCAGCGTCATTGTCTCATTTAGATCACTGTACAAATCAATGTGAACTAGAAGTTCAAAAGATAATTCATTTGCAAAATATTGCAAATCAAATGCCAGATGCATTTACAGATGCTAAGAAAGTGACCAAGTCACATATACCAGCTGCAAATACACCATCGAAAATTGATATTCCGGCGCAACAAGTTATCATAACTAATGATTCTGCGACACGCCAGAAACGTGGTAGACCAATGGGTTCCAAAGATAAAAATCATCGAAAAAGAAAAGTAGTCAATAATCAAAATGACGTAATTGATAATGTGGGTATTCCAGAAGAAATCCCGAATGTGACTGCTCATAATAATATCGAAGAAGGTGATATACTTGAGGATAATAATGAAATTTTGATAAATTATGTAATGAATGGAAAAAGATGGAGCCGGAACAATATAGTTGTTGATAACATTTTTACGTATAATGTTGCTTACGACATCATTTCTGAAAATGATGATTATGAACCAAAATCTGTCGAAGAATGTCGACATAGAAAGGATTGGCTTAAGTGGAAAGAAGCAATCCAGACAGAATTAAACTCACTTTCAAAACGTGAGGTTTTCAGACCAGTAGTCCAGACACCAGAAGACGTCAAGCCTGTGGGATAAAAATGGGTATTTGTAAGAAAAAGAAATGAAAAGAATGAGGTCACAAGATATAAAGCGAGACTTGTTGCACAAGGATTCTCGCAAAGGGCTGGTATTGATTATAAGGAGACATATTCTCTTGTGGTGGATGCAATAACACTGTGATATTTAATTGGCCTGACTGTGTATAAAAAGCTTGACATGCATCTCATGGATGTAGTTACAACATATTTATATGGATCTCTTGATAATGATATTTATATGAAAATCCTTGAAGGATTAAAAATACCAGAGTCATATATTTCAAATCCTAGAGAATTATATTCGATCAAATTACAAATATCTTTATATGGATTAAAACAATCAGGACAAATGTGGTATAATCGCCTGAGTGAATATTTATTGAAAGAAGGGTATCAAAATAACCCAATTTGTCCATGTGTTTTTATAAAGAAATCACAGTCAAGATTTGCTATCATTACTGTATATGTTGATGATTTGAATATAATTGGAACTTCTGAAGAGCTTCCAAAGGCAATAGAATATCTTAAGAAAGAATTTGAGATGAAAGATCTTGGGAAAACAAAGTTTTGCCTTTAGAAAAAATATTAAAGAGATTTTACATGGACAAAGCACATCCATTGAACATTCCAATGGTAGTTGGTTCACTCGATGTAAAGAAAGACATCTTTCGACCTCGAGAAGATAATGAAGAGCTTCTTGGTCCAGAAGTACCATATCTTAGTGCAATTGGTGCACTTATGTATCTTGCTAATAATACACGACCTGATATAGCATTTTCAGTAAATTTATTAGCTAGATATAGTTCTTTTCCAACAAAAAGACATTGGAATGGAGTTAAACACATCCTCCGTTATCTTCGAGGGACAATTGATATGAGTTTATTTTATTCTAATAAATCAAACTTTGATCTAGTTGGTTATGCAGATGCAGGTTATTTATCTGACCCACATAAAGCTAGATCTCAAACAGGTTATTTATTTACATATGGAGGAACTGCTATATCATGGCAATCTATGAAGCAGACAATAACAGCTACTTCCTCAAACCATGCTGAGATCCTGACAATTCATGAGGCTAGTCGAGAATGTGTATGGCTAAGATCAATGACTCAACACATTTGTGAAACATGCGGATTGTCCTCTAACAAAGGTTGTCCAACAACGTTATATGAAGACAATACAGCATGCATAGCCCAAATCAAAGGAGGATACATTAAAGGAGATAGAATGAAACACATCTCACCAAAGCTCTTTTACACTCACGATCTTGAGAAAGTGGTGATATCACTGTTCAACAAATTTCTTCAAAAGACAATTTGGCAGATCTATTTACGAAGGCATTACCTACTGCGACCTTTGAGAAGTTGGTGCACAACATTGGAATGCGACGACTCAGAGATCTCAAATGATGTTTTCATGAGGTGGAGTAAATACACTGCACTTTTTTTCCCTTCGCTATGGATTTTTCCCACTGGGTTTTCCTAGCAAGGTTTTTAATGAGGCAGTTGTTAATGTATATAAATATAATGTACTCTTTTTCCTTCACTAGGGTTTTTTCCCATTGGGTTTTTCACAATAAGGTTTTAACGAGGCATATATTTCATATACAATGGATATCTAAGGGGGAGTATTGTAAATATATATACCTGGTATATATAGGTATATATTAGATATCCATTAGTCTTAGTCAACCCATATTTGTAGTCATTCCTCCCCATGACTCTCCCACTCCCTTAAGAATAGCCAAGAGACTCTCACCCTCTTCTATTTTCAGCATTTTGAAGCTTGTAACCTACCCCATTGCATTAGTATAAATAGGGTTGTATGAGGTATGGAAGAAACACACTTAAATGAAAAGCATTAGCTCTCTCTTTTCTCTCTACTTTGCTCTCTCAAATTCTCTCTTAAGTTGTTTTATTGTTTTTCACGTTTTATAACACTTAGCAACTATTTGAAGATAAAAAACCTCCAAAGTTTCTTTGCTTCCGAAATCTTAAAGAGTAGAAAACAAAACTTTCACAATTAAAGTTCTCAACAACAATAAAAAATCATCTAAAATAAATTTATACTTCCAAATGGATAACTATAAACTGTTCAGGGTTAAAAATGAAAATTTTCCTATTTTATTTGCTTACGTGAGAGATTTTTTCATCCATGATGGGATTGGGAGATCTTTCCAAAAAGAAACTCGAAAAGATGGTAAGGGAATAAGACTTTAAAAAAAATTATAATAAAGTCTTTGAGTATATAAGAATAATACTTTTTGGAGTTAAAAAAAAAAATAATAAGAATAAGACTTTTTGGCATTATCCTTTATTAATAGAAAATTAAATTTTGGTCCACTCCTCAAATGTTAATAAAGAAGTAAAGTCAAAAGAATATGAAGAAAGTTAACTTTTCACATCATAAAAAATGATTCCACAATAGAATTACATGACTTGAAAGTTATCCATTTGGAAGTATATAAGAAAAAAATTTGAAATTATCCATTTATATTTATTTATTTTTGAAAGTTTGATCATGAAAGTGATTCACAACATGATTGTGAATAATAAGGATGTGTTTGGTTTAACTTTTCAAGTGTTTAATTTTGAAAATAAATCATTTTGAAAAAATTTATAGTGTTTGGCAACCACTAAAAAAGATTTATTAGAAAATGAAATTGATAAATAAACCATTTTGAGAGAAACACTTGAAACCAACTTTTTAAAAAAGACTTTCTAAGTAAACAATAACTTGTGTAGAAAAATATTTGTGAGGAAATACAACCAAACATATGAGTGTTTAAATTCTAAACAATTTTTATACAAAATGTTTTTAAAAAATGCATTCTTGAAAAACATTTAAATTAAAATGTATTCCAAACGGACCCTAAGTTTGCCTAATCAAAATACTTCTCAAAAGGTTTAGACTGTGGTTTATCGCCAAATAAATAAGATTTTCAATAATAATTCTAATTACATTGAAGATAAAGTGCATAGTTGTTTTGTTTTTGTTTTTTTTTTTTTTTTTTTTGGTTTTTTTATTGAAAAAAAAAGGTTAAATTGCTTGAAAACAAGGATATTCAGATAAAATCACTACCTGTTACCAAGGTCACTCTTGTTGAGGAAAAAAAACTGTTAACTTTCGCAAAATAACAATGGGATAACTTAGATTATTTTTTAAAGTTTAAATAGTTTATTTTTCCACCCATATTTTTTTCTTTGCATTTTTTCTCTATCTAGTTCTTGTTTATATATTAGAAAAATGAATATCTAATTCTTATCATTCACATCTAATTTTGAAGATGAGACACGTGGAATATGAGTGTACAATTTCCAACTTTAATTCTCTAGTTCTCTCTTTTGTGTGTGAGTTTGTTTCACTCAAGGGCTGACATGTTTGATAAGTATAAAATGTTTATCAAACATAGCTTTAATTATCAAACGGTTAATAAGTATAAAATGTTTTGTAATGGGCAAAAATGTTTTTATTCTTAATAAACAATAATGTCAAATATTTTGATTCCCTTGTCATGTTGTGAACTTACTTTAATTTATTCCTAAGATATTTGGTAAAGGTTTATTGGTAAGATATTTAGTAATGACCTTGTCAACTTACTTTTTTGGTAAGATATTTAGTAATGATCCCGTCAACTTACTTTATTATTGGTAAGAAACTTGATAATAGACACGAAATACTTTGTGTTAGTTCTTTTACTTCTTTTTGTGCTAATTAAAATTATAAATAAAAAATGGAATATTCAAAGGAAAGTTTAATATTCTCACATTTATAGTATTTCAAAAAAAAATATATATATATATATTCTCACATTTATAGACATCAGGTAATTAAAAATAGTCTACGAATTTTAAATGATCCTCTATAAAATAAAATATTATAATGTAAACATCTCTTATAATGCACTTTTTATTTCGAAAAATTGTAGTGGGTGACAAATTGGACCAAATTAATAGTAAATATAGTACAATGTAAAAAAAATATGCAAATATAGCAAAATCTATCAGTAATATAATAGACACTGATAGACTTTGGTTAATTACAATCTATCTAATAGACTTCGATTATCAGAGTTTATCAGCGATAGACTCTGATTAATCAGAATTTATTAGTCTACTTATAGACTCCAATTATTCAGAGTCTATCAGTGTCTCTCGCTGATAAATTATGGTTAATCAAAATCTATTGGTGACTATCATTGATAGACTTTGATTATCAGTGATAGTCACTGATAGATTTTGATTAATCGAAGTATATCAGCGATAGACACTGATATAATTTGAATAATTAGAGTCTATCAGTGATAGACACGGATAGAACTGACAACAGCTTTTTGGTCTTGTACAATTAATTTTGCTATATTTGCAATTAGTTTGCAATTGTGTTATATTTCCTATTAATTTGACCCAATTTGCCATCTATGCAAATGCCCCTTTTATTTAAACCATTGTAATATATTATTTAGAAATTGGATAATAACATTATTAAGATTTGACAAAAAAAAAAAAATGATTATAAGTATAAATTATAGAATTTCTTGTCGTTTGTGTTATTTTTATTTTCAATTTTAAAAATTTTCGATTTCATTTTTTATATATTTGTTAACTTTTAAAATTTGAGAAATCAAATAGAAATTAAACTTAAAGTAACATATACCAAAAGAAAAATATTTCCTATAAATTGAACTATACTTGAACCTTCAAAAACCATCTCCCTCCAATCTCAAGATCGTGAGAACACTTTAGTCTTCTTCCAAACTCATCAATGGCTCCTCTTGTGCTTCTCGAAGGCGAGAAACTGCGACAACTTTGTAGAATAATTCGAAACCAAGAGGTCGAGGCCGTAAAGAACATCCAATTCAAATCTCCAATTGATCAGGACAAATATCTTAGAGATGTTTCAGATAATTATCACTCTGCGATAAAGCTTCTGGACGATGGTGATGCCATCAAGCAGCAGTACGAAAGTGATGCAACAAAATCTTCCATTGCTCACGAAACCTATTCTTATGTAGAAAAGGCTGTTAACATCTCGCTCCAGGCAGTAAGGAACTATACGCTTCGAACAAACTATTTGTCAAAAATTGGTGCACACTGAAAGATATTTTTGAAGCACTACAATCTTTAGATCCAAATAATGTGACCAACGTGGCTAAACTAGCCAAGGAGGCTAATCAATACAAAGAAGCTATGGAACAGTACATGATGAAGCATCAGAGTCCAGCTTCACGCAATTTCTCGAAATGGCTAAAGGACAGTGGAACCAAGTTTGAGGATCTCATCGCAAGGTAAAACCTTACTTAATAATACATTTCCTATCCAAATTAATGTTCCCTTGTTTTGTAACCTCAATTTCTATCCATATTATTTTCGTTATTTCACTTGCAACACATCTCGAAAATATATCTCCACTTAGCGTCGAAGTTAATGTGTTCACTAATATTGAAGATTATTAAATATTTTTATTTAAAATAATTTTTAAAGTTTAAAATTTAGTGGAATTAAAATATTTTGGTTGATTGGAGCGGCTGATATATAGTTTTTTTTTTTTTTTTTTTTTTCCTGTTTCTTTTTTGTTCTAAATAGAAAAGGGAGTTTGATGATTATAATCGTTTTTTTTTTCCTATTTAAAAAGGTGAAAAATCAAAATGGAAGGAAATCTATAGTTTAAATTTTCATCCCTGCTTTGAAATAAATCCATTAATTTCTTTAGTTCAATTTTTAAATTAATCTTCTCAACAAATTACTCCTCTAACATCTCCATTGTGGAATTATTAGGTACCAAAATAAGCGTGGTTTCTCTGGACTATTCAAAAACTTGACTGATGAACAAAAGCTTCTGGTAAATATCTCTATGATTTTAGAATATTATGTTCAATTTACTGTCATTGAGAGGCTTTATGGTAATGTTCTTATTTCTCCTTTCTACTTTAAAAAAAAAATTAAATTTCTCTACAATTTTTAAAATTTCATATTCTCTAAAAACGATTTATCAAGTACAACTTTCCTTTTTCCAATTAAATTTTTTGAGAACAATAAAGTAAGAAATAAAAACATGACCATACCAATTATTCAATCCAATTTATTATGATCCCCACTTGCTATATAGGTATATGATGACATCATTGTGGCCTCTGGGCGGGGAACTTTGATAGCGGACACGCTATCAACGATTTCTGGTGTAGCTGGAATTTTGTTTCTCATCCTTGCTGCTGGGGTAATGGTATGGGACATCTTTACATCGGACCATGTTCTCGAAACAGTAACGAGAGATGCGATGATGACCGTTGCAGCAGTGGGTGGGGCAATGGTTGGACAAGTTGTGGGAGCTGCCTTGCCATCTTTGGTTGGCATCGAAGCTTCTGCTATGTTTGTGATGGCGACTGCAGTTATAGGCAGCATTGTGGGAGCCTTTGTGCTTGGTGCGTTTGTTGGTTGGTTGCTTGATTCTATCTTTGACTCTGGAGGTTCTTACCCCCTTAGCACTGATGGTCATCATTGCTATGTGGCACCATTACCTGATGGTGAGGCAGTGGCGCGTCAAATTGCTCATAATTAGAATTAATTAAAGGATTATTATTGCATGAATCTCTAAGGATCAAGAGCATGCAAAATTAGAAGAAACTACAACTACTTAACTTATGAATAATTATATATGATCCATATCCTTGTTTGGACCTTCGTTCTATGGGGAAATATCAATCTACTTATTTACGAATTTTTATGATGTTTTTCCTTGTTGGAAACTTTGCTTGATTTTTCTATTCCTCTTTACTTTCTTCATGAAGTTTGAATTGGTTTAGATTTTATTTATGGACATCGTTGATAATTTTGTGACTTCTTCTCTAGACTATGGTTGGAAAAAACGTGTTTCGTTACATTATGTTAGAAAAGTTACGAGCGCTATTAAGGTCTTGTGTTCGAAGTGTTGTTATTTGACGATGGACAGAGTCAATATACATATGAACATGAAAACATCAAGATTTTTAAGAAATAAACTTTTTGATATTATTGCTTCTCAAGAAAAAGAAAAAGAAAAATATCTTTGTCAATTACAAAAAATAAAAAACAAAAAAAAAAGTCAAATATCGTGAAAAAAGAAGTTATTTTTAATAACTTAAGAAAGTGTGAAACGTTGAATGGTTTTTTTAGTTAAAGTGTTTTTCAAGAATGCATTTTTTTATAAATATTTTGTATAAAATTTCTTTAGAATTTAAACACTCATTGTTTGGTTACGTTTTCTCACAAGGGTTTATACACGAGTTATTATATACTTATAGTTCTTTTTAAAAAAATTGCTTTTAAGTGTTTCTCTCAAAATGGTTTATTTCTCAATTTCATTTTCTAATAAGTCATTTTTAATGGGTGTCAAACTCTAGACTTTTTTACAAAATGATTTTTTTTTTTTCAAAATTAACAACTTGAAAATTTAAACCAAACACACCCCAAATTTTTGTGGCTTTGAAATAATGCTTTCAAGCACTTTTCATTATCGAATCAAACAGAACTTTTTTAAAGTGCTTTTAATTGGCTAAAAACACTTTTCATGCTCCCAAAAATCATCCCAAGTTCGTCTTTTATATATGTACATATGAAATTGTTGTTTGATATCTAAACGATAAAAGGGAAGCATGCTACTCAAGTGTAACATCCCGTGCACCTTGGGTGTATTTAAATCCCGAGTTTAAAGTTGAAAAGAAATATAAATTCTATTTTTAGCTTGAATTTAGGGATTTAATTATATACTAAGGTGTGGGAAATTATTCTGTTATATTAATTTATTTCCCCTTCCCCAAAACTCGATTAAATCGGTTAGTATGGTTTAGCAGGTTGGTCTAAGCGCTGAGTTTTTCACGCTTAGTCAAGAGAGTTTGTAACGACCCTACATTTCATGCCTAGATCCTATGGTCATTACTGCATGCATTCCATTTCACTTACAAAGAATGACGAAGGAGCAACACTTAGAAAATCAGTGAAACTTTTCAGCTTGGGATCCTAGTTAAAACAGAACAAGAAGAAATTTTCGACATTTTAGCAAAAGACTTTAAGCGGAATAAATCTTAAAACATCCCATAAGTTCAAAAGAAGAAATTCGAAAACACGACTCGTTCAGCAGCACTCTGTCACGCGTTCGGTACACCTTTACCTTTACCTGCAATTACATGTAAGGGAAAAGAATGAGTATTTAAGAAAATACTCAGTAAGTAACAATGCTGCTAGACATGCAAGAGTCAAGTATTCAAGAGGTTATTCGGGCTAAGGGCCTAAGGGTGAAGTCATCTCATTCCATTCCATCTCATTTCATTTCATTCTGTAGTTCGGGTCTTGTGTTCAATTAGTTCACCTATATAAGTTTGCCGACTCACTGAAGGTGCACATGTGGGTATTTTGGGAGATCTCTACTCCTACTAATGGTAGAAGACACCCAGTCAGTGGAGCTAAGTCTCACCCCTCAAGGCACTAATGTGCGCATAGCGCTCTAAACTACCCTTTCACTGGTGGGCGTTCATGGGTTGAAGTCGGAAATTAACTTCCACAGTTAGTAAATGGCAGGGTCTGCGAAGCCAAGTCCTGTCCATTTAGCCTCTCATTTCAGTCTAATACATCTCAGTCCCAAGTGTTTAATTGACACGACCCCCCTACTAGAGCAACTAGCCTATTCCTTTCCTTTTATTACTCATTCTCCCTTTAAGGCCTCTTAACATGCAGGCTAACTTATACTGCTTCCAAGTCAACAAAAGTTCTTTTCTTTTCCAGAGGTTACTGACAGGCTAAACCGATATGCACCATCCTAAAACTTAGACAATTACAGGAACAAGAACGACAACCAACACTTCTAAACAGAGAAACCACAAACTTCTCGTCATCTACTTACAATGTCCGCCCATAGCAATATACCCAAAAAAACATGCATTCACATCCACCTCATAACAAACAAAACTTAAAACAACCATACCCTTGCAAACAACAGTGTTCATATTATTCTCAGACCATTTCAGTCTCTGATGTGGACTTTTCCTAACCGCAAGCGCACGGGTCAAGTAATAATATAGTGAATAGTAAATTCGAATGTCGTCCTCTGGATTGGATTTTTAAGCAAATCGAGTATTGCGAATAATCTTGCCCAATTTTATTTAGGGATCAAAAAGTAATGAATAGGCGATATGAAAACTAATTTAAAGCAAGTAAAAAGAATGGAAATTCAATTAGGAAAACAACTTAGGGAATTGATTTCGCCGATTTCGCTTAGGATTGATTTTAAAGAATAAGTTATTATGCACAATGAAATTATGAGCCAAAGACCCTTTAATCACAACTACCTCTCCCGAGTATAATTGATTCTCATGCAAATTAACCAACTTGATATCCCTATCTAAGTTTATTAATAAGCAAGGCAATGAGATCTTTTAACCAATTCTAAAGATAATCTAAAACCGTCAAGAATTAGAAAGTAAACTTTATTCATGCAATCTTGAGCAAGTCTAGATCAAATCCCCTCTCCCGAGCTAGATTCGAAACTTAAATCATTCAACTAATGGCCAATTAATTGAAAGCATTAAATCAAGATTACAAACACAATAACATTGCACAACTTAAACCATAAATCAATCCATAAACTTAATCAACTACATCAATCCCTAAGCTACAAGTTTAGCTACTCATGAATGAAAATACAATCTCAACTAAACATGTAAAAGCCATAAATCTAACTAAAGAAAGAAAAGGGAAAAGAAAACTCAATGTAGGTCGAGTCCCGACGTCCCCGTCACGATCCCCACGAACAATGGGTTGATTTCCAAGTTCCTCCTTTGTTTGCAGCTCCAAAAGTCCTCTGTTCTGCCCTGTTTACGGCTCCAAAAGGTCCCAAATTGATCTCCCCTAAAACCTAGCCGAAGTGAAGCTTTTATTCTGATTTTTCGTCTTAGCGTCGAGACGCTGTCAAGACAGCGTCGCGACGCAGCCTCTTATACGCGCGTTCTGAATAAGGAAAAACGATAGCGTCGGGACGCTTCCTATCATAGCGTCTCGACGCTGTGAGCTTTACGCGCCCAATCTGATATGGAATGTGAGCGTCGAGACGCTCAAGGGCTAGCGTCTCGACGCTAGCCTGCTGTTGACCGAGATTTGACTTTTTTCCTTTTTTACTCTTTTCATTCCTTTGCATCTTTTTACGCCCCGAGCACCCGATTAACTCTAATATGGCATTGTAGCTCCAATCAACCATTTCCTACAAAATAAACATTAAAGCACAATAAAATGGCCCAAAAATCATAAAAGACTAGCTAAATTAAATAAGTAAAAGTAGCTAGCTATGCTCGCTATCAGTCTCAAATCAAACATAATCATTTCATATGCCAGAAACAAAATTGACATACCAAAGCATCAACACATACAAATCAACAAGTTATCTTGCCTTTACAACTCAATACAAGACGACACAACTTGACCCACGGGTCTTTCTAGCAACTCCACAGTTCCTAACAATTTTATAACAACTCAGATCCCAACACAGTACGACCAAATCAAGGATATTGAAACTGAATCCTACTTAATTCCTTACCCCAAATAATCCTTTAGAAGCAAAGTTGAAAATTCTAGCGGCGGCGACGAACAGATCTAAAAAGGCGGCAACGTCGCTGGGGCTGTCCGTGATGGTGGTGACGGGTCTGAGGCGGCGACGAATACTTCTGCACAGTGGCGACAACGGACGAGAGACGGCGACAGCAGACCCTTCAGTAGAGAGAAAGAGAACGAAAAAGAGTGAGACCGAGAGAGGGAGCCACACGAAAATAGGAGAGAGAGAGCTATTTACCAGCGGCAGCGTGGGACTACGGACCTGTGGCGGAGCTCGACGGCAGGCGGAGTCGGCGTCGAGCAGCGTCGTGTGGGTCTGCACGGAGGTGGCGACGCGCGGAGGCTGCGACGAGCGTGGACGGAGGGGCGGCTCGGATCGACGACAAGCAGCGACGATCCGGCGCGGACGTGCAGACGAGAGAGAGAGCTAAGAGGGAGAGAGAGAACGGTGTGTGAGAGAGAGGGGGCTATCGGGGAAGAAGAGGGAAAAACTGATTTTTCTTTTTTCTTTTTTGTTTAAAAAAAATCGGTCAACTTGACCGAAAATGTGGGGGGGAAAATTCCCCCCACTCACCCCCTTTTGACCGGGCTTTTAGCCCATTCCCTCCTTCCTTATTTATTATTATTATTATATTTTTTCAAACAGGCTGTTACAGAATTTGTTGGGAGATCCTATTCTTGGGTTCTATTTTGGGCTCTTGAATTATTCAAAGAAAAAGAAAAAATAAGGAAAAGAAAGAAAAACCCTAAGCTCTCCCTTCCTCATCTCTTTGTTTCTCTTCTTGTGTGAGGCAACCCCCCCCTGAGAGTGTCCCCGCCGCCCAGCCCTTGCCGAAGATCGCGTCTTCGTCTTCCCCTACAGACGCCACCGTCCAGATCGCGTCGTTGCTGCCGTGAAAGTCGCCTCTCTCTCTGCGATCTCTCCCTCTCTTCGCGGATCCCTCTCCCTCTCGTGCTATCGTGGAACTCGTCCCCCGTGAGAGTAGTGCCGCTGTCCAGATCACGCCGCCGCCGCCCAGCTCGCGTCGTCGCCTTCCCCATCCAGTCGTCGCCGCCTAGTTGAGTTGTTGCCACTGCGTGGCTTCTCTTCTCGTGTGGGGCTCTCTTTTCCTTGCATTTCAACAGGGTAAAGATCGTGTGTAAGTCTCTTCTCCCTCGATCTAGTTGATTTGAGGCCCGATCTAACTCTCTCGTGTCTGTATTGGTTAGATCTTGCGTGGACAGCAACTCAGAGCCTCATTTCCTCCGCGTTTCAGCCTTAGAAATCATGGGTAAGCCTTCTCCATTTCATTTCCTTGTGGTTTTAACGTCTGATCTAAGTTTCTCTAGGTTCAGTTTGGTTAGATCCCGTTTCAGTTCAGAGCCCCTTGACCTCGTTTTAGTCGATTTCGCCTCTGTCCAGTAGCGTTTTTGGTTGTTGTTGGTTTCGTTTGGCCTTTCCGGTAAGTCTAACCCCTTACCCATGCTTGTATGGTGTTAACACTACTACAAAAACAGGTTTTAATGACGGACAGAAAAAGGGGCGCGGGTCCTTTAATGACGGACGAAAAACGCGCGCCACTTTTAATGTCGGACACGCGTTTTTCCGGAAATTCCAACTTTTAATGACGGGCATTGCCCGTCATCAAAAGCTCCCTTTTAATGGCGGGCAAAGCCCGTCATTAAAGGGTTTAAAAAAAAAAATTAAAAACACGGGGTAAAAAGGAAAAAAACCCTAAACACTTTCTCTCCCCCGATGGTTTTCACGGCTGAAACTCAAAGTCTCAAACCCTCGCCTTCTTCACCTTATAACCCTCGACGGCGACCAAATCTTCTAAGAACCCCAAGCGACCTGTGAAGCTCATCAATGGCGGCTTTGAAGACCTCCACACAGTCCAAAACTACGGCCCTGTTTTTCCCTTTCATACGCCCGCTGTTCTTCAGCCTCCCCAAGAATAGCGCCACGGTTTTGGCCTCTGTTATCGTCACCGACATGCTCGCCCATGCCCACTTCGTGGGGCTTCGCTTGGCGATGCTTGAAAATGGCAACAACGATTAGACGTAGAGATCTGGGTGCAACGTCACACTGCAGGCTTCTCGGACATAGCTCGTTTTGGCCGAGTAGGTCAGCCATGAAAGAGCAAAGACGAGGGCTAAAATGGAAGCAATTTCCAGTCTCGAAGTGGGTGCACGCAACATGTTCGATGAAATGTCTGAGAGAAGTGGAGGGTGGGAAAGAGCGAAAAAGGTATGTGGAAATGGAAGATTAGCTGCTATTTATTCAGCATTACTGTTTGATTTGTGAATGAGATTGAAATTAATGTGAGGATTAATGAGTTTATGGGGTGGATTATATAGTGGGGAAAAGTGTATTGGGTGACTTGGAAAGTTCAATTGAAATAGCTTTTTATGGGAGTTTGCTATGCATTAGGCATGAGGATGGTGAATGCATTGAAGAGGGAGAGAAGAGGTAGTGGTGAGCTGAAATAAGTTAAGAATTAGGTGAAGAACATGTGAATGGCAGGTGATTTCTCATGAACTTTGGGATAAAGGAAAATTTGGTTTCTTTTTTACCAGAATTTACAATACATCTTTGACTTGTAGATCATGAGATTTCTGTACATGGATTGGCCTTTTAACTAAAAGAAGTTTGGTTGGGGAAAGATTATTTTGATAACACAAAGTGAAGGGTAACGGCAAATTTGGGGGAAGTTTGGTTGTGCGAAACTTGAAGGTATTTCTATGTACTATACTTCATATTAAAAAAAAAAAAAAAAAAAAGAAAGAAGAAGAAGAAGAAGAAAAAACTAAAAAATCAAATCTTGTGGTGCAGGCCAAGGCAGCAAAGCACCGAGGCCTTATCTTCTAAAGCAACAAAAAGTACAGGTTCGTCGATTCGAGGCCATGAATTCCCAATAATCCTAAAATTTCGACTTAATTTTTTATTTGGGAGTGTAAATTTGCAGTCAAAGTTTATTGATCTTGCCTGCTACTCACTAATCATGGCTTCCATTGTTGCTTCTCTTCCTCTGCCATTGTTGGCCCCTGGCAAAAGCTTCAACCTTTTGAATACTTCCCAGAAGCTCACTGTTTTTCCCATTGCAAGTAAGTTTATCACTCCAATCAAGATCCTAATTAGTTTAATTTGTCTTCCGTCTGAACTTCCTGCGTTGAAATTGATATCTGTTCGACCGTGTTTATTGTTGTGCTTTTGTTTGAATTTTGAACTTAATGCTTGGCACATTATTCGTGGGTGGAAGGGATATTTCGATGCAACGCTGAAAGCAACTTCGAGTTGGGATTTAGGTTTTTATGACTAGTGCAGTTTATTTTAGGGCTAGAAAATCTTTTAGTCTTTACTTCCATATATGGTTAGCACAGTTTTTAGACATGAAGTAGCCTAGACAAGTTGAGAGTGCTAGCTTCTTTCCATACACTAGCATTCACAATATACGATACAATTCACTCGCAGAATCTGAGTGGTTCACAATTTTTTCTGGTCTATTTGGTGTATAGACTACAAGGTTTGCCTTTTAGTTGAATTTGGAGTGATGAATGAGGCTTTATACAATAAGTTTTTGTTGAAATTTCTGAATGGAATTGTCAATTTTCACTCTTATTAAGCTTGCAATTTCTTTGATGTGTCAATCTGAGGGAAGTGTGTGTTGCTGCTACATTAGCTAGAATGATTACTAAGTGTGCCTCTTAGTTGCAATTTGGTGAGTTCAGACTTTGTGACAATTTTCCTGGATGAGTTTCATCTTTCCTTTTTCAATTGCACTTTTTATTATCCCTACAAATAGCTTTGATACTCAGCCAACCCTCCTATTATTTTGACAACAAGGGCTTTCATTGCTACCTCTTTGTAGTGTCCTAGTCAACCCCCTATTTTGACAACCCATATTTACTGACAATGATCTTGTAGCTTGATGCATTTGTCTCTCACATATCCTAATGGGAAAAGGTTTCAAACATTGCCTCTTTACCTACTCACTTCTGTATCAGTAGTTTTAAATCTTGTTTGAGTTGAATGTCTTGATTATGAAATGGGAAGATAAAGCACGTCAAATGAGTACATGTCCTGAAGCATCTAATTTTGGATTTTAAAAAAATAAATTATAAATCTTATGTTAGGAACACAATGATGCTCATTTCAGTTGAAAACTCTATACTATGTTTTGTATCAATATGATGGTAATGTCTTTCATGGCCAGATTGAACCACTGTTTCTGGTGTTGACATGTATTTTTGCCTTTGCCTTGGACGACTGTTGCAAGCTGATCAAAATTATTTTCCTGTGCACTTAGTGAAAGAGGATTGTTATGAGATTGATGAGTTTTTAAAACAAACGATGCCTGAGACTAGAGTTTTGAGCTTTTTTTTTCTTCCATGATTTATTTGAACTTGATTTCATACATGCTTGATTTTCGTTGAGATTAGTTGAGACTCTGGGAAGTTTTGTATTGCTTTTTGTTGAGATTGATTTTGGTAAGTGTCAGTTGCAACAGGAGTAAAAATTGTAACATTTATCCAAGTTTGATGTCCAATTTAATTTGATGATATTGAAAGTTTAGGTATTAATATCACTTGAGCTCTTGTGTATAATTCTGATATTTTTGAGCTGATCTTGTCTGAACTGTTGATCATACACCTTAAATTATTAGTTTGTTTTTGTCTAAACAAATGTTTTTCCTCACTCAATCTTTCAACTTCTTGGATTTTTTTAGTTTATTTGTCGTTTGGTACACCCTTTTTCTTAACTTGTACATATTATTGCAGTATTATGCGCTTGATATCACTTATTTCAAGTCTTCACTTGACTGCCACCTCTTGGATTTGCTTAGGAACAAGTACTGGGTCAATACTCTTTCATCTTCTCCTCTCTTGGGTAATGGAGATTATGTTGCTGGTCAAATCTCAGATTTAGGTATCCTTCATTACAACACACTCTTTTTACTACTCTGACTCTCTTTTTACTACTCTGACTCAAATCATTTGGTGTGATTTGATTCTTTTTTAGTGGTTTATTTTGTGCTTTGCAGCTGAAAAACTTGAGCAGTTGGAAAATCAGTTGGCTCACCCCCGCGTTGGGCCATTAATAGCTCCTTATTTATCTTATGCTTTCTTCTTTTATATATATACACGAGCACATGTTATTCTCTCTTGTACATGTGAATGATCATCTGTTATTATATAATTTGTACCATAGAAAAACTATGGATCTTATAATAGATCCCAATTACCTATAGCCACTACTTGTATCGAACCTAATTACAATTTTTTTTTTAGGTTCTTCAAGTTTGATGTACGAGCAAGATTATGGTGACAAGAATGAAAGTGGCATACATGAGATTTTTTGTTTTTTGGTGTAGGTGTAGACTTTTAATCGTAGGTGTTTAGTAATTTTGAGGCTTTTAAGTGTAAGTGTTTGTAATTTTATTTTTATATCAAACTTATATGAATAAAAATTGTATGAACAAATTTGATTCATTGGCTTATTGGAATGAAATTTGACAAATATTTGATTTCTATACAATTTTGCACATTTAAAATTAAGATTACTTTCTTTACAGGTTGACAAATGAAAAAAATATTGTTCGTATGCCCACCGGACAACCAACAATTTTTTTTATTAAATTATGAACTAAATGATGACGGGCAATGCCTATCATTAAAAAATATATTTAATGACGGACATTTAATGACGGACACCTTTAATGACGGACATTTGGTTGGAAAATACACTTTTGATGACGGACTTTTAATGACGGACGTCTTTTAATGAGGGGCAATGCCCGTCATTAAAACTGTCCGTCATTGTAACTTTTCATGACGGACGGCTTTTAATGACGGGCATTTCCCGTCATTAAAAGTCGCCCGTCATAAAAAGTTACGACGACACTCGTATAGACGACGGACGCCGCCCGTCATGAAAAGTCTTTAATGACGGGCATTGCCCGTCATTAAAAGTGATTTTTGTAGTAGTGTAAGATTAGAATACCCATTCATTTTAGTGTTGAACTTTAAGCTTTGATGTTGAAATTCTGATCTGCAGTCTTTGCTCTGTTCGTGAGTGTTTCGGCGTCATCTAGCATTTTCGGTAAGTTTAGCTCTTACCCATTCTTGTTTAGAGCTTTAAGTAGTATGCCCATTCGTTTTAGGTGCTGGAAAAAAAAAAGTTTGTGTTGATTTTCTGATCTGCAACGCCGTTTAAGTGTTCGATTGAGTTCGAATCACTTCGACTCGAATACCCACTGCCCAAGGATTATTCTAGCCCAGAAGCGGGTCCGTTTGGGTAAGTTTCCTTGTTGTCCCTTCGTTTTTAGCGTTCAATGTTGCTGCCCATTAGTTATTCCAGCCTTAGAAGCATGTGTTGGTCGATACCCATTGCATATCTAGGTTCGTAGGAGTTGCCTAATTGTTTTAGGTCCTAGAACATGTTTTCAAATGGGCCATCATGGCTATTTTGGTTAAAATCATGTAGTTCATCAATGCCTATTAAGTCTCATTGCCTCAATAGTCTTACCCGACCTTTGTAGGTTCGTAAAGCATGAATTATTGAGCTTTTGGTTGGTGTCCGTAGTTTAAAAAGCATGCTAGATTAGGTATCCATTAATTGTCTTAGGTTTAGTAGCGTGCCCGGTCCTTAAGAGTTCCTAGTACGCTTAATGTGGGTCATTTACTTGTTGTCCAGTGGTTGAAAAGTCTTATCTGGTGCTGTTTGGCGAACATCCATTGGCCGTTGTGCCTTAGACATGGTTGCCCATGGTCTAAAGGTCTTGGGTTTTCATTCTGGGGTACGTTTAAAGGTTGTACAACAAAGAAATGAGCTAGGTAAAGTGGTTTTGGCCACTAGTAGCATGTTAGGTCGTTCTCTCTTGGTTCAGTCTTTGATGGTAGCGTTTTTTGTTGTAGTTCGAGGTGCTTGTGGAGCTTGGTGCAAGTTTCGCCTCGTTGGTAATTAGAAGCATTGTTGTAAGTACTTTCTACTTGCTAGATTTTGGTTGACTTTGTGGAGCATGAAAAACGCATCAGTGTCTCGACGTTGTTCATACAACAACCCAGAAATTGCTTCCCCTGTTCTTTCGGCCAGTAACCACTTCGTCTTCCTCGATCGGTTACAGCTTAATTCCAACTCTAATGACTCCCAAATTTTTACAGACTCTAGCTAAGACATTAAAGCCCATATACATGTAGGCTATAACAATTTTCATCGAGAATTGAAAGCTTAATTTGATGCCAAAACCGAGTTCATCCACTTTAGCAACCATACACATTCAACAATTGAAATTCACCTACCAAACTCGAAATTAATGGAAATCAAGTGCCCAAATCACGCTCTGATACCAACGGAATGATTGCACGACACTCGAGCGGAAGCGATTACGGATCTTAGGCTCTTGATTTCATTAATTTCATTAAGGAAAAACATGCTCAAAACTTCGAAAAACAAAGGCTCGGTTACTTACCTCTTGGAGCTTCGAATTAAAGCATTTCTTTGGATGATTCTCAGCATGATCGAGTTGTAGACGACCACCGAGATCTTCCCCGCTATTCTTCAGCCATTAAACGAGCTTGTGGGAGCTTGAGAGTGATGAAATTGGGAGATGAAAAATTGGATTTTTGGAGAAGTTGGAACTCACGGTTTTGAGAGAAAGTCTCGAGCTTTTCATGTACTGATCATCCTTTTTTCCACCTCTTTAACACTCTTTTAAAGAGTGAAAAATGATATATGTTTCAAGCTTGTGAAGCCACACACACATGAAGGTGAAAGTGGAAAGATAGGTGTCTCAATTCAACATGAAAGTTTCATGTAAAAACCCACCTCATCAATTTCAAAATTGAAATTCTTTTAACTTTAATTAATTTTGATTCAAAATAAATTTTGAATAATTGATTGAAAATACAAATTAATTTCATAAAATTAATTTACAAGAATAATTAACAATATTAAATATTGAATTAACTACATTCCCGACTTCTCTCAAAAACCCGACAAATATGAATCTTTATTCATATTTATTTTAAAATATGTATCGAATACATATTTACAATATTTAGATTGCATTTAAATATTTTTAACTCTCTCTAAATTATGGTTTAATACACAATTAAACCGACATGTTAAATTATATCGAATATAATTAGCGATATCTCCCTAAGTTGAATTTGAACGTTCTCAAATTCGTTCATCACTATTGTTCTAAGGTTTAGTCTGTTTCAGCTAGCAGGGGGATCTAATGGACCTACAGATCATGGGCTCCAATGATCCGAGATTAACCGGTTGAACTCTTTCAATCCTAGTTAACCAACATTCGTTAACTAACGGGACACTCCACTATAGCCCGTAGCTGAACTCCCCTCACTGTAGATATATTTTTGTCCACCCGATATAACCATGATTAGTAAGTCAACCCTTCACAGGTTGTTCATGACTATAGCTAGGTCTAAAGTCTGTTTTACCCCTATAGCATTTCTTGTTCCTTAAGCCTCCACTGAGTCCCTAATGAACAATTGGTTTGTGGTCCCACCACTAAACCTAAAACCTCTCGGGCGAATGAGAGGGCAGTGCACCTTTGTTCACGTCTCGGAGTCAGCACTTAAGGGAACAACCTCTCTACTATCCTTAAAGTCGGGTAGGAGTGAATTACATCTTGCAAGACCATATCCCCAGCTATCTACCTGGTCTTGTCCCCAAAATGGTAGGAACTTATTGAGTGGCGATGTTGAGCCCCTCTCACCCATGCAAATCAAAGGATAATCCCGAATAAACAGGATTTCATAGTTAGCTCAGGATTAGGATCGAGTTAGTTAGGTCATCGCTTTGAAATAGTCAGTTTCACAGTATACGGCGTTATAAAGTGAAAGTGACTTATTTCGCAATCCGGTCTTATACAAACTCTTTTGCATACGACGCCCTCACTCACATGTCTCTACCTGAACGATTTAGGATCACATCGTTTGTACTAAGACAAATTGGGTCGCATCACATAGTTTTTCCTAGGATAAGGTACCCAGTCTTATCCCCATACTATAGATCGTTTAGGCTATTACTTGAACTTGATCCACTTTTATGTCACTATATAAAGTTCAAGTGTTCATATCATTGTCAAGGATTCTAGTTTTTTGGATTTGGGTTAATTAATACATAATTAAAAGCAATTATTTGACAACCAGAAATCGAATAACCTCGATAACGCTTTATCAATACCAATTGACTTTGTTACATTTACTATCCACGAGTTTTAGGACATAAAACCCAACAGAGTGTTCTCCTGCTGTTGAATTTGACTCACGACCTTGTCACGAGCTTTCATTGCAAGGAACCCAGAACTCTTTGCCATATTTGAAATTATCTCTCTCGCTTCACTGGGTGTTTTGTCAAACAGATCACCACCACTCACTGCGTTGAGCAAAACTCTATTCTCCAACGTCGAACCTGAAGGAATGGAATTCCCAATTTCGTTACAGCGGAAGCAATTGGACCGTTCGTAAATTAATTTTGTTCTATACAAAATACCAATACATTTGCAAAAGGTTAAGCGGTGAAAAACATATCTTCGTTGACGACTCTGAATACTTCAACGGATGATTCTTGATTGCTCTGCAACAACAAAGAACACCACCATTTGATCTTCCCCGCCATAACTCTGAGATTAGGAACATAGTTGTGGGACTACCTAATCTTGAATGAGAAAAACTCTAGAGAGAAAATTCTCCCTAAAGTTCTTGAGTTGAGAGAATATGAGAAGGCCTTATGGTGGCCATATGTTGTGGTACCTAAACCCTAGGCTTAGTGTTCTATTTATAGGAGAAAGGCCATGAATAAAATATTCATTTAAAATCAATTATTTCCATAACTGATTTAATCTTTTCCATAATTAATCAATTTCATGACCAATCAATTCCACAATTGATTAATCTTTTCCATAAATGATTGATCACTTCCATAAGTGATTAAATCATTTCCATAAATGATTAATTACTTCCATAAGTGATTAATCATTTCCATAATTGATTAATTTCAAATGAATTAATTCTTTAATTAATTAATCACCAATTAAATATCATATATTTAATTTCAGACCTTCTATTAGTTAATTAATTAATTACCCAATTAAATATCATATATTTAATTTCAAGGCTTCAATTAATTAATTCTGTAATATGAATCAAATTCATATTAAAATTTGAACTCCTTCAAATTCTCTTATATCCTATAAATTTAATATGAATCAAATTCATATTAATATTTGAACTTTTTCAAATATTTATTTTTCTCATAGACTATAGTTTAAATAAATCTCATTTAATTTAAACTAAATTGAATAATTATTTAATTCATAATTAATTAATTCATCTTCTAATTAAATATCATATATTTAATTAGACATATATTTGAACTCTTTCAAATATATCAGTCTCTCAATATAATAAAGTTTAATCTCAAATTAGACTTTACATTTTAATGCATCACTATACATTATATTACTTTGTATCTCATACAATTAACTTAATTCCCAATATGAATTTGAACTATTCAAATTCTCTCAAGATATATTTGTTCCTAATTACTCTTTACGAGCTAGCAGGGGGACCTAATGGACCTACAGATCAGAAGCTCCAATGATATGAGGTTAATAGATGAAACTCATTAATCAGGTTAACCAATATTCATTAACTGTTGGTCATTCCACTAAAGACCCACAACTGAACTCTTCTCACTATAGAACATTTATGTGTCCATGGATATAGACCTATGCCGGTAAGTCAATCCTTCACGAGTGTTCGTAATCACGACTTGGTCAAATTACCGTTTTACCCTTGTGTTACATCTGTCTCCTTAAGTACCAATGCTCCTCTAATGAACAACCTGTTTATGGTCCAACCAGTAAACAGAAAGTCCCTCTCGGGCCAGCGAGAGGGCGGGATCCCTTTGTTCAAGTCCTGAAGTCACCACTTAAGGGAACACTCATCTACTTCTCTTAGAAGTGGAAAGGAGTGAATTCCATCTTGTGTTGTCATGTCCCCAACCCCACACTCGGTCTTGTCCCCAAGAAGGTAGGCTTATTGAGTCGACGTGCAGGCCACTCTCACCCATACTAATCAAAGGACAATCCCTCGTGAGAAGGAGTTCATGACACACTCAGGATTAAGACTGAGTTACCTAGGTCATCGTATTGAAACAGTAACCTAACTAGTTAACGGTGTTACATCTAGTGGTTTCTATTTCGTGGTCCGGTCTTATGCAAACTCATTGCATAGGATACCCCCGCTCGCATGTCTCCTACATGGACACCTTGGATTAATACGTCTGTATCGAATACAAAGCGGGTCGTATCACATAGTGTTACCAGGATAAGGTACCCAGCCTTATCCTTGTACTATAGACCTTTTAGGTTGTTATTTGAACACCAATCCCCGTATGTCCCCACATACTAGTTCAAGTCACATGTAAACAACCTTGGATCTTAGTTTATTGGATTTGGGTCAAATTGTGCAATATTTAACAATAACACTTTATTGTAGAAACTCAATTACACTTTATTGAAACAAGTATACAATTTGTTTACATTCACTATCTACGAGTTTTAGGGCATAAAACCCAACAGAACCATCATAGAAGCTCTTGATCAAGGAAAACTCTATCATTGAAAAATAAGGACACGCACATAAACCATTGAAGCGATCACAATACTCGTGAAACGCTTCCTCTGATGCTTGGGTAATATATAGGATCTCCCTAGTGATGTCAAGGTCTCCAAGAGAAAGTAGGTGACTCAAATCAGAAGCTGATAGACCTTGCATCATGTAGTTAGCCATAATCCTAGGTCATCGCTTGAAATAGTCAGTCTTGTCAGTAAACGTTTTATAAAGCAAGAGTGACTTATTTCTCGGTCCTGGTCTTATGCAAACTCATTTGCATAGGGCACCCCCACTCGCATATCTCTACATGAACGATTCAGGATCACATCGTTTGTACTATATACAAAGTGGGTCGTGTCACATAGATTTCCTAGGATAAGGTACCCAGCCTAATACCTATATTATAGGTTGTTTAGGCTAATACTTGAACTTGATCAATTTTTATGTCACTACATAAAGTTCAAGTTTTCATAACATAGCCAGAGGTTCCTAGTTTATTGGATTTGTGGTTATTTAGGCAATATTAACCATTATAAAATCAATAACGCTTTATTGAAAGGAAATAACTCTTTATTTATAAACAGTCGTCAAAATGTTACATTTACTATCTACGAGTTTTAGGGCATAAAACCCAACACCTGGTTAGTCAGTAAACTCTAGGAAGAAGGAGTAACTCTCGGTTTTCTATTTTTTTTTCTCTTTGATAATAATACCTTGAGCACATATCTTTTTCAACAGTACAAACTTACACAAAATGCATTTCACAAAGTAAAGCACAAAGCAAAGCACACCCCACAAACTTAAGATAGGCAATTATCTCTGCTGACCGGCCGCCACTGACCTCTACTCACCGACCTCTAACGTTCTCGTTTCTCGTTTCTTATTTCTTGTTTCCTATTTCTTAGTTATTGTTTTTTAAGAACCAAAAACAGAAACATGTTTGATAACTATTTATAGAGAAACAAGAAACAGATATGTGTTTGATAACTTTTTCTCATTTCCTGATTTTTAGTTGAAATAAAATTTGGTACGTATAATATAAAAATTATATATAACATACATTAAAATTATAGTATGAGGTTGTCGGTGGCAGCTGGTCAGCGAAGGTCGATAGTGGTCGATACTCAAAGGTCAACAGTGGCGGTCGGTCAGCAGAGGTCGATGGTGGTCGATAGTCAGAGGTCGACGGGACGACGACTGGTAGTTGGAAGTCGATGGTGGGAGTCGATCAGGGATGGCCGGTCAGTAGAGGTCGATGGCGATCGGTCGACGGAGGTCAACAACGATCGGTAGTTAGAGGTCAATGGCGGCTGGAAGTTGGAGGTCGACGGTGGCAGCCGGTTGGCGAAGATCAGAGGTGCCTGGTAGTTAGAGGTCGACAATAGCAATCAATAGTCAGAGATTGACAGTGGCAGTCGGTCGGCGGATGCCAGTCAGCGAAGGTTGGTGGTGGCCGATAGTTGGAGGTCGACGGGGGCAGTCGGTCGATAGAGGGCGGTCAGCGAAGGTCGGCAGAAGTCGGTAGTCAGAGATCGACTGCGACAACCGATCAGCGAAGGTTGATAGGACCTAAATAGTCCTATTTTATCGCCTCTAATCTAAGCTTGTTAGGGTCATTTTATGCTTTACTTGTCCTATTTACAGGTTATTCGAGCTTAGGCTATCTCGGGAGCCGATCATGCTAATTGGTGTTAATTCGGGCCAATTACGGAGTCTTGGAGCCATCTCGGTGTCTTGGAAGGTGAGGAGGTGAAAAGACCCAATTGTGCTAAAGGGGCCTAAAGATTGACACCAGAAGCCGAAGATCGAAGCTGATGACCGCAAAGTGCACGGGCCACAAGTAATATAAAACGGAAAGTATTCCGAGTATCGAATCCACAGGGAGGCGAAGCGAAACTTAAGCAGTTAATTAAAATTCTCTTGAGCACTGAAAATACTCAGGAGAAATAATATTTAGGGACCAAGCTCATGTGATAAAAAGAATTCGAATTTAAAAAGACTTAATGAAAACAAATTTGATCAATCAAAAATAAAATGTGGAGAAAGAGGTTTTTCTTGAAATGGGAAGAGGGGTCTTGAAAATCAATGATTAGCTAAATACTTGCTATAATTATCCTATCTCATTGCCCAACTAATTATAAACCTAGAATCTCCGTTAATCACATAGGTTCTCCTGTCGGTTTCCCCTAATTGTAATTAATTCATTTTAACAACCTAAGTGTCCTTAGCGCTATTAAAAATCATTAATTATTACGCCCTGATTCATTTTAGGAATCTATGTTTAATCAACTAATCCCGGTGTCACAACGGGCAATTAAACTAGTTGCATGGATTATGATCTATCCTAATTTCTCTCCGTCGAGTTTCCATTAAGAAACGAATCATTACACAATTGGCCAGATTGAGTAAAGCATTAAGCACATCCATACAAATAATTAGGACATGGGCAAGAGACAAGAAATTATAACAATATTTCCACTAACATTTCATTTCAAGACCCCAAATTGGGGTTTTAGCTACACATAATATTCACAATAATTACAAGGGAACGCATATTAAAAGGCATAAAGGAAAAGGAATTGACCGTCGAAAAAGCCCTTGCTGACGCTTGGAGCCCCCGCTGACTACTCCTCGAGCCTCTAGAATTGCTCCCCAAAATTCCCCAAAAATTCCCACTAGAAGAACCCTCTCAAAAAGGCTCAAAAGCCTTGAGAGGGGCTCCAAAAAAGGAGTCTTAAGAAAGGAAAGAAAGGAATTGGAAGGATGATTGAATTATGATTGATTGATGATTGATATCAAAATGAGGCACCAAGGGCGCCTATTTATAGGCCTGGAAAAGGGGTAGCGTCGCGACGCTGCCTTGCCAAGCGTCGCGACGCTGCTGCGCACGCGGCTTGGGCAACAAGAAAGGGCAGCGTCGCGACGCTGCCTTGCTAAGCGTCGAGACGCTGTCCAGATTTTCCAGAAAAATCAGCTTCTTTTTGGGCTGATTTTTGGGCCTTCTTCTTCATTTCTTTTGGTGTATTCTTCATGGATGCCTTCTTTGGGCTTCCAAATGCTTCAAACTTTGATTTGGGCTATAATTTCATCAATTTTGGCTCTTTTTCTCCCAAAATCATCATTTATGCTCCTAAAGACAAAATAACAAAATTCAATAAATATATTCATTAAAATCACGATTAAAGCACCAAAAAGCTTAATAATTTGAGGCTAAAATAGCGACATTTCTGCTCGCTATCACACCCCCAAACTTAAGCTTTTGCTAGTCCCGAGCAAAATAAATTCTAAAGATGCATGAAATAGAATCGCTCAACCCTCAATGATTTTGGAATTCTTAGGATCGAATGGAAAACATGCAAGTGGAATAAGCAAGCACTGCATACTCTTGAAGAAATCTTAAACTAGTTTGAACTTAAGATTAATGAATAGCATGCTCAAGACTTATCTATTGATTCTTTTACTAACCTAGATTAGTCTTATGGTTTTCTCCATTTGTTTTCCCCCTACACTGGCTAAGAGCCCCTAATACTTCGGAGTCCTTCTATCATGCAAAAAAAAGTAACTAGGATGCCTGTCATTTTTTTCTTTTCTTTTTTTTTTTTTCATGGGGGAGCAGAATTCTCACATGATTTTTCTTTTTCTCTTCTTTTTCTTTTCTTTTTCTTTTGCTCCCCCAAACTTGCATTTTGATATCTATTGGTACTAGCTTTCACACTACGGTGCAGGGACCCTTAACCCGAATTTTATTCTTGGTTGGCCTAACTGATCACACCGCAGGTAGCTCTTTTTACCCCTAGGCTTTTTTTCTTTTGAGCAAGCAAAAATTCTTTTTCAACAGATTTTCTTTTTCTCACATTTTCTTTTGTTGCTTTTGCTTTTCTCTCAGCAGGCATAAAATTTTTTCCTACCTAGTTCTTTAGAGCAATCAAGCATGAACTTCCTGATATTAGAAACTAAGCCTATCGGGGTGACAACAACTTTGAAAACCATAATAAGAATCTAGATTTTCAAAGACGTCATTAGATAAGACTATTGCATGCTTTAGACATCAAAACTAAGTATCAAAAAATTTTAAAATTTCACAATTTCTGCCGTGCTCCCAGATTCCACAATCATATAAACCATTTTTCTCCCAAAATTTCAAAAATCACATCCTTGGCTATCATGGCTATCTATTCATGCATCTAACAGAATTTGAATATGCTCAACACAGCGGAAGCCTCCCCCCAAACTTAAACTAAACATTGTCCCCAATGTTTTAAAACAGAAAAGCATAAAGAGAGATACTGAGACTTCCCTGAGCTAGGAGCGCTTCATCCTCTTCCTTTGGATCCATGAAAAATGGGAAATGTGGAATTTTGGGATTTGCTAAGGTGATCCTGCAAAACAAAATTGGATCACGGAGCAAAGAAAATTATTTACCGCAAAAACAACTAACTACTTTAATCCTTGGGTTGCCTCCCAAGCAGCGCTTTCTTTAACGTCTTTAGCTAGACTAGGCTCGGCACGCTTACGGAGGCTCAAAATAAAAATTTTCATCATCCTCCGGGCCCTGCAAGAAATCACGCACCGAATTGCAAACTACAAACAGGGGAGAAAAAAAACTTTCCCCTGGCCCATCTTCACTAAAGAGATTCTCATAATAACATTTCAGAAAATAATCTGCTGCATCAAATCTCTTTTCTAAATCTCTATTTTCAAAACAATTGTTAACAGAGTCATCAAGCGTTATAATGTCTACTGGTCTAGGATCTATAGGTGGCCTATCAATCATGCCAGTCCATTCATCAGAGAAAATATCTACATGCTCATTAGATCCTTCAGACTCAGAATTAAAAAATGATTCAACTAAGCTATCATATGACTCATCATCAGAAGAATTAAAGAATTCAAGAATTTCAGGATCAGATTCTATACTATGCACAGATTCAAGTTCTTCTGGGTCAGATTCTATTCTATACACATCATCAGGACATGAAAAGAAAGTATTCACATTGTCAGGATTCATGCATTCAGGAATGTCAAGATCAGACTCAATAGATTCACTGTAATCATGGTCAGACTCAAAATTATCTATCGAGCAATCTTTTTTATGCCTTTTACGTTCATGTTCAATGTCAGGCAATTCAATATCATCATTAAAATTATCCATTTCAGGCAAATCTAATTCATTTTCAAAGGAAGGTAAATCATCAACTGCAGATCTTTCATTTTCACAAGCAGGCAAGTCTAATTCATTTTCGAAGTCAGGCAGATCCAAGTCATTTTCAAACAGAGGATTATCCATATATGCATCATGATCAAAATCCATATTATCAACAAGCATTTCTCCTAGGCCTAGGCCAAGATTATAGTCTACCTCTTCATCATCATCAGTCAAGTATTCAGGCCCAACAGAAAAACATGTATGCAAACTACAAACAGATTCATCTTGGCCAAAAATACTAAACACGACTTTTTCATCATCAATGTTCAAGGTAAGTTTACCTGTATGCACGCTAATCTCAGCCTTACCAGTGGCTAGGAAAGGTCTGCCTAAGATAATTGGCACCTCTTTGTCCTCCTTCATGTCCAGTACCACGAAATCTACAGGAAAGATGAATTTGTTGACTTTCACCAACACGTCCTCCACAACACCCATCGGGTGGGTAATCGATCTATCAGCAAGCTGGAGAGTGACGTCAGTGTCTGTCATACCTGATAAACCAATCTTCCTGTACACAGAGTAGGGCATCAAATTTATACTTGCTCCTAAATCACACAAAGCCCTATCGAAGGATACTTCTCCTATGGTGCAGGGAACAGTAAAACTCCCTGGATCTTTTTGCTTAGAGGGTATCCTACCAGAAATAATGGTACTGCTACTCTCAGATAAATTAAAAACTTCTTTTTTCAGACTTTTCTTTTTAGAAAGCATTTCCTTCATGAATTTTCCATAATTCGGCATATTATACAAAGCTTCTACCAATGGAATATTCACAGTCAACTTTTTAAACATTTGTAAAAATTTTTGAAATTGTTCATCTAATTTGACATTCTTAAATCTTTGAGGAAAAGGTAACTCCCTGTAATCAAAGGTTGGACATTCGCCCCTCCGTTTGGGCGGGCTAATATGCGAACCTTTGTCATGGTGGTTGCATGGAACCACTTCTTCCTCAGTCATCTTTTCTTTGTCATTCTGCTTCTCTTCTTCTTTTCTACCTGCACAGCTGTTAGAAAAATCACATTTTAATTCAATAGAGTTAGGAGGATGTTGGAACCTTTCAGATGAGGTTTTTTGTGCCTCAGCCCCTTCATCTTCATCCCTTCTCTTCTCTTCTTCCTTTTTCTTCTCTAAACTGTTCTCCAGTCTTCTGCCACTTCTCAAAACCACCATCTTACACTGCTCTTTCGGGTTAGGCTCAGTATCGCTTGGAAATTTTCCCTTCTGAAGGGCATTTACTGCTGAAGCAATCTGACCTATCTGTACTTCCATATTCTTTAGAGCTGCGTCGTGGTTGTTTACTGATGTCTGGAGATTTACATTCAATATTCTTTGTTCCTTGATGAATAAAGCCACCATCTCCTCCAGATTATTTTTCTTCTCAGGAGTACTCGTTGATGCAAAACCTGGGGGTGGCTGCAAAACATTCTTCGTATTTGCATATGAGAAGTTCTCGTGATTGCGCAGACTGGGGTGGTAGAAGTTCGGTACTCCTTGAGTATATGATCTGTTTCCTATGTATTGAACTTCTTCCACATCTTGACCTTCTTTCTTCGAATGTCCTTCAGCTAAGGTGGAAATGGACTTAACCACCTCAGATGACGTCAATTTGTTTAGTGCATTGGTCAGAGATGCTAGTTGCGCTTTCAGTGAACTTGACTCATCTAATTCATACAATCCAGCCTTCTTTGTAACTGTTCCTCTCTCCGTCGGCCATTGATAACTTGTCGCCGCCATTTCCTCAAGCAGGTCCTTGGCTTCTGTTACTGTTTTTGAAAGAAAACTCCCTCCTGCTGATGTGTCTAGGACTGTCTTCGTGGAGGAGTTTAATCCATTATAGAATAACTGTACCTGAAGCCAATCAGGATATCCATGTTGGGGGCATCGCCTAAGCATTTCCTTATATCTTTCCCATGCTTCGTACAACTGCTCCTCGTCAAGCTGTCTGAATGTTCCAATTTCAGTCCGCAGCTTGGTAGTCTTAGCTGGTGGAAAAAATTTTGTCAGAAAAGCCTGGGCAAGCTCGTCCCAAGTACTGATGCTGCCCGTCTCGACTGATTCGAGCCAATCTTTTGCTTTATCCTGTAGAGAAAATGGAAATAGCCTCAATCTGATCGCGTCGGCCGGAACTCCGTTCATCTTTACCGTCCCACAAATTTCTAGGAATGATCGCAGATGAGAGTGAGGGTCCTCGGAAGGATGTCCCTTGAACGAGTTATCGTGCGCCATCTGAATCAACCCTGTTTTTAGCTCAAAATTTGTAGCTTGGATGGGGGCGTAAACAATCCCAGAATTTTCGGTAGGAAGAACTGGCTGCAGAAAATCTCTAATTGCCTTGGGAGCTTCTTCTTGGTGGGCCATCGTTTCTGTTAATCTTTTTTCTCTTCTAATGAATTTTAGAGTCCTGTTAATCTCAAGATCTAACGGAAACAGATTAACCACCTTGTTTCTTCGCATGCAATGCTCCCAGATAATGATAAAAAGAACCAAACAAAAATAAAAATAAAATAATATTCACAAAACGATGAAAGAAAAATATTTACACCTAAATTACCATTTACCCTTTTCTTTTCGATGTCAAGAAAAATTAATTTTTTTGCTTAAAAATCAAGCCTCCCCGGCAACGGCGCCAAAAACTTGATGACCGCAAAGTGCACGGGCCACAAGTTATATAAAACGGAAAGTATTCCGAGTATCGAATCCACAGGGAGGCGAAGCGAAACTTAAGCAGTTAATTAAAATTCTCTTGAGCACTGAAAATACTCAGGAGAAATAATATTTAGGGACCAAGCTCATGTGATAAAAAGAATTCGAATTTAAAAAGACTTAATGAAAACAAATTTGATCAATCAAAAATAAAATGTGGAGAAAGAGGTTTTTCTTGAAATGGGAAGAGGGGTCTTGAAAATCAATGATTAGCTAAATACTTGCTATAATTATCCTATCTCATTGCCCAACTAATTATAAACCTAGAATCTCTGTTAATCACATAGGTTCTCCTGTCGGTTTCCCCTAATTGTAATTAATTCATTTTAACAACCTAAGTGTCCTTAGCGCTATTAAAAATCATTAATTATTACGCCCTGATTCATTTTAGGAATCTATGTTTAATCAACTAATCCCGGTGTCACAACGGGCAATTAAACTAGTTGCATGGATTATGATCTATCCTAATTTCTCTCCGTCGAGTTTCCATTAAGAAACGAATCATTACACAATTGGCCAGATTGAGTAAAGCATTAAGCACATCCATACAAATAATTAGGACATGGGCAAGAGACAAGAAATTATAACAATATTTCCACTAACATTTCATTTCAAGACCCCAAATTGGGGTTTTAGCAACACATAATATTCACAATAATTACAAGGGAACGCATATTAAAAGGCATAAAGGAAAAGGAATTGACCGTCGAAAAAGCCCTTGCTGACGCTTGGAGCCCCCGCTGACTACTCCTCGAGCCTCTAGAATTGCTCCCCAAAATTCCCCAAAAATTCCCACTAGAAGAACCCTCTCAAAAAGGCTCAAAAGCCTTGAGAGGGGCTCCAAAAAAGGAGTCTTAAGAAAGGAAAGAAAGGAATTGGAAGGATGATTGAATTATGATTGATTGATGATTGATATCAAAATGAGGCACCAAGGGCGCCTATTTATAGGCCTGGAAAAGGGGTAGCGTCGCGACGCTGCCTTGCCAAGCGTCGCGACGCTGCTGCGCACGCGGCTTAGGCAACAAGAAAGGGCAGCGTCGCGACGCTGCCTTGCTAAGCGTCGAGACGCTGTCCAGATTTTCCATAAAAATCAGCTTCTTTTTGGGCTGATTTTTGGGCCTTCTTCTTCATTTCTTTTGGTGTATTCTTCATGGATGCCTTCTTTGGGCTTCCAAATGCTTCAAACTTTGATTTGGGCTATAATTTCATCAATTTTGGCTCTTTTTCTCCCAAAATCATCATTTATGCTCCTAAAGACAAAATAACAAAATTCAATAAATATATTCATTAAAATCACGATTAAAGCACCAAAAAGCTTAATAATTTGAGGCTAAAATAGCGACATTTCTGCTCGCTATCAGAAGCCCCGAGCGAAGAAAAAGCTAGTCAAGCGGAGAAATTAAGCAGCAAGTTGAAACTTGAGGTTGGCGTCTCGACATCGACGCGAATCTGGCCTGAAGTGTAATGTTCACGGTGTCGAGACGCTGTCTTTGGCGTCTCGACACCGACATGTTTTCTATGTATATGTAGCCTCGGTTTTAGTCCGTCGTTAAGTTAGAATTTTTGTCCCATTTACGATTTGTTTGCCTCTTTTACATTTCAATACTGTTGTAGACCATTCCTGGTCATATTCTACGGATTCTTTCATGTTTATTGTTGATTTTACTTCATCTATGCGTAGCTAATCTCGTTTAGATCGTTGGATTGGGTTTATGTCTTGATTCTAAATAAGATTGGCTGAGTTTTCTGAGTTTTACCTTATGTTTTTGCTGTATTTTCATTGAGTTTTGCATGTTATCCCGTTTAAACCAATACATGAGGCTAGTCTATTAGGATTGATGTCCTATGTGATTATCGCTTGTGTATTCTATTAGTTATTTTTAGATAGCCACTAGGCTGAGACAAGTCACTCTCTACGCGAGACTGTTGGGTTTTATGCCCTAAAACTCGTAGATAGTGAATGTAAACAAATTTTATACTTATATTTAATAAAGTGTTGTTTAGTTTTTGCCATAAAATGTTATTGTTAAATATTGCACTATTTGACCCAAATCCAATAAACTAAGATCCAAGGTTGTTTGTATGTAACTTGAACTAGTATGTGGGGACATACGGGGATCAATGTTCAAGTAACAACCTAAAAGGTCTATTGTATAGGGATAAGGCTGGGTACCTTATTCTGGTAACATTATGTGATACAACCCGCTTTGTATTAAGATACAAACGCAATGATCCAACGCGTTCATGTAGTTGACATGTGAGTGGGGGTATCCTATGCAATGAGTTTGCATAAGACCGGACCGCGAAATAGTTAACCACTAACTATAACATCGTTAGTTAGCTGGGTTTCTATTTCACTAGGATGACCTAGACAACTCAGTCTCAATCCTGAGTGGATTATGGACTCCTGTTCACGAGGGGTTGTCCTTTGATTTGTATGGGTGAGACTGGCCAGCACGCCGACTCAACAAACCTACCATTTTGGGGACAATACCGAGTAGGGAGCTGAGAACATAATCACACAAGATGGAATTCACTCCTTCCCGACCCTAGGGTAAGTAGAGGTGTATTCCCTTAAGTGGTGTCTTCGGGACTTGAACAATGGGCTCAACCCTCTCTATGGCACGAGAGGGACTTTTGTTTGTTGGTTGGACCTCAAACAGGTTGTTCATTAGAGGAGCACTGGGGACTTAAGGACAAAGATTTAAACCAGGGGTAAAACGGTAATTTGACCCAGCTGGGATACGAACACACGTGAAGGATTGACTTGTAGTATTGGTCGATATCCATGGACACACATGTTGGGTTTAATGTCCTATAAACTCGTAGTTTGTAAATCATTAAACATATTCTATTTCCAATAAAGACGTTATTGAGGTTATTTAGTAAAAGATGTTATTGAATATATAAATTGCGAATGATTAACCTAAATCCAATAAACTAAGATCCTTGGCTATAAAATGAATACTCGAACTATATGTAGGGACATATCGTAGGATCAAGTTCAAGTTTATAGTCAAAATAGTCTATAGTATAAGGATACGGTTGGGTGTCTTATCCTGGAGACACTATGGACGCGGCCCACTTTGTATTAAGTACAAACAATGAGATCCTAAATCGTTCATGTGGTGACATGCGAGTGGGGGCGTCCTATGCAATGAGTTTGCATAAGACAGGACCACGAAATAAGTCACTTTCTCTTTATAACGCCGTTTACCGTAGAAACTGACTATTTCACATAGATGACCTAGGTAACTCGTTCTTAATCCTGAGCGAGCTATGAACTCCTGTTTATACGAGATTATCCTTTGATCTGCATGGGTGAGAGTGGCCAGCATCGCCGACTCAACAAGCCTACCATTTTGGGGATAAGATCGAATAGATAGCTGGGGACATAGTTTCGCAAGACGGAATTCACTCCTACCCTTTTCAGGGATAGCAGAGAGGTTGTTCTCTTAAGTACTAACTCCGGGACTTGAACAAGGGGCCCCACCCTCTTGTTGAATCGAGAGGGACTTAGTTTTGATGGTTGGACCACAAACCGATTGTTCATTAGAGGATTAGTGGAACTTAAGGAACAAGAATTACTATAGGGGTGAAACGGTTATTTGACCTAGCTATAGCTACGAACAACCTGTGAAGGAACGACTTACTAAACATGGTTAAATCAAGTGGACAGAAATATATCTATAGTGAGGGGAGTGCAACTATCGGGCTATAGTGGAGTGTCCCGGTAGTTAACGAATGTTTGCTAGTTTAGATAATGAGATTAGTCAGTTAGCTTCGAATCGTTGGAGCCCATGATCTATAGGTCCATTAGGTCCCCCTACTAGCTCATATCGGATTAAAGCCTAGAATATTTTGATAGGAAACTTTGAATCGTTCAAAAACAGGAAATAGGGTTTTATCGTAAAACGTGTTTGACACAATGATTTAATTATGAATTAAATTAGGAATTGAGAGATGAGGTATTTAAAAGTGTTTTAAATACCATATATATATGTATTAGGAATCATATATAATTCATGGCATTAGGTGATAAAGATTGATTGGATCAATCATATCAAAATTACTTGGAAATGTCCCAATTAATTGCCAAGAAATCAATTTCAATTTTTAATTGAATTTGAAATGAATTGAAAGCAGAAAATTCACAATTAGGATTCAATTCATAGTGGATTTAGTGGTTTTTCCACTCTTGCATAATGATACATAGTGGAAAACAACACAAACATGCATTAGATGCATGTGTTGTAAAGTAGACACCTAGAATCCACTTTGAGTTGCATCTTGACCATGTGGCTAAGTGTCATGAAGCTTGTCTTTGCATGGGAGAGGTCTATAAAAGGGGCTTGAATTAGATTCAAGAGAGCAAGCTTTCATTTAGTGTTATGCTGAAAATTTTCTCCCTCAAATTCTCTCTCATTTCATCTCCTTCCAAAAGCTTGTACCATCAAGCATTCCCTTCCTATTTCTTTCTTCTATAGACTCCCACAAGTCTTTCTAGGCTCAAGAGAATAGTAGGAAAGACACTAAAGGTTGTCCAAGAGAAGTTGGAGAAAGATAATATCACATGGAGTTCCTAACAAGTGAGCATCAAAGAGGTTGGTACTCATTTACTCTCTTTTCTACCCTTTCTAGAACATGCATGCTTTAGGTACAAAATTGAATGTCTTAAGTGCTTTCGATCTTCAATTGCTTCCGCATGTGTAATATGTACACCTTCAATTGGTATCAGAGCATGATTAGAGCACTTAATTCGTTTTAATTTTGCTTTGGTGGGTACCATTTTGAAATTGAATTTTCTGTGTGCTAAAATTGAAGTGTTCTTGTTTGGCAATTTTTTGAGCATTCAAATCTTCATGAAATTGTAATTGCTCGGATATGTAAGAGCGTTAATGTGTGTACTATAGTCTGTAATTTTTATAGAGTCATTAGAGTCCATATAGGCTGTAAAATCGAAGAAAAACCGGAGAAGACGCAGCAGAAAATTAAAATTCCAGCAGCAGTTTTTTTTTTCCCCTTTTCTTTTCCAGTCCGGTTCGGTTTGTTTGCAGCCGGTTCAGCCCCTATACACACTTTTGAAGGCCGGTTCACTCCATGAAGGGTTTGTTCGAGTCGGTTCGTGAAGCTCGAGATTGATTCAAGCATTCACTACAACAAATTTGGCTTTTAATGTCGGGCATTGCCCGACATTAAAAGCCTTTAATGTCGGTCACTGACCGACATTAAAAGTTTTAATGTCGGTCGCTTTTAATGTCGGGCATTGTCCGACATTAAAAGTGACTTTTAATGTCAGACACTTTTAATGTCGGGCAATGCCTGACATTAAAACCTCTGACCGACATTAAAAGTACTCTTTTAATGTCAGTCAACCAGTTTTTGATCGACATTAAAAGTCACTTTTAATGTCGGTCAGTTTTTTATGTCAGTCATTGCCCGACATTAAAAGCTGTGACATTAAAAGTGTCTGACATTAAATGTGCGACATTAAAAGTGTGCGACATTAAATGTGCTATATTAAATTAAAAAAAAAAATTATCGGTTGCACAAGTAGCTAACCAACAATACCTATTTCTTCCTTTTGTAAAAACCTGTAAACATTAAACAAAATAAAATTTCAACCTATACACAAAATAAAATCCTGAAAATATTTTTACACAACAACTAACTCAACGAACATGGATTTAATTAATAAAATATAATAGTGTATATAATACATGAAACTTTTCGTCCATCCAAAAATCACGTCCATGAACTAATTTACAAAGAAAAGGTAAAATTACTACAAAATAAGTACACAACTCTTTAAACGCTCTTTCGCAAGTTCCTCTTCGAGCTCCTTTTCGAGAATATATCCATTTCATCATCTGCAACAATTCTTGCTTAGCAAGATGAATTCCAAACCTTATACAAAGCAAAAACGTAAGTTAAATACAATCGACACACATCTCCAATAAAATCCTTAAACTAAAAGTAAAGTGATGGTGAGACAAACCCTCATCAAAGCATAAATTCACTTACTTCCTCTAAGAGCCGCTCCTTCTCTTCCAACTCTTCGGCAGTCAAGGGATCACCCACATCTAATTATCATTTCAAAGATCAAAGATTAGCCATGCCATAAAAGAAAAGTTAAAGAATATAGGGGCATTAAACATGAATATCAGTAACATACCTTCAGTCTCCTCAACATCTATTGTGTCCTTCAACTGATTCTTTTGATGTGTTTGCTGAGCCATACAATCCAATGAGAATTGAAAAAAGATAAAGTAAAAATGTTGAATAAACACAAGCAATTAATGTTAAAACAGAAAAGAATACTAAAGAATCTTACACTCACCATGAGATACCGTACTTCTTTTTCATAGAGTTCACTCAATAAGCAGCATATAATAATAAGAGGGGAAAAAACTGGAGCTCCTAGATAAATCAACAAATTTCAGAGCTTTACAACTGAGGCATGCGAGGAATCCTAGGCTCTTTTGGTTTTGTTGGACCACCCTGCCGCATCGTTTGCTTAAAATATTCTGATTCCGAGTAACTTATAGGAGGGAGAAAACAAGTGTCAGGCTTTCCAAAAATTATAAAATTAAGTATGAAATTCATGTAGTAAAAGAGGAAAAGAAATTGAAGTCATTACTTGCGCTTCCGCTCCCTTTTAGGTGGTTCAATCCAATTTTCACTAACAATTTTCTTGAAGTCAAATTTATTCTCATCCTTCATCAAGATACAAACAAAGTAAACTGTCAGAACACTTTCTTTAATAGCATTTGAATGATAAACATAAGAATAATATTGGAATGAAATTCTCGAAGTGGATAGCAAGAATCTTGTCTAGGCATTATTTACCTTTTCATCATCAAAATCATACAATTCAGCAGCTGTCAAAACCATATAAACATTAGTTAAAACTACTTGCCAGACCCAGAATATTTGAAAGAAAGAAGAAAATTAACAAACAGAAAGAATATACATGCTAATATAACAAACTCACTTTTCTGCTCTGCTATACGTCCTTGTTGAATCACCAAAGCATCGAGGGCAAGTTTCTTGTAAGCCCTTTCAATCACTTTTTCCTGAAAAATTTCCTACAACAATATAAATCTTCAATAAAAACAAAACAAATAAATCAAAATCTTGTTTCTTCGTTCAACAATATCCCAACACCTTACAAAAACCACATGCCTAAAACTTCAACAGATAGCAATCAAAAAATGCACAACAAGAAATAAACAAGTTGTGTGAAACTTACCCTGTAGAGGCTCTTGCACAACAACCTAAAAGCAAACACATATAATATTTGACCAAACCAAACCAATTTTTAATTACAGTGTTTAAAATAATAAGAATCATGAGTACACATTCATTCATTAACTTTACCAAATTGGTTTTGATAACGTTGCTTCTTAGATGTGTTACCTGAAGGCCATTGCAATATCATTGTCAAATTTCTCAAGTCCATAATTTCAAGGGGGAAGCATTTTCAAGGTCTTTAGCTAATGCCTCATAGTCCTCAACCTCCACTTCCTCAACAGCCCCTGCAACGAATGTATAAAGACATCAATTTTATCACCAAAACCATATTCCTTCTCAAAAGCCCTCGTAAAACCATCAAGAACGTGTAATATGAATTCAGAGAATGAAAACCCATCAGGGACAATGGAGGTTGCAGCTAAAGGAGCAACGAAATCATTCTGTTTTGGTTCAACATGTAGAGGCCGCTCTAGAGAGCATCGTCTCTGGGAATAATTCACAGATGAAGCTGGGACATTAGGCCGACTCGACAACCTAAAAGAACCAATTTGCAGAGCTGCAAAGTCAAACAAACACATCAGTCTTGAGTAAAGAACATATTAATTGACAATCGTTAAGAGTAACATTTAGAGGAGTACAAAAATTCAAAGCAAAAATTATAACATGGCAACGTAAATCTAGCCTTCATAATAGGAAGAACAACTAGTCGAATAGTACATACAGATGAGTAGTCCTCTCACAAAAGTAGGAAATAAAAATTACGGAAACTCTGCCCTCCTATGGTATGTTGAAGCAAAAGTAAGATCAACCTCTAAAGATTTTATGTTATTTTACTAACAGTGAGTACTAAAAAAAGCTCTGTAGCAAAGAAACCTCCATTGAAGAAAAAGAAGCTCTATAAGTTTCCGACCATCTGGGCTTGAGTGAGACATTTTAATTACTTGCACCCCTAAAGCTAGATGATGAGTTCCAAAGGAGAGCCAAAGGGGTGTCTATTCCTGTAGCATATACTTTCGCAGTATCATTACAAAGACTAATGGTAGACTAATGAGTTTAAATTTTGATAGTCTCGTAGCACAAATGGAGTTTAGGTATTAGCCTTCTCATTAATCTTTGTCTAATAGGTGATACTCGTTTTCCCTTCTAATTTCAATTTTCAGGAAACCTGATCTTCGAGCAAAGGAAAAAACTTCAAAATTTCACAGAGACATATCATCAAACACCTTACCAGCATAAACCAAATACCCATGCATATTACTAGTTCTCACATCTTCACACAACAACATAGCAATACCAGAAATTCAAAGAAATTTAGAAACGCAAGCAACACAAGAGAGAGGAAAAAAAAATTAATTCGTACCCACGAACAGAGACGAACCCGAACGAAGTTAGATCTGGAACCACGACCACCACGAAAACCCACTTGTTGTAGATTAGAAGGAAATGTCGTCGTCGCCGTCGGTGAGAAGAGAAAACTGGTCTTAAATCTAGCCGTGGAGTCGGCGTCGGTGAGACCCAGTCGCCATTGATTAGATCCCTAGTCGTCTTTGATGGTTGAAGGGAAAGAGATATCAAGGGTTGAAGAAGATGTGCGCCGTTGTCCGAAGGTTGAAGAAGATGTGTGCCGTCGTCCGAAGGTTGAAGAAGATGTGCGAGAAGCACAAGGGTTTCAGCTGGGTTTTTTGAGGAGGCTATCTGTCGCGTGTTGGGGAGAGAGAAAAACTTTTCTTTTAACCTTTTTTCTTTTTACCATTTAAAAAAATAATAATAATAACTTTTAATGTCGGGCATTGCCCGACATTAAAAGAAACCTTTAATGTCGGGCAATACCCGACATTAAAAGCCTGAAAATTTTAAAATGCGCGCGTCCGACATTAAAAGACCCGCGCGTTTTTTTGTCCGACATTAAAGCCTTCGCGCCCATTTTTCTGTCCGACATTAAAGCTATAATTTGTTGTAGTGATTTTTTTTTCTTAATTATTATTGTAATAATTAGTTAATTGTTTGTTTTTGGATTGCCAAACCATTCCATTTTAGCTTGATTTAATTTCTTTATGCATTGTGAATGTATGATTTAATTAAATGATTGTATGTGCATTATGAGCATGCCATATAGATTAAAATCCCACCATAGGAAAGCATGTTCATGCATTTTTTAATAAGTGTTATTAATAGTTCAAATGCATGAGGGAAATTTCATGTTTAATTGATATAAATGTTGTATTGATTTAGGGAGATTCATGCTTGAATGGTTAATTAAAATTGATTAATTGATATAAAAGTTATATTAATCAAAAGATAAAATTAACCTAGCATGAAGCATGAAATTTCCTTAGAATTTTGTTTATAAGAGTTATATTCAAAAGGCAAGATTGTTATAGTTTAGATTTATAATTGTTATAAATCACATAGAAATCTAAAATCTATAACAAAGAAAAAGGTGCATGCTCACTTAGGGTTAATTTGATCCAACTCTCGATCTATTTCAATTAGATTCAAATAGGTCGATAAGCTTATAAAACATAGGTTACAAGAGAACTCACCCGACGAGATGCTGTCTAAGGCTGGAGGTATTTAAGTTGACGGTTTACGGAACACCTCCTACCTGGGCATCGAGTCGGTTCTTGAGTTAAAGTTAACCTAGTTTTATGAGCATGCACGTGTGCGATGTGAGGTTTTAATCGTTATCACCTAGACATCGTAGGATTAAAAGAACTTAGACTTAGGGTTGTTCAATTAGCCGGAATTCGCCTAAGTATAAGTATACCCAAAATCGTTTAAAATACTTAGTGGGAGGGGAGAGATATATCAGATCCATTTCCCTTTCACGTTCTCCCTTTTGTTCACAAGGTGAGATTTATGCTTGGCCTCGTGTTGATTATACCTCAACTGCTCCATTCGGAAGGTGTTTGCATAAATCAATAACAAGGTGAATGGAGAAAGTATTTATAGTAAGTGAGTGAAGGAAGTGTGTCAACACATCCTGCGGTCTCCTCCGTTAGGTTGCACCGTGAGAGTTCCATGTTACGCCTGCTTGTATGCCCTGGAGCTACTAACCATTCGGAGGGTTGTAACATGGAGATCGGAACAACGCAAACTCCAGAGATGGATAGGATTACTTAGGACCATTTCCAACATTAGTTTTTCCATTCGGTAGCATTGTTGGGGCCGTTCTCTGTAATCTTAAAACGGTGGGTCACACTTACAAGGATTACTAAAGTTAGTATATTCCTGACCAAATGTAACGATAACTAAACAACTATAGGAATAAGAGTTATTCTGGGATTAGTATTTAGTCAAGAACGTCTTGGTTTAGTGAAGAAGTAATTGACTGCCCCTCGGTAGCGGTTGCTCTAACTCACTAAAGTGTCGTTGCAAAATAATAATCCTGGGTACATTATTACTTTTGCTAAAACCTGATTGGATTTTTGTCTAAAAATGGTTAATAAGCAATTTCTAATAGTTTTGTTTAATTTTTCAGCATGTCTAGCTCACTAGTACAATTACTCGCTTCGGATAAGCTTAACGGGGATAACTATGGAACTTGGAAGTCTAATCTGAACACATTACTAGTAATCGAGGATCTTAGATTTGTCCTTACCGAAGAGTGTCCACCTAACCCTGGCTCGTCAACAAACCGAATATTTCGGGAAACATACGAGAAATGGACTCGAGCAAATGATAAAGCAAGAGTCTATATCTTAGCAAGCATTTCGGATGTCTTGTCGAAAAAGCACGAGAGGATGGTCACCGCAAGGGAGATCATGACTTCGTTACAGGGTATGTTTGGACAACCGTCCTCACAAATCCGGCACGAAGCTCTCAAGAATGTTTACAATTCCCGAATGAAGGAAGGTGCTTCTGTTAGGGAACATGTTTTGAACATGATGGTTCAGTTTAACATTGCTGAAGTAAACGGTGCTACAATTGACGAGGGTGGTCAAGTAAGTTTCATAATGGAGTCTCTTCCGAAGAGCTTCATTCAGTTCAGGACAAACGCTGTCATGAACAAAATAGACTTTAACTTGACCACTTTGCTAAACAAGCTTCAGACCTACCAAAGTCTCACTAAAAGAGGACATGAAGGGGAGGCAAATGTTGCCACAACCAAGAGGTTCCAAAAGGGATCATCCTCAGGAACCAAGTCTGGACCTTCCACTTCAAAGAATGAGAGTATTCAAATGAAGAAAAAGAAGGTTAAAGGGAAAGGAAAAGCCCCATTGGGAGGCAAGGCAAAAGCTGCAGAAAAAGGAAAGTGTTTCCATTGTAATGTAGACGGACATTGGAAACGCAACTGTCCCAAGTACCTTGCGGAAAAGAAGGCTGAAAAAGAAAAACAAGGTAAATATGATTTGCTCGTTATCGAAACATGTTTAGTTGAGCAAGATAGCTCTGCCTGGATATTAGATTCAGGAGCGACTAACCATGTATGCTCTTCTTTACAGGAAATTAGTTCCTAGCATATGCTAGAAGACGGCGAAGTAACTCTCAAAGTTGGAACTGGAGAGGTCGTCACAGCCAGAGCTTCAGGAACTCTCAAGTTGTCTTTTGGAGATAGATTTTTGTTACTAGAAAATGTCTTGTACGTTCCCGATATAAAAAGGAACTTAATTTCTATCTCTTGTTTGATTGAACATGAATACCAAGTATCTTTTGATATTAATAAAGTGTTTGTTAACAAAAGAGGTATGCATATATGTTCTGCAAAACTTGAAAGCAACTTATACGTGTTAAGGCCAATTCAAGTTAAAGCTATTTTTAATACAGAAATGTTTAAAGTAGCGGAAACTCAAAACAAAAGGCGAAAATTTTCTCCGAATACCTATCTTTGGCACTTGAGATTAGGCCACATAAATCGCAATAGGATTGAAAGATTGGTAAAGAGTGGACTACTAAATCAGTTAGAAGATGACTCGTTACCACCATGTGAGTCCTGCCTCGAGGGAAAAATGACCAAACGACCTTTTTCGGAAAAAGGTTATAGGGCCAAAGAACCCTTAGAACTCGTGCATTCGGATCTCTGTGGTCCTATGAATGTCAAAGCACGAGGAGGGTACGAATATTTCGTCAGCTTCATTGATGATTATTCAAGGTATGGCTACCTTTACCTAATGCATCATAAGTCTGAAGCCCTTGAAAAGTTCAAGGAGTACAAGACCGAGGTTGAGAACCAATTAGGTAAATCGATTAAAACACTACGATCAGATCGAGGTGGAGAATATATGGACTTACAATTCCAAGACTATTTGATAGAACATGGAATAACGTCTCAACTCTCAGCCCCTGCTACACCACAACAAAATGGTGTATCAGAGAGGAGAAACCGAACTCTGTTAGACATGGTTTGATCAATGATGAGCTATGCTCAAGTGCCTGATTCGTTCTGGGGATATGCAGTTGAGACTGACGTATACATTTTGAACATGGTTCCCTCTAAAAGTGTTTCTAAAACACCTTATGAGCTATGGAGAGGGCGTAAAGGTAGTTTACGTCACTTCAGAATTTGGGGATGCCCGGCACACGTGTTGGTGCAAAACCCAAAGAAGTTGGAACGACGTTCAAAACTATGTCTATTTGTAGGATATCCTAAAGAAACGAAAGGTGGTCTATTTTACGATCCTCGGGATAATAAAGTGATTGTATCGACAAACGCTACGTTCCTTGAGGAAGATCACATAAAAGATCATCGACCTCGCGGTAAGCTAGTATTAGATGAGATTTCAAGAAAAACTACAAAAGAATATACAAAAGTTGTAGATCAAGCTGGTCCATCAAAAGTTGTTGATCAAACACATCCATCTCAAATAGTGAGAGAGCCTCGACGTAGTGGGAGGGTTATAATACAACCCGACCGCTACATGGGTTTAACAGAAACTCAAACCATCATATCTGATGATGGTGTAGAGGATCCATTGTCCTTTAATCAGGCAATGAATGATGTTGATAAGGACCAGTGGATCAAAGCCATGGATCTTGAAATGGAGTCAATGTACTTCAATTCGGTCTGGGATCTTGTAGAGCAGCCAGATGGGGTAAAACCTATTGGTTGTAAATGGATCTACAAGAGAAAATGAGACCAAGCCGGTAAGGTTCAAACCTTTAAGGCTCGACTTGTGGCAAAGGGTTTTACCCAGCGGGAAGGAATCGATTTTGAAGAAACTTTTTCCCCTGTTGCCATGCTTAAGTCGATTAGAATACTCTTATCCATTGCCACATATTATGATTATGAAATATGACAAATGGATGTCAAGACAGCCTTTTTGAACGGCAATCTTGAAGAGACTATCTATATGGCTCAACCAGAGGGATTCATAGTCCAGGGTGATGAGCAAAAGGTTTGCAAACTTAAACGATCCATTTATGGATTAAAACAAGCATCAAGATCCTGGAATATACGTTTTGACACTGCGATCAAAACGTATGGCTTTGAGCAAAATGTTGATGAACCTTGTGTTTACAAGAAGATCGTCAAGTCCACTGTAGCTTTTCTAGTTCTATACGTAGATGATATCCTACTTATTGGAAATAATGTAGGATTCCTGACTGACGTAAAACAATGGCTAGCAACTCAATTCCAAATGAAAGATTTGGGTGAGGCTCAATTTGTTCTGGGCATTCAAATCATTAGAAATAAAAAGAACAAAACGCTAGCACTGTCTCAAGCATCATATATCGACAAAATGTTGACACGATATTCGATGCATAACTCCAAGAAAGGGTTATTACCTTTTAGGCACGGGGTTCACTTGTCTAAGGAACAAAGTCCTAAGACACCTCAAGAAGTTGAGGAAATGAGACGTATTCCCTATGCATTAGCAGTTGGTAGTTTGATGTATGCAATGTTGTGTACCAGACCCGACATATGTTATGCCGTAGGAATAGTCAGCAGATATCAGTCTAATCCTGGACATGCGCATTGGACTGCCGTTAAAAACATCCTTAAGTATCTAAGGAGAACTAGGGATTATACGCTCGTGTATGGAGCTAAGGATCTGATCCTTACAGGATACACTAACTCAGATTTTCAGACCGATATAGATTCAAGAAAATCAACATCGGGATCTGTGTTTACTCTAAATGGAGGAGCAATAGTATGGAGGAGCAATAGTATGGAGGAGTATTAAGCAAGGTTGCATTGCTGACTCCACCATGGAAGCAGAGTACTTAGCCGCCTGTGAAGCAGCAAAAGAGGCAGTATGACTAAGAAAATTCCTAACAGAGTTGGAAATTGTTCCGAATATGCAACTGCCTGTCACCCTCTATTGTGATAACAGTCGTGCAGTTGCAAACTCTAAGGAACCTCGAAGTCACAAGCGAGGAAAGCATATTGAGCGCAAATACCATCTCATCAGGGAGATCGTGCAACGAGGAGATGTGATCGTCACGCAGATTGCTTCGGAGCACAACATGGCTGACCCGTTTACAAAACCCCTCACGGCTAAAGTTTTTGAGGGTCACCTAGTTAATCTAGGATTACGAGCTTTGTTAGACTAGGGCAAGTGGGAGAAATATAAGGGTATGTATGATGCCCTAGTTTATTGTTTTTATACTTCTCTCACACCTAACTTCATGTACCCCACTAGAGTTTCTAGTCCAAGTGGGAGTTTGTTGGGTTTAATGTCCTATAAACTCGTAGTTTGTAAATCATTAAACATATTCTATTTCCAATAAAGACGTTATTGAGGTTATTCAGTAAAAGATGTTATTGAATATATAAATTGCGAATGATTAACCTAAATCCAATAAACTAAGATCCTTGGCTATAAAATGAATACTCGAACTATATGTAGGGACATATCGTAGGATCAAGTTCAAGTTTATAGTCAAAATAGTCTATAGTATAAGGATACAGTTGGGTGCCTTATCCTGGAGACACTATGGACGCTGCCCACTTTGTATTAAGTACAAACGATGAGATCCTAAATCGTTCATGTGGTGACATGCGAGTGGGGGCGTCCTATGCAATGAGTTTGCATAAGACAGGACCACGAAATAAGTCACTTTCTCTTTATAACGCCGTTTACCGTAGAAACTGACTATTTCACATAGATGACCTAGGTAACTCGTTCTTAATCCTGAGCGAGCTATGAACTCCTGTTTATACGAGATTATCCTTTGATCTGCATGGGTGAGAGTGGCCAGCATCGCCGACTCAACAAGCCTACCATTTTGGGGATAAGATCGAATAGATAGCTGGGGACATAGTTTCGCAAGACGGAATTCACTCCTACCCTTTTCAGGGATAGCAGAGAGGTTGTTCTCTTAAGTACTAACTCCGGGACTTGAACAAGGGGCCCCACCCTCTTGTTGAATCGAGAGGGACTTAGTTTTGATGGTTGGACCACAAACCGATTGTTCATTAGAGGATTAGTGGAACTTAAGGAACAAGAATTACTATAGGGGTGAAACGGTTATTTGACCTAGCTATAGCTACGAACAACCTGTGAAGGAACGACTTACTAAACATGGTTAAATCAAGTGGACAGAAATATATCTATAGTGAGGGGAGTGCAACCATCGGGCTATAGTGGAGTGTCCCGGTAGTTAACGAATGTTTGCTAGTTTAGATAATGAGATTAGTCGGCTAGCTTCGAATCGTTGGAGCCCATGATCTATAGGTCCATTAGGTCCCCCTACTAGCTCATATCGGATTAAAGCCTAGAATATTTTGATAGGAAACTTTGAATCGTTCAAAAACGGGAAATAGGGCTTTATCGTAAAACGTGTTTGACACAATGATTTAATTATGAATTAAATTAGGAATTGAGAGATGAGGTATTTAAAAGTGTTTTAAATACCATATATATATGTATTAGGAATCATATATAATTCATGGCATTAGGTGATAAAGATTGATTGGATCAATCATATCAAAATTACTTGGAAATGTCCCAATTAATTGCCAAGAAATCAATTTCAATTTTTAATTGAATTTGAAATGAATTGAAAGCAGAAAATTCACAATTAGGATTCAATTCATAGTGGATTTAGTGGTTTTTCCACTCTTGCATAATGATACATAGTGGAAAACAACACAAACATGCATTAGATGCATGTGTTGTAAAGTAGACACCTAGAATCCACTTTGAGTTGCATCTTGACCATGTGGCTAAGTGTCATGAAGCTTGTCTTTGCATGGGAGAGGTCTATAAAAGGGGCTTGAATTAGATTCAAGAGAGCAAGCTTTCATTTAGTGTTATGCTGAAAATTTTCTCCCTCAAATTCTCTCTCATTTCATCTCCTTCCAAAAGCTTGTACCATCAAGCATTCCCTTCCTATTTCTTTCTTCTATAGACTCCCACAAGTCTTTCTAGGCTAAAGAGAATAGTAGGAAAGACACTAAAGGTTGTCCAAGAGAAGTTGGAGAAAGATAATATCACAAGGAGTTCCTTACAAGTGAGCATCAAAGAGGTTGGTACTCATTTACTCTCTTTTCTACCCTTTCTATAACATGCATGCTTTAGGTACAAAATTGAATGTCTTAAGTGCTTTCGATCTTCAATTGCTTCCGCATGTGTAATATGTACACCTTCAACACAAATATTCTGCAGTGAGAAGACTGCAGCTGTGGGCTTTAGTGGAGTGACCCACAGTTAACGAATGGAGACTAACTTGGTTAATGAGTTTAAGTCGATTAGTCTCGTATCGTTGGAGCTTCTGATCAGTAGGTTCATTAGGTCCCACTGGTAGCTCATAAAAAGACTTGAAGCAAACAAATATAAATTGTAAATTGAAAGTGTTCAATTTATCTGGAGAATCGTATAATGTATATTGATGCATTATAATATAAAGTTTATGAAACTTTATAATATAATTTTTTAAATTAATTTCAAAAATTAATTCTTGAGAGAAAACATTTGAAAGAGTTCAAATAAATTCAATAATGAATTGGATTCATATTAATTTTAATAAAATCCCTATGATTAAATATGTGATATTTAATTGGGTAATTAATTAATTAATTATTTATTAAAATTAGATATTGTTCAGATGATAGATTTGAACTTATTCCTAAGGTCTTGGCCTTTACCTATATACAGGACCCTTGGGGTGGGGTGAAAGGCATCCCATTGTCTCTCCTCCTCTCAGAGATTTCTTCCAAAAGACTCCCACAAGTCTCCTGCAGTCTTAGAGATATACCGGTGTAGCCGATTTGTGGTGTTCGCACAAGAGGGTTGCTGCGTTTTCATTCTTATTGGCAAGAAAAGGCGAATTGATCAAGGCTTTCTACAAAAGTAAGTTTTCTATGAAATCCTTGATCACTAGGATCAATCTAGTTGATTTTTTAGCATGTTTATAGCCTATGTACAACCCATTAAATATAGATTTATTGTTGTAACATTTTACAAATTGTATTGGTATTTCAATTAGAATCTAAGACTCTGAGTAGGTTCGGTAATACTTTCCGCTGCGTGGGGCTTTTATCCCTTCAATTGGTATCAGAGACAACCCTTGATAGGCCTAGGATGCATGTTAAAGGTTGTAGGAATTAGATTTAAATTGCATTTGAATTTGGTTCTTGCAATTCCGGACCCACGATCCCAAAGCGGCTAGTTTTAATAGGTAGTTGCAAAATTGCTTGTTAATTAACTAGTTAGATATAATTAGTAACCGTTGCAAAGGTCTCGGATGGTTGCTAAATTATGTATAAGGGGTGGCGAGTGATAGGGTCTATATTAATTAATCTTGTTAACTGCAGAATTCACGATTAGAAAGGTAATTAGCACAGGTTAGTGTAGGAGGGTCATTCGAGTAACCCAGAAGCCAATCGGACTAATGAAATAAGTTTAGAATAATCATTAGTGAAAACTAGGAAGCCAACGAATTAGAATCAAGCATAATAAATCTCAATCCAACGATCCCCTTTCATGTTATTGTTTCTGTCTAATTTCCTCTTGCATGCTTAGTTTTCTGTCTTTTAAATTCAACATTTTATTATTCTTTTGCTTTTCCTTCATCATAAAACTCCCCCTGTTTTTATAAACACGAAATTATACACTTGCTAGATCCCCCTTCCCTGTGTTCGACCCTAGCCGCTATTGCTACAAAATAATAGTTGTGACGTGGATTATAAATTTTATTTGACAACTTAGGGAGAATTTGACACCCTCCTACGGTCCCGTCAGCGGCGACTGGTAGACAGAGGTCAACGGTGGCGGCCGATAGTTTGAGGTCGACGGTGGCAGCCAGTTGACAGAGGTCGACGACAGTCGTTAGTCGGGGTTTGACGACACATTGGCTGGTAATTGGAGGTCGACGGTGGTGGTCGGTCAACGAAGGTCAACGACATGGCAATTGGTAGTCGGAGGTTGACGGTGGTGGCCGGTCGGCGACTGGTGGTAGTTGGAGGTCGACGGTGGCAGTTGGTCGACGAAGGTGTTGGGTTTTATGTCCTAAAACTCGTAGATAGTAAATGTAACAATTGACCGAACATAAATAAAGTATGGTTTGATGTTTTTTCAATATAGAGTTATTGTCTATATTATGTACATCTTGCCTAAATAACCTTAATCCAATAAACTAAACATCCTAGGTTGTCGGATGAGTCTTGAACTGTATGCAGAGACATACGGGGATCACTGTTCAAAAAACAACCTGAAGGGTCTATAGTATAGGGATAAGGCTGGGTACCTTATCCTAGCGACACTATGGATACGACCCACTTTGTATTTGATACAAACGAAATGATCCAATGTGTTCGTGTAAGGGACATGCGAGTGGGGGTATCCTATGCAATGAGTTTGCATAAGACTGGACCGCGAAATAGTAATCGTTAGCTGTAACACCGTTAATAGTTAGGTTTCTATTTCACTAGGATGACGTAGGCAACTTAGTATGAATCCTGAGTGGATTATGGACTCCTGTTCACAAGGGGTTGTCATTTGATTTGTATGGGTGAGAGTGGCCCGTACGCCGACTCAATAAGCCGACCATTTTGGAGACAAGATCGTGTGGGGAGCTGGGAACATAATCACACAAGATGGAATTCACTCCTTCCTAACTTCCCAACTTTTGAGGAAGTAGATGAGTGTTCCTTTAAGTGGTGTCTTCGGGTCTTGAACAAAGGGCCCTACCCTCTCACTGGCTCGAGAGGGTTTTGTGTTTGATGGTTGGACCACAAACAGGTTGTTCATTAGAGGAGCACTGGTACTTAAGAAAGTAGAGGTAACTCAGGGTTAAAAAAGTAATTTGATCCAGTTGGAGTTACGAACACTCGTGAAGGACTAACTTGCTGTTATTTGTCTATATTCATGGATACAAAATTATGTCTACAGTGAGAAGAGTGTAACTGTGGGTCTTTAGTGGAGTGAACCCACAGTTAACGAAAATTGATTAATTGGTTAATGAGTTTAGCCGATTAAATCTCATATCAATGGAGCTTCTGATCTGCAGGTACATTAGTTCCCACTGGTAGCTCGTAAAGAGACTTGATGCAATTAAGTATAAATTGTAAATTGAAAGTGTTCAATTTATTTAGGGGAATCATATAATGTATGACGATACATTATGGTATAAAGTTTATGAAACTTTATAATTAATTTTTGAATTAATTTCAAAAATTAATTTTGAGAGAAAATATTTGAAAAAATTCAAATAATTAATACGAATTGGATTCATATTAATAAAATAATTTTTTTTAATAAAATCCCTAAAATTAAAATATATGATATTTAATTGGGTAATTAATTAATTATGAAATTAATTAATTATTTATTAAAATTAGATATGAATAAGATAATAGGTCTCATTCATGACATTTTTCTATAAATAGGACCCCTAGGGTGGGGTGAAAGGCATCACATTCATTCTCCTACTCTTATAGAATTCTCCTCAAGGCTCCCACCAGTCTCCTGCCTCTAGTAGTCTTAGAGTCATACCGATGTAACCATAGTGGTAGTGTTCGCAGTAGTTCGTGATTATTTCACAAGCAATTGGTGAATTTAATATGAATCGTCAACGAGAGAAAGTAACTTGTTACTATATATAAATTAGATTTAGATATGATATTTTTGTATGTTTAACCTTAATATAAATCTATAATAGTTCTAAGTTTATTGTCAATGTATTGGTATTTTATATTAAAAAAAATTAACTACGAATCGGTCTCAATCACGCTTCCGCTTTACGAAATTACAGAATTCCAATCCCTTCAGGAGGTTCGCAACGGGTGATAGTCGGAGGTGGACGGTGGTGGGTTGGTCGATGGAGGTGATAAAAAAAGAAAAAAAATGAAAGAAATAACATTAATAATTTTCTCATGGCTAAATTAAACATCAAACCTTTTGATTTTCTCCCTTATCATATAAGAAATTCAATTGTAATCAATTATCCCTAAAAAACCACCTAACGAAAAAAAAAGAAAAACTTATTTATCTTCATTATTCTAGTTTCAATCTTTCCTCAATTATACTAAACTCAACTAGTAATATGTGATAAAATCATCTTTATTTTAATGGGTGATAAAATCATCTAGAAGCCAACAAAGAAGATTCCTACCCACTACTAACTATGACAGTTGCATCTGTAAAAAGAAACTTTTTCAAATTGAACTTGTTGAACACCTATATGTACTCTACAATGTCACAAAAAATGCTTTATGGGTTGGTATTGATAGCGATTAATAATGATATTTTGGAGAGAGTTGACTATAAAGAGTTGATTGGCGATTTTTCTTCAAAGAAAGTTGGAAGGATGACGCTTTTTAAACAAAATATCACTGTTATATAGTTGTTTGGTGACATTCTTTTAGTTTCATATATATATATATGAAACTAAAAGAATGTCATCAAACAACTATATAACAGTGATATATATATATATATATATATATATATATATATATATATATATATATATTTATTTATTTATTTATTTATTTATTGTAAGAATAATCGTATAATACAATAAATTTTAATATTTTACAATTTTGTATGTTATTAAATATTTTAAGGTCTCAGTTTGAAAAATATGACAGAGCCCCATTTCATTTGGGACAGACCTGTAAATAATGCATGTAAAAGGTTGTTAGATCATAGTATTTTATATTTAAAATTTCATAAAGTTTTTTTAATTGTCGATAGGTTTATGATGTTTATAAATGTGAGAATATTTGATATTTTATTTTATTGTGTGATATTTTTAATATTATTGGCATTTTAAGAGAACATGAACTCACAAAAAGTATTTTTGACCATAACCAAGGATCTTAGAAATAAAGCTAGTTTTTTTTTTTAGAAGAAGAAATAAAGCCAGTTGAAGAGATTACAAGTGAAGGAGTGTTTTTGACATTTTTTTTAATTAAGAATAAAAACACTTTTACCCATTACTAAAAGTATTAGTAATGAAGCAAGTCAAAGGGAAGTGAGGAAATAATATTTGATGACATAGAATAACAAAATTTTGTTTCCATTACCAAAACTCAAATATGACATGATGGACATAGTAAGAAAAGACTTTTCATTTTATAATGCACATGGGAATTACATGACTTAGAACTCATCCATTTGGGAGTATATGAGAAAAGAATTGTAGTTATCCATATTTAAATTTATTTATTTATTAATCTTCTAGTATTAAGGTGAATTTTACATCACATCTCACTTCCAATAATAGAAACTATTTTTACCCTAGTCAAACTTCTTTCCAATAATAGAAACTACCTCGTCAAAATTCTTTTAAAAAAATGTCCTATATGCATTTTGTTTACAATTATTTACCGGTAGAGGATTAAGGTAAGAATAATTCTACTTTTCACACTATAGAAATAAATGCACTTGGGAATGACATGACTTAGAAGTCATCCACTTGGAAGTATACGAGAAAAGAATTATAGTTATCCATTTAAATTTATTTATTAATTAATCTTCTAGTATTAAGGTGAATTTTACATCACATCTAACTTCCAATAATAGAAACTAGTACTTTTACCTAAGTCAAAATTCTTTCCAATAATAGAAAATACCAAAGTCAAAATTCTTTTAAAAAAATGGTGCCCTATCTGTATTTTGCTTTTAAAGATAGAAGATTAAAGTAAGAATAATTCGACTTTTCGCACTATAGAAATAAATACACATGGGAATGACATGACTTAGAAGTCATCCATTTGAAAGTATATATAAGAAAAGAATTGTAGATATCCAATTAAATTTATTTATTTTTTTAATCTTCTAGAATTAAGGTGAATTTTACATCACATCTGACTTCCAATAATAGAAACTAGTACTTTTACCTAAGTCAAAATTCTTTCCAATAATAGAAAATACCAAAGTCAAAATTCTTTTAAAAAAATGGTGCCCTATCTGTATTTTGCTTTTAAAGATAGAAGATTAAAGTAAGAATAATTCTACTTTTCACACTATAGAAATAAATACACATAGGAATGACATGACTTAGAAGTCATCTATTGGAAAGTATATATAAGAAAAGAATTGTAGATATCCATTTAAATTTATTTATTTTTTAATCTTCTAGAATTAAAAGTGAATTTTACATCACATCACTTTCAAAAACAAAAACTACTTTTACCCTATTCAAAATTCTTTTCAATAATAGAAACTACTTTTACCCTAGTCAAAATTCTTTAAAAAAAATAATAAATAGTGTCTTATCTACATTTTGTGTACAATTATTTAAGGGTAGATGATCAAGGTAAGAATAATTCTTCTTCTTTTTTTTTTTTTATAATAAATTAATTATTATTTGTGTTTGTGGTAGGACATGTGGGTATATCAGGATTCGTATGATAATTGAGTTGTATCTTTAACTTATTATACAATTCCAATAATTATTTTTAAAATCTTGAATTATTTATTATATACTGTTGATGCCAAAATCCGGACAGAAGACTCACCTAACCTTCACGTGACACCAGCAGTGAATTTGTAGAAACTGGGGAAGGCGTGACCTGCAAGACCAGCAAAAACCACTGCACACCGGCGTGGTGTAGGCCACACTGCCTCCGATGCCTAAGTCAGAAAATCGAGGAGAAGCTACTGATAGTAAAGGGAGAGTTCGGAATAGAGTTTTTTGGAACCCCTCTTCTGTGGTGAAGAGAGGGTTTTATACCTGTTTGCCCTCCTAGGGTTTCTGGGAATTCGTTGGTCTTTCGGGGCGAACCAGGCGAAACCGGGGCGAGTCGGGGTATCAGGGACCGAAAGGAGGTCACCGGGCTCGGCCCGCGCAAATGGGCCGAATGGTCGGCCTCGGCCTTTTGCCGAGGCCGACCATATGGGTTGGGCCATTTTGGCCCGACCCTTTGGTCCGAACTTCCTCTGGGTCGGTCTTTTGGTCCTTCCTCTGCCCGATTGTCCTCGTCAGCTCCTTGTCCATCTGTGTGGTACAAAATCACCTATAACATATACTAATATTTTTTTGTTGTATTATGTTTATTTTGTTCTTATTCTTAAAAATGATGCTATATCTCTATTAGTAGCGCAATTATCACCTAGACAAATAGTTTGATTTATTTTTTTGAGTAGACAAATAGTTTGAGTTTGATTAGTGAACTTTACCTTATTTATTTTTGTACCATAGTTTTTCTCTCCAAGGTTTTTCATGCAAATATTTCCTTTATACTCGCTACCATACATTGTTCGCATCTTTAACAAAAATTTGTATTTCATAGTATTTGTTAGTTACAGGAATATCATACCAATCAAAGTAGTGCTTAGTAGATAAGACAACAATTACAATAATCTCAAAAGTTGATGATTTGACATGAATCCTACAAATTTCTCTAGACAATAGAGAATAGATTAGTTTTTCATTTAGTATATTGAAATACTTGTAAATCCATTGAACATTAACTATGTTCCATAATATTTCTTCTCATATGTGTCTTTATTCTCTAATTTCAAATAGTACTTCATAATGAATATCTAAATCCAACTACAAGTCGATCAACATTTTTTAATTTGACATGATAATCTAAGTTGATGATAAACAACAATCAATTTTGAGACAAAGAAAATTTAGACCTATTTTGTTGATCCACTTATTTAATCGTTGTGTTTGTATATTTTGATCCCATTTTTAGTTAGCATTTGTGATTTTGGTGCAGATAAAATCTTCAATATATTGAATACATTTAAAAAAGGGAAGCTCAATTTTAAGATGCGTATGGGAAAATGTGGCACCAAGATGTTTTTGAGGTTCAGTAGATTTCCCTTTTCAATAATTTTTTTCTTAACATGAAAACAAAAACCCAAGAATTTGGACTCATACATGATGATAGATAGCACATTAATTAGTGAAAGTTTTGTGTTTTTTTTTTTTTTTTGAGTTCAACAACATTTTGAATCGAAGGAATTTACTGATTTTTTGGTTAACGGTACATTTCAATTACCGTTGAAGTATGCTCACTTTGACAAATTTTGTGGTCTTTCGCTATCCAAAGAAGTATGGTGATCTAAAACTACATAATACATGAAATCAGTGGCGGAGCTACAATAGGTCCAATGGGGTTCGAGCCCTCCTGAACTTTACGGTATATTTTATTAATATTAAACAATTCAATAGATTTAGTAAAAATATTCCTGGTCTCATTGACAATAACGCCTTAACCCCTGTAGCGCGCTAAGTTCATTTTAAATAAAATGCTTATATAGCCTCTCTGTCGTGCACCCAGCTCGTGTTCGAGCCCATTAAAACTCCTTTTTTATTATTATTTTTTAATTTTTTTATCTTTTTCACTCAAGTCCCTTTTTTTTCTTTAATAAAATATTTATATTTTCTTTTTCTCTTTTAAAACTTTTTTGTTTTCGTTTTAAATAAAATATTTATATTTTCTTTTTCTCTTTTAATAACTTTTTTTTTTGAGAAAAATACACTTTTAGTCCCTGAAGTTTGTGTTAAGTTACACTTTGGTCCCTGAGTTTTCAAACTCAATAATTTAGCCCTTGAGATTTGAGATAATGAGTAATTTTGTCTCTGTCATCCATTTTGCTATTAAATCTAACGGGCTGCTGACGTGGCACTATTATTTTAATTAAAAAATTATTTTTTTAATTTTTTAATAAAATAATAATAAATTAAATAAAAAATATTTTATTATTATTTTTTTTTTATTTCTTTCTCCCTCTCTCTCCTCCTCCTCTTCTTCTTCCTCTTCTACTCCTTCATCCTCTTCTTCCTCTTCTACTTCTTCAACCACACCTGCCGTCGGAGACAGCCGGCTGCCGACCGTCGCCGGTGACTTTTTTTTCTTTATCTTCTCTTTCTTGTCTCTTCTTCCTTCCTTCTTCTGTTTTTTTTTTTTTTTAAAAAAAAACAATCAGAATATCACGGGGAGGGAAGGACTTAACGAAAAAATGGATGACAGAGACCAAATTGCTCCTTATCTCAAACCTCAGGAGCTAAATTGTTGAGTTTGAAAACTCAGGGACCAAAGTGTAACTTAACCCAAACCTCAGGGACCAAAAGTGTATTTTTCCCTTTTTTTTAAAAAAAAATCATTGATATATATTTTTAATTATCAGTGATATACTTGTTGATATACTGTTGATATATAATTCATAGTAGGAATATGATTTCACTGATTTATCAGTATATCAGTGATATACTTCAATTTAGGTATATCTTATATACTGAATATAAAATAATGATATATTGTTAATATACTTTATATTAAGAATATCATTCCAGTAAAGTATATCTACAGTATATCAGATATATTTCATTTTAGGTACATCAGTAGATATCAACAGTATATCTGGTATATTACTGATATACTTAATAATAGTAAAACACGTGAAAATGCTAGAAATGGTATTTTTGACTTTTTCTATTTGCGTTTTGGGCTGGGTTGAACTTTTTTCTTTTGTCATAACTGCAATCCTCAAAAAGTGGAAGCACGCTTGAAAATGAGGATTTCTCTTTTGCTAATGTTGCAACCATCCAAAATTATACTTTTGGTACATTAGATTTGAAAAATATAATTAGCACATACGTATATAAAGAAAACCTCAAATATTAAGGGGAAAATTTCTAGTACTACGGTAATATGAAAAATTTTATATACTACCTTCATTCATGGTTTATCATGCAAGGAGTATTTAAGAATTGTGTGGGATCCATGAAATAAAATATTATATCATTAAATGCTCATTAAATGACATGTCAAATGCTGAATGGAGGGAGTAGGTACTACCGAGTACTAGAATTTTTTCCAATATTAAGCACAAATATCAAGAAATTACATGTGTAGACTCCAAATTATTATCATATAATTATTTTTTCCAATTTTTTTTGGAAACCATAGAATTCTTTAATAAAAGAAGAGGTTTTCCTATCACTTAACATTTTGATAGGAAACATAATAGACAAATATATATTGACAATTATGTTTATTTCTTTTTATATATGGATTGCTCCACCTGAATAGTCGTGTTCCATCGATATAAATTGCACCTATTTGACTTAAAAGTTTAATTTTTAAATATATTTTGTAAAGTCAAAATTTGAAGAACCACATTCATTGTAACGCCCCGCGTTTCGAAATCGAGTCGTTTTGTAATTTATTGGGCGTTCTTATTCTAATTTGGGGAAATTAGAATTTAACTTTGGCCTTGGGTCGTTAAACTAAATTTCTATAATTTTGGAAAAGAGGGATTTTTAATTAAATCTTTAATTTCCTAAAGTTAGAGGTTTAATAGTTGATATTTATTTAAAATATCAAAAGACCCAAATTCCAAATAAGTCGGGTTATTTTCTATTTCCAAATCTTCCAAGACTTAAGTTTGGGTTTTTAAAATTGAAACCTAGATAAGATCTCCTTATTTTAATGGAGATTTTCTTTTCTTGATACTGTAACCCCCAGGCCCAGGATTCAGAATCCGGATTCGGCACCTCATGGCCTCAACATTCCCCTACATCCTCTGCGGTCTGGCGACGTTACCATACTCTTCTTAAACCGCTTCGAAGAGTGAAGACTGTCCCCACAAACCAACACGGGGTCCTTCTAGCATGCTTTGTCCTCACTCACATGCTTCCTAGGAAAATTCCCAGGAGGTCACCCAACATAGAACTCCTCCAAGCCAAGCACGCTTAACTTCAAAGTTCCTATGATTGAGCCACTGAAAAAGAAGGTGCGCCTTGTTGGTATAGGTAGTACCTATCAATTCTTTTAAGCTTTATCTTGACCGTTTCCATGTCGTCAGGATCCCTCTCATTCGGATGTGATCTCGGTTCATTCATGTACCCCTCCTAACCTCGGGCGTCACATGCTCACCAGCTTCTGCCTTGGTTCGTCCCCGAACCACATCCTACTGGGAGAGGTTCCGCTATGATACCAACTGTAACCCCCAGGCCCAGGATTCAGAATCCGGATTCGGCACCTCATGGCCTCAACATTCCCCTACATCCTCTGTGGCCTGGCGACGTTACCATACTCTTCTTAAACCGCTTCTAAGAGTGAAGATTGTCCCCACAAACCAACACGGGGTCCTTCTAGCATGCTTTGTCCTCACTCACATGCTTCCTAGGAAAATTCCCAGGAGGTCACCCAACATAGAACTCCTCCAAACCAAGCACGCTTAACTTCAAAGTTCCTATGATTGAGCCACCGAAAAGGAAGGTGCACCTTGTTGGTATAGGTAGTACCTATCAATTCTTTTAAGCTTTATCTTGACCATTTCCATGTCGTCAGGATCCCTCTCATTCGGATGTGATCTCGGTTCATTCATGTACCCCTCCTAACCTCGGGCGTCACATGTAACGTCCCGTGTTTCAAAATCGAGCCGTTTTGTAATTTATTAGGCGTTCTTATTCTAATTTGGGGAAATTAGAATTTAACTTTGGCCTTGGGTCGTTAAACTAAATTTCTATAATTTTGGAAAAGATGGATTTTTAATTAAATCTTTAATTTCCTAAAGTTAGAGGTTTAATAGTTGATATTTATTTAAAATATCAAAAGACCCAAATTCCAAATAAGTCGGGTTATTTTCTATTTCCAAATCTTTCAAGAATTAAGTTTGGGTTTTTAAATTTGAAACCTAGATAAGATCTCCTTATTTTAATGGAGATTTTCTATTCTTGGGTGTGTTTAAAAATCAAGAAAAGAAAAGAAAGAAAATGAAATAGAATAAAAAAAAAAGAAAAGCCCTAATCCTTCTCCTTTGTTTGGTCAGCAGCCGCCCCCCTCTTGTGTTTGTGTTTCTTGTCCGGTCTTCTTCCTCGCGCGCAGCCACTAATCTCCCTCTCCTTCCTCGTGTAGTCGCCGCCCCCTGCCCGTGTGTTCAGCAGTCAGCCCTCCCAACCGCCGCGCTGCCGCCTGGCTGTCCAGCCGCCGTTGGAGATTGCAGCACTAGTCCTTGTTCATAGTCCTCGCGCCGCCGCCGTCGTCAAGGTCGAGTTGTGGGTCGCGCGTTTCTCTCTCTGCGCGTCTCTCTCCCGCGAATCTCCCTCTCTCCCGGTTTCTGGTTCGTGTGGAAGCCGCCGACGCCCAAGCCTGCCGCTGCCAGAGCTTGTGCACCGTCGTCATCGCGTGAGTCCTATTTTCCGTGCCGTTTTTCAGCAAGAAATCTCGTGGGTAAGTCTCAAACTCACTCATGTGTATTCGTTAAGGCTCGATCTAACTCCTTCTTGCTCGTATTGGTTAGATCTTGCGCGGTCAGCAGCTCGGGTCTCCTTTCCTCGCGTTTTCGTCGCTGTCCAGCAGTGTCATTGGGCGTTTCCGGCGTTAGTTAGCGTGTCCGGTAAGTTTTGACCCTTACCCATTCTTGTTTGGAGCCTTTGGTAGAATGCCCATTCATTTTAGGTGCTGAAAACTAAATTGTGTTCAACATTCTGATCTGCAGCGCCGTCTAGGGGTTCGATTAAGTTCGAAACACTTCAACTTGGGTACCCACTGCTCAAAGAGCGTTCTAGCTCATTGGTTGTGGTTGGTGTAACCTGTCTAGCGCAGAAGCGGGCCCGTTTGGGTAAGTTTCCTTGTTGTCCCTTTGCTTTTAGCGTTAAGGGTTGCTGCCCAATAGTTACCCAAGCCTTAAACCATGTTTTAATCGATACCCATTCGTTATCGGCCTTATAATTGCAGGATTTAAGTGTGTTCGGTTGCTGTTCATCGAGCATTTGATCTCAAAGATCGTGTTTAGTGAGTACCCACAACCCGAAAGGCCTTGATTTTGGTTACCCATAACCCGGTGACTTGGGATCTTGGTTGTTGGGTCGTTTCGAACACAAGTCAGCTTGTTCTCAAGGTTGTTTGAGCACTAAGCGGTAAATTCCAGCATCCCTAGATCCTTTCCTCAAGTTTATTATGTGCTCTAAGTTGTTTTCTAACCCTTAGAAATCGTTGCTTGTAGTTTGAGTTCTTTGGGCTCTTCCGGTTGTTTCCATTAGTCCTTTAGGATTGTTTAGGAGCGTTTGAGTTTCCGGTAAGTAGTTCTTACTTGATGTTGCCTGTGTGATTGTGTGATGCATGCTGAATGTTTTCTCGCTTTAAAACTATTCTCATGATTGCTATTTCTTTGAATATATGTATATATATATGAAATCGTTGGAAAGCATGACTGTTGTTGCATGTTGAATGGATGTAAAGCATGATTGGTTCTGTTTTGCGTCAGTGAGTTAAACATGAGTTAAGAGATGTAGTCACACGTATATGCTTAGTGGGCATGATGCATGAGTCTAGAAGCATGTTGCAGGGCATATGCATTCTAGTAGATGTGAGTTATAGGTCAGGGACCTAAAATGTGAAAGAACAGAAAGTTGGGTGAGTGTCAGTGCACCTCGGGTACAAATGGTCGAGGGGTGGCACGTCACCATTGGTTTTAAGAGGAGCATCGAGGCCTTGGGTACAAATGGTCAAGGGTCGGTGTGATGAGTCTAGAAAGCATGTGTTGGGCGCCTAGGGAAGGGCCAATACTTTGCTAAGTCATCGGTGCGCCTTGGGTACAAATGGTCAAGGGGCAATGCACAGTTTGAGACCTTGGGTACAAATGGTCAAGGGTCGCACGCCGAGCTCCGTAGAGAGCATTGTGGCCCTGGGTACAAATGGTCAGGGGACAGTGCAACTCGAAGGATTAGTCTTGGAGAGCCATGTGAGGGCTAAATATGAGCGTTGAGTGAGCTCGTGGAGCTTTTGTGGTTAGCGAGTTGCATAGAGAGATGCATGAGTTATGGCTTAGAAGAGTCATTTGTTTTACTGGCTTTTGGAGCATGATATTATGTTTACTGCTTTTAACAGTATGTTGCTTGCGCATGAAAAGCACGTTGTTTGTTGTTTGCTGTTTGATGGCTTCTCAAGTAAGGGGCTGCTTACCAGTACCTTAGCGTACTGATCCCCTCCTCTCTCCCCCCAACTACCAGATTTTGCAGGTTATGATGATTGCGTGGACCGTGGTGATGCGGAGGAGGCTTATGAGGAGGAACTATAGCTTGTAGCTGGTTCTTGTCCATTTATTTCTTTTGGTTTAGTTAGGGTAGATGTGCTTGTCGTTTTGAAAGATGTTGGACTTGGTTAATTCTGATTTACTTTTGTTAGTCTCCAGGACTAGTTGCATTGTTTTAATGAACCCTATTATTTCATTCAGTTATTGATCAATAAGTTGAATTCAAGTGATTAATGTTATAAGCTCCGTTAAAGTTATGTTTCTGATTAGTTATTAGTTGTGATGCGTGGCCTGTCTGGCTGTTAGTTTCTGTGAAACTCTGTTGCGTTGTAGTTGATGGAGTTTGTTGAATAATGTTGTTTAGAAGTGTTTTATGCTGAGCAGGTTAAAGTAAAATTTTGGGTTAGTCCAATGTACGCCGTTATGCTGCCGAAATTTTCGGTGCTCACGGTTTGTTTTGGTCTAGGAGTTAGTAATGTCACTAGGATAGTTATTGGAAATCCTGGGGCGTTACATTCATTGTCCTAAAATTATTCAACGGTAGAGGATTAAGGTAAGAATAATTTTACTTTTTTTTTTATAATAAATTAATTATTTTGTGGTTGGACATGAGAGTATATCAGGATGTAAAAAAAGACATTATCATAAGCCCGATAATTAGATTGTATCTGTATCTCTAATTCATTATACAGTTTAGATTTTAGTAAATCAGACAACTAGAACATAATTATTTTTAAAATTTTGAGAATTATTTATTATATGCTAATATTTATTTATTTATTTATTTTTAGTACACAAATCACCATACTTGTCTTAAACTACAAATTTTCAGGAGGTCACCCAACATAGAATTTCTCTAAGCCAAGCACGCTTAACTTCAAAGTTCCTATGATTTAGGAACCGAAAAGGAAGTGCACCTTGTTGATATAGGTAGTATCTCTCAATTCTTTTTAAGTTTATCCTGACCATACTTACATGTCCTCAGGATCTCTCATTCGGATGTGGTCTCGGCTCATTCATGTACCCCTTCTAACTTGGGTGTTACAAATTATATTAACTTTTCATTTAGTCTATTGAAATACTTGTAAATTCATGAAACACACATAACTATGTCCCATAATATTTTCTCCCATATATGTCTTTATTCTCTACTTTCAAGCACTACTTCATGATGAATATCTAAATCCAACTACAAGTCCATCGACATTTTTGAGACATAAAAGAATTTTAGATCTATTTTGTTGATCCACTTATTTAGATTGTTGGTGTCCTTGATTTTTTAACGTTTGAATTTGTTAATTATTAAAATTTTCCAATCAAATTCTTATTATTAACACAATGTCAAGAGAGTGATTTCATAGAATTTTAAAATGGTATTTTTATAATTATGAATTTACTAATGTATTCATTTTCTATCACATATTTAGGTCGTTAAGTTTTAGCTCATCCATAAACTTGGTATTTTTTTTTTATTTTTTTTATTTATTTATTTTTTTAATAAAAACTTGGTAAGTTTTTAATTTTATGTATGAACATGTCAAATTTCATTATGAATTATACTTATAGTATCTATTTTAATATTCAACTCATCATTTTATTAATGAATAATATTAAATAGGTAGTAGCACATAAAGGATGAATTTGAAATTTTTAAATAATTTGTTGATGGTCAAATTTCGTTGGGAGAAACTCACCTGACCTTCACGTGTCACCAACGATAAATTTGTTTGATAGGGGGAAGACGTGGCCTGCAAAATAGTAAACCTACACACCGGTGTGGTGCTTGCCACTCTGCCTCCGATGCTTAATTTAGAAAACGAATGGAAGAGCTAGAGAGCAAGAGGAGAAGTCAAGAATAGAGTTCATGATCCCTTATTTAGTGATAAAGATGGGTTTAAATACATACTCATGTTCTTAGGGGTTTTAGGAATTCTGAGGCGTTTCGGGACGAACCAGGCGGAACCGAGGCGACCAGAGGCAACAGGGACTGAACGGAAGCGAACGAGCTCGGCACGCGCAAGCGGGCCAAATGGTCGATCGAGGCCAACCATATGGCCCGACCCTTTGGTCTGGTCTTCCTCTAGGTCGATTTTCTGGTCCTATCTCTGTCTGGTTGTCCTCGTCAGCTCCTTGTGCATCAGAGTGGTCCAAAATTACCTATAACATAATTAAGAGTGAAATTGAAAATAGTTCAAATATATATCAAGGATAGAAACTGTTATAGGTAATTTTGGACCACCATGCGGAAGACCAGTCCGACGGGTCGGGCCAACGTGGCCCGACCCGTACGGTCGGCCTCGGCCCCGATTGCGCGGGCCGAGTCCGTTTGCCTCCGTTCGGCCCCTACCGCCTCCAGCCGCCCCGGTCCAGTCTGCTTCGTCCCATAACGCCTCCAAACCCTAGGAGCCCGAGCAGGTATATATACCCTTTTCGCGCACCGTAGAGGGGACCCGAACTCTCTACTCTCTAACCCTCCTACTTCTGTTTTCTGACTTAAGCATCAGAGTCGGTGTGGCTAGCACCACACCGGTGTGCAGGTTTACCGTCTTGCAGGCCACGTCTTCCCCCCTCATCTACAAATTTACCGTTGGTGGCACGTGAAGGTCAGGTGAGTTCCCTCTGACCAAAATCGACCATCAACAGAAACCAAATTTAAGACTTAAATTACTAGTGTTGACAGAATAATAGTGGTATTATGTCACTTTTAATCATAATAGTTTATATATCGTTGATATCTTAAACTGTGAGAGTATTGATAATTTCCTTGATTATATAATATTTTTGACATAGTACGAATAATATTGTTGTTTATTACGAAACCAATAAAAACACTCGAAAAGATGGTAAGGGAATAAAACATTTTTTCTTTCCTTTTTTAATCTTTGGATGGAAGAGAATTAGACTTTGTGACTTTATTGTTTATTAAGATAAAAATAAATTTTTTTCCCATTCTTGAGAATGTATATAAAGACGAATGTATATAAAGAAACACGACAAATGAGAATATGAGAAAAAATTGACTTTATGATATTCTTACTTCACAACATAAAAATGAAAAAAGGAAACTTGTTTTTTCTCATGAACCAAAATCAAATAAAAAAAAGTAGACGACTTTTCACATCACATTAAGTAAATGCATTGAGAATATATGATTTCGAAATTATTCCTTTGGATAAAATAAATTCGAACATATTCATTTAGATTTATTTATTTTTTAAAAAGTTTTATAATTAAGGTGATTTCAACATACTTTGAGAACTAATTTTATATTGTGTTTTGTTATAGCGTAGTTGCGAGGCGAGTAAAATAACTTTTGATATTTATAGGCATATCACTCATTTTTTAGGATTGCAATTATGAAAAAAAAAAATAGTCCAGTCCAAAACGCAAACAGAAAAAGTCGAAAAGCCTTCCCAGAGTTTTCGCGTGTTTTATTGTTATAAAGTATATCAATAGTATATTAGATATACTTTTGATATACTGCCAGTGTACATAAAATGAAATATATCAGATATACTGTTGACATAATATACTTAAAATGAAATATATCTGATATACTGCTGATATATATACTTTTACTGTAGTATATTAGTGGAATTAGGGGTGTAAATTTTTCGGATCGGGTCGGTTGTACGGGACAAACCGACCCGACCCGGTGTACAGACAAACCGACCTGACCCGAACCGGGTCAGCGCCGACTCGGGTCGGTTTCTTCTTCCTCTTCTTTCTGCGATACGACGAAGATGGGATGAAGACGAGGCAGCGAAGAAGGCAAAGAAGATGATGACGAGGCGGCGACGATTTAAACCAGATGACACAGCTTCAACTTCGACGGTGGCGACGAGAGGACGAGGCGAGGCGGCGGCGACTTAAACTAGAGACGCGATGGCGGCTGCAACTTAAACCAGAAAACTCACGAGAGGACGAAGCGAGACGGCGACGACCTAAACCAGAGAGACGACGACAACGACTTAAACCAGAAAGGGCGATGGCGGCGGTGACTCTTCGACTTCGGTGAAAACCCCTTCGATTTTGTATTGGGATTTTGTGAAGATGGACGAACGAAAATGAAGAATCGTGAGAATGAACCCCTTCAATTTTCTCCTTTCTCAAACGAAAGTGAAACCCTAAATGAAACCCTAAATAATTAACGAGTGCAGTTTAAAAAAAAAACACAAACGCGTGCGTTTTTAACAAAGAAGGGAACCGAACCGAACCCCTTTGGTTCGGTTCGATTCAGTCAGCACTAACTTAGAAGCCGAACTGAACCGGACCGGTTCGGTTTGGTTCGGTTTCTTACATCCCTAAGTGGAATGATATTCCTAATATGTAGTATAGTAATAGTATATCATAATTCAATATTCAGTATACCAAATATACCTAAATTGGAGTATATGACTGATATACTACTAATAATAGACTTTACTCTAGTATATAGTGGAATGGTATTTCTAAATATGAACTATATTATAACAATAGTATATATAAGCACTTCATATTCAATATAAAAAATATACTTAAAAATGAGGTATATTACTGATATACTACTTGAATACTATTCCTAATATGAAATACATCAACAATATACCAATACTTCATATTCAATGTAAAAGATATAACTAAATTGAAATATATCACTTATATACTACTAACATACTATATTTAGGTGTATAAGTGTAATGATATTTCTAAAATAAGGTATACATATATATATTTTTTTGAAACATCTAATATAAGGTATATTAACAATATATTAGTACTTCATATATTAGTATATCATATATACATAAAATGAAGTATATCATTGATATACTATTGATATACAAAAAATATAAATGAAGTATATGTCAATGATATAATTGATATGTACCTAGCTACTCATAACTAGGGGTGTTCATTTTCAGACCGAAAACCGACACGACAGACCGAAACCGACAGCGCTCGGTCGGCGTCGGTTCTTACATTGGGGAGACTGGTCGGTCGATTGGTCGACCAAACAATTTTACACATAACCGATCGACCGACCGATATATTTACATATATAAAAAAACCATTTTTTTTAAAACACATAACCGACCGACCGACCAATTTTACACATAACCGACAACCCACCCAATATATTTATATATAAAAAAACACATAACTGACCGCCCGACCGACCGATTTTACACATAACCGACCGACCGACCGCCATTCTTCATCTCAGTTCTCGTGACCTTAAAAAAATTCAACTGAACCGACCGTTTGGTCGGTCGGCTGGCAGCACCCATCGAAAGTCGTCGGTTTCTAGATTTCTGGAAAACCGACCGACCGATGAACACCCCTACTCATAACCAAGTATATCAATGTTATTAGTTCCTTAAGTAATATAATGAATGAGATATATCAATGGTATATCGACATTCATACCAGATATAGAAAACAAACATTTCATTTAAAATATGTAAATAAGACAACACAATTTAATAAGAAAAAATGAAACACAATAAAGAGAAATAACATATCAAGTATATCATTGATATAACAACATTTATATCTGGTATATCATTTATATATTAATACTCATAATCAAATATATCGAATTAGATATATCAAAGGCTTATCAAATAAAATATATATTTCAGCTATATCATTAGTATCTTAGGTATATTATTGTATTCATATGAGGTAAACACATGAGTGTATCATTTTAATAGTATTTTGAGTATATCAACAATATATCAAACATGAATCAGGACTGTTTGGATTTTTCTTATGAATTGGACTAATTTTGAGTATGTCAAATTTGACTGATATACAGGTTGATACACCAACGAGGATAAAATTGGAACAATAAAAAAACGAAAATCAGATTTAAAATTTTTAGTTATACTTGCAAATCTGAAAAAATCATTGCCTGATTTACAAACATCCTAATATTTTTTTTACTATCCATTGCAATTTCTCTTTATTATATAATTAAAAATATTTAAAATAATTTTAATAGTACTTAAAAGTTAAAACTACTTTGGAGAGAATATGCTTAATTGGTGTTCTTTTATTATCCCTCATAAACAACTTTAGATGAAAGCAACTACCTCCAAAAGTTACAAACTCACTCTTATTTAGTCGAAAAAATAAATAAATAAAAAGAAAGAACGGTAAATTAATTATTATTTAAATTAAATTACAATTTCAATATTTAAACTTTGAGGGTTGTGTCTATTTGATCCCTTAACTTTCAAAAGTAATTAATAAGTGTTTGAACTTTTAGATCCCTAAACATTCAATTTTATATCTGAAAAATTTATTCTTTTTTGAAATATTAATTGATCTATTAGATGTAAATTTGAATTTTTTCTAATAGTGCCTTAAAATTTCAATTTTGTATCTAATAGATCTATGAATTCTTAAAAAATTGAAAGTACAGAGGCTAAATGTGTAATTTTAAAAGTTTAGGGATCAAATAGACATAAACGTCAAAGTTCAAGGACTAAATTTATAATTTGACATATTTTTTAAAGCTTAAATTATATATTTTCTACCAATATGTTTTTACACATTATGTGGTATTTAGTTCTTCTGTTTAGAAAGAAAAATGTCAATTTCTTTCTTTCTTTCTTTTTATTTATTTTTTAATTAAATGTCAATTTATTTGTTATACTTTATTAAGTTTATATTCTATATTTGAGACTAGATTTGCCAACATGGTTAAAGAAAAAAAAAATCAATCCAACTGAGAATGATATGACTTTAAAGTTATCTGCAAACAAGAGTTTAGCTCAACTGACATAACTTTGTACTGATAACCACAAGGTCTGTAGTTTGAATCCTCCACCCTACATATTGTCAAATAAAAAAAAAAAAATTATTTGTCTTTTGGAGTTTTATAATTAGAGTTTTTTTTTTTTTTTTAACATACTTCAAATAATAAAAAACTACATTAATTTACCTAATCAAAATGAAACAAGTAATAAAATGTTACAAACAATAGAGTATCCTAAAGAGATAGAATTCTCAATTGTATCAATGTATCCCCAATTCATAGAATCAGTAGTGCCAAAAAGTAATGTCTTATTCTTATTTCTTCTCATCTAATGTGTTGGTGTGACATAAATTATTTTTAATTGTTTAATTTACTTAATCATTTACCCGTCAAAACATAAGTATGTGGCTTTTCCAAGCAAAGAAAAAAAAAAATAAAACTTAAGTATTCGTGGCAACCTAGCTATCCACACATTCATTTTTTAATATCTTTTCTTCTATTTTTTTTAATTATTACTTGAACTCTATAAATAGGTAGAAATTATTAACGAAGAAAGAAAGGCAACAAAGGTTTGCATACGGATCTCCATTGAGAGTAAGATTTAAATACTTTCTTCTTCTTTCATTGAAATAGAATTCAATTAGAGATTAATATTTCTATTTCCTATGTATTTGATAATGTGTATGTGTCTTGTTTTTTTAGCTTTTTGTAAACCATCTTCAAATTATAACAATAATAATAAAAAAAAATTCTCTTAATTTGATATACGATCTAGTTGTCTAACGTGTTAATCAAGTTTCTGCTTTTATTATTTTTGGCTCTAAAATTTTTGAATGTCTTTTGTATATTAATTATTTGAAAATTCCGACAACACATGAAATAAAAAAAAAAATAAAAAGTTACCAAATAGTTTTTTTTTCTTTAAATTAGTACTGCAAAATATGTTATTGTTTGTTTTCCTAAAAATGCACAAAATTGGAATGAAACGTCTCAATGAGACATGTCCTTGATTGTTTTTCATAAGTTTAATTTTTTTTTTTTATGTTTTTCTATTTTAGATATATTTGAAGATGGCATACAATGTGTTTGGCAATCCCATCACAGACGAAACTTTAAAATCCATGCCTGAGTACGAAGGGAAAACTATAACACGTCTAGATAGAGCACGTGTGGCAATTCAGATGAAGCATGCTCAAGATAAAGACAAAAATGCTCGAGAATATGTAGAAAATTTGAAAAGACAATGGGGAACGGGAGTTTCTACCCTTTGCGTAGTGTACAATGCCACTGGTGATACCATGAAGTTTGTTACAGATCACAACTGGCATGGTCATATTGGGCCTGCTCCTTACCCAATTGAGATGGCAAATGGTCAATGGTGTGGTTTTCTTCATGTCAAAACCTCTGGAACTGCCACGGGCTCCTCTGCCTGTTGTGTATATCGCGGTCAAAATAATTCTGACGATCATTGTGATTGGATGCTTGCTTGGTCGAATCCATGGAATCGATCATCTTCAGACAATACGGTCAGTTAGTTTTTGTTCTAACCTGTACTTATGGAGTTTCAACTATTTTTTTTTTAATAATTATTTTGGCTTAAATCTCAATTTCATGTCCAGAATTTCTATTTCATTTGATTTTTGTTACTAAACTTCTAAAATATCTATTTCAATTCTTCTATGGATATGATTAGAAACTAACTTTTCAAAAATTCAAGTAATAAGGTAAAATAAAATATTTTAAACTATATATATATATATATAATTTCATTGATTTTGAATGGGAAAATTTAAATAATTATTACATTATTTTTATTTATCAATTTTTCGTTCTCTAACCTTTTGATTTTGGGAGGATATGAGAAAAAATATGAAGTTACCATTTTTTTTTTTTTTTTTTTGAAAAGAATGAAGTTACCATTTAGATTTATATTTGTAATGTTATATAATTCAGGTGGGTACAATATGAAATGATCTCGAGTAATAAAAATTACTTTGGCCTAATCTAAATACATTGCAAAATTTTCATATTTCATTTTATTACGTTATTAAAAATATTTAATAAAAACTTTAATAGTATTTGAATTTTTTCTTTGGATTTTAATTGGCAATCTCTCTCTTTTTCTTAATTGTTTTTGAAGAACTTTCATTGATAGCACTACTCGTTTAGGAACTCGCTCTTGCCAACAAATAAAATAATGCAATGTATTTTTTTTTTTTTTTAATTTTGATAAAATAAAAGAGTGTTGTAACTGAATTATTTCTTAAAGTTTAAGGACTCATTTGGAATTGTTTAGAATTTAAACACTCATATGTTTGGTTATATTTTCCCATAAGTGTTTTTATACACAAGTTATTATATACTTAAAAACTCTTTTTAAAAAATTTACTTTCAAGTATTTCTCGCAAAATGGTTTATTTCTCAATTTCATTATTCAATAAGTCATTTTTAGTGGTTGCCAAACACTAAGAATTTTTTTTAAAATGTTTTTCTTTTTTCAAAATTAAACACTTGAAAAGTTAAACCAAACATACCCTAAATTATTTGTTTCATATGAGTATTCTATGTCTATTTACATTTTATATTTTGCAATGTTTATATACCACTATAATTATGGAAAAAATTAAAACTAATAATCATTTTCTTTTGAAAATTTTTGTTCTATTCATTTAAATCCATCCAACTAATGATCCAAGTTCTTTGCTCTAATTTTCACCTTAATTAAAACTACCATTTTCTTTGTAATCCTTGTGACTATCTTCCAAATGAGCAAATTACATATGCCTCTTCATTTAATTTAAACTCCCAAAAATAGAGTGTGTAACATTTGATTTAAGGTGAATGTAACTCTACTTTTATTTTTCCAACAATTCTCTTATTATTTGTGTTCTGACAGGTATATACTGAAATTCGTGAGGAAGGACATTATACTAACAATGATCATTGGGATTACATCTCAAACTTATTATACGAATCGGGTCTCAACGATTCAGACTCCTGGAACGGATGCCAATCAGATGTGGTGACAGGAAGTGATACCAGTCCCGTATTTGAGGGAATATGTACTCTCATTGGGGCTTGAGTTTCTCTTCATGGGCACCCTTTTAAAGAAATGGCTCCAAGCATTATAACTTATGTACTACTAAGTCCAATTACCTTTTAAATAATGGCCAATGAAGCCTCTATCTTTAAGATCTTGTGGAGTTAAAACTATGTTGTCTCGCATTTAACTTTGACTTGCATGGAAAAAAATATTTAAATTTAGCCTCAAAATCAAAAAAAAATTTAGCATATGTTTGGTTCGTGATGTGAAAATAAGGATTTGAAAACAATAGTTAGATAATATGTCACGCCCCCAAAATTTAATATATTTTAAGGAAACGTTACTAACTATTGACCCTCATGCCAACTTAATGCCCCAAAAATTTCGGTAGCATAACGACATATCTATAACTAACCATAAATTTTTAAACACCTGAAAACAAGAATGACACTTCTAATTCAGTTCACAGCCCCAACTTCACTTGATAACATCCCAAATATACTCAATAACTTAAGAACTAACTCCAATTCTCAAGTAAACATATTGCGAATCAGATCTTGTAACAAGTACAACTAAATAAATAAGAAAGCCCACAACATTTATAAAGAAAACTCATAACGTTTAATGCTACATTTGAAACAATACAACCAAACTATCACCAACTCTTGCTCCATCATCAACTAAAGGATATCAATGACATCTTAGAAGTTAGGCCACAACCTAAGCCGAGCTCAAACCCAAGAACAAATAAGTAAAAGAGATGATCAAAGACAAGTCTACATAGACAAGCTAACTATGGTCTTTCTCTCGCCATATCTCCTCTGCATCACCAAGTTCGAATATGTTTACAACACCTGCAAAGCCTAGTGGTGGGTTAGTACAAAGTCACGGTACCGAGTAAGTGGCTCACGCCTGAAGAGCCATCAAACAACATACAAATACAGGACAAATATCATGGTTTTCAACTATAATATCACCATGCCTCATATACAAGATGAACAATCAATACAAAGAAGCATACTCAACTAATGCAATCGTGCAACAACCATGCACCTAAACACATGAATTTCCGCACCATGCCATGCACATTCAAAACACATGAATTCTGCATCATGCCATGCACACTCGATTTTCTCTCAAGCTCCACGAGCTCGCTCAACACTAATAGCCCTCACAAAGCTCTCTGAGACTGACTCCTTCGAGTCACGTCGACCCCTGACCATATTACCCAAGGCCTCGACGTTTCTCTACGGCGCTCAGGGTTCGACCCTTGACCATATTACCCAAGGTCTCGAACTGTGCATCACCCCTTGGCCATATTAGCTAAGGCACCCGATGACTTCACGATCATACTGTACATCGCCCCTTTGCCATATTACCCAAGACACCTGATGCTCCTCTTAATCCATTGGTGACATACCACCCCTCGACCATTTTTACCCGAGGCACCTGGTATTCACCTAACTTTCCTTTTCAATGCACAAGGTCCTCTGACCTCACAATCTCACTAGAATGCATGAACCCCACTCATCACGCTTCTAGACCATGTTTTATGCCAATGACACACTCACAATCCAGAATGCGTTCTAAACATGATTTATAAACATCCACAATGAAATGAGGACATGTTTATCACATCAATATCGTCTCACAACATTCAACATGCTCAACACAAAAATTCAACATATCAAAGCAACAAAGCATTTCAACATGTTCGAACTCATCATAAATATAACAACACATACATGTATATACAACATATATTATAACTAAACAAGTAGAGTACGCAACATGCTAGCACACAAGCAAGCAGACCTAATAGGTATAAATCCAATTACCAGTACATAATATGTGCTCTTAAAGCTGCTCGAAAAAGCTCCTAAACAAAGAAAACAACACCCTACAAGTTAACTTAATTTCAAAGCCTCAACCAAACTACCAAAGTTCTTAGAAAGAACTCTCTTACCCAAAAGCAACCTTAGAGGCTAATTTGAACGAGCTAGAAGAGTTCAAAGTCAGCTGCACTTACTAAACTTCAACCAACCGAACCAAATGAATCCTGGTTGGTAATCGAATAGGTTCACTTTCGCAACATCGACCCTTTGGGCTATGGGTAAAGTGCATTGACGCTGTTCGACTTGTGGGTAGTAGTTGAAAGCAGTCTTCGAGTCTAAAAATGCTGCTGGTTGGTGCTTGTTAGGCCCTAAATATGCAATACGAGATCGTTAGAGCATGGGTAATTCGGATCTAAGAATGAGTACAAGTAGGTAAGTGCTAACCATTACCAACGAGGAGGAAAAAGTGAAATGGAGCTTGCTGAAAACTTGAATTGCGCGTGGAGAAAAGTCTCGGCCCATGGGTCGTTGTACAAAGCCATTAGAGGTGTCGTTTGAGGGGTTGTAGCCACCGAAGCTATGATGGACTCGAGGAAACATTTGACGGTGTTGCTGCAGCTCACCCCTAGAGGAAGACAATTGCGCTGTAGACGCTGACCGAAGACGAGGCAACCGTTGTTGCAAGAGAAAAGGAGATAACAAGGTGTTGCAATTCTGAAGTGGTTAAAATTATAGATAGAATTCACCTCAAAATACTGTGCAAGTATACACAATCTAGCAACAAGTGATAAGTCTTTATCGTATCCACAAGGTCTTGAAATTGCATACCACTATTGATTTAATTTGTCTTTTTAGTGATTTCAAAAGGTTGGTTAAATTGATTTGGATTTTTAAAATGCTGAAACAAAAGATATGCGAAAGCAGTAAATGATTACGACTAGAGAAAACAGAATGGAAACAGACATAGGTTAAGACTTCTGTAATTGTTATAAAGATGCTCCAGCAATTCTTTTGATCCGTCAATCTCATGCAGTATTATCAGCGGGATCCTCCCGGAACTTCAAATTTTTTGGAATATGTTTCAACTCCAATGAAGCTCTACCAATCAAGCACTAGGCAACTGGCTATCCCTAACTTAGTCACTGGCGTTCACCAATACACAATGATCTAGCGTGAATTATCGCCACACAACTCCTAAATCATCCCTGAAACTAGGAGAAGCTATACATATCGGCTAGCTAGGCAGGCACATAATGAAATTAAAGATCAACAATAATTCAAGATGATCATGATCAAATAGAATTTCCAGATTTTATAAATTTAACAATCACATAATTCTTAACCTATGCCTACAAAGCAATTAGTTCATGATTGAAAACATAAAATACGTTACAATCTCGATAAGCACATCCATAATGCAAAATACACAAGAAATACTAATCCTTTTAGCAATTGGGGAGATGAAACGACTGCTCCAAACCACCAAGAACATAGAAGGACTTCGTCTCCTTGAGTTGAATCGCAAATGGTCTTCTTAGATCTCCATTCTGCCGTCAATTCGGCCTCCGGCCGATTGATTCGGTCTCCAAGTCGTGAATGAATTTATCTCTGACGGATCTCTCCTTTTATAAGATGAGATTTAACCTAATTAGGTTAATCTAGACACGTGGATGGCTTTCCTTGCTCCTTTATCCCGAGAATAGATTAACAGAATTCAGTTCATTAAATTGGCTAACGAGTTGTGACGTGGCAGTTTTTGCTCCCAGCTTTGCTGCAGCACAGAATTTGCTCCCTCAAGTCGCTTAGCAATATATTTTGCACAAAATAACTTTCAAAGCATTCATTCTTCCAAATGGGTTAAAACATGTAATATATATCTAAAAACAACCATATTTAGCACAAAAGACACAAAAATCAATATAGAAATAAGGTCTAAATAACTCCCTTTTGGAGAGTTATCATACCCCCAAACTTGAACTATTGCGCGTCCCGAGCAATACTAACCAACCTTCCCTTAAGAATTCAAAATGTTAGACAAAGCATAGCTTAATGAAATCAAATAATCCAACACTACCTTCAACCTCTACCTGAGCATTCTGCAAAACCAAGGACTGCTGGAGCAAAATAATTCTTCCGACATGGACAAATAATCACAACTTTTAACTCAATTCTAAGAACTTGCCACAACCTAGCTCTATTATCAGACATATTAAAACACATTTTTAAGGGGTTTATATTTTTGTTTTTCAGACTTAAAGCAGCCCTACAGTCATAAGTTCTTAAGCATGAGATGACCCACTTTATGGTGCAATATACCCTTGCCTCAAACTCATCACCAACTAGGCTAAATACTCATTGTAAAGCTAAAAAATCCTTAGTTATTCTATCTCTTGTCCTTCAAAATGGCGACATTTTATGATGAAGCTCACCTAAGTTCTGGGAGATAGAAAAAACTGCTGGATTATCATTAATCATTCAAAACTTTTGCTCTATGAATTTTCTCAACAAAATTTTCCAAAATTTTTCTTTTCAGCAATTATTTTTATCATTTTTTATATATTCTCCTAGGCCATCTTTTGACCCAAAGACAAAATGTGGGTGTCACAAATGTCCCTGGTTACTCAACAACCTAGGAAAATTATTATGAAGGAGAGGAATGCTCGGGCAGAACAAGCGGAGTAGCTAAAAGTCTCTCAAACTTAAATTATTCATTGTCCTCAATGAATTAGCAACATGATAAGTATACCCCCAAACTTAATTTTTTCTATATGAATTTTAAACTAAGCATGGGACTAAGACTAAGCTTAAGGTGGATCAAATAAGACAATGTTACCTCAGAACTTTTGCTGCAGTCATGACTAGGCTAGAAGGAATGCTCAAGAAAAGGTTTTTGGAGATCAGAACACGTTGATCTAATTAAGCTAACTAGCCCAAGCTTCAAAAATTCAGAAGAAAACTAAGTTGGATACTCAAATGTGCCAAACAAAACAATATTTGATTTCATTAAAGATTAAGATCACAGATTTACGTAATCATGACAGAGATAGATTTTAAAGCAATAGATAAAAACAAAGAAACAAAACATAACATAAGCAGAAATAACAAAAGACAAGCAAGGCGAGAACACAAAATCATTCATCAAAATATTTGCTCTAAGAAACTGAAACGTCCCTTTAATTCTTCTTTATGTTCAGGCTCTAGGTTTTCTTCTTCCTCTCGAATGATGGCCAGGGGTGGAATGCATGGGTTCATAAGATCATCAAGGAAAATTAAGAAGGCTTGATATGACTTAGAAAAATTCACTTGCATAGCCTTCCTTAGTGTGGTGTCCCTTTAACAATCATAGCTCTAGTAGGTTTGAAGTTGTCTCTCAGTGAATTCTAGCTTACTAAGAACCATCTCAAGTTTCTCCAACGCTCTGTGGACACCTCATAGCAAACCACCCTGGCATGACTCACCTCTTTGAAATCTAGCTAGATTGGCAGTGTCAATAACCCCCTTGTCAAACAATTTTATATCACTGGAACTCTTTGGGACTTTGAACCTTCAAGTGCACTCGATCATAAGAGATAGTGGAGTTGTACGCTGTCAGCAATAATCTCTTTGTGATAAAGTCGAGCCAAGTAGTAGCCTCACTCTTCAGGTATGTTGACTGGAATGTTCTTGCCCTCATTTTAGACAACCTCCACTGGGCATTCAGTTGCTCGTTTGAGGAAGCAACTAGTATTTCATTGAAAACAATGTGGGAGAAAGTCTTGCAAATTAAACAGAGAATTAATCACTACATGGCTCCAGTCGACAACAACTCTACGAACAATAATCAAGAATCCTTCATTTTCATCGATGTTGGCATAGAACTCTCATTCTAGTTGATCAACAGTGGGCTCCGGCTTTGCGCACAACCGTTTCCAACCGTGATTAGTAATGTTCGCTCAAGGAAAATGTGGAAGCTCTTTGCCATCATCGAAGCTGCTCTCCATTATAGAACATCTCGCTTCAGGACTTGATATTTTTGTCTTGCCTCTTCATGAATAAATCTCCCGTACCGAAATCTTTCATCGAGTTCAACTTCTTCACTCAGTTCCATCTCAGTCTCAACAGTCTCAACATGTTTTCCTTGCTCGTGTTTTTTTCCTCACAATAATAATACACACAGAGAAAAAAATCACATCAGTAGTAATAAAAGATGAGAGTGAAAAACGTACCTGATGGGAGATCATATAAATAGGGCACTAACTCAAATATCTTCAACAAATAATTAGCCCCTAATTATCTCCTAATTAATTTAAGTTACCATTTTAACTTCATGGTTTCACGAAAAATTTTTATTATCTGTAAAACGGTAAGATATTCCAATTACTGTGTTCCCTCTGTGTGCAACAATCATAATGCCATCTTCCTTATGCTCAACACATGACATCTTTGGTAATTAACTGCATGCCCACTTTGTTATCATGCTAACAACAATAAAATCTCAACGGTAAAATTATAATCTTATCTCACAAAAAATCTTAACCGAATAAAATCTCTGATCTTCTCAACAAAACTATGAAATCAAATATATTTTTTTAAAAAAATAACATCCACAAGATATATTATTTTAAATCTGGAAAAATCTTTCAAAAATAAAATCCTTCAAAATCAAATCTAAACTAACCAACAAAAAATAAATAAAATAAAGTAAAATAAAATAAAAATCTAATCGAATCAGAATCATATCAAATCAAAATAATATCAAAACAGAAAATAGATCAAAATTAACATTAAAAAAAACGAGATCAAATAATTGGAGCTTTTGATTAGAATGTTGAAATTTTGCTCCCTCAAAACATGTGCTCCCTAAATCTGCCAGCAACTTCAAAGAAGAATATTTCAGAATTAAATCAGGAATATATATTATTAAAAATCTAATCTAAACAGAAATTAAAAAATCAAACTGAAATTAAATCTAAACAGAACTAATCCGATTAAATTAAGAATTAAATCGGCCAAAATAAAACGAACATTAGATCTATGAAAATACCAACGAATTAAAACAAATCAGATAAAATTTAAATCAATAAAATCTAATTCAAATTAATTCAAACCAGAATACAATCCACGAGATTAAATAAAATCGCAACAACACTAGGAGCTAAAAATATTGCAATATGAAATGCTCTCGCAAAGCTCTTGCTTTCTCATTCATCGACCAATTTTAGGGACGGATATTTCGAACGAAACTCCTCCCTCCAGTAATGCTTTATTCGCTGCCCTTTTACTTTAGACTCACAACCATCATCAACACATTGTCTAACCACAGATGCATCATTTGATAAATAAAACTTCACCCCATGGAAAAATTCTTTCATTTGTTCTTTTGATAAACCAGGAGGCAAATATCCAAAATCAAGGTAATTGGAAAAGTCATCATACCAAGGTTTTTCACTGCCTTAATATGAGCTACAGTAAATAACCTCTCATCAATGAAGGATTTCCTAATCTCAGGTTGCTGAAGCAATATCAATGAATTATAAGGTTCAATAGGCTTGGATTTCTTATCAGTTGGCTCTAAGGATCCAAAACTCCTCTTAACACTAGAAATCTCACCTACATCTTTATGTTTATACACCAATCCACCTATTTCCAAATCCTCAATTTGGATTTCTCCAAATTTTTGGGTATGGTACTCCATCAATTCCTTCTCAAAGTGGTCCTCAACAAACTCATCCAACACCTGAATGCACGAGCAATCCTCAAGATCATTAGGATATTTCATTACATCAAACATATTGAACTTCACCTTTTGGTCATGCACCTTTTGGTCATGCACCTTCCTTGTAAGCTCCCTTGGACATCCATCAATGATCTAACAATTGTCAAAAATGGACGACCAAGAATAATTGGGACATTCATATCTGCCTCATAATCTAGAATAATAAAATTGACAGGAAAAATAAATTTATCTACCTGGACCAGAATATCCTCAATTTTACCTTCAGGATATGTGATAGATCTATCTGCCAATTGGAGTGTGACTCTGGTAGGCCTAGCATCACCTATTCCTAGCTTTCGATAAACCGAAAGAGGCATAAGGTTTATGCTCGCACCTGAATCACAAAGTGCTCTCCCCAACTCCTTTCCACCTATAGAGACAGGAATAGTGGATGATCCTGGATCCTCAACCTTGGAAGGTAGCCCATTCTTAAGAATAACACTACATTCCTCAATAAGAGCCATAATTTCAAACTCTCATAATCTCTTCTTTTTAGTCAAGATGTCCTTAAGAAATTTTGCATAATTTGGCATTTGTTCTAAAGCCTCTACTAAGGGTATGTTTATATGAAGTTGCTTAAGAATCTCTAAAAACTTCTTAAATTTAACATCCTGGTTCTTGGGTTTATGCCTTTGTGGAAAAGGTAAGGGTGGGTTATAGAGTGGGGGCGGTACATAAGGTGGTTCCACATCTGGAACAGAACTAGATGTTCCAGCATCATTATTGTTGCCTCCAGCACCTTGACCAGTCTCCAATTCTTTTTCAACAACAATATTTTTATCACAATTCTTTTCTACTTCCTGGGGTTTACTAGGCTCTTTCCTCTCTACTAGTGGCTTACCACTCCTTAAAGTCACTGCTTGCACCTACTTCTTACCTTCCTTTATAGGGTGTTCAATATCTGAAGGAATGTTCCCGTGAAGTCGTGCCTTCAGCTCATTAGCTAGCTGGCCCACTTGAAACTCTAGGACTCTCAATGAAGCCTGCTGACTTTGGATTAAGACATCATTACGAGCCATATAATCCTTCATCATTGTCTCCAGAGAATTACCCGAATTTTGATGGGCAACCTGCTTATTTTGCTGAGGCAAACCTTGCTGGTTCTGCAAAATAAATCTTTGCTGATTCGCCACCTTTTGTTGTGCATGGAGAGCTTGAGAATTAATTCCTTGCCCTCCCCACGTAAAGTTGGGGTGGTTATGCCAACTTGGATTATAAAAATTTGAATATGGGTTATTCCTCTGATTACCTGCAAAAAACACAGAAGCTAGATTTTTAGGACAAAACTCATAATTATGCTCTTCACCACAATAGACACAAGATTTGGTTGCCACTTGGTTTACAACTGCAGCAGACTCCACCAATGGCGGCTGCTGAACATTGCTTACCACAGTTATGTTTTTAAGAGCGTTCGCTAATGCTACAATATCGGCCCTGATGGTAGACACACCATCAACTTCTATCAATGCCCTCCTTCACCATGAAGTGACATTTTTCCTAAATAAGAACTAGATGGGTATCCTCACATCTTTTTAACACCTTTCCTAAATTTTCTAAAAAATTCTTAAAAGATCCTCCAAAAACTAAAAAATCATCCATAAATACTTCAACAGTGGACTCAATCATATCAGAAAAAATTGCTAACATACACCGCTGAAATGTTGCTGGAGCATTGCAGAGGCCGAAAGGCATTCTTCTAAAAGCGAATGTCCCATAAGGACAGGTGAAAGTGGTTTTCTCCTGATCCTCAGGAGCAATAGTAATCTGGTTATACCCAGAATAACCATCCAGGAAACAGTAATAGGCCTGACCAACCAATCGATCCAACATCTGGTCGATAAATGGTAGAGGGAAATGATCCTTTCGGGTAGCTTTATTAAGCCTTCTGTAATCCTTGCAAACCCTCCAGCCAGTTACTGTCCTTGTGGGGATCAACTCATTATCTTTATTGCTCACCACAGTGACACCTCCTTTCTTAGGAACACATTGGACAGGGCTTACCCAATTGCTATCGGCAATTGGATAAATGATCCCAGCATCCAATCATTTAATTACCTCCTTTTTAACAACCTCTTTTATTGCAGGGTTAAGCCTTCTTTGTTGCTCAATAATCCTAAAGGATCCCTCCTCTAGAGTGATTTTTTGCATACAAAAAGATGGGCTAATTCCCTGAATATCAGCCAATGTCCAACATATAGCCTTGCGGTATTGCTGCAGCAATTTTATTAAGGTCTCCTCATGCTCTGGCATTAAATCGGATGCAACAATAATGGGCAACGTCTCACTTTCCCCAAGATACACATACTTTAGATGCTTCGGCAAAGGCTTCAGATCTAAAGTAGGTGCCTCAATCAGGGATGGCTTAATGGGAGGAGCTTTCCTCTGATCTAAATCTAAAGACTAAAAAACATCCTCACACCTAAACAACTCTTTTTCATTTTTCCTATCTAAAGAACAAAATTAAAAATCTTCCACACTAACCTCTCCATGCTTTTCCGAATGCTTATCAGCCGAATCCTGTATTGCTGTCTCAATAACTGTGATTTCCAGAATCCTGATTAAGGAGCAATCCTCCATTTCGTCTGGATATTTCATGGCTTTAAAGACATTAAATTTTACTTCCTCATTACAGACTCTCATTGTTAATTCTCCTTTTTGAACATCTATTAATGCCCTACCAGTTGCCAAAAATGGACGACCTAGAATAATTGGGACATCTTTATCAGCCTCATAGTCTACAATAATGAAATCATCAGGAAATATGAATTTATCTACCTTCACTAAGACATCCTCAATTTTACCCTCTGGATATGTGATAGACCTATCAGCTAATTGGGGTGTGACTGTGGTAGGCATAGCTTCACCAATACCTAACTTCCGATAGACCGAAAGAGGCATAAGGTTAATGCTTGCGCCTAAATCACAAAGTGCTCTACCTAACTCTTTTCCACCTATAGACACAGGTATGGTAAATGACCCTGGATCCTTAGCCTTGGAGGGTAGCCCATTCTTAAGAATAGCACTACACTCCTCAGTAAGAGATACAGTTTCAAACTCACCTAACCTCTTATTTTTAGTCAAAATATCCTCAAGAAATTTAGCATAATTAGGCATTTGCTCAATAGCTTCTACTAAAGGGATATTTATGTGCAATTGCTTAAGAATCTCTAAAAACTTTTTAAATTGACCATTCTGATTCTTAGGCTTCTGACTTTGTGGAAAAGGTAGAGGTGGTACATAAGGTGGGGGCGGCACATAAGGTGGTTCCACATTTGGAACAGAACCAGATGCTCCAGCATTTTTATTGCTGCCTCCAACACCCTGACCAAACTCCAATTCTTTCTCAACAACAATATTTTTATCACAATTTTTATCTATAACCTGGGTTTTACTAGGCTCAATTCTTTCTTCTAATGGCTTACCACTCCTAAGAGTAACTGCCTTTACCTGCTCCTTACCTTCCCTTCTAGGGTGTTCAGTATCTGATGGAAGTTTCCCTTGAGGTCTTGCCTTCAGCTCATTAGCTAGCTGACCCACTTGCAATTTCAGAGCTCTCATCGAAGCTTGATTACATTGAATTGCGGCATCTGTGCGAGCAGTAAATTCTTTCATCACCGCGTCGAGAGAGTTTCCCGAATTTTGCTGGGGCATAGCCTGCTTATTTTGCTGGGGCATTACCTGCGCTTTAGCAAATCCCGGCTGGTTCATCTTTTGTTGCGCTTGTACGTTATTTCCTTGACCTCCCCATGAGAAGTTGGGGTGGTTGTGCCAACCTGGATTATAGAAGTTAGAATAAGGGTTGTTCCTCTGATTACCTACAAAAAACACAGAAGCTGGATTGCTGGGGCAAAACTCGTAGTTGTGGTCTTCACCACAATAGACACATGCTTCGTCCGTGACTTGGTTCACCACTGCTGCAGGTTCCATAGCTGGTGGCTGCTGATGACTAATCACTGTCACATTCTTAAGAGCGTTAGCAATCATAACAAGATCAGCCCTAATGGTGGACACACCATCGACTTCTAATACACTCTTAACTTTCTTATTTGTGCCTCTAACATCCGACCACTGACAACTATTAATAGATATTCTTTCTAAAATTTCATAAGCTTCATCAAAAGTTTTTGCCAAAAGGGCCCCTGCAGCCGAGGCATCGACCATACCTTGGGTTACTCCATTTAAACCATTGTAAAATGTTTCCATTTGAATACAATGAGGTAAACCATGGTGGGGACACTTTCGCAAAAGCTCCTTAAACCTCTCCCAAGCCTCACTAAAAGTCTCATCCTCAAGTTGCCTAAACCCTACTATTTCACTGCTTAATTTAGCATTTCTATTAGGTGGGAAATATTTACTCAAAATTTTTTCAACTAACTCATCCCACGTCCTAATTGATCTTGGAGCAAAAGAATTTAACCATGACTTTGCTCCATCTATAAGTGAATACGGGAACAAAGTTAATCTAAGAGCATCCCTAGGCACTCCTTGAATTACAAAAGAATCACTAACTCCTAGAAAAGACTTAAGATGTAAATGAGGGTCTTCAGATGACAACCATGGAATTGCCCCACGGTTTGCAACATCTGAAACATTACCGGTTTAATTTCAAAATTTGCCGCTTGGATTTTGGGACGTGCAATCCCTGGATATAACTCATTAAAAATCGGGACAACATACGCTCGAATGGCTCTGGTCCTATCGTTCGCTATCAAGATAGGATTCTCAGCCTGATTATTTTGCTGCTCATTTTGCTCTAACAACAGGTTTTGCTGCAGCAACGGATTCTGCTGGGGGTTCGCTGGACCTTCAAGAACCTGCGGAAGTTGCGGCACGTTCTCCATATGGTTTCTGCGCTGCTCCCTCCTTCTGTTCCTAAATGTCATTTCAGTTTCTGGATCAAGCTCAAATCGTACCCCAGGCGGATCGCTCATGCACCAAAATCACAACTGCAAAAACAAAAGAAACAATAAAAAAGTTCTAGCACCAAACCACTAAAACACATACACAAAAATAGATCAGATAAAAAGTTATTCAAGTTCCTCGGCAACGACGCCAAAAACTTGTTGGGTTCCTAGAGTGAGTAAAAATATAATATAAAATACTCTAGAATTCCTGTGCAAGTATACATAGTCTGCAGCAAGTAATATTATCAATCCGAGCCCTGAATTAGTTTCCACTCTACCTATTTTTTGTGTAACTTTCCAATGGTTTCAAGAATAGTAAAATGATTGGGTTTTATCGGAATTATGCTGAAGCAAAATAGATGGCAGAACAATAAGTAAACAAATAGATAGACAGATTAAAGACAGGCACTGGTTAGGATTTAGTGATTGTTTTAAAGGATTGCTCTAGCAATATTATTGATCATGCATTTCTCGCAGTATTATTAGCGGATTCCTCCCGGAAATCTGGATCTTTTGGGATATGTTTCAAACCCAATGAAGTGCGACCGATCAAGCACTAGGCAACTGGCTATCCCTAGCTCAGTCACTGGCGTTCACCAATACACAATGATCGTAGTGTGGATAATTGTCACACACTCTCTAAATCATCCCTGAAACTAGAGAGAGCTATTCACACCGGCTGGCCAGGCGGGCATAAAATGGAAATAAGCACAACAATTAACCAAAATGCAATAGTCAATGTGCTACTAAAGATGAAGCACGACAATCACATTATTCCTAACCAACACCTAAGCTACTTAGTTCATAATAGGCATAGAAATACAAATCACAATCTGAGTAGGCATGTCCATAACCACAAGTTAATAAAGAAAATAAACTCCCTAATCAGCTTGCGGAAGATGGTGTTTTTGATAATCTTCAATCTCTCTAAAATATTCGGCTTCCAAGGGAAAACATGGAATGAATTTGACTTGGACGACTACTTCTTTTTATAGAAGGATAAGAGACTTGAATTAGGTCAACTTGGACACGTGTAGGGCTCTCCTTGCTCCTTTATCCCGAAAATAACTCAACAAAAGTCGGTTCATGAAGTTGGCTAACGAGCTGTGATGTGGCAGTTTCTGCTCCCAGTTTTGCTGCAGCACAGAATTTGCTCCCTCCAGTCGCCCAGCAGCATAATCTACACAAAATAATTTCCAATGCTTCCATTCTTCCAAATGGGTTAAAACATGTAATATCTATCCAAAACCAACCTTAATAAGCATAAAGGACACACAAATTCCTATATAATTGAGGCCTAAATAACTACCTTTTGGGTAGTTATCAACAAGCACGAAAAAAGAGCTGAATGAAAAAGCGGGAACTTCTAATAATCAGGAAAGCAAGGTATCTCCTAGCCAAACAAAAGCTTAAGTGGTGATAAATGTGAAGATACCATGTTCAGTAGAGAAGAAGACAAATGCTCCTGTCTTGTGCTATGTTCCCTTATCTCGACGCAAGAAGGGTGATTCGCCATTTGCAGAATGCTCCAATAATTTAAGAGTTGGTGACATTGAAATTTTGAAACAGAGTTTTATTACACCTCTTACAAAGATATCCAAACAAGAGGTTAAAGACAAACAAGTAGAAGCAACTCTGCCTGACAAACGAACAGAAGAGGGGTTTGATCCTAAAACATACAAACTTTTGGCAAAGGTAGATTATGATTTCGCAACACATACTCAGTTTAAGAGTTTACGGATTTTTGATCAAAGGCCTGCACTTTCCTCAACACAGAAGAAACTTTAAAAAAAAGGGTTATGTTATACCCATTTCAAGAGCTGGTCTTGGATATAAATCTCCTGAGCCGGTTCGAATCACAAGAAAAGGGAAAGCAAAAGTTGCAGATACGCTTCACTTTATAGTGGAAGAAATCAATGATTTTGAATAAGCTAAAGAAAACATAGATCATAGAACTTGTGCATTTGATCGCATTGGACCGTCTGTTACATGATCCTCGGTTTTTCAAAGACTGAGTACAACTGCAATAGAAGACAAAAGTTAGCATCCAACTTATGGCTCCACACGACCTTCGACCTTCCAAAGGTTGAGTATGGCTTCTGAGGAAAAAGGAAACATGCATTCAACCCCTAAACACGACTATCAGCTTTCCAAAGGTTGAGTGTAGCCATAAAAAGGAGTTAAGAACGGTCCCCTATATTAGCCTCAAACATAACAAAGACTACTATCAAGGCAAAAGGTGATGAGAAAATTCGTAGTGCTGTCCTCTCACGAATGAAGAGAAAGTTGCTTGTCTCCATAAATACAGAGGGTTCGTTAAAAATAAAGCAACACGATGTCGTTATCATAAGACCGAGAGAGAAAAGCCTCGATGATGAAAAGGACACAGGTGTATGCTACCACATTACCATAGGGGAGGAATAAGATCTTTAAGTGTTTGAAGAAGTTGCAGAAGAGGCTCCATTGTCACTTGAAGATGGCAACCAATCAATAGTTGATGAACTCAAAGAAATCAACCTTGGTACAGTAGAAGAGCCATATCCAATCTTTATAAGTGCACCGCTTACTCCGGAAGAAGAAGGCGATTATATGAGCCTACTCACGACAAACAAAGACATTTTTGCTTGGTCATACAAGGAAATGCCAGGACTTGACCAAAAAGTGGTTGTCCATCGCCTCACAATTAAAAAGGAATATTGGCCAATGAAGCAAGCTCAACGACGTTTTCAACCAGAACTCATTCCTCAAATAGAATCTGAAGTCAATAAGTTGATAGAGGCAGGATTCATCCATGAAGTTAAATATCCAATATGGTTAACAAATATTGTCCCTGTTAGGAAAAATAATGGGCAACTTTGTATATGTGTTGATTTCCATGATTTGAACAATGCATGTCCGAAAGATTACTTTCCATTACCCATTACTGAAATTATGGTTGCTGCAACCACGAGACATGAAGCTTTTTCTTTCATGGATGGGTTGTCAGGATACAACCAAATTCGAATGGCTCTTGAGGATGAGGAGAAAACAGCTTTTCAAACTCCAAAAGGAATATATTGTTATAAAGTAATGCCTTTCGGATTGAAAAATGCAGGTGCTACTTATCAACGTGCTATGTAGAAAATATTTGATGATATGTGTTGGGTTCCTAGAGTGAGTAAAAATATGATATGAAATACTCTAGAATTCCTGTGCAAGTATACACAGTCTGCAGCAAGTAATATTATCAATCCAAGGTCTGAATGAGTTTCCACTTTATCTATTTTGTATAACTTTCTAATGGTTTCGAAGATAATAAAAATGTTGGGTTTTATCGGAATTATGATGAAGCAAAATAAATGACAGAACAACGAGTAAACAAATAGATAGACAGATTAAAGACAGGCGCTGGTTAGGCTTTAATGATTTTTCTAAGATATGCTCTAGCAATATGATTGATCATGCATTTCTCGCAGTATTATTAGCGGATTCCTCCCGGAACTCCGGATCTTTTGGGATATGTTTCAAACCCAATGAAGAACGACCGATCAAGCACTAGGCAACTGGCTATCCCTAGCTCAGTCACTGGCGTTCACCAATACACAATGATCGTAGTGTGGAGAATTGCCACACACTCTCTAAATCATCCCTGAAACTAGAGAGAGCTATCCATACCGGCTGGCCAGGCGGGCATAAAATAAGAATAAGCAGAACAATTAACCAAAATGCAATAGTCAATTTATTACTAGAGATGAAGCACAGTAATCACATTATTCCTAACCAACACCTTAAGCTACTTAGTTCATAATAAGCATAGGAATACGAATTACAATCTGAGTATGCATGTCCATAACTACAAGTTAATAAAGAAGGTAAACTTCCTAATCAACTTGCGGTTGAGGTGTTCTTGATAATCTTCAATCTCCCTAACTATTCGGCTTCCAAGGGAAAACATGGAATGACTTTGACTTTGACGGCTACTTCCTTTTATAGAAGGATGAGAGGCTTGAATTAGGTCAACTTGGACACGTGTAGGGCTCTCCTTACTCCTTTATCCCAAAAATAACTCAACAGAAGTCGGTTCATGAAGTTGGCTAACGAGATGTGATGTGGCAGTTTCTGCTCCCAGTTTTGCTGCAGCATAGAATTTGCTCCCTCCAGTCGCTCAACAGCATAATCTGCACAAAATAATTTCCAATGCTTCCATTCTTCCAAATGGGTTAAATCATGTAATATCTATCCAAAACCAACCCTAATAAGCATAAAGGACACACAAATCCCTATATAATTGAGGCCTAAATAACTACCTTTTGGGCAGTTATCATACCCCCAAACTTGAACTATTGCGCGTCCCGAGCAATACTAACCAACCTTCCTTCAAGAATTTCAAAACATTAGACAAAGAATTAGCTTAACCAAACCAGACAGTCCAACACTACCTTTAACCTTTACCTGAGCACTCTACAAAACCAAGCTCTGCTGCAGCAAAATGATTCCTCCGGCATGGACAAATAATCACCACTTTTCAACTTAATTCTAAGAACTCACCACAGCCTAGCTTTATTATCAGACATTTCAAAACATATTTTTAAAGAGGTTTATTTCATTATTTATCAGACTTAAAGCAGCCTTACAGTCATAAGCTCTTAAGCATGGGATGACCCACTTTATGGTGCAGTATACCATTGCCTCAAGCTTATCACCAACTAGGCTCAATACTCATTATAAAGCTAAGAAATCCTTTGTTATTCCATCTCTTGCCCCTCAGAATGGCGACATTTTATGATGAAGCTCACCTAAGTTATGGGAGACAGAAAAACTGCTGGATCATCATTCATCCTTCAAAACTTTTGCTCCATCAATTTTTTCAGCAAAATCTTCAACAAATAATTTTTTTTTTCAGAAAATAATTTTTTCTCATATTTCTCATTTCCTAGGTCATCTTTTGACACGAAGACAAACTGTGGGTATCACAAATGTCCCCGGTTACTCAATAACCTAGCAAATTTTAATTTTGAAGGAGAGGAATGCTCGAGCAAAATAATTGGAGTAGCGAAAAAGTCCCCCAAACTTGAATTATTCATTGTCCCAAATGAATCATTAATTAAGCAATTATACCCCCAAACTTAAATTTTTCTATCTGAATTTTTAAACTAAACATGGGACTAGGATTAAGCTTAAAGTGGATCATATAAGTCAATACTACCGTCAAAAATCTTCTTGCCGCAGTAATAGTCCAGGCTAGAAGAAATTCTCAAGCAAAAGGTTTCTGAAGATCAGAACACCTTGATCTAACTAAGCGTAATCAGTCCAAGCTTCAAAAATTCAGAAGAAAATAGTTAAGTTAGAGTCAGTCAGTGCTCATGGAATAGAAACATTCAGAAATTTCATTAAAATCATAGAAAAATATTACAAAGCAGATATATTTTTTTTCAAAGTAAAAATTAAAAAGAATAGAAAGAAACAAGATAAGCAGTTATAACAGTGAGCAGGGTTAATATGCGCGAGCAAACAAAAATGGAAAAACAAAAGTAATGCTCGCTCCAGGTCATCCCATCAACCAATCTTCCTGACCCTGCTCCTCATCAACATCCTCTTCTCGTTCAACAGGCGGGGGTGGTATCCAAAGATTAAACAAATCATCGGGAAACATTGGAAAGGCCGGATACGATGTTGAGAAATTGGTTTGCAAGGCCCCCCTGAGCGCTGTTGGGATTTATGCCCTAAAACTCGTAGATAGTGAATGTAACCGTTGACCGGATATTAATGAAATAATATTGATATATTTTTCCATTAATTGTTATTAGTTATTTTATATTTGTCTTTGCCTAATAATAACCCTAATCCAATAAACTAGACATCCAAGGCTGTAATATGAGTCTTGAACTATATGTAGTGACATATGAGATCATTGTTCAAGAAACAGCCTAAAGGGTCTATAGTATAGGGATAAGACTGGGTGCCTTATCCTGGTGACACTATGGATACGACCCACTTTGTATTTGATACAAACGTTGCGATCCAACGCATTCGTGTAGGAGACATGCGAGTGGGGGTATCCTATGCAATGAGTTTGCATAAGACCGGACCGCGAAATAGTAACCACTGGTTATAACACCGTTAACTAGTTGGTTTTCTATTTCACTAGGACGACCTAGAAAACTTAGTCTTAATCCTGAGTTGATTATGGACTCCTGCTCATGAGAGATTGTCCTTTGATTTGTATGGGTGAGAGTGGCCAATACGCCGACTCAATAAGCCTACCACTTTGGGGACAAGACCGAATGGGGAGCTGGGAACATAATCGAACAAGATGGAATTCACTCCTTCCCGACTTTAGGGAAGCAGATGAGTGTTCCCTTAAGTGGTTACTCCGAGTCTTGAACAAAGGGCCCTACCCTCTCAATGGCACGAGAGGGTTTTCTGTTTCATGGTTGGACCACAAACAGGTTGTTCATTAGAGGAGAATTGGTACTTAAGGAAATAGAGGTAACCTAGGGGTAAAACGGTAATTTGACCCAGCTGGTGTTACGGACACTCGTGAAGGACTAACTAGTCGATATTGGTCTAGATCCGTGGACACAGAAAATATGTCTGCAGTGAGAAGAGTGCAACTGTGAGTCTATAGTGGAATGTACACACAGTTAACGAATATTGATTAATGTGGTTAATGAGTTTGACCAATTAATCTCACATCGTTGGAGCTTCTGATCTGCAGGTCCATTAGGTCCCACTGGTGGCTCGTAAAGTAATTTGAGGCAACTAAGTAATAAAAGTAAATTGAAAATGTTCAATTTATTAAGGGAAATAAATATAATATATATTGATATATTATTATGAGAGAAATTAATATTTGAAAAGTTCAAATATAAATTTATGGAAGTTTGAAAGAGTTCAAAATAATGAATTAATTAATTTAAGGCCTAAAATGTGTTTGGGCAAATTAATTTATTCTAGGCCGGAAATTATATATGTGATATTTAATTGGTGGTTAATTAATTAAAGAATTCATTAACCGGGAATTAATCAATTATGGAAATAATTAATCACTTAAGGAAGTGATTAATCATTTATGGAAACGATCTAATCACTTATGGAAGTAATTAGTCATTTGTGGAAAAGATTAATCAATTATGGAATTTATTGATCATGATTGATTAATTAAGGAATAAAGATTGAATCAATTATGGAAAAGATTGATTTAATTGAATATTTTATTCATGACCTCTCTTCTATAAATAGAACACTAGACCTAATTGGTCATTACACTTGACACTCTTGAAAGACAAGACCTAGAATTCTCTCTAGCCTCTCTCTTAGAGAAAAGACTCCCACAAGTCTTTTGCCTCCAAGACTCAGAGACATACCAGTGTAACCTCTGTGGTGATTGTGTCAATCAAAGAAGAATTTCCAGCGAAGAAAACCTTAAAGCGGCTGCTGCATTTTCGTTCGTGGAGCATCGTTGGCGAAGAACGGTCAAGTCTACAACGGAGGTTTGTAACGGTTCTTCCTCTTTTCTCTAGAAAAGTTTTTAAAAATAAATTTAGATTTATTTTAGCATGTTTAAACCGATTTTACAGCGACTTTAAAGTTCGTTTAAAGTTTTGTTTGAGTTATCGTAACGGTATTTTAATGTTAATTAATATACGGCGTAAGGTCCAATCGATGCGCTTCCACTGCGTGGGGACTTTTATTCCCTTCAAGCGCATCATCTCTCCTCTTAGCATAAGTCCAGTAGGTCTGAGCTTGCCTTTCAGCAAACTCTAACCTACTGGTCAACACTGACAGTTGCTCTAGGATTTGATTGACGCCATACACAAGCCCACCCTGGCGAACCTCTTGCATATGTTGAAGCCGCACCAGATTAGGTGTGTCAATGATTCCCTTATCAGTCATGATCATATCTTCTGGAACCGTGGGCACTCCTGCCCTGCTGCATAACATCGTAATCGTGTTCGGAAAGAACAGCTTCCCCACCTTCTTTTTCCAGCAATCAACAATCTCAGAAGAAATAATTTTTCCTACATCAATACTCATCGAGCGCAGAATGGCAAAAGCAAGCAATACCCTGTCCGAAGATACTGTGGAGTCGTGTGTTGTCGGCAGCAAGCGTAGCCTGATGAAACCCATCCAGGTGTTGGCTTCACTCTTCAAATAAGCAGCTTGAAATGTATGCTTCCTTGTCTGCGACACCCTCCACTGGGCCCCCTCAATGCCTACCTCCCGGACAGCCGCACTCAGTTGATCACTAGATGGTGCAGCCACCATCTCATTAAAAACGGCATGCGGAAAATCTTGGAGATCGAACAGTTCATTAATGGCCCCAGGACTCCACTGTACTGGCACTCCTCGAACGATGACCTCAAAATCATTCTTAACGTCAAGATTGGCGTAAAATTCGCGAACAATGTTGGCATTCATAGGTTCTGGCTTCGCACAAAATTGCCTCCAACCGAGGTTCACTATTCCAGACTCCAAAAACCTAGGTAAATCATTGCCAAATCCACGTTCGAACAAGAAGTCCCGTTTCAGCACCTCCTGGTATTTTGCTCGAGCAAGATCGTTGATGAAGCGAATGAATGGTGCCCTCGGCTCCTCAATTTCTCCTGATGCTTCGACAATTCCTTTGCCCCTGCTTTCTCTCTGTACACGCAAACGCTCTTCTTCTGCCTTCCTCGCCTCTTCTTCTTTTTCCTTATTCTCAGCTTCCCTTCTTTCTTCCTCAGAGTCTGACGTCGGAGGTGATGGAGTGTTCCGAACCACCCTCACGCGACCCGCCTTCCTCCTGATGCGGCGGCGCTTGGGCGGTTCAGGCATAATGATTTCAACATGAGCCTCATGCACCGGCTCTGGTGTTTTCTCTTCCTGCATAACCTCACTCTGTTTCGTCTGAATTTCCTCTCGAGCCTCGTCTATAGTCGACACTTCCTGTCCATCCTCTTCTTGATTCGGTTTGTCAGATTCTTTTGGGTTTTCGTCTTCTTCTGCAACAACCTCCTCCTCTCTCGCTCTTTCTTGTTCTTTAACTCTCTGTTGTCTTCTTCTTCGCTTAGCCTCCTTCTCTTCTGGCGTTCTTTTCTTTCTGGTTTTTCCATTTTGAACTTCGGGTGTTACTGGTATCTCTTCCTCCTCACTCTCCCTTTCTTTTCGAGCTCTTGTTTTAGCCATTGAAGGTGTAAAAGTGTTTTGACAGAGAATGCAGAGAAAAGAAAGAATAACACTCGCACGAAGATTTAAGAAGACGAAGTGGAGAAGCTTACCAGCGTTTATGCATAAATAGGGCTGCAGCAAACAAGAATCCTAACCGAAAAGATTTGCCCTGCCATAACTAATATTACCGTTGCAATTAAAAATGAAAACCTGAAATTAAAAAATTACCAACGGTAAAATTGCGAATTCCAAACGGCCATGGTAAAAATTAATGCTCTGTCATCATTGAAGCCGTTGGATAATTACTCTGCGCCACGTGGCCTCATCAGACGATGCACGCACATTTACCTGCAAGAATTCAAAGTCAAACCCAACGGTAACAATAATAAATTCCAACGGAAACCCTTCTAACTCGGCATATTTTGCTCCAGCACTATCTTTGCCGCAACAATCTGCCGAACCTGAAGAATCTTAGATACGGAATTTGAATTTCAAAATAGACAAATCAAATCCTTTCAAATTAAACCAATAAAAGCAAACTTAACCTGTTATTCTCAAAAGAAGCTGAATAACTTAGAGAAAATCTCTATTAATTAAAACTAGAATTCAAATAACCGAAAATAAAATCTAGATAAAATAAAATCTAACTATCTAAAAGATAATTGCAGGATAATTTAAATAAATAACCCGAAAATAAAATCAAATCAAATAAAAAATAGATCAAATCTAACCTACCAAGAAAAATACTCAAAAGATAAAATCTAATAACTCATTCAAAATTACATCTATCCTAACCGAAATTAAAATCAAATTAACGAAAAATAAAATCAATTCAAACTTCGGGAGCTCAAAATTTTACTCTGTGAAATGCTCCCGCAAAAGTCCTGCTCTCTCAAACATCGACCAACCTTAGGGAAGGATATTTCGACTGAAACTCCTCACCCCAATAATGCTTCACACGCTGTCCATTCACCTTGAATACTCTCCCATCTTTTTCATCCTGCAAAGTAATTGCTCCATTGGAGAAAACCTCAATCACAATAAACGGTCCTGACCATTTAGATTTTAATCTTCCAGGAAATAATTTTAATCTAGAATTATAAAGCAAAACTTTTTGACCCTTGACAAACTCCTTAGATTTAATTTTTTTTGTCATGCCACAACTTAGTCTTTTCCTTATACATTTTCACATTTTCGTAAGAAAATTGACGAAATTCTTCTAACTCATTAAGCTGCAGCATTCTGATTGCTCCTGCACGACTCAGATCAAAATTTAACTTTTTCAAAGCCCAAAATGTTTTATGCTCAAGCTCTAATGGTAAATGGCAAGCTTTCCCGTATACTAACCTATAGGGAGACATACCTAAAGGAGTCTTATAAGCTGTCCTATAAGCCCAAAGAGCCTCATCCAACCTAAAGGACCAATCCTTTCTAGATGGATGGACTACTTTCTCTAAAATAGCTTTAATTTCCCTATTACTAATTTCAGCTTGACCATTTGCTTGTGGGTGATAAGGGGTAGCTATCCTATGCTTAATCCCATACTTAGCTAAAAGCTTAGTTAAGATATTATTAACAAAATGTGTACCCTCATCACTCACTAGAGCCCTAGGTGTCCCAAACCGCGCAAAGATGTGCGATTGAAGAAACCTTGCTACTGTCTTGGCATCACTCTGATGGCATGCCTCCACCCACTTGGACACATAATCAACTGCCAATAAAATAAAAGCATTGCCATTAGAAGGGGGAAATGGCCCCATAAAGTCAATACCTCATACATCGAATAATTCAACTTCTAAAATGTAAGTAAGAGGCATTTCATCTCTAGGCCCCAAATTTCCTCTCCTTTGGCAAGCGTCACATTGCTTGTAGAACCAATGGGCATCCTTAAATAACGTAGGCCAGAAAAATCCGCAATGCAAAATCCTCATAGCCGTCCTCTGACCGCTGAAATGACCTCCATACGGCGAAGAGTGACATTGCTCCAGGATTTCTGTTGCTTCAGCACCTTAAGCACACCTACGAATAATACCGTCAGAGCATTGCTTATACATAAACGACTCATCCCAAAAGAAAAATTTCGCATCATGCTTAAACTTTTTCTTCTGCCTCTAATCCATATCAATAGGGGTGACTCCCTTTACTAAAAAGTTGGCAATATCAGCATACCAAGGGACATCCCTTACTACCTTTACCTGAACAGCAAAAAGCTGCTCATCTGGAAACGAATCGGAAATGGCAGATTGCTCCAACAAAAATGATGATGGATCAAGACGAGATAAATGATCTGCAACGACATTCTCTGATCCCTTCTTGTCCTTTATCTCCAAGTCAAATTCCTGCAGTAATAAAATCCAACGAATTAGTCTCGGCTTTGCATCCTTCTTAGACATTAAATACCTTATTGTTGCATGATCCGTGAACACCGTGACTTTGGATCCAACCAAATATGGCTGAAATTTCTCAAAAGCAAACACAACAGCTAACAACTCCTTTTCAGTAGTTGTGTAGTTGACCTGTGTTTCATTTAAAACCTTGCTTGCATAATATATAGGATGAATAAATTTGCCTTGCTTTTGCCCCAGCATCGCTCCTATCGCAGCATCACTCGCATCACACATTACCTCGAATGGAAAATTCCAATTAGGCGCGCAGAGAATGGGTGCTGAGATTAAAGCAGCCTTTAATGTTTCAAAAGCCTTCCTACAATATGCATTAAAGTCAAAAACATGATCAGTGCACAATAAGTTACAAAGAGGTTTACTGATTTTGGAAAAATCCTTTATGAACCTCCTATAAAATCCAGCATGTCCTAAAAAGCTCCGAATTCCCTTCACTGAATTCGGTGGCTCTAGTCTTTCGATAACCTCAACTTTTGCTCTATCAACTTCTAGACCATTCTTAGAAATCCTATGACCTAACACTATGCCCTCCTTCACCATGAAGTGGCACTTCTCCCAATTAAGTACTAGATGGGTATCCTCACATCTTTTTAATACCTTTCCTAAATTATCTAAACAACTCTGAAAAGACCCTCCAAACACTGAAAAACCGTCCATAAAGACTTGAACAGTGGACTCAATCATATCAGAAAAAATTGCTAACATACACCGCTGAAATGTTGCTGGAGCATTACAAAGGTCGAAAGACATTCTCCTGAAAGCGAATGTCCCATAAGGGCAGGTGAAAGTGGTTTTCTCCTGATCTTCAGGAGCAATAGTAATCTGGTTATACCCAGAATAACCATCAAAGAAACAGTAATAGGCCTGACCAGCCAATCGATCCAACATCTGGTCGATAAATGGTAGAGGGAAATGATCCTTTCGGGTGGCTTTATTAAGCCTTCTGTAATCCATACAAACCCTCCAGCCCGTTACTGTCCTTGTGGGGATCAACTCATTATCTTTATTGCTCACCACAGTGACACCTCCTTTCTTAGGAACACATTGGACAGGGCTTACCCAATTGCTATCGGCAATTGGATAGATGATCCCAGCATCCAACCATTTAATTACCTCCTTTTTAACAACTTCTTTCATTGCAGGGTTTAGCCTTCTTTGTTGCTCAATACTCCTAAAGGACCCCTCCTCTAGAGTGATTTTGTGCATACAAAAAGATGGGCTAATTCCCTGAATATCAGCCAATGTCCAACCTATAGCTTTTGTGGTATTGCTGCAGCAATTTTATTAAGGCCTCCTCATGCTCCGGCATTAAATCTGATGCAACAATAATGGGCAACGTCTCACTTTCCCCAAGATACACATACTTTAGATGATCCGGTAAAGGTTTCAAATCTAAAGTGGGTGCCTCAATTAGGGATGGCTTAATTGGGGGAGCCTTTCTTTGGTCAAAATCTAAAGACTCAAAAACATCCTCACACCTAAACAATTCTTTTCCATTTTTTCTATCTAAAGAACAAAATTCAAAATCTTCTACACTAACCTGTCCATGCTTTTCTAAATGCTTATCAGCCGAATCCTGTATTGCTGTCTCAATCAAAGCATTACCGGACAAAATGCACAAATGAAAAATAATGACAATTAAACCACATCAATTCATTAATTCAGCAGAGGTTCAACATCTAAATCAATCTCATAGAATTTAGGAATTTACTACTCATAATCACTAAAATTCAATAATTCCTAATCACAACAATTCTAGAAACTAAAACATAAAGGAAAAGGGAAGAGAAATGCTCATAAAAGTGTCGATCTCCTCGATCCCACGCCGACCTCCATCGATCCCGAGCTCCAAAGATCTTCAACAAAGCTCCAAAACTCTCCCAAAAATCCCAATTTTAGTGTGGATTCTAGAATGGGGTGAAAACCCACAAATTGGTACCCAAAACTTGGATGCAAATGGCCCCTTTTATAGGCTCCTAGCAGGCGTAGCATCGTGACGCTACATGGACAGCGTCGCGACGCTCGGACGTCATCTTTTCTTGGGCTCCAATACGTCGCAGCGTCGTGACGCTGTCGCGATTCCAGAACTCTCCACGCAGCTGCCTAGCGTCGGGACACTCCAGGCTTGGCGTCTCGACGCTAGACCCTGAATCTTCAATAATGGCCCAATTTTGACTCCATTTTTGGGCCTCCAACTTTCTTTTGGCCCAAATACTTCATGCAATGGATTTTGGGGCACTTTTCTTGACCCAACTTGATAATTTAAGACTTGAAATTGTTGAATTTGGGCTTCCAACTCATTCTTCTTGGCTTTTGGTCTTGGATCTTTTAATGTAATTCTTCAAATTGGTCCAAAAGCCTCCAAAATCATCTAAAATCTCTCAAAATTCCGATTTTTCTTCTTTGACTCGGTTTTCTGCAAAATCTTCATAAAAATACATTAAAGCTCACAATTCATGCACGAAACTAGCTAAAATTAATAGGAAAATGATGACATGTTTGCATGTCATCAACAAGCCATCTATTCCCTTTCCACAGCGCCTACAAAAAAGAATAATGACACAAACTTCAAGAAATTTCTGAACGTGCTGAAGCAGTTGCATATCAACATTTCCTTAGTTGAGGCGATGGAAAAAATGCCAAGCTACGCGAAGTTCTTAAAGGACATCCTTTCTAATAAATGCCAGTGGAGAGAATTCGAGATCGTTGTGCTAACAAATGAGTGTAGCGCGGTCCTCAATAGCAAAAATCCCCCAAAATTGAAGGACCTAGGAAGCTTCACTATTCCATGTTCCATTAGTGGAATCGATGTGGGGAGAGCCCTATGCGACCTTGGAGCAAGCATTAACTTAATGCCCTTATCAGTATTCAAGCGCCTTGGTATTGGAGAAGCGCGTCCAACAACAGTCACTCTCCAGCTCGCAAATAAGTCGGTGGCGCATCCAAAAGGAAAAATTGAAGACGTGCTGGTAAAAGTAGATAAATTTATTTTTTCGACTGACTTTATCATTCTTGATTATGAAGTAGATAGAAAAGTCGCAATCATTTTGGGAAGACCTTTCTTGGCTACCAGACAAACTTCGATTGATGTGTAGAAAGGCGAGCTAACCATGCGGTTCAATGGCGAAGAAGTAACTTTTAATGCCTTCAACCCATTAAAATCTCCTGGTAAAGTAGAAGAGTGCAATGCGTTAGAAGAAAAAGTTGGGTATCCTAAAGAAGAAGCTACGCCCAAACGGAAGGCGAAAAGGGAAGAGGAGTTAAGTTGGGGAGTAGCGCATCAAAGAAAAAATCTCATCGCGTCAAAACACAACTACGAATGGCGCTACTGCAGTAAAGGAAAAACACAAAAGCTGTCAACCTTTGTCTTGGATATAATGCAAACTTCAAGGGAAAACCCAACATTGCAAGGTGTGGCAAAAAGTCCGACAGCGCAAATCAAGAATAAAATCTCATGAAGGGAAAGAGATGCAGTGGGACAATGCGCCCATCATTTTTTTGGACAACACATGAAGGAAGAGCATGTTGACGCCTCGGAGCAATGAAGTCGCATCATTTTGAGGCAATTAAATGAGGGACGCGTTCTATCTCTTTACTTTATGTTTGTTAGGTAGTTTATTTCTTGCAATTATTTATTTTCCAAAAATAGAAGAAAGCCTTAGGTTTGGTTCTATGCGCTAGCTTTGAGTCATGAGTAGAAAACATGCGTTACTGTTACATTTTGCATGTTTGATATGGTTTCTCAATGCGCTTGCTTTTAGTTCAGCATGCTGTCACTTTCACTACAACAAATATCACTTTTTAGCATCTAGTTATAGCATTGGTTCAAATTCGCTATTAAAAAAAATGCGCTGAAGTTCTAAAAAAAGAAAAAGCGGTAAAACTCCCGCTCAGTTAGTCTAAAAATCTATCCCTCTCCCTCTCGACATTTTCCCTCCCAATACATTCTTTCTCTCTCGACAGAACACACGCACCTAGCCGCACCTCTCTTCTCCATCTGTCGGCTTCCTCTAACCTCTGACCAACTCCACCTCATCTTCTCCCTTGTCTCGATCTCTCTCTCTTGTTCGGTATCTCTTTCCCTCTCATCTTGGACGAATTGCAGTAGCATTAGGGTGTCGTTCGGTATCTCTTTCCCTTGTCTTTCAATTTCCTCAAAAGCCCAAGTCGTTATTCGTCTCCCTCATCCCCTTGTCTTGTGTTTCAACAACCATTTTTGCTTCAGCACAACAATGGCATCCTTTTGCTTCAGCACCCTGCTAAATCTCTTAGAGATCTTCAGGCTGGAACTTATTCTCTACGGTTAGTGGCAAGATGCGCACATGGAGGTCAGGTACACTGATGTCAATTACATTGTCTTCACGATCGCTACTTCTCTAATGGCGTCCGAAATGTTACACCCCCTCCCGGACCACTTGCTAGCTTAGCCCGAAAGATGGCGTGAAGCCAATGGACATCGTCCTCCTCTAACGATAGCTGTTGACCCTCATGTAACATTGAACTTGATAAACGTATTAATCTTAGATATAAAATATTCTAAATGAAACACAACACAGTGGAATCCCTGAAAACCATTCAACATACACGAGGTGCTGCCCTGACATAACTCAGTTTGGAAAATAACTTGATATAGATATCATGTCCAAAAACATACACCATTGGGGTTTATACAACCACGACATCTAGGACAAAATTATCCAATCCTTACAAAACATTAAAATATGGACAGACTCAATATACAACTCCACCCACGTACTGGAGCTTGATATAGAACTTTCAGCAGACGTTGACAGTGTATCAGGCACCGGGAGCTCGATCTCCACCTGAAAAGTGGAAAAACATTTTGAAAGAATGAGCTACGAAGCCCAGCGAGTGACTAAATTTGAAACTCAAAATCCATAAATCAGAACATGTGATAAAACTTTAAACGTATAAATATATTCACTCAAAGCGTTTAACACAAACGTGTAATGATAAAGGCTTTCTCAAATAACTCGTAAGTACGTTATTAAAAATCTAGCAAGGCATATCAAGTACATCAAACGTTTTAACTAACATGACCGATCTACGTTGTGTAGGGCATGCCCAGTACAACCAACGTTTACTAGTCCTACGATGTAGTGGGGCCCGCCCAGCAATCCCATCGTCTTTGTCGTAGTGGGGCCCGCCCAGCACTCACGACAGCATTGTTGTCACGGAGTACACTCAACGTCAACAGCGGAATATAACCTGTGTGCACACGGTACCATATAGCCTCGGGCTCAATATCTCAGTCATGTAGTCAATAGAAATCTCAGAAAATCACATAAACACATTAGAACATGCCTGCTTATTGTTATCTTTCGTAAAACTCAAGCTTACTTAGCTTGCTCGTGGAAAAACCAAAAACCTTTAAATAATTCTTGTTAATACATGCTTGGCTTAAAAGGATGTCGCTTCAACTCTTATTCAGAAGCTCAATAATCACGTGCTCATTTATAAACCTCATTAGAAAATCTTATCTCATAACTTAAGCTTGAAACCATTCATAAAAACCATGTATCATTCATAGAAAAGCATGAACAACCATTGGAAACAATTTTCGAAATTCGTTTTGTCACTTACAGTCTTAGCTAGTTCCCTGGTTTGTAGACCCAACGTATTTCCTCTTGGCCTGTCAAACAACAAAAACCGAGCATTAGAACCATAGATAGCTTTGTCTTCCCATGCTCATGAATTTCTAAACACTTGAATTAAAAATCACACTTCACATTCAACTTTTCCAGATTTTCAAGATTCTATACCCTAACTTCCAACACTCATAACTTCCTCAATACTTAAACCAAAATTAATGTACTATACATCAAACTCTTCATTTTCGAAAACTCTACAACTTACCTGAAGAAATAAAAACGTGATTCCCAACTGAGTTTCCCAGAAACGCCCTGAATATAGACAACACAGATTTGAGGTTCTCTGCTACTCTTTATCTTTCTCCTAAAATTAACCCTACTTAAAGTCATTTTTTGCTCATGAAATCTTCATGAAAGTTGTAGGCTTTCCAACCATACCTAATAGAGCTTCTGATTCGACTTGTATGCCCTAGAATACTCAAAACACCAGAGAACACCAGAGATCCTCCTGCTTTGCTCGAAAATCCTGTGCTCTGTTTTCCATTCCAAAAACCATTAACTTCTCATACGATTTAGCTCAAGCTGCCTTCATGAAATTTGTTAGAAAATGAACTAACTTTCAATAAAATCAAACATCACCTCTTAGTTCCCTCTGTGTAGCTTAAACATAATAAAAAACCCAAGGTTGACAGGTTGAACTCAGATTCAGCTATGGCTGGCTTTGCATGAGCTTTTCCTATCTTCTTCAACCTCAAAACCCTGAAATTCTTCTTCTTCTTCTTCCTTCACTCTCTCCCTCAAGTGCTCTGAAAATTTGGATGGAAAATGATGGAAAAATGGATTGAAGATGGGCTGATAAGGAATCTTGTCGGTGGTGGAGTCTTTTAAACTAGTAGCATCGAAAGTGGGTTTCCATTTTCTTCTTTTCTTTCTTTCTTTTTTTTCTTAATTTCCTTTTTCACTTTTGTTCCATTTTCCCTGATTTATTTTCTTTCCTTTTCTTTTCTTTTTTTTTTTTTGGCTTTCTTTCCTTTCCCATTTCTTTTCTTTAAATAAACTCCAAAGTTATAGAAAAAACAACTTGAACTAAAAGCTTGCAATTTTCATTCAAAAATGAATAACAACAACTTTTAATTCAACTTCCACAATACAAGAGGAAATGATCGAAGGAAAGTCTCGGGTTTACAACTTACCTCCCCCTTTTTAAATTTCGTCCTCGAAATTTAGAAATTCTTAAGTGAAGAGTGTCGGGTAACTCCTCCTCATTTGATCTTTTGACTCCCAATTTGATCTTTTGACTCCCAGGTTGCCTCCTCTACTCCATGATGTCTCCAAAGAACTTTCACGAGTGGGATCGTTTTGTTCCTCAAAACTTGCTCCTTTCTATCGAGGATCTGAACCGCTTCCTCTTTATAACTCAAGTCTTCTTTCATCTCAATCGGTTGTTGAGAGCAGACAAAGCCATAGTTAAGTAGGGAAGACTATGCGTTCTGAATATTAGTGAGCTTAAGGGTGCTATACTAGAGTAAGCTCACAGTTCAACTTATGCTATGCATCCAGGAAGCACCAAGATGTACAGAACTCTGAAGAAAACTTATTGGTGGCCTGGTATGAAGCAGGAGATAGTCGAATATGTTGATAGATGTTTGATCTGCCAACAGGTTAAACCGGTGAGACAGAGGCCAGGAGGACTCCTTAATCCATTGTCAGTGCCGGAGTAGAAGTGGGAGCATATTACCATGGATTTTCTGTTTGGATTACCTCGTACTGCTAGTGGACATGATGGTATATGGGTAATAGTGGATAGACTCACCAAGACAACACTGTTTATACCGATTAAAGCGACGTCTACACTAGATCAACTAGCTAAGTTATACGTTGACAGGATTGTAAGTCAACATGGAGTTCCAGTGTCCATAGTTTCAGATAGGGATCCGAGGTTTACTTCTAAGTTTTGGCCTAGTGTGCAGAAAGCAATGGGAACGAAGTTGAAGTTCAGTACCGCGTTCCATCCCCAGACAGATGGTCAGTCAGAGAGGACCATCCAGACCATAGAGGACATGTTGAGAGCATGTGTCCTTCAGTTTAAGGGAAGTTGGGATACCAACTTATCACTTGTGGAGTTCGCTTATAATAACAGCTACCGGTCTAGTATCGGCATGGCACCATTCGAGGCTTTGTATGGCAGACCATGTAGGACTCCTGTGTGCTGGAACGAAGTGGGAGAGCGAAAGCTAGTTGGTCCTGAGTTGGTACAAGTTGCGTCAGACAATATTAAGCTGATTAGAGAGAACCTGAAAGTAGCTCAAGATCGGCAGAAGAGCTATGCAGATAAGCGACGAAGAGACTCAAAATTCCAGGTTGGAGATCAAGTTTTCTTAAAGTTATCTCCGTGGAGAGGTGTTCTTCGCTTTGGGAGGAAAGGTAAGCTGAGTCCTAGATATATTGGTCCTTACCAGATAATAGAACGAGTTGGACCAACAACCTATAGACTTGAGTTGCTAGCGGAACTCGCTCGAATACATGATGTTTTTCATGTGTCCATGTTGAGAAAATATATTCCAGATCCATCTCATGTGTTGCAAGTGCAACCGATTAAGCTGAAGGAAGACTTGAGTTATAAAGAGGAAGCGGTTCAGATCCTCGACAGAAATGAGCAAGTTTTGAGGAACAAAACGATCCCACTCGTGAAGGTTCTTGATAACTGCCCAAAAGGTAGTTATTTAGGCTTCATTTATATAAGGATTTGTGTGTCTTTAATGCTTAATAGGGTTGGTTTTAGAGAGATATTACATGATTTAACCCATTTGGAAGAATGGAAGCTTTGGAAATCACTTTATGCAGATTATGCTGCTGAGCGACTGGAGGGAGCAAATTCTATGCTGCAGCAAAACTGAGAGCAGAAACTGCCACATCACAGCTCGTTAGCCAACTTCATGAACCGACTTCTATTGAGATATTTTCGGGATAAAGGATCAAGGAGAGCCTTACACGTGTCCTAGTTGACCTAATTCGAGCCTCCCATCCTTCTATAAAAGGAAGTAGCCGTCAAAGTCAAAAGCATTCCATGTTTTCCCTTGGAAGCCGAATAGTATAGGGAGATTGAAGATCATCAAGAACACCATCAACCGCAAGCTGATTAGGGAGTTTACCTTCTTTATTAACTTGTAGTGATGGACATGCATACTCAGATTGTAATTCGTATTCCTATGCTTATTATGAACTAAGTAGCGTAAGGTGTTGGTTAGGAATAATGTGATTACTGTGCTTCATCTCTAGTAATAAATTGACTATTGCATTTTGGTTAATTGTTGTGCTCATTCTTATTTTATGCCCGCCTGGCCAGCCGGTATGGATAGCTCTCTCTAGTTTCAGGGATGATTTAGAGAGTGTGTGGCAATTCTCCACATTACGATCATTGTGTATTGGTGAACGCCAGTGACTGAGCTAGGGATAGCCAGTTGCCTAGTGCTCGATCGGTCGCTCTTCATTGGGGTTGAAACATATCCCAAAAGATCTGGAGTTCCGGGAGGAATCCGCTAATAATACTGAGAGAAATGCATGATCAATAATATTGCTAGAGCATATCTTAGAAAAAAATCACTAAAGCCTAACCAGCGTCTGTCTTTAATCTATCTATCTATTTGTTTACTCGTTGTTCTGTCATTTATTTTGCTTCAGCATAATTCCGATAAAACTCAATCATTTTTATTATCTTTGAAACCATTAGAAAGTTAGACAAAATAGATAAAGTGGAAACTCATTCAGACCTTGGATTGATAATATTACTTGCTGCAGACTGTGTATACTTGCACAGGAATTCTAGAGTATTTTTTATCATATTTTTACTCACTCTAGGAACCCAACAAGTTTTTGGCGCCGTTGCCGGGGACTTGAATAAGTTTTTATCTGATCTGTTTTGTGTATGTGTTTTAGTGGTTTGGTGCTAGAACTTTTTGATTGTTTCTTTTGTTTTTGCAGGTGTGATTTTGGTGCATGAGCGATCCGCCTGGGGTACGGTTTGAGCTTGACCCAGAAATTGAAAGGACATTTAGGAACAGAAGGAGGGAGCGGCGCAGAAACTAGATGGAGAACGCCCCGCAACTTCCGCAGGTTCCTGAAGGTCCAGTAGTAGTGAACCCCCAGCAGAATCCGTTGCTGCAGCAAAACCCACTGTTTGAGCAAAATGAGCAGCGAAATAATCAGGCTGAGAATCCTTTCTTGATAGCGAACGATAGGACCAGAGCCATTCGAGCATATGCTGTCCCGATGTTTAATGAGTTGAATCCAGGGATTGCACGTCCCCAAATCCAAGCAGCGAATTTTGAAATGAAACCGGTAATGTTTCAGATGTTGCAAACCGTGGGGCAATTCCATGGTTTGTCATCTGAAGACCCTCATTTACATCTTAAGTCTTTTCTAGGAGTTAGTGATTCTTTTGTAATTCAGGGAGTGCCGAGAGATGCTCTTAGATTAACTTTGTTCCCGTATTCTCTTAGAGATGGAGCAAAATCATGGTTAAACTCTTTTGCTCCAGGATCAATTAGGACATGGGATGAGTTAGCTGAAAATTTTTTGAGTAAATATTTCCCACCTAATAGAAATGCTAAATTAAGGAGTGAAATAGTAGGGTTTAGGCAACTTGAAGATGAGACTTTTAGTGAGGCTTGGGAGAGGTTTAAGGAGCTTTTGCGAAAGTGTCCTCACCATGGGTTACCTCATTGTATTCAAATGGAAACATTTTACAATGGTTTGAATGGAGTAACCCAAGGTATGGTCGATGCTTCGGCTGGAGGGGCCCTTTTGGCAAAAACTTTTGATGAAGCCTATGAAATTTTATAAAGAATATCTATTAATAGTTGTTAGAGGCACAAATAAAAAGGTTAAAAGTGTGTTAGAGGTTGATGGTGTGTCCACCATTAGGGTCGATCTTGCTATGATTGCTAACGCTCTTAAGAATGTGACAGTGATTAGTCATCAGCAGCCACCAGCTATGGAGCCTGCAGCAGTGGTGAACCAAGTCACGGATGAAGCATGTGTCTATTGCGATGAAGATCACAACTACGAGTTTTGCCCCAGCAATCCAGCATCGGTGTTTTTTGTAGGTAATCAGAGGAACAACCCTTATTCTAACTTCTATAATCCAGGTTGGCGCAACCACCACAACTTCTCATGGGGAGGTCAAGGAAATAACGTACAAGCGCAACAAAAGGTGAACCAGTCGGGATTTGCTAAAGCGCAGGTAATGCCCCAGCAAAATAAGCCGGCTTTGCCCCAGCAAAATTCGGGAAATTCTCTCGAGGCAATGATGAAAGAATTTATGGCTCGCACAGACGCCGCAATTCAAAGTAATCAAGCTTCGATGAGGGCCCTGGAATTGCAAGTGGGTCAGCTAGCTAATGAGCTAAAGGCGAGGCTTCAAGGGAAACTTCCTTCGGATACTGAACACCCTCGAAGGGAAGGTAAGGAGCAGGTAAAGGCAGTAACTCTTAGGAGTGGTAAGCCATTAGAAGAGTCTAGAAAGACCCAAGATTTAAATAGTAATAGTGATAATATTGTTGTTATTGAAAAAGAGTTGGAGTCTGGTCAGGGTGCTGGAGGCAGCAAAGAAAATGCTGGAGCATTTGGTTCTGTGCCAGATGTAGAACCACCATATGTGCCGCCCCCACCTTATGTACCACCTCTACCTTTTCCACAAAGGCAAAAGCCTAAGAATCAGGATGGTCAATTTAAAAAGTTTTTAGAGATTCTTAAGCAGTTGCTGCATATAAATATCCCTTTAGTAGAAGCTATTGAGCAAATGCCTAATTATGCTAAATTTCTTAAGGATATTTTGACTAAAAAGAAAAGGTTAGGTGAGTTCGAAACTGTATCTCTTACTGAGGAGTGTAGTGCTATTCTTAAGAATGGGCTACGCCCCAAGGCTAAGGATCCAGGGTCATTTACTATACCTGTGTCTATAGGTGGAAAGGAATTAGGTAGAGCACTCTGTGATTTAGGTGCAAGCATTAACCTTATGCCTCTTTCGGTCTATCGGAAGTTAGGTATTGGTGAAGCTAGACCTACCACAGTTACGCTCCAATTAGCTGATAGGTCTATCACATATCCAGAGGGTAAAATTGAGGATGTCTTAGTAAAAGTTGATAAATTCATATTTCCTGTTGATTTTATTATTTTAGACTATGAGGCTGATAAAGATGTCCCAATTATTCTAGGTCGTCCATTTTTGGCTACTGGTAGGGCATTAATAGATGTTCAAAAAGGAGAATTAACAATGAGAGTCTGTAATGAGGAAGTGAAATTTAATGTGTTTAAAGCCATGAAATATCCAGATGAAATGGAGGATTGCTCCTTCATCAGGATTCTGGAGAGCACAGTTATTGAGACAGCAATACAGGATTCGGTTGATAAGCATTCAGAAAAGTATGGAGAGGTTAGCATAGAAGATTTTGAGTTTTCTTCTTTAGATAGAAAAAATGAAAAAGAATTTTTTAGATGTGAGGATGTTTTTGAGTCTTTAGATTTAGATCAAAGAAAGGCTCCCCCAATTAAGCCATCCCTAATTGAGGCACCCACTTTAGATTTGAAACCTTTACCGGATCATCTAAAGTATGTGTATCTTGGGGAAAGTGAGACGTTGCCCATTATTGTTGCATCAGATTTAATGCCGGAGCATGAGGAGGCCTTAATAAAATTGCTGCAGCAATACCGCAAAGCTATAGGTTGGACATTGGCTGATATTCAGGGGATTAGCCCATCTTTTTGTATGCATAAAATCACTCTAGAGGAGGGATCCTTTAGGAGTATTGAGCAACAAAGAAGGCTTAACCCTGCAATGAAAGAGGTTGTTAAGAAGGAGGTAATTAAATGGTTGGATGCTGGGATCATCTATCCAATTGCCGATAGCAATTGGGTAAGCCCTGTCCAATGTGTTCCTAAGAAAGGAGGTGTCACTGTGGTGTACAATAAAGATAATGAGTTGATCCCCACAAGGACAGTAACTGGCTGGAGGGTTTGTAAGGATTACATAAGGCTTAATAAAGCCACCCGAAAGGATCATTTCCCTCTACCATTTATCGACCAGATGTTGGATTTTATTACTGCAGGAATTTGACTTGGAGATAAAGGACAAGAAGGGATCAAAGAATGTCATTGCAGATTATTTATCTCGTCTTGATCCATCATCATTTTTGCTAGAGCAATCTGCCATTTCCGATTCTTTTCCAGATGAGCAGCTTTTTACTGTTCAGGTAAAGGTAGTCAGGGATGTCCCTTGGTATGCTGATATTGCCAACTTTTTAGTAAAGGGAGTCACCCCTATTGATATGGATTGGAGGCAGAAGAAAAAGTTTAAGCATGATGCGAAATTTTTCTTTTGGGATGAGCCGTTTATGTATAAGCAAGTCTCTGACGGTATTATTCGTAGGTGTGTTTCAGGTGCTGAAGCAAAAGAAATCCTGGAGCAATGTCACTCTTCGCCGTATGGAGGTCATTTCAGCGGACAGAGGACGGCTATGAGGATTTTGCGTTGCGGATTTTTCTGGCCTACGTTATTTAAGGATGCCCATTGGTTCTACAAGCAAAGTGACGCTTGCCAAAGGAGAGGAAATTTGGGGCCTAGAGATGAAATGCCTCTTACTTACATTTTAGAAGTTGAATTATTTGATGTATGGTGTATTGACTTTATGGGACCATTTCCCCTTCTAATGGCAATGTTTTTATCTTATTGGCAGTTGATTATGTGTCCAAGTGGGTGGAGGCCATCGCATGCCATCAGAGTGATGCCAAGACAGTAGCAAGGTTTCTTCAATCGCACATCTTTGCGCGGTTTGGGACACCTAGGGCTCTAGTGAGTGATGAGGGTACACATTTTGTTAATAATATCTTAACTAAGCTTTTAGCTAAGTATGGGATTAAGCATAGGATAGCTACCCCTTATCACCCACAAACAAATGGTCAAGCTGAAATTAGTAATAGGGAAATTAAAGCTATTTTAGAGAAAGTAGTCCATCCATCTAGAAAGGATTGGTCCTTTAGGTTGGATGAGGCTCTTTGGGCTTATAGGACAACTTATAAGACTCCTTTAGGTATGTCTCCCTATAGGTTAGTATATGGGAAAACTTGTCATTTACCATTAGAGCTTGAGCACAAAACATTTTGGGCTTTGAAAAAGTTAAATTTTGATCTGAGTCGTGCAGGAGCAATTAGAATGCTGCAGCTTAATGAGTTAGAAGAATTTCGTCAATTTTCTTACGAAAATGCGAAAATGTATAAGGAAAAGACTAAGCTGTGGCATGACAAAAAAATTAAATCTAAGGAGTTTGTCAAGGGTCAGAAAGTTTTGCTTTATAATTCTAGATTAAAATTATATCCTGGAAAATTAAAATCTAAATGGTCAGGACCGTTTATTGTGATTGAGGTTTTCTCCAATGGAGCAATTACTTTGCAGGATGAAAAAGATGGGAGAGTATTCAAGGTGAATGGACAGCGTGTGAAGCATTATTGGGGTGAGGAGTTTCAGTCGAAATATCCTTCCCTAAGGTTGGTCGATGTTTGAGAGAGCAGGACTTTTGCGGGAGCATTTCACAGAGTAAAATTTTGAGCTCCCGAAGTTTGAATTGATTTTATTTTTCGTTAATTTGATTTCGGTTAGGATAGATGTAATTTTGAATGATGTATTAGATTTTATCTTTTAAGTATTTTTATATTTTTGGTAGGTTAGATTTGATCTTTTTTTTTATTTGATTTGATTTTCGGGTTCTTTATTTAAATTATCTTGCAATTATCTTTTAGTTAGTTAGATTTTATTTTATCTAGATTTTATTTTCGGTTATTTGAATTCTAGTTTTCATTAATAGAGATTTTCTCTAATTCATTCGGCTTCTTTTAAGAATAACAGGTTAAGTTTGCTTTGTTCGGTTTAATTTGAATTAAAAAGATTTGATTTGTCTATTTTGAAATTCGAAATTCCGTATCTGAGATTCTTCAGGTTCAGCGGATTGTTGCGGCAAAGATATTGCTGGAGCAAAATATCCCATGTTTGACGGGTTTCTGTTGGTATTTATTATTGTTACCGTTAGATTTAGCTTTGAATTCTCGCAGGTAAATGTGCGTGCATCGTCTGATGAGGCCACGTGGAGCATAGTAATTATCCAACGGCTCCAATGATGACAGAGCATTAATTTTTACCATGGCTGTTTGAAATTTGCAATTTTACCGAGGTAATTTTTGAATTTCAGGTTTGCATTTTTTAAATTATAACGGTAATAATAGTTATGGCAGGGCAAATCTTTTCGGTTAGGATTCTTGTTTGCTGCAGCTCTATTTATTCGCAATCTCTGGTAAGCACGTTTCACTTCGTCTTCTTGAATCTTTGTGCGTGTATTATTCTTTCTTTCTTTACCTTCTCTGTCAAAACCCTATTATACCTTCCATGGCTAAAACAAGAGCTCGAAAAGAGGGGGAGAGTGAAGAGGAGGAGGTACCGGTCACACTGGAAGTTCAGAAAGTAAAAACTAAGAAAAAGAGAACGCCAGAAGAGAAGGAGGCTAAGCGAAGAAGAAGACAGCAGAGAGTTGAAGAACAAGAAAGAGCGAGAGAGGAGGAGGTTGTGGCAAAAGAAGATGAAGACCCAAAAGAATCTGACAAACCGAATCAAGAAAAGGATGGACAGGAAGTGGCAACTATAGAAGAGGCTCGAGAGGAAATTCAGGCGGAACAGAGTGAGGTTATGCAGACGGAGGCTGTAGTGGAAGAAGACAGAGAGCCAGTTCAGGAGGCTCGGGTGGAGGTTATCATACCTGAACCTCCGAAACAACGCTGCATTAAGCGAAAGGCTGGGCACATTCCAGTAATCAGGACTGATACCCCATCGCCTCCATCATCAGATTCCGAGAGGGAGAAGGCCGAGCAAGAGGAACGAGAGAAAAAAGAGGCTGAGGAAAGAAGGCGAGAAGAAGAAGAGAAAAAGGCAGAGGAGGAACAGTTGCTGAAGCGGAGAGAAGAGAAGGGCAAAAAGATTGTTGAAGCATCCGAGGAGCACGATGAAATAACAGAGCGACAGGTGCCATACGATCGCTTCGTCAATAATTTTGCTAGAGCAAAATACACTGCGCTCTTGAAAAGAGAATTTCTGTTCGAAAGAGGTTTGAGCGGTGATCTTCCGCCATTTCTAAGGACCGGCATAGCTGACCACGGCTGGGAGCTGTTTTGTGCTAAGCCAGAGGCTGTAAACGCACAGGTGGTGCGTGAATTCTATGCCAACATTGATAAAGAATAAGGTTTCCTGGTAATTGTTAGAGGAGTCGAGATAGATTGGAGTCCAAGTGCGATCAACGCACTGTACCATCTTCACAACTTCCCCCACGCGGCATTCAATGAAATGGAAGTCGCGCCATCTGAGGAGCAGTTGAGTAATGTTGTCCGGGAGGTAGGAATTGAGGGGGCGCAGTGACAACTATCAAAGACTCAGAAAAGGACATTCCAATCGACTTACTTGAACAAGGAAGCAAACACGTGGATGGGTTTCATCAGGCAGAGGTTGCTTCCGACAACGCACGACTCAACAGTATCCAGGGAACGAATTCTTTTGGCTTTTGCTATCTTAAGGTCTCTCAGTATTGACATAGGAAAAATTATTTGTAATGAAATTGCCTGCTGCTGGAAGAAAAAGGTGGGGAAGTTGTTCTTTCCGAACACAATTACTATGCTATGCAGACAAGCAGGGGTTCTAGTGGAGGAGAGTGATACAATTCTATTTGATAAAGGGATCATTGATACGCCCAATTTGGTGCGGCTCCAGTGCACGCAGGAGATACGTCAAGGTGGGCTTATCTACGACATCAATACGATTCTAGAACAACTGGCACTTTCGTCCAGTAGGCAGGAGTTTGCTGAAAGGCAAACTTTAAGCTTCTGGAACTATGTTAAGAATCGAGATGCCAGCTTAAGAAGGGCACTGCAAGAGAATTTTTCCAAGCCGTATCCAGCCCTTCCTACATTCCCTGAAGATCTGTTGAACCCTTGGATTCCACCGCCGCCTGCTGAGAAAGAAGATGAAGAGGAAGATCTGGGTCAGGAAGATTGAAGAGAGATTTTAGCGCGCAAGCTTTTTGATGAAATATTTTGTTTGCTGGCGCATTCCTGACCCCATCTTTTATATGATTGCTTGCCTTGTTTCTTTTTAATTTCTTCTGCTTTAAAAATATATCTCTGCTTTGTAATATTTTTCTATGATTTTAAATGAAATTTCTGAATGTTTCTATTCTATGAGCACTGACTAACTCTAACTTAACTATTTTCTTCTGAATTTTTGAAGCTTGGACTGATTACGCTTAATTAGATCAAGGTATTCTGATCTCCAGAAACCTTTTGCTTGAGCATTTCTTCTAGCCTGGACTGTTGCTGCGGCAAGAAGATTTTTGACGGTAGTATTGACTTATATGATTCACTTTAAGCTTAATCCTAGTCCCATGTTTAGTTTAAAAATTCAGATAGAAAAATTTAAGTTTGGGGGTATAATTGCTTAATTAATGATTCATTGGGGACAATGAATAATTCAAGTTTGGGGGACTTTTTGCTACTCCAATTATTTTGCTCGAGAATTCCTCTCCTTCAAATTAAAATTTGCTAGGTTATTGAGTAACTGGGGACATTTGTGATACCCGCAGTTTGTCTTCGCGTCAAAAGATGACTTAGGAAATTTGAAAAAATGAGAAATATGAGAAAAAAAATTATTTGCTGAAAAATTATTTGTTGAAGATTTTGCTGTAAAAATTGATGGAGCAAAAGTTTTGAGGGATGAATGATGATCCAGCAGTTTTTCTGTCTCCCATAACTTAGGTGAGCTTCATCATAAAATGTCACCATTCTGAGGGGCAAGAGATGGAATAACTAAGGATTTTTTAGCTTTATAATGAGTATTGAGCCTAGTTGGTGATGAGCTTGAGGCAAGGGTATACTGCACCATAAAGTGGGTCATCCCATGCTTAAGAGCTTATGACTGTAAGGCTGCTTTAAGTCTGATAAATAATAAACCCCTTTAAAAATATGTTCTGAAATGTCTGCTAATAGAGCTAGGCTGTGGTGAGTTCTTAGAATTAAGTTGAAAAGTGGTGATTATTTGTCCCTGCTGAAGGAATCATTTTGCTGCAGCAGAGCTTGGTTTTGCAGAGTGCTCAGGTAAAGGTTAAAGGTAGTGTTGGACTGTCTGGTTTGATTAAGCTAATTCTTTGTTTAATGTTCTGAAATTCTTGAAGAAAGGTTGGTTAGTATTGCTTGGGACGCGCAATAGTTTAAGTTTGGGAGTATGATAACTGCCCAAAAGGTAGTTATTTAGGCTTCATTTATATAAGGATTTGTGTGTCTTTAATGCTTAATAGGGTTGGTTTTAGAGAGATATTACATGATTTAACCCATTTGGAAGAATGGAAGCTTTGGAAATCACTTTATGCAGATTATGCTGCTGAGCGACTGGAGGGAGCAAATTCTATGCTGCAGCAAAACTGAGAGCAGAAACTGCCACATCACAGCTCGTTAGCCAACTTCATGAACCGACTTCTATTGAGATATTTTCGGGATAAAGGATCAAGGAGAGCCTTACACGTGTCCTAGTTGACCTAATTCGAGCCTCCCATCCTTCTATAAAAGGAAGTAGCCGTCAAAGTCAAAAGCATTCCATGTTTTCCCTTGGAAGCCGAATAGTATAGGGAGATTGAAGATCATCAAGAACACCATCAACCGCAAGCTGATTAGGGAGTTTACCTTCTTTATTAACTTGTAGTGATGGACATGCATACTCAGATTGTAATTCGTATTCCTATGCTTATTATGAACTAAGTAGCTTAAGGTGTTGGTTAGGAATAATGTGATTACTGTGCTTCATCTCTAGTAATAAATTGACTATTGCATTTTGGTTAATTGTTGTGCTCATTCTTATTTTATGCCCGCCTGGCCAGCCGGTATGGATAGCTCTCTCTAGTTTCAGGGATGATTTAGAGAGTGTGTGGCAATTCTCCACATTACGATCATTGTGTATTGGTGAACGCCAGTGACTGAGCTAGGGATAGCCAGTTGCCTAGTGCTCGATCGGTCGCTCTTCATTGGGGTTGAAACATATCCCAAAAGATCCGGAGTTCCGAGAGGAATCCGCTAATAATACTGCGAGAAATGCATGATCAATAATATTGCTAGAGCATATCTTAGAAAAAAATCACTAAAGCCTAACCAGCTCCTGTCTTTAAACTATCTATCTATTTGTTTACTCGTTGTTCTGTCATTTATTTTGCTTCAGCATAATTCCGATAAAACTCAATCATTTTTATTATCTTTGAAACCATTAGAAAGTTAGACAAAATAGATAAAGTGGAAACTCATTCAGACATTGGATTGATAATATTACTTGTTGCAGACTGTGTATACTTGCACAGGAATTCTAGAGTATTTTTTATCATATTTTTACTCACTCTAGGAACCCAACAGTTCTTTGGAGACATCATGGAGTAAAGGAGGCAACCTGGGAGTCGGAAGATTAAATGAGGAGGAGTTACCTGACTCTCTTCACCTAAGACTTCTAAATTTCAAGGACAAAATTTCATAAGGGGGAGGTAAATTGTAAACCTGAGACTTTCCTTGGATCATTTACTCTTGTCATCTATTGTGGTTTCATGGTAGAAATTAAGTTGTTGGGATTTTCTAATTTAAAAGAAGAAAGAAAAGAATGGAAATAAGGAAGAAAAGAAAAGAAAAGAAAAGGAAAAGGAAAAGGGAAAAAGGAAAAAAAAATAAAAGAAAGGAAGTGGGAAATAACCCATTCGGTGGGTAGTGGATTTGGGAAGACTCCACCACCAACAATCAACTACTTCAGCCCACTACCAGTCATTTTCTTCATCATTTTGTATCCAAAGTTACAGAGCACTTGAGGGAGAGAGTGAGGGAACAAGAAGAAGAAGATTTTCGTGATTTTGAGGTTGAAGAAGATAGGAAAACCTCATGCAAATCCAACCATAGCAGAATCTGAGTTCAACCTGTCAACCCCTAGTTTTTGTTTCGGTTTGAGCTACACAGAAGAAACTAGGAGGTGAGGTTTGATTTTCTTGAACGTTTGTTCATTTTCTAACAAATTGCATGAAGGAAGCTTGAGCTAAATCATATGAGAAGTTAATGGTTTTTGGAATGGAAAACAGAGCACAGGATTTTCGAGCAATGCAGGAGGATCTCTGGTTTTCTCTGGTTTTTCGAGCATTCTGGGGTGTAGAAGTTGAATCAGAAGCTCTATTTGGTATGGTTGGAAAGCTTATTCCATTTCCTACAACTTTCGTGAAGGATGCATGAGCCTTAAATGATTTGACGTAGGGTTAATTTCAGGAGAAAGATAAAGGGTAACAGAGAACCTCGAATCCATGTGGTCTTTGTTCGGGGAATTTCTGGACAAATCGGTTGGGAATCTCGTTTTCATTTCTTCAGATAAGTTGTAGAGTGTTCGAAAATGAATAGTTTTATGTATATTGCATTAAGTTTGGTTAAGCATTGAGGAAGTTATGGGTGTTGGAAGTTAGGGTATAGAATCTGGAAAATTTGGAAAGTAGAATGTGAATGTGATTCTTAATTCAATTGTTTAGAAATTCATGAGCATGGAAAGATAAAGCTATCTATGGTTCTAATGCTCGTTTTGGTTGTTTGACAGGCCAAGAGGAAATAGGTTGAGTCTACAGACCAGGGAACTAGCTAAGACAGTGAGTGACAAAATGAATTTCGAAAATTGTTTCCAACGGTTGTTCATGTATAGATGTTTTACATGCTTTTCTATGAATGATACATGGTTTTTATGAATGGTTTCAAGCTTAAGTTATGAGCTTAGATTTTCTAATGAGGTTTATAAATGAGCACGTGATTATTGAGTTTCTGAAAAAAAAATAGTTGAAATGACATCCTATTAAGCCAAGCATGTATTAGCAAGAATTATTTAAAGATTTTCGATTTTTCCACGAGCAAGCTGAGTAAGCTTGAGCTTTACGAAAGATAACGATAAGCAGGCATGTTCTAATGTTTTCATGTGATTTTCTGAGATTTCCATTGACTACATGACCGAGATATTGAGCCCGAGGCTATATGGTACCGTGTGCACACAGGTTACATTCCGTTGTTGACGTTGAGTGTACTCCGTGACAACGATGCTGTCGTGAGTGCTGGGCGCGCCCCACTACGACAAAGACGATGGGAGTGCTGAGCGGGCCCCACAACATCATAGGACTAGTAAATGTTGGTTGTACTGGGCGTGTCCTACACAATGTAGATCTGTCATGTTAGTTAAAACGTTTGATGTACTTGATATGTCTTGCTAGATATTTAATAACGTACTTGCGAGTTATTTGAGAAAGCTTTTATCGTTACACGTTTATGTTAAACGCTTGATTGAACAGATTTATTCGCATAAAGGTTTATCACGTGTTCCGATTTGCAAATCTACAGTTTTAATGTTAGTCACTCACTGGGTTTCGTAGCTCATTCTTTTCAAAATGTTTTCCCACTTTTCAGGTAGAGATCGAGCTCTCAGTGCCTGATACACTGCCAACGTCTGAAGAAAGTTCTAGATCAAGCTCCAGTACGTGGGTTGAGTTGTATATTGAGTCTGTCTATATCGTAAATGTTTTATAAGGATTGGATAATTTAGTCCTAGAGGTCGTGGTTGTATAAACCCCAGTTGTATATGTTTTTGGTTGTGAAATCTATATCACGTTATTTTCCAAATCGAGTTATGTCAGGGCTGCACCTCGTGTATGCTAAAAGAGTTTTCAGGGATTCCGCTGTGTTGTGTTTCATGTAGAATATTTTATATCTTGAGGAAATCTTGAGGTTAAGGTAGATGATGAGGATGTTGCTTTGATTCTGTTAGTATCTTTGTTGTTGTCGTATGAGAATTTTGTAGATTCTTTTATTAGTGGTAAAGATAAGTTGTCTCTAGAAGAAGTAAAAACTGTCCTTCTGACTAGAGAAGTCCGTCATAAAGTAGCAAGTTCGGTTATAGAAAATCAGGCATCTGGGTTGGTTGCTTCGAGTAGTAAGGGACATAGGAAATCTGGTAAAAAGAAGTCTAATGGTAAGAATCCGAAGCCTAATGAAGCTAATCCTAGAGCGAATGACATCTATAATTACTGTAAAGAAAAGGGGCATTGGAAATATGACTGTAAAAAGAAGAGTAATAGGTATAAAAAGAAGGAAGGTTTTTCCGCTGTGGCAGTAGCTAATACTGATTCAGATGATGACTTAGCCCTAGCTGTAAATGAAGAACCGTGTCTTAAAGATCTGTGGGTTCTTGATTCTGGGGTGTCGTATCATATGTGTCCAAATAGAGAGTGGTTTTCGACTTATCAACAGGTAGATGGTGGTAATGTCACTATGGCTAACAACGCTGTCTGTAAGGTAGTTGCGATAGGCTCAGTCAGGATACGGACACATGATGGTTTTTTCTGCACTTTGGATGAGGTTAGGCATGTTCCACTAATGACCAAGAGTCTGATATCTTTGAGTGTTTTAGACAGTAAGGGTTTCAGTTTCAGAGGTGAAAATGGAGTTACTTATGTCTCCAAGGGTTCCAAGGTGGTTCTGAAAGGTGTCAAGCGTGGAACTCTGTATTATCTGGCAGGTTCTACGCTGACTGGTTTTGCTGCTGTTGCATCCTCTACAGTTTGCAAAGATGATATGACTAAGCTGTGGCATATGAGACTTGGTCATATGAGTGAAAGAGGGATGCAAATTTTGTCAAAGAGAGATCTTCTTTGTGGACACAAGGTGCAGGATCTAGAATTTTGTGAGCATTGTGGGTTTGGAAAGCTTCATCGCAGTAAGTTTCCAAAGGGTGTTCACAGTACGAAGGGAACACTTGATTATGTTCACTCTGACTGTTGGGGTCCTTCTGAAGTTGAATCTGTTGGAGGTAGTAGATATTTTTTGTCTATCATTGATGACTACTCCAGAATGACTTGGGTTTTTATGATGAAGCACAAAAGTGAAGCCTTCAAGAATTTCAGGCAGTGGAAAACCTTAGTAGAAAATCAAACTGGGAAGAAGATTAAAAGGCTACGAACTGATAATGGTCTGGAATTCTGTGGGTCTGAGTTCAATGAGTTTTGCAAGAATGAGGGGATTGCCCGTCATCGCAACGTTAGAGATACGCCAAAACAAAACGGGGTGGCAGAACAAATGAATCAGACAATTCTTGAGAGAGCAAGATGTATGCTTTCTAATGTTGGGTTACCTAGAAGATTTTAGGCAGAAACAGTAAGCACAGTGTGTTATTTGATTAATTGAGGACCTCATACAGGTATTGATTGCAAAACACCTTATGAGGTGTGGTCTGGTAAGCCTGCAGATTACTCTTTGCTAAAAGTTTTTGGTTGTTCGGTTTATTATCATGTGAATGAGGGTAAATTAGAACCTAGAGCTAAAAAGGGTATATTTGTGGGCTTTGGTGATGGGGTCAAAGGTTATAGGATTTGGTCACCTTCTGAAAATAGAGTTATACTCAGTAGAAATGTTGTGTTTGATGAAAATTCTATGTTTAACTCTATTGTGAAGCCCGTTGTTGCAGAAGAAAGTAGTGATGTTGATAAACAGGTGGAGCTGCAATTCACTTCTAGTCAGGATGAATTACAGCACCAAGGTGGAGAAGATCAACATGCTGCTATAGAAACTGATGTGCCAGTTGTTGATACAGGTACAAGAATAGATGAGCCAGAGTCTTCTAGTTCAGAAACAGCACGTCAGCCAAGTATAGCTCTTGATAGAGCTAGGAGAGTTGGCATTCGACCCCCACTGAGGTATGGTTTTGAGGATATGATTGCTTATGCACTATACGTTGCTGAAGAGGTGGATCCCCATGAGCCATCCACCTATAGAGAAGTTGTTTCGAGTAGTGAGTCTGCTCAATGGCTTGCTGCAATGGGAGATGAGATTGAGTCACTTGATAAAAATTAGACTTGGGAGCTAATCAAACGACCTAAGGAAAGAAAGATTGTTACTTGCAAATGGGTCTTTAAGAAAAAGGAAGTAATCTCACCTACAGAAGGTATTAAGTTTAAAGCTCAAGCTGTTGCAAAAGGGTTTACACAGAGAGAAGGAGTTGACTACAATGAAATATTTTCACCAGTGGTCAGACATACTTCCATCAGGGTGCTTCTAGCCATGGTTGCACATCAGAATTTAGAATTTGAGCAACTAGATGTGAAGACAGCTTTCTTACATGGTGAGTTGGAAGAGGAGATTTATATGACCCAACCAGAAGGGTTTCAGTGTCCTGGTAAGGAAGACTATGTTTGCAAGTTGAAGAAGTCTTTATATGGGCTGAAGCAGTCTCCACGACAGTGGTATAAGAGGTTTGGCAGTTATATGATTGAGTTAGGCTACAACAGAAGTCCGTATGATTGTTGTGTGTATCACAACGAGCTTGGTGATGGATTGAAAATTTATCTAGTTCTGTATGTAGATGACATGTTCATAGCTGCTAAGTCCAAGTCTTATATTCTGAAGTTGAAAGACCTTCTCAGTGTTGAATTTGAGATGAATAATTTGGGTGCTGCTCAGAAAATTTTGGGTATGGAGATCTATAGGGAAAGAGATAAAAAAAAGTTTTTCTTGTCACAGAAATGATATATTCAGAAGATATTGTCCAGGTTTGGGATGTCTTCAGCTAAGCCTATAGATACTCCTAGTGCTGCAAGTGTTCGTTTGTCTTCTGTACTTGCATCACAATCTGAAGATGAGAAGGAATACATGTCTCAAGTCCCATATGCTAGTGCAGTAGGAAGTTTGATGTATGTTATGGTTTGCACTAGGCCTGATCTTGCACATGCTGGGAGTGTTGTCAGTAGGTTCATGGGGCAACCTAGAAAGGAACATTGGTAAGCTGTGAAGAGGATTTTTCGTTACCTTAGAGGTACATCTGATATTTGTCTTGTTTATGGAAGTGATATAGAATGTTTAGTGACTGGTTATTCTGATTCTGACTATGCTGGAGATGTTGACAGTAGAAGGTCCATGACTGGTTATGTGTTTACCCTTGGTGGTTCTGTTGTTAGTTGGAAGGCAACCCTACAGCCTACAGTTACTTTGTCTACTACTGAGGCTAAGTATATGACACTAACAGAAGCTGCTAAAGAAGCAATATGGTTGAAAGGACTAGTTGGTGGCCTGGTCTTCATCATGATCAGGTTGTTGTATATTGTGATAGTTTGAGTGCAATATGCTTAGCCAAGGATTAAGTTCATCATGAGAGGACTAAACATATAGATGTTAGATATCATTTCCTGAGAAATGAGAAGAGGATTAAGGTGATGAAAGTTGGGACAACTGATAACCCCGCTGATATGTTCACCAAGCCAGTTCCAAGTGGCAAGTTCCAACATTGTTTGGACTTGCTAAATGTTCTGAATTGCTAAGTGGTCCCTATGGGACCTTATGAAGCAGAGGGAGAATCTGGTGGCTTTTAAGTTGCATCTGGTACTTTTCATCTAATACTTTTCTTTGGGTACATCTGGTTCATCTGTTATGTGTGAGAGAGTTCAAGTCAAGGTGGAGATTTGTTGATATGCCTTGAATCTGATATGAAGCGCTCCGAACGACCCAGTACGGGCTTTTCTGTTTTGGGCTTTTATTTTGGGCCTATTATGTTAGGGTTAAGAGTGGTGTGATAACTGTCCGAAAGGTAGTTATTTAGGCCTTAATTCTATAGGGATTTGTGTGTCTTTTGTGCTTAATAGGGTTAGTTTTAGATATATATTGTATGTTTTAACCCATTTGGAAGAATGGAGGCTTTGAAAGTTATTTTGTGCAGAAAATACTGCTGAGCGACGTGAGAGAGCAAATTTTGTGCTGCAGCAAAACTGCCATGTCACAGCTCATTAGCCAAGTTGACAAACCGACTTATGTTGAGTTATTTTCGGGATAAAGGAGCGAGGAGAGCCTGCCATGTGTCCAATTTAACTTAATTCTCATCTTATAAAAGGAGAAGCCGTCAAAGATAAATTAATTCACGACTTGGAGACCGAATCAATCGGCCGGAGGCCGAATTGACAGTGGAATGGAGATCTAAGAAGACCATTTGTGATTCAACTCAAGGAGACGAAGTTCTTCCATGTTCTTGGTGGTTTGGAGCAGCCGTTTGATGTGCAAATTGCTTACCGCAAGTGTACGGGTCAAGTAATAATATAGTGTTTTCGTGTAAAACGAGTGTCGTCCTCTGGATTGGTTTTCTAGCAAATTAAGTATCGTGAATACTTTTGTTCAATTTTATTTAGGGAGCAAAACTCAATGATAAAAGATAAATCTAAAGACAAAAAGCATAAAATAAAAGTGGAGACTCAAATGGAAAGATTCTTAGGGAATTGATTTCATTGATTAGGAATGAGGATTGATTAATAGGAATGAATTGACCGTGCAATTATTCTACAAGCCAAAGAAACTTTTATCACGATTACCTCTCCCGAGTATAATTGATTCTCATGCATATAAACTAACTTGATATCCCTATCTAAGTTCATTAACATGCAAGGCATTATTCGGTTCGGTCCTTGTTATGCTTCTAAAGATATTCCAAATCCCGTCACAAACTTAGAATTTCTACTATAGTCATGCAATTAAACAAGGTAAGTCTTAGGCCAAATCATCTCTCCCGAGTTAGATTCAACACTTAAATCATTCAATTAGTGATCAAGTAATTGAAAGCATTAAACACAAAATTGCATGCATAGAATAAAAGCACATTCATACCAAAAATTAATCCAACAAACTTAAACAATTACATCAATCCCTAAGACAAACAACTAGCAATTCATAGTCTCTAAACCATAAACACTAATTGAAAGAAAAGCCATAAAAACTACAAGAGTTAAGGGAAAGAAAAGGGAAAACTCGAATCCGTCGAAACCGGCACGTCCCCGTCACGATCTCCACGTCTTCTCGCTTGATTCCCGCTCCTTAGCCTTGCCTTTAGCTCCCACAAAAGGTCTCTAGTCGAAATTAGGGCTAAAATCTAACCAATTGGACTCCCCAAATCCGTAGCTGAAAAGAGGAATTTATAGAAAATCTGCGGGTAGCGTCACGACGCTGTCACAGCGTCCCGACGCTAAGGAGATAGCGTCTTGACGCTGTCTCTGTTGCCGCCCAATTCAGAAAAGGAAAGGCAGCGTCGAGACGCTCCAAGAGCAGCATCCCGACGCTGGCCTACGGATGGCTCTCTTTTGACTTCTTCTTGGTTGAATCTTTTCCGTTCTTTAGCCAATTTTCATGTCCCGAACACGTATTTAGCTCCAATTTCTCGATTTAACTCCGAAACATGATTCCTACAAAAAGAACATAAAATGCATAATTTTTGCCAATTAAATATAAAAAGACTAGCTTAATTAATTAGGGAAACATAGCTAGCTATGCTCGCTATCAAATACCCCCAAACTTAAGCTTTTGCTAGTCCTCGAGCAAATTAAAAATCAAGCATACAGTGGAAGTATGGATGCAATAATCATAACTCAATCCTCAAGGCTCAAAAATCAATAGTCAAGCAAGCAAGAGACATGCACATAAGGACCAATGAGGGAGACAAATTAAAATTTTTCCAAAATTAACTTGCACAAGCGAGATCTAACTCAACAAGATCAGACTCTACTAGCTCGAGATTGGATTATTAAACTCTCAGCTCATCTTCCCTCTACACTGGCACTAAGGTTTCACTAATGAGTTAATGGAACAAATTAGTTTGTTTTCCTCCAAACTTAGGTGCTTATAATTAACAATTAAATTAAGCATGTATATGTGGCACTAGCTTTCACACACCCATTGCAGGGACCCTTAACCGGAGTTTTCTCTGGTTGGCCTAACTGATCACAACAGGGGTAGCTCTTTTTGCCTTAATCTTTATTAAACATTGCAAACTGTGCACAGGCCATGGCATAATAATTTTTTCTAACAGTAACAACAAGAATGATTTTTTCTTTATGAGCATAAATAGCATATATTCTTTTCTTTCCTCCTAAGCAAGATCAAACATGCTAATTTGCAAAACATTAACTTTTTAGCTCTTCCCTACACCTATCGAGGTGACAACAAGCATATGAACCTAATAATTCGCTCCTAAGCATTCAAATCCAAATCTAGCCAAGACAAATACTCTACTCATGCAAGCCATCTCCTAGAAAAATTTTAAAAAGTCTCCCTTTTTGGACACTTATGCTTACAACTCATCGAAAACTTGAAAATTGACAAGAAAGCTTATCCTAGGAAATCATAGTCATGCAAAAATAGCATCCAGAAAACAACCATATGCTCAAATCAAAGAAAGCTCAAAACTATAGCCCGAACTCAGATGCTCAAGGGCTCCACAAACATGCTAATCCACCCCCAAACTTAAAACATGCATTGTCCTCAATGTATAAATCAATAAAGCATAATCAATCATGAGAACAATAAAAGAGTAGGAGGAGTGAACGATACTGCCCTGGAATGATGACCTTTTCATGAATGCTTGGCAAAGACAAGAGCACGGGAACTCCTACAAAACAAAAACAACAAGACATAAAAAACAATAACAAAGTAACTTGGGTTGCCTCCCATAAGCGCTTGTTTATCGTCTCTAGCTCGACGTGCTCGTGGAGTCTGTCAAGGCACATAAAAATTCTCGTATTTCTTTGGACCCTTCTTTCTTGAATCAATATAACCAACGATCGCTAGCAAGCTTACTAGCTTCTCATGGGCCCCTGAAACAGAATTATTTTTGGTATTTTTGAATAAAAGAAGCATAAAAGGAGAAATATCAAAATAAAGAAACTCTGACTCTAAAACTGACTCGTGAGAATAGAAAAAAGAACAATCAACATCTATAAAGGATGGAGAAGATAAAACAGACGAAGGCTTTTCAACCTCAAACTCTACCTCCTGAACCGTCACTGCAAGCTCATTTTCTTTTTCTTCCTCACAAACATGTTCTTGAAAGGTGCTACAACTCTCCAATTCTTCTCTACTATCAATGCAACTCACCCCTAACTGCTCATCCTTATCAAGATTGAAAGAACTAAGCTCATGAATGGGTGCCAAAGAATCATCGGCCACATGACTCACTAGACAACCTATGGAAGTGGATCCCACCTCACTAACTTCCTGTGGAGTTTGAAGTCCTCTTATGATTTCATCAATTTTTAGACTCCTCACTCTTGACTCCTCAATATAATTTTGAACTATGCTTTCCAAGGAAGAATTTTCATTTAAAGGGGTATAACTTGAAGATGAAAAATTGGAATATGGTGTTGAGTAAAAAGCCATTCAATTAAAGCAACAATGATAATTAGGCTTCCAATCAAACAATAACCCAATCAAGAACACATGACAAAGACTCAAACAAAAAAGGAAAGAAGAATAACAAATAAAACTAAATAGAAAAGGAAAACAAAAACAAAAAATGAAATAAAACAAATAAGGAAAAAATCAAACAAACAAGGAAAACACTAAAATAGGAATGCAACAAATATGGAAAATAAAAACAAACAAGGAAAAAAAATGCAATCTATCTACAAAATAAAATAAATAAATAAATAAAATACACCCTAAATTAAGACCGAACAATTTTTCCACGATATTAATTTAACTAAATATACCAATCCCCGGCAACGGCGCCAAAAACTTGATGTGCAAATTGCTTACCGCAAGTGTACGGGTCAAGTAATAATATAGTGTTTTCGTGTAAAACGAGTGTCGTCCTCTGGATTGGTTTTCTAGCAAATTAAGTATCGTGAATACTTTTGTTCAATTTTATTTAGGGAGCAAAACTCAATGATAAAAGATAAATCTAAAGACAAAAAGCATAAAATAAAAGTGGAGACTCAAATGGAAAGATTCTTAGGGAATTGATTTCATTGATTAGGAATGAGGATTGATTAATAGGAATGAATTGACCGTGCAATTATTCTACAAGCCAAAGAAACTTTTATCACGATTACCTCTCCCGAGTATAATTGATTCTCAAGCATATAAACTAACTTGATATCCCTATCTAAGTTCATTAACATGCAAGGCATTATTCGGTTCGGTCCTTGTTATGCTTCTAAAGATATTCCAAATCCCGTCACAAACTTAGAATTTCTACTATAGTCATGCAATTAAACAAGGTAAGTCTTAGGCCAAATCCTCTCTCCCGAGTTAGATTCAACACTTAAATCATTCAATTAGTGATCAAGTAATTGAAAGCATTAAACACAAAATTGCATGCATAGAATAAAAGCACATTCATACCAAAAATTAATCCAACAAACTTAAACAATTACATCAATCCCTAAGACAAACAACTAGCAATTCATAGTCTCTAAACCATAAACACTAATTGAAAGAAAAGCCATAAAAACTACAAGAGTTAAGGGAAAGAAAAGGGAAAACTCGAATCCGTCGAAACCGGCACGTCCGCGTCACGATCTCCACGTCTTCTCGCTTGATTCCCGCTTCTTAGCCTTGCCTTTAGCTCCCACAAAAGGTCTCTAGTCGAAATTAGGGCTAAAATCTAACCAATTGGACTCCCCAAATCCGTAGCTGAAAAGAGGAATTTATAGAAAATCTGCGGGTAGCGTCGCGACGCTGTGTACATAGCGTCGCGACGCTGTCACAGCGTCCCGACGCTAAGGAGATAGCGTCTCGACGCTGTCTCTGTTGCCGCCCAATTCAGAAAAGGAAAGGCAGCGTCGAGACGCTCCAAGAGCAGCGTCCCGACGCTGGCCTACAGATGGCTCTCTTTTGACTTCTTCTTGGTTGAATCTTTTCCGTTCTTTAGCCAATTTTCATGTCCCGAACACGTATTTAGCTCCAATTTCTCGATTTAACTCCGAAACATGATTCCTACAAAAAGAACATAAAATGCATAATTTTTGCCAATTAAATATAAAAGACTAGCTTAATTAATTAGGGAAACATAGCTAGCTATGCTCGCTATCACCGTTTCATCCCCATTTGCTAAAAAGGATTAGTACTTCTGGTTTATTTCGCTTTATGGATGTGCTTATCGAGATTGTAACGTATTTTATGTCTTCAATCATGAACTAATTGCTTTGTAGGCATAGGTTAAGAATTATGTGATTGTTATATTTATAAATCTGGAAATTCTATTTGATCATGTTCATCTTGAGTTATTGTTGATCTTTTATTTCATTATGTGCCCGCCTAGCTAGCCGGTATGTATAGCTTCTCTTAGTTTCAGGGATGATTTAGGAGTTGTGTGGCGATAATTCACGCTAGATCATTGTGTATTGGTGAACGCCAGTGACTGAGTTAGGGATAGCCAGTTGCCTAGTGCTTGATCGGTAGAGCTTCATTGGTTTTGAAACATATTCCAAAAAATCCGAAGTTCCGGGAGGATCCCGCTGATAATACTGCAGGAGATTGACGGGTCAAAATAATTGCTGGAGCATCTTTATAACAATTACAGAAGTCTTAACCTGTGTCTGTTTCCATTCTGTTTTCTCTAGTCGTAATCACTTACTGCTTTCGTATTTCTTTTGTTTCAGCATTTTAAAAACCCAATCAATTTAACTAAACTTTTGAAATCACTAAAAAGGCAAATTAAATCAATAGAGGCAGGCATTTCAAGACCCTGTGGATACGATAAATACTTATCACTTGCTGCTAGATTGTGTATACTTGCACAGTATTTTGGAGTCAATTTATCTCATATTTTTAACCACTCCAGAATTGCAACAAGTTTTTGGCGCCGTTGCTGGGGACTTGAAATTGTTTTATTTGATTGATTTTTTTTTTGTGTATTTTTGGTGATTTGGTGCGTGAACTTTTTGATTGTTTCTTTTTGTTTTGTAGGTGTGACTTTGGTGTGTGAGCGATCCCCTTCGGATTAGATTTTCAAAAAAAAAAAAAAAGTTCAAGTGAATCTCGAAGAGGAATTGTGCGATGCAGCAAAATCCGCTGCTGGAGCAAAATGGACAGCAAAATAATCAGGCTAAGAATCCTATCCTTGTAGCAAATGATAGGGACAGAGTCATTCGAGAGTATGTTTTTTCAATTTTTGACGAGTTAAATCCAGTGATAATACGTCCAGTTATTGAGGCAACAAACTTTGAAATGAAACCGGTCATGTTTCACATGTTAGTGATGGCTGGCCAATTCCATGGTTTATCATATGAGGATCCTCATTTACATCTTAAGTCTTTTATAGGAGTTAGTGATTCATTTGTTATTTAGGGAGTGTCGAGAGATGCCCTTAGATTAATCATATTTCCTTATTCCCTTAGAGATGGAGCGAAGGCGTGGTTGAACTCTTTTGCTCCAGCATCGATAAGTACGTGGAATGAGCTAGTAGAGAAATTTCTTAGTAAGTATTTTCCACCAACTAGGAGTACCAAGTTAAGGAGTGAGATAGTGGGATTTAGGCAAAATGAGGAAGAAACTTTTAGTGAGGCTTGGGAAAGGTTTAAGGAGCTTTTGCGAAAGTGTCCCCACCACTGTTTTCCATATTGTATTCAAATAGAAATATTTTACAATGGGTTAAACATAGCAACCCAGTGTATGGTTGATGCTTCTACGGGAGGGGACCTTTTGGCAAAAACCTTTAATGAAGCTTATGAGATTTTAGAGAGAATATCAACCTACAGTTGTCAATGGTCAAACATTAAAGGCTCTAGTAAGAAAGTTAAGAGTGTGATAGAAGTGGATGGTGTGTCTACCATTAGGGCCGATATTGCAACATTAGCTAACACTCTTAAAAACATAACTCTGGTAAGCAATGTTCAGCAGTCACCAGTGGTGGAGCCTGCTGCGGTTGTAAACCAAGTGGCAGCCAAATCTTGTGTCTATTGTGGTGAAGAGCATAATTATGAGTTTTGTCCTAGCAATCCAGCTTATGTGTTTTTTTCAGGTAATCACAGGAATAACCTTTATTCTAACTTTTATAATCCAGGTTGGTGCAACCACCCCAACGTTGCATGGGGAGGACAAGGAAGCAATCTGCAAGCACAACAAAAGGTGGTGAACCAGTCCGGATTTGCTAAATCACAGGCATTGCCCCAGCAAAATAAGCAGGCTTTGCCCTAGCAAAATTCGGGTAATTCTCTGGAGTCAATGATGAAGGATTATATGGCTCGTAATGATGTCATAATCCAAAGTCAGCAGGCTTCATTGAGAGTCCTAGAGTTTCAAGTGGGCCAGTTAGCTAATGAGTTGAAGGCACGACCACAAGGGAACATTCCTTCAGATATTGAATACCCTATAAGGGAAGGTAAGAAGCAGGTGCAGGCAGTGACTTTAAGGAGTGATAAGCCACTAGAAGATAGAAAAGAGCCTAGTAAACCCCAGGAAGTAGAAAAGAGTAGTGGTAGTAATGTTGTCGAAAAAGAATTGGGGTCTGGTCAATATGATGGAGGCAGCAGCAAAGATGCTGGAGCAATTAGTTCTGTTCCAGATGTATAACCCCCACCTTATGTACCGCCCCCACCCTTTGACCCACCCTTACCTTTTCCACAAAGGCAGAAGTCTAAGAACCAAGATGGTAGTCCATTTTTAGCAACTGGTAGTTCATTGATAGATGTCCAACAGGGGGAGCTTACAATGAAGGTGCATGACCAAAAGATAAAGTTTAATTTGTTTGATGTAATGAAATATCCAAATGATATTGAGGATTGCTCGTGCATTCAGGTGTTGGATGAGTTTGTTGAGGACCACTTTGAGAAGGAATTGATGGAGTACCATACCCAAAAATTTGGAGAAATCCAAATTGAGGATTTGGAAATAGGTGGATTGGAGCATGAGCATAAATTTGTTGGTGAGATTTCTAGTTTTGAGAGGAATTTTGAATCCTTAGAGCCAATAGATAAGAAATCCAAGCCTATTGAACCTTATAATTCATTGACATTGCTCCAGCAACCCGAGATTAGGAAATCCTTCATTGATGAGCGGTTATTTACTGTAGCTCATATTAAGGCAGTGAAAACACCTTGGTATGATGACTTTTCCAATTACCTTAATTTTGGAAATTTGCCTCCTGGTTTATCAAAAGAACAAATGAAAGAATTTTTTCGTGAGGTAAAGTTTTATTTATCAAATGATGCATCTATGGTTAGTCAATGTGTTGATGATGGCTGTGAGTTTAAAGTAAAAGGGCAGCGAATGAAGCAAAAGTTTTGCGGGAGCATATTTTTAGCTCCTAATGTTGTTGCGGTTTTATTTTTCTCGTGGATTTTATTCTAGTTTGAATTAATTTGAATTAGATTTTATTGATTTCAATTTTATCTGATTTATTTTAATTCGTTGGTATTTTCGTAGATTTTATGTTCGTTTTATTTATTTATTTTTATTTTTGGCCGATTTAATTGTTAATTTAATCGAATTAGTTCTGTTTAGATTTAATTTCAGTTTGAATTTTTAATTTCTGTTTAGATTAGATTTTTAATAATCTATCTTCTTGATTTAATTTCGAAATATTCTCTTTTGAAGTTGCTGGCAAATTTAGGGAGCGCAGATTTTGAGGGAGCAAAATTTCAACATTCTAATCAGAAGCTCCCATTATTTGATCTTGTTTTTTTTTTTTTTTTGTTAATTTTGATTTATTTTATGTTTTGATATTATTTTGATTTGATATGATTCTGATTTGATTAGATTTTTTTTATTTATTATTTATTATTTATTTTATTTTTATGTTTTTTTTGTTAGGTTAGTTTAGATTTGATTTTGAAGGATTTTTCAAAAGATTTTTCCAGATTTTAAATAATATATCTTGTGGATGTTATTTAAAAACAAAAGATTTGATTTCATAGTTTTGTTGAGAAGATCAGAGATTTTATTCGGTTAAGATTTTTTTTAGAGATAAGATTATAATTTTACCGTTGAGATTTTATTGTGGGCATGCAGTAATTACCGAAGATGTCATGTGTTGAGCAGGGGGCAACTGACGTTATGGTTGTTACACACAGAGGGAGCATAGTAAATGGAAGATCTTACCGTTTGAAAAATAATAAAAAAATTTCCATGAAACCATAAAGTTAAAACGATAACTTAAATTAATTAAGAGATAATTAGGGGCTAATTATTTTTTGAAAATCTTTGAGTTAGTGCCCTATTTATACGATCTCCCATCAGGTACGTTTTTCACTCTTATCTTTTATTACTACTGATGTGATTTTTCTGTGTGTGTTATTATTGTAAGGAAAAAAAAAACACGAGCAAGGAAAAAATGTTGAGACTGTTGAGACTGAGATGGAACTGAGAAGAAGAAGTTGAGCTTGATGAAAGATTTTGGTACAGGAGATTTATCCATGGAGAGGCAATACAAAAATATCCAGAAATCCCGAAGCGAAATGTTCTAATGGAGCGCGACTTCGATGATGGCAAAGAGCTCCCACATTTTCTTTGAGCAAGCATCACTAATAACGGTTGGAAACGATTGTGCGCAAAGCTGGTTCCCACTGTTGATCGACTAGAATGGGAGTTCTATGCCAACATCGATGAAAATGAAGGATTCTTGGTTATTGTTTGAAGATTTGTTGTCGACTAGAGCCCTGGGGTGATTAATTCTTTATTTAATTTGCAAGACTTCCCCCACGCTGTTTTCAAGGAAATATTAGTTGTTTCCTCAAACGAGCAGCTGAATGTCCAGTGGAGGTTGTCTAAGATGAGGGAAAGAACATTCCAATCAGCATACCTGAAGTGTGAGGCTAACACTTGGCTCAACTTTGTCAAGCAGAGATTATTGGCTACAACGTACGCCTCCACTATCCCCCGTGGTCGAGTACACTTGAAGGTTCAGAGTCCCAGAGAGCTCCAATGATATAAACTTGATTAACAAGGGGATTATTGACATTGCCAATCTCGCTAGACTTAAAAAAGGTGAGGTGTGCCAGGGTGGTTTGTTGTGCGGTGTCCATAGAGTGCTGGAGCAGCTTGAGATGGTTCTCAGTAGGCTAGAATTCACTGAGAGACAACTTCAAACCTACTAGAGCTATGATCGTTGAAGGGACATGTTGGGTTCCTAGAGTGAGTAAAAATATGATATAAAATACTTTAGAATTCATGTGCAAGTATACACAGTCTGCAGCAAGTAATATTATCAATCCGAGCCCTGAATTAGTTTCCACTCTACCTATTTTTTTTTTTTTTGTAAACTTCCAATGGTTTCAAGAATAGTAAAATGATTGGGTTTTATCGGAATTATGCTGAAGCAAAATAGATGGCAGAACAATAACTAAACAAATAGATAGACAGATTAAAGACAGACGCTGGTTAGGATTTAGTGATTGTTTAAAAGGATTGCTCTAGCAATATTATCGGAATCATGCATTTCTCGCAGTATTATTAGCGGATTCCTCCCGAAACTCCAGATCTTTTGGGATATGTTTCAAACCCAATGAAGTGCGATCGATCAAGCACTAGGCAACTGGCTATCCCTAGCTCAGTCACTGGCGTTCACCAATACACAATGATCGTAGTGTGGATAATTGTCACACATTCTCTAAATCATCCCTGAAACTAGAGAGAGTTATTCACACCGGCTGGCCAGGCGGGCATAAAATGGAAATAAGCACAACAATTAACCAAAATGCAATAGTCAATATATTACTAAAGATGAAGCACGACAATCACATTATTCCTAACCAACACCTAAGCTACTTAGTTCATAATAGGCATAGAAATACAAATCACAATCTGAGTAGGCATGTCCATAACCACAAGTTAATAAAGAAAATAAACTTCCTAATCAGCTTGCGGAAGATGGTGTTTTTGATAATCTTCAATCTCTCTAAAATATTCAGCTTTCAAGGGAAAACATGGAATGAATTTGACTTGGACGACTACTTCCTTTTATAGAAGGATAGGAGACTTGAATTAGGTCAACTTGGACACGTGTAGGGCTCTCCTTGCTCCTTTATCCTGAAAATAACTCAACAAAAGTCGGTTCATGAAGTTGGCTAACGAGCTGTGATGTGGCAGTTTCTGCTCCCAGTTTTGCTGCAGCACAGAATTTGCTCCCTCCAGTCGCCCAGCAGCATAATCTACACAAAATAATTTCCAATGCTTCCATTCTTCCAAATGGGTTAAAACATGTAATATCTATCCAAAACCAACCTTAATAAGCATAAAGGACACACAAATTCCTATATAATTGAGGCCTAAATAACTACCTTTTGGGCAGTTATCATACCCCCAAACTTGAACTATTGCGCGTCCCGAGCAATACTAACTCACCTTCCCTTAAGAATTCAGAACATTAGACAAATAATAGCTTAATCAAACCAGACAGTCCAACACTACCTTTAACCTTTACCTGAGCACTCTGCAAAACCAAGCTCTGCTGCAGCAAAATGATTCCTCCGGCATGGACAAATAATCACCACTTTTCAACTTAATTCTAAGGACTCACCACAGCCTAGCTCTATTTTCAGACATTTTAAAACATATTTTTAAAGGGGTTTATATCATTGTTTATCAGACTTAAAGCAGCCTTACAGTCATAAGCTCTTAAGCATGGGATGACCTACTTTATGGTGCAGTATACCCTTGCCTCAAGCTCATCACCAACTAGGCTCAATACTCATTATAAAGCTAAAAAATCCTTAGTTATTCTATCTGTTGCCCCTCAGAATGGCGACATTTTATGATGAAGCTCACCTAAATTCTGGGAGACAGAAAAACTGCTGGATCATCATTCATCCCTCAAAATTTTCAACAATCAATTCTTTTCAGCAAATCATTTCATTATTTTTTCATATTTCCTAGGTCATCTTTTGACGCGAAGACAAACTGTGGGTATCACAAATGTCCCCGGTTACTCAATAACCTAACAAATTTTAATTTGAAGGAGAGGAATGCTCGAGCAAAATAATTGGAGTAGCAAAAAGTCCCCCAAACTTGATTCATTGTCCCCAATGAATCATTATATAAGCAAGTATACCCCCAAACTTAAATTTTTCTATCTGAATTTTTAAACTAAACATGGGACTAGGATTAAGCTTAAAGTGGATCGTATAAGTCAATACTACCTTGAAAATCTTCTTTGTCGTAGCAACATTCCAGGCTAGAAGAAATGCTCAAGCAAAAGGTTTCTGGAGATCAGAATACCGTGATCTAATTAAGCGTAATCGGTCCAAGCTTCAAAAATTCAGAGGAAAAGTAGTTAAGTTAGAGTTACTTAGTGCTCATAGAACAGAAACATTCAGAAATTTCATTAAAAACACGAAAAAGATATTACATAAGGAGAGATATATTTTTTCAAAGTAGAAAAATTAAAAAGAAACAAGCAGTTATAACAGCGAGCAGGGTCACTATGCGCGAGCAAACAAAAATGGAGAAACAAAAGTAATGCTCGCTCCAGATCATCCCATCAGTCAGTCTTCCTGACCCTGCTCCTCATCAACATCCTTTTCTCGTTCAACAGGTGGGGGTGGTATCCAAAGATTAAACAAATCATCGGGAAACACTGGAAAGGCCTGATATGGTTTTGAGAAATTGGTTTGCAAGGCCCCTCTGAGCGCATCATCTCTCCTTTTAGCATAAGTCCAATAGGTCTGAGCTTGCCTTTCAGCAAATTCTAACCTACTAGCCAACACTGTCAGTTGCTCTAGGATCTGATTAACGCCATACACAAGCCCACCCTGGCGAGCCTCTTGCGTACGCTGAAGCCGCGCCAGATTAAGTGTGTCAATGATTCCCTTATCAAGCATGATCATATCTTCTGGAACCGTGGGCACTACTGCCCTGCTGCATAACATTGTAATCGTGTTTGGAAAGAACAACTTCCCCACCTTCTTGCGCCAATAGTCTGCAATCTCAGTAGCAATTATTTTTCCAACATCTATGCTCATTGATCGAAGGATGGCAAAGATAAGCAACACTCTGTCCCAAGATATAGTGGAGTCGTGCGTTGTCGGCAATAAGCGGAGTCTAATGAAGCCCATCCAAGCGTTGGCTTCACTCTTTAAATAGGCAGCTTGAAATGTATGCTTCCGCGTCTACGACACCCTCCATTGAGCCCCTTCAACACCTACCTCTCGGACCGCCGCACTTAATTGGTCGCTCGATGGGCAACCATCATCTCATTGAAAACTGCATGTGGAAAGTCCTGAAGATCAAACAAATTATTAATGGCCTCTGGGCTCCATTGTACAGGCACTCCTCGCACTATAACTTCAAAATCATCCTTCACGTCAAGATTGGCGTAGAATTCCCGAACGATGTTGGCATTGACAGGATCAGGCTTGGCACAAAACTGTCTCCACCCCAGGCTTGCTATTCTAGACTCCAAAAACCTAGGCATATCACTGCCAAATCCCCGTTCGAACAAGAAATCACGCTTCAGTACTTTCTGATATTTTGCTCTGGCAAGTTCGTTGACGAAGCGAATGAACGGTTCCCTCGGCTCCTCAATCTCACCCGATGCTTCAGCAATTCCTTTGCCCCTATTTTCTCTTTGTTCGTGCAAACGCTCTTCTTCTGCCTTCCTTGCCTCCTCTTCTTTTGCCTTATTTTCAGCTTCCCTCTTTTCTTCCTCAAAGTTCGACGTCGAAGGCAATGGAGTGTTCCAAACCACCCTCACGCCCCGCCTTCCTTTTGATGCGGTGGTGCTTTGGTGGTTCAGGCATTACGACTTCAACATGAGCCTCCGGCTCCGGTGTTTTCTCCTCGCCAGGCTCACCTGCGACTTGCTCTTCAGCCTCCGTTTCCTGATTTTTCACAACATCCCCTTCTTGAACCGTAGTAGAAATTATCGGTTTTGTCTCAAGATTCTGAACATTCCCCGTTTCTTGAATAACTTCTTGCTCCGCAGCCCTCTACTGCCTCCTTCTTCGCTTAGCCTCCTTCTCTTCTGGCGTTCTTTTTTTCTTAGTTTTTCCTTTATGCACTTCCGGCGTAATCGACACCTCCTCCTCTTCACTCTCTCTTTCTTTCCTAGCTCTAGTCTTAGCATGGAGGACTCAACGGTTTGACAGAGAATGGAAGGGAAAAAGGAAGAATGCAGACGGCAAAAATGAGATCAAGAAGACGAAGTGGAAAGAAACTTACCAGCGGTTGTAAATAAATAAGGCTCCAGCAAAATGCAACCCTAATATTACTGTTTAAATTTAAAAATGCAAACATGAAATTGAAAGATCATCAACGGTAAAATCGTGGATTCCAAACACCCATGGTAAAAATTGACGTGCTGTCATCATTGAAGCCTTCGGATAATTGCTCTGCGACACGTGGCCTTATCAGATGATGTACGCAAATTTACCTGCGAAAATTCAAAGCCAAATCTAAACTACCAATAATAAAATACTGAAGGATAAAATCTACTAAACCATGCAAAATCAAATCTAACCTAACTGCAATTAAAATCAAATCAACGAAAAATAAAATTAATACAAACTCTAGGAGCTTAAAATTTTGTTTTGTGAAATGTTCCCGCAAAAGTCTTGCTCTCTCAATCATCAACTAACCTTAGGGAAGGATATTTCAACCGAAACTCCTCACCCCAATAATGCTTCACACGCTGTCCATTTACCTTGAACACACTCCCATCTTTTTCATCCTGTAAAAGTAATTGCTCCATTGGGGAAAACCTCAATCACAATAAACGGTCCTGACCATTTAGATTTTGATTTTCCAGGAAATAATTTTAATATAGAATTATAAAGCAAAACTTTTTGACCCTTGACAAACTCCTTAGATTTAATTTTCTTGTCATGCCACAGCTTAGTCTTTTCCTTATACATTTTCGCATTTTCGTAAGAAAATTGACGAAATTCTTCTAACTCATTAAGCTGCAGCATTCTTATTGCTCCTGCACGACTCAGATCAAAATTTAACTTTTTCAAAGCCCAAAATGTTTTATGCTCAAGCTCTAATGGTAAATGGCAAGCTTTCCCATATACTAACCTATAGGGAGACATACCTAGGGGAGTCTTATAAGCTGATCTATAAGCCCAAAGAGCCTCATCCAACCTAAAAGACCAATCCTTTCTAGATGGATGGACTACTTTCTCTAAAATAGCTTTAATTTCCCTATTACTAATTTCAGCTTGACCATTTGCTTGTGGGTGATAAGAGGTAGCTATCCTATGCTTAATCCCATACTTAGCTAAAAGCTTAGTTAAGATATTATTAACAAAATGTGTATGTCGCAACGTCATCGCGACGCGGAGCGACCGACATCCTTTCTTGGGTTTTTTAGAAGAAAATTGGAGTCGCCACCAATCATTGAGGGTGTGATTGGTCACCTTTAAAATAAAAAAACAAAACTAGTCTTAGAAAACCAGAAATTAGGTTCGGGAGTCGTTTGAGTGTAGGGAAGGTATTAGCACCCTTCAACACCCGTTTAAGAAAACGATTACCACAGTATCTTAAATTGTCCAATTAAATGAATAAAAACAGTCCTTTATTTTATTTTTCTTAAAAAATGATAAATATGAAAATAAAACTCAAAATGCAATAATGAACACAAGATGTCTCATTCGTTTTTACCTTAACTTTAGAAATAAAGCAAGGATTAAACATTATGAGTTGGATATCCAATTTAATATAAATCATGCCTAATCTCCCTTTTAATTAAAGGAACATGGGTGTACATGATTATGTTTACTAAAAATATTTTTTTAAAATAAAAAGGATGTAAAAGAAGAAAAATTATTCAAAGAGTAAATTCTTTTAAAAGGGAAAATGAGAATTTTCATACGCCTACACGGGAGTTGGACTCCACGAAGGCACATTACTCAGTTCCCATAATCCCTTTCAAAAGAAAATCAAAACAATAACAATAATTGAAATTGACCAAGCAGAATTAAAGATTAGATTAAAGCAATTTGGAGAATGAAACGAAAAAACAAATAAATTAGAAAGTTTAAAAAAATGAAGTTGGCAAAGTGCAAAAAGTGAACTAAAATGAGAGAGAAATTAAAAATGATAATCATAATGATGACGATAATAATAATAATAATAATAATAATAACAACAACAACAACAATAATAACAAAACAAAAAACAAAGGAAATAGAAAAACAAAACCCCACATTTTTTACTTCTCTCTTCCTTCTTTTTTCCTTCTTTCTTACCCAATGTTTTCTCTCCCTGTATACTCCTTCCTCCCCCTCTTTTTTCCTCTTTTCCTCTTCCACTTTCTTTTCTCTCTTTCTATCACTCTCTAAGCTAAACTCTTATTCAAATGCCTAAACTCTCTCAAGCTCACTTTTACTCTAAACTTCTTCTCTTTTTTTCTCTCCTTTTCTATCACTCTCTAAGCTAAACTCTTATTCAAATGCCTAAACTCTCTCAAGCTCACTTTTACTCTAAACTTCCTCTCCTTCTTCTTGTTTTCCCGTCCCTTTCATCCTCCATCTCCCCCCTTTTTATACTTGAAGGGTTACTAAATTAGGGGGAGGATGGATGAGAAAATGGTGGAAAAAATAAAATAAAAATAAAAAAAATAAAAAAAAAATGGGAGCCATGGAAAGTCTTTTGAATAGGTAAGCTTCCCCTTGAATAGGAATGGGGAAGACCAAAAAAAAAAAAAAAGAAAACGAATTTTTGATAAAAACATGTGAGAAGGGGGGATTGAACCACAAACCTCGTGGTTATCAATGTGACTTCATGCCAGTTGAGCTATGCTCTTGTTAACATACAAGAAAAAACAAATTGACCACCAAATATTGGAAACCTTCAAACATTATTACTGAAAATCAAGCCGGACCAAATACGGTGTCTACAGTGTACCCTCATCACTCACTAGAGCCGTAGGTGTCCCAAACCGCGCAAAGATGTGCGATTGAAGAAACCTTGCTACTGTCTTGGCATCACTCTGATGGCATGCAATGACCTCCACCCACTTAGACACATAATCAACTGCCAATAAGATAAAAACATTGCCATTAGAATGGGAAATGGCCCCATAAAGTCAATACCCCATACATCGAATAATTCAACTTCTAAAATGTAAGTAAGAGGCATTTCATCTCTAGGCCCTAAGTTTCCTCTCCTTTGGCAAGCATCACATTGCTTGTAGAACCAATGGGCATCCTTAAATAACGTAGGCCAGAAAAACCCGCAGTGCAAAATCCTCATAGCTGTCCTCTGACCGCTGAAATGACCTCCATACGGTGAAGAGTGACATTGCTACAGGATTTCCTTTGCTTCAGCACCTTAAACACACCTTCAAATAATACCGTCAGAGCATTGCTTATACATAAATGGCTCATCCCAATAGAAAAATTTTGCATCATGCTTAAACTTTTTCTTCTGCCTCCAATCCATGTCAATAGGAGTGACTCCCTTTAACAAAAAGTTGGCAATATCAGCATACCAAGGGACATCCCTAACTACCTTTACCTAAGCAGCAAAGAGCTGTTCATCTGGAAAGGAATCGGAAATGGCAGATTGCTCCAACAAAGAAGATGACGGATCAAGACGAGATAAATGATCTGCAATGACATTTTCCGATCCCTTCTTATCCTTTATCTCTAAGTCGAATTCCAGCAATAATAAAACCCAACGAATTAGTCTAGCCTTTGCATTCTTCATAGTCATTAAATACCTTATTGTTGCATGATTCGTGAACACCGTGACTTTGGATCCAACCAAATATGACCGGAACTTCTCAAAAGCGAACACCACAACTAACAACTCCTTTTCAGTAGTTGTATATTTGACATGTGCCTCATTTAAAACCTTGCTTGCATAATATATAGGATGGATAAATTTGCCCTGCTTTTGCCCCAGCATCGCACCTACCGCAGCATCACTCGCATCACACATTACCTCGAATGGTAAATTCCAATTAGGTGCGCAAAGAATGGGTGATGAGATTAAAGCAGTCTTTAAAGTCTCAAAAGCCTTCCTACAATCTGCATTAAAGTAAAAAACATGATCAGTACACAATAAGTTACAAAGAGGTTTACTGATTTTCGAAAAATCCTTTATGAACCTCCTATAAAATCCAGCATGTCCTAAAAAACTCTGAATTCCCTTCACTAAATTCGGTGGCTCTAGTCTTTCAATCACCTCTATTTTTGCTCTATCAACTTCTAGACCATTCTTAGAAATCCTATGACTTATCACTATGTCCTCCTTCACCATGAAGTGACATTTTTCCCAATTAAGAACTAGATGGGTATCCTCACATCTCTTTAACACCTTACCTGAATTATCTAAACAATTCTGAAAAGACCCTCCAAACACTGAAAAATCGTCCATAAAGACCTCAACAGTGGACTCAATCATATCAGAAAACATTGCTAACATACACCGCTGAAATGTTGCTGGAGCATTGCAGAGGCCGAAAGGCATTCTCCTAAAAGCAAATGTCCCATAAGGACAGGTGAAAGTGGTTTTCTTCTGATCCTCAGAAGCAATAGTAATCTGGTTATACCTAGAATAACCATCCAAGAAACAGTAGTAGGCCTGACCAGCCAATCTATCCAACATTTGGTCAATAAATGGTAGAGGGAAATGGTCCTTACGGGTGGCTTTATTAAGCCTCCTGTAATCCATGCAAACCTTCCAGCCAGTTACTGTCGTGGTTGGAATCAACTCATTGTCTTTATTGCTCACCACAGTGACACCTCCCTTCTTAGGAACACATTGGACAGGGCTTACCCAATTGCTATCGGCAATTAGATAAATGATCCCAGCATCCAACCATTTAATTACCTTCTTTTTAACAACCTCTTTCATTGCAGGGTTAAGCCTTCTTTGTTGCTCAATACTCCTAAAGGATCCCTCCTCTAGAGTGATTTTGTGCATACAAAAAGATGGGCTAATTCCCTGAATATCAGCCAATGTACAACCTATAGCCTTGCGGTATTGTTGCAGCAATTTTATTAAGGCATCTTCATGCTCTGGCATTAAATCTGATGCAACAATAATAGGCAACGTCTCACTTTCCCCAAGATACACGTACTTTAGATGATCCGGTAAGGGTTTCAAATCTAAAGTAGGTGCCTCAATCAGGGATTGATTAATGGGAGGAGCCTTTCTTTGATCTAAATCTAAAGACTCAAAAACATCCTCACACCTAAACAATTCTTTTTCATTTTTTCTATCTAGAGAACAAATTTCAAAATCCTCTACATTAACCTCTCCATGCTTTTCTGAATGCTTATCAGCCGAATCCTGTATTGCTGTCTCAATTACTGTGCTCTCCAGAATCCTGTTGAAGGAGCAATCCTCCATTTCGTCTGGATATTTCATGGCTTTAAAGACATTAAACTTCACTTCCTCATTACATACTCTCATTGTTAATTCTCCTTTTTGAACATCTATTAACGCCTTACCAGTAGAAAAAAATGGAAGACCTAGAATAATTGGGACATCTTTATCAGCCTCATAGTCTAAAATAATAAACTCAACAGGAAATATGAACTTATCCACTTTTATTAAGACATCCTCAATTTTACCCTCTGAATATGTAATAGACCTGTCAGCTAATTGGAGTGTGACTTTGGTAGGCCTAGCTTCACCAATACCTAACTTCCGATAGACCAAAAGAGGCATAAGGTTAATGCTTGCGCCTAAATCACGGAGTGCTCTACCTAATTCTTTTCCACCTAAAGACACAGGTATGGTAAATGACCCTGGATCCTTAGCCTTGGGGGGTAGCCCATTCTTAAGAATAGCACTACACTCCTCAGTTAGAGATACAGTTTCAAACTCACCTAATCTTTTCTTTTTAGTCAAAATATCCTTAAGAAATTTAGCATAATTAGGCATTTGCTCAATAGCTTCTACTAAAGGGATATTTATATGCAATTGCTTAAGAATCTCTAAAAACTTCCTAAATTGACCATCCTGATTCTTAGGCTTTTGCCTTTGTGGAAAAGGTAGAGGTGGTACATAAGGTGGGGGCGGCACATAAGGTGGTTCCTCATCTGGAACAGAACCAGATGCTCCAGCATCTTTATTGCTGCCTCCAGCACCCTGACCAGACTCCAACTCTTTCTCGACAACAACATTATTATTTCTATCACCATTTTTATCTATAACCTGGGTTTTACTAGGCTCAATTCTTTCTTCTAATGGTTTACCACTCCTAAGAGTTACTGCCTTTACCTGCTCCTTACCTTCCCTTCTAGGGTGTTCAGTATCTGATGGAAGTTTCCCTTGAGGTCTTGTCTTCAGCTCATTAGCCAACTGACCCACTTGCAATTCCAGGGCCCTCATCGAAGCTTGATTACTTCGAATTGCCGCATCTGTGCGAGGCATGAATTCTTTCATCATCGCCTCGAGAGAATTTCCCTAATTTTGTTGGGGCAAAGCCTGCTTATTTTGTTGGGGCAATAACTGCGCTTTAGCAAATCCAGGCTGGTTCATCTTTTGTTGCGCTTGCATGTTATTCCCTTGACCTCCCCACGAGAAGTTCGGGTGGTTGCGCCAACCTGGATTATAGAAGTTAGAATAAGGGTTGTTCCTCTGATTACCTATAAAAAACACAGAAGCTGGATTGCTGGGGAAAAACTCGTAGCTATGGCCTTCACCGCAGTAGACACATGCTTCGTCCGTGACTTGGTTCACCATTGCAGTAGGCTCCATAGCTGGTGGCTGCTGATGACTAATCACTGTCACATTCTTAAGAGCATTAACAATCATAGCAAGATCAGCCCTAATGGTGGACACACCATCATTTTCTAATACACTCTTAACTTTCTTATTTGTGCCTCTAACATCCGACCACTGATAAACTATTAATAGATATTCTTTCTAAACTTTCATAAGCCTCATCAAAAGTTTTTGCAAAAAGGGCCCCTCCAACCGAAGCATCAACCATACCTTGGGTTACTCCATTTAAACCATTGTAAAATGTTTCCATTTGAATACAATGAGGTAACCCATGGTGGGGACACTTTCGTAAAAGCTCCTTAAATCTCTCCCAAGCCTCACTAAAAGTCTCATCTTCAAGTTGCCTAAACCCTACTATTTCACTCCTTAATTTAGCATTTTTATTAGGCGGGAAATATTTACTCAAAAAATTTTCAGCTAACTCATCCCATGTCCTAATTGATCCTAGAGCAAAAGAGTTTAACCATGCCTTTGCTCCATCTCTAAGAGAATACAGGAACAAAGTTAATCTAAGAGCATCTCTAGACACTCCTTGAATTACAAAAGAATCACTAACTCCTAGAAAAGACTTAAGATGTAAAAGAGGGTCTTCAGATGACAAACCATGGAATTGCCCCACGGTTTGCAACATCTGAAACATTACCGGTTTCATTTCAAAATTTGCAGCTTGGATTTGGGGACGTGCAATCCCTGGATTACACTCATTAAACATCGGGACAGCATACGCTCGAATGGCTCTGGTCCTATCGTTCGCTATCAAGATAGGATTCTCAGCCTGATTATTTTGCTGCTCATTTTGTTCAAACAGTGGGTTTTGCTGCAGCAGCGGATTCTGTTGGGGGTTTGCTGGACCTTCAAGAACCTCCGGAAGACGCGGCACGTTCTCCATCTGGTTTCTGCGCTGCTCCATCCTTCTGTTCCTAAATGTCCTTTCAATTTCTGGATCAAGCTCAAACCTTACCCCAGGTGTATCGCTCATGCACCAAACTCACACATGCATAAACAAAAGAAACAATCAAAGAGTTCTAGCACCAAACCACTAAAACACATACACAAAACAGATCAGATAAAAACTTATTCAAGTCCCCGGCAACGACGCCAAAATCTTGTTGGGTTCCTAGAGTGAGTAAAAATATGATATAAAATACTCTAGAATTCCTATGCAAGTATACACAGTCTGCAACAAGTAATATTATCAATCCGAGCCCTGAATTAGTTTCCACTCTACCTATATTTGTGTAACTTTCCAATGGTTTCAAGAATAGTAAAACGATTGGGTTTTATCAGAATTATGCTGAAGCAAAATAGATGACAGAACAATAAGTAAACAAATAGATAGACAGATTAAAGACAGGTGCTGGTTAGGATTTAGTGATTGCTCTAAAAGATGCTCTAGCAATATTATTGATCATGCATTTCTCGCAGTATTATTAGCGGATTCCTCCCGGAACTCTGGATCTTTTGGGATGTGTTTCAACCCCAATGAAGTTCGACCGATCAAGCACTAGGCAACAGGCTATCCCTAGCTCAGTCACTGGCGTTCACCAATACACAATGATCGTAGTGTGGATAATTGCCACACACCCTCTAAATCATCCCTGAAACTAGAGAGAGCTATCCATACCGGCTGGCCAGGCGGGCATAAAATGAGAATAAACACAACAATTAACCAAAATGCGATAGTCAATATATTACTTAGAGCTGAAGCACAGTAATCACATTATTCCTAACCAACACCTTAAGCTACTTAGTTCATAATAGGCATAGGAATACGAATTACAATCTGAGTAGGCATGTCCATAACCACAAGTTAATAAAGAAAATAAACTCCCTAATCAGCTTGCGGAAGATGGTGTTTTTTATAATCTTCAATCTCTCTAAAATATTCAGCTTCCAAGGGAAAACATGGAATGACTTTGACTTGGGCGGCTACTTCCTTTTATAGAGGGATAGGAGGCTTGAATTAGGTCAACTAGGACACGTGTAGGGCTCTCCTTACTCCTTTATCACGAAAATTACTCAACAGAAGTCGGCTCATGAAGTTGGCTAACGAGCTGTGACGTGGCAGTTTCTGCTCCTAGTTTTGCTGCAGCACAGAATTTGCTTCCTCCAGTCGCCCAGCAACTTAATCTACACAAAATAATTTCCAATGCTTCCATTCTTCCAAATGGGTTAAAACATGTAATATCTATAAAAAAACCAACCCTAATAAGCATAAAGGACACACAAATCCCTATATAATTGAGGCCTAAATAACTACCTTTTGGGCAGTTATCAAAAAGCATGAAAATAAATTTAGATTTATTTTTAACATGTTTAAACCAATTTTTCCAGAAACTTTAAAGTGTGTTTAAAGTTAGTTTGAGTTTTCGTAACGGTGTTTTAATGTTAATTAATATACGGCGTAAGTTCCAATCGATGCGCTTCCGCTGCGTGGGGACTTTTATTCCCTTCACGTATGTCCCCACATACTAGTCCAAGTTTCATTTAAACAACCTTGGATCTTTGTTTATTGGATTTAGGGTTTATTAATGCAAACTAAATTATTCAATAACCAAATTACTAAATTACTCAAATAATGCTTTATTGAGATCGATTAATTTTTTTTCATTTACTATCTAAGAGTTTTAGGGCATAAAACCCAACAACTCCCACTTGAACTAAAACTCTAGAGGGCAATGTACATCAACAATCAAAATTGAATGAATAATCACTGAAGTAGGAATAGTAGTTTGTATTAATATTGTATAATACATGAAAAGTACAAATATAGATAAATGCAATAAACTAGGGCATTCACAATACCCATTACACTTCTCCCACTTGCCCTAGATTATTCTATGTACATATCTTGTAGACCTAGACCCTCTAGATGACCCTCGAACACTTTAATCATGAGAGCCTTCGTAAATGGATCATCAATATTGTGCGCAGAGGCTATCTTCGTGACAATCACGTCCCCTTGTTGCACGATCTCTCTGATGAGATGATATTTGCGCTCTATGTGCTTGCCTCTTTTGTGACTGCGAGGTTCTTTATAATTTGCCACTGCATCACTATTATCACAGTAAAGGGTGATTGGAAAGTTCATATTTGGAACAACTTCCAAATCCATCAAGAACTTTCGTAGCCATACAACCTGCTTAGCTGCTTCACAAGCAGTGACATATTCAGCCTCCATGGTGGAGTATGCAATGTATCCTTGCTTGATGCTACACCAGACTACAGCTCTCCCGTTAAGGGTAAATACTGACCCTGATGTGGATTTCCTAGAATCCTTATGAGTCTGAAAGTCAGAGTCTGTGTATCCTGTAAGGATCAAATCCTTAGAGCCATTCTCCGAAGATACTTTAGGATGTTTTTAACTGCAGTCCAATGGTCCAACCCTAGATTGTACTGGTACCTGCTGACTATCCCAAATGTATAGCAAATTTCAGGTCTAGTACACAACATGGCATACATAAGATTGCCCACAACTGAAGCATATGGGATATGTCTCATATCCTCAATTTCTTAAGGTGTCTTAGGACATTATTCCTTAGACAAATGAACTCCATGCCTGAAGGGTAGTAAACCCCTCTTGGAATTCTGCATCTTATATCTAGACAACATCTTGTCTATATACGATGCTTGAGACAGGGCTAACGTTTTGTTCTTACGATTCCTGATAATTTGAATCCTTAGAACATACTGAGCTTCACCCAAATCTTTCATTTGGAACTCAGCCGATAGCCATTTTTTAATGTCAGCTAGATATTCTACATCATTTTCAATGAGAAGAATATTATCTTCTACATACAACACCAGAAAAGCTACCGAACTGTTGATAATTTTTCTGTAAACACAAGGCTCATCAACGTTCTGATCAAAGCCGTAAGATTTGACAGTAGTGTCAAACCTTATACTCCAAGATCTGGAAGCTTGCTTCAACCCATAAATGGATCGTCTAAGCTTGCAAACGTTTTGCTCCTAACCTTGAGCAACGAACCCCTTTGGTTGAGACATAAAGATGTTCTCATCAAGATTGTCATTCAGAAAGGTAGTCTTGACGTCCATTTGCCAAATCTCATAATCATAAAACGTGACAATGGACAAGAGAATCCTTATCGACTTTAACATGGCAATTGAGGAGAAGGTTTCCTCATAGTCCACCCCCTCCTTTTGGGTATAACCCTTTTGATGACATGCAAAAATGTCATCATTTTCCTATTAATTTTAGCTAGTTTTATGTTTGATTTGTGTTCTTTAATGCTATTTTCTGTTTAAATTTCAGAAAACCGAGTCAAAGAAGAAAAATCGGAATTTTGAGAGATTTTGGATGATTTTGGAGCAATTTGAAGAAGTTCATTGAAGATCCGAGTCCAAAAGTCCAGGAAGAATGAATTAGAAGCCCAAAATCATGAATTCCAAGTCTTAAATTATCAAGTTGGGTCAAGAAAAGTGCCCAAAATCCATTACATGAAGTATTTGGGCCAAAAGAAAGTTGGAGGCCCAAAAATGGAATCAAAATCGGGCCATTATTGAAGATTCAGGGCCTAGCATCGAGACGCTAAGCCTGGAGCGTCCCGACGCTAGGCTGCTGCGTGGAAAGATCCAGAATCGCAGTAGTGTCGCGACTCTTTCTAGGTAGCGTCGTGACGCTGCAACGTCTTGGAGCCCAAGAAAAGATGACGTCAGAGCGTCGCGACGCTGCCCATGTAGCGTCGCGACGCTACGCCTGCTGGGAGCCTATAAAAGGAGCCTTTTGCATCCATATTTTGTTTGCCAATTTGTGGGTTTTCACCCCATTCTAGAATCCACACTAAAATTTGGGATTTTTGGGAGAGTTTTGGAGCTTTGTTGAAGATCGAGGAGATCGACACTTTTATGAGCATTTCTCTTCCCTTTTCCTTTATGTTTTAGTTTCTAGAATTGTTATGATTAGGAATTATTGAATTTTAGTGATTATGAGTAGTAAATTCCTAAATTCTATGAGATTGATTTAGATGTTGAACCTCTGCTGAATTAATGAATTGATGTGGTTTAATTGTCATTATTGTTCATTTGTGCATTTTGTCTTTAATGCTTTTAATCAACTGATCACTGATTAAATGAATCGTTACTAAGCGGAGACTCGATGGAGAGAAGCTTAGACTAGAACTGAATGCATGACTAACGGTTATTTACCCGGGTGACACGGGATTGACTAAATAACGTTAGAGGTTGTACTGAAGGGTCGTAATGCCATGCTAAGTAAATAAAGATGAGACTGAAAGGAGATTCTTTATTGATAAGTATGAGATAGGAGGAGACCGACAAGAGAGTCCTTGTCATTAGGCTTCTAGACTTATGAATCAAGTGATTGATTAATCCAAGTTAGTTAATTGATTATGCATTAAAGGTCCAATTGATAAAATCAACAACTCTAGAATTATCCCTCCAAATTGTGTCTCCATTTATCTTTTGCTTTCTAGATTTTCTTTTTATTATTCTTTTTGGCATTAGATTTTGTTCTCTAAATAAAGTTAAGCAAGATTATTCGTGGTACTTAATTGAATAAATCCAATCCCTGAGGATTCGATACTCGGAATACTTTCCGTTTTATATTACTTGTGGCCCGTGCACTTTGCAGTCATCACCTTTGCAACAAGTCGATCTTTGAAAGTCTGTACTTTCCCAGCTGCATCTCGTTTTCTCTTGTAGATCCATTTGCACCCTATGGGTTTAACCCCTTCAGGTAAGTCTACAAAATCCCAGACTTGATTGAAGTACATAGACTCCATCTTTAGGTCCATAGCTTTGACCCACTGATCATGGTCCACATCATTCATTGCATTTCTAAAAGTCAATGGATCCTCAACTCCATCATCAGGTATGACAACTGGATTTTTTGCTAAACCCAGATTGCGTTCAGGTTGAGTAACAACCCAGTACGTCGAGGCATTCTCAACTGTTGAGAAGGATGGGCTTGACCAGATGAACCGGGCTCATCTACAACTCTTTTTGAAGGTCCAATCTGTGTATTGGGTTCATCAACAACTCTTGTTGAAGGTCCAACCTCATCAACAACTCTTGTTGATTCATTTGTAGCTTTACCAGAAAATTCACTTAACACTATTTTACTGTGTGGCTGGTGTTCTCGAACGTGGTCTTCTTCTAAGAAAGTAGCATTTGTCGAAACGAACACTTTATTTTCTTGTGGATCGAAGAAGTATCCACCCCTTGTTTCTTTTGGGTAGCCTACGAATAGGCATAATTTTGAACGTGAATCCAATTTCTTTGGGTTTGCCACTAGCACATGTGTAGAACAACCCCAAATTCTAAAATGACGTAAACTAGCTTTACGCCCTCTCCAGAGCTCGAATGGTGTTTCATAAACACTCTTTGAGGGAACTACATTCAAAATATAAACTGTAGTTTCTACTGCATAACCGCAAAAAGAACTAGGCAGTTGAGCATAACTCATCATAGATTGAACCATGTCCAACAAGGTTCTGTTTCTCCTTTCAGATACACCATTCTGTTGAGGTGTACCTGGTGTTGAGAGTTGAGACGAGATTCCATGTTCTATCAAATAATTCTGGAATTTTAAGTCCAAATACTCTCCACCTCGATCAGATCGAAGTGTTTTAATGGTCTTACCTAACAAGTTCTCAACTTCAGTCCTTTACTCCTTGAACTTTTCAAGATGACTCATTAGGTATAAATAACCATACCTTGAATAATCATCTATGAAAGAGATGAAATATTCATACCCTCCTCGAGCTCTTACATTCATTGGACCATAGAAATCTATATGTACAAGTTCTAAGGGCTCCTTGGCACGATAACCTTGTCCAGTAAAAGGTCGTTTGGTCATCTTACCTTCGAGACATGACTCACACGGAGGTAAAGTACCATCTTCTAACTGGCTTAGAAGTTCGTTCTTAACCAATCTCCCAATCCTATTGAGATTTATGTGGCCAAGTCTCAAGTGCCAAAGATAGGTACTTTGAGAAACTTTCTGCCTTTTTGGTTGAGTCTCAACTGTTTTAAACATTTCATTGTTCAAAATAGCCCTAGACTCTATTGGTCTTAAAACATACAAATTGTTCTCCATTTTTGCAGAACAAATATCAGTACCCCTTTTAGTGATGAAAGCTTCATTCACAGAAAAGGACACTGAATATCCTTGTTCTAGCAAGCAAGAAATGAAAATCAAATTTCTTTTTATTTTGGGAACTATATATACATTATCTAATAACATATAGCGTTCCCTGGAGAAGAACATTTTAATATCTCCCACTGCTTTAGTTGAAATGAGCTGCCCAGTCCCAACTATGAAAGTCATTTCCCCAGCATCCAACTGTTGCCAGGAGCTCATTCCCTTAAAGGAAGAGCATACATGATGAGTGGCACCTGAATCAAGGATCCAGGTTTTATCATAATTTTCCACTATACATGTTTCAATGACCAATAAATCAAATTTATTTTCATTGAGATGCGCTAAGCAGTCTATGTCATATTAATCATGAACAATTTCAAATGAATTAGACATGTGGGCTTGAGGATCGTCCTCAGTTAAGACCAATTCCACGCAATTAATGTTTAAGTTCATTTTCTTAGTTGTATTAGAAATACAGGTTTTGTAATTGGCGTTATTCGAGGCATACAAAGAATGTTTCATGCTAAGAACAAACAAATTAACTTAGTAAGTGATGTTGCATTAACCCATTACACAAAATAATCGTATTATTTTAATCCAATCAATTTAGCAAAAGTAATGATCGACCCATAGAGTAAACATTCATTTTGCAACGATACTTCAGAGGTTTAGAACAACAGCTACTGTAGGGCAGTCAGCTACTCCTCCTCTGAATTGAGACAATCTCAGCCAATCCCTATTCCCAGAATAATTCATATTCCGATAGTTCTTAGCTATCGTTTTTCGGTGAGGAAATTATTAACTCATTAACAATTTCTCGTAAGTGTGACCCTCCATTTTTCAGATCTCAGAGGTCGGCCCCAACAATGCTACCGTAGGGAAAGTCAAAGTTGGAAATGGACCTAAGAAACCCTATCCATTTTTGGAGTTTGCGTTGTTCCGACTCCCATGATCAAGCCCTCCGTAGGGTGATCACTCCCAGGGCGACTCGCAGGCAGATCATGAGGATCTCACGGTGCAACCTAATGGAGGAGACCGTAGGATACGTTGACACGTATCCTGCTCCCACATACTATAAAATACTCCCTCATTCACCTTGATATTGATCAATGCAAACACCATCTGTAGGGGGTCACTCCTAGGGTGACTCGAGGCCTAGCTTGGACCTCACATTGTGAACTTTTGAGGATGTGAGAGCAAAACTTGATTTATGAAAATCTTGTTTTGATATATTTCCTCCCACTAAGTATTTTTATAATTATAGAGTCTATTACTTAGGTAAATTTTGGCTAAATGAATCTATCTAAGTCTATGCCTTATATAACTCTTATATGGAGATCTTTAATTTAATGTCTTAGGTGAATTAAACTCTTTTAATTAACCTGGCAACATTTCATACCAACATAACTATGGTTAATTAAACTCAAGTTTCGGGTCAGTTCCCATGTAGTAGGTGTTCCGTAAACCGTCATCTTAAGTACCTCCTTAGACAGAACTTCATCGGGAGAGTTCCCTTATAACCATAGTAATGTAAACTCTTTACTCTAAAAATCTAGGTGAATTAAACTCTTTTAGTTAACCTAGCGACATTACATGCTTACATAACTGTGGTTAATTCAACTCAAGTTCTGGATTAGTTCCCAGGTAGGAGGTGTTCCGTAAACCGTCGTCTTAAGTACTCCAGCCTTAGACAGAACTTCACTGGTAGAGTTCCCTTATAACCAATAGTTATGTTTATCCTACTTAGTCATATTAAAACTATTTTAAAACTAAGCAAGACTTAATTCTAATCCTATTAGAATTAACGTGATCTTAGGTCTAATTAATTTTAAACATTTTAAAGTTAATTCATTTACCTATGATCCTATGTCTGCATGCAATCTTTATTATAAGTTTACAATTTCTAATCATTAATATTATAACTCTTATAAGTTTTAATGATTCCCTGTAATAAACATTATATGGTTTAATTAATAAACAATCAAATTCAAATTAATCAATAAACCATAACATTTGCATTTCATGACTTAATATAACAATTATATAAACTATGGATGTGTCATGCTTAATGCAATTTGATTTTCATATTTTCTTAATATAACTCCTTATATCATGCAAATTGTGAAAATCACCCAAGCATCCATAAGACAATAAATTAAATATAACTCTTTATATTTAAGCTATGTAATGTCATGCCACATGCTTACTATATTTCATATATTTAACATAACCATTATATTAAATTACTCATGAAATTCATCCATCATGCATTAATATCATGACACATCCACAAAGCATGTTCATGCATTAATATCATAAGCATGTTATAATGTTATAACCATTATAACATTTATAATATATTAAAATGCATGTTCATGCCTAACCTAAGATGAGATTTAATCTAAATGACATCCACAAAGCATTTGAATAGCAATTGAACCGGTTAATTTTGGCCCCTATGATAAAATAAAGCATAAATTACAATAATTATAGCTAAATTCTATCCTAAAACCCTTCTGCAACTCCAAATACTGCTCTACCCCGCCCGAACCGACCCGAACCACTTTGAACCTGACACGAAAAACAGAAACCGAGCAAAATTCCAATTGAACTGGACTAAATCGGTCCCAACCCAAATGGACTGTGCGAACCGGACCGCTTGCTACCTTGAACCGCCTGAAACTCATCCTTGCGAAACCCTAACGCACGCTGCACATCGTGACATCGTGACAACGTCGCGACGCTGCGGCTACTCCTTGCCGTCTGCGTCTGAAAACCCAGCGCGCGCCGCGTGAAATTGCGTCAGCATCGAGACACTGTGAAGATAGCGTCACGATGCTCATGCGATCACAGATCTCTGCTTCGCGAAATCGCGACAACGTTGAGACGCTCGATGAACAGCGTCCCGACGCTGTTGCGTCTGGAGCCTAATTCTTCACGTTTGGCCTTGATTTTGGATGTGATTTTATTCGATCTTCATCACATAAAACCATACTCTAGACCCGAACTTACATAGGACTCGATTTTACATAAAATACCCGAAAACACCAGGCCCTTACATGATCAAATTGAAGGAATTGAATCCTCTAGCGGAAGCGGTTTTCACCGATCGTAATTTTAATTTCAATTAAAGAAAACCGATACGTTGGGCAAAATTAATTTTAGAACGATTCTCAAATTAAAACTAGATTAAGCATGCAATACTAATTCTAAACGATTTAGAATTTTTGGAACTTACTTGTTGAAGACCGTTCTTCACAGCACTATGCTCCTCAACGAACAGTTCGTCAACGATCTCTCCAACGAACACCACCAATAGCGAACACCCGCTATATCTCTTGGATTCATGAGGCAGAGATTGTGGGATCTCAATCTTCTTGGGAAGGGAATCACATTGCTGTGATTTTTGGTTGAGAGAGTGAGAGGGTTGAGAGAAAGTTTTCTCTCTATCGTTCTGCGTGAGAAAATGAGAGAAATGAACGATTAGTTGGGCAACTCCCTCTCCCCTGTACGATAAGTGGGGAGGGAGTTATGACCCTACTAGATCTAGATCGTTGGATCTAATCCAAACGATCTTGGCCGTCTATTAAATAATATTAATCATTTAATTAATTAATTAATTATAATTAATTTAATTAAAACAATATTAATTAAATCAATTATAACATAAGGTATTTAATTCAATTTGAATCATATTAAATTGAATTAAATTGGCCATTCAATTAATCTCATTAATTGAATCCACATAATTAAATATCCAATATTTAATTAATATTACAATTGAATCATATTCAATTTTAATCTCTCTCATTTAACCTATAGTTTTAATGTGCACCATAATGTACATTAATATTAACTATAGAATTAATTTAATCAAATCACATTTAATTAAATTAATTAATTCTCCAATTAATTAATTCATTAATTAAATATCATATATTTAATTAATTTACTATTTGAATCATTATTCAAATAATTCTCTCATATACTATAGTTTTAATATGAATCTCATTCACATTAAATTTAACCTATAATTTCAATATGAATCTAATTCATATTTAATATTTGAACTCCTTCAAATATTTAATTCTCTCGTTAATTAATTTTGAATCATATCCAAAATTAATTTATAATATAAAGTTCAATTCACCAATTAAACTTATATTATAATGTATCTTTATACATTATTTTAATTGTATCAAATACAATAAAATTCCCTTAATGAATTTGAACACACTTCAAATTCTATTCAAGACTATTTAACCTCAGAACCCTTTACGAGCTAGCAGGTGGACCTAATGGACCTACAGATCAGAAGCTCCAACGATACGAGACTAATTGGCTAAACTCATTAACCAAGTTAGTCAACATTCGTTAACTGTGAGTCACTCCACTAAAGACCCACAGCTGCACTCTTCTCACTGTAGAATATTTCTGTGTCCACGGATATCGACCAATAACAGTAAGTCAATCCTTCACGAGTGTTCGTAACGCCAGCTGGGTCAAATTACCGTTTTACCCCTGGGTTACCTCTGGATCCTTAAGTACCACTGATTCCTCTAATGAACAATCTGTTTATGATCCAATCAATAAACAGCAGTTCCTCTCGGGCCAGGAGAGGATGGGCGCCCTTGTTCAAGACCCGGAATCATCCCTTAAGGGAACACACATCTACTTGCCCCAATAGGGGAAGGAGTGAATTCCATCTTGTACTGTTATGTTCCCAGCCCCCATTCGGTCTTGCCCCTGAAATGGTAGGATTATTGAGTCGGCGAACTGGCCACTCTCACCCATACAGATCTAAGGACAATCCCTCCTGAAAAGGAGTTCATAACAGACTCAGGATTGAGATTGAGTTACCTAGGTCATCCTATTGAAATAGAAACCTAAACTAGTTAACGGTGTTACATCTAGTGGTTACTATTTCGCGGTCCGGTCTTATGCAAACTCATTGCACAGGATACCCCCACTCGCATGTCTCCTACATGGATGCTTTGGATCATTGCATCTGTATCGAATACAAAGTGGGCCGTATCACATAGTGTTACCAGGATAAGGTACCCAGCCTTATCCCTATACTATAGACCATTTAAGTTGTTACTTGAACACTGATCCCCGTATGTCCCCACATACTAGTTCAAGTTTCATCTAAACAACCTAGGATCTTAGTTTATTGGATTTGGGTCAAATTGTGCAATTTTAGTAACAATAACTCTTTATTGTACAAACCTCAATAGTAACGTATTGATACAAGGGAACAATTTGTCACCATTCACTACCTACGAGTTTTAGGGCATAAAACCCAACACAAATCACATAAAAATAGTAAAATCTATGGCCATAAAATTAACCTAAACAGTCCAATGCAAACCATACATAAATTTTGCATTAATTAATCCCACCGATAGCCAATGCAAATTTTAGAGAAACAAAATTAGATCTACGATCGGCTGTGATACCAATTGAAGGATTGGAATTCCGTCCGTAAAGTGGAAGCGTGATTGGGACCGATTCGTAATTAATTTTGTTTAATCTAAAATACCAATACATTGACAATAATCTTAGAACTATTCTAAATTTATATTAAGGCTAAGCATACAAAAATGTTAGATCTAAATCTAATTTATATAGTAACAAATTACTTACTCTCGTTGACGACTCAGATTAAACTCACCAACTACTTGTGAAATAATCACGAACTACTGCGAACACTACCATTATGGTTACACCGGTATGACTCTGAGACTTCTAGAGGCAAGAGACTGGTGGGAGTCTAGAGGGAGCCTTCAGGGGAATTCTCTGAAAGTAGGAGAATGAATGTCACACCCCGTCCTGGACCACCTGCTAACTCAGTCTCGAAGATGGCGCAAAGCCAACAAACATCGTCCTCCTCTAACGATACTCGTTGACCCTCTTGTAACATTGAACTTGATAAACGTACTAATCTTAGATATAAAATATTCTACATGAAACCCAAACACAACGGAATCCCTGAAAACCTTTCAACATACACGAGGTGCCGCCCTGACATAACTCGGTTTGAAAAATAACCTGATATAGATATCACAACAAAAAATATATACAACTGGGGTTTATACAACCACGACCTCTAGGACTAAATTATCCAATCCTTACAAAACATTTACAATATGGACAAACTCAATATGCAACTCCACCCACGTACTGGAGCTTGATCTGGAACTTTCAACAGACGTTGCCAGTGTATCAGGCACCGGGAGCTCGATCTCTACCTAAAAGGTGGGAAAACATTTTGGAAGAATGAGCTACGAAGCCCAGTGAATGACTAACTTTAAAAACTATAGATTTGTAAAATGGAACACGTGATAAACCTTTAGACGTATAAATTTTTTCAATCAAGCGTTTAACATAAACGTGTAACGATAAAAGCTTTCTCAAATAACTCACAAGGCATATCAGTTATACAAAACATCTTAAATAACATGACAAATCAACGTTGTGTAGGGCACGCTCAGTACAACCAACGTTTACTAGCTCTACGATGTAGTGGGGCTCGCCCAGCACTCACGACTGCATCGTTGTCACGGAGTACACTCAACGTCAACAACGGAATATAACCTGTGTGCACACGGTACCATATAGCCTCGGGCTCAATATCTCAGACATGTAGTCAATAGAAATCTTAGAAAAATCACATGAAAACATTAGAACATGCCTGCTTATCGTTATCTTTCGTAAAACTTAAGATTACTCCGCTTGCTCGTGGAAAAACCGAAAATCTTTAAATAATTCTTGCTAATACATGCTTGGCTTAAAAGAATGTCGTTTCAACTATTTTTCATAAACTTAATAATCATGTGCTCATTTACAAACCTCATTAGAAAATCTAAGCTCATAACTTGAGCTTGAAACCATTCATAAAAACTATGTATCATTCATAGAAAAGCATGTAAAACATCTAAACATGAACAACCGTTGGAAACAATTTTCGAAATTCGTTTTGTCACTCACAGTCTTATCTAGTTCCCTGGTTTGTAGACCCGACATATTTCCTCTTGGTCTGTCAAACAACCAAAACCGAGCATTAGAACCATAATTAGTTTTGTCTTTCCATGCTCATGAATTCTAAACACTTGAATCAAAAATCACACTTCACATTCTACTTTTCCAGATTTTCCAGATTCTATACCCTAACTTCCAACACCCATAACTTCCTCAATACTTAACCAAAATTAATGAACTACACATCAAACTCTTCATTTTCAAACACTCTACAGCTTACCTGAAGACATGAAAACGAGATTCCAAACCTATTTTCCCAGAAACGCCCAGAACACAGACAACACAGAATCGAGGTTCTCTGCTACCCATTATCTTTCTCCTGAAATTAAACCTACTGCAAGTCATTTTTGGCTCACGAATTCTTCATGAAAGTTATAGGAAATTGAATATTCTTTCCAACCATACCAAATAGAGCTTCTGATTCAACCTGTACACCCTAGAATGCTCGAAAGACCAGAGAAAACCAGAGATCCTCCTACTTTGCTCGAAAATCCTGTGCTCTGTTTTCCATTTAAAAAACCATTAACTTCTCATCAGATTTAGCTCAAGCTTCCTTCATGAAATTTGTTAGAAAATGGACTAACTTTCAAGAAATTCAAACCTCAACTCTTAGTTCCTTCTGTGTAGCTCAAACCGAATAACAAACCAGAGGTTGACAGGTTGCACCCAGATTCTGCAATGGCTGGCTTTGCATGAGCTCGTCCTATCTTCTTCAACCTCAAAACCACGAAAATCTTCTTCTTCTTCTTCCTTCACTCTCTCCCTCAAGTGCTCTGAAATTTTGGAAGGAAAAATGATGAGAAATTAGGCTGAAAATGACTAAAAATGGGCTGGAGTTTGGCTTAGGCGGTGGTGGTATGTTTGCTGTCCTTTCCCACTTCCTTTTTTTTTTTTTCATTTCCCTATTTCATTTCCTTCGTCCTTTCCTTTTCTTTCCTCTTTCTTCTTTTATTCCATTTCTTCTTTTAAATTAGTAGTTCCAACAACTTCAACCAACAATGAACCACAAAGAACCACAAAACTTTGTCATTTCTCCTCAACAATGAATAACAACTTTTAATCCAACTTCCACAATAGATGACAAGAGTAAATGATCCAAGGAAAGTCTCGGGTTTACAATGAATGAGATGTCTTTCACCCCACCCCAGGGATCCTATTTATAGGTAAAGGCCAAAACCTTTTCCTAATAGGAAAATGTCATGAATAAGATCAAATCTATTATCTTATTCATATCTAATTTTAATAAATAAATAATTGATTCCATAATTAATTAATTATCCAATTAAATATCACATATTTAATCTTGGGGATTTTATTAAATTATTTATATTAATATGAATTCAATTCATATTAATTATTTAAACTCTTTCAAATATTTTCTCTCAAGAAATAATTTTGAAATTAATTCAAAATTATATTATAAAATTTCATAAACTTTATATTATAATGTATCAATATACATTATATGATTCCCCTAAATAAATTGAACACTTTCAATTTACAATTTATACTTAATTGTCTAAAGTCTCTTTACGAGCTACCAGTGGGACCTAATGGACCTACATATCAGAAGCTCCAACGATACGAGACTAATTGGCTAAACTCATAAACCAAGTTAGTCAACATTCGTAAACTGTGGGTCACTCCACTAAAGACCCACAACTGCACTCTTCTCACTGTAGAATATTTCTGTGTCCACGGATATCGATCAAGCAGTAAGTCAATTCTTCACATGTGTTCGTAACACCAGTTGTGTCAAATTACCATTTTACCCCTAGGTTACCTCTGGTTCCTTAAAGACCGCTGATCCCTTTAATGAAAAAGTTGTTTAGGGTCCAACCACTAAACAGGAGTTCCTCTCGGGCCAGAAGAGGACGGCGCGCCTTTGTTCAAGCCTTGAAATTAACCCTTAAGGGAACACACATCTACTTACCCCAATAGGGGGAAGGAGTGAATTCCATCTTGTACTGTTATGTTCCCAACTCTCATTCGATCTTGCCCCTAAAATGGTAGGATTATTGAGTCAGTGGACTGGCCACTCTCACCCATACAAATCTAAGGACAATCCCTCCTGAAAGGGGTTCATAACAGACTCAGGATTGAGATTGAGTTACTTAGGTCATCCTATTGAAATAGAAACCTAAACTAGTTAACGGCGTTACATCTAGTGGTTACTATTTCGCAGTCCGGTCTTATGCAAACTCATTGCATAGGATACCCCCACCCGCATGTCTCCTACATGGATGCTTTGGATCATTGCATCTGTATTGAATACAAGTTGGGCCGTATCACATAGTGTCACCAGGATAAGGTACCCAGTCTTATCCCTATACAATAGACCTTTTAGGTTGTTACTTGGACACCGATCCCCGTATGTCCCCACATACTAGTCCAAGTTTCATTTAAACAACCTTGGATCTTAGTTTATTGGATATAGGGTTTATTAATGCAAACTCGATTGTTCAATAATCAAATTACTGAATTTCTCAAATAACGCTTTATTGAGATCGATTAATTTTTTTTTCATTTACTATCTAAGAGTTTTATGGCATAAAACCCAACACACTGAGGGTCATAGCCCTACCTTATAGGTGTCATCCCCCACTTTCGCTTGGTTTCAGTTTCAAGGTTGGAAGCTAAGTTGAGGATTAACACTGAGGGTCATAGCCCTACCTTATAAGTGTCACCCTCAACTTTCGCTTGGTTTCGGCTTCAATATTTTCAGTACCTGGATCGTGGATGAAAGCTACTGTTAATGGTTGGCAAGCAAATATCAGTTGTGGATGCAATGGTTCCCTAAGATCAATAAAGAAAATAATGATTAGAAAAATAAATAAATAAATAAAATAAAATAAAAATGGTCATAAGTTCCCAATTAAAAAAAAAAGTGAATTAAAAAAAAATAAGTGGAGTTATGGTCTATCGTAAAAAAAGGATGTGTTGAGATAAAACTTGAAAACAAAAATAAATAAAGAAGAAGAAAAGCAAATATAAAGTAAGAAAAAAATGAAATAAAATAAAAAGAGAAAGTTCAAATTTTTAAAAGTAAAAAACAAAAACACAAAAAAAAAGACCAAAAAAAAAAGTTAAAGAAGATAAAAAAAAAAAAAAAAAACTAAAGTCCATGATTCCACTAAAAGACAAAATAAATTAATTAAAATAAAAAAAAATTATTAAGAAAACAAAAACAGAAAGTTCAAAAGTTTTTTTTTAAAAAAAAAAAAAGTTAAAGGTCACGTTGTCTTTGCTAAAATGAAAAAAAATAAGAGAGAAAATATAAAATATAAAAAAAGAAAGCCAATAGAAAAAAAAAAGTAAAGAAATAATAAAATTTAAAAATAAAAAAAAAATAAGAAAGCTAAGTTAAAAGAACAAAAAAAAAAAAAAAAGAAAAAAATGGTCACGGGCCTCCCCACTTTCTCTCTCTCCCACCATTTTCTCAACTTCTCTCTCACTGTTTTCTCTCACGTTTTTCTTTCTCCCCTATTCTTTCTCAAGGCTTTTCGTTTTCCTTTCTCGTCGTCTCTCTCTCAACCACACAATCGTCGGCCAGTCGCACCTCAACCGTCGTCGCACGAACTACAACTCATCGCTGTCCCGTTGCCGGTGTCTTCTCTCCGACAACAACAGGCCGCACACGTGAATCGCCGCTAGCGTCGTTGTCGTTGTTGCCCAGCCACCAGAAGTCGTTGCACGCTGTGTTTCTTGATTCTTCCAGTAGCGGCCCAACAAAATTTTTTTGTCTATCTCCCTCGTCTCACAGTGTCGCCGACGCAAAAAAAAGGGACGTTCAAAACGTAAGGAAAGATTCCAACAAAGAAAATACCTTGCAAGTTCCTATGTAGAGTGACGTCTATTAAGTTTTCAGTCCCAATTTATAGATTGAAAAGAAGTTGTTACTTGGAAATCTTGAAGTTGTTATTTTGAATCTTTGAGGTTTGTTCGGTGCACACCAAATCCAAGACTGTTTTGATTTTGGGATATGGTTAGTTTAAAATATTCCTTTTTAGAATTATAAAAAGAAAAAAAAAATCTGAGCAATCTCTTAATTGCTTAAATTTTGGTGATTCACCCCATTTGATTTTGAAATCCAAAATTGTACACCAAATCAACTAGAGATAAAATTAAATTCTCAAGACCGATAGATTGTTCATGAAGCATCATTCCAAATTAAAGTTGGAACGGTGTTCAAGTCTAATTCCAAATTCAAGTTGAATCAAATTTTATTTGAAGTTCATAATAAAATTTCAATTGTGTCTCAAATCCAATTTTGGGTACATTCCAAAGTCCGATCAAGATTGGATTAAAATTCCAGTTCAAAGCTCACTCGAATTCAAATCAAGATTTGGATATAGAAATTCAAAGTCAAAATCTTGGTTTAATTTAACTTCCTTCCAAATAAGAATTTGGGGATAATCCAAAATTTTATCCCAAAATCGATGTGGGACTTAAATCCTTGTTCAAATTAAATTCCAAATTCAAGCTCATAATTTGGAATTTTATATCAAATCAAAATTTGGGCATACTCAAAATTTGGTCCCAAACTCAAATTTTATCCACCTAAAGTTGAGTAGAATTTTTACCTCAAGATTGGGTATAATCCAAATTTTATCTCAAATCAAATTTGACCAAATTCAAAACTCAAATTCTACCAAGCTAACATCGAGTAGAATTTTTACCTCAAATCAAAATTTAGGTATAATCCAAAATTTTATCCTAATTCAAATTATATTCCAAATTCAAGTCATAATTTGGAACTTTATATCAATTTTAAAATTTGAGAATAATCCAAAATTTTAGCCCAAATTGAGATTTTATCAAATTCAAATTCTACCCAAACCAAAATGTTGTAGAATTTTACCTCAAATCCAAATTTACTCATGCTCCAAATTCTACCCAAAGCATGATTAAATTAAAGCTAAGTTGGATAAACCTCGAATTCTATTCCAAAAAAATGGGTAGAATTCAAGTTTCTCTTGAAAACTATTCGTGGTAAAATTCAAATTTTTACCTCAAGTCTAAACTTTGCCCAAAATAGTAGTGAACTAGAATTCAAATTTTATTCTAAGTTCAAAACCTGAAAATAGCCTCAAATCCCACTCCCAGTTCAAATAAAAATCGGGGTGATCAAAATCATGAAAAAAAAATTCTTATACCTTCGTGCCAAGTCATCTTTTTTTAGATTCACCCACACCTATCTGTGCATAAATCTTGAAAATGGGGCATTTGTTGGCATAAAAAGTTTCCAACCAATTAGAAATTGCTACGTCATTATTTAATTTTGGGGTGTCACAAATTAATACATATCTCAAAATTAATTATGGAAAAATAAGAAAGGCCACGTGTCCTTTTTGTGGTCGTCTAATTGCGATAGTGGTCTTGATCGAATCCAACGATGATTATACTCAAGATCGAATGATCATTTAGCCTAAAAATTCAATTTAGCCTAAAGTTCATGAAATTAAATTAAAGTATGATTAAGTTTAGGTTAAATTGGGTTCAATTTAAACCCAAGGTTATTAAGATAATTGGGCCTGAAGCCCAAAAATTCATCCAAGCCCATGGATGAGCCCAAGCCCAATTTAAGTCCAAGCCCATGAAAGCCTTTGGGAAACTCTATAAATAGGAGGCCTTGGCTCATTTGAAGGGGGCAACAAAAAGAAAGGAAGAAAAGAAAGATTGAAGCTCTCAGAAGGCTCTGAAGACTGAAGCTCTGATCCTCATACAAGACTCAAAGACTGAAGCTTTGATCCTCTTACAAGACTTGAAGTTTGAAGCTCCATTCCTCCTGCAAGAATCTTGAAGATTGAAGTCCAAATCCTACTGCAAGACTCTGAAGATCGAAGCTTCTGCAAAATTCAAAAGCTTGAAGCTTCCTCCAAGATTCTGAAGACTGAAACCTCTGCAAGATTCAGAAGATCGAAGCCCTCTGCAAGACTCTGAAGATTTAGAAGATTGAAGTTCTCTGCAAGATCCTGAAGATTGAAGCTTCAATCCTCCCACAAGACTTTGAAGACCGAAACCTAGATTTTCCTGCAAACTTGAAGATTGAAGTGAAGTCATCTAAAGACTAAAGACTTGAAGCCTGAAGTCTACTTCAATCACCTAGGAGAATCCTTCAAAGGCGAACAAACCTTCAAGACTCTGAAGATTAAAGTTTCTTGAAGACTTTGTAGATCAAAGCTACCTTGAGAGAAAGCATCAAAGGATTGTAACTAGAGATTGTATTCCACAATTACTTACATAGAAATCAATACATACAAGAAGTTGTTTCACGAATCAAATTTCTCTTCGGAAATCTCGTGTGAACAGCGGTTAATTAAATATATGATATTTAATTAATTGGTAAATTAATTAATAAATTTAATTTAATCTAGTTAATTATGATTTATTTAAATTAATACTTTAGATTATAAGAGAGATGGTCCATGATTGAGACATATGGCCTCCTCGGTTGAGCCTGTCTAATTCTTGTTCTTATTCTGATTTGCGTAAGGAGCATGATTGGTAGCAACATTACTCATGAGCGTCTGGAGGGTCTCTAAAGTCAGGGTGACTGTCTGTGCCCACGCTAAGGGTGCTGGTGGAGTAGGCGCTTGATCTTTAGGTAGATTGTCAGCTTGATGATCCATTGGAGGATCTACTTGTCCTAGGGGTGTCTGGCCTCTACCACCTCTACCACGTCCACGTCCGCGTTGTTGAGTTTTACGCCCTAAGACTCATAGATTGTAAATGTAACGATTAACCGAATATAAATAAAATGCTATTTGAATCTTTTTAATAAAGAGTTATTTTTGCGTCGTATTGGTATTTTATATCTAGATTAAAATACAGTCAAGGTCTTCTGATTTTCTTCCGCTGCGCTAGGGATTTCACCCTGACATTTTGTATCAGAGCCTCGCTGTCCCTTTTAATCGAGATTAAAATTTTCGATTGGCTCTAATTGGTGGGATTGAATGCATTTTGAATGTATGGTTTGTATTGGACTGGTTAGGTTTATTTGGTCATAGTTTTTGTTGTTTTTATGTGAATTGTGCATGTAAAGGGTCCCTGTGTTTTGGGCATAAATGAAAATTTGGAGTCTGTAAGTCTTGGTCTAGCATAGGAATGTGGATCATTGAAATCACAGATGAATTTGAGGCAAAAATCATGAAGAACAGTCGTAGACTCCATCATGGAGGTCGAATATGTCGCTGCTTGTGAAGCAGCTAAGGAGGCTATATGGCTCAGGAAGTTCTTGATGGATTTGGAAGTTGTTCCAAATATGATCTTGTCCATCACTATTTATTGTGATAATACCGGTGTAAGGGAAAATTCTAAAGAACCTTGCAGCCACAAGAGAGGCAAGCACATAGAGCGCAAATATCATCTCATCAGAGAGATCGTGCAACGAGGGGACGTGATCTTCACGAAGATAGCCTCGGAGCACAACATTGTTGATCCATTTACGAAAGCTCTCACAGCTAAAGTGTTCGAGGGTCATCTAGAGAGTCTAGGTTTGCGAGATATGTACATAGAATAATCTAGGGCAAGTGAGAGAAGTGTAATGGGTATTGTGAATGCCCTAGTTTATTATATTTACCTATATTTGTACTTTTTCATGTATTATACATTATTAATACAAACTACTATTCCTACTTCAATGATTATTCATTCAATTTTGATTGTTGATGTACATTGCCCTCTAGAGTTTTAGTTCAAGTGGGAGTTGTTGGATTTTATGCCCTAAAACTCGTAGATAGTAAATGAAATAAATTAATCGATCTCAATAAAGCGTTATTTGAGTGATTCGGTAATTTCATTATTGAATAATCGAGTTTGCATTAATAAACCCTAAATCCAATAAACAAAGATCCAAGGTTGTTTAAATTAAAATTGAACTAGTATGTGGGGACATACGAGGATCGATGTTCAGGTAACAACCTAAAAGGTCTATAGTACAATGATAAGGCTTGGTACCTTATCCTAGTAACACTACGTGATACGGTCCGCTTTGTATTTGATACAGATGTATTGATCCAAAGCATCCATGTAGTAGACATGTAAGCGGGGGTATCCTATGCAATGAGTTTGCATAAGACCGAACAATGAAATAGTAAATCACTAGATATAACATCGTTAACTAGTTAGGTTACTGTTTCAATAGGATGACCTAGGTAACTCAGTCTTAATCCTGAGTGTGTCATGAACTCCTTTTCATGAGGGGTTGTCCTTTGATTAGCATGGGTGAGAGTGACCAATACGCTGACTCAATATGCCTTCCTTTTTGGGGACAAGACCGAGTGGGAGGCTGGGGACATGACAACACAAGAAGGAATTTACTCCTTCCCTCTTCTCAGATGAGTGTTCCCTTAAGTGGTGACTCCGAGACTTAAACAAAGGGATCCCGCCCTCTCACTGGCCCGAGAGAGACTTTTTGTTTATTGGTTAGACCATAAACATGTTGTTCATTAGAGGAGCACTAGTACTTAAGGAGAGAGATGTAACATAGTGGTAAAACGATAATTTGACCCAACTATGGTTACGGACACTCGGGAAGGATTGACTTACCGGTATAGGTCTATATCCATGGAGACAAAATTATGTATGTAATGAGAAGAGTTCAACTGTGAGTCTTTAGTGGAGTGAACCCACAGTTAACGAAAATTGATTAATTGGTTAATGAGTTTAGCCGATTAAATCTCATATCGTTGGAGCTTCTGATCTGCAGGTCCATTAGGTCCCATTGGTAGCTCGTAAAGAGACTTGAGGCAATTAAGTATAAATTGTAAAATGAAAATGTTCAATTTATTTAGGGGAATCATATAATATATATTGATACATCATAATATAAAATTTATGAAACTTTATAATATAATTTTGAATTAATTTCAAAATTAATTCTTGAGAGAAAATATTTGAAAGAGTTCAGATAATTAATATGAATTGGATTCATATTAATATAAATAATTTAATAAAATCCCTAAGAGTAAATATATGATATTTAATTGGGTAATTAATTATTTATTTATTAAAATTAGACATGGATAAGATAATAGATTTGATCTTATTCATGACTTTTTCCTATAAGGTAAAGGTATTGGTCTTTTCCTATAAATAGGACCCCTGGGTGGAGTGAAAGACATCTCATTCATTCTCCTACTCTCAGAGAATTCTACTGAAGGCTCCCACCAGTCTCCTGCCTCTAGTAGTCTCAGAGTCATACCGGTGTAGCCATAGTGGTAGTGTTCATAGTAGTTCGTGATTATTTCACAAGTAGTTGGTGATTTTAATTTGAATCGTCAACGAGAGTAAGTAACTTGTTACTATATAAATTAGATTTAGATCTAACATCCTTGTATGCTTAGCCTTAATATAAATCTAGAATAAATCTAAGTTTATTGCCAATGTATTTGTATTTTTTATTAAACAAAATTAATTACGAATTGGTCCCAATTACGCTTCCGCTTTAGGGAATTACGGAATTTCAGTCCCTTCAATCTTATATTCCGAGATCGAAATGCTTAGGTCAATCAATGAATGGATCACTTAAGCTTGCAAACCCTTTTGCTTTTGATCTTGCTCAATGAACCCTTCTAGTTAAGACATTTAGTGTCTCGTTTTCTCTCGTAAATCCAGTTGTAACTTATAGGTGTTAACCATCAAGCAGATCTACAAGATCCCAAATGTAATTGAAATACAAAAGACTTTATTTCCAGGTCCATGACTTTAATCCATTGGTCCTTGTCAACATCATTCATTGCCTTTCTCTAGAACAATGAATCCTTTATGCCATTATCATGTATGATGACCTAGGCTTCAATTAAGCTCATGTAACGGTCAGGTTGTAGAACAACCCTCCCACTACATCGAGGTAATCTCAACTATTGAGATGGATGTGACTGACCAGATGCACTGGCCCTCAACAACTCTTGATGAACAGTTAGCCTCATCAACAACTCTTGTTGATGTTCCTGTAGCTTCATTATTTAATATACTTAAACCGACCTTACTCTGTGGCTTATGATTTCTAATGTGGGTTTCTTCTGAGAATGTAACATTTGTCAATACAAATTCTTTATTCTCTTGTGGATTGAAGAAGTTCTACATCTCGTGTCTTTTGGGATTGCCTACTGCAGTCAATACTGCATGACCCCAAAACGAGCTAGGTAATTGAGCATAGCTCAACATGGATCAAACCATATCCAATAGGGTTATATTTCTCCTAACTGAGATTTAGGATGTGATCCCATGTACTATCAAATAGTCCTGGAATCTCAAGTCCCTATACTCAACACTTTGATAAGATCAAAGTGTTTTTATCATCTCACCTAACAAAGTTTTCAACTTCAGTCTTAAGCCCCTTCGAATTTCTCAAGAGCTTCAGACTTAAGTTGCATTAGGTAGAGATACTCATACCTTGAATAATCATTTATAAAAGAGATGATTTATTCACGCTCTTCCACTACTTTAACATATTGAACCACAAGGATCCAAATGTAGAAGCTCCAAGGGCTCTTTAGCTCTATAGTTCTTTTCAAGTAAAAGATCTATTAGTCACTTTGCCTATAAGGCATGACCTACAAAGTAATAAAGAGTCATCTTCTAACTTGCTTAGAAGTTCACTCTTGACCAAGTTCCCAATCATATTGAGATCAATATGGTCTAACCTTAAGAGCGAAAGAAAGGTATTTTTCTCTAGGAGAAATCCTTTTCCTCTTTATCATTTAAGTATCAGCAGTCCTAAACAGCTCAGTGTTCTTGACTGCTTTACTCTTGATTAGTCTTAAAACATTTAGGTTATTTTCGAGTTCAGTTGAACAAATGTCAACTCCCTTTCTAGAAATAAAACTGCGTTAGCAGAGAAAGGTTTAGAGTAACATTGTTCCAGCATATAAGATACAGAAATCAAATTTCTGTAAATCTTAGAAACTACATACACATTATCTAATAACATGTATTTTCTCCCACTGAGAAAAACAACTTAATGTTCCTCTCTGCTACAGCCGAAATAACCTCTCTAGTTTTAACATTGAGAGTTATTATATCAATAACAAGCTGTTGCCAGGAACTTATTCCTTTAAAAGAAGAACACACATGATTTGTGACCCATGAATCAAGTATTTAGGGAGAATCACTATTCTTCACTAATCACGTTTTCAAGACAAGTAAATGAAAATTACGGTCTTGAACAAGTTCTCTTTTGCTAAACAGGGTCCTATGTCATATTCACCAAGAACGATTCTTAATGAATTAGACATATGGGGCATGAGGACATTCCTCAGTTAAGAATAATCCTAGACTTATTTACCACAATTTTTCGCTTAAGCTTGTTGTATTACCGTTATTTATAAAATGACGACAAACAAAGTACATAAAATTATTATATAATTGCTGAAGTAACAAATTACTTGTATTATTAATCGCACTAACCCATTACAAATATTCCAATCAAATTCTGCAAAAACAAATAGCAATCAAAGAAACCCTATAAAACTATTGATTTAGTTTTTGCAACGATGCTTTAAAGGTTTAAGCAACAGCCACTGAAGGGTGGTCAGCTACTCCTCTGAATTGAGACAATCTTAACCAAACTCTAACACCAGAATAACTCATATTTCGTTAACTTTTAGTTACTGTCACTACTACAGATTATAGCTTTAATGACGGTAAAAAAAAAAAGCGCGGGCCTTTAATGACGGACGGACAAAACGCGCGGAGAATTTTTTAAAAAAAATTAAATTGACTTACAACGTCGGGCATTGTCCGACGTTGTAAGTGAACTTTTAAGGGCGAGCAATGCTCGCCCTTAAAAGTAGTTACTTTATTGCCCGACGTTGTAAGTGAACTTTTAAGGGCGAGCAATGCCCGCCCTTAAAAGTAGTCACTTTACCTTTCCCTAGGTCTCCTTTTCTCTCTCCCCGACACTTCCCCTCTTCTTAGTTTCTCCGCCCAGGTCTCCTACTTTTCTCTCTGCCCATCTCAGCTCGCCGTAGTTCTCGCCGTGAGTTTTCACCGTTGTTCTCTGTTCTCCGTCGTGCTCACAAGTTGTTCTCGTCGTCGTTCATCGCAGCCCCGTCATTCGGCGTCGTTCGCCGCCAACAAGGCTGTTCTCTTGGGTTTTCTCGCCGCCGACATTTTCGTGGGGTTGTCGCTGCCGGCGTGGTCGTGTGTCTTGTTGCCGGTCTCCGTAGCTCCAAAGCTGTGGGTTTTTCTCCAAAGCACAGTAGGTTTTTGTTGCTTATTTTGCTTTCCGCTCCATTGACAAGGTTTGTTCATTGAAGCTTGTTTTCTTCCATTTTCACCTGTTTTTTTCAATTTGTTGGCTGAGAAGTTTTTGTATGTTGTTCCCTTGTATTGTTTTCTATTTGTTAGTGAATTTATTTTTAGAATAATTTTCTTAGGTTGTTTTTTTATGTTGATTTATATGGGTTTTTAGAGATTGTGCTACTTTGTTGGTGTTTGTGTTGGTTTTAGGGATGTTTATATTCATTTCTTAGTGTTGGTGTTTATTGACTAATATTAAAGTTTCATTCATTTGGTATAAAAAAAAAGATATAACTCTTTGTTTCAAGAAAAACCACAAAGTGTAAATAATAAATATATACTACAATAAAAAATGGTCTAATTTAGATTCTTTTGACCTCAAGTCAACTTAAAATGTCTTTTTAATTTGAAAAACTTTAGATTCGTTTGACTAAACTTTAATGATAATTACTTTTAATAATTTGATATCAAGTTAATTTCTAACATTCATAAGGTTCTTTTTTCCCTTTTAAAGTCAATTCACATATAATTTAATAGAAAAGCATTGGAGGAGAGGGGGGGGGGGGGGGGTTGAGGATTTCCTTGTGTTTGTTTTATTATTTATGAATTTGGTGTTAGTTTGATGAATTTAGGCCCCGTTTGGGGTTGCGTTTGCTAGCATAAAAAGCTATTATGGGAAAATCTTAACCGCCTAAACTGTTTGGTAAAACAGATTATTAATTAATCTATCGAGAATCACTTTTTAGTTTACTCTACCGTGCAAAAGCTCTTGAATACCGGCTTTTAGATTTAGCTTTTCTAAAAATCTATCACATTTTCTAACGATTTTTAAATTTCAAATTTATCTTCTTATATATATTTTACATATGCTCACTCTCATATGAATAAAAATTTGATTAATTCAATTTTTATAATAATTATTTTTCTTACATTTTTATCAAATATTTTTGATTAATTAAACATAATTAGATGCAATTTAAATTATACAAACTTTTAAATAATTATCTTATAATAAATGATAAATTAAGTATTAATAAAAAATATTTGAAATAATAAGTCTACTATGATCCTTATAATTAAATCCCAATAATTTAGTATTAATTTACCAAACACTGGAACTAGTTTTTTCTAATTTAAAATTGAAATTTACCAAACACTATTTTACTTCATTTCAAAGCTGATTTTTCTAAAAGCAAAGTTACCAGCAATTATTTTGAAAGCTACTGCAATCCCAAACTAGACCTTAGTTGAGTGGTGTGTTAGTTTAATGATTTAAGTTGACTTTTTGTGCTAGTTTGAAGATTTGTTTAAATGTTTTGGTTTAGATGTGGTTGGATATGAATTTACGTGTTGGATTTGTTTGTTATAGTTCGTTATTTTACTTGAGTTTAGTGGAGAAGGTGTTGTGGAATGCTTTAATTATGATTTTAAATTTGGTTGTTTTAGTTTATGTTTTTAGTTGAGTTTATGTGGAAGTTGAGAAATACTTCAATTAAGTATTGAAATTGTTGGTGTTAGTTTATAAGTATAGTTGAGTTGGGGGTTGAGAAATACTTAGCTATGTTTTGAAATTGTTTGTTTGTGTTGGTTTATAAGTTTAGTTGAGTTTGAGAGGGGGGGGGGTTGGGAAATGTACTTGTGAGTTTATGTTTTTAGTTGGATTTATTGGAGAGTTGATAAACACTTAAAGTCATGCTTTAAAATGGTTTGTTTGAGTTTATTTTTGTGGGGAGTTGATGGATACTTAAGTTATCTCTTGAAATTATTTGTTATAGTTTGTTATTATACTTGAGTTTAGTAGGAGAGGGGTTGAGGAATGTTTTAAATATGATTTTAAATTTGGTTGTTTTAGTTTATGTTTTTAGTTGAGTTTAGGTGAAAGTTGAGAAATACTTGAATTAAGTTTTGAAATTGTTGGTGTTAGTTTATAAGTATAGTTAATTGAGTTGTGGGTTGAGAAATACTTAGTTGTGTTTTGAAATTGTTTGTTATTGTTGCTTCACAAGTTTAGTTGAGTTTGGAGGGGGTTGGGAAATGTAATTGTGAGTTTATGTTTTTAGTTGGATTTATTGGGAAGAAGTTGATAAATACTTCAGTCTTGTTTTGAAATGTATTGTTTAAGTTTGTTTTTGTGAGAAGTTGATGGATACTTAAAGTTATCTCTTGATTAATTGGGAAGAAGTTGATAAATATTTAAATCTTGTTTTGAAATGCATTTACATGTCTTTGGTTTAGATGTGGTTGGACATGAATTTACATGTCAAAATTTCACGATGTTGACTTTTGTCTCAACATCATGAACTTGAGTGAAATTGAATGAACAATTGAGTATTTAATTGTTCATTGAGTTTGTTTCACGACGATGTTAATTGTTCTAACTTTTCCTTAAGGATCTAATAAGCAAAGATTTTTATGGAATAATTGTTTTTCTTTGTAGATTGAAATTTCAAGGAAAATTTTTTTTAGTAATGGATAAGTCATGGATGACAAAGAATCGAATGTCACCAGAATATGGTCTAGGGGTTGAGATGTTCATTGAAAATGCACTACGAAATTCAAGTAGGTCAAATGTCATTTGTTGTCCATGTTTGAGGTGTGTGAATGCAAAGTCTCAAGATGCAAATACAGTAAAAGATCACTTATTCATTTATGGTATTGATGAGAGTTATAAAACATGGATTTGGCATGGTGAATCACTACCGGTTAAGAGAAATATTGCAAACGTCTCTTCTAGTGGAAAAGAAGAAGTTGAGGATGAAGATGAATATCTCGATGATGTAATAGGAATGTTTAACGCTGCACATGATTACGTTAACGATGAATCCCACGTTTTTTAGGAAGTACTGGATGATGCTAAAAAACCATTGTACTCAAATTGTAAGAACTTTTCCAAAATATTTGCATTGGTAAAGTTATATAATTTGAAAGCAAGATTTGGATGGAGCGATGTAAGTTTTACTGAATTGTTGTCATTAGTCAAAGATATCTTACCAAGTCCAAATGAAATTCCGACTTCCACGTATCAAGCAAAAAAGATTTTGTGTACTCTTGGAATGTCTGTAGAAAAGATTCATGCATCTAGCAACGATTGTTGTTTGTTTAGAAAAGACCTCTTAGATGTAGAAGTATGCCCGATTTGTGGAACATCAAGATGGAAACTTTGTAAAAATTCAAAGGATGTGATGAAAAATATTCCAGCGAAAGTGATGTGGTACTTCTCTCCTATACCAAGATTTCAACGAATGTTCCGAAGTAAAGAAACATCGAGTTTGTTGACTTGGCATGCCAAAAAACGACGAAATGATGGATACTTACGACACCCTGGAGACACACTATCGTGGAAACAAGTAGACGGTCAGTGGCCAGAATTTGGATCAGAACCTAGAAATCTTTGTCTTGCTCTTTCAACAGATGGAGTCAATCCGCATGGTGATCTTAGTACTCGATATAGTTGTTGGCCAGTTATGTTGGTGACATACAACCTACCCCCTTGGTTGTGCATGAAGCGAAAATATTTGATGTTAACTGCATTAATATCTGGCCCTAAACAACCAGGAAATGACATAGATATTTATTTGGCTCCATTAGTTGATGACTTGAAAAAACTTTGGAATGATGGGGTTGAATGTTATGATGTAAATGAAGGAGGATGTTTCACACTTAGAGCTATTTTATTGTGGACTATTAATGACTTTCCTGCGTATGGCAATTTGTGTGGTTGTACAACAAAAGGATATCATGCATGTCCGATTTGTGGAGAGAAAACGTCAGCTACTTATTTGCCAAGAGGAAAGAAGATGGCGTATCTTGGGCATCGAAAATTTCTACCTCATGATCATCCATATAGAAAGCAGAAGAAAGATTTTAATGGTGAACAAGAATTGGAAATCACTCCTAAACCATTAAGTGGAGAGGAAATTCTTACAAAGACAAGTAGACTTCAATGTTCATTTGGTAAGAAAGTCAGTAAGGAAAAGAATAATAGAGATCTTTCAAGCGCTTATTGGAAGAAGAAGTCAATTTTCTTTGAGTTAGAATACTGGAAATATTTTCACGTGCGACATTGTTTAGATGTTATGCACATTGAAAAGAATGTTTGTGCAAATCTTATTGGCACGTTACTTGATATTCCCGGTAAAACAAAAGATGAATTGAAAACTCGTTTAGATTTGGTTGAACTGAACATTAGAGCAGAGTTAGCCCCTCAATTGGGAGAGAAGAGGACATTCTTACCTCCAGCATGTTACACATTATCGAAGATTGAGAAATTGAATCTGTGTAAGACACAATCTGAAATTAAAGTGCCTGAAGGTTATTCGTCCAACATACAAAGCTTAGTGTCGCTTAAAGATTTGAAACTTTACGAGCTTAAATCGCACAACCATCATGTTCTAATGCAACAGTTGTTACTTGTTGCAATTCGTGGTATTTTGCCCAAACATGTTAGATATGCGATTATTCGTTTATGCTTGTTCTTCAATGCTATATGTAGCAAAGCGATTGATTCGTCTAAGCTAAAAGGCTTGCAAGAGGACGTAGTAGTCACTTTATGTTTGTTAGAAAAGTATTTTCCACCGGCATTCTTCACAATAATGGTACACCTTGTCGTGCATCTTGTAAGAGAGATAGAATTTTGTGGACCGATTTATTTGAGGTGGATGTATCCTTTTGAACGATATATGAAAGTACTCAAAGGTTATGTACGAAATAGACATCGACCAGAAGGATGCATTGGAGAAAATTATATTGTGGAGGAGGCTGTAGAGTTTTGTTCTGAATTTCTCTCTGGAATTGATTCTATTGGATTACGCTCATCGATAAGGAAAGACAACTCAGAAAGTGATAGACCGTTGTCTGTCGCTTCTTATATCAAACCAAGTAGGGATCAGTTAAATCAAGCTCATCTTTATGTCCTTCAAAATGTAAATGATGTGCTTCCATATGTAGGGTACGTAACTCTCAATCCTTTCACATAACTATTATGAGTTGTGCGATTATGCAATAACTATGCCATTTTAATATGAATTCAACAGGCAACACATGGAAACTTTGTCAAAACTCAATCCCAGTAGATCTAAAAACAAGAAGTGGCTTCAAAATGAGCATAATCGCACATTTAGTGGTTGGTTGCGCGACCGGGTAATTTAATAAGCCATTTTCTTAAATTAATGATTAAATGTTTAACAACTAATTAATTTAGGAATGAATCTCAGGTTGCACTTGCTCTTGAGCTGTCGAACAACACCATATCATCTTCTTTGAGATGGATAGCTCACGGGCCTCGTCCAGATGTAGCCACATATTGTGGTTATGTGGTTAACGGTATTCGCTATCATACAAAGAAGCGTGATGATATTAGGAATGTACAAAACAATAGTGTTATGTTAATTGCGAATACTATGCAAGTTTCTAGTGTCAAAGACAAAAATCCCATTATGTCATACATGACCTTTTACGGTGTCATACAAGAAATATGAGAACTTGATTATCATGATTTAACCGTTGTTTTATTCAAATGTGATTGGGTTGAGAACAATAGTGGTATTAAAGTAGATGACCTTGGGTTTACAACTGTGGATCTCAATCGTATTGGACATAAATCAGACTCGTTTATTTTAGCCTCTCAAGTTAGACAAGTGTTTTACGTACGTGATCCTCTTAATCCTCATTGGTCAATTGTATTAACACCTTCACAAAGAATAATAGAAGAAGATTTCTATGAAGACGAAATAGTAGTTATTATCCAAGATTGTGGGTATGGTGTGGTAGATAGAATGCCTAATATTGATGTATTTCATGAAAATGACGAAATTTCATCTACATATGTGAGAAATGATTGTGAGGGCACATGGATCGATAACTAATGTATTCAATGCGGTATGTCATTTGGTTGTTTATTTATGCAATTTTATTGTGTTAAATATCATATGAGTTAAATATATCTTATGTTGTATATTTTTTGTTTTCCTTGCAGATTGTTAATATGAGTGATTCAAGCAGTAACAGTGATGATGAAGGCCACGTTGCTATTCATATGGAGGCCAGACCGCCTGCTAGACGAGGTCTCACCACTATGCGTGAGTTGGCAGGTGTACGAAATTCTGGACAACGCTTGGTTGTTGAATACAACAGTCAAGGTCAGGTCGTTGGTACAAATGCAAACAAAATGCAAAGTTTCATCGGAGTTTGTGTCAGACAACAAATTCCATTGACTTATGACCATTGGAACAAAATTCCACAGGAGTTGAAAGACAAGATATTTGATTGTATAGAGGTAAGAGTTCTTTGTTTATTATGACAATTGAGTTTATGTATTTTATTTAATTTCTAACTATGTTGTGTAATTAATTCATGTAGATGTCATTCATCGTGGACCCCAGGTCCAAACATGCAATCCTTCAATCAGCATCAAAGAAGTTTCGAAATTTTCGGTACAATTTGACTCAGAAGTATATAATTCCATTCATGAATGCACCAGAACTGTTGCAGAGACCTCCTGAGAAATATTCATATATTGATCAACAACAGTGGATTGAGTTTGTTAATTCGAGATTATCTGAGGAGTGGAAGGTAAATATATTATACTAATTATTTTAAATTTTAGTACAAATATTCGACGTTATTTCGTTTAATAATCTTTTGTTGTGTAGGCACTTAGTGGTCTCCAAAAAGAAAGAAGGGAGAAACTTAAATACAATCATCATATGTCTCGTAAGGGATATGCTAACCTGGCCAAAGAACTAGTAAGTAATGTTGTTTAGGTTACATTATGTATGAAGACATTATGTTTATGCTAATTAATAATGCATATGTTAAAATAGGAATTGTCAGATGATCCTAGCAACCGAGCCACTCTATGGAAGGAAGCAAGAAAAGGAAAAAATAAGGAATATTTTGATGACGACACTAGAGAACGCGCTAATCGGATTGTAAGTATATTAAGAAGGATATGATGTGAACCTTAAATGACATGTTTTCTAATTATGTGATACTTGGAAATGTTTTCAACAGGACGAGCTAGCTGGGACAAATCAAGGTCAAGATATACTTACTGAAGCATTAGGCACGCTAGAACATAGAGGGCGTGTTAGAGGAGTGGGTAAGTTTGTTTCACCATCCGTCTACTTCAATCTTCCTAGGACATCAAACTTAGGTCCACAATCCCAAAGCAAGGGTAAAACGGAAGGCAGTGGTTCAAAAATGTCAACAAAGGTAGAAAGTAATTCTTCAAAGACAAAAACAAAAGGAAAGAAGATTGTTGAAGAACCAGAAGAGGTGTTCGAGTCAGAAGAAGTGTTAGAGGTAATGAACTAGTAAGGGGATGTTTTTGTTTGTTTTCATGAGTAACCAAATATAATCTTCTGCATTATGAATAAGATTTAGAGTTTTTGTTAATTGATGCTACGAGACCTGACTCGTATAGTGTATAGGTTGTGAAATTTGAATTGAAGTCTGGAGGAATTGGTTTCAGGATATAGAAGTGTTATTTTGTGTTTGGCAGGTGAGAAATTTTTGGGATAGTCAGTTTTACGTCGTTATGCTGCCGAAATTTTCGGTGCACTCGGTTGTAAGTGATTTGGAGTTGAAGTATTGTTGCTAAACTAGAAAAGGGTTCTTTTGTGTTTAGCATGTTAGGTTGTGCCTGGGAGATAAGTCTACATTCTTGTGTAGTTAATCATAAAATGTGACACTTAACACTTTTTCAATTTAATAATGTTTGAAGGGTACACCATGTCGCTTGGCTGTAAATTCAGTGGATAACATTGTTGCCATAGGCACAATGTATGAATCAAGTGTCGGATGTCCAACAATCCATGGAGTACCACTAGGAGCCAATAATGTTCGAGTGGTGGTGGATATGATCACAGGCGAAGATGTTCTCATACCAATTCCTGTGGTTGGAGAAATAGAGACGTTTAGTCAAGCAAAGGGTAGCTTTGTGGCGTGGCCTCGCAAGCTTGTGATTCTAATTAACAAGAAAAAGGTATGTATGTCTTCTTCAACTTAAATATGTTTTGTTTTCCTTATTTACATATTGTAATTATGTTTCTGTTAGGTATCTTCTCCCACAAAACCTACAAGGAATGTGTCCGTTGCACATTCTTCCGAACGTACAAATGTCCACGTTACTATCAAGTTGTTGAATCGATATGTCGTTCTGTCCATGGGAGAGGATGACACAGTTCCTATCAACTTGAGTGACGCCATATTTGGAGTTGATAAAACAATTTTCCTACATCGTGATGACATCATGCAGTATTGTGGGATGGTTGAAATAGGGTACTCATGTATACTAGTGTACATTGCGTAAGTATAAAACCTATGACATATTTTATTTATTTACTATATGATTTTCAATGTTTTATAATATTGTTTATTTTCTTTAGGTATTTATGGACTGTATGTGACAATGAAATAACCAGCAAATTTCTGATAGTTGATCAAGGAACCATCCCTTCATTTGTAAAGTGTCAAGAAACTCGTTGCAGAAATCTAGCCAACCGGAGCTGAAGAAGATGGGGAAGAAGATGGAGGGAGAAAGAAGGTGGAGAAGAGAGAGAGAATTTTAAAAATAATAATAAAATAATAATATATTAATATTTTTATATTTTTTATTTAAAAAAATTAAAAATTAATTTTTTTTAATTAAAATAATAGTGCCACGTCAGCTTACCGTTAGGGTTTAACAGAAAAATTGACGGCAGGGACCAAATTGCTCCTTATCTCAAACCTCGGGGGTATTTTTGTTGAGTTTGAAAACTCGAGGACCGAACTGTCACTTAACCCAAACCTCAGGGACCAAAAGTGTATTTTTCCCTTAAAATAATTATATAAGAAAATTAGTTACATGAATTTATTTTCATCCATTAATATAACCCTTTATATTAATTGCTCATGAAAATTAATTGAAGCATATAAATTATTTTCATAAATATAACCCTTATATTTTTACTAAAATAATTTCATGCTCAATGCTTCTCAATTTTCATTAATTTAATATAACATTTTATATTAAATATCCATGAAAATTAAATTCATACATACTTCATAATAATAACACTTATCATATTAAATATGCATGAATATGCTTAACCTATGGTGGGATTTATTTAAAATATATGACACTCATAAAGCAAATAAATAGCTAAGTAGACTGGTTTTGGAATCCTAGGACTCAAAAAAGTAGAAAACATTACATAAATTTATCTAATAAAGTCCTATCCTGTCGTGAACCAGCTCAAAACAGCCTCAAACAGCGTCCAAACTCTTCGAATCGGCAAAACTTTGAGCTGAACTGTGCTGAACCGTGCAAAACCAGCTTCAAATAAGCTTGAACCGACCCATAAATTGCCCAATTTACACGAACCAAGTCAAAGAATGTATGAATCGGTCAAAGATTAGTGAACCGTGTGAAACTGCCAAGGACCGGTCAAGAACTAGTCAATGCACGCTTGAACTAGACCGAATCGCAACTGCCTAAACTGAACCACACGTTACTAACCGCCCAACCGTTCACGCGTACACGCACATCGAAAGAATCTACACTAAAAAACAAACGACGCACTCCATGATATTCCAACAGACTCACGCGTACGGATTCACTCCTTACGTCACGAGTTCGAACCCTAGAGGATGCATTTTCTCGAATTTTTTTAAAAAAATTTTCAACGCCCGTTTTGTGTTCCAGCAATCTCACGTGTGAACTGCTCCTCCTGCCATGAGTTCGAGCCTAGTTGAACGTTTTCGGCTTTTTTTTTTTAATTAACCTCACGTTCTTTAGTTTTCAAACTTTTCTGCTAGTGTCGAGACGCAGTTGAGCAGCGTCTCGACGCTAGCTCTCGGTATTACCCAGAAAACTCGATTTCCAACATTAATCTTGCTCGATTTTGCCCCAAATTGCACCATATTTCGTCGAAATTGATACACAATCAAATGATACATACATACACATTTGATTTACAACAAAACGCCCAAAACACCGGGCCCTTACATCGATCGAATCAATGAAAATTTGTAAATCTAAATGTCAAAAACCCAAAACATCTACTAGCAAAACAACCATACATCCAATGCATAATTTCATCCCACCATTCAACAGATGCAAATTTTGTAAAACAAAATTGAAATTACGATTGACTCTAATACCAATTGAAGGATTGGAATTTTCAATTCCATTAAAGCGGAAGCAATTGGACCGTATCATATTTAATTTTGTTCAATCAAAATACCAGTACATTAGCAAAAATTAAGCAATGAGAAACAAAAATTCACTGTTGTGGGCGACTCTGAATTCAAGAACACTTTCTTGAACGATCATCAACCACGGACACCACCATAAAGCCTTCCCCACTTTGACTCTGAGTTTGAGAATTGGATGGTGGGATCCGTCTTGAATTTTCGGAAGTGACAGAGAGAAAAACTCCATCTCTGTTTTTCTTGTTGAGGGAGAATGAAAGAGGGAGAGTTAAGAGAAAATGCACGTGATCTGCAAAATGAGGGGAATCAGATTGACCCCTTCTGCGTATGGTTTAAGTGAGAGAGAAAAAATTAATATAACAATTAATTAAAATAAAATTTAATTAATTAACTATTTAATTAATTAATAATTTAATTAATATCTAATATTTAATTACATGTGCATTAAATCATATTAAATGCACATCTCTCACTTAATATATAGTTTTAATTAAGTTTATTTAAATTGCATTTAATTAAATTTATTAAACTAAACAAGTAATTAATTCTTTGACCAATTAAATATCATATATTTAATTAATCATACGTTTGAATTGTTGGGTTTTATGCCCTAAAACTTGTAGATAGTAAATGTACTTTTGACCGAACATTAATAAAGTGATGTATTTTTCATTTATCTATGTTTGTATTGTGTGATCTTGTCTTATTAACCCTAATCCAATAAACTAAACATTCTAGGTTAATAGGATGAAGCTTGAACTAGTATGTAGGGACTGATGACATGCAAAAATGTCATCATTTTCCTATTAATTTAAGCTAGTTTTGTGCTTGAATTGTGTGCTTTAATGCTATTTTCTGTTTAAATTTCAGAAAACCGAGTCAAGGAAGCAAAAACGGAATTTTAAGAGATTTTGGATGATTTTGGAGGCTTTTTGAGCAATTTGGAGAATTATATTGAAGATCCGAGTCCAAAAAGCCAAGAAGAATGAATTAGAAGCCCAAATTCATGAAGTCCAAGCCTTAAAAGTATCAATTTGGGTCAAGAAAAGTGCCCAAAATCCATTTACAAGAAGTATTTGGGCCAAAAGAAAGTTGGAGGCCCAAAAATGGAGTCAAAATCGGGCCATTATTGAAGATTCAGGGCCTAGCGTCTCGACGCTAAGCCTAGAGCGTCTCGACGCTAGGCAGCTGCGTGGAAAGATCCAGAATCGCGAGAGCGTCGCGACGCTGTCCAAGTAGCGTCTCGACGCTGCGACGTCTTGGAGCCCAAGAAAAGATGACGTCAGAGCGTCTCGACGCTGTCCTTGTAGCGTCTCGACGCTGTGCCTGCTGGGAGCCTATAAAAGGAGCCTTTTGCAATGAAGATTGTGTGCCAATTTGTGGGTTTTCACCCCATTCTAGTGTCTACACTAAAATTTGGGATTTTTGGGAGAGTTTTGGAGCTTTGTTGAAGATCTTTGGAGCTCGGGATCGAAGGAGGTCGGCGCGGGATCGAGGAGATCGACACTTTTATGAGCATTTCTCTTCCCTTTTCCTTTATGCTTTAGTTTCTAGAATTGTTGTGATTAGGAATTATTGAATTTTAGTGATTATGAGTAGTAAATTCCTAAATTCTATGAGATTGATTTAAATGTTGAACCTCTGCTGAATTAATGAATTGATTTGGTTTAATTGTCATTATTGTTCATTTGTGCATTTTGTCCGTAATGCTTTTAATCAACTGATCACTGATTAAATGAATTGTTACTATGTGGAAACTCGACGGAGAGAAGCTTAGACTATAACTGAATGCATGACTAACGGTTATTTACCCGGGTGACACGGGATAAAATAAATAACGTTAGAGGTTGTACTGAAGGGTCGTAATGCCATACTAAGTAAATAAAGATGAGACTGAAAGGAGATTCTTTATTGAACGGTATGAGATAGGAGGAGACCGACAGGAGAATCCTTGAAATTAGGCTTCTAGACTTATGAATCAAATGATTTGTTAATCCATATTAGTTAATTGATTAAGCGATTAAAGGTCCAATTGATAAAATCAACCACTCTAGAATTATCCCATCAAATTGTGCCACCATTTATCTTTTGCTTTCTAGATTAGCTTTTTATTATTCTTTTCAGCATTAGATTTTGTTCTCTAAATAAAGCTAAGCAAGATTATTCGTGGTACTTAATTGAATAAATCCAATCCCTGTGGAGACGATACTCTATACTCAAAATCACTATATTACTTGTCACGACCCGTACGCTTGCGGAATTTAAAATCGTGCGAACAAGTTTTTGGCGCCGTTGCCGGGGATTGGCCAATTTCATTCAATTAATATGGTGAAGAAATTGCTTGCTTTAGATTAGAGATTTTATTTTGCTTTCTTTGTTTTATTTTTATCCTGGTCCATTGTTCTTGTTGTGCATTTAATTGGTGTTTGCATCTGACTGAAAGCCTGATTATTGTTAATTTAATTATTTTAAATGGCTTTTAATAGTTTTGGGTGGCCCTTTAGGGAATCTGAGCCCGAAGAACCAACACCATCATCCAATTTTTTTTATTCAAATTATCCCCCTTTAGAAGAAAAATCTCCCCTAGAAAGTTTGCTTCAAGATTTTATCAAGGATACTAGAGCCATGAATTTTTCTCTAGAAAAATCCCTAGGGAGATTGCATCCCCAAGAGGATGAGAGTGAAGTGCAATCCGCTTCCATCGAAGAAAAATCTTCCTTAGAGAGCTTGCTTGAAAATTTTATCCAAGAGTCGAGAGCCATGAATTTAGAATTAGAAAAATCTATGGAGAGACTCCAAATCCAAAAGGAAGATAGGGAAGTAGGATCCACTTCCATAGAGTGTCTAGTGAGTCATGTGGCCAGTGATTCATTAGCGCCCATTCAAGAGCCTAATCCTTTCGATTTTGCTGAGTTTGAGCATATAGGGGTGAGCTGTATAGAAAAAGAGGAAGAATTGGATAATTCCAGCATCCATCAAGAACAAGTTTGTGAGGAAGAAAAAGAAAATGAGCCTATAGTATTTGAGGAGTTTCAAGAGGTAGAGTTTAAGGTTGAAAGGCCTTTGTCTGTTCTATCCTGTCCATCCTCTCTTGATAATGAGTGTTCTTTTTCTTGTTCTCACGAGTCAGAGTCAGAGTCAGAGTCTTTTTATTTTGATCTTTCTCCTTTTATGCTTTTATTAAAAGAAAATCCCAAAAATATTTCTGCTTCAGGGTCCCATGAAAAGCTAGTAAGCTTACTAGCAATAGTCTGCTTCATTGATTCTAGGAAGAAGGGCCCGAAGAAATACGAGAATTTTTATGTGCCTTGAAAGTCTGCACAAACTCGTCTAGCTAAGAGACGTTAAACAAGCGCTTCTTGGGAGGCAACCCAAGTTTATTTTTCCGTTAATTTTCTTTTCTTTGTTTTTCAGTTTTTTGTAGTTAAGAGCATGTTGATCTTTCATTCCAGTTGATCAATTTTTGAAGGAGCTCGAGACCACATTTTCTTCCAAAAACAACCTCAATGAATGTTGAAGGCTGATATCCATGGTTTCTCTCACATTTCAGGGCAGTACCGTTCTCCCTTTATCTTTTTAATTGTCCTTAAGCATGCTTAATTAGTCTGAATAATTGATACATTGAGGACAATGTATGATTTAAGTTTGGGGGGGAGGCTTTGCTGTTCTGATCTGAGCTTATTGAAATTTTTTTTTTTCATGATGATTCTATTGCATCTGTTTTGATGAGGACGGTCTATGATATGATCTAGATAATGAATTTTGTTCAATTTTCGTGAAATATCAAAGCATGTTCAAGATTCATGTAAATTTAAATTTTTGCTTTGATTTCCTTGCACATGTTGAGCACTTAGCCTGCTTATATGGTTTTGAATGCTTAGAACTTGATTATATTATCTAGATGTTTGTTGTCACTCCGATAGGCTTAAGTTCTAATTTGAAAGATGAACGACATGAGAGTCTGTAATGTTTTACTTGGGAGAAAAATCATGTTTATTAGCCTGCAAAAAAAAAGAAAAGTGTGAAAAAAAAAATATATGAAAAAATATATATATATATATATATATATGAAAAAAAAAAACAAAAAAAAAAAGAAAACAAAAAGAATGCTCCACTTTCTTGAGAGCGTTAGTAACCAGGGGCATTCATGACACCCATCGTTTGCCTTTGCATGAAAGCGCTGGAAAGAAATGAGCATGCTTCGGCAACCTGAAAGATGAGGCGCTCGTAGTTGGATGCTTTCATCACCAATGTTGGCAAGCCAGAACGAAGGCGCTACATCTAAAAGGATTCTCAATGAAATAAAAATAATAAAAAAAAAATGCAAGTTTCGGGGAGGCATACCTCGTTGTTTCAGGCACCTTGGTGGGATATTGCTTTCTTGATTGTGGGGAAGCTGGATAATTAGAGCTTAAGGCCAGTGTAGGGGGAAGATGAACTAAGGATTGTATAAACCTTTTCTAGGTTAGTAAAGACCTAATAAGGAGGCTCGCACACACACACGCAAGGGATGAAGAGTTTAAATTTAAATTTCGTGATGAAAGAATACGTTTTAATATTTCCTTTAATTGTTATAGTTCATTATTTTGATCATTGAGCTTAGAGTCATGCATTTGCAATAGTTGATTCATACATAAGGTTTTAGCTTTGCTCGGGACTAGCAAAGATTTAAGTTTGGGGGTGTGATGACATGCAAAAATGTCATCATTTTCCTATTAATTTAAGCTAGTTTTGTGCTTGAATTGTGTGCTTTAATGCTATTTTCTGTTTAAATTTCAGAAAACCGAGTCAAGGAAGCAAAAACGGAATTTTAAGAGATTTTGGATGATTTTGGAGGCTTTTTGAGCAATTTGGAGAATTACATTGAAGATCCGAGTCCAAAAAGCCAAGAAGAATGAATTAGAAGCCCAAATTCATGAAGTCCAAGCCTTAAAAGTATCAATTTGGGTCAAGAAAAGTGCCCAAAATCCATTTACAAGAAGTATTTGGGCCAAAAGAAAGTTGGAGGCCCAAAAATGGAGTCAAAATCGGGCCATTATTGAAGATTCAGGGCCTAGCGTCTCGACGCTAAGCCTAGAGCGTCTCGACGCTAGGCAGCTGCGTGGAAAGATCCAGAATCGCGAGAGCGTCGCGACGCTGTCCAAGTAGCGTCTCGACGCTGCGACGTCTTGGAGCCCAAGAAAAGATGACGTCAGAGCGTCTCGACGCTGTCCTTGTAGCGTCTCGACGCTGTGCCTGCTGGGAGCCTATAAAAGGAGCCTTTTGCAATGAAGATTGTGTGCCAATTTGTGGGTTTTCACCCCATTCTAGTGTCTACACTAAAATTTGGGATTTTTGGGAGAGTTTTGGAGCTTTGTTGAAGATCTTTGGAGCTCGGGATCGAAGGAGGTCGGCGCGGGATCGAGGAGATCGACACTTTTATGAGCATTTCTCTTCCCTTTTCCTTTATGCTTTAGTTTCTAGAATTGTTGTGATTAGGAATTATTGAATTTTAGTGATTATGAGTAGTAAATTCCTAAATTCTATGAGATTGATTTAAATGTTGAACCTCTGCTGAATTAATGAATTGATTTGGTTTAATTGTCATTATTGTTCATTTGTGCATTTTGTCCGTAATGCTTTTAATCAACTGATCACTGATTAAATGAATTGTTACTATGTGGAAACTCGACGGAGAGAAGCTTAGACTATAACTGAATGCATGACTAACGGTTATTTACCCGGGTGACACGGGATAAAATAAATAACGTTAGAGGTTGTACTGAAGGGTCGTAATGCCATACTAAGTAAATAAAGATGAGACTGAAAGGAGATTCTTTATTGAACGGTATGAGATAGGAGGAGACCGACAGGAGAATCCTTGAAATTAGGCTTCTAGACTTATGAATCAAATGATTTGTTAATCCATATTAGTTAATTGATTAAGCGATTAAAGGTCCAATTGATAAAATCAACCACTCTAGAATTATCCCATCAAATTGTGCCACCATTTATCTTTTGCTTTCTAGATTAGCTTTTTATTATTCTTTTCAGCATTAGATTTTGTTCTCTAAATAAAGCTAAGCAAGATTATTCGTGGTACTTAATTGAATAAATCCAATCCCTGTGGAGACGATACTCTATACTCAAAATCACTATATTACTTGTCACGACCCGTACGCTTGCGGAATTTAAAATCGTGCGAACAGGGACATACGGGGATCAATGTTCAAGATTTAGCCTAAAGGGTTTGTAGTATAGGGATAAGGTTGGGTACCTTATCCTGGTGACACTATGGATACGACCTTCTTGGTATTTTGATACAAACGTAATGATCCAACGCATTCATGTAGTTGACATGCGAGTGGGGGTATCCTGTGCAATGAGTTTGCACAAAGACCGGACGCCGAAATAGTTAATCACTAACTGTAACACCGTTACTTAGCTTGGTTTCTATTTCACTAGGATGACCTAGGCAACTTGGCCTTAATCCTGAGTGGATTATGGACTCCTTTTCATGAGGGATTGTCCTTTGATTTGTACGGTGAGAGTGGCCTACACGTCGACTCAATAAGCCTAACATTTTGGGGACAAGACCGAGTGGGGAGCTGGAAACATAGTCACACAAGATGGAATTCACTCCTTCCCGACTTTAGGGTAAGTAGAGGTGTGTTCCCTTAAGTGGTGTCTCCGGGTCTTGAATAATGGGCCCTACCCTCTCTATGGTACGAGATGGACTTCTGTTTGATGGTTGGACCTCAAACAGGTTGTTCATTAGAGGAGCACTGGTACTTAAGGATAAAGAGGTAGCCCAAGGGTAAAACGATAATTTGACCTAGCTGGGGTACGAACACACGTGAAGGGCTAACTTGTTGTTGATGGTCAATATCCGTGGATACAGAAATATATCTGCAGTGAGAAGAGTGCAGTTGTGGTTCTATAGTGGAGTGAACCACAGTTAACGAACATTGATAAACTTGGTTAATGAGTTTATCCAATTAATCTCATATTGTTGGTGTTGGGTTTTATGCCCTAAAACTCGTAGATAATGGATGTAACTGTTGACCGGATATTAATGAAATAATATTGATATATTTTTCCATTAAATGTTATTAGTTATTTTATATCTATCTTTGCCTAAAAATAACCCTGATCCAATAAACTAGACATCATAGGTTGTAATATGAGTCTTGAACTATATGTAGCGACATATGGGATCATTATTCAAGAGACAGCCTAAAGGGTCTATAGTATAGGGATAAGACTGGGTGCCTTATCCTGGCGACATTATGGATACGACCCACTTTGTATTTGATACAAACGCTATGATCCAACGCGTTCGTGTAGGAGACATGCGAGTGGGGGTATCCCATGCAATGAGTTTGCATAAGATCGGACCGCAAAATAGTAACAACTGGTTATAACACCGTTAACTAGTTGGTTTTCTATTTCACTAGGACGACCTCTTCAACTTGGTCTTAATCCTGAGTTGATTATGAACTCGTGCTCATGAGGGATTGTCTTTTGATTTGTATGGGTAAGAGTGGCCAATACGCCGACTCAATAAGCCTACCATTTTGGGGACAACACCGCGTGGGGAGCTGGGAACATAATCGTACAAGATGGAATTCACTCCTTCCCGACTTTAGGGAAGCAGGTGAGTGTTCCCTTAAGTAGTCACTCCGAGTCTTGAACAAAGGGCTCTACCCTCTCAATGGCACGAGAGGGTTTTCTGTTTGATGGTTGGACCACAAACAGGTTGTTCATTAGAGGAGAACTGGTACTTAAGGAAATAGAAGTAACCCAGGGGTAAAACTGTATTTTGACCCAATTGGTGTTACGGACACTCGTGAAGGACTAACTAGTCGATATTGGTCTAGATCCGTGGACACAGAAAATATGTCTGCAGTGAGAAGAGTGCAACTGTGAGTCTATAGTGGAATGTACACACAGTTAACGAATATTGATTAATGTGGTTAATGAGTTTGACCAATTAATCTCACATCGTTGGAGCTTCTGATCTGCAGGTCCATTAGATCCCACTGGTGGCTCATAAAGTATTTTGAGGCAACTAAGTAGTAAATGTAAATTGAAAATGTTCAATTTACAAAGGGAAACAATATAATATATATTGATATATTATTATGAGAGAAATTAATATTTGAAGAAATTCAAATATTAATATAAATTTGAGTCACATCAAATTTATGGAAGTTTGGAAGAGTTCAAATAATGAATTAATTAATTTTAAGGCCTAAAATCTATTTGGGCAAATTAATTAATTCAAGGCCGGAAATTAAATATGTGATATTTAATTGGTGGTTAATTAATTAAAGAATTCATTAACCGGGAATTAATCATTTATGGAAAAGATCTAATCACTTATGGAAGTAATTAGTCATTTGTGGAAAAGATTAATCAATTATGGAATTGATTGATCATGGATTGATTAAATATGGAATAAGATTGAATCAATTTTGGAAAAGATTGATTTAATTGAATATTTTATTCATGGTCTCTCTTCTATAAATACAACACTAGACCTAATTGGTTAAGTACTCTCCTCTTGCTCTAAGACTCACAAGACAAGACCTAGAATTCTCTCTAGCCTCCCTCTTAGAGAAAGACTCTCACAAGTCTTTTGCCTCATAGACTTAGAGACATATCGGTGTAACCTCTATGGTTATTGTGTCTTTGAAGAAGAAATTTCCAGCGAAGAAATCAAGAAGGAATCGTTGCGCTTTTGTTCGTTGGATCGTCGTTGGCGAAGAACGGTCAAGTCTACAACGAAGGTTTGTAACGGTTTTTTCCCTTTTCTTTAGAAAAGCATGAAAATAAATTTAGAATTATTTTTAGCATGTTTGTAACAATTTTCCAGCAACTTTAAAGTATGTTTAAGGTTTATTTTTCCTTTTGGTAACGGTATTTTAATGTTAATTAATATACGGCGTAAGGTTCAATCGATGTGCTTCCACTGCGTAGGGGCTTTTATCCCCTTCAGTTGGAGCTTCTGATTTGTAGGTCCATTAGGTCCCACCGGTAACTCCCCTTCAGTTGGAGCTTCTGAATTTTTCCCCGTGAGAATATTGGTGAAGATCTTGTGGTCGTTGGGTTCACAAATTTCAGCAAGAAAGATCCTAGGAGGTTGCTGTAATTTTTGCATTCCATTGGAGATTTTGGCGAAACGATCAAGAACTTCATCCACAGTAAGTGTTTCTTGATCTTGGATCATTAGGATCAAATCTAGATTAGATTTAGATGTTTTTTTATATAATCTACAACATGGTTTATAAGTATTTACAACATGTTTAATTTGTTTTTCCTACTGTGAATGTTTTGCTATCTGTATTGGTTTTTCAATTGAAATAAAATACAGTATGGTATGATCAATCTTCCACTGCGCAAGGGCTTTTATCCCTGCATGAATCATATTCAAATGTGCATCTCTATTATAACCTATAGTTTTAATATGAATCACATTCACATTAAAATAAATCTATAGATATTAATTTAATTAAATCACATTTAACTAAATTAAATTGAACTATTAATTAATTAAAAAATTAATTAATTTTATAATTAATTAAATATCAACAATATTTAATTAATAACATATTAGAATCATATTCTAATATATCTCTCCTATAATATAGTTTAATTAAATCACATTTAATTTAAACTAAATTAAATAATTAGTTAATTCATGATTAATTAATTAATTTACTAATTTTAGATCACATACTTAATTAGCTATATATTTGAACTCTTTCAAATATACAATTCTCTCATATAATAAAATTTAAACTCACATTAAATTTTATATTATAATGTATCACTATACATTATATTAATTGTATATCATACAATTAACTTGATTCCCATATTTAATTTGAACTATTCAAATTCTTTCAAGATAAGATGTTCCCAATTACTCTTTACGTGCTAGCAGGGGGACCTAATGGACCTACAGATCAGAAGCTCCAATGATATGAGGTTAATTGACTAAACTCATTAATCCAGTTAACCAATATTCATTATCTGTGGGTCACTCCACTATAGACCCACAACTGCACTCTGCTCACCGGAGAATGTTTCTGTGTCCACGGATATTGACCAATATCGGTAAGTCAATCCTTCACGAGTGTTCATAACTACAGTTGGGTCAAATTACCGTTTTACCAGTGCTCCTCTAATGAACAACTTGTTTATGGTCCAACCATTAAACAGAAAGTCCCTCTTGGGCCAGTCAAGAGGGCGGGATCCCTTTGTTCAAGACTCGGAGTCACCACTTTAGGGAACACTCATCTACTTCTCCTAGAAGTGGGAAGGAGTGAATTCCATCTTGTGTTGTTATGTCTCCAGCCCCCTACTCGGTCTCGTCCCACAGAAGGTAGGCTTATTGAGTCAACGTGCAAGCCACTCTCACCCGTACTAATCAAAGGACAATCCCTCGTGAGAAGGAGTTCATGACACACTCAAGATTAAGACTGAGGTACCTAGGTCATCCTATAGAAACAGTAACCTAACTAGCTAACGGTGTTACATCTAGTGGTTTACTATTTCGTGGTCCGGTCTTATGCAAACTCATTGCATAGGATACCCCCGCTCACATGTCTCCTACATGGACGTCTTGGATCAATACGTCTGTATCGAGTACAAAGCGGTCTGTATCACATAGTGTTACCAGGATAAGGTACTCAGCCTTATCCATGTACTATAGACCTTTTAGGTTGTTACTTGAACACTAATCCCTGTATGTGCCCACATACTAGTTCAAGTTACATGTAAACAACCTTGGATTGTAGTTTATTGGATTTGGGTTATATTGTACAATTTTAGACTTAAAATGACAATAACACTTTATACAATTTAACCTTGGATTTGGATTTGGGTTGTATCAAATGATGGTCCAATTTAATGTGGCGTAAGCAAATGGGGCGGTCATAGACGAGCACAATCAGGTTGCTTTCATCATGGAATCTCTTCCAAAGAGTTTCCTACAATTTCACAGTAATGCGTTGATGAACAACATTGTCTACAACTTGACCAGTCTCCTAAATGAGCTACAAATCTATCAGTCTCTTTTGAATAGCATGGGACAGGTAGAGGGAGAGGCAAACGATGCCCACTCCAAGAGAAAGTTCCAGAAGGGTTCAACCTCTAGAACTAAAGTTGTAGCTTATTCTTCAAAGAAGATTGTTGCAATTCTGTAGTGGTTAAAAATATGAGATAAATTGACTCCAAAATACTGTGCAAGTATACACAATCTAGCAGCAAGTGATAAGTATTTATCGTATCCACAGGGTCTTGAAATGCCTACCTTTATTGATTTAATTTGCCTTTTTAGTGATTTCAAATGGTTGGTTAAATTGATTGGGTTTTTAAAATGCTGAAACAAAAGATATGCGGAAGCAGTAAGTGATTACGACTAGAGAAAACAGAATGGAAACAGACACAGATTAAGACTTCTGTAATTTTTACAAAGATGCTCCAGCAATTCTTTTGATATGTCAATCTCTTTCAGTATTATCAACGGGATCCTCCCGGAACTCCGGATTTTTTGGAATATGTTTCAAAACCAATGAAGCTCTATCGATCAAGCACTAGGCAACTGGCTATCCCTAACTCAGTCACTGGCGTTCACCAATACACAATGATCTAGCGTGAATTATCGCCACACAACTCCTAAATCATCCTGAAACTAGGGGAAGCTATACATACCGGCTAGCTAGGCGGGCACATAATGAAAATAAAGATCAACAATAATTCAAGATGATCATGATCAAATAGAATTTTCATATTTATAAATATAACAATCACATAATTCTTAACCTATTCCTACAAAGCAATTAGTTCATGATTGAAGACATAAAATACGTTACAATCTCGATAAGCACATCCATAAAGCGAAATAAACAAGAAGTACTAATCCTTTTCAGCAAATGGGGATGAAACGGCTGCTCCAAACCACGAAGAACATGGAAGAACTTCGTCTCCTTGAGTGGAATTGCAAATGGTCTTCTTAGATCTCCATTCCGCCGTCAATTCGGCCTCCGGCCGATTGATTCGGTCTCCAAATCGTGAATGAATTTATCTTTGACGGCTTCTCCTTTTATAAGATGAGAATTAGGTTAAATTGGACACATGGCAGGCTCTCATCGCTCCTTTATCCCGAAAATAACTCAACATAAGTCGGTTTGTCAACTTGGCTAACGAGCTGTGACGTGGCAGTTTTGCTCCTAGGTTTGCTGCAGCACAGATTTGAAGGGAATAAAAGTCCCCACGCAGCGGAAGCGCATCGATTGGACCTTACGTCGTATATTAATTAACATTAAAATACCGTTACGATAACTCAAACAAAACTTTAAACAACCTTTAAAGCCGCTGTAAAATTGGTTTAAACATGCTAAAATAAATCTAAATTTATTTTTTAAAACTTTTCTAAAGAAAAGAGGAAGAACCGTTACAAACCTTCGTTGAAGACTTGACCGTTCTTCGCCAACGACGCTCCACGAACGAAAACGCAACAGCCGCCTTTGTTTTTCTTCGCTGGAAATTTCTTCTTTGATTGACACAATCACCACAGAGGTTACACCGATATGTCTCTAAGTCTAGGAGGCAAAAGACTTGTGGGAGTCTTTCTCTAAGAGGGAGGCTAGAGAGAATTCTAGGTCTTGCCTTTCAAGAGTGTCAAGTGTCATGACCAATTAGGTCTAGTGTTCTATTTATAGAAGAGAGACCATGAATAAAATATTCAATTAAATCAATCTTTTCCATAATTGATTCAATCTTTATTCCTTAATTAATCAATCATGATTAATCAATTCAATAATTGATTAATCTTTTCCACAAATGACTAATTACTTCCATAAGTGATTAGATCATTTCCTTAAATGATTAATCACTTCCTTAAGTGATTAATTATTTCCACAATTGATTAATTCTCGGTTAATGAATTCTTTAATTAATTAAGCACCAATTAAATATAACATATTTAATTCCCGGCCTAGAATTAATTAATTTGCCCAAACACATTTTAGGCCTTAAATTAATTAATTCATTATTTTGAACTCTTTCAAACTTCCATAAATTTATATTTGAACTTTTCAAATATTAATTTCTCTCATAATTAATTCATTATATTTGTTTCCCTTAATAAATTGAACATTTTCAATTTACTTTTATTACTTAGTTGCCTCAAATTACTTTACGAGCTACCAGTGGGACCTAATGGACCTGCAGATCAGAAGCTCCAACGATGTGAGATTAATTGGTAAAACTCATTAACCACATTAATCAATTTCCGTTAACTGTGTGTACATTCCACTATAGACTCACAGTTGCACTCTTCTCACTGCAGACATATTTTCTGTGTCCACGGATCTAGACCAATATCGACTAGTTAGTCCTTCACGAGTGTCCGTAACACCAGCTGGGTCAAATTACCGTTTTACCCCTGGGTTACCTCTATTTCCTTAAGTACCAATTATCCTCTAATTAACAACCTGTTTGTGGTCCAACCATCAAACAGAAAATCCTCTCGTGCCATTGAGAGGGTAGGGTCCTTTGTTCAAGACTCGGAGTAACCACTTAAGGGAACACTCATCTGCTTCCCTAAAGTCGGGAAAGAGTGAATTCCATCTTGTACGATTATGTTCCCAGCTCCCCATTCGGTCTTGTCCCCAAAGTGGTAGGCTTATTGAGTCGGCGTATTGGCCACTCTCACCCATACAAATCAAAGGACAATCCCTCATGAGCAGGAGTCCATAATCAACTCAGGATTAAGACTAAGTTGTCTAGGTCGTCCTAGTGAAATAGAAAACCAACTAGTTAACGGTGTTATAACCAGTGGTTACTATTTCGCGGTCCGGTCTTATGCAAACTCATTGCATAGGATACCCCCACTCGCATGTCTCCTACACGAACGCGTTGGATCGCGGCGTTTGTATCAAATACAAAGTGGGCCGTATCCATAGTGTCACCAGGATAAGGCACCCAGTCTTATCCCTATACTATAGACCCTTCAGGCTGTTTCTTGAACAATGATCCCATATGTCGCTACATATAGTTCAAGACTCATATTACAACCTTGGATGTCTAGTTTATTGGATTAGGGTTATTATTAGGCAAAGACAAATATAAAATAACTAATAACAATTAATGGAAAAATATATCAATATTATTTCGTTAATATCCGGTCAACGGTTATATTCACTATCTACGAGTTTTAGGGCATAAAACCCAACAAGATTTTGCTCCGTCACGTCGCTCAGCAGTATTTTCTGCCCAAAATAACTTCAAAGCCTCCATTCTTCCAAATGGGTTAAAACATATAATATTCATCTAAAAGCAACCCTATTAAGCACAAAAGACACACAAATCCCTGTAGAATTAAGGCCTAAATAACTACCTTTCGGACAGTTATCAAAGATACAAAAAAAAAAGGAGACAAAGGGAAGGCTCTTGCAGCTGCTGGTCAAGGCAAGGGGAAAGCCAAGGTTGTGGTTGAGAAGGACGAGTGCTTCCACTGTAATGAGCATTGGAAAAGGAACTGCCCATGTTACCTCGCTGAGAAAAAGAATGAAAAGGAAGGTAAATATGATTTACTTGTTTTAGAAACATGCCTAGTGGAGCATGATGAGTTTTCCTGGATACTTGATTCAGGAGCAACTTGTTGGGTTTTATGCCCTAAAACTCGTAGGTAGTGAATGGTGACAAATTTTTCACTTGTATCAATACGTTGCTATTGAGGTTTGTACAATAAAGAGTTATTGTTACTAAAATTGCACAATTTGACCCAAATCCAATAAACTAAGATCCTAGGTTGTTTAGATGAAACTTGAACTAGTATGTGGGGACATACGGGGATCAGTGTTCAAGTAACAACCTAAATGGTCTATAGTATAGGGATAAGGTTGGGTACCTTATCCTGGTAACACTATGTGATACGGCCCACTTTGTATTCGATACAGATGCAATGATCCAAAGCATCCATGTAGGAGACATGCGAGTGGGGGTATCCTGTGCAATGAATTTGCATAAGACCGGACCGCGAAATAGTAACCACTAGATGTAACACCGTTAACTAGTTTAGGTTTCTATTTCAATAGGATGACCTAGGTAACTCAATCTCAATCCTGAGTCTGTTATGAACTCCTTTTCAGGAGGGATTGTCCTTAGATCTGTATGGGTGAGAGTGGCCAGTTCGCCGACTCAATAATCCTACCATTTCAGGGGCAAGACCGAATGGGGGCTGGGAACATAACAGTATAAGATGGAATTCACTCCTTCCTCTATTGGGGTAAGCAGATGTGTGTTCCCTTAAGGGCTGATTCCGGGTCTTGAACAAGGGCGCCCATCCTCTCCTGGCCCGAGAGGAACTGTTGTTTATTGATTGGATCATAAACAGATTGTTCATTAGAGGAATCAGTGGTACTTAAGGATCCAGAGGTAACCTAGGGGTAAAACGTTAATTTGACCCAACTGGCGTTACGAACACTCGTGAAGGATTGACTTACTGTTATTGGTCGATATCCGTGGACACAGAAATATTCTACAGTGAGAAGAGTGCAGCTGTGGGTCTTTAGTGGAGTGACTCACAGTTAACGAATGTTGACTAACTTGGTTAATGAGTTTAGCCAATTAGTCTCGTATCGTTGGAGCTTCTGATCTGTAGGTCCATTAGGTCCACCTGCTAGCTTGTAAAGGGTTCTGAGGTTAAATAGTCTTGAATAGAATTTGAAGTGTGTTCAAATTTGTTAAGGGAATTTTATTGTATTTGATACAATTAAAATAATGTATAAAGATACATTATAATATAAGTTTAATTAATGAATTAAATTTTATATTATAAATTAATTTTGGATATGATTCAAATATTAAATATGAATTAGATTCATATTGAAACTATAGGTTAAATTTAATGTGAATGAGATTCATATTAAAACTACAGTACATGAGAGAATTATTTGAATAATGATTCAAATAGTAAATTAAATAAATATATGATATTTAATTAATGAATTAATTAATTGGAGAATTAATTAATTTAATTTAATTAAATGTGATTTGATTAAATTAATTCTATAGTTAATATTAATGTACATTTGATGCACATTAAAACTATAGGTTAAATGAGAGAGATATAATTGAATATGATTCAATTACAAAATTAATTAAATATTTGATATTTAATTAATGTGGATTCAATTAATAGGATTAATTGAATGGCCAGTTTAATTCAATTGAATATGACTCAAATTGAATTAAATACCTTATATTATAATTGATTTAATTAATATTGTTTTAATTAAATTAATTATAATTAATTAATTAATTAATTAAATGATTATTATTATTTAATTAATAGACGGCCAAGATCGTTTGGATTAGATCCAACGATCAAGATCTAGTAGGGTAATAACTCCCTCCCCACTTATCGAACAAGGGAGAGGGGGTTGCCCATCCAATCGCTCATTCTCTCATTCTCACGGAGAATGATAGAGGTGTGAAATTTTCTCTCAACTCTCTCACTCTCTCAACCAAAATCACAGCAAGGTGATTCCCTTTCCAAAAAGATTGAGATCCCACAATCTCTGCCTCATGAATCAAAGAGACATAGCGGGTGTTCGCTATTGGTGGTGTTGATTGGAAGATCAAGAACGTGGATAGGAGCATTGTACTGTTTTTCGCCTTCTATCACGTAAGTTTCTTGCATCTAAAATTGTTTTAGATCTGTAAATGCATGCTTAATCTAGTGTAGAAATTGTTTCTTATTTTGCCCAACGTACCGGTATTCGTTTAATTGAAATTAAATCACGATCGGTGAAAACCGCTTCCGCTAGAGGATTCAATTCCTTCACAACTAATCATGTTTATTTGTCTTTTCAGGAAAATAATTCCTTTCGGCAGCTAGAAGATGGTGAAATGATGCTCAGGGTCGAAATAGGAGACGTCGTTTCAGCCAAGGCTGTGGGAGCTGCGAAGTTATCTTTTAGAAATAGATTTTTACTTTTAGAAAGCTTGTTTATTGTTCCTATGAGTAAGAGGAACTTGATTTCTATTTCATGTTTGATTGAACAATTATACATAGTTTCCTTTGAGATGAATGAAGCATTCATTTACAAAAATGGAGTACTTATATGTTAAGCCAAATTAGAAAATAACTTATATATATTAAGACCAACTGAATCCAAAGCACTTTTAAATCACGAATTTTTTAAAACTGCAAAAACTCAAATAAAAAGACAACATATTTCTCCAAGTAAGTTAACTATTCTTGGTATTATCTGACTCTCTTCTGTGGATTGATGTGAGTTTTACCTTTTCATATATGTACTTTCTTTTAGGTGTATAGACATGTCAAAATATGTAAGATAAAAGCAATGTGAAGCATGTTTTGCAATGTAAAATATGCATTTAAAAGGATTAGAAGTCAAATTAAGCTAATTTGTTTCTTATTCTCTAATTTATTTAGTTGGAACCACACGTGCTGCTATTGATGATGGACTTGTTTCCAATGACCTTCAGGTAACGTCTCTAGATGAGTTCTTTCTAAATGAAATACCGACACTGAATTACTAAATTAGGCTTTTCATTGGAATTTGACTCTGTAGGGAAGGTGAACTTTTAGAATTCCCACCCATCAAGAGGTTGCTGACTATGGACTTGTTGGCGATCTTTTTGAGGTCTTCACTGGTTTATGGACTCGTCGGCAATCTTTTTGTATTTTATGAACTAGTATATGTTGTTGGAAATTATATCCAATGAATACTTCATCTTGTATCATTTGGATAACTTTATTATAGAAATTATTGAATGCCTTATTTTGTAATGTAAATAGATTATGAAATTTCAATTATGAATGGAAATCATGGTATTTCATGTGTTATGTAATTTTCTTGTGTGTGAATTTAGTTAAAAATGAGCACTTAGAAGTAAATTTTATCAAAATTTTATTAATTTAAATGAAATTAATATTTTTTTTCAAAAAAAAAAAATTAATTAATATTTTAAAATGAATGCTACCAAATGGTTATTACAATAATTATAAGCAATTAGAAAACATTAAAAACTTTGTTATAACATAATATTAAAGCTATAAAGATTATATTATAGCATTAAAAAAATGCTATTATATGTTAAAGATAGCACACTATTTTAGCTATATAAACAAATTATAGCTTTAATACAAAAACGCTATAAAAAGTTTTCATAGCAATGTATATAAGCTATACCTCCATACTCTACTATAGCATTCATTATAGCTTTACAAAAACGCTATAAGAAGTCCCAAACTTTTAATAACATGGGCTGTCAGGACCTTCGAAAAAAGCTATAATAGGTATTTGATAGCTTTTTTTGTTAGCTATCGTATCTATTATTTCTTGTAGTGTATTAACAACACCTATCTTTGGCACTTAAGACTTGGTCACATAAACATCGATAGAATCGATCGTTTGGTAAAGAATAGACTTCTAACCGAGTTAGAAGATGATTCACTACCTTCTTGTGAATCATGTCTTGAGGAAAAAATGACCAAAAGACATATTACTGCAAAAGGTTATCGGGCCAAAGAACCTTTAGAGTTAATACATTCGATCTCTGTGGTCCAATGAATGTAAAGGCTCGAGGAGGGTACAAATATTTCATCTCATTTATAGATGATTATTCAAGGTACAGTTACTTATACCTAATGGGGCATAAGTCTGAGGCCCTTGAAAAGTTCAAGGAGTTTAAGGTTGAAGTTGAAAACCTATTAGGAAAAACCATTAGGAAAAACCATTAAAACACTTCGATCTGATCGAGGTGGTAATTTGACCCAGCTGGAGTTACGAACACTCATGAAGGACTAACTTGCTGATAGCGAGCATAGCTAGCTTGTTTTCCCTAATTAATTTAGCTAGTCTTTTATAATTAAATGGCCAAAATTATGCATTTTTGTGTTTATTTGTAGGAATTATGTTTTGGAGATAAAATCGGGAAATTGGAGCTAATTAGATGTTCGGGATGCGAAAAGAGGCAAAGGAACGTAGATAATCGAAGTTGGAAGAGCTCAATTTAAGCCTGGTCGAAGACCAGCGTCAAGACCCTTGCTAAAGGGCGTCTCGACGCTGCTATTTTCCTTCTTGAATAGGCGGCAACAGGTCACAGCGTCTCGACGCTGTGACCCTAGCGTCTCGACACTTGCGGATTTCCCTTTCCAGATTGGTGGTATTGCGACAGCGTCGCGACACTGTGCCGAAATTTTTCCCTATTTATAGATTGCGATTAAGTCAGTTTGAAGGGACTTCTTTTGGGACAATTGGGGCCGAAAAATCAGAGAAAAATCCTCTTTGGAAGCTGAAGCAAGTGGTGGAGAGCGGGATTGAAGACTTTGTTCGTGGTGATCGTGACAGGGAGGTGCGGTCTCGACCACTTAGTTTTTAATCTTCTTTCCCTCTTTCTTTAGTTAGTTTTAATGGCTTTTTCATGCTTAGTTTATCTTGTAACACCATGTATGAGTAGCTAAGCCTGTTACTTAGGGATTGATGTAGTCTTTTTAGTTTATGGATTGATTTATGGGTTGAATTGTGCAATTATTTTATGTTTGCATTCTTAATTTAATGCTTTCAATTAATTGGCCACTAGTTGAATGATCTAAGTGTTGAGTCGTGCTCGGGAGAGGGGATTTAGCATAGACTTAATTAAGATTGCATGACTAAAGTAGAAATTCTAAACTCGTGACGGAATTTAGAGTAACTTTAGAATTGGTCAAAAAGAACTAAATGCCTTGCATGTTAAAGAACTTAAATAGGGATATCAAGTTAGTTAATTTGCATGAGAATCAATTATACTCGGGAGAGGTAGTTGTGATTAAAGGTTCTTAGACTCATAAAACCATTTTGTGTTATAATTCATTCCCTAAAATAAATCCTAGAATAAATTGACGAAATCAATTCCCTAAGTATTCTCTCAATTGAATTTCTCATCTTTAATTTGCATTACCTTAGTTTCTAAAATTCACTACCTTTTTGTCCCTAAATAAAATTGAACAAGAATATTCATGGTAGTTAATTGAAGGAAGAGATTGTCGCGGTCTCTTGTCAAATAAATTTATAATTGACGATTTCTAAAGCTAGCTTGTAGCAGTAGTGGTCGGGATCGATCACAGGGAACAATCGGTTTATTTCTAAATTCTTTTGTGTCTTTGAGGTAACCAAAAAGAGGGGTTTATTGATAAAAGCTTAAGACATAAAGTAAAGGCGGGAAAATAAATAAGGAAAATTAAATGCAAGGAAAGTAACAACGGGGTTAGTTGATCTTACCACGAGGATCACTATAATCAGGGTTGAACTCGGTGTTAAGTTTGATTAATTTTATTCAACGATTATCAATTGATTTTAATTAACTATCTAAGTTCGGCGTACTCCGGCAACAAACCGAGAGCCATGATCCAACTATCACAAACTTGCAAACGCTAAGTTTGATTCTAGTTTAAATTAATTAATTGACCTATTAACTAATCTAAACCGCATTGGGATCTACCCGAATTAACTCACATGCAACGGGCAACAAACCACAATTACAATTGATTAAATCATTTAGTTCTAGGGACGCATGCGTAATATCATAACGTTAGCCTATTTGCTACTTAGATTTAGCAAGTAAATTTAGACAGGGCGCGGTCAAAGTTGTCAATCTTTCCTACACAATCTAAACTTGTATGCAAAGAACTAAAATCACAAAGACAATTAACTAAGTAAAGAAGAATAAAAATCTAATAAAATTGTATCAAACTTACAAACCGAGGTCCCGATTACAACAATCTGAGCTTAGTTGGCCATAGACAAGCACCTCCAAGCTTGAGGCTCGATCAACCAACCCATGCACCTCCCCTTCAATTTTGGAAAATATTTCTCGGATTGCCCTAGCGTCGCGACGCTGTGGGCAAGCGTCTCGATGCTATAGCGTCTTGACTCTGATGACGAGCGTCTCGACACTAATGAGGCTCCAGGGGCAGAATTGTCATTTTATGCTCCGGTTTCGCTCGTTTAAGCCCCGAATTGCCTCCAAAGCTCCGGTGAGGACCTATAGACATATTATACTAATTTTAAAGCATTTTTCGCAAGGAATTCAACTAAGATAAGCAAATTGGGAGATTCTAAGTATATAACAAATTTGACCGATCATTAATCTAACTTAAAAATCCAATCCACAGGACGACACTCGATTTCACAATCACTTTTTTATTATTTGACCTGTGTGCTTGCGGTAGGAAAATTCCACATCACTTGTTGTTATTGGTCTATATTCGTGGACACAAAATTATGTCTGCAATGAGAAGAGTACAACTGTGGGTCTTTAGTGGAGTGTACTCACAGTTAACAAAAATTGATTAATTGGTTAATGAGTTTAGGCGATTAATCTCATATCGTTTGAGCTTTTGATTTGCAGGTCCATTAGGTCCCACTGGTAGCTCGTAAAGAGATTTGAGGCAATAAAGTATTAATTTACTAAGGGGAGAATATAATGTATGATAATACATTATAATATAAAGTTTATGTGAAACTTTATAGTTTTTTAATTAGATTCAAACTTAATTTTGAGAGAAATAAATATTTGAAAGAGTTCAAATATTGATATGAATTGGATTCATATTAGTAAAATGCCTAAAATTAGATATATGATATTTAATTGGGTAATTAATTAATTATATAATTAATTAATTAATTATTAAACTAAATATTTTTATTATATTTTATTCATGGTCTTTTCCTATAAATAGAACCCTTAGGCTAGGGGTGAAGGCACTCACCCATTCTCCTGTTCTTAGAGAATTCCCCTGAAGGCTTCCTAGACTCCCACCAGTCTCCTGCCTCTAAAGATCTCAGAGTCATACCAGTGTAGCTATAGTGGTGGTGTTCACAATTCTTGAAGGAAAATTCCAGCAAAGGATTGAAGTTCTTGTTGTGTTTTTGGAGTCTTCCCAAAGGAGAGATGAGAATGTGACCTTCCCAAGATGTTGGCGAAAATTAGCCTGAGTTATAACGATAGTAAGATCGTTATTCTCACCATATTTAAGATTATGAATGTTGTATTTAGTTTAATTTTACAACAATTTATTGTTCATAAACGTTGTATTTTGTAGTCATATTGGTATACTTGAAGAGTTAATATCCCTAGCTCAGCGGAAGAGCATCAGACCTTTGCTCGTGAATTTAATGACCAGACAAGAATACCAGGACATGGACAAAATTCACAGTAAATAAATCACATAATTACTGCAGTATTAAGGCTATTAGCATGCTGAAAAAGATAGATTATCACATAATTCTAATCATGCTTTTTCTACGAAACCCATAGATCAAGAAGAACTCACATACGTTGTCGACTTGATCGAATTTCACCCACTCCTTGAATATGTGGAAAAAATACAGCAGGGCAAAGATCAAGATCTCGCTGGAATTTCCATTTGGAATTTTGTTGGTGGTCGATCCATAAGTGCACGGGTCGCAATTAATATAAGACGGTAAGTAACACTGAATATCATATTCCACAGGGAGTAGCGTGACTTAGGCAAGAAAAGATTCTAAACACTAAACTTAACGAGAATTGATAGCGGGCAGAAATGCCGCTATTTTAGTCCTAAATTAAAAGGTTTTTACATGCTTTTATTGTGTTTTTTATATAGAAAATTTAATTAAATTCATTATTTTGTCCCTAGGAGCAATTTATGGAATTATGGAGAAAAAAAGCCAAAAAATGAGTAAATCAAGCCATTTTTCCAACAATGGGTCAAAGAGGAAGCCCAAAAGTCATCATTATTAGTGTTGATCCAAAAAGAATGGAAGAAGCCCAAGAATCAAGCCTAGCCCGTGCATGAATGTTTTGGAATCGTCGCAGCGTCGAGACGCTTGGAGGACAGCGTCGCGACGCTGTCCCATTCCCGGGCCTATAAAAAGTGCCCCTTGGCTCCCCATTTTGGCATCAATCAATCATCCATCATTCTTCCATTCCTTTCCTTTCCTCGCTTTTAGCATTCTTTCAAGGGTTTTAAGCCTGTTTAAGGATCGAGTGTGAGAATTTTGTGGGAAGCTTTGTAGCGAGAAACTTAGGAGGCTCGGAGCGTGGCTCGAAGGGACTCCAAGCGCAAGCGACGAGGTTCTCGAGAGTCACTTTCCTTACTCTTATTTTGCTCCAATTTATGTTTTATATTATGTACATGTTGGAATTTTTTACCATGTATAGCTAAACCCATATTGGGGTCTTGAAGTGAAAGTTCATAGTTAATTGTTATTATGATTGCCTATCTCTTGTCCATTTACTAGTTATTTGTATGGATGTTCGTAATGCTTTATATGATCTGACCAATTATATATTGAATTGATTCCTAATGGAAACTCGACGGAGAGAAATTAGGATAGATCATAATCCATGCAACTGAGTTTAACTGCTTGTAATGACAGCGAGATTAGTTGGTTAGACTTAGATTCCGATAATGAATCAGAGCGTATGAATTAAGTATTTTAATGGCGCTAAGGACACTTAGGTTATTAATATGAGTTAATTATAATTAGGGGAGACAAGAATGAGAACCTATGTGATAGACGAAGATTCTAGGATTATAATTAGTTAGGCAAGGAGATAGGATAATTATAATTATTAATTAGCTATATTTTGATTTTCAAGACCCCATTTCTCACTCGATTCTTTCTCCATATTTTTATTTTTGATTGATCGTTTAAATTTCTTTAATTGCTTTAATTTTTTAATTTGTTTTAGCATCATGAATAGATCCCTAAATAATATTCGGCACTAGTATTTTTGGTGATCAAAATTAATTGCTTTGCTTAATTATCGTACTTCCTCCCTGTGAATTTGATACTTGGAATACTTTCCATTTTAATATTACTTGGGCAACCGTACGCTTACGGTACTACCAAGTTTTTTGGTGCCGTTGCCGGGGAGGATAGATTTTTTTTTAGCAAAATAATTTTTTTCTGACATTAAAAAGAAACGGCTAAATATTAATTTAGGTTGTGAATATTTTTTCTTTATTCACTTTGTGAGTATTTTGTTTTTTTAAAAAAAAAAATTTGATTAGCTTGGGAGTTAGTGTATGCTAAGAGATAAGGTGGTTAATTTGTTTCCGCTAGATCTTGAAATTGACAGGACAATTAGAGCAATTCGTAGAGAAAGAATATTAAGGGAAACAATGGCCCAACAACAAGACGACGCTCCCAAAGCAATCAGAGATTTTTTGCAGCCAATTCTCCCAACTGAGAATTCTGGCATTGTATATGCCACGATTCAAGCGAACAACTTTGAATTAAAGACGGGATTGATCCAGATGGCGAGGGATAATTCTTTCAAGGGACATCCTTCTGAGGACCCACATTTCCCCTAATTATCGTTAACTCATATTAATAACCTAAGTGTCCTTAGCGCTATTAATCGGGTTAAGTCTTAAGTCCTAATTCATTTTAGATCTCTAGGCCTAACCAACTACTCTCGCTGTCACTATGAGCAGTTAAGTCTGTTGGGTCTTATGTCCTAGAACTCGTAGATTGTGAATGTAAATCAATTGTATACTTGTTTCAATAAAGTGTTATTGAGTTTCTACAATAAAGTGTTATTGTTAAATATTGCACAATTTGACCCAAAATCCAATAAACTAAGATCCAAGGTTGTTTGTATGTAACTTGAACTAGTATGTGGGGACATATGGGGATCCATGTTCAAGTAACAACCTAAAAGGTCTATAGTATAAGGAGAAGGTTGGGTACCTTATCCTGGTAACACTATGTGATACAACCGGCTTTGTATTTGATACAGACGTATTGATACAAAGCGTCCATGTAGTAGACATGCGAGCGGAGGTATCCTATGCAATGAGTTTGCATAAGACCGGACCATGAAATGGTAAATCACTAGATATAACACCGTTAACTAGTTAGTTAGGTTACTGTGTTCAATAGGATGACCTAGGTAACTCAGTCTTAATCATGAGTGTGTCATGAACTCCTTCTCATGAAGGATTGTCCTTTGATTAGCATGGGTGAGAGTGGCCACTATGTCGACTCAATATGCCTTCCTTTCTGGGTACAAAGACCGAGTGGGAGGTTGGGGACATGACAACACAAGAAGAAATTCGCTCCTTCCCACTTCTAGGAGAAGTAGATGAGTGTTTCCTTAAGTGGTGACTCCGGGACTTGAACAAATGGATCCCACCCTCTCACTGGCCCGAGTGGGACTCTTTGTTTAATGGTTGGACCATAAACAGGTTGTTCATTAGAGGAGCGTTGGTACTTAAGGAGACAGATTTAACACAGGGGTAAAACAGTAATTTGACCCAGTTGTGATTACGGACCATAAATAACTTTCAAGCCATTTAATCCATAAGGAAATTCACTATACCGAACCCCTCAATGAAATTTAGCTACGTACGTGTAGGATTGGAATTCCGTAATTCCGTAAAGCGGAAGCGTGATTGGGACCGATTTGTAATTAATTTTGTTTAATCTAAAATACCAATACATTGGCGATAATATTAAAACTATTCTAAATATATATTAAGGCTAAGCATACAAAAATATTATATCTAAATCTAATTTATAAAGTAACAAATTACTTACTCTCGTTGACGACTCGGATTAAATTCACCAATTGTTTGTGAATTAATCACGAACTAGTGCAAACACCACCACTATGGCTACACCGGTATGACTCAGAGACTTCTAGAGGCAGGAGACTGGTGGGAGTCTAGAGGAAGCCTTGAGGGGGAATTCTCTGAGAGTAGGAGAATGAATGGGATGCCTTTCACCCCACCCCAGGGGTCCTATTTATAGGTAAAGACCAAGACTTTTTTCCTAATAGGAAAAGGAATACATTTTCCTAATAGGAAAAGATCTCTAATTTTAATAAATAATTAATTCAATCCATAATTAATTAATTTCCCAATTAAATATCATATATTTAATCTTATGGATTTTATTAAAATTAATATGAATCTAATTCATATTAAATTTATTTGAACTCTTTCAAATATTTTCTTTCCTAATTGGAAAAAGTCTCAAATTTTAATAAATAATTAATTAATTTCATAATTAATTAATTACCAAATTAAATATCATATATTTAATCTTAGAGATTTTATTAAAATTAATATGAAACCAATTCATATTAAATTTATTTGAACTCTTTCAAATATTTTCTCTCAAGAATTAATTTTTGAAATTAATTCAAAAATTATATTATAAAGTTTCATAAACTTTATATTATAATGCATCAATATACATTACACGATTCCCCAAATAAATTGAACACTTTCAATTTATAATTTATACTTAATTGCCTCAAGTCTCTTTATGAGCTACCAGTGGGACCTAATGGACCTACAGATCAGAAGCTCCAACTATACGAGACTAATTGGCCAAACTCATTAACCAAGTTAGCCAACAATCGTTAACTGTGGGTCACTCCACTAAAGCACACAGTTGCACTCTTCTCATTGTAGAATATTTCTATGTCCACGGATATCGACCAAGCAGTAAGTCAATCCTTCACGTGTGTTCGTAACACCAGCTGGGTCGAATTACCGTTTTACCCCTAGGTTACCTCTGGTTCCTTAAGTACCACTGATTCCTCTAATGAACAAGTTGTTTAGAGTCCAACCACTAAACATGAGTTCCTCTCAGGCTAGGAGAGGACGGTGTGCCTTTGTTCAAGCCCCAGAATCAGTCCTTAAGGGAACACACATCTACTTATCCCAATAGGGGAAGGAGTGAATTCCATCTTGTACTGTTGTGTTCCCAATCCCCATTCGGTCTTGCCCCTGAAATGGTAGGCTTATTGAGTCGGGGAATTGGCCACTTTCACCCATACAAATCTAAGGACAATCCCTCTTGAAAGGGGTTCATAACAGACTCAAGATTGAGATTGAGTTACCTAGGTCATCCTATTGAAATAGAAACCTAGACTAGTTAACGACGTTACATCTAGTGGTTACTATTCCGCGGTCCGGTCTTATACAAACACATTGCATAGGATACCCCCACCTGCATGTCTCCTACATGGATGCTTTGGATCATTGCATCGGTATCGAATACAAAGTGGGCTCGTATGTCCCCATATACTAGTCCAAGTTTCATTTAAACAACCTTGGATCTTAGTTTATTGGATTTAAGGTTTATTAATGCAAACTCGATTATTCAATAACCAATTTACTGAATTATTCAAATAACGCTTTATTGAGATCGATTAATTTGTTTCATTTACTATCTACGAGTTTTAGGGCATAAAACCTAACAACTCCCACTTGAACTAAAAATCTAGTGGGCAATGTACATCAACAATCAAAATTGAATGAATAATCCTTGAATTAGGAATAGTAGTTTGTATTAATATTGTATAATACATGAAAAATACAAATACAGATAAATACAATAAACTAAGGCATTCACAATACTCATTACACTTCTCCCACTTGCCCTAGATTATTCTATGTACATATCTCGCAGACCTAGACCCTCTAGATGACCCTCGAACACTTTAGCCGTGAGAGCCTTCGTAAATGGATCAACAATATTGTGCGTAGAGGCTACCTTCGTGACGATCATGTCCCCTCGTTGCACGATCTCTCTTATGAGATGATATTTGCGCTTTATATGCTTGCCTCTTTTGTGACTGCGAGGTTTTTTAGAATTTGCCACTGCACCACTATTATCACAGTAAAGGGTGATTGGCAAGTTCATATTTGGAACAACTTCCAAATCCATCAAGAACTTCTGTAGCCATACAGCCTCCTTAGCTACTTCACAAGCAGCGACATATTCGGCCTCCATGGTGGAGTCTGCAATGCATCCTTGCTTGATACTACGCCAGACTACAACTCCCTCGTTGAGGGTAAATGTCAGGCCTAGTACACAACATGGTGTACATAAGACTGCCCACAGCTGAAGCATAAGAGATCCGTCTCATATCCTCAATTTCTTGTGGTGTCTTAGGACACTGTTCCTTAGACAAATGAACTCCATGCCTGAAGGGTAGTAAACCCCTCTTGGAATTCTGCATCATATATCTAGACAACATCTTGTCTATATATGATGCTTGAGACAGGGCTAACGTTCTGTTCTTACAAATCTTGATAATTTGAATCCCTAGAACATACTGAGCTTCACCCATATCTTTCATTTGGAACTCAGTCGATAGCCATTTTTTAATGTCAGTTAGATATTCTACATCATTCCCAATGAGAAGAATATCATCTACATACAACACCAGAAAAGCTACTGAACTGTTGATAATCCTTTTGTAAACACAAGGCTCATCAACGTTCTGGTCAAAGCCATAAGATTTGACAGCAGTGTCAAACTATATATTCCAAGATCTGGAAGCTTGCTTCAACCCATAAATGGATCGTTTAAGCTTGCAAACTTTTTGCTCCTGACCTTGAGCAACAAACCCCTCTGGTTGAGACATAAAGATGTTCTCATCAAGATTGCCATTCAGAAAGGCAGTCTTGATGTCCATTTGCCAAATCTCATAATCATAAAAGGTGGCAATGGACAAGAGAATTCTTATCAACTTTAACATGGCAACTGGGGAGAAGGTTTCCTCATGGTCCACCCCCTCCTTTTGGGTATAACCCTTTGCCACAAGTCGAGCTTTGAAAGTCTGTACTTTCCCAGCTGCGTCTCGTTTTCTCTTGTAGATCCATTTGCACCCGATGGGTTTAACCTCTTAAGGTAAGTCTACAAGATCTCAGACTTGATTGAAGTACATAGACTCCATCTCTAGGTCCATAGCTTTGACCCACTGGTCATGGTCCACATCATTCATTGCCTGTCTAAAGGTCAATGGATCCTCAACCCCATCATCAGGTATGACAGTTGGAGTTTTTGTTAAACCCAGATAGCGTTCAGGTTGAATAACAACCCTCCCACTACGTCGAGGCATTCTCAACTCTTGAGAAGGATGGGCTTGACCATATGTACTTGGCTCATCAACAACTCTTGTTGAAGGTCCAGCCTCTGAACTGGGATCATCAACAACTCTTGTTGAAGGTCCAACCTCATCAACAACTCTTGTTGATTCATTTGTAGCATTACCAGAAAGTTTACTTAACACAATTTTACTGCATGGTATGTGTTCTTTAACGTGGTCTTCTTCCAAGAAAGTAGCATTTGTCGATACAAACACTTTATTTTCTTTTGGATCGAAGAAGTATCCACCTCTTGTTTCTTTTGAGTGGCCTATGAATAGGCTTAATTTTGAACTTGAATCCAATTTCTTTGGGTTCACTACTAACACATGTGCAAGACAGTCCCAAATTCTGAAATGACGTAAACTAGCTTTAGGCCTTTTGTAGAGCTCAAATGGTGTTTCAGAAACACTCTTTGAGGGAACAAAATTCAAAATATAAACTGCAGTCTCTACTGCATAACCCCAAAAAGAACTAGGCAGCTGAGCATAACTCATCATAGATCGAACCATGTCTAACAAGGTTATGTTTCTCCTTTTAGATACACCATTCTGCTGAGGTGTACCTGGTGCTGAGAGTTGGGACGAGATTCCATATTCTATCAAATAGTTTTGGAATTTTAAGTCGAAATACTCTCCACCTCGATCAGATCGAAGTGTTTTAATGGTCTTACCTCACAAGTTCTCAACTTCCGTCTTGTACTCCTTGAAATTTTCAAGGGCTTCAGACTTATGACTCATTAGGTATAAATAACCATACCTTGAATAATCATCTATAAAAGAGATGAAATATTAATACCCTCCTCGAGCTCTTACATTCATTGGACCACAGAGATCCATATGTACGAGTTCTATGGGCTCTTTGGCACCATAACCTTTTCCAGTAAAAGGTCGTTTGGTCATCTTACCTTCGAGACATGACTCGCATGGAGGTAAAGTACCATCTTCTAACTGGCTTAGAAGTTCGTTCTTAACCAATCTCCCCACATACTAGTCCAAGTTTCATTTAAACAACCTTGGATCTTAGTTTATTGGATTTAGGGTTTATTATTGCAAACTCGATTATTCAATAACCAAATTACTGAATTACTCAAATAACGCTTTATTGAGATTGATTAATTTGTTTCATTTACTATCTACGAGTTTTAGGGCATAAAACCCAATAGTACGATGGATAATAATTCAAACAAATAACTTTCCAATAAATAAATGAATAAAAGTACAAGAAATAATGGAAAATATAGTGCAGTAGCTAAAACTAGGATTTTTCAATTTATCCAAACCCTCTAGAGTTATCTCGACACTTTACTCTCCTTTTACGAGGTGGAAATAGGGTGAAATCTCTACAAACACAAAGGTTTGATGTCTAACTAAGGTTGGAATTTTGTTTTCTAGCAAGGACTGATGTGGACTTTTCCTAACCGCAAGCGCACGGGTCAAGTAATAATATAGTGTTTTCGTGATTAAACGAGTGTCGTCCTCTGGATTGGTTTTCTAGCAAATTAAGTATCGTGAATACTTTTGTTCAATTTTATTTAGGGAGCAAAACTTGATGAGAAAGATAAATCTAAAGACAAAAAGCATAAAATAAAGGTGGAGATTCAAATGGAAAGACTCTTAGAGAATTGATTTTATTGTTGAGATTGAGGATAAATTAATGGGATGAATTTAACATGCAATTATTCTACCAAGTCTAGGAACCTTTTATCACAACTATCTCTCCCGAGCATAATTGATTCTTATGCATGCAATCAACTTGATATCCCTATCTAAGTTCATTAACATGCAAGGCTTTGAGTTTAGTTCTTCAAGCAACTTCTAAAGTTATTCCAAATCCCGTCACAAACTTAGAAATTCTACTTTAGTCATGCAATTAAATAAAGTAAGTCTAAGGCCAAATCCCCTCTCCCGAGCAAGATTCAACACTTAAATCATTCAACTAGTGATCAAGTATTTGAAAACATTTAACCATAATTGCATAGGTAAAATAAATGCATATTTATACCACAAATCAATCCAACAAACTAAAACAACTACATCAATCCCTAAGACAAACAACTAGCAATTCATAGTCTTTAAACTACAAACACTAATTGAAAGAAAAGCCATAAAAACTACAAGAGTTAAGGGAAAGAGAAAGGAAACTCGAATCCGTCGAAACTGGCACGTCCCCGTCACGATCTCCACGTCTTTTCACTTGATTCCCGCTCCTTGGCCTTGCCTTTAGCTCCCACAAAAGGTCTCTAGTCGAAATTAGGGCTAAAATCTCACCAATTGGGCTCCCCAAATCCGTAGCTGAAAAGAGGAATTTATAGAAAATCTGGCGACAGCGTCGCGACGCTGTCGCGATACCGCGTTTTTGGAAAATTTGCCGATAGCGTCGCGACGCTATGATTTTTTTTTTTTTTTTTTTTTAGGATTGAACTCCATTTGACTCCAATTGCTGAATTAAGCTTCAAACACATACTTCCTACAAATAAAACATAAAAATGCATAAATTTGGGCAAATAATTGTAAAAGACTAGCTTAATTAATAAGAGAAAAATAGCTAGCTATGCTCGCTATCAAATACCCCCAAACTTAAGCTTTTGCTAGTCCTCGAGCAAACTAAAAATTAAGCATACAGTGGAAGAATGGATGCAACAAACATGACTCAATCCTCAAGGCTCAAAAGTCAATAGTCAAGCAAGCAAGAGACATGCACACAAGGACCAATGAGGGAGACAAATTAAAATTTTTCCAAAATTAACTTGCACAAGCGAGATCTAACTCAACAAGATCAGACTCTACTAGCCCGGGATTGGATTATTAAACTCTCAGCTCATCTTCCCTCTACACTGGCACTAAGGTTTCACTAAGTCAAATTCACACCAAAATGAGTCCAATTTAGCACAAATTAATACAATTTGACACACATGACTCTCAAAGTCCTAACTCATCAACTTTAACACTTTTTAGAGCTCGAGAGTAGTGATTTTGATCTAAAACATACAAGTTTCACAAGAAACTGAGCTAAATATAAAGGCAAAATAGGTATATTTTTTGCACTTATCAGAGGGATTGTCCTTTGATTTGTATGGGTGAGAGTGGCCAATACGCCGACTCAATAAGCCTATCATTTTGGGAACAAGACCGAGTGGGGAGCTGGGAACATAATGACACGAGATGGAATTTACTCCTTTCCGACATTAGGGAAGAAGATGAGTGTTCCCTTAAGTTGTGTCTCCGAGTCTTGAACAAAGGGCCCTACCCTCTCATTGGCACGAGAGGGTCTTCTGCTTGGTGGTTGGACCATAAACAAGTTGTTCATTAGAGGAGAACTCATTCTTAAGGACATAGGTAATCTAGGGGTAAAACAGTAATTTGACCCAGTTGGTGTTACGGACAGTCGTGAAGGACTGATAGGACCAAATTAGTCCTATTTATTTGTTGTTAAAACTTTACGCTTTATTTGTCTGTTTTGTAGATTATTTGTGCCTTCAGGAATTAGGGACGAACTACACAAATTGGAGTTAATTCGGGCAATTTAAAGAGTTTTCGAGCTTACTTGAGGGCCATGGATCTCGAGGAGGTGAGAAGACCGTGAGGATCGTGACTAGCCCGAAGAATGGTTCCAAGGAGTTAAAGGTTCGAGACCTAAATCGAGCAAGAAACGAAGAAGAGTTAATTTTAGCTAGTTTTCGACACTAATGACGTGCAGAAATGTCATCATTTTCCTATTAATTTTAGTTAGTTTTGTGCATGAATTGTGAGCTTTAATGTATTTTTATGTTGATTTTGTAGAAAACCGAGTTTGAGACGCAAAACCAAGAATTTTACCAATTTTGGGTATAAAAAGAGGACTTTGAGCCATAAAAGAAGAAAAGAAAGAAAACATTTGAAGTGGAAGCCCAGAAGCCCAAAAGAAATGAAGATTGAAGGCAAAATCCGTATTTAGGGCTTCTAAAAGACCAAGTGTCGCGACGCTAGGCGAGTAGTGAAGATCATTCTGGAATCGCGACAGCATCGCGACGCTATCCTCGTAGCGTCGCGACGCTGCGCCAACTTCTGCGGCAAGAAACCTATGACATCACAGCGTCGCAACGCTGTCGACTTGTTCAACAAAAAAAGGCCCGCCCATGCTCCTATAAATAGCCCCCTTTCCTTTGGTTGAAATCATCCCATTTTGGGGAGCTCTCCCCAAGCTCAATAGAGAGAAAAAGTGAGAAGAATTGTGAGGAAAAAGGTGGGAATTGATCGAGATTGCAAGGTTCGGGAATCGATATGGTCGTGACGGAAGCTTGGGATCAAAACCACGGTTATTTCTATCTTATGTCTTTGTAATTTCTTATTTTAGATTGAGTTAGGACCATGGATCAAGATCATTTTGGCAAAATTATTTCCATTTGTGAGTAGATCTTGAGACCTAGGGTCGTTATTCTAGCTAATTGGATATTGTACCACAATTACTTGGGTTATGTAATGAATTTCTTCATATTTCATCTATGCAATTCATGCTTAATGTCTTTAATCCCTTGATCACGGATTGATTGTTATGTTGGTCTAAATCAATACTCGACAAAGATAAATTAGATTAGATCCTAATTGCATGACTAACGATTGCTTGGAGCACGAGAGTGAAAGAGAATTGTTAGAAATTGATAATGAAGTTGTTTAATGTCATACTATGATTAACTAACGAGATGGACACATAAATTAGTTATGTTAGTATGAGATGTGGAGGAGCTTGAAAGAGAAATCCCCTTAAAAATTACTTCTAGATTTATGGAATTGAAGATTAGGAATTACATTCATCCAAGTACTTGAGCTACAAATCCAAAAAGCTAGTTAACACCCTAGGTCAAGTTCCCTTAATAGGATATTTCCATTTTGTTGTTACATGTTTCTTTTTATTTGTTTCTTTAATTTTCTCTTTATCAATCGACTTCTAAATAAAATTGAACATGATGGTTCTTGGTACTTAATGGATATAATTCAAAGTCCCTGCGAATTCGATACTCGGAATACTTTTCGTTTTAATATTACTTGTGCAACCGTACACTTGCGGAAAAGTGCAAAAGAGACGTCGTGGCCAGCATCTTGACGCCGGCCTGTTTCTAACCCTAGGTCCATACGGCACAGAGTCGAGAAGCCATGACCAGCGTCTCGATGTCGCGATCAAATTCTCTATAAATTCCCCTCTTTTATTCCACTGTTAGCATGTGAGTTTTAGGGTTTAATTTTCCTTTTCCTCTCGGTTCTCTCTATTTTTCACGTCCAGAACTAAGAGGTGTAAGTTTTCTTATTGATTTCCTTTGTATTTTCTTGTTATTGTAGCGATGGGTTGCGGGTTTTAGTCGGCCTAACTACCGTCTAAACCCGTTGATGTGGATTGGATGATTATTGGATTATAAAATGTGGTTCTTTGTGAGTTTCATGTTCTGATTCTGTATTTAATTCCATATTGCAATTGTATTTTGGATTCAGTTTGTATTATTTGCATGCACAATAGGTTAGATTGATGCCCTAACTCGCAGCTCGTATGTTTATAACTTGCTAAAGAATTGATTTCCAAGTAGCTAATGGATTATTGATTCAATAGTTAGCACATAGACTGATTCGTGGACATGGGTCCCAATAGTAGACTCTGACTTTGTTGCTTGACACGATAGGTCTAGGATCCAAAATAGCATTAGAAGTAATCTAGGCCTAATTATTTCTAATGTCTTAATCAATCCACTAGACTTAAGGCAATTGGTTGATTATTTGATTTGATAGTCTAATCAGATTAATTAGTTAATCAATTAGAGTCTAATTCGATAGACGTCGTATGATCGAGTTAGATGGGCTTTAGGTCTTATCTGCGTTTAGATTAGATCAATTAGGCAATTAAGCAATTCAACTGAGCCTTAAATAGGTAGGAAGACAATGATCAAAGTAAATCATTTAACCTCAATAATCTCTCCAATCGGCATCACCTAATATAATTAATTCTCTTGCTTATTTATGTTCCTTGCAAATTTAATTTCTTGTCCTTTAATTTTCTTGTCCCTTTAAGTTTATGCATTTTAATTTCTTGCACGTCTATCGTGCTAATTTTCCAAACGCCCCATTTACCATTTTCACAACTCAAAATAAAGAGGAAATAAGTAACCAACTGCCACTCCCTATGATTGACCCCAGCCACTACTACTGCAAGTAGTTTAGTGTTCGTGGATTATAAATTTGCTTTGATTTCCAAGTAGCTAAGGCAACTATATATTGTTGAATATAAGCGAACTGTGCCTCAGAACGCTTAAAATGTAGAGCCTCTCTACGCTACTGGCTCTTGTATTGGCGCAGTTGCACAAGTCTCATCTGATTCATCCTCTCCTCTAACGCCTCAAGCGTGAGAAGGGGATGATCGTCATGAGGTTGCCCTTCCTACTCTAGGGGCTCATTTTTTGGCTCTTCATTTTGGGGTGGACATGGGGGACGGGCTATCCTAGGTTCAGGCTCCCTAAATCTAATCGTGATGAAGTTCCCATCAATCGCAGCTGCAGGATGGCTAATCTCCTCACGGGGGTCCCAAACGACCCCAACGGCTCTACAGATGCTGTGATGAGGGAAGGGTGCCCTAGAGCTACTGTGGTCGCTCCTCTGCCAATCCGGCGCATGGAAGCATATATAACTTTTCCTACGTCTACACTGCGGCTGGTTGCTATAGCGAATAACAAAGTCGCTCTCTTCTTTGTTACATCACTAAGATGCATCACAAGCATGAGTTTGGCACACAGAAAACTATGCCATGCTCTTTTATCCACTGTCAGGTCAGAGGATTTAAAGTTTATTGCTTCACCCCTTCTTATTAACCAAACTGCCCCCGACCTACATAAGTGTTCTATAATTTGATGGGCGTCAAAGTGATTACTTGCGTAATCATTGTACCCATCGCGATCAATATTGGGATGGTCATAGAATTGGTTAATGGAGGCCGAGTCGAAAGGGATCATTTTACCCCTGACAAAGGAAGTAATGGATCTATCCGTCATGTTAGCGTAAAACTCCCTAACTATAGGGACTACAGTGGCCTCGGGTGCCCAGTGAACCTAACCCAACCCCTCTCAGTTGTACTATGGGTGAGCTCGGGTCGGTTTTGGGCACTTGGAACTAGCCCTCTCTCAGGAACTACTCCCCTACTTACCACGTAGGAGTTATATACATCATCGACATCCTTGCTAATAAATTTTCGCCTATCAATGGGTGTAGAGGATGAAGAAGTTGTAGCTCTCCTAGATCTTTATGCGCTCATTGTGGAAGAGGTAGTGAGAGTACTAAAAATCTAAAAGGAATAGGAAAAAGGGGTCCCTAGGAAGAGAGTCTAAAATAGGTTGGAAGCTAAGAGAACTAAGGGTTTTAAAATTAAATCTCCAAAAACTCCAACACTTTTAAGCCCTTCCTCCTTATGAACAAAATAAAACCTGCCAAAGAGAAAAATCTCAACAAAAATAGCATAAAATTTGTACAAAGAACAGAAAAAATCAGCAGCCACAACAAATATTCAACGATTTTCAGTTAGAGAATGCAAAAATCATGCTCTAAACAAGTTTATTCAACTTCTAATCTAAAAAAAATGAATCTAAACATGGAAAAATTAACAAGGATAAGAACAAGAAGAAGAAAATCGCTTTTACCCACTCTTGAACAAAGAAAATCACCCAAATCTCCAAAAATCGTCCAAATGCACGAAAACCCCACAAGACATAAAATGTAAGAAATAAAGCAACTTCTTTTTCCATTAAATTCAACAGAGATGATTCCCTTGCCTTAATTCATTTTAACCTTGGCCATTTTCATGAATGGACAACCCAAAATAACTGACGTGGCATTAGGTGAACCATTTTCATGCATATCAATTATAAAGAAGTCTGCAGGAAATATAAGCTCATCTATCTTAACTAAGATGTTCTCAAAGCCCTAGAGGTCTAATTAAAGATCTATATGCCAACTCAATTAGATTACTTGTTTTCTTAACATGGGAAAACTTTAGCTTGCTAGCGAGTGTATGAGACATGACATCTATAGAGGATCCTAAATCTAACATGGCATGCTCAAATTCTAAATTCCCTAGAATGCATGGCAAAGTATAGATACCATGATCTAAACACTCATTAGGTAATTTCTTCAAAATAGTAGAAAGATTTTCACATACCTTAGGCTTACCTTTCCTGGAGCACCATTTCTTTAAAAATTTTCCTACCTTAGGAATTTGCTCTACGGCTTCCAGAAGTGGGATGTTGACCTCCACCTTCTTGAATGGGTCAAGTATGTCCTTTTCTTCCTTTTCCTTGAGAGGTTCAGGCTGAAGTCCTAACCTGCTAGGGAAAGAAGCTTTAGGAACATAAGAATTAAAATCAATAGGAGGATCGAACTGTACCCCTCGCTTCTTTGGAAAGTTGAGATTGCTCGTCTTCTCTTCTAGCTTCTTTGTCTCTCTATTCTTTTCAAATGCAGACGGAGAAGGAAATTGTGGACTGGAACTCATGACTGTCCCACTCCTTAACGTGGTAGCACATACCTCTTCTCTTCTTCGGATCTCAGGATGAATAGGTAGTTTGTCAATTTTGGCCTCCAATTTTCTGACAGTGTCAGCCAATTGAGAGACTTGGGCTCCCAATTGTTGCATCCTAGCTCTGGTCTCCTCTTTGAATTTGAGTTGACATTCCTGTAAAATTCGAATTCTATCAGATAAATTCTTAACCAAAAATTCTAAAATATCTGAACTTGATTCACGTTGCATATTTAGGCTTCGATCGTTCTGGAAGTAGTAGTTTGGTGTCTGTTGGCTCTGCATTGTTGGAAATCCTTCATATGTATTCCATTCAAATGGGGATTCCGACACTGTAGCCAACTTGACTAATGAGAGCCTTAAGCTCAGACAGTTCAAATTTGAACTTACTTACCTCGTTGTCTGCACTTGTCCTCTCAGCCATAACAAGAAAGAAAATAAAAATTAAACTAAATTAAAAATTTAAAACTCAAGATAGAAGAAAATAATTCAATCTTGCTAGTCCTCGAGCAAGGCACACGCAGACCAAAGAAAAAGAGGAGACAAATAAAAAATTTTCAAAGATTATCAAAGATTATCTTGCACAAGAGAGCTCCATCCCACCTAAAGAAGACTTTACTCAACTCTCATCCTATCTTCCCCCTACACTAGCACTAAGGTCTTGCTAAAAGACCCAAATGGAACAAACTAGGTTGTTTCCTCTTGCTTAGGTGCTTGATCAAGGAATTCCTTTTTCTTTTTCTTTTTCTTTTCTTTTTCTTTCTTTTTTTTCTTTTTCTTTTTTGCATTTCTTTTGGATGGAGCACTAGATTTCACACTACAATGCAGGGGCCTATAACCCGAGTTTAACTCTTGGTTGGCCTAACTGATCACACCGTAGGTAGCTCTTTTTACCCCTAAGCGTTTAAGCTCAATGCAAGCATGCTTTTTCTTTCAAAATAAAAATGACGAGCATATGATTTTTCTTTTGACTTGCGCTCACTGACTTATTTTTCCACTCTTTTTTTTAGGAGCCATATTTTCTTTTTCTCTCCTAGGCAAGACTCCACATACTATTTTGGAAAAATTTAGACTTTCTCGCTTAACCTTACACCTATCGAGGTGACAACAAGAATATGAGCTAAGTAACTCGCTCCTAAGCATTCAAGTCCTACTTTAAAGCAAGAAAGACACCCAACATGTGCAAGACATATCCTAGAAAAGATTTGAAAATGCTCATTTTTTTAACACTTCAGTCACAGCTCATCGAAAGTAATAAATTTTCGAAAAAATTTGAGTTAATCCTAGGAAATTATCATCACTTAAACAAGCATATACACAACAAGCATGCAAGACATTCATTAAGCACAAACGTTGGCCTGACGCTCAGATGCTCAAGGCCCAACAGAAATATAAAGTACGATTCCCCACCCCCAACCTAAATTTTACATTGCCCTTGAAAACTTGCAAAATGCTAGTTATTTCTCTCCTAAATTTAAGCTAAATAAGGCTGAAAAGATCAAAGTTGAGCTGGTCTAGCGCATTATAGTATGAGAATTGCGATAGTTAATCCTTTAAAGAAGTATTTTTAATGCGGTAAGAAATTATGTACTTTTACCCACTAACGCATGAATTTGTAATCGTTTCCTTACCCAAGTTTCCTTCAGCACAGGCGCAGATCCCAGAGCATAATTCGCACGATGATAGCTGGAAAGATGGTTGCCCTGATGTATGATTGATTTGCAAGCTGGCAAGAGAGGGTTGGGACACGCAAGCCAATTTCTTGGAGAAGTCAGTATCCTCAGCCTATAAAAAGCGCCCAGCTGCCGAAAGGAGAGGAGAGAAGAACGGGAAAACAAAGAGTGAGAAAGGAAACCATAGAAGGAGAAAGGTTATCTCATCGCAGCAAATTCATTGTGATATGATGTATTGCGTTATGTCTTTCTTTCATAGCATGAGCTAAATTACTTTTATCAAGGCTTAGCCTAGGCATCCATGCAGTGATAAGATTATTCTGTACGAGTCACATTTTGGATGAATGAAAAATTAATGCTTTCTGCTTAGATGAAATAATATTTACATTACTAACTCCCGTCTGGCCAACCAGATGCAGTAGCAGCATGATAAATCCCTGACAAGTAATGCATGTGGAAATATCTAAGTAGAGCAAGCTAGTGCATTACATGTAGTCTAGGTTGTGTTAGAATTAATACTGTCGCAAGAGATATTTCATGAATGTGTTTAGATTGCTTTAGGAATAACACAATCACATGCAAGTTATTAGAGAACAATACCAACGCAAGAGCTAATTGAATAGAACGTTGTTAGTTCTACACCAAACGCATGAGTAGTATCGGAAGAGAATCACATGATTATTTCTCACTTAAGCATTAATGGAAATTCAAGCAGAATATGCGCTACTAGATATCTTATTAACGCATGTGGTTGCCACAACAAAAGCCTTGATAGCCTTTATCATTTGATTTTTCTCATATCTCCATCGCATAGCTTATTTTACAGTACACTTTTGTTTTATCGCAGCCATCTATGTTTAATTCGAATATTAAGTGACATGCGTCTGAGTGTTCATTAGTTAGTTTATTAAAAACTCTTACCTTCCCTTCCCTATGGATTCGACCTTAGAATACTCTAGGTACTACTTGATTATGTTTAATTTATACTTGGATTAATGCATTCAGTGATATTTCTGTATTAAATTAATCAGCTCTTTGAGAATCAATCAACCCTCAATGTAATAAATCATAAATAATAAGACAATGCATAGGGAAAGAATAGAACTTCCCTGAATTTTGCACTCGTGGGTGGTAAATCATGTTTTCTTAAAAATGTAGAAGCTTCGCTTTGGTACCACCATTCCTAAAAGAAAAAAACAAGAAAACAGACATAAAAGCATTTAATAAAAATAAAACTATCTAAGAATTTAAAGGACAGAAAGCAGTAAATTTATAAAGTGCAAATGTTTAAGGTCGTTTGCTCGACCACGCTCTCCTCTATTTCTTCGTAGGGAGGCTTCTCTCCACAGGTCCAGAATACGTTGTTTTTGGAAAACTCTTGTTTCAATAATTTTGGGGCTTGTAAGGAAAGATCAGTAGAAGACAGAAAAATATTGGAAGCAGAGGTGGGCTGACAGAAAATGCGCTCAGCCCTAATCCTAGAAGATGAGCACTTGGTGACTCCACCAGATTTATCAGTAAGGGTTATCTAGTGCTCATCAACTACATCAATCAATTCTCCATCTAAGTCGGGGCATCTAACAGTAGAAGAATGCATCTCATTATCAGTGGCCATGCCTGATTTAGATTTTAAAGTGCAATGATTCACTAGGTCAGGTTCAAGCATGTAGTATTCAACAGAAGATGCATGAGGATTTTCAATGTCATTAATGATTTAAAGTACAGGGTTTTATCCTGAAATCCTACTAATACAACTCCTTCATCTACATCAATAACAATCTTGGAAAACTTCATAAAGGGACAACCAAGAAGTATCATAGTAGAAGATGGATTGTAATCAGGGTTAGGTGTCTCTAAAACATAGAAGTCAACAGGAAAAACCAAATCCTCCAATCTAACTTAAATGTTTTCAACTTTTCCTAGAGGTTTAATGCAAGACTTATCTACTAGCTGAATGACTATGCCAAATGTTTTAATATCAGTTAAATTCAATCTTTTATAAACAGACACAAGCATAACATTAATCGATGCTCCTAAATCTAACATGGCATATTTTATCTTGCAATCTTCTATCATACACGGTAAAGTAAACATGCCAGGATCAGAACACTTTACAGGCAAGTTTTCAGAAAGTAATGCACTTACATTTTCACTAACCTCTTCTTTACCTGAGGACTTTTCCTTACCTTCATACTAAGTCTTTAAGAACTCAGCATAGGCTGGGATTTTCAGTATTGCTTCAAGCAACGGAATGTTCACCCTGACTCGTCTAAAAACATCTAAATTATCCTGCGCACTTGGAGTAGTAGGGTCTGTCAAGTTCATAGGTGAAGTAAGAAAATAATCTTTATCATTTAAATATAAAAAAGAAAATTTGCCAGAAGAAATAGAAAACTTACAGAGACAACGGGGAATCCAGGGGGACAGTCAGGTGTGGCCACTCCACTCCACACTGCGTTCACGTTTGCCTTAGGATTTACCTCAGGTTGGGTAGGGAGGTTACCAGAACTTTTATTGTTCATCTTACTGACTTGGGTAGCCAGCTGAGTGATTTCGTTTCCCAAATTCTGAATGGTGTTCCTGGTCTCTTACTGGAACCGTAAAGAGCTGTTAGTAAGTTTCTTAAGTGCCTCATCAAAGGATGTCCCTGAAGTTGAGGTGGAAACTTGATTCTACTTGAACATCAGTGGCTTTTGTTGGTTCTCATAACTAAAATTTGGATGGTCTCTCCATCCTGGATTGTAAATGTTGTTGTATGGGTTGTAGTGCCTTTGATTCCCATTGAATCCACCAATGGCATTCACCTCTCCATTGTCTTGTATCTCAGGGCAGGCATCGGTAGTATGGGTAGTCATCAAGCAAAGTCCACATGCTTTCCCTTGCATCTGTCTTGAACACAAAGAGCGAACAAGTTTAATTAATTCACTCATTTTAGTGTGCCTTTTTTTGACCTCGCTTTTGTGGCGGCTTGCACAACTGCAGGTGGTCCTCTCGTCCCGAATTGCTGAGAGTTCTCAGCCATACTTGAAATCAGTTGTCTAGCCTCAACAGGTGTCTTGTTGAATAATGCTCCTCCACTGGCGACATCCACCATACTTCGATCCATTGGTAGTAATCCTTCGTAAAAATACTGCATCAATAACTGATCCGACATCTAGTGATGTAGAAAACTGGCACACAAACGCTTGAATCTCTCCCAATATTCGTGGAGTGTCTCCCCAGTGATCTGCGAAATCCCATAGATCTTTTTTCTGATGTTTGCAGCTGAGGTAGGGAAGAATTTCTCTAGGAATTGTTTCTTCATTTCATTCCACGTACTGATAGAGCCGGAGGGAAGGTAATAGAGCTAATCTTTGGCTGAATTTTTTAGCGAAAAGGGGAATGCCCTCAGGTTCAGCGCTTCCTTTGTCACTCCATGAGGTCTCATACCAGAACATACAATGTGAAATTCCTGCAAATGTGTGTGCAGGTCCTCTCCTGCACTAACAAAAAATAGGGAGTAGGTGTATTCAACCTGATTCTAATTGAAAGCTACCTGTCGTCTTAGGGTAGGTAATACAGAGTGGCTTCTGGTTTAGATCCGGCACTGCCAGCTGCCTTAATGTCCTCTCAACCATGGCTAGTGCTTCAACCTCGCCTAGATTATTAACTCTTCTTCTTCTTGCTTGCCTTCTAAATCTCGTCTCCGCTCTAGAAATTTCAGGTTCAAATCTAAGATCGTTTCCCTGCGAAGAACGTGTGATCATAAACCATGCAAACAAGGATTAAAAACACAAAATCCTAAAAATACTAGAAAACGCCCTTCCCCGACAACGACGCCAATTTGATGGAAGCGTGTCGCGGGGCTCAATCATCAAATAAATGTATAATCCACGACACTACAACTATTTTGTAGAAATAGTGGTCGAGGTCGAACACAGGGAAGAGGACCTAGCAGATGTAGAATTTCGTGCTTAAGGAAATACGAGGGATTTTTGGAAAGTAGGGTAAAACAAGAAAATAAATGCAAAAAAATAAATAAATAAAGGAGATAGAAATAAGAATGCAGAAGAAAGATAAGAAGGAAATCAATAACATGAAAGGAGATCGTTGGATTGGAGTTTCTTATGTTTGATTCTATTTCAACTGGCTTCCTAGTTTTTTCTAATAATCATTCTAGATTGATTTCATTAGTCTGGTCGGCTTCTGGGTTACTCGGAGGACCCCCCTACACTAACCTGTGCTAATTAACTTGCTAACCATGAATTCTGCAATTAACAAGATTAATTAATTCATTCTTTATCGCTCGCCACCCCTCATGCATAAACTAGCAACCATCTGAAACCTCTGCAACGGTTAATAATTATATCTAACTAGTTTTGTCGCCACGTACCTGCGACGCGGAGCGGCCGACGTCATCGAAAAAGGGTAAAATAATAGGAGTCGCCACCAATCTTTTTTATGGAGTGATTGGACACCAAAATAAGATAAAACTATAATTTTAAGAAAAATAATAAAAACGATTTGCGAAAATCAGATTTGGGTTCGGGAGTTGTTTGTGTATGGGGAAGGTGTTAGCATCCCACAACACCCATTAAAAAAACGGTGGCCAGAATTTTATCTTGAATTGAAAATAATTTGGAAGAAAGATATTATTTAGGAAAAATGATATTTTTAAAACGGTGTATTATTTTACCCCTCATTACTCCAATATTTGAAATAATGATCCCATAAAATAAGTGGAAAGATTCCATTGATTTTGCTCTCCTAGAATTTAAATTCTTCACCTCATGAATATTAGAGAATTTTACCATTCCCTAATTTTGTCATAGGATAGCATTTCTCAAGGGAAAGATTTTTTTAAAAGATTTTTTTTTAATTAAATTCATTTTTTTCTTGGGATCAAAATCTCGGACTCCCAAAGATTAAGATCCCTCACCTTAGGAATTCTAGAAAATCGGACTCCCAAGTAGTGGTGGATCCAGGAATTTCATATAGGGGGCACAATATACATAAAAATGTAACAAAAAAAATTATAATGAAAATTTAAAAATTATGTATATCTTAATAAATGAATTAATTTTTGTTTTTAAATCAGAATTGTCCATGTATTTTCAAATTTGTAACAATTTAGCCTCTATACTATCAAATTTGTAACAATTTAATCCTTATCACAAAAAAAAAAATCATCAAAATTAAATGTTGATTTTTATTATTTAATGATTAAACTTTGTAGCTTGTTAACATATTGGGTCCCAAATTAGCTTATTAATCTATTTAGGTAGGATATTTCATTAAATTTTTACATTAATTTTTCACGATATTGACTAAATCGTTACAAGTTTGAAAGTATAGGGACTAAATTGTTACTTATTAAAGTTTAGAGACTAACTTGTTACAAAATTAAAAGTATAGGGACTAAATCGTTACAAATCAAAATTTAGGGATTAAATTGTTACTTTCATGAAAGTTCAAGACCAAAAATGATTTTAACTAAAATTTATATTATTATATTATAACAACTAAAAGACTCATTTCACAATTTTTTTTTTGAAAATGTTGGCTGCAAAATTTTACTCCCCGCTTATTTTGATGTCTAAACCTTAAGATTGACTAGTACCCCCTTAACCAACAATCCAAGCTTCAACTTTAATAAATAATACGATTTATATATATTAATATTATAAAATTTCCATTATATTATATTAAAAATTTAAAGACGGGATAATTTGAGGGGGGACATGTGCCCCCCTGGCCCCTTCATGGATCCGCCCCTGCTAGTCCCAAATATTTCTAGATTCCATCATAGGATTTTTTTAGGGAAAACGGTCTTAAAATAAATTTTAAGAAAATATTATAAAAACCTTTTGAAAATACCACTTTTTAGAGATAAAACTTTATAAGCTCAAAAAGAGCATAAATATTAGGAAATTAGAAAATAAGTTTGGAAATAAATTAAAAATACATAAAAAGGAAAATTTGAGAAAAGGGAATTTGAAAACATTTAACAAAAATATATATAATATGCAAAATTTATATAAACACAAAATTGCAATATTATGATACAAGTAAATTAACATAATAATTAAGGACATAAATAAATATGCAAATACAATATATTAAACATGTTAAAATTTTAATAAAAATATATTGGAATCGATCTCAGACTCCCAAAGAATCGACTCCTCACCTCAGGAAAACTAGAAAATCGGACTCCCAAATATTTCTAGATTCTGTCGTCGAATATTTTTAATAAAAGAGAGATATGAACTAAAGGTTAAAATCACATTAACAACAAATAAATCAAATTACTAGCATGGTAAATAAAATAATAGCTCAAATTCCACCACATAATTATTGAAAAATTATAATAAAAAGATAATAATGAAGTGCAATGCTCAAATAATAGTAAAAGAAATATAAATATAGAGATAGACCAAATTCTGTAAAGTAAGAAAATAAATGGATTAGGAAAAAAAAAAGAACACAAAAAAAGAGAATAATAATAATAAAGACAAGCCAACGAAATTAAAAAAAAAAAGGAATAAGTAAATAAGTGTTAGAAATACACTGTATATTTAATTATAGATATCCATTTTAGGGCATATTCAACCCCACCATTTTAGGGCAACTCCCCATGACTCCTTAACTTTAGGCTCAAGACTCTCCCTCCCACTCCTATTTTAGGTCTTGTAAGTTGTAACCATCCCCTATTGTACTAGTATAAATAGGGATGTTCATGAAGTGTTAAACAACAACTCAATTGAATGCAATTCATTTGCTCTCTTCTCCCTATCTTTGCTCTCTTTATTTCTCTAAGTGTTCTTAGTGTTCTTATTATTGTTCTTCACGTTGTATAACACGCTATCAGCATGATTCTCTTCCTTTTTTGTTCAGTTGAAGGGAGGGTTCATTTTACTTTACAAAAGTCTTCTGTACGTTTCACATATACAATGTATATGTATTATAAATACCTCGTATATACACTGTGTATTGAACGTTGGCAACATATGTTTTATGCAAGATTATCGTATTATTTGTTATTATGCATACTATATGTGATTAGTAAAGTACCATATTGTATGTATGATAATATTAACATTTGAATCATTTTTCTTGTTCATGATTCTTTATTTGTCAATGATTACTATGTTAATTATATTGTCCAAATAATTGAGATTTGAAGAGTATGTTATAACCTTGTTAGTAATTTAATAATCTAGAATGTTTAATGCATATTTGATGATAGACATGATGCATATATATACCCTATATATATCTCAATTTTAAATTATGTGCATCTTCTAAACTTTCTCATTTTGCTACTATATTTTGATCTCGTTAGTTTATGTATTCTTTGTTCGGTAGAATTTTCACATGATCCTCTGTATATTTTATATCATGTGCATTTAATATATATACAGAGTATTTGCTATACTGCACTACAAGAAAAATTGACTTACTTGACGCTTTTGGAATGTCAACTGTTAATACTCTTGACGCTTTTAAAAGCGTCGAGAGAACCACTGTCAAGAATAAGGTATTGAAAATGTGACAAACGAGAAGCGTCAAGACATCTTTTACTTGATATATATGAAACGTCAAGAATATTAAATTTTTTACACTTATAAAGCGTCATGTATATAAATTTCTTGAAAGTTATTAAATGTCATATTTGTTAAAACTTGACAGCTCTAACATGTCAAATGGTACTTTATCTTGACATTTCAAAAATGTCAATTTAAAAAGTTGTTGACACATTTTACATGTCAAGTTTGTTGGTAATTTTTTTTTCAATTATAATAGTTGTCGTTCCCTATTATTTTCAATCTCCTGCATTTAATTCCAACAGTTTGATATATTGATCAACCAAATAAACAAATACACATTCAAGATCCATCAACCAAATTTCTTCCAATAACTTCAATAAAATTCATATCTTCAACATTACAAAAGTATCCAACCTCCATATGAGCAATTCCAAAATTACAACTATCAACCCACATGAACAATTCCAAAAATTACAAGACCTATCGACCCACATGAACAATTACAAAATTACAAGACCTATCAACTCCATTTGGACAATTCCAAAATGAAGAACTTTACACTCATTTCCACCGTATATTCAAAATTACATAATACCTATCTCCACCATATATTCAAAATCACAAACTACCTATTAAATAATTAATGTGTTTATGTGCCTTAAAATCAACCTGAACTTGGAATCCTTGTCGTTCTTGTTTCTCTTCCAATGCTTTCGGATTGAAACAGCTTCCTTGATGAGATGGTATAGATCCTCCAAGATTTCAGGAGCTAGTCCTGAGCCAAAAAAAGAAAACATGTTAAAAAGAATAACATAATAATTCTGATTGATGTATAAAATCTAAGAAGCACGGACACGAACACGACAGGACACGGCGATATGTCAATTTCTAAAAAACTAAGATACGGACACGTTGAAGATACGTTATTTTTTTAAAATTTTTTTTGGTATATATATATTTTTTAAATATTTAGTATATATATAGATATTTTTTTATAAAAAAAATAGTATATATATAAAATTTTAGAGTAGTTTAATACTCTTTTTTTTATTTAAAAATAGTCCTTTTATTGGGTTGGGCCTCAGTTTAACCTGGGGGTTTAAAAAGATAAAAGAAAAGAAAGTCAGTTTAACCTAGGGTTTAAAAAGATCAAAGAAAAGAAAGGGTTTGAAAAAGATAAAAGAAAAGAAAGGGTTTTAAAAAGATAAAAGAAAAGAAACCCTAAACTTCCGATAGAACCAGAAAAAAAAGCTGGGTGAGCAACTTTCGGCGGCAATTGTAACGAGCGACGCGGTGGAGAAGATGGACGGCGCCGACTGTGACAAAGTGAGAAGAAAAGAGGCGAACATAAATCGTGAAGAAGAAGACTTGAAGGTGTTTTGAAATCGTGAAGAAAACTGGGGGTTTGGGGTTTCTGTGTTTTCTTCTTCTCTCTCTTTCTTTTTTTTTTCAAATTAAACAGCAGCCTAAACTCTAGAAAATTGAAGTTGAAGCGTGTCCGTGGACGTGTCTTGGCGTGTCTGGGCGTGTCCGAAAATTAAAAAAAAATAGGACATGCAAAATTGCGTGTCCGACACGTGTCCAGAGCGTGTCCGGACGAATCCGTGTCCGGCACGTGTCCGACATAGATGCTCCATCCATTTTGGCGTGTTTGTGCTTCCTAGACTGGGGGTTTGAGGTTTCTATGTTTTCTTCTTCTCTCTCTCTTTCTTTTTTTTTTTCAAATTAAACAGCAGCCTAAACTCTAGAAAATTGAAGTTGAAGCGTGTCCGTGGACGTGTCTTGGCGTGTCTGGGCGTGTCCGAAAATTTAAAAAAAAAATATAGGACACGCAAAATTGCGTGTCCGACACGTGTCCAGAGCGTGTCCGGACGAATCCGTGTCCGGCACGTGTCCGACACAGATGCTCCATCCATTTTGGCGTGTCCGTGCTTCCTAGTATAAAATAGAAGTTCAATGGAGGAAGGGTAGATGAGGCTCACCAATAACATTAACAAAGTTCATGTGTTCAACATCACCAAACTATCAATCTTATAAACAATTCCAAAATTTCAAGAATTATCAGCCCAATATGAACAATTCTAAAATTCCAACACCTATTAACACCATAAAGTAAGTGTAAAATGGTCACATATAATTTCCATAACATTATGGCATTTGTCGAGTGCAATAATTTTAACAATTAACCTACTATATTACGCTAATGGAGATATGCGAATCCATGTGCAATACCAGTGGCTAGGGCTGTTCATCAGTCGGTCGGAGTCGGTTTTGGGCTAAAACCGACGCCGACCACCGACATATCGGTTTTCGGTCGGTCGGCGATGTATACTTTTGGAATGTTTCTTGAAACCGACCGACCAAATATACGGTCGGTCGGTCGGTTTTGTCGGTTTTACAGTTTTGATGGACGAGGAAAGTTTGAAGTCCGGTGAGAGGAAAAAAGACGGGAAGAATGAGAGGGAAAGAGAAGAGAGATGTGTAACTAGAAGAGGAAAAGAGAGAGAGAAAAGAGATTAGTGAGGAAGAAGAGAGATAAAGAGGGATTTGTAACCACACCTACCTCGGATGGTGAAGAAGAGAGTTGGATGTCGGACGGTGAGGAAGAAGGGGAGGAAGAGAGAGAGAGAAAGAAAAGAGAGAGAATAAAAGAGAAAGAAAGAGGGAAGGAGAAACGAAGGAGAGAGAGAGACATAAATCTGGAAAATGAAATAAAGAGTGTTGGAGAAAGAGAGAAGATGGAAGGAGAGAGGGAATAAAAAATAATAAATTCAAAAAAAGTAATAATTAACTTTTCAAAAAGTACTCTTGAAAGACTCAACAACATTAAATGTTTGAGTGTGTGCATGAACTTCTTATTTATTAAAATTTTTCGTGAAACGTGCTATGTACTTATTAAAAAAGAAAACTGATCCATTTTTTTTAAGTAATCGGTCGGTCGGTCGGTTTTATTTCTTTTTTAGTGGACCGACCGACCGACGGTCGGTTTTTTCAGTGAGTCAAACCGACTCCGACCGAATGGGGGTGGAAAACCGACCGACCGACATTGGTTCGGTCGGTTTCGGTCGGTCGAGTCGGTTTTCGGTTTGGTTTTGAACACCCCTACCAGTGGCTATATTATGGCAGACTTTCCACATGTAAGAGCTAGAGTAGGATTCATCTCATGAAACATATGGTAAAGACTCCCATTTGGCTGGTATGTGTAAAGCAATTGACCATGATTTCCAAACCAAAAGTCTTCTAAAGTGATCAAGTTTCAATGTTTGATGCTCTTGAGGGTTCAAATTTCTCTAACTATACTTTGTCTTCCCCCTTTACATCCTACAAATGTAAGGAAGTTGTTCCTACTTGAGTAGAGGCCTCACTGTTTTGCTTGTTTGTTCTACTATAAACAAACTTATAAACCAATCAAATAAACAAAAGAACAGTAAAAGTGATAAAGAAGATTAACATGGTTGGCAGTTTTGGAAAGGGCAAAGTACTAAATATGAAGTTATATCTACCAGTAAATATAAGAAAGTTAACTTGCCTCATTCCTAGTTTTGGCAGTTTGCTTTATCTCTGCCACCAATTTTTTTTTCCTGAAATTAGAAAGAGTAGGGAAATCTAAGAGAAGATAAAGGCAAATGTGATAAAAATAAAAAATAAAAATCACACCATACCTCCAACTGAAGAGATGAAATTTCTCATTCAATGCCTTATCAATAAATATATAAGCCACAAATGTATAACTTTTGTAAAAATGGAAATTCAAATATGGAGTTCGATGAACGTACAAATAGAAGATTCTACACAACACCAGCAAATAAAAGTTGAGGTCTGTATCTTACTGATGAAGTAATAATCATGGTTGAGGAGAGCAAAAGTCAAGGAAAGGGAATCATTATTCCACAAATGCCTCAATTACCAATACCTTGTATGTGCAACATGTACTAAAAGTATGGCTAGACAATTGAACAAAATGGGTAGTTCTAATTTTGTTCAATAGCTTATTATGGTACAGGCCACCCTATACAACAGAGGTAAGAAAGAAAAGGGAACTACATTCTAAATTCAAATAAAGTGACAAGATGCCAAAATTAATAAATAGAGTGAGGAGCTGAACTAAAGGGAGTAAATGCCCCTCCACTACCAACTTTAGGTGTTGCTAATTAGTCTGAAGGTTGATTGCATCCGGGTGAAGGGCTATTAGATTTTTTGTTGCTAAAACAATTTGCGACTAGGAAATTGTCTAAAAAGTTGAATGCAGTGGAGCTTCGGTACTTGTACATAATTCAAGATCGTCAATCTATTAGTTTGTTCTAAAGTTGATATCCATTCATATCCAACATTTAAGGTTTTCTATGAAGGGGAAGAAGTAGCAAAGTATATAGGTGATTTTTCCTCCCCTTCTTGCCCCTGGCAATTACACCGCTTTGTTGCAGTTGTCCTTATTGTCTATGTTCCATATTTGTTCTGATTTTGTTTCTTCTTAATTTTGTAATTTGATGACTGGCTATTTAATGGTTTTGCTTTGTCATCTATGTGCATCCTTCACCAGTCAGCACACATCAATTGAAAAAGATCAACTCATTGGTCTTGAGTCTCCTAGATGCTTTTCTTTCTATCTCTAAAGAAACATGTTAAGCTTAGTTCTGAGTCTTTTAAAATGTTGCCAATTTCCATCCTTCAAATTTTAATGATTGGCAAGTTATGTTGTACTTTTTAGAAGGTGTAACCTATGATATATTGACATGTCAGTTCACTCAACCTCATGGTTCTACTATAAATGGTTTTTGTCTGTCAATTTCATAAATCAGAATGAGATGCCTCATTTCATTGTTGCATATAAGTTTATAGCAGTAAAATCTCTTTTGGGATTCCGATAAAATCAAATCAAAAGCAACACAATAAACTCAAAAGCAACACACTGTGTTTTACACTCCCAAAATCAACCTAAGAATTATATTGGAAGAGGCAACTAAAATTGCTGTAGTTATAAGTAAATAGATTGAGAAGGCAGAACAACTTTACCCAAAGTATTTCAGGTCGCCGCCGTTCGTGAAGAGAATCTGTGTGTGAGCCTGTCCGCAAACAGAGAATAGAGAGTGAAGCCGGAGTGTCTAGTCGCCGGCGTTTGGGTGTTTGTGTTGCAGTTCGCGCGAGAAACAGAGAGTGAAGTCGAATCAGAGGTTGAATCAAAGGTTTGCGAGTGAAGGCCGTCAGATGTCAGGTGTCGCCGGCGTCTGGGTGTCTATGAAGGTTGCGTCTAGGTGTCGCCGACATCTGGGTGTCTGCGAAGGTCGCGAAGGCCGTCGCGAAGAAGATGTCGGCGTCTTGGTGTCTGCGGAGATCGCGAAGGCCGTCGCGAAGAAGAAGCCGGGGTCTGGGTGTCTATGGAGTCTACGGAGGTCGCGAAGAAGATGTTGAGGCTGAACGATCTGGTCGTCTACGGAGGTCGCAAGAGGGAGGGGGCGTGCGGTGTTGGAGGAAATACTGAAAAAACCCTAATTTTGAAAAAGTCATATATTAAATTAGAAGAAATTTCATTATTCTTGACATTTTTAAAATATCAAGTCTTCTTTAGCGTGAAAAATCCGAAAAAAATTCATAAAACTCCGTGTTTTTTATTTTTCTTGACGTTTTTTCGTTAAAATTATATAAGTCTTGACATTTTTTTGTTAAAATTACATAAGTCTTGACATTTTTTCTTAAAAATGTCAACTAATTAAAAAACCCAAATGTCAAGTAACATTGTTTTTCTTGTAGTGCTGTCACAACTTTATATACAGAACGTGTTATATATACTGTTATATATCTTATACAAATATTGCAACATGTTGTTTACAAACAATTGTTCTTATTTGGGTTTCATACGTATGTTTGAATATTTTTGTTTGTGTTGAATAACTTTTGAAATTCATAATAAACACATGTATTAGTTTAAATTTTCCTATGGCAAAGTTTGCAAGACTTATATAGTAGTTAGTTGCTCTTCCTAAAGTTAGGTTTGATGTTATGCACACGAAGTTGCATAAAAATGTTCCTTTTGATTGAATGCACCTGAAGTTGCATTATTTTCAAATCAAGAATTGCTCATGATTAAATGCACATGTAGTTGCACAAGTTTAATGTTCACTTTAATTAAATGCACTTGTAGTTGCATAATTTTAATGAATAAGTGATTTTAAACAAGTGAGCATATGTTAAGAATAATGTTTCTTTCTTCTCAATTTTAGATATGCTCCTGTAGTAGCAATATTGAGAAAGAAAAATTTTAAATATTGTGATGAGCAAACACCATGTCTTCTTGAGATTAAAGCAATCAAATGAGCATTTGATGAAAAATCATGAATCTCAACCAATTGTTTCAATATCATTCCCTGAAGTGAATATTGTATTATCGAATATTTGTGGTCAATGTCGAGATCATGATTAATAATAAAGGAAAAAGCAATTATTCATCTAGTGGTGGTTACTGAAAGAAAAGTTTCATATTTTAGATATGATATAAAAAATGCATTAGTTTTGTACCTGTTGTACAAAAATGAGAACCATGTGTGAAAGCAAACTTTGCAATCTCCTGAAGAGATGATTAATCTTGGAAATATGAGATAAATGTTGTAAGTCTTATTAAATCTCCTGAAGAGAAAATGAACATCATTAAATGAGCAATGAGCAACAAATGTTATATTAGATTATATGAATATCATTTCATTTAATGTTTAATTTATGTTTATTTATTAAGTTCAATTTTATATTCAATTTCTTATTCTAGGGCTCATTATGTGTTATTTTATTTTCCTGAAGAAACATGAATATTTCACATATTTTGGTTCACTCCATGATGAACAATGAAGATTTATGTTTGGCAGATAGCGCAACAACACACACTATCCTTAAAAGTAGGAAATATTTTTCAAAATTGACAATGCTAGAAGCAAAAGTCAATACAATATCAGGTCCTGCAGACTTGATTGAAGGTTTTGGAAAAGCAAATATTATTTTGTCTAGAGGAACAAAATTTACAATTGATAATGCTTTGTTCTCTAGTAAATCAAAAGGAAACCTACTGAGTTTTAAAGATATACGTGCTAACGATTATCATATAGAGACTGATAAGAAGAATAATATAGAGAATCTTTATATTATATCTACTATCTCACATGAGAAACGTATATTAGAAAAGTTGCCTGCCTTTTCTTCTGGATTATATTACACGCATATTCGTGTTATTGAAACATATGCAACAATGAACCTGAAGTTCAATGATCCAGATATATTTTCTATTTTGCATGATCGATTGGGTCATCCTGGGTCAATAATGATGAAAAAGATTATTGAAAACTCACATGGACATCCATTGAAGAACCAGAAGATTTTTCAATCTAATGAATTGTCATGTGCTGCTTGCTCTCGAGGAAAATTAATTATTAGACCCTCACCAGCTAAAATTGAGATTGAATCCCCTGCATTTCTAGAACGAATTCATGGTGATATATGCGGACCTATAAATCCACCAAGTGGACCATTTAGATATTTTATGGTCCTAATTGATGCATCCAGTAAATGCTCACATGTGTGTTTATTATCAAGTCAAAACCTTGTATTTGCAAGATTACTTGCTCAAATAATTAAGTTAAGAGCACAATTTCCTGATTATGTAATTAAGAAAATTCGTCTTGATAATGCTGGTGAGTTTACATCCCAATCATTTAATAATTATTGTATGTCAGTTGGGATAAGTGTTGAACATCCTGTAGCTCATGTTCATACACAAAATGGTCTAGCTGAATCATTTATAAACGTCTGCAATTAATTGCTAGACCGATGCTTATGAGAGCAAGACTTCCAATATCTGTATGGGGTCATGCAATTTTACATGCTGCATCGGTTATACGCATTAGGCCAACAACCAATCATAAATACTCTCCAATACAATTAGCTTATGGCCAGCAGCCAAATATATCTCATTTACGAACTTTTGGAAGTGCAGTATATGTTCCAATTGCTCCACCAAAACGTACTAAGATGGGTCCTCAAAGGAGACTAGGAATATATGTTGGATTTGATTTCCCATCAATTATTAGATATCTTGAACCCCTGACGGGTGATGTGTTTACTGCACGATTTGCTAATTGTCATTTTAATGAGACAAATTTTCCAACATTAGGGGGAGAGATTAAGAAGTTGGAAAATGAAATTATATGGAATGCAACGTCATTGTCTCATTTAGATCCTCGTACAAATCAATGTGAACTAGAAGTTCAAAAGATAATTCATTTGCAATATATTGCAAATAAAATGCCAGATGCATTTACAGATGCTAAGAAAGTGACCAAGTCACATATACCAGCTGAACCATCGAAAATTGTTATCCCTACGCAGCAAGTTATCATAACTAATGATTCTGTGACACGCCAGAAGCGTGGTAGACCAATGGGTTCCAAAGATAAAAGTCCTCGGAAAAGAAAAGTAGTCAATAATCAAAATGACTTAATTGATAATGTGGATATTCCAGAAGAAATCCCGGATGTGACTACTCATGAGAATATTGAAGAAGGTGAAATACCTGAGGATAATGATGAAATTTCGATAAATTATGTAATAAATGGAAAAAGATAGAATCAGAACAATATAGTTATTGATAACATTTTTGCGTATAATGTTGCTTATGGCATCATTTCTGAAAATGATGATTATGAACCAAAATCTGTCGAAGAATGTCCACATAGAAAGGATTGGCTTAAGTGGAAAGAAGCAATCCAGACAGAATTAAACTCACTTTCAAAACGTAAGGTTTTTGGACCAGTAGTCCAGACACCAGAAGATGTCAAACATGTGGGATACAAATGGGTATTTGTAAGAAAAAGAAATGAAAAGAATGAGGTCACAAGATATAAAGCGAGACTTGTTGCACAAGGATTCTCGCAAAGGCCTGGTATTGATTATGAGGAGACATATTCTCCTGTGGTGGATGCAATAACATTGAGATATTTGATTGGTCTGACTGTGTATAAAAAGCTTGGCATGCATCTTATGGATGTAGTTACAACATATTTATATGGATCTTTTGATAATGATATTTATATGAAGATCCTGAAGGATTAAAAATACCAGAATCATATAATTCAAATCCTAGAGAATTATATTCGATCAAATTACAGAGATCTTTATATGGATTAAAACAATAAGGACAAATGTGGTATAATCGCCTGAATGAATATTTATTGAAAGAAGGGTATCAAAATAACTCGATTTTTCCATGTGTTTTTATAAAGAAATCACAGTCAGGATTTGTTATCATTACTGTATATGTTGATGATTTAAATATAATTGGAACTCTTGAAGAGCTTCCAAAGGCAATAGAATATCTTAAGAAAGAATTTGAGATGAAAGATCTCGGGAAAACAAAGTTTTGTCTTGGCTTACAAATTGAGCATCTAGCAGATGAAATATTTATTCATCAATCAACTTTTACAGAAAAGATATTAAAGATCAGACTTTACATGGACAAATCACATCCATTGAACATTCCAATGGTAGTTCGTTCACTTGATGTAAAGAAAGACATCTTCCGACCTCGAGAAGATAATGAAGAACTTCTTGGTCCAAAAGTACCATATCTTAGTGCAATTGCTGCACTTATGTATCTTGCTAATAATATACGACCCGATATAACATTTTTAGTAAATTTATTAGCTAGATATAGTTCTTCTCCAACAAAAAGACATTTGAATGGAGTTAAACATATCCTCCGTTATCTTCGAGGGACAATTGACATGGGTTTATTTTATTCTAATAAATCAAACTTTCATCTAGTTGGTTATGCAGATGCAGGTTATTTATCTGACCCACATATAGCTAGATCTCAAACAGGTTATTTATTTACATATGGAGGAACTGCTATATCATGGCGGTCTATGAAGCAGACAATAACAGCTACTTCCTCAAACCATGCTGAGATCCTGGCGATTCATGAGGCTAGTCGAGAATGTGTATGGCTAAGATCAATGACTCAACACATTTGTGAAACATGTGGATTGTCCTCTAGCAAAAATTGTCCAACAACATTATATGAAGACAATACAACATGTATAGCCCAAATCAAAGGAAGATGCATTAAAGGAGATAGAACGAAGCATATCTCACCAAAGCTCTTCTACACTCACGATCTTGAAGAAAATGGTGATATCACTGTTCAACAAATTTATTCAAAAGACAACTTGGCAGACTTATTTACGAAGACATTACCTACTGCAACATTTGGGAAGTTGGTGCACAACATTGGAATGCGATGACTCAGAGATCTCAAATGATGTTTTCATGAGGGGGAGCAAATATACTGCACTCTTTTTCCCTTAGCTATGGTTTTTCCCACTGGGTTTTCCTAGCAAGGTTTTTAATGAGGCAGTAATTAATGTATATAAATATAATGTACTATTTTTCCTTCACTGGGGTTTTTCCCATTGGGTTTTTCCTAGTAAGGTTTTAATGAGACATATATTTTATATACAATGGATATCTAAGGGGGAGTGTTACAAATTTTAATTATAGATATCCATTTTAGGGCATATTCAACCCCATCATTTTAGGGCAACTCCCCATGGCTCCTTAACTTTAGGCTCAAGACTCTCCCTCCCACTCCTATTTTAGGTCTTGTAAGTTGTAACCAGCCCCTATTGTACTAGTATAAATAGGGATGTTCATGAAGTGTTAAACAACAACTCAATTGAATGCAATTCATTTGCTTTCTTCTCCCTACCTTTGCTCTCTCTATTTCTCTAAGTGTTCTTAGTGTTCTTAGTGTTCTTGTTATTTTTCTTCACATTTTATAACAATAAGTAAATAAATTGATTTTTTTTTTAAAAAAAAAGAAGTTGTCGCCCATTTGCCACTGATGTGAGGGTTTGGTTTAAATCAGCTCAAATAAACAGATCTAAATAATTAATATTATAATAATAATAAAACTGAAAACTAAATTTATCTTTTTCCCATTCCTTCTTTTTGCATTTTTTCTTCTGTTCCTCTTTTTACAACTTCCTCTCACTCTCATTTTCTAAGCTCCTTTTTTTCCTTTTCCAGCATGCAGCTACTTTTTTTCAAGACCAACACTAATATAATCTTAAGGTATGCTATTATACTCTCCCTCTTCTCTTGATTTTCATCTTTGTGCCCTCTCATTTTTTTTTCACACATTCATATTTTCTTTTTTCATTTTCTTTCCCTGCAAATAAAACTACTAGCTAAAAATGAAGGAGAGGTGTGGGAAGATAAACAATATGAGAATAATAAAAGATTGAGAGAAACAACACAAAATAAATAAATAAATAAAATAGATATCAAAAGCCAAAAGCATGGAAAACATAGGTAAAGAGCTCACATTATATGTAGCATAAATAAAAAATAAGAAATAATAATAATAAGCAACAATAGATGCAAAAAACAATGATAAACAACTTGTAATATATCATTACTAAGCTATAGCTTTTCAGGGTATTCAAGAACGAAGAAAGAAGATAGGGTTAATAATGGAGGTACAAGATCAACACTAAACCGGCTTGTTGTTTGAGGTGCGGATCCTTGGGACAAAACCCTACCAAATGCAACCTCCAACTAAGCTACGTGGTTTTCATTGTGTATGCTTGGCTTATTTTTGTGTAGAAGACTCACTGCTACTCTTCTTTCTTTTTTTTTTTTTTTTTTTCTGTGTATGGAACTCACCATGGATGTGGGATGGAAGTGAAGGGAATAAAAGTCCCCACGCAGCGGAAGCACATCGATTGGACCTTACGTCGTATATTAACTAACATTAAAATACCATTACGAAAACTCAAACAAACTTTAAACACACTTTAAAGTTGCTGGAAAATCAGTTTAAACATGCTGAAAAATAAATCTAAATTTATTTTCATGCTTTTCTAAAGAAAAATGGAAGAACCGTTACAAACCTTCGTTGTAGACTTGACCGTTCTTCGCCAACGACGCTCCAACGAACAAAACGCAGTAGCCTCCTTTGAGTTTCTTCGTTGAAAAATCCTTCTTGAATGACACAATAACCACAGAGGTTACACCGGAATGTCTCTAAGTCTAGGAGGCAAAAGACTTGTGGGAGTCTTTCTCTAAGAGGGAGGCTAGAGAGAATTCTAGGTCTTGTCTTGAGAGTCTAAGAGCAAGAGCAGAGTGTCATGGACCAATTAGGTCTAGTGTTCTATTTATAGACAAGAGGTCATGAATAAAATATTCAATTAAATCAATCTTTTCCAAAATTGATTCAATCTTATTTCTTATTTAATCAATCATGATCAATCAATTCCACAATTGATTAATCTTTTCCACAAATGACTAATTACTTCCATAAGTGATTAGATCATTTCCATAAATGATTAATCACTTCCTTAACTGATTAATTATTTCCATAATTGATTAATTCCCGGTTAATGAATTCTTTAATTAATTAACCACCTATTAAATATCACATATTTAATTTCCGGCCTTGAATTAATTAATTTTTCCCAAATAGATTTTAGGCCTTAAATTAATTAATTTATTATTTGAACTCTTTCAAACTTCCATAAATTTATATTTGAATTTCTTCAAATACTAATTTCTCTCATAATAATATATCAATATATATTATATTTGTTTCCCTTAGTAAATTGTACATTTTAAATTTACTTTTATTACTTAGTTGCCTCAAATTACTTTATGAGCTACCAGTGGGACCTAATGGACCTACAGATCAGAAGCTCCAACGATGTGAGATTAATTGGTCAAACGCATTAACCACATTAATCAATATTCGTTAACTGTGTGTTCATTCCACTATAGACTCACAGTTGCACTCTTCTCACTGCAGACATATTTTCTGTGTCCACGGATATAGACCAATATCGGGGAATTATGCTGAAGCAAAATCGATGGCAGAACAATAAGTAAACAAATAGATAGATAGATTAAAGACAGGCGCTGGTTAGGATTTAGTGATTGTTTTAAAGGATTGCTCTAGTAATATTATTGATCATGCATTTCTCGCAGTATTATTAGCGGATTCCTCTCGGAACTCCGGATCTTTTGGGATATGTTTCAAACCCAATGAAATGCGACCGATCAAGCACTAGGCAACTGGCTATCCCTAGCTCAGTCACTGGCTTCACCAATACACAATGATCGTAGTGTGGATAATTGCCACACACTCTCTAAATCATCCCTGAAACTAGAGAGAGCTATTCACATCGGCTGGCCAGGCGGGCATAAAATGGAAATAAGCACAACAATTAACCAAAATGCAATAGTCAATATATTACTAAAGATGAAGCACGACAATCACATTATTCCTAACCAACACCTAAGCTACTTAGTTCATAATAGGCATAGAAATACAAATCACAATCTGAGTAGGCATGTCCATAACCACAAGTTAATCAAGAAAATAAACTCCCTAATCAGCTTGCGGAAGATGGTTTTTTTTATAATCTTCAATCTCTCTAAAATATTCGGCTTCTAAGGGAAAACATGGAATGAATTTGACTTGGACTGCTACTTCCTTTTATAGAAGGATAGGAGACTTGAATTAGGTCAACTTGGACACGTGTAGGGCTCTCCTTGCTCCTTTATCCCGAAAATAACTCAACAAAAGTCGGTTCATGAAGTTGGCTAACGAGCTGTGATGTGGCAGTTTCTGCTCCCAGTTTTGCTGCAGCACATAATTTGCTCCCTCCAGTCGCCCAGCAGCATAATCTACACAAAATAATTTCTAATTCTTCCATTCTTCCAAATGGGTTAAAACATGTAATATCTATCCAAAACCAACCTTAATAAGCATAAAGGGCACACAAATTCTTATATAATTGAGGCCTAAATAACTACCTTTTGGGCAGTTATCATACCCCCAAACTTGAACTATTGCGCGTCCCGAGCAATACTAACTCACCTTCCCTTATGAATTCAGAACATTAGACAAAGAATAGCTTAATCAAACCAGACAGTCCAACACTACCTTTAACCTTTACCTGAGCACTCTGCAAAACCAAGCTCTGCTGCAGCAAAATGATTCCTCCGGCATGGACAAATAATCACCACTTTTTAACTTAATTCTAAGGACTCACCACAGCCTAGCTCTTTTTTCAGACATTTTAAAACATATTTTTAAAGGGGTTTATATCATTGTTTATCAGACTTAAAGCAGCCTTACAGTCATAAGCTCTTAAGCATGGGATGACCTACTTTATGGTGCAGTATACCCTTGCCTCAAGCTCATCACCAACTAGGCTCAATACTCATTATAAAGCTAAAAAATCCTTAGTTATTCTATCTCTTGCCCCTCAGAATGGCGACATTTTATGATGAAGCTCACCTAAGTTCTGGGGGACAGAAAAACTGCTGGATCATCATTCATCCCTCAAAATTTTCAACAATCAATTCTTTTCAGCAAATCATTTCATTATTTTTTCATATTTCCTAGGTCATCTTTTGACGCGAAGACAAACCGTGGGTATCACAAATGTCCCCGGTTACTCAATAACCTAACAAATTTAAATTTGAAGGAGAGGAATGCTCGAGCAAAATAATTGGAGTAGCAAAAAGTCCCCCAAACTTGATTTATTCATTGTCCCCAATGAATCATTATATAAGCAAGTATACCCCCAAACTTAAATTTTTCTATCTGAATTTTTAAACTAAACATGGGACTAGGATTAAGCTTAAAGTGGATCGTATAAGTCAATACTACCTTGAAAATCTTCTTTGCCACAACAACAGTCCAGGCTAGAAGAAATGCTCAAGCAAAAGGTTTCTGGAGATCAGAATACCGTGATCTAATTAAGCGTAATCAGTCCAAGCTTCAAAAATTCAGAGGAAAAGTAGTTAAGTTAGAGTTACTTAGTGCTCATAGAACAAAAACATTCAGAAATTTCATTAAAAGCACGAAAAAGATATTACATAAGGAGAGATATATTTTTTCAAATCAGAAAAATTAAAAAGAAACAAGCAGTTATAACAGCGAGCAGGGTCACTATGCGCGAGCAAACAAAAATTGAGAAACAAAAGTAATGCTCGCTCCAGATCATCCCATCAGTCAGTCTTCCTGACCCTGCTCCTCATCAACATCCTTTTCTCGTTCAACAGGTGGGGGTGGTATCCAAAGATTAAACAAATCATCGGGAAACACTGGAAAGGCCTGATATGGTTTTGAGAAATTGGTTTGCAAGGCCCCTTTGAGCGCATCATCTCTCCTTTTAGCATAAGTCCAATAGGTCTGAGCTTGCCTTTCAGCAAATTCTAACCTACTAGCCAACACTGTCAGTTGCTCTAGGATCTGATTAACGCCATACACAAGCCCACCCTGGCGAGCCTCTTGCATACGCTGAAGCCGCGCCAGATTAGGTGTGTCAATGATTCCCTTATCAAGCATGATCATATCTTCTGGAACCGTGGGCACTCCTGCCCTGCTGCATAACATTGTAATCGTGTTTGGAAAGAACAACTTCCCCACCTTCTTGCGCCAATAGTCCGCAATCTCAGTAGCAATTATTTTTCCAACATCTATGCTCATTGATCGAAGGATGGCAAAGATAAGCAACACTCTGTCCCAAGATATAGTAGAGTCGTGCGTCGTCGGTAGTAAGCGGAGTCTAATGATGCCCATCCAAGCGTTGGCTTCACTCTTTAAATAGGCAGCTTGAAATGTATGCTTCCGCGTCTGCGACACCCTCCATTGAGCCTCTTCAACACCTACCTCTCGGACCGCCGCACTTAATTGGTCGCTCGATAGGGCAACCATCATCTCATTGAAAACTGCATGTGGAAAGTCCTGAAGATCAAACAAATTATTAATGGCCTCTGGGCTCCATTGTACAGGCACTCCTCGCACTATAACTTCAAAATCATCCTTCACGTCAAGATTGGCGTAGAATTCCCGAACGATGTTGGCATTGACAGGATCAGGCTAGGCACAAAACTGTCTCCACCCCAGGCTCGCTATTCCAGACTCCAAAAACCTGGGCAAATCACTGCCAAATCCCCGTTCGAACAAGAAATAACGCTTCAGTACTTCCTGATATTTTGCTCTGGCAAGTTCGTTGACGAAGCGAATGAACGGTTCCCTCGGCTCCTCAATCTCACCCGATACTTCGGCAACTCCTTTGCCCCTGTTTTCTCTTTGTTCGCACAAACGCTCTTCTTCTGCCTTCCTTGCCTCCTCTTCTTTTGCCTTATTTTCAGCTTCCTTCTTTTCTTCCTCAGAGTCCGACGTCGGAGGCGATGTAGTGTTCCGAACCACCCTCACGCCCCGCCTTCCTTTTGATGCGGTGGTGCTTTGGTGGTTCAGGCATTACGACTTCAACATGAGCCTCCGGCTCCGGTGTTTTCTCCTCGCCAGGCTCACCTGCGACTTGCTCTTCAGCCTCCGTTTCCTGATTTTTCACAGCATCCCCTTCTTGAACCGTAGCAGAAATTATCGGTTTTGTCTCAAGATTCTGAACATTCCCCGTTTCTTGAACAACTTCTTGCTCCGCAACCCTCTGCTGCCTCCTTCTCTTCTGGCGTTCTTTTTTTCTTAGTTTTTCCTTTCTGCACTTCCGGCGTAACCGGCACCTCCTCCTCTTCACTCTCTCTTTCTTTCCTAGCTCTAGTCTTAGCCATGGAGGACTCAACGATTTGACAGAGAATGGAAGGGAAAAAGAAAGAATGCAGACGGCAAAAATGAGATCAAGAAGACGAAGTGGAAAGAAACTTACCAGCGGTTGTAAATAAATAAGGCTCCAGGAAAATGCAACCCTTATCGAAAATAATTGCCCTGCAATAACTAATATTACCGTTTAAATTTAAAAATGCAAACTTGAAATTCAAAGATCATCAACGGAAAAATCGTGGATTCCAAACGTCCATAGTAAAAATTGATGTGTTGTCATCATTGAAACCTTCGGATAATTGCTCTGCGACACGTGGCCTCATCAGATGATGTACGCAAATTTACCTGCGAAAATTCAAAGCCAAATCCCAACGGTAAAAATAATAAATTCCAACGGAAACCCTTTTAATTCAGATTATTTTGCTCCAGCCATAATCTTGCTGCCACAACCTTCTAACCCTGCAGAATCTTTAATACGGAAATCAAATTTCAAAAATGGGAAAATCTCTTCTTTCAAATTCAAATTTAAATTTAACCGACCAAATCAAATTCAATCTTATCTTTTATTTCTAATTAACGCCAAATAAATAAGAGAGAATTTAAATTAAACAGAATTCAAATAACTGAAGATAAGATCTAGATAAAATCAAACCAATTAAAAGATAATTCAAAGATAATTTAAATAAATAACCCGAAAGTAAAATCAAATCAAATTCAAAAATGAAATAGATAAAATATAAACTACCAATAATAAAATACTGAAGGATAAAATCTACTAAACCATGCAAAATCAAATCTAACCTAACCGCAATTAAAATCAAATCAGCGAAAAATAAAACTAATACAAACTCTGGGAGCTTAAAATTTTGCTATGTGAAATGCTCCCGCAAAAGTCTTGCTCTCTCAATCATCAACTAACCTTAGGGAAGGATATTTCAACCGAAACTCCTCACCCCAATAATGCTTCACACGCTGTCCATTTACCTTGAACACTCTCCCATCTTTTTCATCCTGCAAAGTAATTGCTCCATTGGGGAAAACCTCAATCACAATAAACGGTGCTGACCATTTAGATTTTAATTTTCTAGGAAATAATTTTAATATAGAATTATAAAGCAAAACTTTTTGACCCTTGACAAACTCCTTAGATTTAATTTTCTTGTCATGCCACAACTTAGTCTTTTCCTTATACATTTTCGCATTTTCGTAAGAAAATTGACGAAATTCTTCTAACTCATTAAGCTGCAGCATTCTTATTGCTCCTGCACGACTCAGATCAAAATTTAACTTTTTCAAAGCCCAAAATGTTTTATGCTCAAGCTCTAATGGTAAATGGCAAGCTTTCCCATATACTAACCTATAGGGAGACATACCTAGAGGAGTCTTATAAGTTGTTCTATAAGCCCAAAGAGCCTCATCCAACCTAAAAGACCAATCCTTTCTAGATGGATGGACTACTTTCTCTAAAATAGCTTTAATTTCCCTATTACTAATTTCAGCTTGACCATTTGCTTGTGGGTGATAATGGGTAGCTATCCTATTCTTAATCCCATACTTAGCTAAAAGCTTAGTTAAGATATTATTAACAAAATGTGTACCCTCATCACTCACTAGAGCCCTAGGTGTCCCAAACCGCACAAAGATGTGCGATTGAATAAACCTTGCTACTGTCTTGGCATCACTCTGATGGCATGCAATGGCCTCCACCCACTTGGACACATAATCAACTGCCAATAAGATAAAAACATTGCCATTAGAAGGGGGAAATGGCCCCATAAAGTCAATACCCCATACATCGAATAATTCAACTTCTAAAATGTAAGTAAGAGGCATTTCATCTCTAGGCCCTAAGTTTCCTCTCCTTTGGCAAGCATCACATTGCTTGTAGAACTAATGGGCATCCTTAAATAACGTAGGCCAGAAAAACCCGCAGTGCAAAATCCTCATAGTTGTCCTCTGACCGCTGAAATGACCTCCATACGGTGAAGAGTGACATTGCTCCAGGATTTCCTTTGCTTCAGCACCTGAAACACACCTTCGAATAATACCGTCAGAGCATTGCTTATACATAAATGGCTCATCCCAATAGAAAAATTTTGCATCATGGTTAAACTTTTTCTTCTGCCTCCAATCCATGTCAATAGGGGTGACTCCCTTTACCAAAAAGTTGGCAATATCAGCATACCAAAGGACATCCCTAACTACCTTTACCTCAACAGAAAATAGCTGTTCATCCGGAAAAGAATCGGAAATGGCAGATTGCTCCAGCAAAGATGATGACGGATCAAGACGAGATAAATGATCTGTAATGACATTTTCTGATCCTTTCTTGTCCTTTATCTCCAAGTTGAATTCCTGCAATAGTAAAATCCAACGAATTAGTCTAGGCTTTGCATCTTTCTTTGACATTAAATACCTTATTGCTGCATGATCCGTAAAAACCGTGACTTTGGATCCAACCAAATATGGCCGGAATTTCTCAAAAGCAAACACAACAGCTAAAAACTTCTTTTCAGTAGTTTTTTAGTTGACTTGTGCCTCATTTAAAACTCTGCTTGCATAATATATAGGATGGATGAATTTGCCCTGCTTTTGCCCCAGCATCGCACCTACCGCAGCATCACTCGCATCACACATTACCTCGAATGGTAGATTCCTATTAGGTGCGCAAAGAATGGGTGTTGAGGTTAAAGCAGCCTTTAAAGTTTCAAAAGCCTTCCTACAATCTGCATTAAAGTCAAAAACATGATCAGTGCACAATAAGTTACAAAGAGGTTTACTGATTTTGGAAAAATCCTTTATGAACCTCCTATAAAATCCAGCATGTCCTAAAAAACTCCGAATTCCCTTCACTGAATTCGGTGGCTCTAGTCTTTCAATCACCTCTATTTTTGCTTTATCAACTTCTAGACCATTTTTAGAAATCCTATGACCTAACACTATGCCCTCCTTCACCATGAAGTGGCATTTTTCCCAATTAAGAACTAGATGGGTATCCTCACATCTTTTTAACACCTTTCCTAAATTTTCTAAACAATTCTGAAAAGACCCTCCAAAAACTGAAAAATCATCCATAAATACTTCAACAGTGGACTCAATCATATAAGAAAAAATTGCTAACATACACCGCTGAAATGTTGCTAGAGCATTGCAGAGGCCGAAAGGCATTCTCCTAAAAACGAATGTCCCATAAGGACAGGTGAAAGTGGTTTTCTCCTGATCCTCAGGAGCAATAGTAATCTGGTTATACCCAAAATAACCATCCAGGAAACAATAATAGGCCTGACCAGCCAATCGATCCAACATCTGGTCGATAAATGGTAGAGGGAAATGATCCTTTCGAGTAGCTTTATTAAGCCTTCTGTAATCCATGCAAACCCTCCAGCCAGTTACTGTTCTTGTGGGGATCAACTCATTATCTTTATTGCTCACCACAGTGACACCTCCTTTCTTAGGAACACATGGGACAAGGCTTACCCAATTACTATCGGCAATTGGATAAATGATCCCAACATCCAACCATTTAATTACCTCCTTTTTAACAACCTCTTTCATTGCAGGGTTAAGCCTTCTTTGTTGCTCAATACTCCAAAGGATCCCTCCTCTAGAGTGATTTTGTGCATACAAAAAGATGGGCTAATTCCCTGAATATCAGCCAATGTCCAACCTATAGCCTTGCGGTATTGCTGCAGCAATTTTATTAAGGCATCCTCATGCTCGTGCATTAAATCGAATGCAACAATAATGGGCAACGTCTTACTTTCCCCAAGATACACATACTTTAGATGCTCTGGCAAAGGCTTCAGATCTAAAGTAGGTGGCTCAATCAGGGATGGCTTAATGGGAGGAGCTTTCCTCTGATCTAAATCTAAAGACTTAAAAACATCATCACACCTAAACAACTCTTTTTAATTTTTCCTATCTAAAGAACAAAATTCAAAATCTTCCACACTAACCTCTCCATTCTTTTCCGAATGCTTATCAGCCGAATCTTGTATTGTTGTCTCAATAACTGTGTTTTCCAGAATCCTGATTAAGGAGCAATCCTCCATTTCGTCTGGATATTTCATGGCTTTAAAGACATTAAATTTTACTTCCTCATTACAGACTCTCATTGTTAATTCTCCTTTTTGAACATCTATTAATGCCCCACCAGTAGCCAAAAATGGACGACCTAGAATAATTGGGACATCTTTATCAACCTCATAGTCTAAAATAATGAAATCAATAGGAAATATGAATTTATCTACCTTCACTAAGACATCCTCAATTTTACCCTCTGGATATGTGATAGACATATCAGCTAATTGGAGTGTGACTGTGGTAGGCCTAGCTTCACCAATACCTAACTTCCGATAGACTGAAAGAGGCATAAGGTTAATGCTTGCGCCTAAATCACAAAGTGCTCTACCTAACTCTTTTCCACCTATAGACACAGGTATGGTAAATGACCCTGGATCCTTAGCCTTGGGGGGTAGCCCATTCTTATGAATAGCACTACACTCCTCAGTAAGAGATACAGTTTCAAACTCACCTAACCTCTTCTTTTTAGTCAAAATATCCTTAAGAAATTTAGCATAATTAGGCATTTGCTCAATAGCTTCTACTAAATGGATATTTATGTGCAATTACTTAAGAATCTCTAAAAACTTTTTAAATTGACCATCTTGATTCTTAGGCTTCTGCCTTTGTGGAAAAGGTAGAGGTGGTACATAAGGTGGGGGTGGCACATAAGGTGGTTCCACATCTGGAACAGAACCAGATGCTCCAGCATTTTTATTGCTGCCTCCAACACCCTGACCAAACTCCAATTCTTTCTCAACAACAATATTTTTATCACCATTTTTATCTATAACCTGGGTTTTACTAGGCTCAATTCTTTCTTCTAATGGCTTACCACTCCTAAGAGTAACTGCCTTTACCTGCTCCTTACCTTCCCTTCTAGGGTGTTCAGTATCTGATGGAAGTTTCCCTTGAGGTCTTGCCTTCAGCTCATTAGCTAGCTGACCCACTTGCAATTCCAGGGCTCTCATCGAAGCTTGATTACTTTGAATTGCGACATCTGTGCGAGCCATAAATTCTTTCATCATCGCTTCGAGAGAGTTTCCCGAATTATGCTGGGGCAAAGCCTGCTTATTTTGCTGGGGCATTACCTGCGCTTTAGCAAATCCTGGTTGGTTCATCTTTTGTTGCGCTTGTACTTTATTTCCTTGACCTCCCCATGAGAAGTTGGGGTGGGTGTGCCAACCTGGATTATAGAAGTTAGAATCAGGGTTGTTCCTCTGATTACCTACAAAAAACACAGAAGCTGGATTGCTGGGGCAAAACTCGTAGTTGTGGTCTTCACCATAATAGACACATGCTTCGTCCGTGACTTGGTTCACCACTGCTGCAGGTTCCATAGCTGGTGGCTGCTGATGACTAATCACTGTCACATTCTTAAGAGCGTTAGCAATCATAGCAAGATCAGCCCTAATGGTGGACACACCATCGACTTCTAATACACTATTAACTTTCTTATTTGTGCCTCTAACATCCGACCACTGAAAACTATTAATAGATATTCTTTCTAAAATTTCATAAGCTTCATCAAAAGTTTTTGCCAAAAGGGCCCCTCCAGCCGAGGCATCGACCATACCTTGGGTTACTCCATTTAAACCATTGTAAAATGTTTCCATTTGAATACAATGAGGTAAACCATGGTGGGGACACTTTCGCAAAAGCTCCTTAAACCTCTCCCAAGCCTCACTAAAAGTCTCATCCTCAAGTTGCCTAAACCCTACTATTTCACTCCTTAATTTAGCATTTCTATTAGGTGGGAAATATTTACTCAAAAAAGTTTCAGCTAACTCATCCCACGTCCTAATTGATCCTGGAGCAAAAGAATTTAACCATGACTTTGCTCCATCTCTAAGAGAATACAGGAACAAAGTTAATCTAAGAGCATCCCTAGGCACTCCTTGAATTACAAAAGAATCACTAACTCCTAGAAAAGACTTAAGATGTAAATTAGGGTCTTCAGATGACAAACCATGGAATTGCCCCACGGTTTGCAACATCTGAAACATTACCGGTTTCATTTCAAAATTTGCCGCTTGGATTTGGGGACGTGCAATCCCTGGATTCAACTCATTAAACATCGGGACAGCATACGCTCGAATGGCTCTGGTCCTATCGTTCGCTATCAAGATAGGATTCTCAGCTTGATTATTTTGCTGCTCATTTTGCTCAAACAACGGGTTTTGCTGCAGCAACGGATTCTGCTGGAGGTTCGCTGGACCTTCCGGAACCTGCGGAAGTTGCGGCACGTTCTCCATCTGGTTTCTGCGCTGCTCCCTCCTTCTGTTCCTAAATGTCCTTTCAATTTCTGGATCAAGCTCAAACCGTACCCCAGGCAGATCGCTCATGCACCAAAATCACACCTGCAAAAACAAAAGAAATAATCAAAAACTTCTAGCACCAAACCCCTAAAACACATACACAAAAATAGATCAGATAAAAACTTATTCAAGTTCCCCGGCAACGGCGCCAAAAAACTTGTTGGGTACCTAGAGTGAGCAAAAATATGATATAAAATACTCTAGAATTCCTGTGCAAGTATACACAGTCTGCAGCAAGTAATATTATCAATCGAGCCTTGAATTAGTTTCCACTCTACCTTTTTTTTTTTTTTTGTAACTTTCCAATGGTTTCAAGAATAGTAAAATGATTGGGTTTTATCGGAATTATGCTGAAGCAAAATAGATGGCAGAACAATAAGTAAACAAATAGATAGACAGATTAAAGACAGACGCTGGTTAGGATTTAGTGATTGTTTTAAAGGATTGCTCTAGCAATATTATTGATCATGCATTTCTCGTAGTATTATTAGCGGATTCCTCCCGGAACTCCGGATCTTTTGGGATATGTTTCAAACCCAATGAAGTGCGACCGATCAAGCACTAGGCAACTGGCTATCCCTAGCTCAGTCACTGGCGTTCACCAATACACAATGATCGTAGTGTGGATAATTTCCACACACTCTCTAAATCATCCCTGAAACTAGAGAGTGTTATTCACACCGGCTGGCCAGACGGGCATAAAATGGAAATAAGCACAACAATTAACCAAAATGCAATAGTCAATATATTACTAAAGATGAAGCACGACAATCACATTATTCCTAACCAACACCTAAGCTACTTAGTTCATAATAGGCATAGAAATACAAATCACAATCTGAGTAGGCATGTCCATAACCACAAGTTAATAAAGAAAATAAACTCCCTAATCAGCTTGCGGAAGATGGTGTTTTTTATAATCTTCAATCTCTCTAAAATATTCGACTTCTAAGGGAAAACATGGAATGAATTTGACTTGGACTGCTACTTCCTTTTATAGAAGGATAGGAGACTTGAATTAGGTCAACTTAGACACGTGTAGGGCTCTCCTTGCTCCTTTATCCCGAAAATAACTCAACAAAAGTCGGTTCATGAAGTTAGCTAACGAGCTGTGATGTGGCAGTTTCTGCTCCCAGTTTTGCTGCAGCACAGAATTTGCTCCCTCCAATCGCCCAGCTGCATAATCTACACAAAATAATTTCCAATGCTTCCATTCTTCCAAATGGGTTAAAACATGTAATATCTATCCAAAACCAACCTTAATAAGCATAAAGGAAACACAAATTCCTATATAATTGAGGCCTAAATAACTACCTTTTGGGCAGTTATCAGGACACCACACTAAGGAGGGCTATGCAAGTGAATTTTTCTAAGTCATATCAAGCCTTCCTAATTTTCATTGACGCTCTTGTGAACCTATGCATACCATCCCCACCCATCATTTGAGAGGAAGAAGAAAACCCAGAGCCTGAACATGATGAAAAATTAAAGGGAAGTTTTAGTGTCTGCGAGCAAATATTTTGATGAATGATTTTTTGTGCTCGCCTTGCATGTGTTTTGTTCTTTTTGCTTATGTTATGTTCTGTTTCTTTGTTTTTATCTGCTAGTTTAAAATCTATCTCTGACATGATTATATTGATCTGTGATCTTGATCTTTAATGAAATCAAATACTGTTTTCTTTGGCACATCTGAGTATCTGACTTAATTTTCTTCTGAATTTTTGAAGCTTGGACTAGTTAGCTTAATTAGACCAAGATGTTATGATCTCCAGAAACTTTTTGCTTGAGCATTCCTTCTAGCCTGGTCATGACTGCAGCAAAAGTTCTGAGGTAGCATTGTCTTATTTGATCCACCTTAAGCTTAATCTTAGTCCCACGCTTAGTTTAAAATTCAGATAGAAAAAATTAAGTTTGGGGGTATACTTATCATGTTGCTAATTCATTGAGGACAATGAATAATTTAAGTTTGGGGGACTTTTAGCTACTCCGCTTGTTTTGCTCGAGCATTCCTCTCCTTCATTTTTCTAGGTTGTTGAGTAATTAACCAGGGACATTTGTGGCACCCACAGTTTGTCTTTGCGTCAAAAGATGACCTAGGAGAATATATAAAAAAATGATAAAAATAATTGCTGAAAAGAAAAATTTTGAAAAAAAATTGCTGAGAAAATTCATAGAGCAAAAGTTTTGAAGGATGAATGATAATCTAGCAGTTTTATGTCTCCCAGGGCTTAGGTGTGCTTCATCATAAAATGTCGCCATTCTGAGAAGCAAGGGATAGAATAACTAAGGATTTTTGGGCTTAACAATGAATATTTAGCCTAATTGGTGATAAGTTTGAGGCAAGGGTATACTGCACCATAAAGTGGGTCATCTCATGCTTAAGAGCTTATGACTGTGGGGCTGCTTTAAGTCTGAAGAACATAAAAATATAAACCACTTAAAATGTGTTTAAATATGTCTGATAATAGAGCTAGGTTGTGATAAGTTCTTAGGATTGAGTTAAAGGTGGTGATTATTTGTTCAAAGCTGAAAGAATTCTTTTGCTGCAACAGTGCTTGGTTTTGCAGGATGCTCAGGTAAAGGTTGAAGGTATTGTTGGAATATCTGTTTTGATTGAGTTGTGCTATGACTAATGTTTTGAATTTTCAAGGGAAGGTGAGTTAGTATTGCTCGGGATGCGCAATAGTTCAAGTTTGGGGGTGTGATAACTGTCCGAAAGGTAGTTATTTAGGCCTTAATTCTATTGGGATTTGTGTGTCTTTTGTGCTTAATAGAGTTGGTTTTAGATATATATTATATGTTTTAACCCATTTGGAAGAATGGAGGCTTTGAAAGTTATTTTGTGCAGAAAATACTGTTGAGCGACGTGAGGGAGCAAATTCTGTGCTGCAGCAAAACCGGGAGCAAAACTGCCATGTCACAGCTCGTTAGCCAAGTTGACAAACCGACTTATGTTGAGTTATTTTCGGGATAAAGGAGCGAGGAGAGCCTGCCATGTGTCCAATTTAACCTAATTTTCATCTTATAAAAGGAGAAGCCGTCAAAGATAAATTCATTCACGACTTGGAGACTGAATCAATCGGTCGGAGGCCGAATTGACAGCGGAATGGAGATCTAAGAAGACCATTTGCGATTCCACTCAAGGAGACGAAGTTCTTCCATGTTCTTGGTGGTTTGGAGCAGTCGTTTCATCCCCATTTGCTGAAAAGGATTAGTACTTCTTGTTTATTTCGCTTTATGGATGTGCTTATCGAGATTGTAACGTATTTTATGTCTTCAATCATGAACTAATTGCTTTGTAGGCATAGGTTAAGAATTATGTGATTGTTATATTTATAAATTTGGAAATTCTATTTGATCATGTTCATCTTGAGTTATTGTTGATCTTTTATTTCATTATGTGCCTGCCTAGCTAATCGGTATGTATAGCTTCTCCTAGTTTTAGGGATGATTTAGGAGTTGTGTGGCGATAATTCACGCTAGATCATTGTGTATTGGTGAACGCCAGTGACTGAGTTAGGGATAGCCAGTTGCCTAGTGCTTGATCGGTAGAGCTTCATTGGTTTTGAAACATATTCCAAAAAAATCCGGAGTTCCGGGAGGATCCCGCTGATAATACTGCAGGAGATTGACGGTTCAAAATAATTGTTGGAGCATCTTTATAACAATTACAAAAGTCTTAACCTGTGTCTGTTTCCATTCTGTTTTCTCTAATCGTAATCACTTATTGCTTTCGTATTTCTTTTGTTTCAGCATTTTAAAAACCCAAATCAATTTAACCAACCTTTTGAAATCACTAAAAAGGCAAATTAAATCAATAGAGGTAGGCGTTTCAAGACCCTGTTGATACGATAAATACTTATCACTTGCTGCTAGATTGTGTATACTTGCACAGTAATCTGGAGTTAATTTATCTCATATTTTTAACCACTTCAGAATTGCAACGTGGTGCCATATATAAACCCTCTTAACCTATTTTTTTGCCCTCATCTCTGTATTCTGAATACTCCTCACATAATAAGATCGTTCTCTCCCTCTGCCCGTGGATGTAGCTAACACACCGTTAGTGAACCACGTATATCTGTGTGTTGTTTCTCTTCGCCCTTTCGTTCTTGTTACGTTGTTACTGTTTTCGTCATAACAATATTTTGTAAATAAGTTGTGATTTAGTTTTAATTGGTATAAATCGAACTTCTTTTGAAATTACCTAACCTCAAGTCACTCACTCTCCTAACATGGTTGTAGAAGATGAAATCTTTGTGGTCATTGACTTATGTAATATAACTTCAAATTTTAATGAGGTGCTAAACTAAGTATATTGTATATTCTTTTTTCCTTAATACCTTGCTACATGTGCCATTAGAGCTCATCTCCTTGTTTGACACATTGGTAAGGCCTCCACCTTCTCATTGTGCTACAATTTTCAGAAGATAATTGTCTTATTGGAGTTTGGTTGAACATGATTAGTCTCACTATAGGTCTCAAGCCTAAAACGCTAAACGGCCAAGGAAAAACCCAAAAGGATAGAAGTGAAACAAGCAACAAATGTGGTATTGACCTTTTTCCTTGTTAATTGTTCTTTCACTTGTTTATTCACGATGGAAGACAACATTTTGTTATGCAAACAAAGTTAATCTTCTATTTTCTCACTTTCTTCCCTTCCATTTTGGCTTCTCCAAACAAAGGTAACCTTACGGGCCTCATTTTCTTTTCTATAATTTTGTCTTTATAAAAATCTTCAGTATCTACCCCAACCCATTGGTTTCTCAAGGTAGATCGGTGAAATTTTAATCTTCATCCTTCAACTCTTAAGTTTTGTACTTTCAACCATGGGTTTCAAAGAAACAAATTTCGTTTTGCTTCTTTTTCTACCAATTTTTGCAGGTGTTTCGTAGATCCATGGCTCCCAATGACTAAATAATCTTGTAGGAAAAATTACCATCCATTTCCTTTATCATCCTTTATGTCCATCACATGTAAGCACTTGCATCTCATTATTATGATATTCAACTGGAAGTTTATATATCAGTTGGTTATTGTGGCTGGTGTGGAAAGTTTACTGGTTGGTTTTTCCTTTGGATTGATATTGAATCTTTTTGCATGTCTGCAACGTGCTTCTTATTACAATGTGCTAATTATTCCTTGCAATTGTGCCTAATATCTTGCCTTTGAGGGGCAACCTATTGTTGTTGGATTATCTTTAGAGTTTATTTATGAAATCTTGTATAAATCTAGTGTATTAAGTTTAAAAAAGTACATGTTTCTTGAGGTTGAGTTTTAAAAGTCAATACCTCTTTCTTGGAAGGCAAATGACGTATATATCAGGAAGTTGAAAGATGTCGGTAGCTTAAGATAAATTTTAGGCCCTTTCAATCACTTCCGCTATTTTCAATGGATGAAGCATGCCTAAAATTATAAAAGAAGCATGAAAGAAATATACAGCATTTAAAAATTACACAGAGACTTCTTGTCTGATCAACACTTCCACAATCAAACTCATTGCTTGCTCCAAAAAGACATGGCTTTAATGGCAATTTGAGCTCTATGTTAAACTTGAGGGTTGTTTCTCTATGCCAACTCTAATTCTCTCTTTACAGGTGTCGACTCAACAATCTAACTCAAAGGCTTTCAAAAGTAGGGAGTAGTCTTATTAATTGTCAAGGTAAATACGATTGATAAGTCTATTCTTTTAAGATTAATTTGTTTCACTTTATATGCATAATGGTTTTGAAATCCTGAAGAATACCATTTGAATAAAAAAAAATTAGCTTACTTTAATAAATCATGTTGTGCATAATTTAAAAACTTGAAATTGATAGAACATGGATAGTTAAAGGATCTCTTTTAGTTGTTTTTAAATTATATTTGATGTGAAATCTGACTCGCCTTTTTTTGTGGAAGTTCAAAGTCTATTTGTTGACCTAAAGTGTTATGGAAGTTTGCAGTTGAGCAGTTTTGAATATAGAAGTGTGTTCTCTTGTTTAGCAGGTGTTAAGAAAATCTTGGGTTAGCCATATGTATGTTATCATGCTGCCGAAATTTTCGGAGCATCTAGTTAGAATTAGGATAGAGGCTTTAGAAGCAGATTTTTATTCTCTGTGAGAGTTGATTTGGTGAAAGAAACAATTAATGAGATTTTAAGAATTATTAGCTACTTTGAAGGCATCTAAGTTTACATTAATCTTAAATCACTTTAGTAGTAGCTACTATCTCTTTGTCTATTCCTTCTATTCTATTTCTTTGTACTTGGCAACTCATGATACTATTAGATACCAATAATAAGCAAAAATTTGATTTATACTATTGTATTCAAATCCTAAATTGATAAGTTTAGTATTTACGTTCATGATAAGTGTAATTAGGTTTCCAAGTTTAAACTTTGATAAGGTTAGTTTAGTTGTAATGTTCATAAATGTTGGTATGCTAATAAGTTTAAGGTTTGGTTAGATTTGAGATTTTGGTTTAATGGTTTGAGATTTTAGCTTAAATTATAGGTTGCAAGGGTAGTTTGGATTTGTCAATGTGCCTAGCTATCTCGTATTTTGGAGGCGTTACACTATATAGAAAAAGGCAAGCGACTTTGAAAGATATATATGTTGTTGATGGTCAAATTTGGTCAGAGGAACTCACCTGACCTTCACGTGCCACCAACGATAAAATTTGTAGATGGGGGGAAGACATGGCCTGCAAGACGGAAAATATGCACACCAGTGTGGTGCTAGCCACACCGACTCCGATGCTTAAGTTAGAAAACGGAGGTAGGAGGGCTAGAGAGTAAGGGAAGAGAGTAGAGAGTTTTGGTCCCCTTCTTCAGTGGCGAAGAAGGATATAAATACCTGCTCATCCTCCTAGGGTTTTTAGGTATTCGGAGGCGTTTCGGGACAAACCAGGCGAAACCAGGGCAGCCAGAGGTGGTGGGGATCAGAAGAAACCGAACGGGCTCGGCCCGCGCGAGCGGGCCGAGGGTCGGCCAGAGCGGGGCAGCCAGAGCGGGCCGACCATGTGCTCGGTCTCGGCCTTGGGCCGAGGCCGAGCAGGGGGTCGGGCCAAAAACCTGACCCCTTCGGCCTTGGCCCATCCCGCTTGTCGGTTTCGCCTCCTTGGTCCATCTCCCAGCCCGATTTCTCCCCGGTTGTCCTCGTCAGCTCCTTGTACATCGGGGTGGTCCAAAATTGCCTATAACATTAAGCCCCCACTCTTGAATTGGGATTCGGGGTGACTTATTGCTAATAAGTTGAGCTCCTTAAGCCCGATTTAAGAGTAATAATCCTTGCCTTTGCTGACATATGTGCAGCTTTATCGTCATCCTGTAAAATAGGATAGGAGTACACAAAGTAGACACTCCCTGAATAGAGGTTAGGTGAAATGGAAATGAGAAAGGTGAGAGATTACTGATGACATGCAAAAATGTCATCATTTTCCTATTAACTTTAGCTAGTTATGTGCATAAATTGTGAGCTTTAATGTATTTTTATGTTGATTTTACAGAAAACCGAGTTCGGGCAACAAAACTGAGATTTTAAGAGAATTTGGGTAAATTTGGAGACTTTTTGGGCAATTTAAAGAATAATCATTGAAGATCCAAGCCCTAAAGTCCAAGAAGAGAAGATAATTAAAGTGGGAGGCCCAAAAAGCCCAAAAGTTTGAAGAAAGGAGGCAAAAATCTGCAAATCAGGCTTCTAGAAGGCCTAGCGTCTCGACGCTAGGTGATCAGAAAAGCGCGCTCCAAAATCGCGATAGCGTCGCGACGCTGTCTACGTAGCGTCTCGACGCTGCGACAACTTCTGCCCCAAGACAACATGACGTCACAGCGTCTCGACGCTGTGACGTAGCGTCTCGACGCTGTGACGTAGCGTCTCGACGCTGTCAACTTGTTCAGCAAGAAAATTCCAGCCCCTTGCACTATAAAAAGGCCCCTTCCCTTTGGTTCAAATCATCCCAAATTTGGGGGAGCTCTCCCCTAGCTCAATAGAGAGAAAAAGTGAGAAGAATTGTGGAAAAAAAGTGGGAATTGAGTGAGATTCTAAGGCTCAAGATTCGAGATGATCGTAGCGGGAGCTTGGGATCGACTTATCGGTTATTTCTTCCTTACTTCTTTATAATTCCTTGTTGTAATTTGAGTTAGGCCTATGGATCAAGATCATTTTGGCAAAATTATTTCCATTTGTGAGTAGATCTTGAGACCTAGGGTTGTTATTCTAGTTAATTGGATATTGTAGCACAATTACTTGGATTATGTAATGAAATTCTTCATATTTCATCTATGCAATTCTTGCTTAATGCTTTTAATCTCTTGATCATGGATTAATTGATTTGTTGGTCTAAATTGATACTCGACAGAGAGAAATTAGATTAGATCCAAATTGCATGGCTAACGATTGCTTGGAACACGAGAGTGAAAGAGAATTGTTAGAAATTGATTATGAAGTTGCTTAATGCCATACTATGATTAACTAAGGAGATGGACACATAAATTAGTTATGTTAGTATGAGATGTGGAGGAGCTTGAAAGAGAAATCCGCTTAAAATTACTTCTAGATTTATGGAATTGAAGATTATTAGTTACATACATCCATGAAATTGAGCTACAAATCCAAGAAAACTAGATAACACCCTAGGTCAAGTTCCCTTGATTGGATACTTCCGTTTTGTTATTGCATGTTTATTTTTATCTATTTCTTTAAATTTTTGCTTCATCATTCGAGTTGATCTTCTAAATAAAATTAAAACATGATGATTCTTGGTACTTAATGGAATTAATTCAATTTCCATGAGGATTCGATACTCGGTATTACTACCGTTTTATATTACTTGTGACGACCTGTGCGCTTGCGGAAAATCGCCCAACAATTACAAAAGAGGCCGAGCATAACAGCTTCCTAATTTTGCTTAGGGAGCGTTGCCCCCGAACCCCCATCGGGCGTTTCGCCCCTGGACCCCGACTCGCTGACCGGGCAGTGAGACCCCCGTACTTGGTTATTCGGAGTGCCTCAATCCAGTTTCTAGTCTGCAAAAGGGAAGTTAGGGAAGAGGCTAGGGTCGGCCTCGGCCTCAAGCCCCCGTTAGCCTAAAATTTTAGTCCCTACATCCACATATTAGTCCTTGTAGGAAAATAATAAGAGAATAGGTTTGAACATGTAAATTTTAGTAGAACATGCTAAACCTGGGTGTTTTTTGTTTAATAAGGAGTGCATATCCCCTGTTACTTGCTTTTTGTTTAATAGGGAGTGCATATCCCCTTTGTATCCCCCAATCTCAAGTAAAACTTCACTGAAACATAAAGTATAGTTGAGTAAATAGGAGAATACCTTTAAAGTTTGTGCTCGGCCGCGGTAAGAGGTGCTCGGTCCCGGCTTCTGCAGGGGGAGCTTGACTTATGTTTGGATGAGGTGAGGTAGACTTGGCAGCCCAGACTCTTGCAATCCCATATTTGGATGAGGTGAGGTAGACTTGGTTAGTCCAAGCTCGCATGATGGGCTCACGTCAGTTGAGGCGAGGTAGACTCGGTAGTCCAGGCTCGCCTGATGTGGAAACCAAATGAGGCGAGGTAGACTCGGTAGTCCAGGCTCGCATGCAGGCGTGGGCACTAAGCTGAAGAGCTTAGGCTCGCAAGGTAGGCGTGGGCACCATAGGCTCGTTGAAGCGTGGGCTCTATAGCCTCGAATGTAGGCGTGGGCACTATAGGCTCGTTGAAGTGTGGGCACTATAGGCTCGCATGTAGGCGTGGGCACTATAGGCTCGCTGAAGCGTGGGCACTATAGGCTCGCATGTAGGCGTGGGCACTATAGGCTCGCATGAAGCGTGGGCACTATAGGCTCGCATGTAGGCGTGGGCACTAAGTTTGAGGACTTAGGCTCGCATGTTGAGCGTGGGCACCAAGCAGTAAGCTTAGGCTCGCATGTTAAGCGTGGGCACCAAGTAGTAAGCTTAGGCTCGCATGTTAAGCGTGGGCACCAAGCAGTAAGCTTAGGCTCGCATGTTGAGCGTGGGCACTAGCTGAAGAGCTTAGGCTCGCATGTTGAGCGTGGGCACTAAGCTGAAAAGCTTAGGCTCGCATGACGTCTTATCACGTTCCTGGAAACACACTCTAAACCTTGACAAGGGAACATCTAGGTCCTATCATTAATGTTAATGTTTGCATTGAATGGTAAAGCAAAAGAAAAAGTCTGCTCATACCTACCAAAAGTAAAATGAGCGACAGTGCTCTAATTACATGATAAATGTGCAAATAAAGAAAACTAGAATTCCCTAAACTAAGGCTTAGTGTGCTCTCCAGAATGTTTTCCTTGACCCTGGCAAGAGGTGTGGTAGGGCTCGGCCTCCACCTCGGCCATGGCCATAGGAGAGTCTGTCTTGGTCCTCAACGAATTTCCAGAAGAGGTCCACCACCATTTTTGCCCGGGTCATCTCTGGTCGACCTCGGCCATCTCTGGTCGTCCTCGGCCTTTGCAGTGAATTCCTTCAGGTATCCGTTTCGGATCAACGCTTCGATCTCGTCTTTTAGCTGAATGCAGTTCCTGGTTGAATGTCCATGATCTCGATGAAAGAGACAATACTGGCTTTTGTCTCTGTTGTCAGGATTTGACTTCAGCTTCTGGGGTGCGCTGAGGAGGTTTGTATTCCTTATCTCCATCAAGATCTGCTCTTGTGGGACAGAAGTAGGGGTGTACTTTTCAAACTTCTTCAAGTAGTCTCCTTGGTCTGGTCGGCCTCGGCCTCCCTCGTCGGTCCGCTGCCTTTTGTCCTTTTTACTGTCGTAGTTAGATGAAGAAAACCTCTTGTACTCCCGTTCTGACCTCTTTGATTTCAGTAACTCCTCTGCGCTCATATACTTCTGTGCCCGGGAGATAAACTCCGCATAGGTTCGAGGTTGGCTCTTACCTAGTGAATTGAGCAGTCTTTTGTCTTCCAGTCCGGCTGTTATGGCTACCATGGCTGCTCCCTCGCTGTACCCCTCAACCTGTAGTGCTTCGTCATTAAAACGCGTTATGTAATCACGCAAGCTCTCACCTGGCTGCTGTTTGACTATCAAGAGGTTGATGTGAGGCCTGCGCTGTTCTCTAGCTCCCATGAACTGTGCAAGGAAAGCTTGGGCCAACTCCTTGAAACAGCTGATGGATCTCCTTTTCAGCCTCTCAAACCAGTGCCTGGCTGATCCTATCAGAGTGAAAAAGAATGTGCGGCACCTGATTGCATCTGAGACACCGTGGAAGTCCATCTAGCTTCTATATGCGTTTAGATGTTGCACGGGGTCTTTCTTGCCATCGTACTGTTTGAACGTGGGTACCTTAAACTTTTGGGGCACCTTGGCTTTCATGACTTCTTCTGTGAAGGGCGGATCGACTTGGTCGATTAGTTCTTCCATGTCTTGCCCTCTCGAATCCTTCAACTTCTGCAAGTCTCCCTAAGGATTTCCAAGTTCCTTTAGTGTGTTTAGAAGGTCGGTCTTCCAAGGGAGATGGTCTTTCTTAACCTCGGCCTCAGCTGCCCTGGCCTCAGCCTCGACAGCTTTGGCCTCGGCTTCGGCAGCTCTGGCCTCAGACTCTGTAGTTTTGGCCACCCTACGCTTGTTGGTTGCGCTGTTGGTCTTCTTTCCTTTAGATTCTTTCTCTGACTTATCCACGTATTCGGCTAGATCCTTCCCCTTCCTCGGGTCTCTAATCAAGTCCCCTTCATGGAGTTTAGTGCTAGGGTCGGGTTTATCCAGGATCTGGAGTATTCTGGACAAACTCCGATTCATTCCCTTCACCTCATCCTCAAGGGCGGCAATTTTGGCGTCAGCATCCTCTGCTCGGCCTCGGCCCCTCGGCCTATGCTCCTTGGCCTTGACTCCTCGGCATGTTCGTCTCGGTGACCCCCAGATGTTATCATCGTCTCGTGACCTCCGCTGGTGGCGGTCACCATCCGAATTCTCTGGGTTTATGTCTTGGTCTTTCTTCTTCATCCCCTTACTCATGGAAAGATCGGTGAGCAGATTTGGCAAGCTTTCTTCCCCACAGACGACGACAACAACTATTGATGGTCAAATTTGGTCAGAGGAACTCACCTGACCTTCACGTGCCACCAATGGTAAAATTTGTAGATGGGGGGGGGGGGAAGACGTGGCCTGCAAGACGGAAAACCTGCACACCGGTGTGGTGCTAGCAACACCGACTCCGATGCTTAAGTTAGAAAACGAAGGTAGGAGGGCTAGAGAGTAAGGGAAGAGAGTAGAGAATTTCGATCCCCTTCTTCAGTGGCGAAGAAGGATATAAATACATGCTCATCCTCCTAGGGTTTTTAGGTATTCAGAGGCGTTTCGGGACAAACCAGGCGAAAACAGGGTAGCCAGAGGCGGTGGGGACCAGACGAAACCGAACGGGCTCGGCCCGCGCGAGCGGGCCGACCATGTGCTCGGCCTCGACCCAAGGTCGAGGCCGAGCAGGGGGTCGGGCCAAAAACCCGACCCCTTCGGCCTTGGCCCGTCCCGCTTGCCGGTTTCGCCTCCTTGGTCCATCTCCCAGCCCGATTTCTCCCCGGTTGTCCTCGTCAACTCCTTGTACATCGGGGTGGTCCAAAATTGCCTATAACATATGTTATTACTTGTTCAAAAGTATTTAAATACATTATAAACTAATTTAAGTTGATTTTTTAATATAATAACATTTGAAACAAATGGGACAAATGTAAACAAAACAATATAAAATATATATAAACCAATTAAAAGTCAATTAGTGTGTCTATCGTAGCAAGATTAAAAATACTATGCTATATTTTCTATAGCATTATTTTAGTGTTATAAAAAATGTTATTAAAGATCGACCATAGCTTTTTTCTAACGCTATGAATTTTTTCCATAACACTAGTATTACGTAATTAAAAATGGATTTTTTTATAGCATTTTTTATAAGCGTTGAAACAACACTATGAAAAGTTAGAGACTTTCAATAACATCGGCTACAACAACGTGAAACAAAAACGCTATGATATGTCTTTTATAGCGTTTTTTCACAGCTATAAAAAACGCTATGAAAGAGAAATTATAGCATTTTTTTAATGCTATGAAAAGTTTCATAACATTAAAATAACGCAATAAAAATAGACTTTCTACAACGTTTTGGATAGTGGTAAAAAACGCTATTAAAAGTCCAATACTTTCAATAACATCGGCTACGACAGCGTTTCATAAAACGCTATCGTAGCCTTATGATAGCGTTTTTTTAATGCTATCGTATATGATTTTTCTTGTAGTGTTTAGTGCTTAAATCTCCCATGAGTGGATTTGCATGCGTTTAATATTTGTTTAATGCGTTAAATTTTTGGGTTTTTCCTGCTGCAATAGTGTTATCGCATCAAATTGTTATTGCCCTGCCTCGCCTGCGTTTCCCCTGTGTTGCTTTACATAAACCTATGGTGATAATATGCGCTATAACTGACAACCAATTTTTCTTTGTTTAAGTTCTTCCTTGCCTTAGCTATTGATAAATGTCATTTTCTCCTTATTTAGATTTGTCTCATAATCTTATGCTGCATTACTTCTTCTCTACTAGCCAATGCACCAAATCTGCTTGTGTAATGTGACTAACGCATTCTTAGAAACTCTTCCCATACTGCATAGTGCAAAACAAGTTTGGGGGTCCAATGAGGACATTGTCCATTTTAAGTTTGGAGGGGTGCATAGCACATGTTTCTGTATTCCATAGTTATTCAGCTTAGAAGATAATAATAATAAAAAAAATGTTCCACTTTCTTGAGGGCGTTAGTAACCAGGGGCATTCATGACACCCATCGTTTTCCTTTGCATGAAAGCGCTGAAAAGAAATGAACATGCCTCGATAACCTGAAAGATGAGGCGCAAGATGAGGTGCTCTAGTTGGATGCTTTCATCATCAATGTTGGATAGCCAGAACGAAGGCGCTGCATCTAAAAGGATTCTCATAAGAAAAAAAATCTGGCAACGTGAGCGCTATGAGTAAAAATTCTTAAAAAGCGTTAGTGCATCCAAGTTTTGATTTAGAAGAAAGCTAGTAAAGAGGAAGAAGTGTAGGAAGGAGAAATTGGAGAAATCCATTTAAGTGAGAAAAAAGGCATTTTGAGGTAGTAAAAGCAAAATTGACCTTAGGTTTAGAAAGTTGGATGTTGGTATTTCGCGCTGCTGAGGTAAATTTTTGTAGACTGCGCTAAGGAATTGTAGTGAGCCATGAGGCATAGTGGCAATCTGAGAAGCAAAAAGTGTTGTTGCAGTATTGCTTGAGGACAAGCAATAATTTAAGTTTGGGGGTTTGATAACTTGAAAATATCAAGTTATTAGGCGTCTAATTTAAGCTTATTGTGAGCCTCAAGAGAGTGAAAATACCTAAGTTTTAACTAATTTGTTGGGGTTTATGTCCTAAACTCAAGTTTTGTTATCCTTTATATAAATAAAGATGTTATTCAGTGAAATTGTTTATTTATAACTTATAATCCAATAGAAACATCCATGGTTATGACATGACATACTCAAACTATATAGTGAATATGGACAGGGATCAAGTTCGAATATATAACCTAAATGGTCTATAGTAAATGAATAAGGTTGGCTACCTTGTTCTGGTAACACTATGGATGCGGCCTACTTTGTGAATAAGGCAAACGGCGTGATCTTGGATCGTTCATGTAAAGACATGCGAGTAGGGGCATCCTGTGTAAAAGATGTTTACACAAGACATGACCGAGAAATAAGTCACTCTTACTTTATAACACTGTTTACTGTTAAGACTGATTATTTCATGCGATGACTTAGGTAACTCGATCTTAATCCTGAGCTTACTATGAACTCCTGTTTGTTTAGGGTTATCCTTTGATCTGCATAGGTGGGAGTGGTCATAAAATTTCGTTCAATAAACCTCCCATTTTGGGGATAACACTAGATGGATGGCTGGGGACATAGTAATGCAATATGGAATTCACTCCAACCCCATTTTGGGATAGTAGAAATGTTGTTCCCTTAAGTGCTGAATCCAAGACTTGAACAAGGGGTCCCACCCTCTCCTTGGCTCGAGAGGGATCTTGTTTAATGGTTGGACCATGAACAAAATTGTTCATTAGAGGACAAGTGGACTTAAGGAACCAAGATGTGCTATAGGGGTAAAACAGACTTTTGACCTATCTATAGTAACGAACGACCTGTGAATCATTGACTTACTAATTATGGTTACATCGAGTGGACACAAATATATCTACAGTGAGGGGAGTTCAACTACTAGGCTATAGTGGAGTGTCCCGGTAGTTAACGGATGTTGGTTGACTATGTTAAAAGAGATTGACTAGTTTAACCTCGTACTGTTGGACCCCATGATTTGTAGGTCCATTAGGTCCCCTTGCTAGCTCGAGACTAACCTTTGGAACAAATTTGATGGATTAAATATGAATTACTTTAAGATTCATATTGAGAAAAATGAGAATAGGTGAAAGGCGTTGTCGGTACGTCGGGTTTTTCTGAAAACCGTATATGTGAGTATTTAATATTTAAATATGATTTAAATAATGAAAACATGAATAGGGATTCATGATTGAAAATAACATTTTGGAAATGTTCGGGAATAGTGGTAACATATTAATTTAATATTAGGTATTAAAATTAATAATTAATTATTTAATTAATAATAATTTTAAATTAATTTTGAATTAATTTAAAAATTGAAAAATCATTTTTTTCAGATTAATTAAAATTAGATAATTATCTGATAGTTAAGATAATTATGGAATTAAGCAAAATTCAAAAATGCTGAATTTTTGGAGGTGGAGTACATGGTGACTAAACCCATGCACCCCCCTCTCTTAAGCCGCTTCAATCCCCACTAAAATGGGATTGATTGTTGTCAATCCCAGGTGAATTCTCTTCAGCTTTCTTTCTCTATATAAAGGATGCATTTTGTTGAAGAAATTAAGCTTGAATCTTAAGGAAATGTTGTCAAATTGAATACTCACCCAACCCACCTTCATTTGCTTGTTACTCAAGCTTTCTCACTCAAATTCCATCACTTGAGGTTCCCACGATCCGTTTCAAAGGCTTGAGGATAGCAAGGAAGATCTAGTGATGGTTCGTGATCGATTGGTGAAGAAAACAACAAAGAAATCCAACCAATTTCTCCATAGAAGCAAGGTTGGTAAACTTGCTCTGTTTTTCTTTTTATGAACAGCATGCAAAGAGTGGTCAAATTAAACTAATTGAGTGCCTAACATCCAAAATTGCTTCCGTTTTTTAGATATTAACACCTTCATAATTTATATGCTAGATGCAATTATATTGATTTATTTGTATTAATGTGCTCATATTGATTATTATCTTTGAAATTCATACAAAACTGCACTAATTCTAATTTATTGTTGCATCAGGAAAAGCATGGCCAATTAGGCGCTAGAGCATGACAAGCATGGAAAGCTTGATGTTGTAGCAGCTGGAGAATGGAAAAGCTTGATGCTGTAGCAACTGAAGCATGGAAAGCTTGTTGCTGTAGCAGTCTGGCGCATGGGATGCATGATTATGCTACAGCAAATTTTGATGCATGAGATGATGCTTTGGCTCCAAGCAACACCCTTTGGCTCCAAGCAACACCCCCTTTGGCTCCAAGTAAAGAGAAGTTTATAAATAGGGGGGAGATGAAAGGAGAAAGGACATCCAAGGATCCAAGGATCCAAGGCTTTCTTAGATTTTTATATTTGATTTGTATGTTGTAGCATGAACTAATTTCTTTTTATCAAGGCTTAGCCTAGGCACCCATGAGGCATTAAGATTATTTTTGTATGCAATGCAATGAATCAATGTTATTGATGTTTTTTTACTTAGATGTGATAATTCTTTCATTACTAATATGTGTCTGATCAATCGATAGAGGTAGTAGCATGATAAATCCCGGAAGGGTAATGCATGTGGAAATATCTAAGTAGAGCAAGATAATGCATTGCATGTGTTTGGGTTGCTTTAGGGATAATTCAACCGCTTGCAAGCATATAGAGAACTGATTAAACGCATGAATTAAGCAATAGGAATATTCTTAGTTCATCGCATGTGTAATACCCGAAGGGAATCGCATGTTTATTTCTCGCTTAGGCATCAATATTCTGTCAATTCATTGGTATGCGCTACATTAATATCTTATTTGTCGCATGTGGTTGCTGCGGTGAAAGTCTTGATAGCTCATCATCCATTGTATCTTTCTATCACATTATTATTGCTTTTCTTTATCGCATGTTCGACCTGTCACATCCGTATTTTGTTCTTATTATCCCAGCACAACATCATTAGAATAAGATTTAATTTGAGATATTTTCTCTACTCGCCCCTTCCCTGTGGATTCGACCCTGGAATACTCTAGGTATTACTTGGTAGTGCATAATTTATACTTGGACTAATGCACAACAACAATATATTCTTTAGTTAATTCAATATAAATTAGAAGCGATTAAATTTCCTATCAATTGCTTTTGCATAGGTGGGACTTTCTTCTACTCAAGGTATCCACATATTTGAATCCCCGAGAAGAAGCTTAACTCATTGATGAAAGTAAAATGCAAGACATAAAGTAAAAATTGCTAAAAATAGAAGAATAATAAATGAATTCATATCATATAAATGGAGCGAGTATAAGAAAAGATAAACTTACAACTGAAAAGTAAAGGAAAACAATAAACAAACAACTGCTGAAACTAAAAGACTTAAACAGAAAATAAATACTAGACTCGATTAAGGATCTTCCTCTCTCTATCTAGCTTGCACTTGTCCTTTTTCAAGGGGAGACAAACCTTTCTCTTCTTCTTCTTTCGAATGGAAGAGCCGATAGAGACTGAAGGACCCGGAACTCGGACTCGTTACAAGATGAGAAGAGAGAAAAACTTGAAATCTATCCGAAGGACGAAATGATAAGCTCTCATTGCTTCGTGCATCTTGATCGCCTTTTATAGTCCTTGGAAGGTAGGTGTTGCCTTCTAGAGTGGGTTAAAAATATGATAAAAATAAGCTCTAGAATACTGTGCAAGTATACACAATCATCAAAAGGTTTTATCGTCTCCACAAGGTTTTGAATAGCTTGTGATAAGTAATTTATCGTCTCCACAAGGTTTTGAATAGCTTTCACTCTACCTATCTTGTGTAACTTTTTAATGGTTTTAAGGTTGTTAAAATGATTGATTTTGAAATAATGTTGTAGCAAAAGAAATAACAGAGCAGAATGTAAATGGATAAAGCAAACAGATTGGAAACAGGCGTTGGTTAAGATTTCTGTAATTGTTTAAAAAGATGCTCTAGCAATAATATTGATAAGGCATTCTCTTGCAGTCTTATCAACAAGATCCTCCCGGAACTTTGGATTTTTTGGAATGTGTTTCAACTCCAATGATGTTCTACCGATCAAGCACTAGGCGACTGGTTATCCCTAACTCAGTCACTGGTGTCCACCAACACATAATGGTCTAGTGTGATTAAATGCCACACATCTCTCAAATCATCCCTGAAACTAAGAGGTGGTATTCATACCGGCTGGCCAGGCCGGCACAAAATGATTTAGACACAACAAATAACCAAGATGCTCAAATCAATATCATTTGCATAGAGAATGAAGTACGAAAATTACATGAATCCTAACCAATTTGAGTATGTGCATCCATAACTACAAGAACTTTACAAGAAAGGATTAATTCCCTTGAAGAAATCTGTAGCTAATGGTCTTCTTGAACTCTCCAATCGTTCCTCTCTTTAAAAGGTTTCCAAAGATGGAAAGTAAGTCTCCAAAATGGAATTAGACTTTCATCTCTCGAATGATTTGACTTGAGATGGCTACTTCCTTTAATAAAGTGGAGTCAACCCTAATTAGGTCAAAGATTACACGTGGAAGGCTCTCCAAGCATCCTAGATCTGAGATTGGTTCAGAAAACGCCACATCATTAATGAATCACGTGCAGCTCACGTGGCAGTTTTGCTCCTAGCTTTGCTGGAACACGGATTTTTCTCCCTCAAGTCGCTCAACATTATTTTCTCTGCAAAATAACTTCCAAAGCACCCATTCTTCTAAATAGGTTAAACACATATAATATTCATCTAATAATAAACCTATTTGGCACAAAAGACACACAAAACACTATAGAACTAAGGCCTAAATAACTCCCTTTTGGAGAGTTATTAGTAGGGTTGTTTGTCGAGATCAGTGTGAGAAAGCCTTAGAAGGTAAAAATTCACGATCCTTGGAGATTTGATACGAGATTTGGGATTTTCGAGTGATTCTGTGAAGATCCTGCGAATCTCAGAATTTTATTGAAAAGCCCAATTGCGACCTCAAATCGAGAGCAAAATCTCTATGCACTGACTTGACAATTTTGTCTTCAGCTGGGTGTTAGCTTTAGAGCTTCAATCAAACAAAGTATCTTGATGATAATAAACTCAGATTTTTTGTACTAACATTTTCAGTGTTTCAAAGTCACTATCTTGTAGAGCTCGGAAAGATGATTCCAACGTCTATCGAATCACTCAAATCGGAGCTCAAACGAAGAAGTTATGGCCAAAACAAAACTGATGGAGGAAATCCAACGTGGTAGTGACACGTGGCACCTCGCTGACGTGACATCCGACGTGGCGGCTGACGTGACACATAATGGTCATATTTTGATGATGTGGCGGATGACGTGGCACTTCAACGATCAGATTTTGCTGATGTGGTGATGACGTGGTGGCTGACATGGCTGACGTGGCTGACATGGACCAATAGAATAGTGACACGTGGCGAGCTGATGTTCATAAAAAAAAAGAGAAAAGAGGAAGGAATCGTTGATTGGCGTGCAGCCCTACCAGATGGCGACATGTGGTGCAATTTCGAAATTTCCAGCTTTATGTATTTATTTTGTATTTAAAAAAAAAAGAAATTTGTGTCAGAAAACGCTTCTCACGCGCAAACGCGCTTGTGGACTGCACGCGCCTGCAGTCTTTCACAGAATTGCGCGTGTGAGCTTCATCTCCTCCCTGTGCGCGTGGATCTCTTTTCATCCGGCCATTCTTTTTAATTCCCTTCATTTTATTATCTTCTTTCATCCAATCTTCTCCAAATTTTCACCAAATATCACCATCATTCAAATTTTATTGCTTTCCAAAATTTCATTCCTTAATATCCTTGATTTATTCTCAAATCTCAAAAATTCCAATCTTTCAAAATCCTCCCTTAATGTTGAAATCCTTTCCTTTTATATTTTAAAATCAATCTCCACCATTCATCTTTAGTTTTATCCTACAGCCAATATTCATCCTCCTCACCTATAAATTCGACTTGATTTTACTCTTCACATACACACCAAAAAGCTATCAAGTCTTAAGCTCTCAATTCTCTCTACTCTGAAATTCTTGTCCTCCTTGCTCCAAAATTGGCCTAGAGTTATTTTTGTGAGGTTTTCTCTTAGAGTGTTCAACTTGTGTATTTAGCCTTCAAGAGGTAATATTGTGTGAGGTTTTCTTTTAATTTTTGGGAATTGTATTAAGGTGTGGGTGAAGGGAATAAAAGTCCCCACGCAGCGGAAGCGCATCGATTGGACCTTACGTCGTATATTAATTAACATTAAAATACCGTTACGAAAACTCAAACAAACTTTAAACACTCTTTAAAGTTGCTGGAAAATTGGTTTAAACATGCTGAAAAATCAATCAAAATTTATTTTCATGCTTTTTGATGTGGAATTTTCCTTACCGCAAGCGCACGGGTCAAGTAATAATATAGTGAATGTAATTCGAATGTCGTCCTCTAGATTGGATTGTTAAGCAAATCAAGTATTGTGAATTATCTCGCTCAATTTTGTTTAGGGATCAAAAAGTGATGAGTGATTAATGGAAAACTAAATTAAAGCAAGAACAAAAAGTGTGGAAATTCAATTGGGAAAAATACTTAGGGAATTGATTTCGTCGATTTAGTCTAGGATTGATTTTAAGGAGTAAGTTATTATGCACAATGAAATTATGAGCCAAAGACCCTTTAATCACAACTACCTCTCCCGAGTATAATTGATTCTCATGCAAATTAATCTACTTGATATCCCTATCTAAGTTTATTAACATGCAAGGCAATAAGATCTTTTGACTAATTCCAAAGTTAATCTAAAACCGTCACGAATTAGAAAATAAACCTTACTCATGCAATCTTGAGTAAGTCTACATTTAATCCCCTCTCCCGAGCAAGAATAAAAACTCAAATCATTCAACTAATGGCCAATTAATTGAAAGCATTAAATCAAGATTACAAACATAATAACCATTGCATAACTTAAACCATAAATTCAATCCATAAACTTAATCAACTACATCAATCCCTAAGCTATGAGTTTAGCTACTCATGAATAGAATTACAAGCTCAACTAAACATGTAAAAGCCATAAATCTAGCTAAAGAAAAGGAAAGGGAAAAGAAAACTCAATGTAGGCCGAGTCCGACGTCCCCGTCACGATCCCCACGAACAATGGGTTGATTTCTGATTTTCTCCCTTAGCTTCAGCCTTCAAATCCTCTGTTTTAGCTCTGTTTTCGGCCCCAAGAAGTCCCAAAATTGAATCCCCCAAAAACCTAGCCGAAAGGATGCTTAAATAGCAAAATTTCGTCGTAGCGTCGAGACACAGTCAAGACAGCGCCGCGACGCTGTCGCGATCCGCAATTTTGGAAAAAAATTCATGAATTTTTTTTTTTTTTTTTTTTTAGGAAGAAAACTCCATTTGACTCCAATTGCTAAATTAAGCTTCAAACACGTACTTCCTACAAATAAAACATAAAAATGCATAAATTTGGGCAAATAATTATAAAAGACTAGCTTAATTAATCAGAGAAAAATAGCTAGCTATGCTCGCTATCACTTTTCTAAAGAAAGAAGGAAGAACCGTTACAAACCTTCATTGTAGACTTGACTGTTCTTCGCCAACGACGCTCCACGAACGAAAACGCAACAGCCTCCTTTGAATGACACAATAACCACAGAGATTACACTGGTATGTCTCTAGGTCTAGGAGGCAAAAGACTTGTGGGTGTCTTTCTCTAAGAGGGAGGCTAGAGAGAATTCTAGGTCTTGTCTTGAGAGTCTAAGAGCAAGAGCAAAGTCTCATAGACCAATTAGGTCTAGTGTTCTATTTATAGAAGAGAGGCCATGAATAAAATATTCAATTAAATCAATCTTTTCCAAAATTGATTCAATCTTATTTCTTATTTAATCAATCATGATCAATCAATTTCATAATTGATTAATCTTTTCCACAAACGTCTAATTACTTCCATAAGTGATTAGATCATTTCCATAAATGATTAATCACTTCCTTAAGTGATTATTTATTTCCATAATTGATTAATTCCCGGTTAATGAATTCTTAAATTAATTAACCACCAATTAAATATCACATATTTAATTTCCTGCCTTGAATTAATTAACTCGCCCAAATAGATTTAAGACCTTAAATTAATTAATTCATTATTTTAACTATTTCAAACTTCCATAAATTTATATTTGAATTTCTTCAAATATTAATTTCTCTCATAATAATATATCAATATATATTATATTTGTTTCCCTTAGTAAATTGAACATTTTCAATTTACATTTATTACTTAGTTGCCTCAAATTACTTTATGAGCTACCAGTGGGACCTAATGGATCTGCAGATCAGAAGCTCCAACGATGTGAGATTAATTGGTCAAACTCATTAACCACATTAATCAATATTCGTTAACTGTGCGTTCATTCCACTATAGACTCACAGTTGCACTCTTCTCATTGCAGACGTATTTTCTGTGTCCACGGATATAGACCAATATCGACTAGTTAGTCCTTCACGAGTGTCCATAACACCAGCTGGGTCAAATTACTGTTTTACCCCTGGGTTACCTCTATTTCCTTAAATACTAGTTCTCTTCTAATGAACAACCTGTTTGTGGTCCAACCATCAAACAGAAAACTCTCTCGTGCCATTGAGAGGGTAGGACCCTTTGTTCAAGACTCGGAGTAACCACTTAAGGGAACACTCATTTGCTTCCCTGAAATCGGGAAGGAGTGAATTCCATCTTGCACAATTACGTTCCTAGCTCCTCATTCGGTCTTGTCCCAAAAATGGTAGGCTTATTAAGTCGGCGTACTGGCCACTCTCACCCATACAAATCAAAGGACAATCTCTCATGAGCAGGAGTCCATAATCAACTCAGGATTAAGACTAAGTCGTCTAGGTCGTCCTAGTGAAATAGAAAACCAACTAGTTAATGGTGTTATAACCAGTGGTTACTATTTCGCGGTCTGGTCTTATGCAAACTCATTGCATAGGATACCTCCACTCGCATTTCTCCTACACGAACGCGTTGGATCGCAGTGTTTGTATCAAATACAAAGTGGGTCGTATCCATAGTGTCACCAGGATAAGGCACCCAGGCTTATCTCTATACTATAGACCCTTTAGGCTGTTTCTTGAATAATGATCCCATATGTCGCCATGTGTTGAGCAGGGGGCAACTAACGTTATGGTTGTTACACACAGAGGGAGCATAGTAAATGGAAGATCTTACCGTTTGAAAAATAATAAAAAAAAATTCCATGAAACCATAAAGTTAAAACGATAACTTAAATTAATTAAGAGATAATTAGGGGCTAATTATTTTTTGAAAATCTTTGAGTTAGTGCCCTATTTATACGATCTCTCATCAGGTACGTTTTTCACTCTTATCTTTTATTACTACTGATGTGATTTTTCTGTGTGTGTTATTATTGTAAGGAAAAAAAAACACGAGCAAGGAAAAAATGTTGAGACTGTTGAGACTGAGATGGAACTGAGATGAAGAAGTTGAGCTTGATGAAAGATTTTGGTACAGGAGATTTATCCATGGAGAGGCAATACAAAAATATCCAGAAATCCCGAAGCGAAATGTTCTAATGGAGCGCGGCTTCGATGATGGCAAAGAGCTCCCACATTTTCTTTGAGCAAGCATCACTAATAACGGTTGGAAACGGTTGTGCGCAAAGCCGGATCCCACTGTTGATCGACTAGAATGGGAGTTCTATTCCAACATCGATGAAAATGAAGGATTCTTGGTTATTGTTTGAAGAGTTGTTGTCGACTAGAGCCCTGGGGTGATTAATTCTTTATTTAATTTGCAAGACTTCCCCCACGCTGTTTTCAATGAAATATTAGTTGTTTCCTCGAACGAGCAACTGAATGTCCAGTGGAGGTTGTCGAAGATGAGGGCAAGAACATTCCAGTCAGCATACCTGAAGTGTGAGGCTAACACTTGGCTCAACTTTGTCAAGCAGAGATTATTGGCTACAACGTACGCCTCCACTATCCCCCGTGGTCGAGTACACTTGAAGGTTCAGAGTCCCAGAGAGCTCCAATGATATAAACTTGTTTGACAAGGGGATTATTGACATTGCCAATCTCGCTAGACTTAAAAAAGGTGAGGTGTGCCAGGGTGGTTTGTTGTGCGGTGTCCATAGAGTGCTGGAGCAGCTTGAGATGGTTCTCAGTAGGCTAGAATTCACTGAGAGACAACTTCAAACCTACTAGAGCTATGATCGTTGAAGGGACATGTTGGGTTCCTAGAGTGAGTAAAAATATGATATAAAATACTCTAGAATTCATGTGCAAGCATACACAGTCTGCAGCAAGTAATATTATCAATCCGAGCCCTGAATTAGTTTCCACTCTACCCATTTTTTTTTTTTTGTAACTTTCCAATGGTTTCAAGAATGGTAAAATAATTGGGTTTTATCGGAATTATGCTGAAGCAAAATAGATGGCAGAACAATAAGTAAACAAATAGATAGACAGATTAAAGACAGGCGCTGGTTAGGATTTAGTGATTGTTTTAAAGGATTGCTCTAGCAATATTATTGATCATGCATTTCTCGCATTATTATTAGCGAATTCCTCCCAGAACTCCAGATCTTTTGGGATATGTTTCAAACCCAATGAATTGCGACCGATCAAGCACTAGGCAACTGGCTATCCCTAGCTCAGTCACTGGCTTCACCAATACACAATGATCGTAGTGTGGATAATTGCCACACACTCTCTAAATTATCCCTGAAACTAGAGAGAGCTATTCACACCGGCTGGCCAGGCGGGCATAAAATGGAAATAAGCACAACAATTAACCAAAATGCAATAGTCAATATATTACTAAAGATGAAGCACGACAATCACATTATTCCTAACCAACACCTAAGCTACTTAGTTCATAATAGGCATAGAAATACAAATCACAATCTGAGTAGGCATGTCCATAACCACAAGTTAATAAAGAAAATAAACTCCCTAATCAGCTTGCGGAAGATGGTGTTTTTGATAATCTTCAATCTCTCTAAATTATTCGGCTTCTAAGGGAAAACATGGAATGAATTTGACTTGGACTGCTACTTCCTTTTATAGAAGGATAGGAGACTCGAATTAGGTCAACTTGGACACATGTAGAGCTCTCATTGCTCCTTTATCCCGAAAATAACTCAACAAAAGTCGGTTCATGAAGTTGGCTAACGAGCTGTGATGTGGCAGTTTCTGCTCCCAGTTTTGTTGCAGCACAGAACTTGCTCCCTCCAGTCGCCCAGCAGCATAATCTACACAAAATAATTTCCAATGCTTACATTCTTCCAAATGGGTTAAAACATGTAATATCTATCCAAAACCAACCTTAATAAGCATAAAGGACACACAAATTCCTATATAATTGAGGCCTAAATAACTACCTTTTGGGCAGTTATCATACCCCCAAACTTGAACTATTGCGCGTCCCGAGCAATACTAACTCACCTTCCCTTAAGAATTCAGAACATTAGACAAAGAATAGCTTAATCAAACCAGACAGTCCAACACTACCTTTAACCTTTACCTGAGCACTCTGCAAAACCAAGCTCTGCTGCAGCAAAATGATTCCTCCGGCATGGACAAATAATCACCACTTTTTAACTTAATTCTAAGGACTCACCACAGCCTAGCTCTTTTTTCAGACATTTTAAAACATATTTTTAAAGGGGTTTATATCATTGTTTATCAGACTTAAAGCAGCCTTACAGTCATAAGCTCTTAAGCATGGGATGACCTACTTTATGGTGCAGTATACCCTTGCCTCAAGCTCATCACCAACTAGGCTCAATACTCATTATAAAGCTCAAAAATCCTTAGTTATTCTATCTCTTGCCCCTCAGAATGGCGACATTTTATGATGAAGCTCACCTAAGTTCTGGGGGACAGAAAAACTGCTGGATCATCATTCATCCCTCAAAATTTTCAACAATCAATTCTTTTCAGCAAATCATTTCATTATTTTTTCATATTTCCTAGGTCATCTTTTGACGCGAAGACAAACTGTGGGTATCACAAATGTCCCCGGTTACTCAATAACCTAACAAATTTAAATTTGAAGGAGAGGAATGCTCGAGCAAAATAATTGGAGTAGCAAAAAGTCCCCCAAACTTGATTTATTCATTGTCCCCAATGAATCATTATATAAGCAAGTATACCCCCAAACTTAAATTTTTCTATCTGAATTTTTAAACTAAACATGGGACTAGGATTAAGCTTAAAGTGGATCGTATAAGTCAATACTACCTTGAAAATCTTCTTTGCCACAACAACAGTCCAGGCTAGAAGAAATGCTCAAGCAAAAGGTTTCTGGAGATCAGAATACCGTGATCTAATTAAGCGTAATCAGTCCAAGCTTCAAAAATTCAGAGGAAAAGTAGTTAAGTTAGAGTTACTTAGTGCTCATAGAACAAAAACATTCAGAAATTTCATTAAAAGCACGAAAAAGATATTACATAAGGAGAGATATATTTTTTCAAATCAGAAAAATTAAAAAGAAACAAGCAGTTATAACAGCGAGCAGGGTCACTATGCGCGAGCAAACAAAAATGGAGAAACAAAAGTAATGCTCGCTCCAGATCATCCCATCAGTCAGTCTCCCTGACCCTGCTCCTCATCAACATCCTTTTCTCGTTCAACAGGTGGGGGTGGTATCCAAAGATTAAACAAATCATCGGGAAACACTGGAAAGGCCTGATATGGTTTTGAGAAATTGGTTTGCAAGGCCCCTCTGAGCGCATCATCTCTCCTTTTAGCATAAGTCCAATAGGTCTGAGCTTGCCTTTCAGCAAATTCTAACCTACTAGCCAACACTGTCAGTTGCTCTATGATCTGATTAGCGCCATACACAAGCCCACCCTGGCGAGCCTCTTGCATACGCTGAAGCCGCGCCAGATTAGGTGTGTCAATGATTCCCTTATCAAGCATGATCATATCTTCTGGAACCGTGGGCACTCCTGCCTTGCTGCATAACATTGTAATCGTGTTTGGAAAGAACAGCTTCCCCACCTTCTTGCGCCAATAGTCCGCAATCTCAGTAGCAATTATTTTTCCAACATCTATGCTCATTGATCGAAGGATGGCAAAGATAAGCAACACTCTGTCCCAAGATATAGTAGAGTCGTGCGTTGTCGGTAGTAAGCGGAGTCTAATGATGCCCATCCAAGCGTTGGCTTCACTCTTTAAATAGGCTGCTTGAAATGTATGCTTCCGCGTCTGCAACACCCTTCATTGAGCCCCTTCAACACCTACCTCTCGGACCTCCGCACTTAATTGTTCGCTCGATAGGGCAACCATCATCTCATTGAAAACTACATGTGGTAAGTCCTGAAGATCAAACAAATTATTAATGGCCTCTGGGCTCCATTGTACAGGCACTCCTCGCACTATAACTTCAAAATCATCCTTCACGTCAAGATTGGCGTAGAATTCCCAAACGATGTTGGCATTGACAGGATCAGGCTTCGCACAAAACTGTCTCCACCCCAGGCTCGCTATTCCAGACTCCAAAAACCTGAGCAAATCACTGCCAAATCCCCGTTCGAACAAGAAATCACGCTTCAGTACTTCCTGATATTTTGCTCTGGCAAGTTCGTTGACGAAGCGAATGAACGGTTCCCTCGGCTCCTCAATCTCACCCGATGCTTCGGCAATTCCTTTGCCCCTATTTTCTCTTTGTTCGCGCAAACGCTCTTCTTCTGCCTTCCTTGCCTCCTCTTCTTTTGCCTTATTTTCAACTTCCCTCTTTTCTTCCTCAGAGTCCGACGTCGGAGGCGATGGAGTGTTCCAAACCACCCTCACGCCCCGCCTTCCTTTTGATGCGGTGGTGCTTTGGTGGTTCAGGCATTACGACTTCAACATGAGCCTTCGGCTCCGGTGTTTTCTCCTCGCCAGGCTCACCTGCGACTTGCTCTTCAGCCTCCGTTTCCTGATTTTTCACAGCATCCCCTTCTTGAACCGTAGCAGAAATTATCGGTTTTGTCTCAAGATTCTGAACATTCCCCGTTTCTTGAACAACTTCTTGCTCCGCAACCCTCTGCTGCCTCCTTCTCTTCTGGCGTTCTTTTTTTCTTAGTTTTTCCTTTCTGCACTTCCGGCGTAACCGGCACCTCCTCCTCTTCACTCTCTCTTTCTTTCCTAGCTCTAGTCTTAGCCATGGAGGACTCAACGGTTTGACAGAGAAAAAGAAAGAATGCAGACGGCAAAAATGAGATCAAGAAGACGAAGTGGAAAGAAACTTACCAGCGGTTGTAAATAAATAAGGCTCCAGCAAAATGCAACCCTAATAAAAAATAATTGCCCTGCAATAACTAATATTACTGTTTAAATTTAAAAATGCAAACTTGAAATTCAAAGATCATCAACGGTAAAATCGTGGATTCCAAACGCCCATGGTAAAAATTGATGTGTTGTCATCATTGAAGCCTTCGGATAATTGCTCTGCGACACGTGGCCTCATCAGATGATGTACGCAAATTTACCTGCGAAAATTCAAAGCCAAATCCCAACGGTAAAAATAATAAATTCCAACAGAAACCCTTTTAATCCGGATTATTTTGCTCCAGCCATAATCTTGCTGCCACAACCTTCTGACCCTGCAGAATCTTTAATACGGAAATCAGATTTCAAAAATGGGAAAATCTCTTCTTTCAAATTCAAATTTAAATTTAACCGACCAAATCAAATTCAATCTTATCTTTTATTTCTAATTAACGCCAAATAAATAAGAGAGAATTTAAATTAAACAGAATTCAAATAACTGAAGATAAGATCTAGATAAAATCAAACCAATTAAAAGATAATTCAAAGATAATTTAAATAAATAACCCGAAAGTAAAATCAAATCAAATTAAAAAATGAAATAGATAAAATCTAAACTACCAATAATAAAATACTGAAGGATAAAATCTACTAAACCATGCAAAATCAAATCTAACCTAACCGCAATTAAAATCAAATCAGCGAAAAATAAAATTAATACAAACTCTGGGAGCTTAAAATTTTGCTATGTGAAATGCTCCCGCAAAAGTCTTGCTCTCTCAATCATCAACTAACCTTAGGGAAGGATATTTCAACCGAAACTCCTCACCCCAATAATGCTTCACACGCCGTCCATTTACCTTGAACACTCTCCCATCTTTTTCATCCTGCAAAGTAATTGCTCCATTGGGGAAAACCTCAATCACAATAAACGGTCCTGACCATTTAGATTTTAATTTTCCAGGAAATAATTTTAATATAGAATTATAAAGCAAAACTTTTTGACCCTTGACAAACTCCTTAGATTTAATTTTCTTGTCATGCCACAGCTTAGTCTTTTCCTTATACATTTTCGCATTTTCGTAAGAAAATTGACGAAATTCTTCTAACTCATTAAGCTGCAGCATTCTTATTGCTCCTGCACGACTCAGATCAAAATTTAACTTTTTCAAAGCCCAAAATGTTTTATGCCCAAGCTCTAATGGTAAATGGCAAGCTTTCCCATATACTAACCTATAGGGAGACATACCTAAAGGAGTCTTATAAGCTGTTCTATAAGCCCAAAGAGCCTCATCCAACCTAAAAGACCAATCCTTTCTAGATGGATGGACTACTTTCTCTAAAATAGCTTTAATTTCCCTATTACTAATTTCAGCTTGATCATTTGCTTGTGGGTGATAATGGGTAGCTATCCTATGCTTAATCCCATACTTAGCTAAAAGCTTAGTTAAGATAATATTAACAAAATGTGTACCCTCATCACTCACTAGAGCCCTAGGTGTCCCAAACCGCGCAAAGATGTGCGATTGAAGAAACCTTGCTACTGTCTTGGCATCACTCTGATGGCATGCAATGGCCTCCACCCACTTGGACACATAATCAACTGCCAATAAGATAAAAACATTGCCATTAGAAGGGGAAATGGCCCCATAAAGTCAATACCCCATACATCGAATAATTCAACTTCTAAAATGTAAGTAAGAGGCATTTCATCTCTAGGCCCTAAGTTTCCTCTCCTTTGGCAAGCATCACATTGCTTGTAGAACCAATGGGCATCCTTAAATAACGTAGGCCAGAAAAACCCGCAGTGCAAAATCCTCATAGCTGTCCTCTGACCGCTGAAATGACCTCCATACGGTGAAGAGTGACATTGCTCCAGGATTTCCTTTGCTTCAGCACCTGAAACACACCTTCGAAAAATACCGTCAGAGCATTGCTTATACATAAATGGCTCATCCCAATAGAAAAATTTTGCATCATGCTTAAACTTTTTCTTCTGCCTCCAATCCATGTCAATAGGAGTGACTCCCTTTACCAAAAAGTTGGCAATATCAGCATACCAAAGGACATCCCTAACTACCTTTACCTCAACAGCAAAGAGCTGTTCATCCGGAAAAGAATCGAAAATGGCAGATTGCTCCAGCAAAGATGATGACGGATCAAGACGAGATAAATGATCTGCAATGACATTTTCTGATCCTTTATTGTCCTTTATCTCCAAGTTGAATTCCTGCAATGGTAAAATCCAACGAATTAGTCTAGGCTTTGCATCTTTCTTTGCATTAAATACCTTATTGCTGCATGATCCGTAAAAATCGTGACTTTGGATCCAACCAAATATGGCCGGAATTTCTCAAAAGCAAACACAACAGCTAACAACTCTTTTTCAGTAGTTGTATAGTTGACTTGTGCCTCATTTAAAACTCTGCTTGCATAATATATAGGATGGATGAATTTGCCCTGCTTTTGCCCCAGCATCGCACCTACCGCTGCATCACTCGCATCACACATTACCTCGAATGGTAGATTCCTATTAGGTGCGCAAAGAATGGGTGTTGAGGTTAAAGCAGCCTTTAAAGTTTCAAAAGCCTTCCTACAATCTGCATTAAAGTAAAAAACATGATCAGTGCACAATAAGTTACAAAGAAGTTTACTGATTTTGGAAAAATCCTTTATGAACCTCCTATAAAATCCAGCATGTCCTAAAAAACTCTGAATTCCCTTCACTGAATTCGGTGGTTCTAGTCTTTCAATCACCTCTATTTTTGCTTTATCAACTTCTAGACCATTTTTAGAAATCCTATGACCTAACACTATGCCCTCCTTCACCATGAAGTGGCATTTTTCCCAATTAAGAACTAGATGGGTATCCTCACATCTTTTTAACACCTTTCCTAAATTTTCTAAACAATTCTGAAAAGACCCTCCAAAAACTGAAAAATCATCCATAAATACTTCAACAGTGGACTCAATCATATCAGAAAAAATTGCTAACATACACCGCTGAAATGTTGCTGGAGCATTGCAGAGGCCGAAAGGCATTCTCCTAAAAACGAATGTCCCATAAGGACAGGTGAAAGTGGTTTTCTTCTGATCCTCAGGAGCAATAGTAATCTGGTTATACCCAGAATAACCATCCAGGAAACAGTAATAGGCCTGACCAGCCAATCGATCCAACATTTGGTCGATAAATGGTAGAGGGAAATGATCCTTTCGAGTAGCTTTATTAAGCCTTCTGTAATCCATGCAAACCCTCCAGCCAGTTACTGTTCTTGTGGGGTTCAACTCATTATCTTTATTGCTCACCACAGTGACACCTCCTTTCTTAGGAACACATGGGACAGGGCTTACCCAATTACTATCGGAAATTGGACAAATGATCCCAGCATCCAACCATTTAATTACCTCCTTTTTAACAACCTCTTTCATTGAAGGGTTAAGCCTTCTTTGTTGCTCAATACTCCTAAAGGATCCCTCCTCTAGAGTGATTTTGTGCATACAAAAAGATGGGCTAATTCCCTGAATATCAGCCAATGTCCAACCTAAAGCCTTGCGGTATTGCTGTAGCAATTTTATTAAGGCCTCCTCATGCTCTGGCATTAAATCGAATGCAACAATAATGGGCAACGTCTTACTTTCCCCAAGATACACATACTTTAGATGCTCTGGCAAAGGCTTCAGATCTAAAGTAGGTGCCTCAATCAGGGATGGCTTAATGGGAGGAGCTTTCCTCTGATCTAAATCTAAAGACTCAAAAACATCCTCACACCTAAACAACTCTTTTTCATTTTTCCTATCTAAAGAACAAAATTCAAAATCTTCCACACTAACCTCTCCATTCTTTTCCGAATGCTTATCAGCCGAATCCTGTATTGCTGTCTCAATAACTGTGCTTTCCAGAATCCTGATTAAGGAGCAATCCTCCATTTCGTCTGGATATTTCATGGCTTTAAAGACATTAAATTTTACTTCCTCATTACAGACTCTCATTGTTAATTCTCTTTTTTGAATATCTATTAATGCCCTACCAGTAGCCAAAAATGGACGACCTAGAATAATTGGGACATCTTAACAGCCTCATAGTCTAAAATAATGAAATCAACAGGAAATATGAATTTATCTACCTTCACTAAGACATCCTCAATTTTACCCTCTGGATATGTGATAGACCTATCAGCTAATTGGAGTGTGACTGTGGTAGGCCTAGCTTCACCAATACCTAACTTCCGATAGACCAAAAGAGGCATAAGGTTAATGCTTGCGCCTAAATCACAAAGTGCTCTACCTAACTCTTTTCCACCTATAGACACAGGTATGGTAAATGACCCTGGATCCTTAACCTTGGGGGGTAGCCCATTCTTAAGAATAGCACTACACTCCTCAGTAAGAGATACAGTTTCAAACTCACCTAACCTCTTTTTTTTAGTCAAAATATCCTTAAGAAATTTAGCATAATTAGGCATTTGCTCAATAGCTTCTACTAAATGGATATTTATGTGCAATTACTTAAGAATCTCTAAAAACTTTTTAAATTGACCATCCTGATTCTTAGGCTTCTGCCTTTGTGGAAAAGGTAGAGGTGGTACATAAGGTGGGGGCGGCACATAAGGTGGTTCCACATCTGGAACAGAACCAGATGCTCCAGCATTTTTATTGCTGCCTCCAACACCCTCACCAAACTCCAATTCTTTCTCAACAACAATATTTTTATCACCATTTTTATCTATAACCTGGGTTTTACTAGGCTCAATTCTTTCTTCTAATAGCTTACCACTCCTAAGAGTAACTGCCTTTACCTGCTCCTTACCTTCCCTTCTAGGGTGTTCAGTATCTGATGGAAGTTTCCCTTGAGGTCTTGCCTTCAGCTCATTAGCTAGCTGACCCACTTGCAATTCCAGGGCTCTCATCGAAGCTTGATTACTTTGAATTGCGACATCTGTGCGAGCCATAAATTCTTTCATCATCGCCTCGAGAGAGTTTCCCGAATTTTGCTGGGGCAAAGCCTGCTTATTTTGCTGGGGCATTACCTGCGCTTTAGCAAATCCCGGTTGGTTCATCTTTTGTTGCGCTTGTACGTTATTTCCTTGACCTCCCCATGAGAAGTTGGGGTGGTTGTGCCAACCTGGATTATAGAAGTTAGAATCGGGGTTGTTCCTCTGATTACCTACAAAAAACACAGAAGCTGGATTGCTGGGGCAAAACTCGTAGTTGTGGTCTTAACCACAATAGACACGTGCTTCGTCCGTGACTTGGTTCACCACTGCTGCAGGTTCCATAGCTGGTGGCTGCTGATGACTAATCACTGTCACATTCTTAAGAGCGTTAGCAATCATAGCAAGATCAGCCCTAATGGTGGACACACCATCGACTTCTAATACACTCTTAACTTTCTTATTTGTGCCTCTAACATCCGACCATTGACAACTATTAATAGATATTCTTTCTAAAATTTCATAAGCTTCATCAAAAGTTTTTGCCAAAAGGGCCCCTCCAGCCGAGGCATCGACCATACCTTGGGTTACTCCATTTAAACCATTGTAAAATGTTTCCATTTGAATACAATGAGGTAAACCATGGTGGGGACACTTTCGCAAAAGCTCCTTAAACCTCTCCCAAGCCTCACTAAAAGTCTCATCCTCAAGTTGCCTAAACCCTACTATTTCACTCCTTAATTTAGCATTTCTATTAGGTGGGAAATATTTACTCAAAAAAATTTCAGCTAACTCATCCCACGTCCTAATTGATCCTGGAGCAAAAGAATTTAACCATGACTTTGCTCCATCTCTAAGAGAATACAGGAACAAAGTTAATCTAAGAGCATCCCTAGGCACTCTTTGAATTACAAAAGAATCACTAACTCCTAGAAAAGACTTAAGATGTAAATGAGGGTCTTCAGATGACAAACCATGGAATTGCCCCACGGTTTGCAACATCTGAAACATTACCGGTTTCATTTCAAAATTTGCCGCTTGGATTTGGGGACGTTCAATCCCTGGATTCAACTCATTAAACATCGGGACAGCATACGCTCGAATGGCTCTGGTCCTATCGTTCGCTATCAAGATAGGATTCTCAGCCTGATTATTTTGCTGCTCATTTTGCTCAAACAACGGGTTTTGCTGCAGCAACGGATTCTGCTGGAGGTTCGCTGGACCTTCCGGAACCTGCGGAAGTTGTGGCACGTTCTCCATCTGGTTTCTGCGCTGCTCCCTCCTTCTGTTCCTAAATGTCCTTTCAATTTCTGGATTAAGCTCAAACCGTACCCCAGGCGGATTGCTCATGCACCAAAATCACACCTGCAAAAACAAAAGAAATAATCAAAAAGTTCTAGCACCAAACCACTAAAACACATACACGAAATATCCTTCCCTAGGGTCGGCCGCGGCCTCAAGCCCCCGTTAGCCTAAAATTTTGCTCCCTGCATCCACATATTAGTCCTTGTAGGAAAATAATAAGAGAATAGGTTTGAACATGTAAATTTTAGTAGAACATGCTAAACCTGGGTGCTTTTTGTTTAATAGGGAGTGCATATCCCCTATTACTTGTTTTTTGTTTAATAAGGAGTGCATATCCCATTTGTATCCCCCAATCTCAAGTAAAACTTCACTGAAACATAAAGTATAGTTGAGTAAATAGGAGAATACCTTTAAAGTTTGTGCTTGGCCTTGGCAAGAGGTGCTCGGTCCCGGCTTCTGCAAGGGGAGCTTGACTTATGTTTGGATGAGGTGAGGTAGACTTGGCAGCCCAGACTCTTGCAATCCCATATTTGGATGAGGTGAGGTAGACTTGGTTAGTCCAAGCTCGCATGATGGGCTCACGTCAATTGAGGCGAGGTAGACTCCGTAGTCCAGGCTCGCCTGATGTGGAAACCAAATGAGGTGAGGTAGACTCATGGGTCCAGGCTCACGTAATTTCAATCTGGATGAGGCGAGGTAGACTCGGTAGTTGATAATTGATAGCGAGCAGAAATGTCGCTATTTTAGCCTCAAATTATTAAGCTTTTTGGTGCTTTAATCGTGATTTTAATGAATATATTTATTGAATTTTGTTATTTTGTCTTTAGGAGCATAAATGATGATTTTGGGAGAAAAATAGCCAAAATTGATGGAATTATAGCCCAAATCAAAGTTTGAAGCATTTGGAAGCCCAAAGAAGGCATCTATGAAGAATACACCAAGAAAAATGAAGAAGAAGGCCCAAAAATCAGCCCAAAAAGAAGCTGATTTTTCTGGAAAATCTGGACAGCGTCTCGACGCTTGGCAAGGCAGCGTCGCGACGCTGCCCTTTCTTGTTGCCCAAGCCGCGTGCGCAGCAGCGTCGCGACGCTTGGCAAGGCAGCGTCGCGACGCTACCCCTTTTCCAGGCCTATAAATAGGAGCCTTTGGTGCCTCATTTTATCATCAATCAATCATCAATCAAATCATTACTCACTCATTCCTTTCTCTCCTAAGACTCCTTTTTTGGAGCCCCTCTCAAGGCTTTGAGCCTTTTTGAGAGGGTTCTTCTAGTGGGAATTTTTGGGGAATTTTGGGGAGCAATCTAGAGGCTCGAGGAGTAGTCAGCGGGGGCTCCAAGCATCAGCAAGGGGTTTTTCGACGGTCAATTCCTTTTCCTTTATGCCTTTTAATATGCTTTCCCTTGTAATTACTGTGAATATTATGTGTAGCTAAACCCCAATTTGGGGTCTTGAAATGAAATGTTAGTGGAAATATTGTTATAATTTCTTGTCTCTTGCCCATGTTCTAATTATTTGTATGGATGTGCTTAATGCTTTACTCAATCTGGCCAATTGTGTAATGATTCGATTCTTAATGGAAACTCGACGGAGAGAAATTAGGATAGATCATAATCCATGCAACTAGTTTAATTGCCCGTTGTGACATCGGGATTAGTTGATTAAACATAGATTCCTAAAATGAATCAGGGCGTAATAATTAATGATTTTTAATAGCGCTAAGGACACTTAGGTTGTTAAAATGAATTAATTACAATTAGGGGAAACCGACAGGAGAACCTATGTGATTAACGGAGATTCTAGGTTTATAATTAGTTGGGCAATGAGATAGGATAATTATAGCAAGTATTTAGCTAATCATTGATTTTCAAGACCCCTCTTCCCATTTCAAGAAAAACCTCTTTCTCCACATTTTATTTTTGATTGATCAAATTTGTTTTCATTAAGTCTTTTTAAATTCGAATTCTTTTTATCACATGAGCTTGGTCCCTAAATATTATTTCACCTAAGTATTTTCAGTGCTCAAGAGAATTTTAATTAATTGCTTAAGTTTCGTTTCACCTCCCTGTGGATTCGATACTCGGAATACTTTCCGTTTTATATTACTTGTGGCCCGTGCACTTTGCGGTCACCAAGTTTTTGGCGCCGTTGCCGGGGAGGCTTGATTTTTAAGCAAAAATTAATTTTTCTTGACATCGAAAAGAAAAGGGTAAATGGTAATTTAGGTGTAGATATTTTTCTTTCATCGTTTTGTGAATATTATTTTATTTTCATTTTTGTTTGGTTCTTTTTATCATTATCTGGGAGCATTGCATGCGAAGAAACAAGGTGGTTGATCTGTTTCCGTTAGATCTTGAGATTAACAGGACTCTAAAATTCATTAGAAGAGAAAAAAGAATAACAGAAACGATGGCCCACCAAGAAGAAGCTCCCAAGGCAATTAGAGATTTTCTGCAGCCAGTTCTTCCTACCGAAAATTCTGGGATTGTTTACGCCCCCATCCAAGCTACAAATTTTGAGCTAAAAACAGGGTTGATTCAGATGGCGCGCGATAACTCGTTCAAGGGACATCCTTCCGAGGACCCCCACTCTCATCTGCGATCATTCCTAGAAATATGTGGGACGGTAAAGATGAACGGAGTTCCGGCCGACGCGATCAGATTGAGGCTATTTCCATTTTCTCTACAGGATAAAGCAAAAGATTGGCTCGAATCAGTCGAGACGGGCAGCATCAGTACTTGGGACGAGCTTGCCCAGGCTTTTTTGACAAAATTTTTTCCACCAGCTAAGACTACCAAGCTGCGGACTGAAATTGGAACATTTAGACAGCTTGACGAGGAGCAATTATACGAAGCGTGGGAAAGATATAAGGAAATGCTTAGGCGATGTCCCCAACATGGATATCCTGATTGGCTTCAGGTACAGTTATTCTATAATGGATTAAACCCTTCCACGAAGACAGTCCTAGACACATCAGCAGGAGGGAGTTTTCTTTCAAAAACAGTAACAGAAGCCAAAGACCTGCTTGAGGAAATGGCGGCGACGAGTTATCAATGGCCGACGGAGAGAGGAACAGTTACAAAGAAAGCTGGATTGTATGAATTAGATGAGTCAAGTTCACTGAAAGCGCAACTAGCATCTCTGACCAATGCACTAAACAAATTAACGTCATCTGAGGTGGTTAAGTCCATTTCCACCTTAGCTGAAGGACATTCGAAGAAAGAAGGTCAAGATGTGGAAGAAGTTCAATACATAAGAAATAGATCATATACTCAAGGAGTACCGAACTTCTACCACCCCAGTCTGCGCAATCACGAGAACTTCTCATATGCGAATACGAAGAATGTTTTGCAGCCACCCCCAGGTTTTGCATCAACGAGTACTCCTGAGAAGAAAAATAATCTGGAGGAGATGATGGCTTTATTCATCAAGGAACAAAGAATATTGAATGTAAATCTCCAGACATCAGTAAACAACCACGACGCAGCTCTAAAGAATATGGAAGTGCAGATAGGTCAGATTGCTTCAGCAGTAAATGCCCTTCAGAAGGGAAAATTTCCAAGCGATACTGAGCCTAACCCGAAAGAGCAGTGTAAGATGGTGGTTTTGAGAAGTGGCAGAAGACTGGAGGACAGTTCAGAGAAGAAAAAGGAAGAAGAGAAGAGAAGGGATGAAGATGAAGGGGCTGAGGCACAAAAAACCTCCTCTGAAAGGTTCCAACATCCTCCTAACTCTATTGAATTAAAATGTGATTTTTCTAATAGCTGTGCAGGAAAAAAAGAAGAGAAGCAGAATGACAAAGAAAAGATGACTAAGGAGGAAGTGGTTCCATGCAACCACCATGACAGAGGTTCGCATATTAGCCCACCCAAGCGGAGGGGCGAATGTCCAACCTTTGATTACAGGGAGTTACCTTTTCCTCAGAGATTTAAGAATGTCAAATTAGATGAACAATTTCAAAAATTTTTAGAAATGTTTAAAAAGTTGACTGTGAATATTCCATTGGTAGAAGCTTTGTATAATATGCCGAATTATGGAAAATTCATGAAAGAAATGCTTTCTAAAAAGAAAAGTCTGAAAAAAGAAGTTTTTAATTTATCTGAGAGTAGCAGTACCATTATTTCTGGTAGGATACCCTCTAAGCAGAAAGATCCAGGGAGTTTTACTGTTCCCTGCACCATAGGAGAAGTATCCTTTGATAGGGCCTTGTGTGATTTAGGAGCAAGTATAAATTTGATGCCCTACTCTGTGTACAGGAAGATTGGTTTATCAGGTATGACAGACACTGACGTCACTCTCCAGCTTGCTGACAGATCGATTACCCACCCGATGGGTGTTGTGGAGGACGTGTTGGTGAAAGTCAACAAATTCATCTTTCCTGTAGATTTCGTGGTGCTGGACATGAAGGAGGACAAAGAGGTGCCAATTATCTTAGGCAGACCTTTCCTAGCCACTGGTAAGGCTGAGATTAGCGTGCATACAGGTAAGCTTACCTTGAACATTGATGATGAAAAAGTCGTGTTTAGTATTTTTGGCCAAGATGAATCTGTTTGTAGTTTGCATACATGTTTTTCTGTTGGGCCTGAATACTTGACTGATGACGATGAAGAGGTAGACTATAATCTTGGCCTAGGCTTAGGAGAAATGCTTGTTGATAATATGGATTTTGATCATGATGCATATATGGATAATCCTCTGTTTGAAAATGATTTGGATCTGCCTGACTTCGAAAATGAATTAGACTTGCCTGCTTGTGAAAATGAAGGATCTGCAGTTGATGATTTACCTTCCTTTGAAAATGAATTGGATTTGCCTGAACTGAATAATTTTGATGATGATATTGAATTGCCTAACAGTGAGCACGAACGTAAAAGGCATAAAAAAGATTGCTCGATAGATAATTTTGAGTCTAACCATGATTACAGTGAATCTATTGAGTCTGATCTTGACATTCCTGAATGCATGAATCCTGACAATGTGAATACTTTCTTTTCATGTCCTGATGATGTGTATAGAATAGAATCTGACCCAGAAGAACTTGAATCTGTGCATAGTATAGAATCTGATCCTGAAATTCTTGAATTCTTTAATTCTTCTGATGATGAGTCATATGATAGCTTAGTTGAATCATTTTTTAATTCTGAGTCTGAAGGATCTAATGAGCATGTAGATATTTTCTCTGATGAATGGACTGGCATGATTGATAGGCCACCTATAGATCCTAGACCAGTAGACATTATAACGCTTGATGACTCTGTTAACAATTGTTTTGAAAATAGAGATTTAGAAAAGAGATTTGATGCGGCTGATTATTTTCTGAAATGTTATTATGAGAATCTCTTTAGTGAAGATGGGCCAGGGGAAAGTTTTTTTTCTCCCCTGTTTGTAGTATGCAATTCGGTGCGTGATTTCTTGCAGGGCCCGGAGGATGATGAAAATTTTTATTTTGAGCCTCCGTAAGCGTGCCGAGCCTAGTCTAGCTAAAGACGTTAAAGAAAGCGCTGCTTGGGAGGCAACCCAAGGATTAAAGTAGTTAGTTGTTTTTGCGGTAAATAATTTTCTTTGCTCCGTGATCCAATTTTGTTTTGCAGGATCACCTTAGCAAATCCCAAAATTCCACATTTCCCATTTTTCATGGATCCAAAGGAAGAGGATGAAGCGCTCCTAGCTCAGGGAAGTCTCAGTATCTCTCTTTATGCTTTTCTGTTTTAAAACATTGGGGACAATGTTTAGTTTAAGTTTGGGGGGGAGGCTTCCGCTGTGTTGAGCATATTCAAATTCTGTTAGATGCATGAATAGATAGCCATGATAGCCAAGGATGTGATTTTTGAAATTTTGGGAGAAAAAGGTTTATATGATTGTGGAATCTGGGAGCACGGCAGAAATCGTGAAATTTTAAAATTTTTTGATACTTAGTTTTGATGTCTAAAGCATGCAATAGTCTTATCTAATGACGTCTTTGAAAATCTAGATTCTTATTATGGTTTTCAAAGTTGTTGTCACCCCGATAGGCTTAGTTTCTAATATCAGGAAGTTCATGCTTGATTGCTCTAAAGAACTAGGTAGGAAAAAATTTTATGCCTGCTGAGAGAAAAGCAAAAGCAACAAAAGAAAATGTGAGAAAAAGAAAATCTGTTGAAAAAGAATTTTTGCTTGCTCAAAAGAAAAAAAAAGCCTAGGGGTAAAAAGAGCTACCTGCGGTGTGATCAGTTAGGCCAACCAAAGAATAAAATTCGGGTTAAGGGTCCCTGCACCGTAGTGTGAAAGCTAGTACCATTAGATATCAAAATGCAAGTTTGGGGGAGAAGCATAAGAAAAAGAAAAGAAAAAAGAAAAAGAAAAATCATGCGAGAATTCTGCTCCCCCATGAAAGAAAAAAGAAAAAAAAAAAAAGAAAAAAAAAAAAAAAAAAAAAGATGACAGGCACCCTAGTTACTTTTTTTTGCATGATAGAAGGACTCCAAAGTATTAGGGGCTCTTAGCCAGTGTAGGGGGAAAACAAATGGAGAAAGCCATAAGACTAATCTAGGTTAGTAAAAGAATCAATAGATAAGTCTTGAGCATGCTATTCATTAATCTTAAGTTCAAACTAGTTTAAGATTTCTTCAAGAGTATGCGGTGCTTGCTTATTCCACTTGCATGTTTTCCATTCGATCCTAAGAATTCCAAAATCATTGAGGGTTGAGCGATTCTATTTCATGCATCTTTAGAATTTATTTTGCTCGGGACTAGCAAAAGCTTAAGTTTGGGGGTGTGATAGCGAGCAGAAATGTCGCTATTTTAGCCTCAAATTATTAAGCTTTTTGGTGCTTTAATCGTGATTTTAATGAATATATTTATTGAATTTTGTTATTTTGTCTTTAGGAGCATAAATGATGATTTTGGGAGAAAAATAGCCAAAATTGATGGAATTATAGCCCAAATCAAAGTTTGAAGCATTTGGAAGCCCAAAGAAGGCATCTATGAAGAATACACCAAGAAAAATGAAGAAGAAGGCCCAAAAATCAGCCCAAAAAGAAGCTGATTTTTCTGGAAAATCTGGACAGCGTCTCGACGCTTGGCAAGGCAGCGTCGCGACGCTGCCCTTTCTTGTTGCCCAAGCCGCGTGCGCAGCAGCGTCGCGACGCTTGGCAAGGCAGCGTCGCGACGCTACCCCTTTTCCAGGCCTATAAATAGGAGCCTTTGGTGCCTCATTTTATCATCAATCAATCATCAATCAAATCATTACTCACTCATTCCTTTCTCTCCTAAGACTCCTTTTTTGGAGCCCCTCTCAAGGCTTTGAGCCTTTTTGAGAGGGTTCTTCTAGTGGGAATTTTTGGGGAATTTTGGGGAGCAATCTAGAGGCTCGAGGAGTAGTCAGCGGGGGCTCCAAGCATCAGCAAGGGGTTTTTCGACGGTCAATTCCTTTTCCTTTATGCCTTTTAATATGCTTTCCCTTGTAATTACTGTGAATATTATGTGTAGCTAAACCCCAATTTGGGGTCTTGAAATGAAATGTTAGTGGAAATATTGTTATAATTTCTTGTCTCTTGCCCATGTTCTAATTATTTGTATGGATGTGCTTAATGCTTTACTCAATCTGGCCAATTGTGTAATGATTCGATTCTTAATGGAAACTCGACGGAGAGAAATTAGGATAGATCATAATCCATGCAACTAGTTTAATTGCCCGTTGTGACACCGGGATTAGTTGATTAAACATAGATTCCTAAAATGAATCAGGGCGTAATAATTAATGATTTTTAATAGCGCTAAGGACACTTAGGTTGTTAAAATGAATTAATTACAATTAGGGGAAACCGACAGGAGAACCTATGTGATTAACGGAGATTCTAGGTTTATAATTAGTTGGGCAATGAGATAGGATAATTATAGCAAGTATTTAGCTAATCATTGATTTTCAAGACCCCTCTTCCCATTTCAAGAAAAACCTCTTTCTCCACATTTTATTTTTGATTGATCAAATTTGTTTTCATTAAGTCTTTTTAAATTCGAATTCTTTTTATCACATGAGCTTGGTCCCTAAATATTATTTCACCTAAGTATTTTCAGTGCTCAAGAGAATTTTAATTAATTGCTTAAGTTTCGTTTCACCTCCCTGTGGATTCGATACTCGGAATACTTTCCGTTTTATATTACTTGTGGCCCGTGCACTTTGCGGTCACCAATAATTGCCCAAAAGGTAGTTATTTAGGCCTCATTTATATAAGGATTTGCGTGTCTTTAATGCTTAATAGAGTTGGTTTTAGAAAGATATTACATGATTTAACCCATTTGGAAGAATGGAAGCATTGGAAATTATTTTGTGTAGATTATGCTGTTGAGCGACTGGAGGGAGCAAATTCTATGCTGCAGCAAAACTGGGAGCAGAAACTGCCACATCACAGCTCGTTAGCCAACTTCATGAACCGACTTCTGCTGAGTTATTTTCGGGATAAAGGAGCAAGGAGAGCCCTACACGTGTCCAAGTTGACCTAATTCAAGTCTCATGTCCTTCTATATAAGGAAGTAGCCGTCAAAGTCAAAGTCATTCCATGTTTTCCCTTGGAAGCCGAATAGTATAGGGAGATTGAAGATCATCAAGAACACCATCATCCGCAAGCTGATTAGGGAGTTTATTTTCTTTATTAACTTGTGGTTATGGATATGCATACTCAGATTGTAACTCGTATTCCTATGCCTGTTATGAACTAAGTAGCTTAGGGTGTTGGTTAGGAATAATGTGATTATTGTGCTCCATCTCTAGTAATAAATTGACTATCGCATTTTGGTTAATTGTTGTGCTTATTCTTATTTTATGCCCGCCTGGCCAGCCGGTGTGAATAGCTCTCTCTAGTTTCAGGGATGATTTAGAGAGTGTGTGCCAATTATCCACACTACAATCATTGTGTATTGGTGAACGCCAGTGACTGAGCTAGGGATAGCCAGTTGCCTAGTGCTTGATCGGTCGCTCTTCATTGGGTTTGAAACATATCCCAAAAGATCCGGAGTTCTGGGAGGAATCCGCTAATAATACTGCGAGAAATGCATGATCAATAATATTGCTAGAGTACATATCTTAGAACAATCACTAAAGCCTAACCAGCGCCTGTCTTTAATTTGTCTGTCTATTTGTTTACTCGTTGTTCTGTCATTTATTTTGCTTCAGCATAACTCTTATAAAACCCAACATTTTTATTATCTTCGAAACCATTAGGAAGTTACACAAAATAGATAAAGTGGAAGCTCATTCAGACCTTGGATTGATAATATTACTTGCTGCAGACTGTGTATACTTGCACAGGAATTCTAGAGTATTTTATACTATATTTTTACTCACTCTAGGAGCCCAACAGTAGTCCAGGTTCGCATGCAGGCGTGGGCACTAAGCTTGAGAGCTTAGGCTCGCAAGGTAGGCGTGGGCACCATAGGCTCGCTGAAGCGTGGGCTCTATAGGCTCGCATGTAGCCGTGGGCACTATAGGCTCGCTGAAGCGTGGGCACTATAGGCTCGCATGTAGGCGTGGGCACTATAGGCTCGCATGAAGCGTGGGCACTATAGGCTCGCATGTAGGCGTGGGCACTAAGTTTGAGGACTTAGGCTCGCATGTTGAGCGTGGGCACCAAGCAGTAAGCTTAGGCTCGCATGTTAAGCGTGGGCACCAAGTAGTAAGCTTAGGCTCGCATGTTAAGCGTGGGCACCAAGCAATAAGCTTAGGCTCGCATGTTGAGCGTGGGCACTAAGCTGAAGAGCTTAGGCTCGCATGTTGAGCGTGGGCACTAAGCTGAAAAGCTTAGGCTCGCATGACGTCTTATCACGTTCCTGGAAACACACTCTAAGCCTTGACAAGGGAACATCTAGGTCCTATCATTAATGTTAACGTTTGCATAGAATGGTAAAGCAAAAGAAAAAGTCTGCTCATACCTACCAAAAGTAAAATGAGTGACAGTGCTCTAATTACATGATAAATGTGCAAATAAAGAAAACTAGAATTCCCTAAACTAAGGCTTAGTGTGCTCTCCAGAATGCTGTCCTTGACCCTGGCAAGAGGTGTGGTAGGGCTCGGCCTCCACCTCGGCCATGGCCATAGGAGAGTCTGTTTTGGTCCTCAACGAATTTCCAGAAGAGGTCCACCACCATTTTTGCCTGGGTCATCTCTGGTCGGCCTCGGCCATCTCTGGTCGTCATCGGCCTTTGTGGTGAATTCCTTCAGGTATCCGTTTCGGATCAACGCTTCGATCTCGTCTTTCAGCTGAATGCAGTTCCTGGTTGAATGTCCATGATCTCGATGAAAGAGACAATACTGGCTTTTGTCTCTGTTGTCAGGATTTGACTTCAGCTTCCGGGGTGCGCTGAGGAGGTTTGTATTCCTTATCTCCATCAAGATCTGCTCCTGTGGGACTGAAGTAGGGGTGTACTTTTCAAACTTCTTCAAGTAGTCTCCTTGGTCTGGTCGGCCTCGGCCTCCCTCGTCGGTCCGCTGCCTTTTGTCCTTTTTACTGTCGTAGTTAGATGAAGAAAACCTCTTGTACTCTCGTTCTGACCTCTTTGATTTCAGTAACTCCTCTACGCTCATATACTTCTGTGCCCGGGAGATAAACTCTGCATAGGTTCGAGGTTGGCTCTTACCTAGTGAATTGAGCAGTCTTTCGTCTTCCAGTCCAGCTGTTATGGCTACCATGGCTGCTCCCTCGCTGTACCCCTCAACCTGTAGTGCTTCGTCATTAAAACGCGTTATGTAATCACGCAAGCTCTCACCTGGCTGTTGTTTGACTGTCAAGAGGTTGATGTGAGGCTTGCGCTGTTCTCTAGCTCCCATGAACTGTGCAAGGAATGCTTGGGCCAACTCCTTGAAACAGCTGATGGATCTCCTTTCCAGCCTCTCAAACCAGTGCCTGGCTGATCCTATCAGAGTGAAAAAGAATGCGCGGCACCTGATTGCATCTGAGACACCGTGGAAGTCCATCCAGCTTCTATATGCGTTTAGATGTTGCACGGGGTGTTTCTTGCCATCGTATTGTTTGAACGTGGGTACCTTAAACTTTTGGGGCACCTCGGCTTTCATGACTTCTTCTGTGAAGGGCGGATCGACTTGGTCGATTAGTTCTTCCATGTCTTGCCCTCCCGAATCCTTCAACTTCTGCAAGTCTCCCTAAGGATTTCCAAGTTCCTTTAGTGTGTTTAGAAGGTCAGTCTTCCAAGGGAGATGGTCTTTCTTAGCCTCGGCCACGGCAGCTTTGGCCTCGGCTTCGGCAGCTCTGGCCTCAGACTCGGTAGTTTTGGCCACCATGCGCTTGTTGGTTGCGCTGTTGGTCTTCTTTCCTTTGGATTTTGTCTCTGACCTATCCACGTATTCGACTGGATCCTTCCCCTTCCTCGGGTCTCTAATCAAGCCCCCTTCATGGAGTTTAGTGCTAGGGTCGGGTTTATCCAGGATCTGGAGTATTCTGGACAAACTCCGGTTCATTCCCTTCACCTCATCCTCAAGGGCGGCAATTTTGGCGTCAGCATCCTCTGCTCGGCCTCGTCCCCTCGGCCTATGATCGTTGGCCTCGACTCCTCGGCCTGTTCGTCTCGGTGACCCCCGGATGTTATAATCGTCTCGTGACCTCCGCTGGTGGCGGTCACCATCCGAATTCTCTGGGTTTATGTCCTGGTCTTTCTTCTCCATCCCCTTACTCATGGAAAGATCGGTGAGCAGATTTGGAAAGCTTTCTTCCCCACAGACGACGACAACTGTTGATGGTCAAATTTGGTCAGAGGAACTCACCTGACCTTCACGTGCCACCAATGGTAAAATTTGTAGATGGGAGGGGGGAAGACGTGGCCTGCAAGACGGAAAACCTGCACACCGGTGTGGTGCTAGCCACACCGACTCCGATGCTTAAGTTAGAAAACGGAGGTAGGAGGGCTAGAGAGTAAGGGAAGAGAGTAGAGAGTTTCGGTCCCCTTCTTCAGTGGCGAAGAAGGATATAAATACATGCTCATCCTCCTAGGGTTTTTAGGTATTCGGAGGCGTTTCGGGACAAACCAGGGGAAAGCAGGGCAGCCAGAGGCGGTGGGGACCAAACGAAACCGAACAGGCTCGGCCCGAGCGGTGGGGACCAAACGAAACCGAGCGGGCCGACCATGTGCTCGGCCTCGACCTTGGGTCGAGGCCGAGCAGGGGGTCGGGCCAAAAACTCGACCCCTTCGGCCTTGGTTCGTCCCGCTTGCCGGTTTCGCCTCCTTGGTCCATCTCCCAGCCCGATTTCTCCCCGGTTGTCCTCGTCAACTCCTTGTACATCGGGGTGGTCCAAAATTGCCTATAACATATGTTATTACTTGTTCAAAAGTATTAAAATACATTATAAACTAATTTAAGTTGATTTTTTAATATAATAACATTTGAAACAAATGGGACAAATGTAAACAAAACAATATAATATATATATAAACCAATTAAAAGTCAATTAGTGTGTCTATCGTAGCAAGATTAAAAATATTATGCTATATTTTCTATAGCATTATTTTAGTGTTATAAAAAATGTTATTAAAGATCGACCATAGCTTTTTTCTAACGCTATGAAATTTTTCCATAACACTAGTATTACGTAATTAAAAATGGATTTTTTTATAGCATTTTTTATAAGCGTTGAAACAACACTATGAAAAGTTAGAGACTTTCAATAACATCGGCTACAACAACGTGAAACAAAAACGCTATGATATGTCTTTTATAGCGTTTTTTCACAGCTATAAAAAACGCTATGAAAGAGAAATTATAGCGTTTTTTTAATGCTATGAAAAGTTTCATAACATTAAAATAACGCAATAAAAACAGACTTTCTACAACGTTTTGGATAGTGGTAAAAAACGCTATTAAAAGTCCAATACTTTCAATAACATCGGCTACGACAGCGTTTCATAAAACGCTATCGTAGCCTTATGATAGCGTTTTTTGAATGCTATCGTATATGATTTTTCTTGTAGTGTTTAGTGCTTAAATCTCCCATGAGTGGATTTGCATGCGTTTAATATTTGTTTAATGCGTTAAATTTTTGGGTTTTTCCTGCTGCAATAGTGCTATCGCATCAAATTGTTATTGCCCTGCCTCACCTGCGTTTCCCCTGTGTTGCTTTACATAAACCTATGGTGATAATATGTGCTATAACTGACAACCAATTTTTCTTTGTTTAAGTTCTTCCTTGCCTTAGCTATTGATAAATGTCATTTTCTCCTTATTTAGATTTGTCTCATAGTATCTTATGCTGCATTACTTCTTCTCTACTAGCCAATGCACCAAATCTGCTTGTGTAATGTGACTAACGCATTCTTAGAAACTCTTCCCCTACTGCATAGTGCAAAACAAGTTTGGGGGTCCAATGAGGACATTGTCCATTTTAAGTTTGGAGGGGTGCATAGCACATGTTTCTGTATTCCATAGTTATTCTGTTGGGTTTTATGCCCTAAAACTCGTAGATAGTAAATGTACATTTGACCGAACATTAATAAAGTGATGTATTATTCAATGTTTGTATTATATCTTGTCTTGTTAACCCTAATCCAATAAACTAAACATCCATGGCTAATAGAATGAGACTTGAACTAGTATGTAGGGACATGCGGGGATCAATGTTCAAGTTTTAGCCTAAAGGGTCTGTAGTATAGGGATAAGGCTGGGTACCTTATCCTGGTGACACTATGGATACGGCCCGCTTTGTATATTGATACAAACGTAGTGATCCAACACGTTCATGTGGTTGACATGCGAGTGGGGGTATCCTGTGCAATGAGTTTGCACAAAGACCGGACCGCGAAATAGTTAACCACTAACTATAACACCGTTGGTTAGTGATGACCGCAAAGTGCACGGGCCGCAAGTAATATAAAACGGAAAGTATTCCGAGTATCGAATCCTCAGGGAGGCGAAGCGAAACTTAAGCAATTAATTAAAATTCTCTTGAGCACTGAAAATACTTAGGTGAAATAATATTTAGGAACTATGCTCATGTGATAAAAAGAATTCGAATTTAAAAAGACTTAATGAAAACAAATTTGATCAATCAAAAATAAAATGTGGAGAAAGAGGTTTTTCTTGAAATGGGAAGAGGGGTCTTGAAAATCAATGATTAGCTAAATACTTGCTATAATTATCCTATCTCATTGCCCAACTAATTATAAACCTAGAATCTCCGTTAATCACATAGGTTCTCCTGTCGGTTTCCCCTAATTGTAATTAATTCATTTTAACAACCTAAGTGTCCTTAGCGCTATTAAAAATCATTAATTATTACGCCCTGATTCATTTTAGGAATCTATGTTTAATCAACTAATCCCGGTGTCACAACGGGCAATTAAACTAGTTGCATGGATTATGATCTATCCTAATTTCTCTCCGTCGAGTTTCCATTAAGAATCGAATCATTACACAATTGGCCAGATTGAGTAAAGCATTAAGCACATCCATACAAATAATTAGAACATGGGCAAGAGACAAGAAATTATAACAATATTTCCACTAACATTTCATTTCAAGACCCCAAATTGGGGTTTAGCTACACATAATATTCACAGTAATTACAAGGGAAAGCATATTAAAAGGCATAAAGGAAAAGGAATTGACCGTCGAAAAACCCCTTGCTGATGCTTGGAGCCCCCGCTGACTACTCCTCGAGCCTCTAGATTGCTCCCCAAAATTCCCCAAAAATTCCCACTAGAAGGACCCTCTCAAAAAGGCTCAAAAGCCTTGAGAGGGGCTCCAAAAAAGGAGTCTTAAGAAAGGAAAGAAAGGAATTGGAAGGATGATTGAATTATGATTGATTGATATCCAAATGAGGCACCAAGGGCGCCTATTTATAGGCCTGGAAAAGGGGTAGCGTCGCGACGCTGCCTTGCCAAGCGTCGCGACGCTGCTGCGCACGCGGCTTGGGCAACAAGAAAGGGCAGCGTCGCGACGCTGCCTTGCTAAGCGTCGAGACGCTGTCCAGATTTTCCAGAAAAATCAGCTTCTTTTTGGGCTGATTTTTGGGCCTTCTTCTTCATTTCTTTTGGTGTATTCTTCATGGATGCCTTCTTTGGGCTTCCAAATGCTTCAAACTTTGATTTGGGCTATAATTCCATCAATTTTGACTCTTTTTCTCCCAAAATCATCATTTATGCTCCTAAAGACAAAATAACAAAATTCATTAAATATATTCATTAAAATCACAATTAAAGCACCAAAAAGCTTAATAATTTGAGACTAAAATAATTTGAGAATTAAAAAATGATTCAACTAAGCTATCATATGACTCATCATCAGAAGAATTAAAGAATTCAAGAATTTCAGGATCAGATTCTATACTATGGACAGATTCAAGTTCTTCTGGGTCAGATTCTATTCTATACACATCATCAGGACATGAAAAGAAAGTATTCACATTGTCAGGATTCATGCATTCAGGAATGTCAAGATCAGACTCAATAGATTCACTGTAATCATGGTCAGACTCAAAATTATCTATCGAGCAATCTTTTTTATGCCTTTTACGTTCATGTTCAATGTCAGGCAATTCAATATCATCATTAAAATTATCCATTTCAGGCAAATCTAATTCATTTTCAAAGGAAGGTAAATCATCAACTGCAGATCTTTCATTTTCACAAGCAGGCAAGTCTAATTCATTTTCGAAGTCAGGCAGATCCAAGTCATTTTCAAACAGAGGATTATCCATATATGCATCATGATCAAAGTCCATATTATCAACAAGCATTTCTCCTAGGCCTAGGCCAAGATTATAGTCTACCTCTTCATCATCATCAGTCAAGTATTCAGGCCCAACAGAAAAACATGTATGCAAACTACAAACAGATTCATCTTGGCCAAAAATACTAAACACGACTTTTTCATCATCAATGTTCAAGGTAAGTTTACCTGTATGCACGCTAATCTCAGCCTTACCAGTGGCTAGGAAAGGTCTGCCTAAGATAATTGGCACCTCTTTGTCCTCCTTCATGTCCAGTACCACGAAATCTACAGGAAAGATGAATTTGTTGACTTTCACCAACACGTCCTCCACAACACCCATCGGGTGGGTAATCGATCTATCGGCAAGCTGGAGAGTGACGTCGGTGTCTGTCATACCTGATAAACCAATCTTCCTGTACACAGAGTAGGGCATCAAATTTATACTTGCTCCTAAATCACACAAAGCCCTATCGAAGGATACTTCTCCTATGGTGCAGGGAACAGTAAAACTCCCTGGATCTTTTTGCTTAGAGGGTATCCTACCAGAAATAATGGTACTGCTACTCTTAGATAAATTAAAAACTTCTTTTTTCAGACTTTTCTTTTTAGAAAGCATTTCCTTCATGAATTTTCCATAATTCGGCATATTATACAAAGCTTCTACCAATGGAATATTCACAGTCAACTTTTTAAACATTTCTAAAAATTTTTGAAATTGTTCATCTAATTTGACATTCTTAAATCTTTGAGGAAAAGGTAACTCCCTGTAATCAAAGGTTGGACATTCGCCCCTCCATTTGGGCGGGCTAATATGCGAACCTTCGTCATGGTGGTTGCATGGAACCACTTCTTCCTCAGTCATCTTTTCTTTGTCATTCTGCTTCTCTTCTTCTTTTCTACCTGCACAGCTGTTAGAAAAATCACATTTTAATTCAATAGAGTTAGGAGGATGTTGGAACCTTTCAGATGAGGTTTTTTGTGCCTCAGCCCCTTCATCTTCATCCCTTCTCTTCTCTTCTTCCTTTTTCTTCTCTAAACTGTTCTCCAGTCTTCTGCCACTTCTCAAAACCACCATCTTACACTGCTCTTTCGGGTTAGGCTCAGTATCGCTTGGAAATTTTCCCTTCTGAAGGGCATTTACTACTGAAGCAATCTGACCTATCTGCACTTCCATATTCTTTAGAGCTGCGTCGTGGTTGTTTACTGATGTCTGGAGATTTACATTCCATATTCTTTGTTCCTTGATGAATAAAGCCATCATCTCCTCCAGATTATTTTTCTTCTCAGGAGTACTCGTTGATGCAAAACCTGGGGGTGGCTGCAAAACATTCTTCGTATTTGCATATGAGAAGTTCTCGTGATTGCGCAGACTGGGGTGGTAGAAGTTCGGTACTCCTTGAGTATATGATCTGTTTCCTATGTATTGAACTTCTTCCACATCTTGACCTTCTTTCTTCGAATGTCCTTCAGCTAAGGTGGAAATGGACTTAACCACCTCAGATGACGTCAATTTGTTTAGTGCATTGGTCAGAGATGCTAGTTGCGCTTTCAGTGAACTTGACTCATCTAATTCATACAATCCAGCCTTCTTTGTAACTGTTCCTCTCTCCGTCGGTCATTGATTACTTGTCGCCGCCATTTCCTCAAGCAGGTCTTTGGCTTCTGTCACTGTTTTTGAAAGAAAACTCCCTCCTGCTGATGTGTCTAGGACTGTCTTCGTGGAGGGGTTTAATCCATTATAGAATAACTGTACCTGAAGCCAATCAGGATATCCATGTTGGGGGCATCGCCTAAGCATTTCCTTATATCTTTCCCATGCTTCGTACAACTGCTCCTCGTCAAGCTGTCTGAATGTTCCAATTTCAGTCCGCAGCTTGGTAGTCTTAGCTGGTGGAAAAAATTTTGTCAGAAAAGCCTGGGCAAGCTCGTCCCAAGTACTGATGCTGCCCGTCTCGACTGATTCGAGCCAATCTTTTGCTTTATCCTGTAGAGAAAATGGAAATAGCCTCAATCTGATCGCATCGGCCGGAACTCCGTTCATCTTTACCGTCCCACAAATTTCTAGGAATGATCGCAGATGAGAGTGAGGGTCCTCGGAAGGATGTCCCTTGAACGAGTTATCGCGCGCCATCTGAATCAACCCTGTTTTTAGCTCAAAATTTGTAGCTTGGATGGGGGCGTAAACAATCCCAGAATTTTCGGTAGGAAGAACTGGCTGCAGAAAATCTCTAATTGCCTTGGGAGCTTCTTCTTGGTGGGCCATCGTTTCTGTTAATCTTTTTTCTCTTCTAATGAATTTTAGAGTCCTGTTAATCTCAAGATCTAACGGAAACAGATTAACCTCCTTGTTTCTTCGCATGCAATGCTCCCAGATAATGATAAAAAGAACCAAACAAAAATAAAAATAATATTCACAAAACGATGAAAGAAAAATATTTACACCTAAATTACCATTTACCCTTTTCTTTTCGATGTCAAGAAAAATTAATTTTTTGCTTAAAAATCAAGCCTCCCCGGCAACGGCGCCAAAAACTTGATGACCGCAAAGTGCACGGGCCGCAAGTAATATAAAACGGAAAGTATTCCGAGTATCGAATCCTCAGGGAGGCGAAGCGAAACTTAAGCAATTAATTAAAATTCTCTTGAGCACTGAAAATACTTAGGTGAAATAATATTTAGGAACTATGCTCATGTGATAAAAAGAATTCGAATTTAAAAAGACTTAATGAAAACAAATTTGATCAATCAAAAATAAAATGTGGAGAAAGAGGTTTTTCTTGAAATGGGAAGAGGGGTCTTGAAAATCAATGATTAGCTAAATACTTGCTATAATTATCCTATCTCATTGCCCAACTAATTATAAACCTAGAATCTTCGTTAATCACATAGGTTCTCCTGTCGGTTTCCCCTAATTGTAATTAATTCATTTTAACAACCTAAGTGTCCTTAGCGCTATTAAAAATCATTAATTATTACGCCCTGATTCATTTTAGGAATCTATGTTTAATCAACTAATCCCGGTGTCACAACGGGCAATTAAACTAGTTGCATGGATTATGATCTATCCTAATTTCTCTCCGTCGAGTTTCCATTAAGAATCGAATCATTACACAATTGGCCAGATTGAGTAAAGCATTAAGCACATCCATACAAATAATTAGAACATGGGCAAGAGACAAGAAATTATAACAATATTTCCACTAACATTTCATTTCAAGACCCCAAATTGGGGTTTAGCTACACATAATATTCACAGTAATTACAAGGGAAAGCATATTAAAAGGCATAAAGGAAAAGGAATTGACCGTCGAAAAACCCCTTGCTGATGCTTGGAGCCCCCGCTGACTACTCCTCGAGCCTCTAGATTGCTCCCCAAAATTCCCCAAAAATTCCCACTAGAAGGACCCTCTCAAAAAGGCTCAAAAGCCTTGAGAGGGGCTCCAAAAAAGGAGTCTTAAGAAAGGAAAGAAAGGAATTGGAAGGATGATTGAATTATGATTGATTGATATCCAAATGAGGCACCAAGGGCGCCTATTTATAGGCCTGGAAAAGGGGTAGCGTCGCGACGCTGCCTTGCCAAGCGTCGCGACGCTGCTGCGCACGCGGCTTGGGCAACAAGAAAGGGCAGCGTCGCGACGCTGCCTTGCTAAGCGTCGAGACGCTGTCCAGATTTTCCAGAAAAATCAGCTTCTTTTTGGGCTGATTTTTGGGCCTTCTTCTTCATTTCTTTTGGTGTATTCTTCATGGATGCCTTCTTTGGGCTTCCAAATGCTTCAAACTTTGATTTGGGCTATAATTCCATCAATTTTGACTCTTTTTCTCCCAAAATCATCATTTATGCTCCTAAAGACAAAATAACAAAATTCATTAAATATATTCATTAAAATCACAATTAAAGCACCAAAAAGCTTAATAATTTGAGACTAAAATAGCGACATTTCTGCTCGCTATCAGTTAGCTCGGTTTCTATTTCACTAGGATGACCTAGGCAACTTGGCCTTAATCCTAAGTGGATTATGGACTCCTGTCCATGAGGGATTGTCCTTTGATTTGTACGGGTGAGAGTGGCCAGTTCGCCGACTCAATAAGCCTACCATTTTGGGGACAAGTCCGAATGGGGAGCTGGGAACGTAGTCTTACAAGATGGAATTCACTCCTTCCTGATATGAGGGTAAGTAGAGGTGTGTTCCCTTAAGTGGTGTCTCCGGGTCTTGAACAAAGGGCCCTACCCTCTTTATGGCACGAGAGGGTTTTCTGTTTGATGGTTGGACCACAAACAGGTTGTTCATTAGAGGAGCACTGGTACTTAAGGACCAAGAGGTAGCCCAGGGGTAAAACGGTAATTTGACCTAGCTGGGGTACGAACACACGTGAAGGGCTAACTTGCTGCTGACGGTCAATATCCGTGGACACAGAAATATATCTGCAGTGAGAAGAGTGCAGCTGTGGTTCTTTAGTGGAGTGAACCACAGTTAACGAATATTGATTAACTTGGTTAATGAGTTTAACCAACTAATCTCATATCGTTGGAGCTTCTGATCTGTAGGTCCATTAGGTCCCACCGGTAGCTCATTTGGGGCGTTGAGGTAAAATTCTAAGGATGGATTGAATATTCGAAGGTGTTCGAATATTATACTAAAATATGAATTTGGTTCATATTAAAACTATAGGTTATAATTAATATGCATTGGATGTATATTAATACTATAGTTTTGAGAGAGAAAATAGTAATTGAATATGTGATGTTCAATTTTATTTTATTAATTAATTAATTTCTTATTAATTAATTGATTTAGTTTAATTAAATTTGATTTAATTAAACTATAAGATAAGAGGGATGTTAATTTAAATAGGATTTAAATTAAAGTTATTTTAATTAATTTAGATTAATTAAAAGATAATTAATTGTAATTTGAATTTATGTTTTTCAAATTATAATTAATTAAAATATCAGATAACTGAAATATCAGTTATCTGATATTTTAAATAATCAGACGTGGTCAGGGGAGTTGCTAACTTAACTCCCTAGTCTCACGCCTGACCATCCCCATCTATCGCTCTCTCCTTTTCTCTCAATTCGATCTGTGGCAGAAAGATTAGAGAAAGAGAATCCAGAGAAAATCCTGAGAGTTTTTTTTTTTTGCTCCCACAAGCGTTTAACGCAGTATCTCAATTAGAGAATACCGGTGTATCCTTGTGGTGGTGTTCGAGCAATTTTTCCAGCAAAATCAAGGAGCGATCGTTGCTGTATTTTGGGAGAAATTCAGAGAGAATTGGCGAAATACTCAAGGGTTTCTACAAAGGTAAATGGTTTTTGAACTAGGGTCAATAGGACCTAATTCTAGATTAGATCTAGAATTTTTTCATCTTATTTTTATGCATGCTTGTATCTAATTTACAGCAGATTATTGTCCTTTATTGTTGCTGTAAATTTATTAGTTTTGCCGTCGTATTGGTATCCCAATCGGCGTTTTATTATTCAAAAGGTCTATGTGTTTTTCCGCTGCGCAATAGGGCTTTTATCTCTTCAATTGGTATCAGAGCCTATTTGAATTAAAACGTTGTTTTTGAGATTTGCGAATGGCTGTATGGTGGGATTAATTATGCATTATGAATGTGGTTTGCGATAAACTGTTTAGATTTAATTTGGCCATAGATTTACCGCAATTTTTCTTGATTTGATCGTGTAAGGCCCCTGCGTTTTTGGGCAAAATTGTGTAAATCGAGTCTGTATAAGTCCGGGTCGCAGTTAGGCTTGAAAATCGATGAAGATCGCAGAAGAAATTGGTGAAAATCGTGAAGAACAGTCGAGTTTCTGCCCAGAAATCAGCTCCAGACGCAACAGCGTCGGGACGCTTAGCCTTGCACGTCTCGACGCTGTCGCGATTCCACGCTCCAGACGGTTGAAATCGCGCCAGCGTCGGGACGCTTTCTTCACAGCGTCTCGACGCTGTCACGATTTCGTGCGGCGCCAGGATTTTCGCGAGAACGTGATGGTGCCCTAATTAGGCCGGTTCGGTTCGAGCGGTTTGGGTCAGCTGGGACCGGTTCGGTCCGGTTTGACCCGTTTTGGGTGCGGTTCGAGTTTTTCAAGTCCGGTTCGAAGTGGTTCGGGTCGGTTCAAGGCTAGTAGACCGGATTTGGAGCTGCAAAATTTTGTAATAGGATAGATTTATTGCTTTATTAATGTAATTTTGCTTTAATCTATCCTAGGGGCCAATTAAATCGGTTTATTCGCTATTTAAATGCTTTATGGATGTCATTTAAATTTAATCCCACCTTAGGATATAAAGCATGCTCATGCATTTATGAATGTTATAATTAGATTATAATATATGTATGAAATGCATGGTTTGATTTTCATGATTTGTTTAATATATAGTAGAGTTATATTAAATTCATGAAAATGGAATAGTATGATGCATGCAATTACATAGTTTTAATATAAGAGTTATATTAAAAATTATTTGTTTGCAGCATGCTAAGTTGATTTTCCATTATTGGCTATAATAAAGTTGTTTATTATTTAAATGGAAATCAAATTGCATTGAGCATGATACATCCATAGATTAATATAAGGGTTGTATTAATTATCATGCAATGCATAGTACTATAGTTTAAAATTTCATTAACTTGAATATGATTGTTAATTGTTTTAAAAACTATAGTATGCATGATTATAGGGCTAATCATTATAAAATTTTGAAATAGTTTAAAATTTTATGATTAGAAACCGTCAATCTATAATCAAGATATGCATGTTCACATAGGATCTTAGGTTAAAATTATATTAATTTTAATGAGTTAAAATTAATTAGACCTAAGATCATTTTCTAATAGGATTAGAAGATCTTACTTAGTTTTAAAATAGTTTTAATGAACTAAGTAGGACGAACATTCCTAAGATTATAAGGGAACTCTACCAGTGAAGTTCTGTCTAAGGATTGGAGGTATTTAAGTTGACGGTAAACGGAACACCTCCTACCTGGGAACTGATCTGGAATACCGGAGTTGAATTAATCTCAGGTTAATGTTAGAATAATGTCACTAGGTTAATTAAATTGGTTTAATACACCTAGACATTAGGTCTTATTATAATAGTTATAATAGGACTAGACTTAGATAAATGACTTAGCCGGATTTATCTAGGTTTAATCAAACCCTAAAATTAATAATCAGTTACTTTAGTGGGAGGAAAATTACAAAACTTAATTTAAATTGAGTTTTGCTCCTACGTCCCCGTGACGTTCACACCGTGAGACCCATGCTCGGCTTTGTGTCGTTTTAGCGCGGCCTCCCTTCGGAGAGTGTTTGCATGGGTCAATACCAAGGTGAATGGGGAAAGTGACTATAGTAAGTGGGAGCGGGACACGTGTCAACGTATCCTTCGGTCTCCACCCCTAGGTCACAACGTGAGATTCCTATGATCCGCCTGCGTGTTGTCTCGGCGCAACCACCCCTTCGGAGGGCCTGATCATAGGATTCGGAACACCGTGAACTCCTGAAAAGGATAGGATCACTTAGGCTAATTACCAACAGTTGTCTTTCCTAACGGTAGCCTGTTGGTGCGTGCCTCTGGGATCTGAAAGTGGGAGGGTCACACTTACGGGGAGGAATTAATTTGTTAACAAATCCTTGACCGAACAACGGTGGTTAATATCTAATGGAATATGAGTTATTCTGGCATTAGAAATTGACTGAGAAGAGTCTCATTTTAGAGGAGGAACAACTGATCACCCTTCGGTGGCTGTTCTTCTAAACCTCTAAAGCATCGTTGCGAAACACAATCATAGTTTTATTAGGGTTCTTTGATTGTTTGTTTGCAAAATTGATTGGATGTATGCAATTGTTTGTATTGCTTGTGTGATGGGTTAAGGCAAAGATAACTAATACGGTCACTTGTTTGTTTTTTTCAGCAATGTCTTCCTCTATAATATCCCTTCTTAAAAACGAACAACTTACCGACGAGAATTTTCCACAATGGAAATCAAACCTCAATACAATACTCGTGGTTGAGGATTTAAGATTCGTCTTAACGGAGGAATGTCCTCCCGTTCCCCCTCGCACTGCCTCTCAGGCAGTTAAAGACGCCTATGAACGCTGGACCAAGGCCAATGAAAAGGTCAAGGTCTATATATTGGTCAGCTTGTCTGAAGTTTTGGCCAAGCGTTATGAGAACGTGGAAACTGCCAGGGAAATTATGAATTCCCTGCAGGAGATGTTTGGACTTCCGTCCTACCAGCTCCACCACGACGCCTTGAAGAATGTCTTCAATGCCAAGATGCTGGAAGGTCAATCTGTTCGGGAACATGTCCTGGACATGGTTAACCAGTTCAACATAGCTGAGGCAAATGGCGGGGTAGTCTGCGAGCGCAGTCAGGTTGCGTTCATCCTTCACTCGCTCCCGGCGAGCTATCTGTCTTTCAGGACGAACGCGAGCATGAATAAGATTCAGTTCAACCTGACTACCCTCCTCTCGGAGTTACAGATTTACGAGTCCCTGCAAAAGAGCAAGGGAAAGAATGTGGTGAAAGGAGAGGCCAATGTGGCCCATTCCAAGAAAAAGTTCCTGAAGGGTTCATCCTCAGGGACTAAATCTGTACCCCAGGCTTCTTCATCGAAGCAGATACAAAAGAGGAAGGGAGACAAGGGGAAGGCTCCTGCACAGGCTGTGCAAGGGAAGGGGAAGGCCAAGGTCGTGGCCGATAAAGGTAGATGCTTCCACTGCAATGCAGATGGTCACTGGAAGCGCAACTGTCCCCGCTACCTTGCTGAGAAGAGAAGAGAAAAAGAAGGTAAATTCGATTTACTTGTGTTAGAGACTTGTCTCGTTGAACATGATGAGTTTGCCTGGATACTGGATTCGGGAGCCACTAATCATGTTTGTTCTTCTTTTCAGGGAAATAATTTCCAGCAGCTGGCAGAGGGTGAAATGACGCTCAAGGTCGGAACGGGAGACGTCGTTTCAGCTCGTGCAGTGGGAGCTGCAAAATTATTCTTTAGAAATAGGTTTTTAATTTTAGAGGACTTGTATTTGGTTCCTAGAATTAAAAGGAACCTAATTTCTGTTTCAGCTTTATTAGAACAATGTTACATTGTTTCATTCTTGCTTAACGAAGCTTTAATTTTAAAGAATGGAGTTTACATTTGTTCAGCTAAGCGTGAGAATAATTTATTTGTGTTAAGACCAAATGATGCAAAGGCCATTTTAAGTCATGAAATGTTTAAAACGGCTGAAACGCAAAACAAAAGGCAAAAAGTTTCTCATTTAAGTAACAACACGTATCTTTGGCATCTTCGTCTTGGTCATATTAACATCGATCGGATCGATCGTTTGGTTAAAAATGGACTTCTAAGTGACATAGAAGATACATCTTTACCACCCTGTGAATCGTGTCTCGAGGGTAAAATGACCAAGAGGCCTTTTACTGGAAAAGGTTACAGGGCCAAAGAACCACTTGAACTAATACATTCGGATCTTTGTGGTCCTATGAATGTAAGGCTCGAGGTGGTTTTGAATATTTCATCTCTTTCATAGATGATTATTCACGATACGGTTACTTATACCTGATGGACCATAAGTCTGAAGCTCTTGAAAAGTTCAAAGAGCTTAAGGCTGAGGTAGAAAACCTATTAGGTAAAACAATCAAAACACTTCGATCAGATCGAGGTGGAGAGTATTTAGATCAGAGATTCCAGGACTATATGATAGAACATGGAATTCAATCACAACTCTCAGCACCTGGTACACCTCAGCAAAATGGTGTATCAGAAAGGAGAAACAGAACCTTGTTAGACATGGTTCGATCTATGATGAGCTATGCTCAGTTGCCTAGCTCGTTTTGGGGGTATGCAGTAGAGACTGCAGTTCATATTCTTAACAGTGTTCCCTCAAAAAGTGTTTCTGAAACTCCTTTTGAGTTATGGAGAGGGCGTAAACCTAGTTTGCGTTACTTTCGAATCTGGGGTTGTCCTGCACATGTGTTAGTGACAAATCCTAAGAAATTGGAATCACGTACGAGAATATGCCAATTTGTTGGGTACCCGAAAGAAACGAGAGGTGGTCTTTTCTATGACCCTCAAGATAATAAAGTATTTGTATCGACAAATGCAACTTTCTTGGAGGAAGACCACATACGAGATCATCGACCACGAAGTAAGTTAGTATTAGGAGAAGCTACAGAAGGATCAACAAGGGTTGTTGATGAACCTGGTCCTTCAACAAGAGTTGTTGGAGAATGCAGTTCTTCTCGTCAATCTAGTCCTCCTCACGTAGTGGGAGAGCTTCGACGCAGTGGGAGGGTTGTGATACAACCTAACCGCTACTTGGGTTTAACAGAAACACAAGTAGTCATACCTGATGACGGCGTAGAAGATCCATTGTCTTATCGTCAGGCAATGAATGATGTAGATAAGGACGAGTGGGCCAAAGCCATGGACCTTGAGATGGAGTCGATGTACTTCAATCAAGTTTGGGAACTTGTAGATCTACCTGAAGGGGTCAAACCCATTGGGTGTAAATGGATCTATAAGAGAAAAAGAGATGCTGCTGGGAAAGTACAGACTTTCAAAGCAAGACTTGTAGCAAAGGGTTATACCCAACGAGAAGGAGTGGACTATGAAGAAACTTTTTCTCCAGTTGCTATGCTAAAGTCCATAAGAATCCTCTTATCCATTGCCACATTTTATGATTATGAAATTTGGCAAATGGATGTCAAGACGGCTTTTTTGAATGGCAATCTTGACGAGAGTATTTTTATGTCTCAACCCGAAGGGTTCATATCCCAAGGTCATGAGCAAAAGGTTTGCAAACTGAATCGATCCATTTATGGGTTGAAACAGGCTTCTAGATCTTGGAATATTAGGTTTGATACTGCGATCAAATCTTTTGGTTTTGACCAGAATGTTGATGAGCCTTGTGTATACAAAAAGATCAACAAGAATAAAGTAGCTTTCCTCGTACTTTATGTAGACGACATCCTACTCATTGGGAATGATGTAGGGTATCTGTCTGACGTAAAAGAATGGCTAGCAGCTCAATTCCAAATGAAAGATTTGGGTGAGGCCCAGTATGTTCTTGGCATCCAGATCATTCGGGATAGAAAGAACAAATCGCTAGCTCTGTCTCAGGCAACGTATATCGACAAGATGTTGGCCCGATATTCGATGCAGAACTCCAAGAAGGGCTTGTTGCCTTTCAGGCATGGGGTTCACTTGTCTAAGGATCAGTCTCCTAAGACACCTCAAGAGGTTGAGGATATGAGACGGATTCCCTACGCCTCAGCCGTGGGTAGCTTAATGTATGCCATGCTATGCACAAGGCCTGACATTTGTTATGCTGTAGGGATTGTCAGCAGATATCAGTCAAATCCAGGGTTAGACCATTGGACCGCCGTTAAAGGAATCCTCAAGTATCTTAGGAGAACGAGAGATTACATGTTGGTGTTTGGGGCTAAGGAGTTAGTTCTCACGGGTTACACCGACTCTGACTTCCAAACTGACAAGGATTCTAGGAAATCTACGTCAGGGTCAGTTTTCATCCTTAACGGGGGAGCTGTAGTTTGGAGGAGCATAAAGCAGGGATGTATAGCAGACTCCACGATGGAGGCTGAGTATGTAGCTGCTTGTGAAGCAGCTAAGGAAGCTGTTTGGCTAAGGAAGTTCTTGACAGATTTGGAAGTTGTTCCAAATATGAACTTGCCCATTACGTTATACTGTGACAACAGTGGGGTAGTAGCCAATTCAAAGGAACCTCGCAGCCACAAAAGAGGTAAACACATAGAGAGGAAGTACCATCTAATTCAAGAGATTGTGCAAAGAGGAGATGTGGTCGTGACCAAGATCGCTTTTGAGCATAACATTGCTGATCCGTTTACGAAGGCCCTCTCGGCTAAAGTGTTCGAGGGTCATCTAGACAGTCTAGGTCTGCGAGATATGTATATAGCGTAATCTAGGGCAAGTGGGAGATGTGTAATGGGTGTAAGGATGCCCTAGTTTATTGTATTTTGTATATTTACCTTTTATGTAATGTACAAATATACATGTACCGTTTCCAGCTTTGGATTATTTTGTATATACTTTCCCTGTAACTTGAGTTTTAGTTCAAGTGGGAGTTTGTTGGGTTTTATGCCCTAAAACTCGTAGATAGTAAATGTACATTTGACCGAACATTAATAAAGTGATGTATTATTCAATGTTTGTATTATATCTTGTCTTGTTAACCCTAATCCAATAAACTAAACATCCATGGCTAATAGAATGAGACTTGAACTAGTATGTAGGGACATGCGGGGATCAATGTTCAAGTTTTAGCCTAAAGGGTCTGTAGTATAGGGATAAGGCTGGGTACCTTATCCTGGTGACACTATGGATACGGCCCGCTTTGTATATTGATACAAACGTAGTGATCCAACACGTTCATGTGGTTGACATGCGAGTGGGGGTATCCTGTGCAATGAGTTTGCATAAAGACCGGACCGCGAAATAGTTAACCACTAACTATAAGACCGGACCGCGAAATAGTTAACCACTAACTTGGCCTTAATCCTAAGTGGATTATGGACTCCTGTCCATGAGGGATTGTCCTTTGATTTGTACGGGTGAGAGTGGCCAGTTCGCCGACTCAATAAGCCTACCATTTTGGGGACAAGTCCGAATGGGGAGCTGGGAACGTAGTCTTACAAGATGGAATTCACTCCTTCCTGATATGAGGGTAAGTAGAGGTGTGTTCCCTTAAGTGGTGTCTCCGGGTCTTGAACAAAGGGCCCTACCCTCTTTATGGCACGAGAGGGTTTTCTGTTTGATGGTTGGACCACAAACAGGTTGTTCATTAGAGGAGCACTGGTACTTAAGGACCAAGAGGTAGCCCAGGGGTAAAACGGTAATTTGACCTAGCTGGGGTACGAACACACGTGAAGGGCTAACTTGCTGCTGACGGTCAATATCCGTGGACACAGAAATATATCTGCAGTGAGAAGAGTGCAGCTGTGGTTCTTTAGTGGAGTGAACCACAGTTAACGAATATTGATTAACTTGGTTAATGAGTTTAACCAACTAATCTCATATCGTTGGAGCTTCTGATCTGTAGGTCCATTAGGTCCCACCGGTAGCTCATTTGGGGCGTTGAGGTAAAATTCTAAGGATGGATTGAATATTCGAAGGTGTTCGAATATTATACTAAAATATGAATTTGGTTCATATTAAAACTATAGGTTATAATTAATATGCATTGGATGTATATTAATACTATAGTTTTGAGAGAGAAAATAGTAATTGAATATGTGATGTTCAATTTTATTTTATTAATTAATTAATTTCTTATTAATTAATTGATTTAGTTTAATTAAATTTGATTTAATTAAACTATAAGATAAGAGGGATGTTAATTTAAATAGGATTTAAATTAAAGTTATTTTAATTAATTTAGATTAATTAAAAGATAATTAATTGTAATTTGAATTTATGTTTTTCAAATTATAATTAATTAAAATATCAGATAACTGAAATATCAGTTATCTGATATTTTAAATAATCAGACGTGGTCAGGGGAGTTGCTAACTTAACTCCCTAGTCTCACGCCTGACCATCCCCATCTATCGCTCTCTCCTTTTCTCTCAATTCGATCTGTGGCAGAAAGATTAGAGAAAGAGAATCCAGAGAAAATCCTGAGAGTTTTTTTTTTTGCTCCCACAAGCGTTTAACGCAGTATCCCAATTAGAGAATACCGGTGTATCCTTGTGGTGGTGTTCGAGCAATTTTTCCAGCAAAATCAAGGAGCGATCGTTGCTGTATTTTGGGAGAAATTCAGAGAGAATTGGCGAAATACTCAAGGGTTTCTACAAAGGTAAATGGTTTTTGAACTAGGGTCAATAGGACCTAATTCTAGATTAGATCTAGAATTTTTTCATCTTATTTTTATGCATGCTTGTATCTAATTTACAGCAGATTATTGTCCTTTATTGTTGCTGTAAATTTATTAGTTTTGTCGTCGTATTGGTATCCCAATCGGCGTTTTATTATTCAAAAGGTCTCTGTGTTTTTCCGCTGCGCAATAGGGCTTTTATCTCTTCAATTGGTATCAGAGCCTATTTGAATTAAAACGTTGTTTTTGAGATTTGCGAATGGCTGTATGGTGGGATTAATTATGCATTATGAATGTGGTTTGCGATAAACTGTTTAGATTTAATTTGGCCATAGATTTACCGCAATTTTTCTTGATTTGATCGTGTAAGGCCCCTGCGTTTTTGGGCAAAATTGTGTAAATCGAGTCTGTATAAGTCCGGGTCGCAGTTAGGCTTGAAAATCGATGAAGATCGCAGAAGAAATTGGTGAAAATCGTGAAGAACAGTCGAGTTTCTGCCCAGAAATCAGCTCCAGACGCAACAGCGTCGGGACGCTTAGCCTTGCACGTCTCGACGCTGTCGCGATTCCACGCTCCAGACGGTTGAAATCGCGCCAGCGTCGGGACGCTTTCTTCACAGCGTCTCGACGCTGTCACGATTTCGTGCGGCGCCAGGATTTTCGCGAGAACGTGATGGTGCCCTAATTAGGCCGGTTCGGTTCGAGCGGTTTGGGTCAGCTGGGACCGGTTCGGTCCGGTTTGACCCGTTTTGGGTGCGGTTCGAGTTTTTCAAGTCCGGTTCGAAGTGGTTCGGGTCGGTTCAAGGCTAGTAGACCGGATTTGGAGCTGCAAAATTTTGTAATAGGATAGATTTATTGCTTTATTAATGTAATTTTGCTTTAATCTATCCTAGGGGCCAATTAAATCGGTTTATTCGCTATTTAAATGCTTTATGGATGTCATTTAAATTTAATCCCACCTTAGGATATAAAGCATGCTCATGCATTTATGAATGTTATAATTAGATTATAATATATGTATGAAATGCATGGTTTGATTTTCATGATTTGTTTAATATATAGTAGAGTTATATTAAATTCATGAAAATGGAATAGTATGATGCATGCAATTACATAGTTTTAATATAAGAGTTATATTAAAAATTATTTGTTTGCAGCATGCTAAGTTGATTTTCCATTATTGGCTATAATAAAGTTGTTTATTATTTAAATGGAAATCAAATTGCATTGAGCATGATACATCCATAGATTAATATAAGGGTTGTATTAATTATCATGCAATGCATAGTACTATAGTTTAAAATTTCATTAACTTGAATATGATTGTTAATTGTTTTAAAAACTATAGTATGCATGATTATAGGGCTAATCATTATAAAATTTTGAAATAGTTTAAAATTTTATGATTAGAAACCGTCAATCTATAATCAAGATATGCATGTTCACATAGGATCTTAGGTTAAAATTATATTAATTTTAATGAGTTAAAATTAATTAGACCTAAGATCATTTTCTAATAGGATTAGAAGATCTTACTTAGTTTTAAAATAGTTTTAATGAACTAAGTAGGACGAACATTCCTAAGATTATAAGGGAACTCTACCAGTGAAGTTCTGTCTAAGGATTGGAGGTATTTAAGTTGACGGTAAACGGAACACCTCCTACCTGGGAACTGATCTGGAATACCGGAGTTGAATTAATCTCAGGTTAATGTTAGAATAATGTCACTAGGTTAATTAAATTGGTTTAATACACCTAGACATTAGGTCTTATTATAATAGTTATAATAGGACTAGACTTAGATAAATGACTTAGCCGGATTTATCTAGGTTTAATCAAACCCTAAAATTAATAATCAGTTACTTTAGTGGGAGGAAAATTACAAAACTTAATTTAAATTGAGTTTTGCTCCTACGTCCCCGTGACGTTCACACCGTGAGACCCATGCTCGGCTTTGTGTCGTTTTAGCGCGGCCTCCCTTCGGAGAGTGTTTGCATGGGTCAATACCAAGGTGAATGGGGAAAGTGACTATAGTAAGTGGGAGCGGGACACGTGTCAACGTATCCTTCGGTCTCCACCCCTAGGTCACAACGTGAGATTCCTATGATCCGCCTGCGTGTTGTCTCGGCGCAACCACCCCTTCGGAGGGCCTGATCATAGGATTCGGAACACCGTGAACTCCTGAAAAGGATAGGATCACTTAGGCTAATTACCAACAGTTGTCTTTCCTAACGGTAGCCTGTTGGTGCGTGCCTCTGGGATCTGAAAGTGGGAGGGTCACACTTACGGGGAGGAATTAATTTGTTAACAAATCCTTGACCGAACAACGGTGGTTAATATCTAATGGAATATGAGTTATTCTGGCATTAGAAATTGACTGAGAAGAGTCTCATTTTAGAGGAGGAACAACTGATCACCCTTCGGTGGCTGTTCTTCTAAACCTCTAAAGCATCGTTGCGAAACACAATCATAGTTTTATTAGGGTTCTTTGATTGTTTGTTTGCAAAATTGATTGGATGTATGCAATTGTTTGTATTGCTTGTGTGATGGGTTAAGGCAAAGATAACTAATACGGTCACTTGTTTGTTTTTTTCAGCAATGTCTTCCTCTATAATATCCCTTCTTAAAAACGAACAACTTACCGGCGAGAATTTTCCACAATGGAAATCAAACCTCAATACAATACTCGTGGTTGAGGATTTAAGATTCGTCTTAACGGAGGAATGTCCTCCCGTTCCCCCTCGCACTGCCTCTCAGGCAGTTAAAGACGCCTATGAACGCTGGACCAAGGCCAATGAAAAGGTCAAGGTCTATATATTGGTCAGCTTGTCTGAAGTTTTGGCCAAGCGTTATGAGAACGTGGAAACTGCCAGGGAAATTATGAATTCCCTGCAGGAGATGTTTGGACTTCCGTCCTACCAGCTCCACCACGACGCCTTGAAGAATGTCTTCAATGCCAAGATGCTGGAAGGTCAATCTGTTCGGGAACATGTCCTGGACATGGTTAACCAGTTCAACATAGCTGAGGCAAATGGCGGGGTAGTCTGCGAGCGCAGTCAGGTTGCGTTCATCCTTCACTCGCTCCCGGCGAGCTATCTGTCTTTCAGGACGAACGCGAGCATGAATAAGATTCAGTTCAACCTGACTACCCTCCTCTCGGAGTTACAGATTTACGAGTCCCTGCAAAAGAGCAAGGGAAAGAATGTGGTGAAAGGAGAGGCCAATGTGGCCCATTCCAAGAAAAAGTTCCTGAAGGGTTCATCCTCAGGGACTAAATCTGTACCCCAGGCTTCTTCATCGAAGCAGATACAAAAGAGGAAGGGAGACAAGGGGAAGGCTCCTGCACAGGCTGTGCAAGGGAAGGGGAAGGCCAAGGTCGTGGCCGATAAAGGTAGATGCTTCCACTGCAATGCAGATGGTCACTGGAAGCGCAACTGTCCCCGCTACCTTGCTGAGAAGAGAAGAGAAAAAGAAGGTAAATTCGATTTACTTGTGTTAGAGACTTGTCTCGTTGAACATGATGAGTTTGCCTGGATACTGGATTCGGGAGCCACTAATCATGTTTGTTCTTCTTTTCAGGGAAATAATTTCCAGCAGCTGGCAGAGGGTGAAATGACGCTCAAGGTCGGAACGGGAGACGTCGTTTCAGCTCGTGCAGTGGGAGCTGCAAAATTATTCTTTAGAAATAGGTTTTTAATTTTAGAGGACTTGTATTTGGTTCCTAGAATTAAAAGGAACCTAATTTCTGTTTCAGCTTTATTAGAACAATGTTACATTGTTTCATTCTTGCTTAACGAAGCTTTAATTTTAAAGAATGGAGTTTACATTTGTTCAGCTAAGCGTGAGAATAATTTATTTGTGTTAAGACCAAATGATGCAAAGGCCATTTTAAGTCATGAAATGTTTAAAACGGCTGAAACGCAAAACAAAAGGCAAAAAGTTTCTCATTTAAGTAACAACACGTATCTTTGGCATCTTCGTCTTGGTCATATTAACATCGATCGGATCGATCGTTTGGTTAAAAATGGACTTCTAAGTGACATAGAAGATACATCTTTACCACCCTGTGAATCGTGTCTCGAGGGTAAAATGACCAAGAGGCCTTTTACTGGAAAAGGTTACAGGGCCAAAGAACCACTTGAACTAATACATTCGGATCTTTGTGGTCCTATGAATGTAAGGCTCGAGGTGGTTTTGAATATTTCATCTCTTTCATAGATGATTATTCACGATACGGTTACTTATACCTGATGGACCATAAGTCTGAAGCTCTTGAAAAGTTCAAAGAGCTTAAGGCTGAGGTAGAAAACCTATTAGGTAAAACAATCAAAACACTTCGATCAGATCGAGGTGGAGAGTATTTAGATCAGAGATTCCAGGACTATATGATAGAACATGGAATTCAATCACAACTCTCAGCACCTGGTACACCTCAGCAAAATGGTGTATCAGAAAGGAGAAACAGAACCTTGTTAGACATGGTTCGATCTATGATGAGCTATGCTCAGTTGCCTAGCTCGTTTTGGGGGTATGCAGTAGAGACTGCAGTTCATATTCTTAACAGTGTTCCCTCAAAAAGTGTTTCTGAAACTCCTTTTGAGTTATGGAGAGGGCGTAAACCTAGTTTGCGTTACTTTCGAATCTGGGGTTGTCCTGCACATGTGTTAGTGACAAATCCTAAGAAATTGGAATCACGTACGAGAATATGCCAATTTGTTGGGTACCCGAAAGAAACGAGAGGTGGTCTTTTCTATGACCCTCAAGATAATAAAGTATTTGTATCGACAAATGCAACTTTCTTGGAGGAAGACCACATACGAGATCATCGACCACGAAGTAAGTTAGTATTAGGAGAAGCTACAGAAGGATCAACAAGGGTTGTTGATGAACCTGGTCCTTCAACAAGAGTTGTTGGAGAATGCAGTTCTTCTCGTCAATCTAGTCCTCCTCACGTAGTGGGAGAGCTTCGACGCAGTGGGAGGGTTGTGATACAACCTAACCGCTACTTGGGTTTAACAGAAACACAAGTAGTCATACCTGATGACGGCGTAGAAGATCCATTGTCTTATCGTCAGGCAATGAATGATGTAGATAAGGACGAGTGGGCCAAAGCCATGGACCTTGAGATGGAGTCGATGTACTTCAATCAAGTTTGGGAACTTGTAGATCTACCTGAAGGGGTCAAACCCATTGGGTGTAAATGGATCTATAAGAGAAAAAGAGATGCTGCTGGGAAAGTACAGACTTTCAAAGCAAGACTTGTAGCAAAGGGTTATACCCAACGAGAAGGAGTGGACTATGAAGAAACTTTTTCTCCAGTTGCTATGCTAAAGTCCATAAGAATCCTCTTATCCATTGCCACATTTTATGATTATGAAATTTGGCAAATGGATGTCAAGACGGCTTTTTTGAATGGCAATCTTGACGAGAGTATTTTTATGTCTCAACCCGAAGGGTTCATATCCCAAGGTCATGAGCAAAAGGTTTGCAAACTGAATCGATCCATTTATGGGTTGAAACAGGCTTCTAGATCTTGGAATATTAGGTTTGATACTGCGATCAAATCTTTTGGTTTTGACCAGAATGTTGATGAGCCTTGTGTATACAAAAAGATCAACAAGAATAAAGTAGCTTTCCTCGTACTTTATGTAGACGACATCCTACTCATTGGGAATGATGTAGGGTATCTGTCTGACGTAAAAGAATGGCTAGCAGCTCAATTCCAAATGAAAGATTTGGGTGAGGCCCAGTATGTTCTTGGCATCCAGATCATTCGGGATAGAAAGAACAAATCGCTAGCTCTGTCTCAGGCAACGTATATCGACAAGATGTTGGCCCGATATTCGATGCAGAACTCCAAGAAGGGCTTGTTGCCTTTCAGGCATGGGGTTCACTTGTCTAAGGATCAGTCTCCTAAGACACCTCAAGAGGTTGAGGATATGAGACGGATTCCCTACGCCTCAGCCGTGGGTAGCTTAATGTATGCCATGCTATGCACAAGGCCTGACATTTGTTATGCTGTAGGGATTGTCAGCAGATATCAGTCAAATCCAGGGTTAGACCATTGGACCGCCGTTAAAGGAATCCTCAAGTATCTTAGGAGAACGAGAGATTACATGTTGGTGTTTGGGGCTAAGGAGTTAGTTCTCACGGGTTACACCGACTCTGACTTCCAAACTGACAAGGATTCTAGGAAATCTACGTCAGGGTCAGTTTTCATCCTTAACGGGGGAGCTGTAGTTTGGAGGAGCATAAAGCAGGGATGTATAGCAGACTCCACGATGGAGGCTGAGTATGTAGCTGCTTGTGAAGCAGCTAAGGAAGCTGTTTGGCTAAGGAAGTTCTTGACAGATTTGGAAGTTGTTCCAAATATGAACTTGCCCATTACGTTATACTGTGACAACAGTGGGGTAGTAGCCAATTCAAAGGAACCTCGCAGCCACAAAAGAGGTAAACACATAGAGAGGAAGTACCATCTAATTCAAGAGATTGTGCAAAGAGGAGATGTGGTCGTGACCAAGATCGCTTTTGAGCATAACATTGCTGATCCGTTTACGAAGGCCCTCTCGGCTAAAGTGTTCGAGGGTCATCTAGACAGTCTAGGTCTGCGAGATATGTATATAGCGTAATCTAGGGCAAGTGGGAGATGTGTAATGGGTGTAAGGATGCCCTAGTTTATTGTATTTTGTATATTTACCTTTTATGTAATGTACAAATATACATGTACCGTTTCCAGCTTTGGATTATTTTGTATATACTTTCCCTGTAACTTGAGTTTTAGTTCAAGTGGGAGTTTGTTGGGTTTTATGCCCTAAAACTCGTAGATAGTAAATGTACATTTGACCGAACATTAATAAAGTGATGTATTATTCAATGTTTGTATTATATCTTGTCTTGTTAACCCTAATCCAATAAACTAAACATCCATGGCTAATAGAATGAGACTTGAACTAGTATGTAGGGACATGCGGGGATCAATGTTCAAGTTTTAGCCTAAAGGGTCTGTAGTATAGGGATAAGGCTGGGTACCTTATCCTGGTGACACTATGGATACGGCCCGCTTTGTATATTGATACAAACGTAGTGATCCAACACGTTCATGTGGTTGACATGCGAGTGGGGGTATCCTGTGCAATGAGTTTGCATAAAGACCGGACCGCGAAATAGTTAACCACTAACTATAAGACCGGACCGCGAAATAGTTAACCACTAACTTGGCCTTAATCCTAAGTGGATTATGGACTCCTGTCCATGAGGGATTGTCCTTTGATTTGTACGGGTGAGAGTGGCCAGTTCGCCGACTCAATAAGCCTACCATTTTGGGGACAAGTCCGAATGGGGAGCTGGGAACGTAGTCTTACAAGATGGAATTCACTCCTTCCTGATATGAGGGTAAGTAGAGGTGTGTTCCCTTAAGTGGTGTCTCCGGGTCTTGAACAAAGGGCCCTACCCTCTTTATGGCACGAGAGGGTTTTCTGTTTGATGGTTGGACCACAAACAGGTTGTTCATTAGAGGAGCACTGGTACTTAAGGACCAAGAGGTAGCCCAGGGGTAAAACGGTAATTTGACCTAGCTGGGGTACGAACACACGTGAAGGGCTAACTTGCTGCTGACGGTCAATATCCGTGGACACAGAAATATATCTGCAGTGAGAAGAGTGCAGCTGTGGTTCTTTAGTGGAGTGAACCACAGTTAACGAATATTGATTAACTTGGTTAATGAGTTTAACCAACTAATCTCATATCGTTGGAGCTTCTGATCTGTAGGTCCATTAGGTCCCACCGGTAGCTCATTTGGGGCGTTGAGGTAAAATTCTAAGGATGGATTGAATATTCGAAGGTGTTCGAATATTATACTAAAATATGAATTTGGTTCATATTAAAACTATAGGTTATAATTAATATGCATTGGATGTATATTAATACTATAGTTTTGAGAGAGAAAATAGTAATTGAATATGTGATGTTCAATTTTATTTTATTAATTAATTAATTTCTTATTAATTAATTGATTTAGTTTAATTAAATTTGATTTAATTAAACTATAAGATAAGAGGGATGTTAATTTAAATAGGATTTAAATTAAAGTTATTTTAATTAATTTAGATTAATTAAAAGATAATTAATTGTAATTTGAATTTATGTTTTTCAAATTATAATTAATTAAAATATCAGATAACTGAAATATCAGTTATCTGATATTTTAAATAATCAGACGTGGTCAGGGGAGTTGCTAACTTAACTCCCTAGTCTCACGCCTGACCATCCCCATCTATCGCTCTCTCCTTTTCTCTCAATTCGATCTGTGGCAGAAAGATTAGAGAAAGAGAATCCAGAGAAAATCCTGAGAGTTTTTTTTTTGCTCCCACAAGCGTTTAACGCAGTATCCCAATTAGAGAATACCGGTGTATCCTTGTGGTGGTGTTCGAGCAATTTTTCCAGCAAAATCAAGGAGCGATCGTTGCTGTATTTTGGGAGAAATTCAGAGAGAATTGGCGAAATACTCAAGGGTTTCTACAAAGGTAAATGGTTTTTGAACTAGGGTCAATAGGACCCAATTCTAGATTAGATCTAGAATTTTTTCATCTTATTTTTATGCATGCTTGTATCTAATTTACAGCAGATTATTGTCCTTTATTGTTGCTGTAAATTTATTAGTTTTGCCGTCGTATTGGTATCCCAATCGGCGTTTTATTATTCAAAAGGTCTCTGTGTTTTTCCGCTGCGCAATAGGGCTTTTATCTCTTCATATTCAGCTTAGAAGATAATAATAATAAAAAAAAAATGTTCCACTTTCTTGAGGGCGTTAGTAACCAGGGGCATTCATGACACCCATCGTTTGCCTTTGCATGAAAGCGCTGAAAAGAAATGAACATGCCTCGATAACCTGAAAGATGAGGCGCAAGATGAGGTGCTCTAGTTGGATGCTTTCATCATCAATGTTGGCAAGCCAGAACGAAGGCGCTACATCTAAAAGGATTCTCATAAGAAAAAAAATCTGGCAACGTGAGCGCTATGAGTAAAAATTCTTAAAAAGCGTTAGTGCATCCAAGTTTTGATTTAGAAGAAAGCTAGTAAAGAGGAAGAAGTGTAGGAAGGAGAAATTAGAGAAATCCATTTAAGTGAGAAAAAAGGCATTTTGAGGTAGTAAAAGCAAAGTTGACCTTAGGTTTAGAAAGTTGGATGTTGGTATTTCGCGCTGCTGAGGTAAATTTTTGTAGACTGCGCTAAGGAATTGTAGTGAGCCATGAGGCATTGTGGCAATCTGAGAAGCAAAAAGTGTTGTTGCAGTATTGCTTGAGGACAAGCAATAATTTAAGTTTGGGGGTTTGATAACTTGAAAATATCAAGTTATTAGGCGTCTAATTTAAGCTTATTGTGAGCCTCAAGAGAGTGAAAATACCTAAGTTTTAACTAATTTGTTGGGGTTTATGTCCTAAACTCAAGTTTTGTTATCCTTTATATAAATAAAGATGTTATTCAGTGAAATTGTTTATTTATAACTTATAATCCAATAGAAACATCCATGGTTATGACATGGCATACTGAAACTATATAGTGAATATGGACAGGGATCAAGTTCGAATATATAACCTAAATGGTCTATAGTAAATGAATAAGGTTGGCTACCTTGTTCTGGTAACACTATGGATGCGGCCTACTTTGCGAATAAGGCAAACGGCGTGATCTTGGATCCTTCATGTAAAGACATGCGAGTAGGGGCATCCTGTGTAAAAGATGTTTACACAAGACATGACCGAGAAATAAGTCACTCTTACTTTATAACACTGTTTACTGTTAAGACTGATTATTTCATGCGATGACTTAGGTAACTCGATCTTAATCATGAGCTTACTATGAACTCCTGTTTGTTTAGGGTTATTCTTTGATCTGCATAGGTGAGAGTGGTCATAAAATTTCGTTCAATAAACCTCCCATTTTGGGGACAACACTAGATGGATGGCTGGGGACATAGTAATGCAATATGGAATTCACTCCAACCCCATTTAGGGATAGTAGAAAGGTTGTTCCCTTAAGTGCTGAATCCAAGACTTGAACAAGGGGTCCCACCCTCTCCTTGGCTCGAGAGGGATCTTGTTTAATGGTTGGACCATGAACAAAATTGTTCATTAGAGGACAAGTGGACTTAAGGAACCAAGATGTGCTATAGGGGTAAAACAGACTTTTGACCTATCTATAGTAACGAACAACCTGTGAATGATTGACTTACTAATTATGGTTACATCGAGTGGACACAAATATATCTACAGTGAGGGGAGTTCAACTACTAGGCTATAGTGGAGTGTCCCGGTAGTTAACGGATGTTGGTTGACTATGTTAAAAGAGATTGACTAGTTTAACCTCGTACTGTTGGAGCCCATGATCTGTAGGTCCATTAGGTCCCCTTGCTAGCTCGAGACAAACCTTTGGAACAAATTTGATGGATTAAATATGAATTAATTTAAGATTCATATTGAGAAAAATGAGAATAGGTGAAAGGCATTGTCGGTAAGTCTCCAAAATGGAATTAGACTTTCATCTCTTGAATGATTTGACTTGAGATGGCTACTTCCTTTAATAGAGTGGAATCAACCCTAATTAGGTCAAAGATTACACGTGGAAGGCTCTCCAAGCATCCTAGATCTGAGATTGGTTCAGAAAACGCCACTTCATTATTGAATCACGTGCAACTCACGTGGCAGTTTTGCTCCTAGCTTTGCTGGAACACGGATTTTGCTCCCTCAAGTCGCTCAACATTATTTTCTCTGCAAAATAACTTCCAAATCACCCATTCTTCTAAATAGGTTAAACACATATAATATTCATCTAATAATAAACCTATTTGGCACAAAAGACACACAAAACACTATAGAACTAAGGCCTAAATAACTCCCTTTTGGAGAGTTATTAGTAGGGTTGGTTGTCGAGATCAGTGTGAGAAAGCCTTAGAAGGTAAAAATTCACGATCCTTGGAGATTTGATACGAGATTTGGGATTTTCGAGTGATTCTGTGAAGATCCTGCGAATCTCAGAATTTTATTGAAAAGCCCAATTGCGACCTCAAATCGGGAGCAAAATCTCTATGCACTGACTTGACAATTCTGTCTTCAGCTGGGTGTTAGCTTTAGAGCTTCAATCAAACAAAGTATCTTGATGATAATAAACTCAGATTTTTTGTACTAACATTTTCAGTGTTTCAAAGTCACTATCTTGTAGAGCTCGGAAAGACGATTCCAACGTCTATCGAATCACTCAAATCGGAGCTCAAACGAAGAAGTTATGGCCAAAACAAAACTGATGGAGGAAATCCAACGTGGTAGTGACACGTGGCACCTCGCTGACGTGACATCCGACGTGGCGGCTGACGTGACACATAATGGTCATATTTTGATGACGTGGCGGATGACGTGGCACTTCAACGATCAGATTTTGCTGATGTGGTGATGATGTGGTGGCTGACATGGCTGACGTGGCTGACATGGACCAATAGAATAGTGACACGTGGCGAGCTGATGTTCATAAAAAAAAGAGAAAAGAGGAAGGAATCGCTGATTGACGTGCAGCCCTACCAGATGGTGACATGTGGCGCAATTTCGAAATTTCCAGCTTTATGTATTTATTTTGTATCAAAAAAAAAAAAAGAAATTTGCGTCAGAAAACGCTTCTCACGCGCGAACGCGCTCGTGGACTGCACGCGCCAACAGTCTTTCACATAATTGCGCGTGTGAGCTTCATCTCCTCCCCGTGCGCGTGGATCTCTTTTCATCCGGCCATTCTTTTTAATTCCCTTCATTTTATTATCTTCTTTCATCCAATCTTCTCCAAATTTTCACCAAATATCACCATCATTCAAATTTTATTGCTTTCCAAAATTCCATTCCTTAATATCCTTGATTTATTCTCAAATCTAAAAAATTCCAATCTTTCAAACTCCCTTAATGTTGAAATCCTTTCCTTTTATATTTTAAAATCAATCTCCACCATTCATCTTTAGTTTTATCCTACAGCCAATATTCATCCTCCTCACCTATAAATTCGACTTGATTTTACTCTTCACATACACACCAAAAAGCTATCAAGTCTTAAGCTCTCAATTCTCTCTACTCTCAAATTCTTGTCCTCCTTGCTCCAAAATTGGCCTAGAGTTATTTTTGTGAGGTTTTCTCTTAGAGTGTTCAACTTGTGTATTTAGCCTTCAAGAGGTAATATTGTGTGAGGTTTTCTTTTAATTTTTGGGAATTGTATTAAGGTGTGGGTGAAGGGAATAAAAGTCCCCACGCAGCGGAAGCGCATCGATTGGACCTTACGTCGTATATTAATTAACATTAAAATACCGTTACGAAAACTCAAACAAACTTTAAACACTCTTTAAAGTTGCTGGAAAATTGGTTTAAACATGCTGAAAAATCAATCAAAATTTATTTTCATGCTTTTTGATGTGGAATTTTCATTACCGCAAGCGCACGGGTCAAGTAATAATATAGTGAATGTAATTCGAATGTCGTCCTCTAGATTGGATTGTTAAGCAAATCAAGTATTGTGAATTATCTCGCTCAATTTTGTTTAGGGATCAAAAAGTGATGAGTGATTAATGGAAAACTAAATTAAAGCAAGAACAAAAAGTGTGGAAATTCAATTGGGAAAAATACTTAGGGAATTGATTTCGCCGATTTAGTCTAGGATTGATTTTAAGGAGTAAGTTATTATGCACAATGAAATTATGAGCCAAAGACCCTTTAATCACAACTACCTCTCCCGAGTATAATTGATTCTCATGCAAATTAATCTACTTGATATCCCTATCTAAGTTTATTAACATGCAAGGCAATAAGATCTTTTGACTAATTCCAAAGTTAATCTAAAACCGTCACGAATTAGAAAATAAACCTTACTCATGCAATCTTGAGTAAGTCTACATTTAATCCCCTCTCCCGAGCAAGAATAAAAACTCAAATCATTCAACTAATGGCCAATTAATTGAAAGCATTAAATCAAGATTACAAACATAATAACCATTGCACAACTTAAACCATAAATTCAATCCATAAACTTAATCAACTACATCAATCCCTAAGCTATGAGTTTAGCTACTCATGAATAGAATTACAAGCTCAACTAAACATGTAAAATCCATAAATCTAGCTAAAGAAAAGGAAAGGGAAAAGAAAACTCAATGTAGGCCGAGTCCGACGTCCCCGTCACGATCCCCACGAACAATGGGTTGATTTTCGATTTTCTCCCTTAGCTTCAGCCTTCAAATCCTCTGTTTTAGCTCTATTTTCAGCCCCAAGAAGTCCCAAAATTGAATCCCCCAAAAACCTAGCCGAAAGGATGCTTAAATAGCAAAATTTCGTCATAGCGTCGAGACACTGTCAAGACAGCGCCGCGACGCTGTCGCGATCCGCAATTTTGGAAAAATTTTCTATAGCGTCGCGATGCTATGAATTTTTGTTTTTTTTTTTTTAGGTAGAAAACTCCATTTGACTCCAATTGCTAAATTAAGCTTCAAACACGTACTTCCTACAAATAAAACATAAAAATGCATAAATTTGGGCAAATAATTATAAAAGACTAGCTTAATTAATCAGAGAAAAATAGCTAGCTATGCTCGCTATCACTTTTCTAAAGAAAGAATGAAGAACCGTTACAAACCTTCGTTGTAGACTTGACCGTTCTTCGCCAACGACGCTCCACGAACGAAAACGCAACAGCCTCCTTTGAATGACACAATAACCACAAAGATGACACCGGTATGTCTCTAGGTCTAGGAGGCAAAAGACTTGTGGGTGTCTTTCTCTAAGAGGGAGGCTAGAGAGAATTCTAGGTCTTGTCTTGAGAGTCTAAGAGCAAGAGCAAAGTCTCATAGACCAATTAGGTCTAGTGTTCTATTTATAGAAGAGAGGCCATGAATAAAATATTCAATTAAATCAATATTTTCCAAAATTGATTCAATCTTATTCCTTATTTAATCAATCATGATCAATCAATTTCATAATTGATTAATCTTTTCCACAAATGTCTAATTACTTCCATAAGTGATTAGATCATTTCCATAAATGATTAATCACTTCCTTAAGTGATTAATTATTTCCATAATTGATTAATTCCCGGTTAATGAATTCTTAAATTAATTAACCACCAATTAAATATCACATATTTAATTTCCTGCCTTGAATTAATTAACTCGCCCAAATAGATTTAAGGCCTTAAATTAATTAATTCATTATTTGAACTCTTTCAAACTTCCATAAATTTATATTTGAATTTCTTCAAATATTAATTTCTCTCATAATAATATATCAATATATATTATATTTGTTTCCCTTAGTAAATTGAACATTTTCAATTTACATTTATTACTTAGTTTCCTCAAATTACTTTATGAGCTACCAGTGGGACCTAATGGACCTGCAGATCAGAAGCTCCAACGATGTGAGATTAATTGGTCAAACTCATTAACCACATTAATCAATATTCGTTAATTGTGCGTTCATTCCACTATAGACTCACAGTTGCACTCTTCTCATTGCAGACATATTTTCTATGTCCACGGATATAGACCAATATCGACTAGTTAGTCCTTCACGAGTGTCCATAACACCAGCTGGGTCAAATTACTGTTTTACCCCTGGGTTACCTCTATTTCCTTAAGTACTAGTTCTCTTCTAATTAACAACCTGTTTGTGGTCCAACCATCAAACAGAAAACCTTCTCGTGCCATTGAGAGGGTAGGACCCTTTGTTCAAGACTCGGAGTAACCACTTAAGGGAACACTCATTTGCTTCCCTGAAATCGGGAAGGAGTGAATTCCATCTTGCACAATTACGTACCCAGCTCCTCATTCGGTCTTGTCCCCAAAATGGTAGGCTTATTAAGTCGGCGTACTGGCCACTCTCACCCATACAAATCAAAGGACAATCTCTCATGAACAGGAGTCCATAATCAACTCAGGATTAAGACTAAGTCGTCTAGGTCGTCCTAGTGAAATAGAAAACCAACTAGTTAATGGTGTTATTGAAGGATTGGAATTCCCAATTCCGTTACAGCGGAAGCAATTGGACCGTTCGTAAATTAATTTTGTTTTACAAAATACCAATACATTGGCAAAAGGTTAAGCGATGAGAAACATACCTTCGTTGACGACTCTGAATTCTTCAAGAACGCCTTTCTTGATTGCTCCGCAACAACGAAGAACACCACCATTTGATCTTCCCCGCTATAACTCTGAGATTAGGAACGTAGTTGTGGGACTACCTAATCTTGAATGGGAAAAACTCGAGAGAGAAAATTCTCCCTAGAGTTCTTGAGTTGAGAGAATATGAGAGGGCCTTATGGTGGCCATATGTTGTGTTTTCTAAACCCTAGGGTTAGTGTTCTATTTATAGGAGAAAGGCCATGAATAAAATATTCATTTAAAATCAATTATTTCCATAACTGATTTAATCTTTTCCATTAATCAATTCCATGACCAATCAATTCCATAATTGATTAATCTTTTCCATAAATGATTGATCACTTCCATAAGTGATTAATCATTTCCATAATTGATTAATTTCCAATTAATTAATTCTTTAATTAATTAATCACCAATTAAATATCATATATTTAATTTCAGACCTTCTATTAGTTAATTAATTAATTACCCAATTAAATATCATATATTTAATTTCAGGCCTTCAATTAATTAATTCTATAATATGAATCAAATTCATATTAAAATTTGAACTCCTTCAAATTCTCTTATATCCTATAAATTTAATATGAATCAAATTCATATTAATATTTGAACTTCTTCAAATATTTATTTCTCTCATAGACTATAGTTTAATTAAATCTCATTTAATTTAAACTAAATTGAATAATTAATTAATTCATAATTAATTAATTCATCTTCTAGTTAAATACCCTATATTTAATTAGACATATATTTGAACTCTTTCAAATATATCAATCTCTCAATTTAATAAAGTTTAATCTCAAATTAGACTTTATATTTTAATGCATCATTATACATTATATTAATATGTATCTCATACAATTAACTTAATTCCCAATATGAATTTGAACTATTCAAATTCTCTCAAGATATATTTGTTCCTAATTACTCTTTACGAGCTAGCAGGGGGACCTAATGGACCTACAGATCAGAAGCTCCAATGATATGAGGTTAATAGATTAAACTCATTAATCAGGTTAACCAATATTCATTAACTGTGGGTCATTCCACTAAAGACCCACAGCTGAACTCTTCTCACTGTAGAACATTTCTGTGTCCATGGATGTAGACCTATACCGGTAAGTCAATCCTTCACGAGTGTTCGTAATCACGACTGGGTCAAATTACCGTTTTACCCATGTGTTACATCTGTCTCCTTAAGTACCAGCGCTCCTCTAATGAACAACCTATTTATGGTCCAACCATTAAACAGAAAGTTCCTCTCGGGCCAGTGAGAGGACGGGATCCCTTTGTTCAAGTCCCGGAGTCACCTCTTAAGGGAACACTCATCTACTTCTCCTAGAAGCTGGAAGGAGTGAATTCCTTCTTGTGTTGTCATGTCCCCAGCCTCCCACTCGGTCTTGTCCCCAAAAAGGAAGGCATATTGAGTCGGCGTATTGGCCACTCTCACCCATGCTAATCAAAGGACAATCCCTCATGAGAAGGAGTTCATGACACACTCAGGATTAAGACTGAGTTACCTAGGTCATCGTATTGAAACAGTAACCTAACTAGTTAACGGTGTTACATCTAGTGGTTTACTATTTCGTGGTCCGGTCTTATGCAAACTCATTGCATAGGATACCCCCGCTTGCATGTCTCCTACATGGACGCCTTGGATTAATACGTCTGTATCGAATACAAAGCGGGCCGTATCACATAGTGTTACCAGGATAAGGTACCCAACCTTATCCTTGTACTATAGACCTTTTAGGTTGTTACTTGAACACCAATCTCCGTATGTCCCCACATACTAGTTCAAGTCACATGTAAACAACCTTGGATCTTAGTTTATTGGATTTGGGTCATATTGTGCAATATTTAACAACAACACTTTATTGTAGAAACTCAATTACACTTTATTGAAACAAGTATACAATTTGTTTACATTCACTATCTACGAGTTTTAGGGCATAAAACCCAACAAACTCCCACTTGAACTAAAACTCTAGTTTAGTGGGATGTACAATAATCTATACAGCAGCAGGTGTATAAATACATGTATAAAACATATACAATGTACAAATACAATAAACTAGGGCATCATAATGCCCATTACATAATGTTATCACTATACCAATTACATTTCTCCCACTTGCCCTAGATTTCAACTTTGTACATAACTCGTAGACCTAGACCTTCTAGATGACCCTCAAACACTTTAGCCGAGAGAGCCTTCGTGAATTTATCAGCAAAATCTCATTCAATTCAATGTGTCTGTTTGTCTTGGGCTGCGAAGTTCTTTTGAATTTGCCATAACACCACTGTATCACTATAAAGTGTGATGGGCAAGTTCACATTTGGAACACATTCCAAATAAGTCAAGAACTTCTTAAGCCATACAGTCTCTATCGCTGCTTCACAAGTAGCTATATTTTCGGCCTATATGGTCAAGACTGTAACTATGTCATACTATAACTCATTTGTAAAGATTGACCATAGATGTTGATGTAGATTTCCTTAAATCCTTATCAGTCTTAACATCCATGTCAGTGTATCCTGTAAGGATCAAATCCTTAGTCCCATACACGAGCATATAGTTCCTCGTTCTCCTAAGATGCTTGAGGATATTCTTAACGGTTTTCCAGTGATCAAATCTTGGATTAGATTGATACTTACTGACAATCCCTATTGCATAGGGCATTCATCTCATGTCCTCAACCTTTTGAGGTGTCTTAGGAAACACTTTCTTAGACAAAAGAATTCCATGTCTAAAAGGTAGTGAACCCTTATTGGAATTCTGCATCTTATATCTAACTAACATCTTGTAGATATACGACACCTGAGACAAGGCTAGCCTTTTGTTATTACGGTTCCTAAACAATTTGGATCCCAAGAACAAACTCAGCTTCTCCCAAATTTCCACTTGGAAATTAGCTGCTAGCTCCTTTAATGTCAGTAAGATAACCTACATCATTCCCAATGATTAGGATATCAATCATATACAATACTAAGTAAGCTACTGAACTATTGATGATTACTTGTAAGCACAAGACTCATTAATGTTCTGATTAAAGTCAAAAGATTTGGTCTCTTTATCAAATCTTATATTTCAAGATCGAAATGCTTAGGTTAATCCATGAATGGATCACTTAAGCTTGCAAAACCTTTTGTTTTCGATCTTGCGGTATGAACCCTTCTGGTTAAGACCTTTAATGTCTCGTTTTCTCTTGTAAATCCACTTGTAACTAATAGGTGTTACCCATCAAGCAGATCTACAAGATCCCAGATGGAAGTGAAATACAAAAGACTTCATTTCCAGGTCCATGACTTTAATCCATTGGTCCTTGTCAACATCATTCATTTTCTTTCTAAAAGATAATGAACCCACTATGCCATCATCAGGTATGATGACCTAGGCTTCAAACAAGCCCATGTAACGTTCAGGTTATCAAACAACCCTCCCACTACATTGAGGCAATCTCAACTATTGAGATGGATGTGACTGACTAGATGCACTGATCCATCAACAACTTTTGTTGAACAGCCAACCTCATCAACAACTCTTGTGGATGTTACTGTAGCTTCATTAGTTAACTTACTTAAATCGACTTTACTCTGTGGTTTATGATTTTTTATGCGGACTTCTTCTGAGAATATAGCATTTGTCGATACAAATTCTTTATTCTCTTGTGAATTGAAGAAGTATCCACTTCTCGTTTCCTTTTGGGGTTGCCTACTGCAGTATGCAATGCAGTCAACACTGCATGACCCCAAAACGAGCCAGACAATTGAGCATAGCTCAACATGGAATGAACCATATCCAATAGGGTTCTATTTCTCCTAAATGAGATTTAGGGTGTGATCCCATGTACTATCAAATAGTCCTGGAATCTCAAATCCCTATACTCAATACTTTGATCGGATCGAAGTGTTTTTATCATCTCACCTAACAAGTTTTCAACTTCAGTCCTAAGCCCCTTCGAATATCTCAAGAGTTTCAGACTTAAGTTGCATTAGGTAAAGATACTCATACCTTTGAATAATCATCCAAAAAGGATGAATTATTCATGCCCTCCCACTACTTTAATATATTGAACCACAAGGATCCAAATGTACAAGCTCCAAGGGCTCTTTGGCTCTTAGATCTTTTCTAGTAAAAGACCTATCAGTCATATTGCCCATAAGGCATGACTTACAAGGTAGTAGAGAGTCATCTTCTAACTTGCTTAGAGGTTCACTCTTGACCAATCTCCCAATCAAATTGAGATTAATATGGTCTACCTTAAAACCAAAGAAAGGTATTTTCCTTTAGGAGAAATCCTTTGCCTCTTTTCACATTGAGTAGTAGCAGTCTTAAACAACCCAGTGTCCATGACTGCTTTACTCTTGATTAGTCTTAAAACATTTAGGTTACTTCCCAGTAAAGCTAAACAAATGTCAACTCCCTTTCTTGAAACAAATCTGTGTTAGCAGAGAAATGTAAAGAGTAACATTGTTCCAGCAAATAAGACACAGAAATCAAATTTCTTTTGATCTTAGGAATTACATACACATTATCTAATAATATGTATTTTCTCCCACTGAGAAAAATAACTTAATGTCCCCCACTGATATAGCCAAAATAATATCTCTAATTCTAACTTTGAGAGTTATTACACAAGCAGCAAACTCTTGCCAAGAACTTATTCCTTTAAAAGAAGAACACACGTGATTTGTGGCCCCTGAATCAAGTATTCAGGGAGAATCACTATTCTTCACTAATCACATTTTCAAGACAGGTAAATGAAAATTACAGTCTTGAACAAGTTCTCGTTTTGCTAAGCAGGGTTCTATGTCATATTCACCAAGAACAATTCTTAATGAATTAAACATATGGGGCATGAGGACATTCCTCAGTTAAGAATAATCCTAGACTTATTTACCACAATTTGTCGTTTAAGCTTGTTGTATTACCGTTATTCATAAAGTGACGTAAGACAATACACATAAAATTATTATATAATTGCTGAAGTAACAAATTACTTGTATTATTAATTGCACCAACCCATTACAAATAATCCAATCAAATTCTGCAAAAACAAATAAGCAATCAAAGAAACCCTATGAAACTATTGATTTAGTTTTTGCAACGATACTTCAAAGGTTTAGAACAACAGCCACCGAAGGGTGGTCAGCTACTCCTCCTCTGAATTGAGACAATTTCAACCAAACTCTAACACCAGAATAACTCATATTCCGTTAGCGTTTAGTTACCGTTGTTCGGTCAAGGATTAGTTAACACATTTAACTCATCCCCGTAAGTGTAACCCTCCCACTTTCAGATCTCAGAGGCACGCACCAACAGGCTACCGAAGGGAAAGACAACTGTTGGTAATTAGCCTAAGAGTTCCTATCCTATTCAGGAGTTCACGATGTTCCGAATCCTATGATCAGGCCCTCCGAAGGGATGGTTGCGCCAAGACAACCTGCAGGCGGACCATAGGACTCTCACGGTGTGAACTAGGGGTGGAGACCGAGGGATACGTTGACACGTGTCCCGCTCCCACTTACTCTAGACATTTTTCCCATTCACCTTGTTATTGATCCATGCAAACACTTTCCGAAGGGAGGCCGCTCCTAGGTCGACTCGAAGCCGAGCATGAACCTCACGTTGTGAATATAGGGACGTAGGAGCAAAACTTGATTTAAATCTCGTTTTGTAATTTTCCTCCCACTGAAAATGTCCTAAGGTTAATTTAGGGTTGTTTAACTTAGATAAAATTCGGCTAAGTCAATCTATCTAAGTCTGATCCTATTATAACAATTATGGAAAGGATTCAACCACAATGTTTTAGGTGAATTAAACTTCTTTTAATAAACTCAACATTGCAAGTCAACATTACTATGGTTAATTCAACTCAAGTTTCGGGTTAGTTCCCAGGTAGGAGGTGTTCCGTAAATCGTCAACTTAAATACCCCCAACCTTAGACAGAACTTCACCGAGAGAGTTCCCTTATAACCACAGTAATGTAAGGTCTTTACTCTAAAGATCTAGGTGCATTAAACACTTTTAACAAACCTAGTGACATTGCAAGCTAACATTTAGCTATGATTAATTCAACTCCGGTATTCCAGGTCAGTTCCCAGGTAGGAGGTGTTCCGTAAACCGTCAGTTTAAATACCCCCAGCCTTAGACAGAACTTTACCGGTGGAGTTCCCTTATAATCATAGCAATGTTTTTCCTACTTAGTCAATTAAAACTAATTTTAATTCTAAGTAAGAATAATTCTAATCCTATTAGAAATATGATCTTAGGTCTAATTAATTTTAAACATTTTAAAATTAATTCATTTATCCTAAGATCCTATGTTTGCATGCAATTCTTTGTTATAGGTTAACGGTTTCTATTCATTAATATTATAACTATTATAAATTTTAATGAATAAACCCTATAACATGCTACTATGGTGAATAAATTAACAATCAAATTCTAATTAATTTATAAAACCATACATTAGCATAACATACCAAAAATATAACAATTATATTAATCTAAGGTAATGTCATGCTCAATGCAATTTAATTTCCTTTTAATTAACCTAACTCTTAAATTAATTATACAAGAAAATTAAAATTAGCATTACCATTTTCATACATTAACATAACATTTATATTAATAGCTCATGAAAAAATAAGCATGTTAATTACTAATATAAATATAACTCTTATATTTTTAAACTAAAGTAATTTCATGCTTAATGCAAATTAATTTTCTTCAATTAATCTAACTCTTAAATTAATAACCCAAGAAAATTAAAATAAGCATTCACATTTTCATACATTAACATAACACTTTATATTAATAGCTCATGAAAATAAATAAGCATATAAAATACTTTCATAAATATAACTTTTTATATTTTTACTAAAGTAATTTCATGCTCAATGCTTCTCAATTTTCATCCATTTAATCATAACAATTTATATTAAATACCCATGAAAATTAAATTCATGCATAATATTTATATTATAACAATTATAATTAAAAATGCATGAATATGCTTAACCTATGGTGGGATTTAAATACTATATGACATTCATAAAGCAATTAAATAGCTACGTAGACGGGTTTTGGCATCCTAGGACTCAAAACAATAGAAAAATTACAATAATTAGTCTATTAAAGTCATATCCTGCCGTGAACCAGCTCAAAACAGCCTCGAACCGCGTCCAAACCCTTCGAACCGGCAAGAAAACAAGATGAACCAAGCAGAACCGTGCAAAACCAGCCTCAAAAGTGCTTGAACCGGCCAAAATCTTGCTAAACCGGACCAAAAATCACCCAGACCGAGCAAACAAAGTCAAAAAGCCCGCGAACCGGTCAACAAGCTCCTTAAACCGCTTGAACCGCACCTCCTCAGCTGGACCGCACACAAAATTAATAAAACTAAAACAAAACGTTAATATTAACACAAAGTTGGTCGTGCCTCAGTGGTTGACGTGGTCACGTTGAACGGTCGGAAGTACATGCGTGCGCTCGAGTTCGAATCCTGGCAACTCAAAACTCGTTTTCCTTTTTTTCAGCACGCGAAAATTGGCGAAAAACATGCACACGCCCATGTTCGAACCTCCGCCCTCACGCTTGACGCACGCGCGCGCTCCAACCGCCTAGGCTGCACGCGTTCGATCCCAAACAAACGCAATTTTATCCGCTTTTTCGTTTTTTTTTTTTTTTTTTTTTTAAACGAAAAATTCGATTGCAGCCCTCTGTTTGCCCAGAAAATATGATTTCCAGCAGCAATGTTCTTCGATTTTTGGCCCCAAATTCTTCAAATCTTCATGGAATTTCACCAAAAACCATTGGCACAGACTTACAGACTCGATTGCAATTAAAATACCCAAAAGAAAGGGCCCTTACATTGATCAAATCAATTAAAAATTGCAAATCTATATGCCAAAACCTTAAACATCCACTAGCACAATTTCATACATCAAATGCATAAATTAATCCCACCAATCAACCAATGCAAATTTTGTTAAACAAAATTGAAATTACGATTGGCTCTGATACCAATTGAAGGATTGGAATTCCCAATTCCGTTACAGCGGAAGCAATTGGACCGTTCGTAAATTAATTTTGTTTTACAAAATACCAATACATTGGCAAAAGGTTAAGCGATGAGAAACATACCTTCGTTGACGACTCTGAATTCTTCAAGAACGCCTTTCTTGATTGCTCCGCAACAACGAAGAACACCACCATTTGATCTTCCCCGCTATAACTCTGAGATTAGGAACGTAGTTGTGGGACTACCTAATCTTGAATGGGAAAAACTCGAGAGAGAAAATTCTCCCTAGAGTTCTTGAGTTGAGAGAATATGAGAGGGCCTTATGGTGGCCATATGTTGTGTTTTCTAAACCCTAGGGTTAGTGTTCTATTTATAGGAGAAAGACCATGAATAAAATATTCATTTAAAATCAATTATTTCCATAACTGATTTAATCTTTTCCATTAATCAATTCCATGACCAATCAATTCCATAATTGATTAATCTTTTCCATAAATGATTGATCACTTCCATAAGTGATTAATCATTTCCATAATTGATTAATTTCCAATTAATTAATTCTTTAATTAATTAATCACCAATTAAATATCATATATTTAATTTCAGACCTTCTATTAGTTAATTAATTAATTACCCAATTAAATATCATATATTTAATTTCAGGCCTTCAATTAATTAATTCTATAATATGAATCAAATTCATATTAAAATTTGAACTCCTTCAAATTCTCTTATATCCTATAAATTTAATATGAATCAAATTCATATTAATATTTGAACTTCTTCAAATATTTATTTCTCTCATAGACTATAGTTTAATTAAATCTCATTTAATTTAAACTAAATTGAATAATTAATTAATTCATAATTAATTAATTCATCTTCTAGTTAAATACCCTATATTTAATTAGACATATATTTGAACTCTTTCAAATATATCAATCTCTCAATTTAATAAAGTTTAATCTCAAATTAGACTTTATATTTTAATGCATCATTATACATTATATTAATATGTATCTCATACAATTAACTTAATTCCCAATATGAATTTGAACTATTCAAATTCTCTCAAGATATATTTGTTCCTAATTACTCTTTACGAGCTAGCAGGGGGACCTAATGGACCTACAGATCAGAAGCTCCAATGATATGAGGTTAATAGATTAAACTCATTAATCAGGTTAACCAATATTCATTAACTGTGGGTCATTCCACTAAAGACCCACAGCTGAACTCTTCTCACTGTAGAACATTTCTGTGTCCATGGATGTAGACCTATACCGGTAAGTCAATCCTTCACGAGTGTTCGTAATCACGACTGGGTCAAATTACCGTTTTACCCATGTGTTACATCTGTCTCCTTAAGTACCAGCGCTCCTCTAATGAACAACCTATTTATGGTCCAACCATTAAACAGAAAGTTCCTCTCGGGCCAGTGAGAGGACGGGATCCCTTTGTTCAAGTCCCGGAGTCACCTCTTAAGGGAACACTCATCTACTTCTCCTAGAAGCTGGAAGGAGTGAATTCCTTCTTGTGTTGTCATGTCCCCAGCCTCCCACTCGGTCTTGTCCCCAAAAAGGAAGGCATATTGAGTCGGCGTATTGGCCACTCTCACCCATGCTAATCAAAGGACAATCCCTCATGAGAAGGAGTTCATGACACACTCAGGATTAAGACTGAGTTACCTAGGTCATCGTATTGAAACAGTAACCTAACTAGTTAACGGTGTTACATCTAGTGGTTTACTATTTCGTGGTCCGGTCTTATGCAAACTCATTGCATAGGATACCCCCGCTTGCATGTCTCCTACATGGACGCCTTGGATTAATACGTCTGTATCGAATACAAAGCGGGCCGTATCACATAGTGTTACCAGGATAAGGTACCCAACCTTATCCTTGTACTATAGACCTTTTAGGTTGTTACTTGAACACCAATCTCCGTATGTCCCCACATACTAGTTCAAGTCACATGTAAACAACCTTGGATCTTAGTTTATTGGATTTGGGTCATATTGTGCAATATTTAACAACAACACTTTATTGTAGAAACTCAATTACACTTTATTGAAACAAGTATACAATTTGTTTACATTCACTATCTACGAGTTTTAGGGCATAAAACCCAACAAACTCCCACTTGAACTAAAACTCTAGTTTAGTGGGATGTACAATAATCTATACAGCAGCAGGTGTATAAATACATGTATAAAACATATACAATGTACAAATACAATAAACTAGGGCATCATAATGCCCATTACATAATGTTATCACTATACCAATTACATTTCTCCCACTTGCCCTAGATTTCAACTTTGTACATAACTCGTAGACCTAGACCTTCTAGATGACCCTCAAACACTTTAGCCGAGAGAGCCTTCGTGAATTTATCAGCAAAATCTCATTCAATTCAATGTGTCTGTTTGTCTTGGGCTGCGAAGTTCTTTTGAATTTGCCATAACACCACTGTATCACTATAAAGTGTGATGGGCAAGTTCACATTTGGAACACATTCCAAATAAGTCAAGAACTTCTTAAGCCATACAGTCTCTATCGCTGCTTCACAAGTAGCTATATTTTCGGCCTATATGGTCAAGACTGTAACTATGTCATACTATAACTCATTTGTAAAGATTGACCATAGATGTTGATGTAGATTTCCTTAAATCCTTATCAGTCTTAACATCCATGTCAGTGTATCCTGTAAGGATCAAATCCTTAGTCCCATACACGAGCATATAGTTCCTCGTTCTCCTAAGATGCTTGAGGATATTCTTAACGGTTTTCCAGTGATCAAATCTTGGATTAGATTGATACTTACTGACAATCCCTATTGCATAGGGCATTCATCTCATGTCCTCAACCTTTTGAGGTGTCTTAGGAAACACTTTCTTAGACAAAAGAATTCCATGTCTAAAAGGTAGTGAACCCTTATTGGAATTCTGCATCTTATATCTAACTAACATCTTGTAGATATACGACACCTGAGACAAGGCTAGCCTTTTGTTATTACGGTTCCTAAACAATTTGGATCCCAAGAACAAACTCAGCTTCTCCCAAATTTCCACTTGGAAATTAGCTGCTAGCTCCTTTAATGTCAGTAAGATAACCTACATCATTCCCAATGATTAGGATATCAATCATATACAATACTAAGTAAGCTACTGAACTATTGATGATTACTTGTAAGCACAAGACTCATTAATGTTCTGATTAAAGTCAAAAGATTTGGTCTCTTTATCAAATCTTATATTTCAAGATCGAAATGCTTAGGTTAATCCATGAATGGATCACTTAAGCTTGCAAAACCTTTTGTTTTCGATCTTGCGGTATGAACCCTTCTGGTTAAGACCTTTAATGTCTCGTTTTCTCTTGTAAATCCACTTGTAACTAATAGGTGTTACCCATCAAGCAGATCTACAAGATCCCAGATGGAAGTGAAATACAAAAGACTTCATTTCCAGGTCCATGACTTTAATCCATTGGTCCTTGTCAACATCATTCATTTTCTTTCTAAAAGATAATGAACCCACTATGCCATCATCAGGTATGATGACCTAGGCTTCAAACAAGCCCATGTAACGTTCAGGTTATCAAACAACCCTCCCACTACATTGAGGCAATCTCAACTATTGAGATGGATGTGACTGACTAGATGCACTGATCCATCAACAACTTTTGTTGAACAGCCAACCTCATCAACAACTCTTGTGGATGTTACTGTAGCTTCATTAGTTAACTTACTTAAATCGACTTTACTCTGTGGTTTATGATTTTTTATGCGGACTTCTTCTGAGAATATAGCATTTGTCGATACAAATTCTTTATTCTCTTGTGAATTGAAGAAGTATCCACTTCTCGTTTCCTTTTGGGGTTGCCTACTGCAGTATGCAATGCAGTCAACACTGCATGACCCCAAAACGAGCCAGACAATTGAGCATAGCTCAACATGGAATGAACCATATCCAATAGGGTTCTATTTCTCCTAAATGAGATTTAGGGTGTGATCCCATGTACTATCAAATAGTCCTGGAATCTCAAATCCCTATACTCAATACTTTGATCGGATCGAAGTGTTTTTATCATCTCACCTAACAAGTTTTCAACTTCAGTCCTAAGCCCCTTCGAATATCTCAAGAGTTTCAGACTTAAGTTGCATTAGGTAAAGATACTCATACCTTTGAATAATCATCCAAAAAGGATGAATTATTCATGCCCTCCCACTACTTTAATATATTGAACCACAAGGATCCAAATGTACAAGCTCCAAGGGCTCTTTGGCTCTTAGATCTTTTCTAGTAAAAGACCTATCAGTCATATTGCCCATAAGGCATGACTTACAAGGTAGTAGAGAGTCATCTTCTAACTTGCTTAGAGGTTCACTCTTGACCAATCTCCCAATCAAATTGAGATTAATATGGTCTACCTTAAAACCAAAGAAAGGTATTTTCCTTTAGGAGAAATCCTTTGCCTCTTTTCACATTGAGTAGTAGCAGTCTTAAACAACCCAGTGTCCATGACTGCTTTACTCTTGATTAGTCTTAAAACATTTAGGTTACTTCCCAGTAAAGCTAAACAAATGTCAACTCCCTTTCTTGAAACAAATCTGTGTTAGCAGAGAAATGTAAAGAGTAACATTGTTCCAGCAAATAAGACACAGAAATCAAATTTCTTTTGATCTTAGGAATTACATACACATTATCTAATAATATGTATTTTCTCCCACTGAGAAAAATAACTTAATGTCCCCCACTGATATAGCCAAAATAATATCTCTAATTCTAACTTTGAGAGTTATTACACAAGCAGCAAACTCTTGCCAAGAACTTATTCCTTTAAAAGAAGAACACACGTGATTTGTGGCCCCTGAATCAAGTATTCAGGGAGAATCACTATTCTTCACTAATCACATTTTCAAGACAGGTAAATGAAAATTACAGTCTTGAACAAGTTCTCGTTTTGCTAAGCAGGGTTCTATGTCATATTCACCAAGAACAATTCTTAATGAATTAAACATATGGGGCATGAGGACATTCCTCAGTTAAGAATAATCCTAGACTTATTTACCACAATTTGTCGTTTAAGCTTGTTGTATTACCGTTATTCATAAAGTGACGTAAGACAATACACATAAAATTATTATATAATTGCTGAAGTAACAAATTACTTGTATTATTAATTGCACCAACCCATTACAAATAATCCAATCAAATTCTGCAAAAACAAATAAGCAATCAAAGAAACCCTATGAAACTATTGATTTAGTTTTTGCAACGATACTTCAAAGGTTTAGAACAACAGCCACCGAAGGGTGGTCAGCTACTCCTCCTCTGAATTGAGACAATTTCAACCAAACTCTAACACCAGAATAACTCATATTCCGTTAGCGTTTAGTTACCGTTGTTCGGTCAAGGATTAGTTAACACATTTAACTCATCCCCGTAAGTGTAACCCTCCCACTTTCAGATCTCAGAGGCACGCACCAACAGGCTACCGAAGGGAAAGACAACTGTTGGTAATTAGCCTAAGAGTTCCTATCCTATTCAGGAGTTCACGATGTTCCGAATCCTATGATCAGGCCCTCCGAAGGGATGGTTGCGCCAAGACAACCTGCAGGCGGACCATAGGACTCTCACGGTGTGAACTAGGGGTGGAGACCGAGGGATACGTTGACACGTGTCCCGCTCCCACTTACTCTAGACATTTTTCCCATTCACCTTGTTATTGATCCATGCAAACACTTTCCGAAGGGAGGCCGCTCCTAGGTCGACTCGAAGCCGAGCATGAACCTCACGTTGTGAATATAGGGACGTAGGAGCAAAACTTGATTTAAATCTCGTTTTGTAATTTTCCTCCCACTGAAAATGTCCTAAGGTTAATTTAGGGTTGTTTAACTTAGATAAAATTCGGCTAAGTCAATCTATCTAAGTCTGATCCTATTATAACAATTATGGAAAGGATTCAACCACAATGTTTTAGGTGAATTAAACTTCTTTTAATAAACTCAACATTGCAAGTCAACATTACTATGGTTAATTCAACTCAAGTTTCGGGTTAGTTCCCAGGTAGGAGGTGTTCCGTAAATCGTCAACTTAAATACCCCCAACCTTAGACAGAACTTCACCGAGAGAGTTCCCTTATAACCACAGTAATGTAAGGTCTTTACTCTAAAGATCTAGGTGCATTAAACACTTTTAACAAACCTAGTGACATTGCAAGCTAACATTTAGCTATGATTAATTCAACTCCGGTATTCCAGGTCAGTTCCCAGGTAGGAGGTGTTCCGTAAACCGTCAGTTTAAATACCCCCAGCCTTAGACAGAACTTTACCGGTGGAGTTCCCTTATAATCATAGCAATGTTTTTCCTACTTAGTCAATTAAAACTAATTTTAATTCTAAGTAAGAATAATTCTAATCCTATTAGAAATATGATCTTAGGTCTAATTAATTTTAAACATTTTAAAATTAATTCATTTATCCTAAGATCCTATGTTTGCATGCAATTCTTTGTTATAGGTTAACGGTTTCTATTCATTAATATTATAACTATTATAAATTTTAATGAATAAACCCTATAACATGCTACTATGGTGAATAAATTAACAATCAAATTCTAATTAATTTATAAAACCATACATTAGCATAACATACCAAAAATATAACAATTATATTAATCTAAGGTAATGTCATGCTCAATGCAATTTAATTTCCTTTTAATTAACCTAACTCTTAAATTAATTATACAAGAAAATTAAAATTAGCATTACCATTTTCATACATTAACATAACATTTATATTAATAGCTCATGAAAAAATAAGCATGTTAATTACTAATATAAATATAACTCTTATATTTTTAAACTAAAGTAATTTCATGCTTAATGCAAATTAATTTTCTTCAATTAATCTAACTCTTAAATTAATAACCCAAGAAAATTAAAATAAGCATTCACATTTTCATACATTAACATAACACTTTATATTAATAGCTCATGAAAATAAATAAGCATATAAAATACTTTCATAAATATAACTTTTTATATTTTTACTAAAGTAATTTCATGCTCAATGCTTCTCAATTTTCATCCATTTAATCATAACAATTTATATTAAATACCCATGAAAATTAAATTCATGCATAATATTTATATTATAACAATTATAATTAAAAATGCATGAATATGCTTAACCTATGGTGGGATTTAAATACTATATGACATTCATAAAGCAATTAAATAGCTACGTAGACGGGTTTTGGCATCCTAGGACTCAAAACAATAGAAAAATTACAATAATTAGTCTATTAAAGTCATATCCTGCCGTGAACCAGCTCAAAACAGCCTCGAACCGCGTCCAAACCCTTCGAACCGGCAAGAAAACAAGATGAACCAAGCAGAACCGTGCAAAACCAGCCTCAAAAGTGCTTGAACCGGCCAAATCTTGCTAAACCGGACCAAAAATCACCCAGACCGAGCAAACAAAGTCAAAAAGCCCGCGAACCGGTCAACAAGCTCCTTAAACCGCTTGAACCGCACCTCCTCAGCTGGACCGCACACAAAATTAATAAAACTAAAACAAAACGTTAATATTAACACAAAGTTGGTCGTGCCTCAGTGGTTGACGTGGTCACGTTGAACGGTCGGAAGTACATGCGTGCGCTCGAGTTCGAATCCTGGCAACTCAAAACTCGTTTTCCTTTTTTTCAGCACGCGAAAATTGGCGAAAAACATGCACACGCCCATGTTCGAACCTCCGCCCTCACGCTTGACGCACGCGCGCGCTCCAACCGCCTAGGCTGCACGCGTTCGATCCCAAACAAACGCAATTTTATCCGCTTTTTCGTTTTTTTTTTTTTTTTTTAAACGAAAAATTCGATTGCAGCCCTCTGTTTGCCCAGAAAATATGATTTCCAGCAGCAATGTTCTTCGATTTTTGGCCCCAAATTCTTCAAATCTTCATGGAATTTCACCAAAAACCATTGGCACAGACTTACAGACTCGATTGCAATTAAAATACCCAAAAGAAAGGGCCCTTACATTGATCAAATCAATTAAAAATTGCAAATCTATATGCCAAAACCTTAAACATCCACTAGCACAATTTCATACATCAAATGCATAAATTAATCCCACCAATCAACCAATGCAAATTTTGTTAAACAAAATTGAAATTACGATTGGCTCTGATACCAATTGAAGGATTGGAATTCCCAATTCCGTTACAGCGGAAGCAATTGGACCGTTCGTAAATTAATTTTGTTTTACAAAATACCAATACATTGGCAAAAGGTTAAGCGATGAGAAACATACCTTCGTTGACGACTCTGAATTCTTCAAGAACGCCTTTCTTGATTGCTCCGCAACAACGAAGAACACCACCATTTGATCTTCCCCGCTATAACTCTGAGATTAGGAACGTAGTTGTGGGACTACCTAATCTTGAATGGGAAAAACTCGAGAGAGAAAATTCTCCCTAGAGTTCTTGAGTTGAGAGAATATGAGAGGGCCTTATGGTGGCCATATGTTGTGTTTTCTAAACCCTAGGGTTAGTGTTCTATTTATAGGAGAAAGACCATGAATAAAATATTCATTTAAAATCAATTATTTCCATAACTGATTTAATCTTTTCCATTAATCAATTCCATGACCAATCAATTCCATAATTGATTAATCTTTTCCATAAATGATTGATCACTTCCATAAGTGATTAATCATTTCCATAATTGATTAATTTCCAATTAATTAATTCTTTAATTAATTAATCACCAATTAAATATCATATATTTAATTTCAGACCTTCTATTAGTTAATTAATTAATTACCCAATTAAATATCATATATTTAATTTCAGGCCTTCAATTAATTAATTCTATAATATGAATCAAATTCATATTAAAATTTGAACTCCTTCAAATTCTCTTATATCCTATAAATTTAATATGAATCAAATTCATATTAATATTTGAACTTCTTCAAATATTTATTTCTCTCATAGACTATAGTTTAATTAAATCTCATTTAATTTAAACTAAATTGAATAATTAATTAATTCATAATTAATTAATTCATCTTCTAGTTAAATACCCTATATTTAATTAGACATATATTTGAACTCTTTCAAATATATCAATCTCTCAATTTAATAAAGTTTAATCTCAAATTAGACTTTATATTTTAATGCATCATTATACATTATATTAATATGTATCTCATACAATTAACTTAATTCCCAATATGAATTTGAACTATTCAAATTCTCTCAAGATATATTTGTTCCTAATTACTCTTTACGAGCTAGCAGGGGGACCTAATGGACCTACAGATCAGAAGCTCCAATGATATGAGGTTAATAGATTAAACTCATTAATCAGGTTAACCAATATTCATTAACTGTGGGTCATTCCACTAAAGACCCACAGCTGAACTCTTCTCACTGTAGAACATTTCTGTGTCCATGGATGTAGACCTATACCGGTAAGTCAATCCTTCACGAGTGTTCGTAATCACGACTGGGTCAAATTACCGTTTTACCCATGTGTTACATCTGTCTCCTTAAGTACCAGCGCTCCTCTAATGAACAACCTATTTATGGTCCAACCATTAAACAGAAAGTTCCTCTCGGGCCAGTGAGAGGACGGGATCCCTTTGTTCAAGTCCCGGAGTCACCTCTTAAGGGAACACTCATCTACTTCTCCTAGAAGCTGGAAGGAGTGAATTCCTTCTTGTGTTGTCATGTCCCCAGCCTCCCACTCGGTCTTGTCCCCAAAAAGGAAGGCATATTGAGTCGGCGTATTGGCCACTCTCACCCATGCTAATCAAAGGACAATCCCTCATGAGAAGGAGTTCATGACACACTCAGGATTAAGACTGAGTTACCTAGGTCATCGTATTGAAACAGTAACCTAACTAGTTAACGGTGTTACATCTAGTGGTTTACTATTTCGTGGTCCGGTCTTATGCAAACTCATTGCATAGGATACCCCCGCTTGCATGTCTCCTACATGGACGCCTTGGATTAATACGTCTGTATCGAATACAAAGCGGGCCGTATCACATAGTGTTACCAGGATAAGGTACCCAACCTTATCCTTGTACTATAGACCTTTTAGGTTGTTACTTGAACACCAATCTCCGTATGTCCCCACATACTAGTTCAAGTCACATGTAAACAACCTTGGATCTTAGTTTATTGGATTTGGGTCATATTGTGCAATATTTAACAACAACACTTTATTGTAGAAACTCAATTACACTTTATTGAAACAAGTATACAATTTGTTTACATTCACTATCTACGAGTTTTAGGGCATAAAACCCAACAGTTATAACCAGTGGTTACTATTTCGCGGTCCGGTCTTATGCAAACTCATTGCATAGGATACCTCCACTCGCATGTCTCCTACACGAACGCGTTGGATCGCAGCGTTTGTATCAAATACAAAGTGGGTCGTATCCATAGTGTCACCAGGATAAGGCACCCAGTCTTATCCCTATACTATAGACCCTTTAGGCTGTTTCTTGAACAATGATCTCATATGTCGCTACATATAGTTCAAGACTCATATTACAGCCTTGGATATCTAGTTTATTGGATTAGGGTTATTATTAGGCAAAGACAAATATAAAATAACTAATAACAATTAATGGAAAAATATATCAATATTATTTCATTAATATCTGGTCAACGGTTACATTCACTATCTACGAGTTTTAGGGCATAAAACCCAACAGTGGGTACACCTTGGGTTGTGAGAAAAAGGAATTAGTTTGATCTTGAACCAGTAAAAAGGATCTTGGGTTTCTCTTTAGCCTAGGAAAAAGAGGGTCGTGTGTCAGTTTGGTTCTCACCTGCAAGAGGATCACCTAGTGAAATACCCAAGAAAGAGTCTTAGGGAGTGGAGTAGGCAATTTGCCGAACCACTATAATTTCCGGTGTTTTATCTTCCTCTCTCTCTTTTATTTTTTGCTCTTTATTATTTCCTTTGCTTTATTGTCTTAGTTAAGTTTTTTAATTTCTCTTGATTGTATGATTTGATTTTATTGGGTTATTTAAATTTTTCTTTGATTAAATCATATTCAATTTTGAAATTACCATAGCTTGCATGTTTTAGATTTTTTCTTAGCTTGCCAATAATCTATTTGTGAGTTAACTTTATTGAGCATATTTTAAAGATAAAATTAATTTTAAAAACTGGTAGTCAACCCTATTCACCCCCCCTAGTGTTGCCTTTCGATCCTACACTGGGGCTACTTTCCTTATAAGTTTGTGGGCGCATATTGAATGCATATTCTGTAGGGTTAATAGCCCTAGGCAGCGGAAGACGTCACAGACCTTTTTCGAATTAAACGCCGATTGGGATACCAATACGACGACAAAACATTCACAGAAACAAACAACTATTATATATGCTGGAAAAACGTTATAAAACATTTTGTACATAATGTAAAAAACTTCTAGATCTAATCTAGAATGGATCCTAATGATCCAAGATCAAGAAACACTTACTGTTATTGAAGTTCTTGATCGTTTCGCCAAAATCCCTTGCGTTGTCAGAAAATTGCAGCAACAAGAACCTTTGTTTATTGTTGTAAATCACCCACGAACACAACCACGTAGTAGCACCGATATTCTCCTAGGGATTGGAGTTGAGTGGCTTGTGGGAACCAAACTAGATCTCTAAGGTTTGGAGAATGGGATCTCTGTGATTTTTGGAAAAAACTCAGAGAGAGAGCTTGAGAGAGAGAAGTCTCTGATCAATCCAATGTACGAATGAGGGAACTAGAGATGTAATGGGGTTTTAGCAACTCCCTCTAAGAAACCCTCAAATCGTGTAAGCCTTCCTAGGTTAGTGGGTTGAAAATTTCCCCATCAGTTAACTTTAACTGATATAATAATTAATTATTTATTTAATATAATTAAATAATTAATAATCAATTAAATAATAAGATTACTAATTAATCTTAATTTTATTTACATAAATCATATTTATGTAAATATCCCACATAACCTATAGTTTTAATGCAATTTAATCAAATCAAATTTAATTAAACTAAATTAAAACTAAATTAATTAATATTACAATTAAATATCATATATTTAATTATATCTCTCTCAAATAAACTATAGTATTAATGTACATCAAATGTGCATTAATTATAACCTATAGTTTTAATATGAATCAAATTCATATTTTAATTCAGTATTCAAACCCCTTCGAATATTCAATTCTCCCTTAGAAATTTACCTCAACGCCCTTAGTGAGCTACCGGTGGGACCTAATGGACCTACAGATCAGAAGCTCCAACGATATGAGATTAATTGGCTAAACTCATTAACCAAGTTAATCAATATTCGTTAACTGTGGTTTACTCCACTATAGAACCACAGCTGCACTCTTCTCACTACAGATATATTTCTGTGTCCACGGATATTAACCATCAACAGCAAGTCAGCCCTTCACGTGTATTCGTACCCCAGCTAGGTCAAATTACCATTTTACCCCTAGGCTACCTCTTTATCCTTAAGTACCAATGCTCCTCTAATGAACAACCTGTTTGAGGTCCAACCAACAAACAAAACTCCCTCACGTGCCATAGAGAGGGTAGGGCCCATTGTTCAAGACCTAGAGACACCACTTAAGGGAACACACCTCTACTTACCCTAGAGTCGGGAATGAGTGAATTCCATCTTGTGTGATTATGTTCCCAGCTCCCCATTCGATCTTGTCCCCAAAATGGTAGGCTTATTGAGTCGGCGTGCAGGCCAGTCTCACCCGAACAAATCAAAGGACAATCCCTTATGGACAGGAGTCCATAATCCACTCAAGATTAAGGCCAAATTGCCTAGGTCATCCTAGTTAAATAGAAACCAAACTAACTAACGGTGTTACAGTTAGTGGTTAACTATTTCGCGGTCTGGTCTTTGTGCAAACTCATTGCACAGGATACCCCCACTCGCATGTCAACTACATGAGCGCGTTGGATCATTACATTTGTATCATTACGTTTGTATCAAAATACAAAGCGGGTCGTATCCATAGTGTCACCAGGATAAGGTATCCAACCTTATCCCTATACTACAGACCCTTTAGGCTAAATCTTGAACATTGATCCTCTTATGTCCCTTCATACTAGTTCAAGCCTCATTCTATTAGCCTAGGATGTTTAGTTTATTGGATTAGGGTTAATAAGACAAGATTACACAATACAAACATAGACAAATGAATAATACATCATTTTATTAATGTCCGGTCAAAAGTACATTTACTATCTACAAGTTTTAGGGCATAAAACCCAACATATTCCACCTCTTCACGACCAAATGTAGGAGCAAATCTCCAACTTCAACTCTTTTGCTTTGTTAACTCTTTTTCTCTAATTGCGAGCGCATTTCTCTTGCAAAGTTCTCTGCACAAAAACATTAACTTTGGATAAATTCTTGCAAAAGCTAACTATTTTTGTACATTTTGAGCATAAATTCTATATGTCTAAGATTTCTCACATGATTCTAGGACTTTTGCTAATTTGACTAGAAAAGATAAGATTTTAAGTACAAAGTCGCTTTCTAGACAATAACCTAGGTTTTTAAGACTAAATAACGCACATAAATGAGTGTTATCAGTGCTCTCTTCTAGTTTATGCATTCTTTGATGGATAGTAATCTTTGTTGTAGTTTTGAGGTGCTTTTGGAGCTTGATTTGCCAGAGTTGCACCATTGGTTTATTTTGGAGCATGGTTAAGTAGTTTCTACTTGTTGGGTTTTGTTTGATTGCATGATGTATGTTGTTGCTATTGCTTTGCTCTTTTGGTTGCCTATTAAACATGACTTGTTGTGTTAAAGCTTAGATGAAATGTTTGAGTTAAAGCATGACCTGTTGTGCCTATAACATGTTGTGTTGCTTGATATGAGCATGTATTATATGGTTAAAGCATGATGGGATGTCGTGTTAAGCATGGTTAGTTGGGCTAGCATGTTGTCACGGGATGTGTAGCATGAGTCTAGTGGTTGCGTTACATGGCGCCTAATTTGTGTAGGTGCGTAGAATGACGCATAATTCACGTGTTTGGTTTTGCGTAGCATGATGCAAAATGCATGTGTTTGTTTAGTGTAACATGGCACGTAGTGCATGTGTTTGTTTCGTAGCATGATGCGGAAATCACGTGGACTAGGTGCGCAGCGTGACGCGTAATTCATATGTTGGTTTGCACAGCATTGCGCATAATTCATGCATTAGGTGCTGAGCATGACGCTTAAATCATGTGATGTCTAGTAGGGTGTGTGCAAAGTATGGGAAACATATGCATAGTGGTTTTACTGCATTCTAAGCATGATGAGTGTTATTGGCTTTTAAATCATGTTGTTTGTGTGTGAGAAGCATGTTGATTGACATTGGTTGTTGTTTGTGACTTAGCAAGTATGAGCTGCTTACCAGTACTGTGGATTGTACTGATACCCCCTCCATATCTCCCCCCAACATTTTAGGTATTGCAGGTTTAGACGATAAGTTGGACCATGGTGGTGATGAGGAGAACTTCGAGGAGGAACCCTAGGGCGTTTGGGTGTTCTTTCCTATGTTTTGGATCGGCTAGTGTTGGTTTGGTTAAATTGTTGTTTCTGTTATGGTGAGAGATTCACCTTAGATGTTTATGTTTTGATAATTGTGGTCTAGCCTTGTGGTTAGCTTTGTTGAAAGAATAATTTGAATTAGCTAGTATGTCGCTAACTGAGTTGTTAGTTTTAATAAAGATTTGGCTTATGTTCTGTTGTCTGGTTTTAGTGTAATGCATGTTGCTACGAGACCTGACTCGTATAGAGAAGTTAGGTTGTGAAATCTGCATTACAGTTTGGTGGAGTTTGGTTTTGGGAGCGTTTAGAAGTGTTTGTTTTGTTTATCAGGTTAAAGAAATTTTGGGTTAGCCAGTTTTACGTCGTTATGTTGCTGAAATTTTCGGTACATTCTGTATTAAATGCCTCAGTGTCATGGTTAATGGTTTAGAGTTGAAGTAGCGTCGCTAGGCTAGTGGTTGAAAAATCTGGGGCGCTACTGAAGGGATAATAGCCCTTACGCAACGGAAACGATCAGAGGATCACACTGATTTTCAGTCACGACTAAAATACCGGTACGGTTCACAAATATTAAATTTTACAGCAACTAAAACAGAGAATATACATGCTGTAAAATGGTTACAAAACATGCTAGATCTATTAGAAATAATCCTAAATTATACTAATAGATCCTAGTGATCAAGGGATTGAGTAACACTTACTTTGTAGGATGATCTCGAACGGTTTTGATTAATTCCCTTGAAGAATGCACCAAAAGACAGCAACTCAAATGCAACCCTTTGCTGGAAAATTTCCAACGAATATGAACACCACCAATAGAGATACACCGGTGTCCTCACAGGTACAATGCAAGAGGTAGTTTGTGGGAACTATTAGTTTCTAAGGGATTTTTTTTGGAGAGTGTCGCAACGTCATCACGACGCGGAGCGGTCGACGTCCTTTCCTACTCTTTCGAGATTAAAGGTTTGGAGTCGCCACCAATCATCTTGGGGTGTGATTGGTCACCCGTTTTAAAAAATGAATTGGTCTTAGAAACCAAAATTAGGTTCGGGGGTCAGTTGTGTGTACGGAAGGTAATTAGCACCCTACAACACCCGTTTAAAAACATTTTATTTATTACTCGAATTAATTAAACAAAGGTCCACGTCTTAACAAAAATAAACAAATAAAATTTGAAAAAAAATGAAAATTGAAAATTAAATGTCTCACTAATTTCACCTTTATCTTTAAATAAAGTAAGGATTTAATTTTGTGAGTGAGGTTAACCTATGACTTTATTATCATGCATTAATTCCCTAATTAAGGAAAATCTTTCACCTCAAGAATTTGAAAATTATTTCAACTCCGTCATAGGCTTTACATGAATTATTTTGTCTCTTATTCATTAATTCACATTTTAACGACATAAATGTAAATTAACAACTTACAGTGATAAAATCATATTCAAAATCATGATTTAATACTTTGAAGCATTTTGAAATTTAATTTAAAATTAAGACAAAATTGACATCCAATTCAAATTTTCAAGTTAAACTCAATTAAGCATTATAAATTGAAATTCACTTTTGAAAGGCAATTGAAATCCAAACCAAAATTCCAAACCAAAGTAAATTGAAAATAATCTCGAAACAAAACTTTAGGCTACTTTCCTTAAATACATTCTTAAACAAAATTAGCTAAAACTTTCCATAATCAATCATCTTTTTTAATTTAAGATATTAAGCAGCCAAAATAAATAATGATAAAAAAAGAAGATGGGTTGAACCTCATTTTAAAAAAAAAATACACATTTTGATTTTTTGCTTTTGAAATTTGACTCAATCTCTTAGGAATTGAAAATGATTTGCAATTTAATTTAAAAGGGGAAAAATCTAACTTCCAATTTAATTAAAATTGAAATTACTTTTTAATCTAAAACCATAAGATATTGATTTGGAATCTCACTTTAACACGAAATTGGCATTGATTTTTAAATTCTAAAACAAAACTCGTTTTGAATTTTGCTTCAAAAATCCAAACTAAATAGATACAACTTGAAATTCATTTGAAAGAAAAAATCCGAAATTATCTTGAAATTCATTTGAACTTGAAATTAAAACCATTTGAGGGGAAATTGACATCCAATTTGAGATTTCAAATTAAATCCGGTAAGCAATTATTAAATTGGTCTTCAAATTAGAATTTAATTGAAATAGATAAGAAGTTCAATTTTAAAGCAAATTTGAACATGATTTAAGAATTTCAAAAGTAAAAACCAATTTGAGATGGAACTTCAATTAGAAATCCCAACTACAAGTCAATTGAAATTATAAATAAGATTTTTTAAAACTAATAAAAGAGAGTAAAGAAAAGGGAAAAAAAATAACAGAAAACAAAAAAATATGTACAAAAAATAAAATTAAAAAGAGATAAATTTTTAAAAAGAAATGTGAAGGCAATTAAAGGGGGGACCCACTCACATTCTCTCTCTTTTCCAATTTTCTCTTCTTCTTCTTCCTTTTTTTATTTTTCTTTTGTTGCAAAGAGACTTTTCACAACTGCTATGCGTGGACAGTCGGATGGGCGGGTCCTCGAACGACGGCAACAACGGAATGGAGCAACAGTGGTCTGATGGGTGGCGATATGGGCGACGGCGACGTGATAGGCGGCGTTGGCGGAGCTTCAAGCAGCGACGGTGTGGGTTTTTAACTGCGACAGCGAGGTGGTGTTCGACAGTGGCGGCGATGTAGTGAGCGGCGGCGGCGGAATTTGGATTTTTGAAAATCCTTCTGAAAACTCTACTTTTCCTTTCAAATTCACTTTCTCTCTCTACAATTTCCCAACTTTCTCTCTCTAAGCTCTTTCACTCTAAATTTCTTCACTCTCAAACTCAATCTCACTTTCACTTTTTTCTTTGTTCTTTTTTGTTGTTCTCTTCATCCTCCATCTCCCCTTCTTTTATACTTGAAGGGTTACTAATTTGGGGAGGAAGATAGATGAGAAAATGATGGAAAGAATGAGGAGTTGGAGAACAAAGGGGAGAGGGAGAAAGAATAGGGAAGAAGTGGGGAGTTGGAGAAGAAATGGGAGAGGGAAAAGGAATGAGGGAAGACCAAAGAAAAAAGAAAAAAGAAATAAATAAAATTAAATAAAAGAAAAGAAAAGAAATAAATTAAATAAAAATAAAAGAAAAGAAAAGAAATAAATTAAATAAAAATAAAAAATGAAAATAAACCATGAAAATAAACCATGAAAACAAAAAAAAAACAATTTTTTTGATAATATGTGGGGAGGGGGATTTGGAACCACAAATCTTGTGGTTATCAGTACATCTTTATGCCAGTTGAGCTAAGCTCTTGGCATACCAAAAAACAAATTGACCACCAAATATTGGAAAACTTCAAACATTATTACTAAAAATCAAACTAGACAAAATACGGTGTCTACAGTTTGCCCCCATTGTGTATCCTTGAAGGATTGAAAGGGTAAACAAAGGAAAAAGACAAAGTATTGGGAAGGCGAAGATTTTTCGTTAAAAATAAAAGGACGGGTTTCATGCTTAAACCAAGCATAGCCTAAAATTGGAAAAGGAAAGTGAACCTTACTTTGACCAGACTTTCATCTCTAAACAAAGATAGGGTTCGATTTAACCAAAAGGAAACAAAATGGACCTGACTCTAACCAGGCTTCGACCTCTACTAGCTAGTAGGGTTCGATTTAACCAACCAAAATAAAACATGAAATGAACCTGACTCCAACCAGGCTTCGACATCCACTGACTAGCAGAGTTCGATTTAACCAACCAAAATAAAACATGAAATGAACCTGACTCCAACCAGGCTTCTGAAGGGAATAAAAGTCCCCACGCAGCGGAAGCGCATCGATTGGACCTTACGCCGTATATTAATTAACATTAAAATACCGTTATGAAAACTCAAACAAACTTTAAACCAACTTTAAAGTTGCTGGAAATTCAGTTTAAACATGCTTAAAAATAAATCTAAATTTATTTTCATGCTTTTCTAAAGAAAAGGGGAAGAACCGTCACATACCTTCGTTGTAGACTTGACCGTTCTTCGCCAACGACGCTCTACGAACGAAAACGCAGCAGCCGCCTTTGTTTTTCTTCGCTGGAAATTCCTTCTAGATTGACACAATAACCACAGAGGTTACACCGGTATGTCTCTAAGTCTAGGAAGCAAAAGACTTGTGGGAGTCTTTCTCTAAGAGGGAGGCTAGAGAGAATTCTAAGTCTTGTCTTTCAAGAGTGTCCAGTGTCATGACCAATTAAGTCTAGTGTTCTATTTATAGAAGAGAGACCATGACTAAAATATTCAATTAAATCAATCTTTTTGAAAATTGATTCAATCTTATTCCTTAATTAATCAATCATGATCAATCAATTCCATAATTGATTAATCTTTTCCACAAATGACTAATTACTTCCATAAGTGATTAGATCATTTCCATAAAGGATTAATCACTTCCTTAAGTGATTAATTATTTTCATAATTGATTAATTCCCGGTTAATGAATTCTTTAATTAATTAACCACTAATTAAATATCATATTTAATTTCCGGCCTAGAATTAATTAATTTGCCCAAACACATTTTAGGCCTTAAATTAATTAATTCATTTATTTTGAACTCTTTCAAACTTCCATAAATTTATATTTGAACTTTTCAAATATTAATTTCTCTCATAATAATATATCAATATATATTATATTTGTTTCCCTTAATAAATTGAACATTTTCAATTTACTTTTATTACTTAGTTGCCTCAAATTACTTTACAAGCTACCAGTGGGACCTAATGGACCTGCAGATCAGAAGCTCCAACGATGTAAGATTAATTGGTCAAACTCATTAACCACATTAATCAATATTCGTTAAGTGTGTGTACATTCCACTATAGACTCACAGTTGCACTCTTCTCACTGCAGACATATTTTCTGTGTCCACGGATCTAGACCAATATCGACTAGTTAGTCCTTCACGAGTGTCCGTAACACCAGTTGGGTCAAATTACCGTTTTACCCCTGGGTTACCTCTATTTCCTTAAGTACCAATTCTCCTCTAATGAACAACCTGTTTGTGGTCCAACCATCAAACAGAAAACCCTCTCGTGTCATTGAGAGGGTATGGCCCTTTGTTCAAGACTCGGAGTAACCACTTAAGGGAACACTCATCTGCTTCCCTAAAGTCAGGAAGGAGTGAATTCCATCTTGTACGATTATGTTCCCAGCTCCCCATTCGGTCTTGTCCCCAAAGTGGTAGGCTTATTGAGTCGGCGTATTGGCCACTCTCACCCATACAAATCAAAGGACAATCTCTCATGAGCAGGAGTCCATAATCAACTCAGGATTAAAACTAAGTTGTCTAGGTCGTCCTAGTGAAATAGAAAAACAACTAGTTAACGGTGTTATAACTAGTGGTTACTATTTCGCGGTCCGGTCTTATGCAAACTCATTGCATAGGATACCCCCACTCGCATGTCTCCTACACGAACGCATTGGATCGCAGTGTTTGTATCAAATACAAAGTGGGTCGGTCGTATCCATAGTGTCACCAGGATAAAGCACTCAGTCTTATCCCTATACTATAGACCATTTAGGCTGTTTCTTAAACAATGATCCCATATGTCGCTACATATTGTTCAAGACTCATATTACAACCTTGGATGTCTAGTTTATTGGATTAGGGTTATTATTAGGCAAAGACAAATATAAAATAACTAATAACAATTAATGGAAAAATATATCAATATTATTTCATTAATATCCGGTCAACGGTTACATTCACTATTTACAAGTTTTAGGGCATAAAACCCAACAGCTTCGACCTCTACTGGGTTCGATTTAACCAATCAAAATAAAACATGAAATGGACTTGACTCCAACCAGGCTTCGACCTCTACTGACTAGTAGGGTTCGATTTAACAAACCAAAATAAAACATGAAATGGACCCGACTTCAACCAGGCTTCGACCTCTACTGACTAGCAGGGTTCGATTTAACCAACCAAAATAAACACATGAAATGGACCTGACTCCAACCAGGCTTCGACCTCTATTGACTAGTAGGGTTATCGTAATGTGTAGAATGATTTATTGGAAAATAATAAATTTAAAAGGAAGAATTAAAATATAAATTGATAATATTAAATGAGGGTAAAACTATCTAAAAAAGAAAATGGCATATACTCAAGCCAAACATTTTATATTTTTTTTAAGTTGACATATGTGAAATATATGTTGGATAGCTAACATAATTTTATAGACCCAATTCTCCCCCAGTAAATGTTGTTGAACTAAAAAAAATTATTGGAGACTGATGATCGGCTTTGACCCGTTACCTTCCGGTCGGGTGGAAATGAGAAAAGTCCGTAGATTGGTTCCAGCCCATTTCTTAGAGGTTGAGTTCTGATTCTTCATTTCTTCGAACTCCAGAGGCAGAGACAGACAGAGACAGACAGAGACAGAGTTAATAAGCCAAAACAGATCGTCTGTTTATTCAGCAGGTACCATTTGAATCATGCCTACATTGAAGATCTAACTTCGTTTCTCCGTTATTCTTCTCGATCCAATTTGATTTACAACTTTTCTGAACTGGGGTTTCAATTCATGAATTCAAGTTCTACTCTGTCCATGGTTATATGACGCGGAAGCTGTAAAGCTGAAATCTCGAAGAAAATGGAGTGGAACACGATTCACCATCTGGATCTACGGCATGTAGGGCGAGGCCTCAAACCATTGCAACCTCATGCTGCGGCGTTTCATCCCCATCAGGCACTCGTTGCCGTCGCCATCGGGACTTACATCGTCGGTCAGTAGTTCTTTCTGCTTCATTTCCTTTGTGAACTATTTCATTTGTGTATGTCTGTTCCAGTTCTGTCTCTCTCTCAAGCAAATTGAGCGGTTTAATTCTGGATTTTACGGTAATTGGGTAAACATTCTCATGACGAGGTTACTTACCAAATGTTATAGGCAGCTAACTTATGAAACGTGATGGTTATTCTTTCTAAATCAACTTCCAGAATGGAAATGTTTGATGGTGAAAGTTAAGAGTGGAAGAATGGGAAGTTGAGAGAGCTGCTTACTCTTTCTCGTGGACTATTTTGCTCGGATTAGGGAACATACTGTGATCTTTTGAGTCACGATACCTACCATGCTCGTAGCCATGTTAGGGACTTCAGTGGTCTGATCAAAACTAGGTTTTATATGGTCGTAGACAAGTAGTTGCTAACTTGCTACGTAGCTTTTCAGAGCTGGAATTGGCGAAAATTTCTGTTTTTACGTATGAACCAGGCCTCTGCTCGCTCTCTTTTTAGTGCCTGCCTCGCTTGAAGGAAAATTAGTTTTTGACACGGTTCCGAATGATGGGGAAAACGCCATTATAATGGCCGTAATGTTATAAGCTTAGCAACTGGCAACCTCATTAATCAATTATTGAAAAACATTTCTTATAATATATATTTTTTTATAAGAAACGACAAAAGGATATCATTCCAACAAAAAAAGGGAAGACAGCCTAAGGGCCGGGGTAGAGAGCACCCCCCAAAACAAAACTACACAACGAGAGCTTTCCAATCCTTGCTAATCATAAAAGGCTGTAATTACAAAAGAATTTCTTATGTAAAGATATCCACCATGATGACGTATTTTGTACATAATTACAAAAGGAGTCTAGCTTAAGGGTTTTGTTCTCGAACGCTCTAGCATTTCTTTCCAACCATATGTGCCAAAGAATATCTTTAAATGATATTATAAGAAAAGCATTTCTTATAAGACATATTTCTTTTTGGTTATGCACCCTGTTACCTTTTTAAATGATGTTTTTCCACGTTACTTTTTTGGGCACAGAATGTGATGCATTAACTGGTTGCAAGATCTCTTCCATTGAAATTGGTGCTCGAGTTGTTCGCATGTCTTATAGCCCCACAAGTGGGCACGCGGTGATTGCAATGCTTGAGGTTGGTCCACTGTGTATGGGATTTTTCAACATTCTTGAGTTTTTTTGTTTTTTTTTTCTCTATTGTTATTATTTTTTTACAAGGAACCATATTTACCTAAATGAAAGAATAAAGTAACAGGATTTCTAGAGAGGTGGAGAGATTGTGTGAGGAGATTTGGGTTTGGGAGGAGTTAGGTTTAATGCCTTATTGTGGGTATCAGTTACGACTTTTTTGTAATTATGAGCTAGGTTTTATTCTATTGGGTTGTAGTTCTTTTCTACAGTTTGGAGACTCCCTTTTGTTGGGCTTGCTATTTTGTTTTTCTGTATGTCTTTTGTATATTCTTTTATTTCTCTCCATGAAAGTTTTGCTTCTTAAAAATAAAAAGACAGAAAAAGAAAGAAAGAATAAAAGCAAGGGTCATACAAAAAGACAAGCTGAATTGAGAAGAAGACGCAATACTTCCATGTGTGACAATGAAATGAATATTTTCTTCTTTCTGTGAGACTCACCTTCCATCCACTTTTCTTTCCTATGGAAGGTTAGAATTCCAAGAATCTCAAAAAAATTTGCTCTTCAAGTGGATTAATGACCGTATTTAGAGGTATTCTTCTTTGCTGTTGGGGCTGCAGTGATATGTCTTGTGCAAGTACACTTTTGAGGATTTGGATCATGTTTTGTGGGGATGCTAGTTAGTAAATTTGATCTCACATTTTTTTGGAGACTTGGCGTGTGTTTGGCTTGAATAGATAGTGCCACTTGATGTTGAAAGAGGGTTTGTTCCAGTTATCAAGCCCTTTCAGTGTGCAGCATTCTTTTTTGTTATTTTATACAACTTTTGGCTTGAGAGAAACCAAAGTCCAGGGGAGATGTCAAACAAAGCCCATTCATCTCAAATTTGATCTCACTTTTTTGTTGTTTGCTCTTTATTAGGACTTCATTCCAGGTTACTAGTATTCCAAAGCTCTGTAATATTTCTCTATCTTCCTCTCTCAATTAGTTGGGTTATGAAGATTATATTTTTGCAATTTTTTAGGGTTTGTGCAGTGTGTGGTTGGGGAGGTAGGCTAGCATGTGTCCTGATTCAGTAGGTACAGTAGTTGGTTGAACAGGATCTCTAGTAGAAATACTATAAAGAAGTAAGAATGGACGTTATGTGGGAAATTGTTTAACCATAGTTCATGTATATCTTATCTACCCTTTTGTAGGATTGCACAATTAGGTCCTGTGACTTTGACTCAGAGCAAACTTGTGTCTTGCATTCCCCTGAAAAGAAGATGGAACAGATTTCATCTGATACAGAAGTGCATCTTGCATTGACACCCCTACAACCTGTTGTGTTTTTTGGATTCCACAAAAGGATGAGTGTGACAGGTCAGTGAACATCAATTAATGAATTTGCATATTCTTTGTGATTGTGCATTTTTTGCTGGTTAAGATGCAAAATTGCCTGCATAACTGTTGAAATTTGTTGCTACATGATAGTTGTGGGAACGGTTGAAGGGGGCAGGACACCAACAAAAATTAAGACAGACCTGAAGAAACCTATTGTCAATCTTGCATGCCATCCTCGCCTTCCTCTATTGGTAATATTTGTATCCTTCACTAACTTTCAAATATCTTCTTCTTTTGTGTTTATTGATACTCTAAGGATCTACCCTTTTTCCTTCTCATGCAGTATGTGGCTTATGCCGATGGTTTGATTCGAGCATATAATATTCATACTTATGCTGTTCATTATACTCTACAACGTGAGATGAGAATAGATTCTTTCTTTTTCCTTTGTTTAGAATGCTGCATATTGTACTCATGAAAGTAACAAACCTTTTACTGTCATTTTGCATTCAGTTGACAACACTATAAAACTCATTGGTGCTGGAGCATTTGCATTTCATCCAACTCTGGAGTGGATTTTTGTGGGTGACCGAAGGGGTACACTCTTGGCATGGGATGTTTCAACTGAGAAACCTAGTATGATTGGAATGTGAGTCATTATGGTTACATGTTCCATTGCGTGCTTTACATGCCATCAAATTGATTCTGTAAATTTTCCCATCTTCAGTTGCATCAATAAGAAGTAGCTTTTTTCTTTTCAAAAAAAAAAAAAAAATTAAAAAAAAAAAAAGAAGTAGCTTTTTTTTCTCCGTCATTATTGCTAGCTACATATTTAAATTGGTGCTCAAGAAGTTCTAATCTAAGTAGTTAGAACATTACTTGATCTGGAAGGAGTTTGTTCTGTTTAATGAACACTGATTTTTAGGGTTCTAATTCTCTGAAGATCTTAACAGCATCATTGTTGGATCTAAATCCTCAACATTTTGATTCTACCATTAAGCATAACTATGGGGGTTCTAATGAGATTGCTCACCTCTGCTTCTTGTAACTCTAAGAACTTTCTGAAAATCTGAGTTTTGATGGGGCATGCGTGGTCTAAGTACTAGAGATGAGAGAAGTTCTTGTAGTAGTCCATGACAGACAAGTTATTAAAGGCAATGATGGTTACCTTGAAATTTCTTGAGGGAAAAGGTTCAAAGGGATGCGCATTGAGGAGGTCGGGGTGGACATTTTGACCAAAATAAGACCTTTGACAGCCAATCCAAGCATAGCTTAGTGGATAAGACACCAATTACCATTCCTAAGGTCGATAGTTGGATTTCCAACCCTGCAACTGTTGAACTCAAAAAATAAAAAAAGAGATAAGACCTTTGATGAAGTTGTTTGCAAGTTTTAATAGCCATAAGTTAGGAAAGATGTCAAAAAGATGTCCTATCCTACCATCTTTTTGGGAGCCTCTCTTTTTGGGAGTCGATAAGATTAGGAAAAGGCTTGTTTCTTGGAGAAAGAGTTTTTCCTCGATAGGGAAGAGACTACTCTAATCCAATTAGTTTTGAGTGGTATCTCAATCTATTTTATATCCCTTTTTAGAATCCCTTGTTCGGTGAGCAAGTTGGTTGAGAAGTTAATATGAGATTTTTTATGATAGGGGTTGATGAAGGAAAAGGTTCACACCTTGTGAGAGGTAGTTTTTAGACCTTTAGATTTGGGGGGTTAGGTATTGGTAATGTTAGGGATAGAAACAAAGCCTTACTGCAAATGACTTTGGTGATTCCATCATGAAGCCAATGCTGTGTGGTACAAGGTTATTGTTAGTAGGTATGGGCTTCACCCTTTTAATATGAGATTTTTTATGATAAGGTTATTGTTCTTGGTTTTTCTCAGTTTGTCTATAATTGCTTGGTGATGGGGAATACTTGCTTTTGGGAGGATAAGTTGTTGGGGGATAGTCCCCTTGGCTCTTTGTCTCCTCATTTATATCAGTTGCCTTCTTTGAGGAACCATTCTGTAGCCTCGATTCTTTCTTCTTCAGATAACCAAGCCTCTCTTTGGGCTTTTGCTTGTCGTTGCCAATAGGAAAACGATAGATGGCTTGTAGCTCTCATTGCTTGATGCCTTCTATTTTCGTCTTGATAGGAGGGACGTTTGTTTTTGGAGTCCTTGCCCGTCCAAAGGTTTTTCCAGTACCTTTTTCTTTCAATGTTTGACCAGTTCCACCTTAGGGAGTGGTTCAGTTTTCTCCTCACTGTGGAAGTCAGGTTCTGCATGTAAGGGTCAATACCTTGGATCAGATTTCAGCTAGAGGATCCTCTTTGGTTGGACCATGTTGCATCCTTTAGGAGGAAGGTTGAGGATTTGGACCACTTGCTTTGGTGTTGTGAGTTTGCCTGTGCTGTGTGGAGCTATTTCTTTTAGGAGTTTGACTTTACTTTTGTCAGAGCTTAAGCTTTTAGAGAGGCGTTGGAGGAGTTTCTTCTTCAATCGTCTTTCTGCGAGAAAGGGTGGCTTTTGTGGCAGGTTGGGTTTATGTGATTTTATGGGGTCAGGGGGAAGAGAAGAAACAAAGTCTTCAAAGGGCGTGAGCTCTTGGAGCAATGTTTGGTCCCTTGCTAGATTCTATGTTTCTCTCTAGCCCTCAATGTCTAAGCCTTTTTATGCCTGTATATTCTTTCATTTTTTTCTTAATGAAAACTCATTTGTTATAAGAAAAAAGGTATTCTATCATACTTGATGTTTTAAGGAGAAGATAGGTTCAAAACATATTGTTAAGATATCCAATCCTAATAGGTGGGTGGGGGGATAAACCCCTTTGAGCCATGTTTCCTCGGTTATATCATGTCTTCGATGACGAATCACGTTGTGGCTGATGTTTTGGACCCTTTTGGGAGCTCTATGACCTTTTGTTTTGGCTTATCTCGTCTACTTTCCGATAGGGAAACTACAGACATTCTGGCCCTCTTATCTTTGCTTGGGGAGGTTGTCATTAAATCGAAGAGGAACTTCTGTTCTTGGAACCCTAACCCTTTTGGACGTTTTTCCTTTGTTGCTCATTCTTTCAGTGTCTTTTAAATCCCTCCTTGGTTGCGAGTTAGTTTTTTCTTTACTATGGAAGGTGAAAGTCCCAAAAAAGGTTTAGTTTGTTGTTTGGCAAGTCATCCATGGAAGAATTAATACTCTGAATCGAAATTCGAGGAAGTTGCCTACTCTGATTGAACCATTTTGTTGTATTCTCTGTTGGATGGTGGAGGAAGATCTCGACCAAATTCTCTGGAGTTGTGACTTTGCTCGTTATATTTGGAATTCGTTCTTTGAGGTGTTTGGTTTGCAGTTTGCCAAGCACAGAGGTAATCGGGAGATAATCAAGAGTTCCTGTCCCATCTATCGTTTAGGGAGCATGGAAAGTTTGTGCAGTAGGTTGGGATTTGCGTCATCATTTGGGGCTTATGGGGGAAGAAAAACAATAGGATCTTCAGAGGGCTTGAGAGGAATCATAGAGATGTGTAGACCTTGGCTAGATTCTATGTTTCTCTTTGGGCATTGACAACATGTTTATTTTGTAATTACTCTATAGGCACTATTTTGTTGATGGAGCCCTTTTCTATAAGGGGGTTCCCTTTTAGAGGCTTGTTTTCTATATGCCTATGTATCCTTTCATGTTCTTCTTAATGAAAGTATGGTTCTATATCCCAAAAAAAAAAAAAAAAAAAGATACAATCTCCCCAAATAGTATGTATATGTATAGTTTTTGTAGCTATATATTGACATAATTCTACTCAATGATTGGAGAAGCTACTTTTAATTTTCTAAGTTGTACCTAGCTTTCTATAGTACGTATCCATTGGGATTTTTTTAGTCTCATGAAGTGCAGATATCATTTATTGCATCAATCGCTTTAAATAGTTTACCTTATAAAAGTTGAAAAATATTGTAATGGTCTTCTTTGTCATTGGAATTTCAGTACGCAAGTAGGTTCCCAGCCAATTACTTCGGTTGCTTGGCTACCAATGTTGCGGTTACTTGTTAGTCTCTCCAAGGACGGAAACCTCCAAGTTTGGAAAACGCGAGTCATTCTAAATCCAAATAGACCTCCAATGCAAGCAAATTTTTTTGAGCCTGCAGGTGAGATGTTATTTGAATAACTTCACAACAAATCTATAATTAGGATATAAATTATTGATGTGTTAAACATTGACTTTTTATTGGAGCTGTTCTTCCTCTTGAAAGCTATTTAAAGCCATGAGTTATGTTCTTGACGTAACCTTGGTTTATCATATTAAAAAAAGTTGGGCTCTTTTCTTTATTACTTTTTCTGTTTACTTTTCCATAGAAGAGTTGACTAAAAGTTCTGCTGCTGCTTTATGCATTTTTAAAAACATTTGAAGTTTTTAGGTTTGAATATGATCATCCCAGCTTTATTGTTTCTTTACATAACTTCTTCCCTTGGGAGAATTAATATGGCTTATGGTTTGTTCATTTTGCCTTTAGGCAGTAATAATATTGATTGGGACAATAATTTATATGTTTATTATTTTCCTTTTCTTCTTTTGTTGTGCTTTTTGTCAAAGGTGTCAGTGATTTATCATTTTTTAACAAGAAATTAACTTTTCATTGATTGATGAAAAGAAACACAAATTGGTTAAATATATATATATATATATATAGTTTTAGCAAAAATGTATAGTCTGCAGGCTCATCTTGGAGTGCCTTACATATGCTTTTGTAATGCATAGCGATTCTTCATTAACCTAGATTCGGGGTCTTTCCTTGTTGACCATCCAAATTAGACTTAGGGACCCCTCATCCTTAAGGCCTCTAGGTTGTCTTAGTCTGTTTTGATGAATATATTTTACTATGTTTCTCATTAAAAAAAATGGTCAAGGTTACAATCTCCTCTTTGGGGGAGAAGAAAGCAGAAAAATGAATCTAACAAGGGAATATGAATGCAACTCAATCAAGGCAAATATCATTCCATTTATGTTTTTGTTGTACTAACTGTTTTAATTTTCTTATATTTATTTATGTTTTGGCAGTGATTGAATCAATCGATATTCCTCGCATCCTTTCTCAACGGGGTGGAGAAACAGTTTATCCCCTACCTAGGATCAAAGCATTAGAAGTTCATCCTAAACTCAATTTAGCAGCATTGCTGTTTGCAGTTAAGTGAGCCTATGTTATAAAATCTAATTTGTTTGTTAATTTTCAGAAAGATTCACATTTTTGGTTGACAGAACATGTCAGGTGCTGATACTGTAAAAAACAGGGCTGCATACACAAGGGAAGGACGAAAACAACTATTTGCAGTTCTGCAAAGTGCTAGAGGATCTTCTGGTATTTGCTCTCCTTGTTGAGTGGACTTTTCATATTTATACATCTATCAGGAAAGAAGAAAAATGTATAAATTAAGCCAAATACTGCATAGTGATGGAAATAAGCTATAATTTATGTATTACATGATAATACTACATCTGGATGAGCTAGAGGAGGAGGGGTCTTTGAGTCAGGTGTCAAGGGAGGAGTTTTTTCAATTGAAAGTGAGTTTGAGGACTTAGTTTGGTGGGAGGGTTGTGAGTTGGAGGAAGAAAGCTAAGGTGAATTGGGCTAAGGGATTGCAACACATTTTTTTTTTTTTTAATAGAATAACGGGTGGGAGAAGAGAAAGTTCCATCATTTCTTTGGAAAATGCTAATGGAGAGACCTTATGTGGATGCCCTTGTATTATTTCATTCTTTCTCAATGAAAGTTGGGTTTTCATAAAAAAAGAAAAAAAAGAGGATCTAAAGGAGGAGCATTTGTCTTTAAAAGCAGAGTTCGTTAGGGTGGTTAGAAGTGAGATTAGTAGTTGGAGGAAAAAAGCCAAGGTGAAGTGTGCCAAGGAGCGGGGTTGCAATTTGACATGTTTCCACTATTTAGCGAATGACAGAAGGAGCAAGAATTTCATTGGCTCCTTGGAGAATTATGGGGTGAAGTGGTGGGTGTAAGGAGGTCGAAGAGGAGATTTTTTATTTTTTCTCGACCCTTTATGGTTCGCTAAACCCTTTGTGGAGGGGTTAGATTGGTGTCTTATTTTGAAGGGTGACAAGCAAGAGTTTGATTCCCCCTTCTCTCTCTAGAAGAGATTAAAAAGGTGGTTTTGAGTGTGACAGGAATAAGTCTCTTGGTCTTGAGAGGTTATCTTTGGGTTTTTTTTAAAGGAGAATTGGGAGGATATTAAGGATGATATATTTCGTGTGTTTAGGGAGTTCTTCGAAAGGGGAATTTTGGATAGTTCTTTAAATGATATCTTTGTGTGTCTTGAGTGGGATTCCTTTCTGGTGCCCAGTGGAGGATAAGGTGGGAAGAAGACTTGCCTCATGGAAGAGAATTTTCTTTTTTAAAGTTGGGAGGTTAACTCTTATCCGATCAGTCTTGAGTGGGACTCTGACTTATTTCTTTTCTTTCTTTAGAGCTCCTCAGAAGGTGTGTAGGAGAATGGAGAAGCTTATGAGGGATTTCCTGTGGAAGGGAGGAGAGGAAGGCAAAGGGGCTCATCTCGTGAGTTGGGAGGTTGTGGGTAAGTCGGTTAGCTTGGGGGGTCTAGAAATGGGAAATCTGAGAGTTCGCAACAAAGCCCTATTAGCTAAATGGCTCTGGCGGTTCCCCATAGAGTCTTCTTCCCTATGACATAGGATTATTGTGAGTAAATACGGTTGTCATCCTAATGAATGGTTGAGGTATGTGCGTTGCTGTGGCGTTTGTGGGGAGAGAGAAACAATAGAATGTTTAGGGGGTGGAGAGGGTCCCTTGTGATGTTTGGTTACTCTCTAGATTCCATGTTCCTTTTTTGACTTTAATGACAGAGTTATTTTTTAATTATGGGTTAGGTATTATTTTGATTGGAGTCCATTTGTTCAGAAAACAAGTTTACTAACCGACAAGAGATTGCAAGCTTGGGAACATGAAGGATAAACTTTAGAGTGATTTACTCGGTCAGTTTAATGGTTCCTGTTCCTGCAACAAATGAAAAACTACCATCTAAAATTCTAAATTTTCATTGCATACATGAATGAGTCAAAGAAAGAAGAGCAACTAGTCATATGATCAGAAGCTCCAAAATCAATACTCCACAAAGAAGAATTACAACAAGAGAAGGCTTGGGGATATTTACCTGATTGTGCCAAGGAAACATAAGAATTATTAGATGATAAATTAATTGGTAGCAATTTTAAGATTTGATGACTTTGTTCCTCTGACATCAAGTAATGAGTAATGGAAAATAGTAGAAATCCACCAACAAATAAAAAGGAAAATAGTAACACAAGCAAGACGTCTTGAACCGAACAAAACCAAATAATTGAGCCAACTGACGAGATTTTGAAGCAACCCAAATTTGAACCACAACAAGCAAACAAATCTGATTTGAAATAAACAAAAAACAAACCTACTTTTGAATTAGTGATGACCAAGCTGAACGACAAACAACACCACGCGAATGATAACCGACCAACGATGGACACAATGCAAACAACAGATGGCAGATGGCTCAAACGACAAATCAGCTTAAGCTCAAATTTATGATAACCATGAATTAGTAGAAGGTAAATTGACTAGGAGTTTGAACACAAGACCTCTTACTCTAATACCAATGTGATTTAATGGAATAAAATAGTGGAATTCTAAATGATCAAATAGTAAGATACATAGCTCTCTTATGTGGAAGAAAAACTCAACACAAGAAAGGAAAGAAAGAATAAGAATAAAATAAAATAAAATCGTTAATGATTAGGAAATGATAGCCTTTTGGTAAGTTGTGAGTTGGTTGATATTATTTTAAAATTTTAAAATGGCAAGATTCGAGGATGATGATCGAAGAGTTTCTTCTCCATCCGATATACCGAGACGAAGGAAAGTTCTCTTCTTGTGGCAAGCTGGCATGTTTGCGCTTTTGTGGAACTTGTGGGGGGAAAGAAACAATAGGATTTTTAGGGGGATAGTTAGAAGTCTGGGTGAAGTATGGTCCCCCCATATGTTTCCCTGTGGGCTTTGTTCATGAAATTATTTTGCAATTATCTATTAGGTCACATTTTGTTTGATTGGAGTTCCTTCTTTTAATGAGATTCTCTTTTGTGGGCTTGTTTTTTTGTATGCCCTTGTATTCTTTCATTTTTTTCTCAATGAAAGTTGGTTTTTCAATATATATATATTATTTTAAAATCGTGTAACTAGTTTACTGTGGTCTACTACTATTCGGAGATTCAAAAATAGCTTAATATAATGATAAGCGTGCATTTTCTAATTGATGTAAGATTGCTTTCATTCACGCCCATAATTTGATGAGGCCACAAATCATAAAAGCTTTCTTCTTTAAATTTGGCATCTTCTTACATGTTATGTCCAACCTCCTGTTGTTTGGCTAAATAGACTAATAGTAGAATTGCTTTACAGCATCTGTTTTGAAAGAAAAGCTTTCATCCTTGGGTGCATCTGGAATATTGGCTGACCATCAACTTCAAGCGCAGCTGCAAGAACATCATCTGAAAGGGTGAGCTAAGCCTTTTGTACTTGTTGAGAAATGAATGCTTTCAAATTGAAAGAAAAAAAAGGGGAAAAGGCTATGATCCCCTTTACTTATATTTTTTCTTTGGTTTTTGATCTTGATCTTTGATGAAGCTGAAAGTAAACTTTGAATTGAATTTTGAGAAATTTGTTAGGTTTAGAATTGGAAACATGGTTTTCATTAGGTATGGTGCAGTATCTCAGTGGTCATTTTTAAAATAATAAAGTACTCTCTCTCTCTCTCTACAAAATGAAGTCTCCAAATATTACAAGAGCCAAGAAAAACATTGAAGAACAAAACGCCTGAAGGTCTTGACAAGCCAATGAACCAAAGCAACAAAAACCAATTCCGTCAAGCTGCAAAGGCTGTATCAAAAGCTACTGCCGAGAAGAAAAGAACACACAGAAACCTTGATGAAAGCAAAAAATGAAAGAAAATGGCCAGCTTCAGTATGCAAGATCACTCTTATTGAAAGAAACCACCAAATAGAAAGCTTCCTAAACTGAAAGGAGCTCAAAAAGCCGAGCAACATCAACTTTCCCAATCAGAACCTTCTCTTGCATGCCAACCTCAAGTAATTGGACTGCAAACAAAGCCTTGTCTCAACCAAACATAAATCATTTAGAGATCCGAAAGCTCTCCAATCTTGTTGATGGCTAATCCAAAGAAATCTTAGAATTCTCAATTTTAGGATTAATCAATACAGTGATTCCCACGTCATCAAATTAATTTGTTGAATCCTCTTTTTTCAGATGCTTTGATGGAAGAATTAATTGTTTCACTATCATTAAGAGACACTTTGAAGGAACTGAAAGGTCTCTACCATTTTTAAAATCTGCTCTAATTTCTTCTTCATTTAACTTCTTGGATGGCCGTTCAGCTACCAATTCTTGATTCAATGAATCAATCTCCTCCTCATGTATAGTCCCTTCTGGGACATCTGATAAAATTGGAACAAAACAGAGTACATTAGCATAGACCTCAGATGACCCGCACAAATCAAGAAATGATCCAAATCTCATCTATACTACTAACATTGATATTAGAGTCATCAGATCTTTCCTCTTGCAAGGTGCAGCTATTTACTTCTTTTCTTGATGATTGAATCCTTTTGAAAAATAAAGGATTGTGCACCCTTGAGTTTGATGATTTTCTGTGTCCTTCACCATCAGCTAGCTCTGAAAACGGAGTAAATTATTGACCTTTCAATTTTTTTTTTTTTTTTTTGATATCCGTAAGTGTTTGGACCAGCTTGTGTGCACTCCGACTAATCTCAAGGGACAACCACCTCACCCTATTGCATTAGGTTGCCAGGAAGTACGTAGGATATTAAATCTTACGTAGGTGACCATCATATGATGACCTTTCAAAATTTCAATTGTCTTAAAATAAATTTCCTCACTAAAGGCATAATTCAAATTTCTTCCTTCAATTCTATTGGGTAGAGTGGGCAGGGGCACGAGTACCCTTGGATTTGGGGGTGGGACCCCTAAAAAAACCATTGGATGGAGGATTTTAATGTTATTTTACTTCTAATATCGGTAGATAGAGAGAAATGAAAAATACTAATGTTTGCAACTTAAAGTTAATAGTTGCAATGTCGTTGTCAATCCGTGCATAGCTCAATGGATAAGACACCAATTTCCGTCCTAAAGGTTGATGGTTTGATCCCCATATCCGCAATTGTTGAACAAGAAAAAAAAAACTAGTGGTAATGCAATACTTTATACATATGATCTTTTTGGCCTTATCCAACGGTATTTTTGTTTTAGTCAAAAGTTATTTTAAAATGAGGATTCTTGAATAACTTCTGATTATTTTGTTTACCGTTTTGGGCAGCCATAGTTCACTTACTATATCGGACATTGCTCGGAAGGCTTTTCTTTACAGTGTAGGTTACATTCTTATTTGTAATTTTTACATTTTTTAGAGATCTTGTTTTCTATCTGCAACTTTAAGTTCTGAGTTATAGTTTAAGTGTAAAGGTCTCTGATGACTTTAGGTCTTTGATCCGGAACCCTGGAATTTGTCTATTCTTTTCATAATGTATATATATTTCAATTTTCAAAGACTATATATATATATTTCAATTGAACAGAGGAGTTTATTGTTCCTTTATTTAAACAACTTTTATGTCTTTTTTGTATTCTTTTCTAGCATTTTATGGAGGGCCATGCAAAAAATGCTCCTATATCTCGGTTACCTATCATCACAATTTTAGATTCTAAACATCATTTGAAGGATGTTCCAGTTTGTCAGGTATCTTTTCCATCACAATGCTTGTATTGTATGGAGTAACATATATATTCTTGGATATCTAACTTCGTTCTATAAAATGGCAGCCCTTTCATTTGGAGTTGAATTTCTTCAGTAAAGAAAACCGAGTTCTTCATTATCCTGTTAGGGCTTTTTATGTAGATGGTCAAAACCTCATGGCATATAATCTATGCTCCGGTTCAGATAGCATCTATAAGAAACTTTATACATCGGTAATATGCTGGCAAATGTATTCTCAATCATTATCATGTAATGTTCATTTTATCCAAATCAAAAGGCGGTTTACTCGAGGCTTCTAAAGTAGAGAATTTTTTTATCTTGCAGATTCCAGGGAATGTTGAATTCCACCCAAAGTTCATTGTTCATAGTAAAAAACAGCGTCTATTTCTTGTAACTTATGAGTTCAGTGGGGTCACTAATGAAGTTGTACTATATTGGGAAAATACTGATTCTCAAACAGCAAACAGCAAATGTACCACAGTCAAAGGTTTGCCTTTATGTGTTCAATTTGTTTCAATGCATCATGGTACATTTACGAGAAATACAGGCATGATTGATGACCTAGTTGAATCACTATATGTTTGGTGTCAATAGGTCGAGATGCTGCTTTTATTGGTGCCAATGAGAATCAGTTTGCTATTCTTGATGACGATAAGACTGGACTTGTGTTATATATACTACCAGGAAAGACTTCACAAGAGAATGACAATGAAAAAGTTCTTGAAGAAAACCACACTACAGATACTAATAACAATTCTATCCGTGGACCTATTCCATTTATGTTTGAAACTGAAGTGGATCGTATTTTCTCTACTCCATTAGGTAACTGTGTAGACATTTTCTATTCATGCTTTATTCTATCTGTTACATTAGTGCCATTAATGCTGCATTATGCTGATACTGATCACTGCATTTGTAGAGTCAACATTAATGTTTGCATCTCATGGGGACCAGATAGGCTTGGCAAAACTGGTTCAGGGACATCGGAATTCGACAGCTGATGGTAACTATATACCAACAAAGGGTGAAGGGAGAAAATCCATTAAGCTGAGAGTAAATGAGATTGTACTTCAGGTTCACTGGCAAGAAACTCTTAGAGGGTTTGTTGCTGGAGTACTTACCACCGAGAGAGTACTTATGGTTTCAGCTGATCTTGATATACTGGCAAGCAGTTATGCAAAATTTGATAAGGGAATTCCTTCAATATCCTTGACATTAGTTGATAAGCTGTTCTTTGTTTTACCTATTATGATGCAAGACAAAATCATACATCTGACTGAATTTTAGAAGTTTTTGTTTTGGGAATATTTCCACCTGTTTTTGGCAAGCTGTAAAATTTGAGACCAAGTGAAGAGTTTGGTAATTAGGGGTAAAATAAGGTTGAAGGGAAGTTCATATTCACCTCAATTCTATAACGTTTAGGAAATGTGAACCATTATAAATAATATTCATCAATACTCCAATATATTCTTGAAACATGAGTAAAGCCTATAACACTTAGAACTTAGTCCACAGATTATGACTTTTTTCTGGTCAAAAGAATTTGTTGGAACACTTAACTAATGTGCACTATAGATCCCTGCTGTGGATTGGACCTGCACTTGTCTTTTCTACGGCAACAGCAATTAGTGTGCTTGGCTGGGATGGAAAAGTGAGGACCATTCTTTCAATCAGTATGCCTTATGCAGGTGAGTTTCACAATATAGGTGTTGATTTTCTTTCTTTCGACTGCATATTATTCTGTGTTTTACTGTACTTTTAATCTATTTATCTATTATGTATGTCGACAACAGTATTATTGTACTTTCTTATTATGTCTGACCAGCAAAGGTGTTACTTCTGTGCAGTTCTTGCTGGTGCTTTGAATGATCGGTTATTGCTTGCAAATCCAACAGAGATAAATCCCCGACAGAAGAAGGGAGTGGAAATAAGGAGTTGTCTTGTCGGACTTCTTGAACCCCTTCTAATTGGTTTTGCTACAATGCAACAACGATTTGAGCAGAAGCTTGATCTTTCAGAAATATTATATCAAATAACATCAAGGTTTTCTTCTTCACATCTGCAGATATTTTTATTCTGCAGAATCTGTTGGGTTTGGACCCTAAATGAGATCTTATAATAGTATATGTTTTTTTCTAATGGATCTTTTATTACCTTATCTCTGTTGAATTTACCTGAAGTAATGAAACCTGACTTGTAATGTTTCACCATGAAGATTTGATAGCTTGCGTATCACTCCAAGGTCTCTTGATATTTTAGCTGGTGGTCCTCCTGTCTGTGGAGATCTTGCAGTGTCCTTGTCCCAAGCTGGTCCACAGTTTACACAGGTGAGTGATGGATATTGTTTTATTTTCTCAACCCCTATTGTACTTTCCAAACCAATCTCTCTTTATTATTATTATTATTACTATTTTGATAAGATCTATCTTTATTATTGTTTATTTTTAATAAAAAAAACTTTCTCGATCTGTTGCTTCAATGGACTCAGGTGTTGCGGGGTATATATGCTATTAAAGCTCTTCGTTTTTCTACTGCTTTATCCGTTTTAAAGGATGAATTCTTACGTTCTAGAGATTACCCAAGATGCCCTCCAACTTCTCATTTGTTCCATCGGTTTCGGCAATTGGGTTATGCATGTATCAAGTATGCAGATAAGATCATCTCTCTCTTTTGGTTTTCTTTGCTGCAGTCAGTGGATGTTCATTCAATACCTCAAAATTAGTTGTTTCTAAGTACTCAGTGTGCTTTAGCATTTCCTCCCTTTGGACTTTCTTTCCTTTAATCTCTTTTTCTTTGCATTTATTTATCCTATTGTTTGAATTCATTTTCTTACTGGAAGGGCTTGGTTGCTTTTGGTCACTACTGCTTTACATTCTTCTTTAAAAATTCTAATGACTTGTGGTTCCCTCGTTTCCTCATTGGAACTTGTGAAGATTCCTTTTTGCTGCTATAGTGACTGAGTTAAGCTTGCAGGTTTGGTCAGTTTGATAGTGCCAAAGAAACTTTTGAAGTTATAGCAGACAATGAAAGCATACTTGATTTGTTTATCTGCCACCTTAACCCCAGTGCATTGCGTCGCTTAGCTCAAAAATTGGAAGAGGATGGCACAGATTCTGAACTGAGGCGATATTGTGAGCGAATTTTAAGGGTCCGCTCTACAGGATGGACACAAGGCATTTTTGCTAATTTTGCTGCTGAGAGCATGGTTCCCAAAGGTCCAGAATGGGGTGGTGGAAACTGGGAAATCAAAACTCCCACCAATTTGAAGGCTATACCTCAATGGGAACTGGCTGCTGAAGTGACGCCATATATGAAAACTGATGATGGTTCTATACCTTCAATTGTTGCAGATCATATCGGTGTTTACCTTGGCTCAGTTAAAGGCAGAGGCAGTATTGTTGAAGTAGTAAGTGAGGACAGCCTGGTCAAATCTTTTACACCTGCTGCTGGAAGTGTTGATAAGTCCAATGGGCTCCAACCTTTAGCAAAATCCATTTCTAATAAATCCAAGGCATCTTCTGATGGTGAGTCAAAGGATAATTTGATGGGTTTGGAAACTCTAATGAAACAATCTTCTAGTTCAGCCCCTGCAGACGAACAAGCTAAAGCAGAAGAAGAATTCAAGAAAACAATGTATGGTACTGCTAATGATGGTAGCAGTAGTGATGAAGAGAATGTTTCAAAAACTCGAAAGCTACATATTAGAATACGAGATAAACCAGTTACATCTCCAGCAGTTGATGTGAAAAAGATTAAAGAAGCTACAATGCAATTTAAACTTGGGGAAGGATTTGGTCCACCCATTAGCAGAACCAAGTCATTGACTGGTAGCACCCAAGACCTTGTGCAAAATTTATCCCAACCTCCTGCTACTACTGCTGTATCAGCTCCAATTGTTTCTGCTGCTTCGCCCGATCCTTTTGGTACAGATTCATTAATGCAACCTGCACCGCTGTTGCAGCCTCCTTCCCAGGGCCCAGGTGTGGGAGTTGCGGCCAGACCCATTCCAGAGGACTTTTTCCAAAATACAATTCCTTCTCTTCAGATTGCAGCTTCCCTTCCTCCTCCTGGAACTTACCTTTCACAGTTAGATCCAGCTTCCCGTGGAGTTGAAACCAACAAGGCCTCTTCCAACCAGGTTAATGCACCTGAAGTTAATGTTGGCCTTCCAGATGGTGGTGTTCCCCCTCAAGCCACCCAGCAACCGGTTGTACCATTCGAATCAATTGGACTACCTGATGGTGGTGTACCACCACAATCCTTGGGTCAGCCCACTGCCATGCCGCCACAAGTTCAGCCAGCTCAGCCTTCACTTCCCTCACAGCCTCTTGATCTCAGTGTCCTAGGAGTTCAAAATTCTGTCGAGCCGGGAAAGCCTCCTCCACCTCAAGCAACTTCTGTTCGACCTGGACAGGTTAGAAAATCCTTCTGTGTCAACGTGTTAAAATGCGACTATCTGCAACGCCATTATATTCCTCTCTAGCTCTGACAGTAACATTTCGTTTATTGTCTTAATTTCATCCTTATCATTTTCAACCTTAATTTCCTCATGCAGGTTCCACGTGGTGCTGCTGCTTCCGTTTGCTTCAAGACTGGGTTAGCGCATCTAGAGCAGAATCATCTTTCAGATGCCTTGTCTTGTTTCGATGAAGCTTTTCTCGCACTTGCCAAAGACCATTCTCGTGGAGCTGATATTAAAGCTCAAGCGACCATATCTGCTCAGTACAAGATAGCTGTTACTCTTCTTCAGGTACTATCATGTTCATTCTATCTATAGATGATTTCTGAGGTCCTTCAGTACCTAATTGTTTTCTTTCTAGCGATTGTAGTTATCATCCCAGACCATGGTTGCTTAATAATTGCATTTTCTGCAGGAAATCGGACGATTACAAAAAGTACAAGGACCAAGTGCACTCAGTGCCAAAGACGAGATGGGCAGGCTATCACGCCATCTAGGTTCTTTGCCTCTTCTGGCAAAGCATCGAATAAATTGCATTCGAACTGCCATAAAACGGAATATGGAGGTTCAGAATTACGCTTATTCTAAACAGATGCTTGAACTTCTCTTCTCCAAAGCCCCTGCAAGTAAGCAAGATGAATTGAGGAGTCTCATTGACATTTGTGTTCAAAGGGGTTTGATGAACAAGTCCATTGATCCACTGGAAGATCCCTCAATGTTCTGTGCAGCCACCCTCAGCCGATTGTCGACAATTGGTTATGATGTATGCGATCTTTGTGGTGCCAAATTTTCAGCTCTAACATCTCCTGGTTGCATAATCTGTGGCATGGGAAGCATAAAAAGATCAGATGCTCTTGCAGAACCTGTACCTTCACCGTTTGGCTAAAATAATTGGAGATGAACTTGCAGGATTTGGTCATTACTGAGTTTGCTTCCGTACTCCAACAAAGCGAATGTATTTTAAGAACTACTTTTGGAGAGAGAGCTCGAGTTGATTGATGTATTATATTATATAATTTGTATGTCTGTATGTGGGTTTTTTCTTTTCTTTTTCCCTTCATCTTTCGGCCTCCATTGGGCTCGTTTGTTTTATTTAAATTTTTTGCATAGTTTTTTCATGGTTAGTGATTGGTAGCGTTGGCTCAGTTTTGTACATTTTACTGTACTGTTGTGATTAAAGGCTATAATTGAAATGATTTTTCTTCCTCTATTACCTCTTTAGGTTGGATTTTGGGTTTTAAAGAAAGCTAGAACAAGGGAATACTAACACTCAACTTCTTTTCCTTTTCTTTTCTTTTCAAGTTCAACAATTGTATGGTGGTGGTTCTTTGATCGAGAAAAAATGAAGGAATACGAAGCCATGCAAAAAACCAAATCCACAAAAAGGAGTTCAATTTGAAGGAACTTTGATCAAGCAAAATGAGACCTAATGGATAATTACACAATAATTTTGTGACCACAGGAAAACATGGAATCTAGCAAGGGGATCATACATTGCTTGGACTTCTAACTATCCCTTTAAAAATTGAGATAAGTACATATTTAGCCTATATTTCATTCTTGTTCAAATTCACTATTTTTTACACAAATAGCTTAAGAGCTTTGAGTTTTTACATATAAGTTGTTATTCAATTACTTTTATGCCTTATCCATAATTTTTATATTTAAAAAACAACAAAATCATAAAAGGAGAAATCATATTTTATTCTTTCCTATTTAAAAATTCTCAATCCATTTAATTACTTTCTAATTTGTAAAGATCCCTAAAATCACTTCCAATTTTTCTATAAAAAAAAATCTCTAAAATCACTCACTATTTTTCCCAATTCACACGGTTTCTTCCTCCCTCCATTCTTCCCCTATGATATTTTTCTTATGGTCTCTCGACCTCTCTCTCTTCATCTCCAATCCTTTTCTTGTTGCCAACGACCAACCACCATCGGAAGTGCTGACGCCGCCCAATCATCGTCGTTGCAAACTCGAACAAGCAACACCCACACATCATTGGATACCGCCAGCCCAGTTACTGCCCTCAAATTGTCATCGTTTTATTGTGGGTATCGGTTGGATTTCAGCACCGCCGTGATATATTTAATATATACATATGTATTTATTATTTAAAAAATAAGGTTTTTTTTTATAGTTATATATAGGTTTTTTTTTCAATATCTATATTTCTCCTAAATGCATTGGTATATTTAATATACATACATACATGTATATATATATAATATATATTGACAAATAACTAAATATACAAGTGTATATTTAATATTATAGTAATGAGAAAAGAAAAAAAAAACTTGGTATATGTGGCTACCATAATGAGTAAAAAAAAAAAAGAAAACTTATGTACATAGTATATATAAGCTGGTATATATGAATATAAATGTTTTTCTGTAAAATGCAAAAATCTAAGAAAAAGGTACGTAGACTATGAGAAATATATACTAAACTACTATACATTGAATATTAAAAACGGGAAGGAAAAAATCGATTAGGTTTTGTCCAGTTAATGAAGAAAATAGAAAACTGCTGCCACAAAGAAAAAAAGGGAAGAAATAAATCGATAAAAAAGGCTGTTAGACAAGAAAATGGATCAACCGAAAATTACCAAACAAGAGAACAAGAATGGATGGAAATTGTTGGTAATTGAATGAAATAAAAGGAAATATGTTGGGATCATTATGGCAAGAAATCAAATCTCAACAATCTTATTTTCAAAATATTAAGGATTTAGTTAAGATAATATCTTATAAAATCTTATAAAATAGGACAAAAAGGGTAAGAGAAAGATGCTGAAAATCTACTATTGGAAATCTACAAAACTATAGACATATATGAAAATATGTATATAAAACAACCCATCTACCAAAATTTCTCGGATTTAGGTCAACTATGCAATTCTAAAATAAAACACCCATAACAATTTTATTGGATAAACCTCAATAACACTCCATTGACAAGTATATTATTTGTTTACATTTACTATTTACGAGATTAAGGGCATAAAACCCAACATGTTGATAGGATGTTGTTGTTAATTAAAATTATGCTAACTGATTTAAATTATTTGAATTATAAAATGAGACTTTAGTTACAAACAAGAAGTATATAGGAACTATATAATTAATTAATGATGATCGATAACTATATAATTAATAAAACAAAAATTAACTAATAATCTATACTATATATTAAAGGGATTAAGAGGGGAGAATCTTTACTTTCCTCTTTTGCCCTTACAATTTTAATAAATTTCTATTTTAACCTTCACTCTTTGTTGATGTGGTGTGACTCTTCGGGTCAAGGTGTCTGTTGAGAGAAATTTGTACAATCAAGGTAGTCTTTCAAACATGACTATTCGGGGTATTGTATATATGAAAAATGAATTTTAAAGTAATATTATATCATTAGATCAAATTGTTGCAATTCATAAGTTGACGGGATGCAACTATTCAAGCGAATATGGTTAAAGATTGAATCAATTTATTCAATATTTGTGTGTATAGGTGCATCCATTTAAAGATTTAAATTAAAATATATTTTAAAAAAACTGGTCATTAGTCATGTCTTTCCAAAAAGCATGAATAATATATAAAATAAACATATTAGTGTAAGATTGTTATTTCTTTTTCACTTTTTTTAGAAGTTTCTTCAAATGTTTCTTCTACTTCAGGAAGGAAAATCAACAAGAATCCAACAACCGAATGAAATTGTAAGTCTTCAATCATTTGTTTGCTTTAATTTCTTTTTAAATTTTTTGTAATTTATCATATAAACTCTTCTTTTCTTCAAATTCATTTCATAAAATCTTCATGTTTATCACTCAAATTTGACAAAACCTTTACATTAAGTATACAAACAAAGTGTTTAAACAACGAAAAATCATTTTGCTAAGTTATTTTACTCAAAATATTTTTTATTATGGTAAAAAATAAAAACTTTAGTTTCTCATCAACAATTAAAAAATAATAATAAATAAATGAACATATAACATAACTCTTTTATGAAGTTTCAAACTCTAAGTGGTTTGTAAAATTATGAGCATATATGGGTAGGGGAGAAACTTTATTAAACAATGAAGTTGTGAAAGATAACCTTTTAAAACTTGTGAATCAGTAGATAGAAGACAAAGAAATCGTAAAATATATGGGAGAAACGTTGAAAAAGATATATAAATAATAAAACATATCTATAAAAAATATATTTTACATAATTTCAAAATAAATCTAAAGAATAATTGCATAAAGAAACCTTATTAAAATTCTATTAAATTTAATAAATATTTTGTAGATATTCAAAGTTAATTTGTTTATTTGACATGATATGATTGTCATATTTCAAATATTTTCTTAAAATATGTCTAATGGAAAAATAAATAAGATTTAGTTTTGATCATATATATTATTTTTTGTTTTTTTTTTCAATATATATATTATGTTAAAAGTTCTATATTGTGTACCTATGCTTTCTTTTCCAAACAAAATAATTAAATTAAATTAAAAACTATAGTTCTATAAAAAAAAAAAAATAAATTATATAGTTAAAACATAATCCATTGTTAATAATAAAAAAAAAAAAACAAGATATACTTTTGAAAAGAAAAAATATTTAATTTAAACATTCATATTCATTATAATTTTTTTAGACAATATATTCATTATAAATTAACTTTAAAAACAATAAAATTTCATGTGCATTGCACGAACCTTTTAACTAGTGTAAAGAAAGATGATAACATTCAAACTTAACTTAACAAGTGAAGATGGATAAACTAGAGGTGGATTAGGAAGCTAGAAGCCTAGAGCTCCTAATTTAAGAAAGAATATTTTGGAAGAATTGAAAATTGAGGTGGGAAGAAATTGAAATGAAATGAGAGTATTTATAGATGGTAAAAATAATAAAATACTAAATATAAAATTAAACAATTAATTAAAAAAAATTTTGTAGTAAAAAATGAATTTGAGAATATGTAGTGTTTTGTTGAGAATTTTGATGTGAGGATAAATGAAAAGTAAAAAAAAGTTAAAAAAAGAAAACATGGGTTAATTTTTTTTTTTTTTTTTTTTAAAAAAAAATATATATATATATATATTTTGTTTTTAACCTATCAAGAAAATACCAAAAAAAACCAGTAAAAAAGTTCAAATTAAAAATAAATATAAAACACTGGCGATCAGGCTGTTTCGAACCCAGTGTCAAGTATCAAGCAATCAACATGCGAGTGCCACATCCACTGAGACAGACGGAGTTTATTTAATCATAAAATTAATTATTAAAAACAATTAAAAGACACATGTTGAACCCCGATAAAAAAAAAAGTTAAATTATAAAAAATATCTCTGAACTATGAGGTTTGTTCAAAAAATGTTCCTGAACTTTGAAAAGTCTCAAAAATACCTCTGAATTTTGAAAAACGTTTCAAAAATATCATTGCCGTTAATTTTTGGATGGAAACCGTTAGAACTTATGGTGAGAGGAAGAAAAAAGAAGAAGCAGTTTTCAATAAGGGTATTTTTTAAAAAATTTTTAAAGTTCAAGGATATTTTTGAAACTGAAACTTTAACAGTTTCTATAAAAAGAAAATGAACGGCAATGGTATTTTTGAAACATTTTTCAAAGTTCTATAGTATTTTTGAAACATTTGAAAGTTTAGGGACATTTTTTAAACAAACCTCATAGTTTCGGGATATTTTTTATAATTTTGTCAAAAATTAAAAAAAAAAAAAAAAAAAGACCGGAGCCAAAGCTAGGAAAAGGAACGTGCATACTCGAAACAACGGTGGATCAGATCTTCTAGACTGGAGCAAGTCTCTATTCTGTAACCTTGACATTCAATTACAATCACCAGAGAATATTAGTTCATCACCCGCCTACCTAGAAGATCGTTGTCCTGTTGGAATCTCGATCGATTCATTGTGTCCGATCTTTTCCATCTGTTCTGCGACGAATCCCCGATTGTTCGCTTCTCCGATAAGCAGGTTCTTCTCTCACTCTCTCCAGAACAGCTTATTCTTTGAATTTCTTTCCTGTTTCTTTTGAACCTCGGTTAGATTATGTGTTTAATTGTTGCCTGATAATTTGAGTTCTTATAGAATGGTGGGGTGTTTGGTTAGAATTCGAGAAGATTAGAAATTTGGTTTGGCTCAATGGACTGGATAGATTGAACTTTTAAACTTGGGAAAAGTGATTTTTCCTTATTAAATCTTAATTTCTAGGTTTTTGTTTTTGGGGACTTAAATCCTTAACCTTCTCCAAGTTGGAAAATCAATTCTCCCAAAGCTATTAGGCGACTAAATGGAGTTTAAGATTAAAGTTTTCCTCTCATTTATAAGCTAACCTTTCACTTCTTTGAAGAACCAAAAAGACCCTGACTACCTTAATATTCTTTCCCTCTCAGCCACTGTCTCCTTTCACTTCCGCGACGCCCTCATCCCAGCGATATTCTGGCGGCGAGTTCTTCCCTACGGTAACACCCCCTTTCAACAACCCATAATTTCGATCTGATTCAGATCTGTAACCCACGCTTTGCAGAAACCAGATCTCAAGTGTGCATCTTTTTGTATCTGAATCGTGCCGCCGCAGCAGCGTTACTTGATTTTCTACTCCCTTGCTGTTACTGGTATTTTTCCAATCTCCATCTATGTCTTTCTGCTTACTTCAAAAACACAGATTAGAACTTAAGTAAGAATAAAGGAGTTGTTCTGACCAAAAAAGAAAAACGGGAGAGACTATTACTGACCTTGACATTTAGTTGCAAGAAGGAGATCGGAGATTAGACTCAAATCCACCCAAAACTGCAGAGTTATTAATGTTTTAGATCGGGGAATTCGTTGAAGTATGAAGGGGCTAGAGGGAAGTTTGAGTATCCTGTGTTTGAGACTAGATCAGAAATCTATTTTTACAGAAACAATATGCTTTTGTTTATTCAAATGTTAACAAATCACATTGGTGAATTTTACTGACTGCCATCGATTAGAATTCTTCTTCTTTTCAATTTGATCTTTTGGTCACATTCTAAATGTATTGTGATGATTATATTTGTTCAAATCTTTAATAAAGTGGGTTACCGTTTTTCTTCTTTTTTTGGAATTTGGGTCTTTTTAATAAAGTGGGTAATATCACCATATGGCTGATGGGTTTGCCTCAAAATCGTACCTTGGATTTTATTTTGATTCTACTTCTCTGTGAGTTACTTTATACCTTCGATTTGTATTTTTGATTATTCGCTATTGCCTTACTGTTTGATTTTTTTGTTTGAGGGTCACTTTTTCTGCTTGCTTGAGGCTTTTACTGAATGGAATAAGAAACTTTATTTTCACTATAACAAAGACTGAGAGTAGGTCGTGTTTTGTTGTTGTAAGTTGTTTTTGTGTTGTAAATAGTGTCGATTATTAGTTATTATGGTGACTGAGAGTTTGTAAGCGTGGTGTTGTTTCTGGGAATCATTTTTGACTTACGGTAAACACCAACAATTGGGGTGGAGAAAGAATGTCTTTATTCCTCCTCTTGATAAGTGAATGTATCTTAGTGTTGTCATCCTTAATGGAAGTTGTTGTAGCATATTTTTCAATCTTTTCTACCATGCTAGAAGGCGTCATAAAGAGAAACATGAAATGAATAGGTGTTTATTGGAGAGAACATGTATGAATGGATTTGGGTTTTGGCTGAATAGTCATAATAGAGATGTTGTTGCCTTCAAATGATGAACAAAATCATGAAGGCGCTAGTGATGAGCTAAGAAGCACGGATACAGACACGAGACACGAGACACGAATACGACACGACACGGGCACGGCGACACGTCATCTTTTTAAAATCTAGGACACGGACACGACATGGACACGTTTAGAAAAATATATGATATATCATTTTTATACAAGAAGGAAATTCAAAATCAATAAGTTTATGCATTTGTATGCTTGAAAAAATGAATTTGATGTATTTTGCCCTTAAAATTTATTATTTTTGTCATTTAAGCATTGGGTCTATTTAGTATACTTAACAAGGGTTTGAAATGAACCTACAACTAGTGTTTGCCACATATATTGTGCTAGCAAGTGTCCGATACGTGTCCAACAAGTGTCGGAGTGTCCAAGTGTCTGGCACGTGTCGGACACGGACACGCTAGCCAAACTAAAGTGTCCGTGCTTCTTAGGTGACGAGCATGATGGTTCAATTCATGAAATGGAGATGAATGTAGAACGTGATCAAATTGCACACAACTTCTTATTTTTCATTGATATTATATTGTCTAACAAAAAATATTATTATTTTATGTCTTGTTGCTAGGTACCATTTGTTTTTTTTTATTTTATTTTTTTATGATTATGTATTTGAATTTCGAGATATATGTACTTTAAAATTGAATTGCACAAAAAATATTCTCTTTTTACTACAATTTGACCTTAATTGAATTGCACAAATTGTTATAAGTCTTTATAGTAATTTGACAATAGTAGATCACTTTGGGTATAAAGCAAAACAAACAAATTTGTGAAGAAAAACACTTATGAGGAAATGCAACCAAACATCTCAGTGTTTAAATTATAATGCATTCTTGATAAACACTTAAATTAAAAGGTATTCCAAACGGACCCTTAGTTTTAACCCTTGGAATTTCTCCCTTGTCTACGGTTTGATCCATTTTAGGAGTTCTTAGGACAGTAAATAAACTTGCGGGGTGCATGTGGCTGTTTGTTACTGTTTTAAATGCAAATTTATTTTTATAATCTTTCCTTGATCCGTTTCAATTTGTTAAGTTCCTTGAATGACGGCATGTATTGGAAAATCATGCTGGAAGTTTCATGTGTAATGTGAACTTGGCTTAGGTATTAGCATGCCGAAAATTTCATGTGATTGGTATGTGGGCTTGGCTTGGGTGTTAATATGTTGAATTGTTAAGTAGATTTATGAATGAGTTTTAATATGAATGCATCATGCAAGTGTGTTGAGTAGAATCAGTAGCATTGACAATCTTGAAGAGGATGGTCAAATTGATGAATCTCTCAAAAGAGAAAGAACCACGCTCAAGATCGAGTATGCTAAGTTGGTGGAAAAAGAGACGATAAGTTGGAGACAAAAATCTAAAGTGAGATGGGCTAAAGATGGGGATTGTAATTCAGCCTTTTTTATCGGATGGCGAGCGGGAGAAGAAGCAAGAACTTTATCGGATCCTTGGAGAACAATAGAGGGACCCTGATTCAGGGTGAGAAAGAAATTGAGGACGAAATCTTATCTTTCTTCTCCGATATCTATTCCCCTCACGTGTCTGCCAAACCTTTTGTGGAAGGAGTGGAGTGGTGTCCCACCTCAATCAGAGACAAAAATATGCTGGATTCCCCGTTTTCAATGGAAGAGATTAGGAAGGTTGTTTTCGATTGTGATAGAGAGAAGGCCCCGGGCCCTGACGGTTTCTCGATGGCCTTTTTTCAGGATAATTGGAAAGAGGTCAAGGTGGATTTGGAGAGGGTCTTCAAGGAATTCTATGAGAGGGGCATCCTTGATAGTTCGTTAAATGAAACTTTTGTTTGCCTCATTCCTAAGAAGGAGAGAGCAAATAAGGTTAAGGACTTTAGACCTATTAGTTTGATCACAAGTGTGTATAAAATTATCGCCAAAGTTCTGGCTAATAGGTTGAAGAAGGTTCTCCCCTCTATGATTTCAGAAGCTCAAGGGGCCTTTATCGAAGGGAGGCAAATCTTGGATCAAGACCTCATTGCTAATGAGGCTATTGAAGAGTATAGACGTAGTGGTCGAGAAGGAGTTATCTTCAAGATTGATTTCGAAAAAGCTTATGACCATGTTGATTGGAATTGGAACTTTCTAGACAAGATTTTGGAGAAAAAAGGATTTGGGTACAAATGGAGATCGTGGATTTGGAGTTGTACAAGATCGGTAACCTATTCGATTCTCATTAATGGCAGATCCAGGGGGAGAATTCGTGCTACCCGTGGCCTTCGTCAGGGTGATCCCCTATCTCCTTTCCTGTTCCTTTTGGTTGTTGACACGCTCAGTAGGTTGGTCTCTAAAGGGGTTGAGGGTATGATTATTGAAGGTTTCGAGGTGGGGGGAAACAAGATTCCTCTATCTCACCTCCAGTTTGCTGATGACACGATTTTCTTCTGCTCTGGTAAGGAGGAGTCATTTTCAATCCTGAACCATATGCTGGCCTTTTTTGAGTCCATGTCGGGCCTTAAAATCAACAGGGGTAAGTGTCAGCTTTTGGGGATCAACAGCGATGAGAGCAAAGTCAATAGATGGGCTTCGTTGGTTGGTTGTGAGGTGGGCTCTTTCCCCTCTTCCTACTTAGGGCTCCCGCTGGGACATAATCCGAGGACTTCTACTTTTTAGGAGCCAGTGGTGGGCAAGGTTAGGAAGAGACTTGCAAATTGGAAAAGAAGCTTCTTTTCCAAGGGGGGAGGCTTACCCTTATCAAATCCGTCCTTAGTGGCATGCTTGTTTATTATTTCTCCCTTTTTAGGGCTCCTGTCGCCGTGTGCAAATCCATTGAGAAGCTCATTAGAGATTTCTTGTGGGAAGGGGTGGATGAAGGGCGGAGTGCTCACTTGGTCAGTTGGGAAACTATGGGAAAGTCTTTGAGTAAAGGAGGTCTAGAGGTGGGTAACTTGCGAACTTGCAACTGTTGGCTAAATGGTTATGGCGCTTCTCCTCTGAGTCCACTACCCTATGGCATAGGATAATTGTGAGCAAATACGGTCGTCATCCTTTTGAGTGGGTGTCGGGTGGGTTCAAAGGCACTTCTAGAAATCCTTGGAAAGAAATTTCAGCTGAGCTTCGCTCTCTTTCTTTATTCATTCATCATATTGTGGGTAATGGGGAGGAAACCTATTTTTGGGAATACCGATGGGTGGGGGATAGACCCCTTTGTGTGGCATACCCTCGCCTTTATCATTTATCTTCGATGAAGAACCATTTTGTGGCCGAGGTGTTGAACCCTTCGGGAAGCTCCATTTCTTTTTCCTTTGGCTTTTCTCGCTCCCTATCTGAGAGGGAAACTTCTGATGTTATGTCTCTTCTTTCCTTGATAGAAGAGGTTTCCTTTAGACCGGGTAGGAGGGATTCTCGTGTTTGGAACCCCAACCCCTCTAAGGGTTTCTCTTGCCACTCGTTCTTTCATTGTCTTCTGGACCCTTCTTCTCCTCCTGAGAGATTAGTTTACTCTTTGGTCTGGAAAGTGAAAATCCCAAAGAAGGTGCAGTTTTTTACTTGGCAGGTTCTCCATGGAAGAGCAAACACCCTTGATCGGCTTGCGAGAAAGATGCCCAATTTGATTGGCCCGTTCTGTTGTATTCTCTGTAGGATGGCGGAGGAAGACCTCGACCATATTTTATGGCACTGTGACTTTGCGCGCTCGGTTTGGAACAATTTGTTTGAGATTTTTGAGCTTCAATTCGCTAGACACAGGGATCTCAGGGAGATGATCGATGAGTTCCTTCCCCATCCTCCTTTTCGGGACCAAGGAAATTTCTTATGGCAAGCTAGGGTTTGTGCTATCATTTGGGGTTTGTGGGGGGAGAGAAATAACAGAATTTTTAGAGGGAAGGAGAGGAATGCGGAGGATGTTTGGGACACTATTAAATATTCTATCTCTTTATGGGCGTCGGTGACGCGTTTATTTTGTAATTACCCTTTAGGTCTTATTTTGTTAGATTGGCGTCCCTTTATCTAAGGGGATTTCCTTTTGGGGCTTGGTTTTTTTTGTATGCTCTTGTATTCTTTCATTTTTTTCTCAATGAAAGGCTGGTTCATTATCAAAAAAATTCTGCAAGTGTGTTGATAATGTCGTCACAGAACATGTGTGATGACTGGGTTATGTGGTGTTGAAGAAGTGCATGAGCATGATTGACTGTGTTGATTTGGGCTAGATATTACTAGAAAATGTGTTTGGGTAATAGAATTGGGAGAGCATGCCTTAGAGAAACTTGTTAACCTATGAGATGTGGCTTGATGCGATGCATGTTAAGCCTTGGTTGTTGTGTGTTTTGTGTTGTGTATAAATATTACAAATGCACGTTTAATGATTTAGAAAGCATGTGGTGGGCTATAAATGTTGAAAGCACATGTGGCACAAGTGTTGGACCCATATGTGAGGAAAGGAAGGATTATAGGTGAATATCAAGGCCTTCAGTAATAGGGCTAAGGGCTGATATGTCTGTCACATGTGGGGTCGGGGTCATATTTATCTCTTGGTATTTAAAGAGCATGTTGTTTGACTTAAGCTGTTGTGACATGACGTTCTGCATGGCCCTTGAGTGGAGCTTACTTATTAGGTTGCATACCCCCCGTGATGCTAAGGACTAAGGAGGAGATGTGAGAGAGAAGGGTTTAAACTTTTGATGGTGTTGTTTTAGTTGTTGAGTTGCGGCTAGAAGTTTATTTATCGTTCACTTCTTGTTTTACTTAGTGTAGGTTGTGTGCTAAGATGGGTCTTAGTTGATTTTTTGTAATTAGTTAAGTTCAATTTTTTTTCATAGTAGATTCATTGTTACAAACTGGCTGTTTCAAAGTATGAATAAAGTTAGACTAGTTTTCTAAGACTCAAGTGTGCTGGCTTTTATTTTCATGCATTATACTTTGTGAGTGATTCTGTTATATTTCTCTGATAGCAACCTTGCTCTGTCTTCCTATGATTAGAATTGAAAAAGATGTCAGGCCAAAGCCAACGTTTGAATGTGGTTCCGACGGTTACAATGCTTGGAGCGATGAAAGCTCGTCTTGTTGGTGCAACCAGAGGTCATGCTCTCCTCAAGAAGAAGAGTGATGCTTTGACCGTTCAGTTCCGTCAGATACTCAAGAAGATTGTCTCAGCTAAGGAATCAATGGGGGAAGTCATGAAGACATCTTCATTTTCTCTCACTGAAGCAAAATATGTTGCTGGTGACAACATCAAGCATATTGTCCTTGAGAATGTCCAAAATGCAGCTATTAAGATTCGATCTCGACAGGAGAATATTGCTGGTGTAAAACTCCCAAAATTTGAACATTATTCTGATGGTGAGACCAAAAATGATCTCACAGGGTTAGCTAGGGGTGGACAACAGATCCAGCTGTGTCGGGGTGCATATGTAAAGGCAATTGAGGTTCTTGTTGAGCTTGCTTCACTTCAGACGTCATTTTTGACTCTTGATGAGGCCATTAAAACCACAAACCGCAGGGTTAATGCTCTAGAGAATGTGGTGAAGCCAAGGCTGGAAAATACTATAAGTTACATTAAGGGAGAATTGGACGAGCTGGAAAGGGAAGACTTCTTTAGACTGAAAAAGATACAGGGTTATAAGAAAAGGGAAATTGAGAAACAACGTGCCAATGCCAAGCTATATGCTGAGGAACAACTTGCTGAGAAGATATCTTTGCAAAAGGGCGTCTCCATAACTTCAGCTCACAATTTATTGTCTGTTGCTGCTGAGAAGGACGAGGATATTATTTTTTGATTTTAAGGTTAGTTTGTTTTTTTTCTAAATGTGTGGCTTTCGTTTGGCTTATCTATGGTCAAAATTTTATTTGGTGAATTAGGTGGCTAATGGAGTAATCTCAATAAAACACCATATGCACTGGCCATAATGTATTTATTTGATTCCGGTCACTTTCAAGGCTTTCAGGTCTTGTAAACATTGCTTCACTTGATTTAGGTGGCTCTGGAGTAATCTCAATAAAGCATCATATGCCCTAGCCATAATGTATTTATTTGATTCCTGTCACATTGAAGGCCGAGTCTTGTAAACATTGCTTCACATCACTTGACAGTCTTCTGTTTCTTGAGATGCAAAATATTTTGTTATATCATTTTGAATTTATGTATGATTGGTGTGATCTCTGGTTGCTCTAATGTAATTTGGAAACTATAGCGGGAAAAACATCCCCTAATATGTCGGTAAATTATGTAAATCATTTTTTTTTTTTTTTTACCTATTACTTGTCTGTTCTTTTTGCTCTGGACGGAAGAGTGAAAGGAGGGAGCAATGGGAGGATATCAAATAGGTCCTTAATAGGTTTGCTGAGTGCCAGTGAAGATTTTCTGTCTGACATCTGATTATTTTCCTTTCTTGAAGCTGAAGATTTTAGTTGATAATATTTTTTTCCCAGGAAGGCTATAACTTGTGCTATAGTCCTTGTTATCTACCTTTTTTTTTCTCCTTTCATCGAAAGGTGTAAGATTCCGTAGATTTCAATTTCTAAATAGGCCAATGCTTGTTGATTTGATTGGTTTAATTCTTAAGATGTTTGGCTCATGAGTAAGTCTTGATTTGTGTAGTCCTGTGGTCTACTATTGGATTACTCCTGTTTGATAACCAATTCGTTTTTGGTTTTTTGTTTTTGGTTTTTAGTTTTTAGTTTTTAAAAATGGATGTGTTTGAAAACATTTTCGGTTTTTGGTTTTTAAAATTTCAAAAACGTTTTTAGAATTCTAAAGAAAATCTGAAAATGAAAAAAAAAAGTTTTCAAAAACGCATTTCCGTTTTCTATATTCTCCCATTCTCCAGTGTGTGCGTTTCTACCTTCCCTCTTCTTCTCTGTATGAACTCTCATTTTCATCTTGTTGCAAGATTTCTGGTTGAGTTTCTCATTATTGTTGTTTGTGGCTTTGTGAATCTGTCTGGGTTCATTTTCTTGGTGAATCGTTGGAGGGAAAACTAAGCCCTAATTCTATGAAGAGAAGAAGTTAGATCGTGACTTCCACCATTGTTGCTTCCTTGAGCTTGCTGTGTTAGATTCTTTTCAAATATTTTGTTAAGTTTTGTTAGAAATTTCAGTTTAATGTTAGTGAACGTCGTTTTTCATAAGCTTCCTCTGTTTTTTTTGAAACATCATAAGCTTCCTCTATTGATTGCTCGTCTGGCCATTATTGTTTTTTGTAAGTGGAGAATGGAAGGGTTTGAGGGGGAGATAGATGAGTTTGAGTTGGGGGAAAATGTTTCTGTTATGACAGTGGTTTGGACTACCATTTTGGGGAAAGTTATGCTATTTGAACATAACAGAGGACTGCCCAATGGTTTTTAGTGGCGCTTTTGTGGTTTGAGTTTTGTCTTATGTTATTTTGTGGATGGATGAGTTTGTTTTCACTGCTGGATTTGTTGGTTTGATATTTGAGGTTTCTTCTCTATTTTCCAATTTTGTTTGTGTTTTGGGATTGCCCATAATGTGTTTGTGAAAATGCATGACTGAATGGAATCCAATAGTTTGGTAGAGAAAGTTAGAGTGTTGGATATATGGATGTTTTTTTTTTTTTGAGAACTGGATATATGGATGTTGTGGTTGATAATTGAAGTCATTTTGAGCTTGCCCACTTTTGAAAAAACATCTTTCAATATTTTAGATTAATTAAGCCTATGATCATTTAGACATATTCATATTTTGCTTCATAGTTGAAGCTTTTATTTCAGAGTTGTAGTTCTGCTCTTGTTTCCTGTTTTTTAGTTCATGTTCATATTCATTTTTCTTCTTTCTCTATTTTTCCATTGCTTGTTAATCCGAGGTCATTGGTGAAGCTTCTATGTTTACTTGCTTTTTTGCACTTTGTCTTTTGCTTGAGTTTGTTGTTGTTAGAAAAAAAACAAGAAGAAAAAAAAAAAAAAACAAATTAAAAGAAAACTAAGAGCGAGAGAGAAGAATAAAAAAGGAAAGAAATAGTTTTATGTAGAATTGGGAATTTTATGCCACCACTTGTGTTACTTATAACTTTATGCTAGGAGATTCAAATGACCTCAAACTTGTATTTAAAATGAAGCTTTTAAAGTCTACTTTTGATCTGAAAAGTTTGATTTTTTTTTTTTTTTTAATGTTCATTTGATCAAGCAAAAGTTGCGAGGAATCAAACTTGTTCACAGACCACTGTATAGCAAAGAGTGTGACTGCACTGTGTCAATTTTTTTTTTTTTGATTTAATCTTAGATGATTTTGAACTCAAATAGCTTCAAATAAGTATCCAGTGTGAAGCTCCATGAGTCCACCTAGGATATGAAAATTTTCAAAGAATTTAAAGTTCATTTGGTAAAGCAAAAATGGAAAAAGAAACATTGTGGTCTGCAGTAGAAAAATAGGTAAAATAGCTACAACATCTGTGCCTGATCCAAAATAGTGTAGCCAACTCAAAACACTGTTGTCTGACTTTCAAACATTGCATAACCTTCCTCACTTATCCAATCCAATTTCAACCTACAAAATCCTTTCATCTTGAGTCTACTTTCATATTGAATTTTAGTTTTTTCTCATTATGCTTCTGCACTCTTTGTTCTTGCTCTCCATGAGCATTTCCACACACTTGAACCAAAGTCAAAACCACTTTACTTGATTGTTGTACTGAGTGTTGGGTGTTATGGAAGCAAGCTAGCTCTCAAAGTCAAAACCCACTGTATAAAAACCATCCATTAATGTTTAAATCAAAACAAAAAGGATATATAGAATCGAAGAGCTTATTGACATTACTATGATTAATTTAAACGACTTGAATCATTCAAGTTGAATGTATTTTTCCCTCCATTTACTCTATGCTTGACCTGAGTTATCTTCTTTACTTGATTTTTTTTTACTCTCAATCCAAAACTTCCATGTATTTTGCATCTAAATCAAGGACTTACATGTATTTTTTTTTTAATAGAAATTTCTTATTTGTTCTTTCTATTTGACTAGCCATAGATGAATAAGTTTCAATGTGATATTGTGTTTATGAGTTTTAGATTTCTTTTGAGAAGTTTTGCCTAACCACTTTTGCTTGTTCTCAAGTAGAATACAATATAGAAAATTGTGTAAAGATTTTGAAGTAAAGGACTAAACTTATAAAATTAGTTACATTTAGGACTCATGAAGGTCAGTTGCATTGATGATGTTATTCAAATTGATGGATCAAAATATGATGGACCGTGGTCTTTAAAAAATGAAACAATTTTTATATATACCCATAGCATGTTCTACAGTTCATAATTTTATTAAATTGCATGATAGTAATGATGAGCTTTTTAATGAACTAGTGTTTTACCCACGTGCATTGCACGTGTATATTTTTCCAAATAATGTTTTTTTTTTTTGTGTACTGTGTGTGCGCTAGAACTAATGCATCATGTTAATCTACTCCTTTCTCCCACACATGCCACTTGAAATTACCTTATTTCGTCAGTTTCATTCTTTCTAGAACTTTGTCAAGTACAACTAATCTGACAAACCAAAATTAATCAATTTGATTTCCTCTTTATTGGTCAATATGATTTGGTCTAAAACAACAATATTGACCTTGTACATATCATTAAATAGGATAAAGATTGATGTTCTTTAGTTGAGAGGTGTGAGCGGTGAAATTTAAAAAAAGTGAGTAATGACTAAAGAAAAAAAAATTGTTTCCAAGATGACGTTTTTGTATAATTTTTTTGGGGAAATTTAAAGGTTTTTTAGTAAGAATTTTAAAGGTCATGTATTATTATTTTAATAATAGTGATAGTTAGTAGTGAATTTGTAACCACCATTATTTAGTCTAATGGTTTGTGATGTTGCATTAGTTTTTCAATTATAAATAATTTTATTATTATTTTATTTTTTTAATGAAATTTAATGTATTTTATAGATAATTTAAGAATAAAAGATAATAAAAGTGTAGGATGATTAAATAAAAATGTTATGGGCATGTTTATGTTTTTCAATTTGTACAATTTAAAAATAAATAAATTTTATTATATTCATTAAAAAGAAAAAGTATGTGACAAATTTGGTATATATATTTTAGGTCAATAATCATTTTTTTTAATGTATGATAAAATGAAAATTTTATTTCATGTTAAACAATTTTTACCACAATTTAAATGATTTCTAAATATAAAATATGGATCACATTAGTTATTGATTAATGTGATATAATTTATATTTTATTTTAAGTTATTACTAATAGATGTATTTTTTTTTAAACAACTAATAGATGTATTTTTACTTTAAAATAAAATTTCAATATTTGAATAATTAATTTGAAATAAAGTTTATATGTGTATAAACATGGAAGAAAAAAAAACATAATCTAACGAAAAATTCAAAAGTTTAACTAAGAAAAATTAAAAATAAAATATACAAATTTTAAGCATGTATAAACATTTAAAATATCAAACATAATAATCTTAAGATTAATTATAAACTAATCACTAAACAATATTACTCTATAAAACTTCGACAAATGCTAGTATTATAGTATAAATTTAACTTTAGAAGCCTCAAAGATAAAATGTAAAGATTTCTCTCAAAAGAAAAAAAAAATAAAATGTAAAGAGAGAGGAAAAAAATTCGAATTGTTATAGATTATGAATAGAAGCTTGACTAAGGATATCATTTTGTAATTATTAGGGAATGAAGGAGTTACAAAACTATAATTAAGAATTAAGTAAGAGGAATAACCACAAAACTTTTGATACTCTATCCTTTTACATTCCATGCATTCATCAATTTTGTGAGAGCATTTAAATTCCATTGATTCATACCAACTTTTTAATAGAATTATATATTTTTATATTAAAAAATCATGTAGTATTATTTTTTTTTCTAACTTCAATTAAAATTGGAACTATAAAATGCAAAGGTCTTAGCATGCAAAATTTTAGTAATTATTTTTTTAATACAGTTTTAGTAATTAATAACCTCAATTCTAGAATTAATTTCTAATATTGAAGGCTAATTTTTTCATATCTCTTCATTTATCACCTTGATGTACTTAAATTTTATTTATCTAAATTAATATTTCTACCGGTATAAATTGTTTATTGTAAATATTTATAAACTTTAAACTAATTTGAAATTTATTAAAAGGAAAATTAATTTTAATCTCTTACTCTAAAAATATATAAGTCATCATGCTTTCATTTTCTAAAGATTATTTTGTTAGTTTCGACCTTTTATTATATTTACTTGCTAATTAAAATTTACTCTTTTTATTATGTTATAAAAATAATGTTTCAAACTATCAAATAACATTTTATTTTGCCATAGACTCAAAAGAATATTTTAATTTTGTGTTATAGTTTAAATTAATAAATAATAAATTGCCAAAAAGAATAGAGTATATAATTTCCTAACATGCTAAATTTCTTATGAAATATGAACCTACGTGAAATTGAATTAACAAATCCAAAGATTTGCGCACAACATTTTTCACAACAAACAATGCACTGATTATCAAATGACAATAAAACAAAAGTAGTAAAATATCTCATACGGTATCCATATACACATGCTTTAAAATAGATATACTCACTTGGCAATTGCAACATCATTATTTGACTTCATCAAAGTGGAACTTTAGCATCCTAAGCAAATTCTAGCATCCGATATATATGTTCATCACATTTGCGACTTGAATCTACCAAGTAAAAAAAGAGTCGATTTCAAGATTTGAAAAGACCTTAAGAGTAAGGAATTGAGAGATCTTGATGAAAAAAAATGGTAGAAGAATATCTCATTTTATAGTGGTAGAGAATTAAAAGTTGCAAAACTTTTAGAATTCCAAAACATTTTAAATTCTAATATTAATTATAATTAAAACTTTAATTAATGAAAAACTAACCTTTGGTATTCAACCTCTCATATTAACATGCGGTTATTATTATTAATAATTAGTCAATAATTTATTATTGATAACTAATTAAAGAATTTACGTTATCAAAAAAAAAAAAAAAAAACTAATTAAAGAATTTACTATTTAAAATTTAGTTTTCAAAAACATATTGTATAAATAAAGAAATTAAAGAAAAACTTTTCAAATATTTCATATTTCCGTAAAAAAAAATACGAATTTTGATGCACCATACACTAAATAATAAAAAATGTTAAAAAAAAATAAAAATCTTATATTAATTTTAATAAATTTGTAATTAATTAGAAAATAATTACACTTTTTGCATATAAAAAATAATAAATAAATAATTCCTTCACTATTAATAATTAATAACTAATGAAAATGACATGTTTGTAAATATATCAATTAAATAAGGGACATAATTGTCCAAAAAAGTTTTTCAAAGATTGTAGCTTTTTAATATAGTATAGATATACTGGAGAATTAATGACCATTGAAGAAGAGAAAGCATGTAACATGGAAGTGGCATTTTGCAAACCCTGTTGAGATAAATGTGAGTCAAAATCAACTTTGGCATATGGCTCTAGTGAGGGATCGAATAGTTGATCAACTTTGGATGGCAACTCAAGCACGATGTTGATTGTTATTCTTGTCAATTTTGTTATTTCATTTTTATTAGTGAAGTTATTATTAAACATTATGAATATTTTTGTTGTTTATATGAATAGAGATTATGGTGGTTGTCTTTTATTTGTTCCTTTTAGACCTGTTCCTTTTGTATTTATCCCCTAATTTTGTTATTTTTGTCCGTACATATATTAGATGAAATAATATTATAAAAATAGTTCGATATTCATTTTGTAGAAAACATAAAAATAAAATAAAAAAACAAATAATAAACTTTTTTTTGGATAATTGTAATGGGTGGCAACATGAAGGTAAATAATTACAAATATAGCAAATTTTAAAAATATTTGCAAATATGACAAAATTTTTAAATTAATTTTTTATATTCCTAAATTGCCCCTGTGTGTCCATCTTCTTCTTCCTCATCAGTTTTGTTTTTTTTTTTTATTGATAGAAAGTCTTTTTATTACTGATAGATTCTATCAGTGGTAGAAAAATTTTCTATCAGTGATAGAAAGTTTCTATCACTGATAGAATAAAGTTTCTATCAGTGATATTTCTATCACTGATAGATTCTATCAGTGGTAGAAAAATTTTCTATCGGTGATAGAAAGTTTCTATCACTAATATTTCTATGACTGATAGATTCTATCAGTGGTAGAAAAAATTTCTATTAGTGATAGAAAGTTTCTATCACTGATAGAATAGAAGATTTCTATCACTAATAGAAACTTTTTCTATCAGTGATAAAAGATTTCTATCACTGAGATAGGTTCTATCAGTGATAAAAAAACTTTTTATAGAAAATCATAGAAAAACTTTTGATAAAATATCTTTCAATCTCTGACCACCCATAAAAATCTTTCTATCTCCGATAAAAATCTTTCTATCACCGATATAATCTATAAGTGATAGAAAAACTTTCTATCAGTGATAAAAGATTTCTATCACTGATAGAAATTTTTACTATTCTATCAGTGATAGAAAGATATTCTATCAATGATAGAAAACTCTGGATAGAAAATCTTTCAATCTCTGATAGAACCTATCAGTGATAGAAATCTTCTATCACTTATAGAAATTTTTTCTATGAGTGATAGAAAAAATTTCTATCATTCATAGAAAATCTTTCTATGAGTGATAGAAAAACTTTCTATCTATATCACTGAGACTGATAGAAAAACTTTTCGTGAGTTATAGAAAATCTTTCTATCACTGATACTTTTCTATCCGTGATAGAAGATCTTTTGTTTCTATCAGCGATGGTGATACATGGTGAAATCGAGCATTGAAAAATAAAGCAAAAACGAACGATTATAGAAATCAAACACTGAAAAGCAAAAACCAAACACTGATAGAAAACCAAATAACAACAACCAAATACTGATAGAACATCAACTGATAGAATCTATCAGTATAGAAAAACTTTCTATCAGTGAAAGAAAATATGGAGGGGTATTTTAGTAAATGCAACACACAAACTATTAGATTTTGCCATTTTTGCAATTTTTTTTGTGGGTTGCTAGATTTGCAATTATTTTGGCCCATATTGCTATTCTTGCAACCGGCCCCTTTTTTTTTTTCTTTTTGATTAAAAACAAAAACATAAAACAGGTATCAAACAAGTTTTGATTTTTTGTTTTAAAAATAAAAAAATAAAAAATGGTTATCAAACAAGTTTGGTTTTTTGTTTTTTAAAAAAAAAACAGGTATCAAACATATATGATTTTTGTTTTTAAAAAACAGAAAAATCAAAAGCCAAAAACTGAAATGGTTATCAAACGGGGTCTCAGTAATCCAATAGTAGGAATTGTGTCTAATTTATAGCCCTTTTGATTTATGAAGTAAATGTGAGCATAAGAAGTGGACGTTAGATATGTCGGCTTTTATTGCTTATGGGATTAACCTTCTGATCTCAAACTATACGGTCCCTGAAAACTCTCGTATGACTATTACGACCCCAGAAATAGTACTCGAAAATGTTATAGTAAAATTATGTAATAAAGATGGTGGGTGAGTAACATAACATGGATAAGGTATATATTTATCCACCTTTGTTGTTCACGAGTTTTAGGCAAGAGTAAGTTCTTAAGAAGTATGGACACTTTAGTTTGACTAGCGTGTCTGTGTCCGACATGTGTTGGATACTTGGACATTCCGACAATTGTTGGACACGTATCGAACACTTGATATGTGACAAAACTAGTTTTCTTTCTTTCTTTCTTTTTTTCTGGTCAAGATTTTTTTTAAGAAATGCCAATTTCCCTTTTCAAAGCAAAGTATTATATTATATGGACTTCCATCTCAAAACCAATTGGCTATGAGTGGAGTGACCCTTGAAGTTTATATATTGTGAGGTCTCCACCCCCTCAAGATGGTGCCTCTTTGGGTTCACCATTCTTGGATCGGATCCCAATTTCTTTTTATTGGACCGAATACCCGTTTGGGTTTTAATGGGCTCTGATACCATGTTATACTATATGGGCTTCCATCTCAAAACCAATTTGCCAGGTTTGCTTGGACAAGGTTTAAAGTATCGACTGAGGACTGCTTTTCGAGGCGCGCTTCATAGGCTAGAAGAAGACTCCTAACATCTAAAAGAGAAGGTCTGTCTGTACGGTTTTGAATGGTAGTGACAAAAGGGTTGTACTCTGTGCCAAGACCCTCAAGTATATAACCTAGATGATCTCTGTATGATAGTGGTTCACCGATTGCCGAAAATTTGTCTGCAATGTCTTTGATCTGCGCCAAATACTGAGCAACGGATAGGCCATCCTTACGGATCTTCTGCAATTGAGAACGAAGACCCATTACCCTTGCTGTCGAAGAAGATTCATATATTGTCCGAAGGTGCTCCCAAATTTCATAGGCAGAAGAACACCCGATGATTTCACCTAACTTGTCCTCATTTAACGAAGAATAAATCCAGGACATCAAGGTACGATTGAACTTTTGCCAAATAGTATATTGAGGATTTACCTGAGTCTGTGCAACATCAAGATACCGGGGAGGAGCTGGAGTACCATCAATGAAACACTCCATGTCGAAAGTAATGATGTGGTTGAGCAATTGATTCTTCCAGAGTATGTAGTTGTTATCAGTAAGTTTAACATTAAGCGGAGGGGTGAGGGTTGGATATGGGGAAGGAGAAGAAGGAGGGGCAGGGAAGAAGGGAAGGCCAGGCGTAGGTGGATATTGAAAACCAGTTGGGGCAAATTGGTTTGGAGAGGGAAAATGAGGAAAAGACGATTGATGCTGACCATTAGATTGAAAAGGAGGGATATTAGGGTTTAGGGGACGGGTAGGTGTGCTCTGAGGTAATCGCACAGTGGCGAGAGGGGTTAAAGATGGTGAAGGTACTGTAGGAGAGACAATAGGTGTCGAAGCAGTGCTGGAAGTTGGGAGGGTTGAGAAACGCGAGTCAATTTCTGAAGCAGAGCTGGATGCTGATGCCATGGAAAGGGAAGCTTGAAAAATTTCAGAAATTTTTTTGACCTAGAGCTCTGATACCATATAGACAAGATAGAGAGATTGATGGAGGAAATTGCTCGATGCTGTTGAGCATAATGATTCTCATATAAATAATCAAGAAAGGCAACACGTGTAGCATAGCCCTAGGCTGAATAATAACAGAAAATACAGAAGAAACAAAATGGAAATAAACTGAAAAATAACCAAGATTACAAATTAACCAAGAGTATTAACACAAAGGCTAATTTTAGGCAAGAAGCATCTTAGTAGTTATTATAGTATTTCTAAAACAAATTAATCACTTCTATTCGCAAAGACCCCAAAAGTCTTCCAATTTAGTTATGCGGTATTAAAATATGTTTTATGGCTCCACAAAATCATTTGCATTAGAAGGAGATTGGATTTGTCAATATCAACAATAAGGGATGTACGAACAAAATCCTAGAGGATGAAATTTTCACAGAGAAAAATGCATAATAAAGAGCATAGAATATGCTACAGATCGGGTGGCACACAAACAGATGTTTTCTTACATAAACAATTCGGAGAGCATATCAAAGAAATGTCAAACGAGAAAGATATGCATCATCTTGAACATTGTTCTTGCAAGTATACATGGAGAATCAATAATAAAAATATACAATTTGGGCAAAATTCACAACTTCCGATCTCTACCTCAAATTTCTGCATAGTTGTAGTTGTTATATTTTTCTAGTCGTCATTCCAAGTTTCCTAACTCTATTCAACCTCTGTCAATCACTCCATTCGAAAGAACACTATTACAAATTCTATGTTACTTGACATTTGCTACTTTTAATTACTTGATATTTTAATGAAAAAAACGTCAAGTAACAAGCATTTTTCTAAAAAAAGGTCAAGAAAATGAAAAAAGCGCGAAATTTGATGAAAGTTTTCGGATTTTTTCACGCAAACTTAAATTTTTGGCGGAATTTGACGAAGAAAAGTGAAAACACTTGTCTCTCCTTGAAAAAGATGAGAAAATTAGATAGGATGGAGATACTTGTCCTCTCTTACATATATACCCATGGTCTTCCTCTTGTTTAGCCAATGTGGGACTTTGGTCGCATTCTCCCACAATCCTCTCCACGAAGAAAGTACTACCGAGCCCCCTCAAATCGTCATTTAAGGAGTTTTTATAGAGCCTAACGACGAATCTCCAACATGACTACGTTTTCAAGGCTCACAACTTATTTGTCCGACACTCGAGGATTTTAACGAAACGACAATGTCAAGGGTATGGCTCTGATACCACTTGTTAGGGAAAACAGACACGACATACATCTCCACAATAGTACGATATTGTCCACTTTGGGCATATGCCCTCATGACTTTGCTTTTGGTTCACCCCAAAAAGTCTTATACCAATGGAGATACTTGTCCTCCCTTGAATACCCTTGGTCTTCCCTTTGTCTAGCCAATGTGGGACTTTGGTCGCATTCTCCCACACTTTCCATTATGAGCTCTATTGTATTCTTTTCATTCATATTAGTTTGAATCAAGTTCTCATTTTTCAAGCTTTGCAAAGTCTTTATGTCTTGTTCCTTTTCTTTTTAATTATGAACTAAACTCCTAATTTGAAATTCAAAGTATGTGAATACCCTAAGTAGAAAAAAGCTCCACCTTTTGGGATAGAAATCTTCTATCACTGATAGAAAGCTTTTCTATCACTGATAGAAAGCTTTTCTATCAGTGATAGAAAATGTTGATAGAATCTATCAGTGATAGAAACTTTATTCTATTAGTGATAGAAACTTTCTATCAGTGATAGAAGATTTCTATCAATATTTAAAAAAAAAACTGACGAGAAAGAAGAAGATGCGCGTGCCAATCAGGGGCAGGGGCAATTTAGGAATATAAAAAATTAATTAAAATTTTTTTCCATATTTGCAAATATTTTTAAAAATTGCTATATTTGTCATTATTTACTCTCATGTTGCCACCCATTACAATTATCCGTAGTGAGCAATTTGCAAACGCAAAGGTGGTCACATATTCTTGTTGGGGTTGAAATGGATTTGGGTCCCCTATTCTCTCATTGTTTTATTAGTTTTATTTACCTTGTTTTTTATTTACTTTGAGCATAAAAAACCCCAAATCATTATTTATTCTTTTTTTGTTACATTCGGTTGCAAATTTTGAAGAGGTCCTTGTTTTAAAATAGGGTTTTTTTGCATACCTCATTCCTTTGGATTTTGATACTTAGAGTACTCTCCTTTTACTACTTGAGAAGACAATGTATACTTGCACTTCTATCACATAAGTTATCTTCTATTGGGGTTTGGTCTCACGGTTAGCCCACTTGAATTCCACCATGATAGTTTTAGGTACAGTTTCCATGAGGTACTATGGTGGGAGAGGTCAAACATCGCTAGAGGGTTGTCAACTATCCTCTAGTGACATTTAGTCTTCCAGTTCGGACCTTTGGGGACATCTCCCAAAGTTCGTACATTTTTTTTTTGGATTTTGGATAGGTTAATTGTTCATTTAATCAAAACACTGTTAAGTCTTTTAGTTAGCCCCCATATGTGTTTTCCAATGTGGAGAACTTTGTATGTGTTTGTTTCTTCAACCTAATCAATAGGCTACCTACTAAGTATCTTTAATAATACTCACCCATGTTATTTGTTTCCCTTTTTAGATGGAAGGCTTAAATATACAAGAGGAGTGTGACAAAGACATTCTTACTGGCCGACCATGGTGACAAAGACCTTTTACTAGTTTTACTTATTTCTAGGTGATTCTTTAATTTTGTTTTAGGGTCCGTTTGGATTACATTTTAATTTAAATGTTTTTCAAGAATGCATTCTTTAAAAAACATTTTGTATAAAAATTGTTTAGAATTTAAACACTCATGTGTTTGGTTACATTTCCTCATAAATGTTTTATACACAACTTATTGTATACTTACAAACTCTTTTTAAAAAAAGTTGGTTTCAAGTGTTTCTCTCAAAATGATTTATTTCTCAATCTCATTTTCTAATAAGTCATTTTTAGTGGTTGCCAAACACTACAAATTTTTTCAAAATGTATTTTTTTTCAAAATTAAACACTTGAAAAATTTAACCAAACACACCCTAGTTATTGAAGTGGTTATTACATAGTTACAATTGAAACCAATTTAGTTTCTCAGACAATTTTCTATAAATACACTGTAAATATTGTAACCGGAAGAGAGAACCAAAAACCAGAAAGAGAGAGAGTGAAATTTCATTCTTGAGTGCTGTGAAAATTCTCCAAGATTTTTCCTCTAGTAAAGCTGCTCCTTACAGTGGATGTAGGCCACATTGGCTGAACCACTTAAACTTTGTGTTCTTTCTAATTTACCTTCTTCTACCTTAATTCTTCTTCTGGTAATACGCTATCATTGTTTTTCTCTGTGCGTTTGTTTTCTTTCTTTGATTGATACTTTAAACTCCGATTCTTTTCGCTGCGTGTGTGGGTAAAGGTTGCTTCGTGTTTAGCAACGTGTCTAAAACCACAACAAATTGGTATCAGAGATTGCATTGATCAAAGAAGAGAAAATAGCAAGATTCTTGAAGAATTCAAGAACTCGAGAAAAATCAAGAAACTGAAGAAATGGCAGTAGTAAGGTATGACATTGAGAAATTTGATGGCAAGGGAGATTTTGATATGTGAAAAGCAAAGATCAAAGCCATTCTTGGATAACAAAATACGTTAAAGACTATTCAAGACCCAAAAGAACTCTCAACCACGGTGACTCAAGATGAAAAGGACAATATGCAAGATGCGGCATATGGAACATTGATTTTGAACCTTAGCAACAATGTTCTTAGACAAGTGTTGGATCAAGACACTGCCTACAAGATTTGGACGAAGCTAAAGGAGTTATATCTCACTAAAGATCTTCCCAACAAAGCATATTTGAGGGAAAGATTTTTTCCATACAAGATGGATCCAAGTAAATCTATGACTGATAATCTTGATGATTTCAAGCAGCTTTCGTCTGAATTCAAGACTATTGGAGATAAGATTGGAGATGAAAATGAGGCTTTCATCTTATTGAATTAACTACCAGACAATTATAGAGAAGTTAAAGTAGCCTTGAAGTATGGAAGAGAGAAAATAACCATCGATGACATTGTATTTGCAGTTCGAACAAAAGAGTTGGAACTTCAAACTCAAAAGAAAGAGATTTCTAATTCTGAGGGTTTCTTTTCTAAGGGGAAAAGCAAACAAAACTGGAAAGACAACAAGAACCAAGGTGATGATGACAAAGGGAAGTCCAAAATACGGTGTAATTTCTGTCATAAAGATGGACATCTCAAGAAAAACTTCTTCTTTCTTAAAAGAAAACAGATTTAGAAGAGCAAGAAGGGTAAACCAACCAAAGCATCCATGGGAGAGAATTCCCTCACTTATTCTGATGCCTTAACAACTTCTGATCGGTCATCTAAGCAAAATGAAGCCTTGGAGAAATAGGATTGGATCTTGGATTCTTGATGTTCTTTCCACATGACTCCATCAAAAGGTTGGTTTAGTACCTATCGTGAATGGGATGGAGGGGTTGTTTACATGGGAAACATGTTGGGTTTTATGCCCTAAAACTCGTAGATAGTGAATGTAACCGTTGACCGGATATTAATGAAATAATATTGATATATTTTTCCATTAATTGTTATTAGTTATTTTATATTTGTCTTTGCCTAATAATAACCCTAATCCAATAAACTAGACATCCAAGTTTGTAATATGAGTCTTGAACTATATGTAGCGACATATGAGATCATTGTTCAAGAAACAACCTAAAGGGTCTATAGTATAGGGATAAGACTGGGTGCCTTATCCTGGTGACACTATGGATACGACCCACTTTGTATTTGATACAAACGCTGCGATCCAACGCGTTCGTGTAGGAGACATGCAAGTGGGGGTATCCTATGCAATGAGTTTGCATAAGACCGGACCGCGAAATAGTAACCACTGGTTATAACACCGTTAACTAGTTGGTTTTCTATTTCACTAGGACGACCTAGACAACTTAGTCTTAATCCTGAGTTGATTATGGACTCCTGCTCATGAGAGATTGTCCTTTGATTTGTATGGGTGAGAGTGGCCAATACGCCGACTCAATAAGCCTACCACTTTGGGGACAAGACCGAATGGGGAGCTGGGAACATAATCGTACAAGATGGAATTCACTCCTTCCCGACTTTAGGGAAGCAGATGAGTGTTCCCTTAAGTGGTTACTCCGAGTCTTGAACAAAGGGCCCTACCCTCTCAATGGCACGAGAGGGTTTTCTGTTTGATGGTTGGACCACAAACAGGTTGTTCATTAGAGGAGAATTGGTACTTAAGGAAATAGAGGTAACCCAGGGGTAAAACAATAATTTGACCCAGCTGGTGTTACAGACACTCGTGAAGGACTAACTAGTCGATATTGGTCTAGATCCGTGGACACAGAAAATATGTCTGCAGTGAGAAGAGTGCAACTGTGAGTCTATAGTGGAATGTACACACAGTTAACGAATATTGATTAATGTGGTTAATGAGTTTGACCAATTAATCTCACATCGTTGGAGCTTCTGATCTGCAGGTCCATTAGGTCCCACTGGTAGCTCGTAAAGTAATTTGAGGCAATTAAGTAATAAAAGTAAATTGAAAATGTTCAATTTATTAAGGGAAACAAATATAATATATATTGATATATTATTATGAGAGAAATTAATATTTGAAAATTTCAAATATAAATTTATGGAAGTTTGAAAGAGTTCAAAATAATGAATTAATTAATTAAAGGCCTAAAATGTGTTTGGGCAAATTAATTAATTCTAGGTCGGGAATTAAATATGTGATATTTAATTGGTGGTTAATTAATTAAAGAATTCATTAACCGGGAATTAATCAATTATGGAAATAATTAATCACTTAAGGAAGTGATTAATCATTTATGGAAATGATCTAATCACTCATGGAAGTAATTAGTCATTTGTGGAAAAGATTAATCAATTATGGAATTGATTGATCATGATTGATTAATTAAGGAATAAGATTGAATCAATTATGGAAAAGATTGATTTAATTGAAGATTGATTTAATTAATCATTTATGGAAATGATCTAATCACCTAATTGGTCATGACACTTGAGACACTTGACACTCTTGAAAGACAAGACCTAGAATTCTCTCTAGCCTCCCTCTTAGAGAAAGACTCCCACAAGTCTTTTGCCTCCTAGACTTAGAGACATACCGGTGTAACCTCTGTGGTGATTGTGTCAATCAAAGAAGAAATTTCCAGCGAAGAAAAACAAAGGCGGCTGCTGCGTTTTCGTTCGTGGAGCGTCGTTGGCGAAGAACGGTCAAGTCTTCAACGAAGGTTTGTAACGGTTCTTCCTCTTTTCTTTAGAAAAGTTTTAAAAATAAATTTAGATTTATTTTAGCATGTTTAAACCGATTTTACAGCGGCTTTAAAGGTTGTTTAAAGTTTTGTTTGAGTTATCGTAACGATATTTTAATGTTAATTAATATACGGCGTAAGGTCCAATCGATGCGCTTCCGGTGCGTGGGGACTTTTATTCCCTTCAAAACAACCATGTTTGTAATGTTGTTGGTATTGGTTCTGTATCCCTTCAACTCAAAGATGGTTCTGTAAAGCTTATCGGGAATGTGAGACATGTTCCTAGATTAAAAGGGAACTTGATATCTTTGGGAATGTTGGATTCCATTGGCTGCGAATACAGAGGATTTGGAGGAACTTTTGAAGTCATGAAAGATTCCAAAATGGTGTTGGTTGGTGTGAAAATGAATTGTCTTTATGTGATTAAAGACGTGGATATGATTCAAACAGCCTTGGTAGTCACAAATGATAGTTTGATGGAAGGAGAGTTATGACACAAACGTTTCTCTCATATAAGCAATAAAGGACTACAAGTTCTTTCCAAGCAAGGAATTTTACCTCAAGGCGTGTGTAATGAATTGAAATTCTGTGAACACTGCGTTCTCGGTAAAGCCACAAGACATAATTGTTGGGTTTTATGTCCTAAAACTCGTAGATAGTGAATGATTAACGAATTATACACTTGTAACAATAAAGTGTTATTGAGGTTTATGCAATAAAGTGTTATTGTCATATTAAGTCTAGAATTGCACAATATGACCCAAATCCAATAAACTAAGATCCAAGGTTGTTTACATGAGACTTGGACTAGTATGTGGGGACATACGGGGATCAGTGTTCAAGTAACAACCTAAAAGGTCTATAGTACAAGGATAAGGCTGGGTACCTTATCCTGGTAACACTATGTGATACGACCCGCTTTGTATTCGATACAGACGTATTGATCCAAGGCGTCCATGTAGGAGACATGCGAGCGGGGGTATCCTATGCAATGAGTTTGCATAAGACCGGACCACAAAATAGTAAACCACTAGATGTAACACCGTTAACTAGTTAGGTTACTGTTTCAATAGGATGACCTAGGTAACTCGATCTTAATCCTGAGTGTGTCATGAACTCCTTCTCACGAGGGATTGTCCTTTGATTAGTACGGGTGAGAGTGGCCAGTACGCCGACTCAATAAGCCTACCTTCTTGGGGACAAGACCGAGTGGGGGGCTGGGGACATGACAATACAAGATGAAATTCACTCCTTCCCCTATTGGGGCAAGTAGATGTGTGTTCCCTTAAGGGCTGATTCCAGGGCTTGAACAAAGGCGCGCCGTCCTCTCCTGTCCCGAGAGGAACTCTTGTTTAGAGGTTGGACCCTAAACAAATTGTTCATTAGAGGGATCAGTGGTACTTAAGGATCCAGAGGTAACCCAGGGGTAAAACGGTAATTTGACCCAGCTGGTTTTACGAACACACGTGAAGGATTGACTTACTGCATTGGTCGATATCCGTGGACACAGAAATATTCTATAGTGAGAAGAGTGCAACTGTGGGTCTTTAGTGGAGTGACCCACAGTTAACGAATGTTGATTGACTCGGTTAATGAGTTTAGCTGATCAATCTTGTATCGTTGGAGCTTCTAATCTGTAGGTCCATTACGTCCACCTGCTAGCTCATAACGGGTTCTGAGATAATTTAGTCTTGATATTAAAGGGAATTAATATAATGTATCGAGATACATTATAGTATAAAGTTTAATTAAAGAATTAAACTTTATAATTAATTTTGGATATGATTCGAAATTAATTATTGAGAGAATGATGAATTTAATTAAATATGTGATATTTGATTAATTCATGAATGAATTAATTGAGAATTAATTAATTTAATTTAGTTTGATTAAATGTGATTTAATCAAATTAATATTATAGTTTATATTAATGTTCATTATGATGCACATTACAACTATAGGTTAAATGAGAGAGATTAAATTGAATATGATTCAATTATAAAATTAATTAAAGGGAAAAATACACTTTTGGTCCCTGAGGTTTGGGTTAAGTTACAGTTTGGTCCCTGAGTTTTCAAACTCAACAAAAATACCCCTGAGGTTTGAGATAAGGAGCACTTTGGTCCTTGTCGTCTATTTTTCTGTTAAATCTTAACGGTTGCTGACGTGGAACTATTATTTTAATAAAAAAAATTATTTTTTAATTCTGTTAAATAAAAATATATTAAAATAATAAAAATAATATTATTTTTAATTTTTTTTTATTTCTTCTCCCTCATTCTCTTTCTTCTTCTCCTTCACCTTCTTCCCATGACTTCTTCTTCTTCACCTGCTCCATAGGGTCGCCGCCGGCCGACGACCGGCGACCACCGCTCGCCAGCGGACGACGACTTTTTTTTTTTTTTTTTTTTTTTTTTTTTTTTTAACTTTTTTAACTTTCTCCTTCCCTCCTTTTTTTTCTTCTTCTTCTATTCCCTCTTTTTCTCCAACTGTTCTTAAAAAAAAAAAGTAAGGGAGAGGGAGGTCTATTCTTCCATTTTTTTTCAAGCAACCTCCACTCTCTCTCTTCTTCTCTCTCTAACTCTAGCTTTTTCACTCTCCCACTGCCACCTCCCTCACTCTCCGATCATCTTCTCCCTCACACTGAGCCGCTGCTGCAACTTCCGACCGACGAGCCCCGCGTTTCGATCTCTCTCACCCACGCGTTTCAGATCGCTCTATCTATGGATTCAGGCGTTCGGGGGTTCGTTCGTGACAGTGGGCGTTCACGGGTTTGCAGGTGGGTTCTTCGTTCGCGAGGTTTGACAGTGGGCGTTAGCGGGTCCTCCGAAAGCAGCGACAACAGATCTGGGAGTTCGCAGGTTCTCTCTCTCTATCTTTTTCCTCTCACCAGATCTGGGCGTTCGCGGGTTTTCTCTCTATCTTTTTTCTCTCACCAGATCTGGGCGTTCCTAGATCTCACCGGAATTTCAAGGCCGAGCTGCAATAGTTGAACCACGATGGTGGCTGGCCGTTCCCAGATCTCACCGGAACTTCGATTTTTCCAGCGAAACCGAGGAAGGAGTCCCTCCTTCGTTTCGTCGGAATTTTTTTTTTAAAAAAAGAAAGGTTGGACAAAAGGAGAAAAAGAAGAAGAAGGGAAGAAAAAAAAAAATCTCGCCGGCGACCGGCGGCTGCCGGCCGGTGAACGGCGGTGGCCGCCGGCCACCTGAGTTGAAGAAGATGATGTTGGAGAAGAAGTGGGGAAGAGGAAGAATAAGAGAGAGAGGGGATAAAGAATTAAAAATAAAATAAAATAATAATATTTTTATTATTTTAATATATTTTTATTTAACAAAATTAAAAAATAATTTTTTTATTAAAATAATAGTTCCACGTCAGCAACCGTTAAGATTTAACAGAAAAATAGACGGCAGGGACCAAAGTGCTCCTTATCTCAAACCTCAGGGGTATTTTTGTTGAGTTTGAAAACTCAGGGACCAAACTGTAACTTAACCCAAACCTCAGGGACCAAAAGTGTATTTTTCCCTTAATTAAATATTTGATATTTAATTAATGTGGGATCAATTAATTTAGAATTAATTGAATGACCAATTTAATTTAATTGAATATAATTCAAATTGAATTAGAAACTTTATATTATAATTCATTTAATTAATATTGATTTGATTAAATTAATTAATTAATTAAATATTTATTATTTAATTAGTTAATCGTCGAGATCGTTTTGATTAAGATCTAACGGTCTAGATCTAGTAGGGAAATAACTTCCTCCCCACTTATCGTACAGGGGAGAGGGAGTTCCCAAGAGATCTGCCATTTTTCCTCTCATTCACGAAAAAATACAGAGAGAGACTTGAAGTTTTTCCTCTCTAGTTTTCCTCTAAAAAACACAGCAAGTTCCTTGTTGTAATTTTTTCCCTTCAAGACAGCGAGGATCCCACCATCCCTATCTCAGTGATCCAAGAGAATAGCGGGTGTTCTTGCGTGGTGGCGTCCATCAAGAACGATCAAGAACGAGAATCTTGGAGCATCGTGCTGTATTCTTCGAAAATCCAAGTAAGTGTTCTTGATCTTGAATCAGTTTTAGCATGCTTAATCTAGTTTAATTTAGAAATTGTTTCTAATTTTTATTTGCCAACGTACCGGTTTTTCTATAATTGAAATTTAATTCGAGAAAGGTCTTGTTTGCTTCCGCTGCCAAAAGGGATTTCAACCCTTCAATAATTTCATTAAAACCCAACATACAACAAAGGGGATCCTTGATTACATTCATTTGGATCTTTGGGGGCCAGCAAATACACCGTCATTAAGCGGTTCCAAGTATTTCTTATCTTTTATCGATGACTATTCTAGGAAGATCTGGATTTATTTCTTAAAGACTAAAGATCGGACTTTAGAAAGATTTAAAGAATGGAAGTCACTTGTTGAGAAACAAACTTCAAGGCATGTAAAATGTTTGAGAACTGATAATGACCTAGAGTTTTGTAATGAAAAGTTAGATAAATTTTGTAAAGAACATGGAATATTGCGTCACAAAACTGTTAGATACACTCCTCAGCAGAATGAGGTGGCAGAAAGACTCAATCGAACCATCATGGAAAGGGTAAGATGTTTACTTTCTAATGAAATGCTTCCTGAGAATTCTGGGCAAAAGCATCTTCATATACAGTATATATGTTGAACAAATATCCTCATACCTCTATCAATTTGTTAACTCCAAAAGAAAAGTGGAGTAAACATCCTCCTAAGCTCGATAATTTGAGAGTATTTGGATGTGTGGGGAAGGTAAATTGAAACCAAGGGCTGTAAAATGTATGTTTGATGGTTTTACATATGGTGTAGAAGGGTTTCGATTATGGCATCCAATAGAAAGGAAATGTGTGAACAACATGTTGGGTTTTATGCCCTAAAACTCGTAGATAGTGAATGTAACTGTTGATCGGATATTAATGAAATAATATTAATATATTTTTCCATTAATTGTTATTAGTTATTTTATATTTGTCTTTACCTAATAATAACTCTAATCCAATAAACTAGACATCCAAGGTTGTAATATGAGTCTTGAACTATATGTAGCGACATATGGGATCATTGTTCAAGAAACAACCTAAAGGGTCTGTGGTATAGGGATAAGACTGGGTGCCTTATCCTGGTGACACTATGGATACGACCCACTTTGTATTTGATACAAACGCTGCGATCCAACACGTTCGTGTAGGAGACATGCGAGTGGGGGTATCCTATGCAATGAGTTTGCATAAGACCGGACCGCGAAATAGTAACCACTGGTTATAACACCGTTAACTAGTTGGTTTTCTATTTCACTAGGACGACCTAGACAACTTAGTCTTAATCCTGAGTTGATTATGGACTCCTGCTCATGAGAGATTGTCCTTTGATTTGTATGGGTGAGAGTGGCCAATACGCCGACTCAATAAGCCTACCACTTTGGGGACAAGACCGAATGGGGAGTTGGGAACATAATCGTACAAGATGGAATTCACTCCTTCCCGACTTTAGGGAAGCAGATGAGTGTTCCCTTAAGTGGTTACTCCGAGTCTTGAACAAAGGGCCCTACCCTCTCAATGGCACGAGAGGGTTTTCTGTTTGATGGTTGGACCACAAACAAGTTGTTCATTAGAGGAGAATTGGTACTTAAGGAAATAGAGGTAACCCAGGGGTAAAACGGTAATTTGACCCAGCTGGTGTTACGGACACTCGTGAAGAACTAACTAGTCGATATTGGTCTATATCCGTGGACACAGAAAATATGTCTGCAGTGAGAAGAGTGCAACTGTGGGTCTATGTTGCCTTGTAAGGTGGGGTTAAAATATTCAATGAAATTCCACACAATGCACGTGCAAGTATACACGGCCAGCAGCAAGTGATAAGTATATTAATATCGTCTCCACAGGGATTAGAACACGAAAGTTCTTATGCTCAAACTTAATTTCTAGCAAATTCAAGATGGTAACCGATAAAATCTTAGTAATGTCTAAACTAAGGTGCTTTAATAAAATAAATTGCAGAACTGAACATAAAACAAAGTAAATGCAGAATGCTCAATGAAACGAAACTTGCAACAAGGTTAAGAAAGTAGGCTCGGATTAGGAACTATTTGTATCTCTCTAAACATCGAATGCTGGAGCAAGAACTTTGCTCCCTCAATCCACACAGCAAGTTCTCACAGAATCTTCCCAGATCTCCGAAAATAGCAGATTAACTCCCATTAACCCACTTCATTTTAAACATGCTGTATTATGTGCATTAGGTGAAGTGTTATCCCTAACTCCTTCACTTAGCTAGCTACTAACCCTAACAAGGAGCTAATGTGATTTTGAGTATTCAACCACCCTTGTTTTTCCCAAAACTAAAGATGACAGAGCAAAGAAATGGTTGGCCGGACGAAATCTTTGCTTAAGCAATAAACACCCTCAAAACCAGATTAAGAAAGCCAAGGAGCTCAGCTCCAATGTTTAGATTAATACAAAAGTATCCTAATCCTCACCTTATAGTGATTAGTTCATGTTACAAGCTGAAAACAAAATAAAATAGCCAGAAAAAGTCATAAAGAAAACTAAACACAGCTACTCAAAGTTAAGAGAAGAAAGAAAAACTAAGGGAAGAAGTCGTCGGAAATGGAAAGGTTGCTGAAGATGCTCCTTCCAAATGTCAGCTTCTTCTTCTTCTATGGAATCTCCTTCTCTTCCCTCCTCGATTTCTCCACACTATCTTAATGTCTGTGTTCTCTTCTCCCTTTTGGTTTCTTCTCCTTTTTATACCTCCTCACAAAATGTGGTTGCCCTAAAAAAATATACTCCTCTCTTCATTGAATTCAGGGCTACATCAGCTTCTTTTAAGCAAGATGGCAGACTCCCATTGGATGAAAGAGCTGATTGTAATAAAAAGTGCCAGCTCATTTAATGAATTGATTTTTCCCTCGTGTGAATCACGTGCGAACTTTGCTCCAGAATTGATCCAGCAATTCCATCTCCAGCTCCTCAATCACTTCAACTCTACACATGCTGCCTTTAGTCTGCTACCAAAATGGCTTTATGGATCTGCACTATAAGTACACAAAATTTAATGCATTTCACCTTCAAAACAGTAGCAAAATATTAACTATTTCCTCAAAGATGATTCAGACCAAAGCATGAGATTTATAGAAGAAAATGCCAAAATATGCTAGCCAACTACTCACATATTAAAGAATCCAAGCTAAAAGATAAGGTAAATAAATCTTATACTAAGAGTTATCAGTCTATAGTGGAATGAACGCACAGTTAACGAATATTGATTAATGTGGTTAATGAGTTTGATCAATTAATCTAACACCGTTGGAGCTTCTGATCTGCAGGTCCATTAGGTCCCACTGGTAGCTCATAAAGTAATTTGAGGCAACTAAGTAATAAATGTAAATTGAAAATGTTCAATTTACTAAGGGAAACAAATATAATATATATTGATATATTATTATGAGAGAAATTAATATTTAAAGAAATTCAAATATAAATTTAAGGAAGTTTGAAAGAGTTCAAATAATGAATTAATTAATTTAAGGCCTGAAATGTGTTTGGGCAAATTAATTAATTCTAGGCCGGAAATTATATATGTGATATTTAATTGGTGGTTAATTAATTAAAGAATTCATTAACCGGGAATTAATCAATTATGGAAATAATTAATCACTTAAGGAAGTGATTAATCATTTATGGAAATGATCTAATCACTTATGGCAGTAATTAGTCATTTGTGGAAAAGATTAATCAATTATGGAATTGATTGATCATGATTGATTAATTAAGGAATAAGATTGAATCAATTTTGGAAAAGATTGATTTAATTGAATATTTTATTCATGACCTCTCTTTTATAAATAGAACACTAGACCTAATTGGTCATGACACTTGAAACTTTGCTCTTGCTCTTAGACTCTCGAAGACAAGACCTAGAATTCTCTCTAGCCTCCCTATTAGAGAAAGACTCCCACAAGTCTTTTGCCTCCTAGACCTAGAGTCATACCGGTGTAACCTTTGTGGTTATTGTGTCAATCAAGAAGAAAATTCCAGCGATCAAGAGGCGAGGAGGCTGCTGCGTTTTCGTTCGTTGGAGCGTCGTTGGCGAAGAACGGTCAAGTCTACAACGAAGGTATGTGACGGTTCTTCCCCTTTTCTTTAGAAAAGCATGAAAATAAATTTAGATTTATTTTTAAAGCATGTTTAAACTGAATTTCCAGCAACTTTAAAAAGAGTTTAAAGTTTGATTGAGTTTTCGTAACGGTATTTTAATGTTAATTAATATACGACGTAAGGTCCAATCGATGTGCTTCCGCTGCGTGGGGACTTTTATTCCCTTCACAACAAAGATGTTACATTCAGAGAGGAAGAAATGTTCAGAAAATGACACTCAAACCTTGAAAAAAAGAATTGAGGTGGAGCAACTTCCATCTACTTCTCACAAAGACACTTAAGCATTGTTGCAAAACTAAATCAATAGTTTATTAGGGTTCTATGATTGATTGTTTTGCTAAATTGATTGGATTGATTGCAATTGTTTGTATTGATTGTGTGATGGATTGATAACTTGAAAAAAGCAAGTTATTTCTCCCTTAAATTTAAACTAAATAAGGCTGAAAAGATCCAAGTTGCGTTGATCTAGCGCTAGTAGTGAGGGAATTACGATAGCTAATCTTGAAAGGAAGTATTTTTAGATGCGGTAGGAAATTGTGTGATTTTCTCGCTAACGCATGAATTTGTAGTTGTTTCTTTGCCCAAGTTTTCTCCAGCGCAGGCATAGATCCTAGAGCAGTTCGTGCGATGAAAGCTGGAAAAGATGATCGCGCTGACATATGACTGATGTGCAAGCTGACACTACAACAAATTATCCTTTCTATAGCATTTCATTATAGCGTTATATAAAAAATGTTATAAAAACTATCCCGAAAAAACACGCGCGATGGTTTTTCTTTTTCATTTTAAGTTGCCGCTTAAACTCCTTTGGGTCTTTTAGACTTTTAGTTTCCCTCTACCATGAAGATTCTAAAGCTTCCTCACGCAGATCTGAAAACCTAAGCCATGAAAAATGTGGAAGCAGATGTTGTAGTGACGGGATAACCGAAGAAGAGAACGTTGAAGAAGTTCAACTTCCATGGCGTCGATTTGGTTGCTTTGCTCGACATGTCCACAGATGAGCTTGTTAAGTTCTTCATTGCCCGTTCTCGACAAGTTTTTAGTGCAGTTTCATCTGCCGTCTAAACCCTCATGTTTTTTTTTTTCATCTAAACCCTCACGTTTTTTTCATCTTTTTCGTTCTTGTCATCATGCGCTATCCCATTTCTCGATAGCTTCTCATCTCCCCCTTTGGATTTTTTCGATTATCTATGTGGTCCCCATCCTTCCCTCTCCTTCTTCACTATCATTCTTATCATAAAAAATCAAACAATTTTTCGTTTTACGAGTTGGGAGAATTTTCCTTCAAGGTTGTTTATTTTTTATTTCATTCAAAATATCTTAAGGGATTTTGTTTTCCTCCCTGGTTGTTCCTTGCGTTTTGTTTGCCTTTTCTGAGTGTATGAAGAATCGTCATTCGTTCATTGATTCCTTCTTAGGATTTGTTTTTGAATAAAAAAAATGAGAGGGAAGTGAGGAGAAAACAAAAGGCAAAAAAAATTATTGTAAGATTTTTCTGGAAAGCAGTGAAAGAAGTTCAAGCTCAACCTCAGAATGGTATTTCCAGCATCAATTCGACAACGAATGGTGGTCCCCATCAGTTTGTGACTGAAGGATTTGGAATTCCCAATTCCGTTACAGCGGAAGCAATTTGACCGTTCGTAAATTAATTTTGTTCTACAAAATATCAATACATTGGCAAAAGGTTAAGCAATGAGAAACATACCTTCGTTGACGACTCTGAATTCTTCAAGAACGCCTTTCTTGATTGCTCTGCAACAACGAAGAACACCACCATTTGATCTTCCCCGCTATAACTCTGAGATTAGGAACGTAGTTGTGGGACTACCTAATCTTGAATGGGAAAAACTCTAGAGAGAAAATTCTCCCTAAAGTTCTTGAGTTGAGAGAATATGAGAAGACCTTATGGTGGCCATATGTTGTTGTACCTAAACCCTAGGGTTAGTGTTCTATTTATAGGAGAAAGGTCATGAATAAAATATTCATTTAAAATCAATTATTTCCATAACTGATTTAATCTTTTCCATTAATCAATTCCATGACCAATCAATTCCATAATTGATTAATCTTTTCCATAAATGATTGATCACTTCAATAAGTGATTAATCATTTCCATAATTGATTAATTACCAATTAATTAATTCTTTAATTAATTAATCACCAATTAAATATCATATATTTAATTTCAGACCTTCTATTAGTTAATTAATTAATTACCCAATTAAATATCATATATTTAATTTCAGGCCTTCAATTAATTAATTCCATAATATGAATCAAATTCATATTAAAATTTGAACTCCTTCAAATTCTCTTATATCCTATAAATTTAATATGAACCAAATTCATATTAATATTTGAACTTCTTCAAATATTTATTTCTCTCATAGACTATAGTTTAATTAAATCTCATTTAATTTAAACTAAATTGAATAATTAATTAATTCATCTTCTAATTAAATACCATATATTTAATTAGACATATATTTGAACTCTTTCAAATATATCAATCTCTCAATATAATAAAGTTTAATCTCAAATTAGACTTTATATTTTAATGCATCACTATACATTATATTAATTTGTCTCTCATATAATTAACTTAATTCCCAATATGAATTTGAACTATTCAAATTCTCTCAAGATATATTTGTTCCTAATTACTCTTTACGAGCTAGCAGGGGGACCTAATGGACCTACAGATCAAAAGCTCCAATGATATGAGGTTAACTGATTAAACTCATTAATCAAGTTAACCAATTCATTAACTGTGGGTCATTCCACTAAAGACCCACAGCTGAACTCTTCTCACTGTAGAACATTTCTGTGTCCATGGATGTAGACCTATGTCGGTAAGTCAATCTTTCACGAGTGTTCGTAACCACGGTTGGGTCAAATTACCGTTTTACCTCTGTGTTACATCTGTCTCCTTAAGTACCAGTGCTCCTCTAATGAACAACCTGTTTATGGTCCAACCATTAAACAGAAAGTCCCTCTCGGGCCAGTGAGAGGGCGAGATCCCTTTTTTCAAGTCCTGGAGTCACCACTTAAGGGAACACTCATCTACTTTTCCTAGAAGTGGGAAGGAGTGAATTCCATCTTGTGTTGTCATGTCCCCAGCCCCACACTCGGTCTTGTCCCCAAGAAGGTAGGCTTATTGAGTCGGCGAGCAGGCCACTCTCACCCATACTAATCAAAGGACAACCCCTCGTGAGAAGGAGTTCATGACACACTCAGGATTAAGACTGAGTTACCTAGTTCATCTTATTGAAACAGTAACCTAACTAGTTAACGGTGTTACATCTAGTGGTTTACTATTTCGTGGTCCGATCTTATGCAAACTCATTGCATAGGATACCCCCGCTCGCATGTCTCCTACATGGACGCCTTGGATTAATACGTCTGTATCGAATACAAAGCGGGCCGTATCACATAGTGTTACCAGGATAAGGTACCCAACCTTATCCTTGTACTATAGACCTTTTAGGTTGTTACTTGAACACCAATCCCCGTATGTCCCCACATACTAGTTCAAGTCACATGTAAACAATCTTGGATCTTAGTTTATTGGATTTGGGTCAAATTGTGCAATATTTAACAATAACACTTTATTGTAGAAACTCAATTACACTTTATTGAAACAAGTATACAATTTGTTTACATTCACTATCTACGAGTTTTAGGGCATAAAACCCAACAAACTCCCACTTGAACTAAAACTCTAGTTTAGTGGGATGTACAATAATCTATACAGCATTGGGTGTATAAATACATGTATAAAACATATACAATGTACAAATACAATAAACTAGGGCATCACTATACCCATTACATAATGGTATCACTATACCCATTACATTTCTCCCACTTGCCCTAGATTACACCTTTGTACATATCTCGTAGATCTAGACCTTCTAGATGACTCTCAAACACTTTAGCCGAGAGAGTCTTTGTAAATGAATCAACAATATTTCATTCAATGTAATGTGTCTACTTGTCTTAGGTTGCAATGTTCTTTTGAATTTGCCATAACACCATTGTATCACTATAAAGTGTGATGGGCAAGTTCATATTTGGAACACATTCCAAATCAGTCAAGAACTTCTTAAGCCATACAGTCTTTATCGCTGCTACACAAGTAGCTATATTTTCGGCCTATATGGTCAAGACTGTAACTATGTCATACTATAGCTCATTTGTAAAGATTGACCATAGATGTTGATGTAGATTTCCTTAAATCCTTATCGATCTTAAAATCCATGTCAGTGTATCCTGTAAGGATCAAATCCTTAGTCCCATACACGAGCATATAGTTCCTCGTTCTCCTAAGATGCTTGAGGATATTCTTAACGGTTTTCCAGTGATCAAATCTTGGATTAGATTGATACTTACTGACAATCCCTATTGCATAGGGCATTCATCTCATGTCCTCAACCTCTTGAGGTGTCTTAGGAAACATTTTCTTAGACACAAGTATTCCATGTCTAAAAGGTAGTGAACCCTTATTGGAATTCTGCAACTTATATCTAACTAACCTTTTGTAGATATAAGATACTTGAGACAAGGCTAGCTTTTTGTTCTTACGGTTCCTAAACAATTTGGATCCCAAGAACAAACTCAGCTTCTCCCAAATTTTCATTTGGAATTGAGCTGCTAGCTCCTTTTACTAGTCAGTAAGAAAACCTACATCATTCCCAATGATTAGGATATTAATCATATACATTACTAAGTAAGCTACTGAACTATTGATGATCACTTGTAAACACAAGACTCATCAATGTTCTGATTAAAGCCAAGAGATTTGGTCACTATATCAAATCTTATATTTCAAGATCGAAATGCTTAGGTCAATCCATGAATGGATCACTTAAGCTTGCAAACCCTTTTTCTTTTGATCTTGTTGTATGAACCCTTCTGGTTAAGACATGAATGTCTCGTTTTCTCTTGTAAATCCACTTGTAACTAATAGGTGTTACCCATCAAGCAGATCTACAAGATCCCAGATGGAAGTGAAATACAGAAGACTTCATTTCCAAGTCCATGACTTTAATCCATTGGTCCTTGTCAACATCATTCATTTTCTTTCTAAAAGATAATGAACCCACTATGCCATCATCAGGTATGATGACCTAGGCTTCAAACAAGCCCATGTAACATTCAGGTTATCAAACAACCCTCCCACTACATTGAGGCAATCTCAACCATTGAGATGGATGTGACTAACTAGATGCACTGATCCATCAACAACTCTTGTTGAACAATCAACCTCATCAACAACTCTTGTGGATGTTACTGTAGCTTTATTAGTTAACTTACTTAAACCGACTTTACTCTTGTGGTTTATGATTTTTGATGTGGACTTCTTCTGAGAATTTAGCATTTGTCTATACAAATTCTTTATTCTCTTGTGAATTGAAGAAGTATCCACTTCTCGTTTCCTTTGGGATTGCCTACTGCAGTATGCAATGCAGTCAACACTGCATGACCCCAAAACGAGCCAGACAATTGAGCATAGCTCAACATGGAATGAACCTCCAATAGGATTCTATTTCTCCTAAATGAGATTTAGGGTGTGATCCCATGTACTATCAAATAGTCCTGGAATCTCAAATCCCTATACTCAACACTTTGATCAGATCAAAGTGTTTTTATCATCTCACCTAACAAGTTTTCAACTTCAGTCCTAAGCCCCTTCGAATATCTTGAGAGCTTCAGACTTAAGTTGCATTAGGTAAAGATACTCATACCTTTGAATAATCATCCAAAAGAGATGAATTATTCATGCCCTCCCACTGCTTTAACATATTGAACCACAAGGATCCAAATGTACAAGCTCCAAGGGCTCTTTGGCTCTTAGATCTTTTCCAATAAAAGATCTATCAGTCATATTGCCCACAAGGCATGACTTACAAGGTAGTAGATAGTCATCTTCTAACTCGCTTAGAAGTTCACTCTTGACCAATCTCCCAATCAAATTGAGATTAATATGGTCTACCTTAGAACCAAAGAAATGTATTTTCCTTTAGGAGAAATCCTTTACCTCTTTTCACATTGAGTAATAGCAGTCTTAAACAACCCAGTGTTCATGACTGCTTTACTATTGATTAGTCTTAAAACATTTAGGTTACTTTTCAGTAAAGCTAAACAAATGTCAACTCCCTTTCTTGAAACAAAACTGCGTTAGCAGAGAAAGGTAAAGAGTAACATTGTTCCAGCAAATAAGACACAGAAATCAAATTTCTTTTGATCTTAGGAATTACATACACATTACTAATAATATGTATTTTCTCCCACTGAGAAAAATAACTTAATGTTCCCCACTGATATAACTAAAATAACCTCTCTAATTCTAACTTTGAGAGTTATTACACAAGCAGCAAGCTGTTTCCAGGAGCTTATTCCTTTAATATAAGAACACACGTAATTTGTGGCTCCTGAATCAAGTACTCAGGGGGAATCACTATTCTTCACTAATCACGTTTTCAAGACAAGTAAATGAAAATTACGGTCTTGAACAAGTTCTCTTTTTGCTAAGCAAAGTTCTATGTCATATTCATCAAGAACAATTCTTAATGAATTAAACATATGGGGCATGAGGAAATTCCTCAGTTAAGAATAATCCTAGACTTATTTACCACAATTTATCGTTTAAGCCTGTTGTATTACCGTTATTCATAAAGTGACGTAAGACAATACACATAAAATTATTATATAATTGCTGAAGTAACAAATTACTGGTATTATTAATTGCACTAACCCATCACAAAAAATCCAATCAAATTCTGAAAAAACAAATAAGCAATCAAAGAAACCCTATAAAACTATTGATTTAGTTTTTGCAACGATACTTCAAAGGTTTAGAACAACAGCCACCGAAGGGTGGTCAACTACTTCTCCTCTGAATTGAGACAATCTCAACCAAACTCTAACACCAGAATAACTCATATTCCGTCAGCGTTTAGTTACCGTTGTTCGGTCAAGGGTTAGTTAACACATTTAACTCATCCCCGTAAGTGTAACCCTTCCACTTTCAGATCTCAGAGGCACGCACCAACATGCTACCGAAGGGAAAGACAACTGTTGGTGATTAGCCTAAGTGACCCTATCCTATTTAGGAGTTCACGGTGATCCGAATCCTATGATCAGGCCCTCCGAAGGGATGGTTGCGCCAGGACAACCTGCAGGCGGATCATAGGACTCTCACGGTGTGAACTAGGGGTGGAGACCGAGGGATACGTTGACACGTGTCCCGCTCCCACTTACTCTAGACATTTTTCCCATTCACCTTGTTATTGATCCATGCAAACACTTTCCGAAGGGAGGCCGCTCCTAGGGCGACTCGAAGCCGAGCATGAACCTCACGTTGTGAATATAGGGACGTAGGAGCAAAACTTGATTTAAATCTCATTTTGTAATTTTCCTCCCACTGAAAATGTCCTAAGGTTAATTTAGGGTTGTTTAACTTAGATAAAATTCGGCTAAGTCAATCTATCTAAGTCTGATCCTATTATAACAATTATGGAAAGGATTCAACCACAATGTTTTAGGTGAATTAAACTTCTTTTAATAAACCCAACATTGCAAGTCAACATTACTATGGTTAATTCAACTCAAGTTTCGGGTCAGTTCCTAGGTAGGAGGTGTTCCGTAAACCGTCAACTTAAATACCCCCAACCTTAGACAGAACTTCACCGAGAGAGTTCCCTTATAACCACAGTAATGTAAGGTCTTTACTCTAAAGATCTAGGTGCATCAAACACTTTTAACAAACCTAGTGACATTGCAAGCTAACATTTAGCTATGATTAATTCAACTCCGGTATTCCAGGTCAGTTCCCAGGTAGGAGGTGTTCCGTAAACCGTCAGCTTAAATACCCCCAGCCTTAGACAGAACTTTACCGGTGGAGTTCCCTTATAATCATAGCAATGTTTTTTCTACTTAGTCAATTAAAACTAATTTTAATTCTAAGTATGAATAATTCTGATCCTATTAGAAATATGATCTTAGGCCTAATTAATTTTAAACATTTTAAAATTAATTCATTTATCCTAAGATCCTATGTTTGCATGCAATTCTTTGTTATAGGTTAACAGTTTCTAATCAATTTTATAACTATTATAAAATTTTAATAATTAGCCCTATAACATGCTACTATGGTGAATAAATTAACAATCAAATTCTAATTAACCATACATTAGCATAACATACCAAAAATATAACAATTATATTAATCTAAGGTAATGTCATGCTCAATGCAATTTAATTTCCTTTTAATTAACCTAACTCTTAAATTAATTATACAAGAAAATTAAAATTAAGCATTACCATTTTCATACATTAACATAACACTTTATATTAATATATCATGAAAATTAATAAGTATATAAATTACTTTCATAAATATAACTCTTTATATTCTTTACTAAAGTAATTTCATGCTCAATGATTCTCAATTTTCATCCATTTAATCATAACAATTTATATTAAATACTCATGAAAATTAAATTCATGCATAATACTTATATTATAACAATTATAATTAAAAATGCATGAATATTCTTAACCTATGGTGGGATTTAAATACTATATGACATTCATAAAGCAATTAAATAGCTAAGTAGACGGGTTTTGGCATCCTAGGACTCAAAACAATAGAAAAATTACATTAATTTGTCTATAAAAGCCCTATCCTGCTGAGAACCAGCCCAAAATAGCCTCGAACCACGTCCAAACCCTTCGAACTGGCAAGATATTGGGCTGAACCGCACTGAACCAGCTTCAAATTAGCAAAAAAACAAGCTAAACCGCCCTGAACCGGGCCTAAAAATCACTGAACCGACCCAAAAATTGTCCAGACCGCACGAACCAAGTCAACAGTACCGCGAACCGGTCAACAAACTCCTTGAACCGCATGAACCAAACTAGAACCGGTCAAACAACCTCGAACCGAGCATGAACCGGACTGAACCGGACTGAACCGAGCATGAACCGGTCAAACAACCTCGAACCGAGCATGAACCGGACTGAACCGTGCCGCTAACCCACGAACCGAACCACGCAGGACCATAACCGCACGGAAAATTTCTCCAAAAATTGAAATAAGGAATGCGTCTAGTAAGGCTCGAAATGCTGCACTAAGGTTTCACAAGTAGATGTTGCAACCAACGCAACTACAGACAAACTATATGAAAAGAATCAATTTCGCTTTGAATTATTTTATTACGGCCGCGAGTTTCTATTCGTATCTGGGCAATTCTTCCGACGTCGAGACGTCGTTGAGCAGCGTCTCGACGCTGTCTCTCGGCTTTTCGAGATACCTTCGATTTCCAGCACTGTATTCATCTGATTTGGTCCCAAATCGCACCGTTTTTCACAAAAACACAGCCACAATCGATAGACACGGACTTACAGACTCGATTTGCAACAAAAATACCCAAAACAAAGGGCCCTTACATTGATCAAATCAACTTAAAATTGCAAAAACTAATGCCAAAAACCCAAAACATCTACTAGCAAACCTTTATACATCAAATGTAGAAAATTCCCACCAAAGAACCAATGCAAATTTTAGGAAACAAAATTAAAATCTACGATCGGCTCTGATACCAATTGAAGGATTTGGAATTCCCAATTCTGTTACAGCGAAAGCAATTGGACCGTTCGTAAATTAATTTTGTTCTACAAAATATCAATACATTGGCAAAAGGTTAAGCGATGAGAAACATACCTTTGTTGACGACTCTGAATTCTTCAAGAACGCCTTTCTTGATTGCTCTGTAACAACGAAGAACACCACCATTTGATCTTCCCCGCTATAACTCTGAGATTAGGAACGTAGTTGTGGGACTACCTAATCTTGAATGGGAAAAACTCTAGAGAGAAAATTCTCCCTAAAGTTCTTGAGTTGAGAGAATATGAGAAGGTCTTATGGTGGCCATATGTTGTTGTACCTAAACCCTAGGGTTAGTGTTCTATTTATAGGAGAAAGGCCATGAATAAAATATTCATTTAAAATCAATTATTTCCATAACTGATTTAATCTTTTCAATTAGTCAATTCCATGACCAATCAATTCCATAATTGATTAATCTTTTCCATAAATGATTGATCACTTCAATAAGTGATTAATCATTTCCATAATTGATTAATTACCAATTAATTAATTCTTTAATTAATTAATCACCAATTAAATATCATATATTTAATTTCAGACCTTCTATTAGTTAATTAATTAATTACCCAATTAAATATCATATATTTAATTTTAGGCCTTCAATTAATTAATTCCATAATATGAATCAAATTCATATTAAAATTTGAACTCTTTCAAATTCTCTTATATTCTATAAATTTAATATGAACCAAATTCATATTAATATTTGAACTTCTTCAAATATTTATTTCTCTCATAGACTATAGTTTAATTAAATCTCATTTAATTTAAACTAAATTGAATAATTAATTAATTCATAATTAATTAATTCATCTTCTAATTAAATACCATATATTTAATTAGACATATATTTGAACTCTTTCAAATATATCAATCTCTCAATATAATAAAGTTTAATCTCAAATTAGACTTTATATTTTAATGCATCACTATACATTATATTAATTTGTATCTCATACAATTAACTTAATTCCCAATATGAATTTGAACTATTCAAATTCTCTCAAGATATATTTGTTCCTAATTACTCTTTACGAGCTAGCAGGGGGACCTAATGGACTTACAGATCAGAAGCTCCAATGATATGGGGTTAACTGATTAAACTCATTAATCAAGTTAACCAATTCATTAACTGTGGGTCATTCCACTAAAGACCCACAGCTGAACTCTTCTCACTGTAGAACATTTCTGTGTCCATGGATGTAGACCTATGCCGGTAAGTCAATCCTTCACGAGTGTTCGTAACCACGGTTGTGTCAAATTACCGTTTTACCCCTGTGTTACATCTGTCTCCTTAAGTACCAGCGCTCCTCTAATGAACAGCCTTTTTATGGTCCAACCATTAAACAGAAAGTCCCTCTCGGGCCAGTGAGAGGGCGGGATCCCTTTGTTCAAGTCCTGGAGTCACCACTTAAGGGAACACTCATCTACTTCTCCTAGAAGTGGGAAGGAGTGAATTCCATCTTGTGTTGTCATGTCCCCAGCCCCACACTCGGTCTTGTCCCCAAGAAGGTAGGCTTATTGAGTCGGCGAGCAGGCCACTCTCACCCATACTAATCAAAGGACAACCCCTCGTGAGAAGGAGTTCATGACACACTCAGGATTAAGACTGAGTTACCTAGTTCATCTTATTGAAACAGTAACCTAACTAGTTAACGGTGTTACATCTAGTGGTTTACTATTTCGTGGTCCGGTCTTATGCAAACTCATTGCATAGGATACCCCCGCTCGCATGTCTCCTACATGGACGCCTTGGATTAATACGTCTGTATCGAATACAAAGCGGGCCGTATCACATAGTGTTACCAGGATAAGGTACCCAGCCTTATCCTTGTACTATAGACCTTTTAGGTTGTTACTTGAACACCAATCCTCGTATGTCCCCACATACTAGTTCAAGTCACATGTAAACAACCTTGGATCTTAGTTTATTGGATTTGGGTCAAATTGTGCAATATTTAACAATAACACTTTATTGTAGAAACTCAATTACACTTTATTGAAACAAGTATACAATTTGTTTACATTCACTATCTACGAGTTTTAGGGCATAAAACCCAACAGTGACTACTTCTTTGTATGTCGGAGATCTAGACCTGAATGTCACGAATTCGCAGCTTTATGGTATTTTTAATCAGGTGGATTAGGTGGTTTCGATTTGGGTTTGCCGAGACCTAACGTTCGACGATCTCTCGATCTTGGTTATGTCAACTAAAGCAACCCACGAGATGGTTAGTATTCCTTCACTTCTATATTTTTTTTATTCTCTACGATGTTTATTGTACTTTTTTTTATTGATTTTAGTTCAGTTTTGGTGGTGAAACATTTCTTCATTGGCTGGGCTGATTGCTTGAACTGGTAAAATGTTGAGATGATTTCTAAATATTAGAGTGGATCCTGACTATTAATTCGTCGATGAATCTAGATAATTGAGTCATAGTAATCCTGAAAAGAAAGCTTGTAGCAATTTGATGTAAATCGGGGAAATTAGTGTATCACCAAAGGGGCTAACCATTATAAAAGGTTGGGTGGTTGCTTTTGGCGGTCTAACGAATAACATATATTGTCTGATGATCATTTCTTTCTACAAGTCATGTGAAAAATCTAGTTGTTTATTATTTCGAGAATTGGAACATGGACCCCGGATGCTGAGGACCATTGCATCATGATGTTTAGTCTTTAGAATACTAATGTTTGCTTGTAAAGTTATGAAGTACATATGTTTGAAAATAATCAATGCAAATATGCACGAATACACTATATGTTGTATAGATATGGCTTTTGGTTCCAACAATTTTATTAAGATAGTAAGGATGGGGATGAGCTAAGCTAGTTTGTCAGTCTTGTGCTTATTTTAGGTTGTTGAGTACTAGTTTCACTCTTAGGTATGTCTAGAAATATTACATTGTGATTGATGCAAAAATCTAGTTTTATTATTATAGACTTTATGATAGTGCATCCTTCGTTGTATGGCTAATGTTTTAATGTGAAACAAATTCATTGTTTTCATTACGCTACACATTTATTATTTCTTCATATTCCATAGATTTTGGAGCTTCAACTTATTTCTCATTCAACTTCAAATGGCCACATCTATTTTTCTAATGTAATCCTCTTTTTCTTAAATAGTTGCAAGAGCATTTAATGGGCTGAACATTACCATTCTAGATGGAAAGCCTATTAGAGTTATGTATTCTCACTGTGACCCAAACATTCGCAAAAGTGGGGTCGGAAATATATTTATCAAGGTATCAATATTTTTAATTTTTTTGATTATTTAATTTTGTTCCAAGTTAACTTTGCCCTTTAGTTTTACCAAATTCAGACAGAGCAATTGGCCACAAAGCTTTACATGATACATTTTCTGCATTTGGTAGTATCCTCTATTGCAAAGTGGCTTTGGATTCCTTTGGCCAGTCAAAAGGCTATGGTTTTATACAATTTGACAATGAGAAGTTTGCTCTAAAATTTATTGAGAAGTTGAATGGTATGTTGTTGAATGATAAACAAGGTTGTAATTCTATTCAAGTGTAATTCTTTACACTGTCTTTTGGTTTAGGCCTTTCACGGTTAATTTATTGTTGTCATTTGGGGTGTGTTTTAGGTCATGCGTGATCCTAATGGTATAAGTAGAGGTTCTGGTTTTGTTGCATTCTCAACTCCTGGAGAGGTATCTAGAGATGTGAATGGATGTCCCTTTTTCTATGCATGATTTATAATATATTTTAAAACATCTCTACATATTTTTTTTTTTTTTTTTTTTCATATATGTCTATGATCAATGAATGATTCAAACCATGAGAGGATTGTTATAGTTTATTGATGTAATTGATATCTTATGGAGATGAATGGCAAAATGGTTGTTAGCAAACTGTCATATGTAGCACTTGCACAGACGAAAGTGATAGCGAGCATAACTAGCTATTTTTCTCTGATTAATTAAACTAGTCTTTTATAATTATTTGCCCAAATTTAAGCATTTTTATGTTTTATTTCTGGGCCTTTTAAGGGGAAGCAAATTGCCCAACCCGTGGATGGTCTAAAACTTGCACAGTCAGGGAATCAATTTTGGGACTTCTTGGGGCCGTAAACAGAGCTAAAACGGAGGATTTGAAGGCTGAAGCTAAGGGAGAAAATCGGAAATCAACCCATCGTTCGTGGGGATCGTGACGGGGACGTCGGTCTCGACCTACATTGAGTTTTTCCTTCCCTTTTCCTTTCTTTAGCTAGATTTTATGGCTTTTACATGTTTAGTTGAGCTTGTAATTCTATTCATGAGTAGCTAAACTTGTAGCTTAGGGATTGATGTAGTTGATTAAGTTTATGGATTGAATTTATGGTTTAAGTTGTGCAATGGTTATTATGTTTGTAATCTTGATTTAATGCTTTCAATTAATTGGCTATTAGTTGGATGATTTAAGTTTTGAATCTAGCTCGGGAGAGGGGATTTAATATAGACTTACTCAAGATTGCATGACTAAAGTTTATTTTCTAATTTGTGACGGTTTTAGATTAATTTTAGAATTGGTCAAAAGATCTCATTGCCTTGCATATTAATAAACTTAGATAGGGATATCAAGTTGGTTAATTTGCATGAGAATCAATTATACTCGGGAGAGGTAGTTGTGATTAAAGGGTCTTTGGCTCATAATTCCATTGTGCATAATAACTTACTCCTTAAAATCAATCCTAGACTAAATCGGCGAAATCAATTCCCTAAGTATTTTTCCCAATTGAATTTCCACTTTTTACTTGTTTTGATTTAGTTTTCATATCATTCAATCATCACATTATGTTCCCTAAATAAAATTGAGCAAGATAATTCACAATACCTCATTTGCTTAAAAATCCAACCCAGAGGACGACATTCGAATTACATTCACTATATTATTACTTGACTCGTGCGCTTGCGGTAGGAAAAGTCCACATCAGAAAGAAGGTACAAGAGCCAGATTGCAGGTACTTACTCGGATATTTTCATACTTTTACTTCGTATTACCATTATAACTTCATTTGTTACAAATTGCCTTGGCGCCATGTAACTTCATTCTTCAAGCTCTCATGTGATATTATTGATATGTGTTCTTTTGCCAATGCCTTAAGCTTCTTGGTGGATGTGCATCTTGAAAAGTTTAAGAAATCATTATATTGCAAGTACATGGACTAATGAACTTTATTTTGGATGATCTATTTATAGTATATGCTCCCAAAGACTCAATCAACATGATTTCAAGCTTTTATCAACCTCTGAATGTAAGGCTTAGTTTCCTTTCTATTTGATCATATTTTGCATCAAGATTGTTTGCAAGTTTATTAAAGTAATATTTCTGTCGATGCAGTAAAGTCTGGTTGGAATTACTTAAGTAGTTACTACTTGAAATTTTCATAATTGTAGATTTTCTCTTTTGCTAATATTTCAATGTTTACTTGTAAGTTTTTAGTTGATTCACAGTTAATAATTTTGGCACTGTTGTTGAATGTGGCTTCATATATGCTTAATTTCATTTTTTTTTCAAATCTTCTTAGTTTTATGATTAGCTTCTATTCGTTATTTGTTGTAGGAGTCACATTTAATGTAGTAAAGAAAGGGAGAAGTAATAGTTCTGATTTTATGTTCGTTAGTGTCTCTCTATTCCTTATTGGAATTTAATTATGATAGATATATTGTTGGATGCTCAGACATTTTTTCTGTTGCAAGTCCCAATGCCCCTGCCCTTCCATTCCCTCTTTAGTTTGGGGTATTTTAGTTATTCACTTTATTTAGAGTTGTTTAATAGATAAGAAACTTGGTGTTGTTAGTTAAATAAGATTGAACTAATTTAATCAAGAAAACAATGGTTAGTGCTATAGGTGTTTAGACTTGAAAATTTGGAATCAAATTATCCTAGGTCAGGATTACTTTTCGTTCCTCTTAGTCAGTCTTGTTCTTCAATAGCTTTTATCCTTTTTGTTTTTATTCATTATCTTGTTTGGTTGGTTCTTACTTGATCCTTTCTTTTTACCTCGAACTGATGCATAGATCTAGGATCTTTACCTTCTCGAAGAATGAATCTGGCAAAAGTTAATTTAAAGTAACTCAATAGGTCAAGCATAGTTTATCCAAGTGAAGATGGTGTGTATTTTAATTTAATGTGAAGTAAGTGGATTAGTGTTACAAACCATGAACTTTTAGGAGTAGTAGTTATTTGATACCTTCTCGAGTATAATGATTTAAGAAGATTCTAGCAGGGTAAAGTTTGAATTGTATTTTTTTTTTCTGAGAAAAATTTGAATTGTAAATTTTATACTATTTCAGTTCTACCATTTTATTTTATTTAATTTTTAACTTCTAGTGCATGCTTTTTCCCTCGTGCAGATTGCTTTAGAAAATGTTTTGGAGTTTTGAAAGAAAAATTTGCAATTTGATTTCATTGGTGGTATCATATACTTATTTAGTTGTACTTCGTTGTATCGTTGTAGGTGATATTTTTATTTCTTAAGTTTTGATTTTTTAGGGATTTGTTCGACTTTGAAATTAACCTTGACTTTTTTAGTCCAAATTTGAGTTTAAATGTTCATGTTTTTTGTTGGAGTTCTCGTTTAATTTGCTTGTTCCTAGGGTGCCAAAATATGGTTTTGAGACTTTTCCCCAAAGGTTGTGCATTTGTTTTGTTTTAATTATGCTATAATGTTGGATATATCACTACAACAAATATATCTTTTTATAGCATTTGAAGATAGATTTTTACAAATTATTCTATGAAAAGAAATGAAAAGAAAGCGGAAAAGGAGGCGATAAAAAAAATTTAGTCGCCCGCTCAATTTTAGGAAAAGGTCCAATGTCATTTCCTTACCATTAAAACATTCATCCTTCTCACTAGATCCCTTTCACTTTCCCTTCTTTGTTCTCTACCATCACGCTCAAGAATGGGAGGTAAAAATGTGTTCTTCTTTACCTTTTTTTTTTCTTCTTATCTTGTTCTTCTCTCCCCTTTGCTTTCATGCTCAAAATTTCTCGTCTCCAAAATTTGTTCTTCTTCTACTTCAGTGCCCTAAACCTAAACTCCATTCCCTTTGTGAATCTTCGATTCCTTCCATTGATTTGATTCTTAAGTTATACTCAATCTTGTAAGGTAGTAGTAAAAGAAAAATGGTAGTTGAAGCCATGATCAAAGCTACATCGACGAAGATCTTTCCAATTCCATCGAAAATAAAAACCCAAGGGGACGAGGCGGTGAGCAAGATCAAAAACTTGAGGAAGAAGAGATTGTTGGTGACGACGACCTGAACTCGTCCAATTTATCAGCAATGATTGTGCACCAGCCGAAATCCTCTAGAGCACTCTCTTTGACCTTCTGGTTCGATAACCCTTCCGCCAAGTTCAAGCCAACTACTTAGGGTGTGTCTATTCAATCAATCTTATACCCTTTCTATTTTTGAGAAGTTTCGGAGGTAGAGTTTCTTTTGAAGTGTTTTACATCTTGCTTTCGTATCTTATGTTTTTCCTGGTTTCCTACTCCACTGTAGTTTCCTTCAATTTGGAAAACTTTTCGTATTAGCTAGTGACAATATTATATTTTCAGTAAGATTCAATGTTATATTGATGTGCTTCAGTTAACTTTAAGAACTATGATTGAAATTTTTTTTGCTATGTACTTTTGAATTTGACAATTCTATTTTGTAGGTAGACTTCTCTGAATTTTACGCTTCTACGAGTTTGTTTCTTTGTGTGCCGTGAAAATGGTCAAAAGAATATCAGTCAGATTCCTTCTTTTGGCTTGGTCATAAAATTATGTTTTAGTTTCCTAATATGAACGATATCATGAAATGTGCATCGGGTAAGTAAAATTTCTCTTATATTCTGGTAGTTTGTTTTTTCTTCTTTTATTTGAACTACAGCCGTTGGTAGGGCAGTTAGAGCATGAAGATTAGTTTTGGATGAGAGATTTCTGTTACTTAATGAGTGGTGTGACTTTGTTGAGGTACCCTTTTTCCCCTTTTCTTTCTTTTCTGTACTTTAAGAACTTAAAGGACACGGTAATACAACCTATAGAAAGATCTTTTGTTCAAATAAAGTCACTTTTCATTCCTTTCCTTTCTTTTTGGTTGTAAATTTAGCTTCTACGAGCGAGCTTTAAATAAAATGTATAATGATAATAATCTGGAAACCAGAATTTCTATCCGAAGCTATTTTCATCAACGTGGGTTTATATGGCCTAACAATTATGAAATATACTTACATTCTAAATACCCATGAACAAACATTTCTTTGTTATTGGTTGCCATCTGCAAACACACTTGGATACACGTTCAGTTTGTTTTGAGCTTCATAACTAAACTTTTATGAAATATGTTTATGTATTGATAGGCTTCCTTTGATTATGAATTTAAAAAGATAATTCTTTGTTGAATTAGATTTGGTGCAGATGGTTTCAAAAAGACAAAATATATTACACTTAAATCTTAGCTTTTTGAGTTTAAATATTGGGTTGGGTTTTTGGTTTGGAAGTTTCTAAGGTTGTTTTTGCTTGGGGCTCATGATGACACTTAAATCTTGGCTTTTTGAGTTTAAATATTTGGTTGGACTACCATTTTTCGAGCTCAATTTTGAGCATTTTGGTTGGTTTTTTTTGTCTGGAAGTTTCTAAGTAGTTTTTTTCAATGGAACTCATGGTCACTACAACAAATATCCCCTTTTATAGCTTTTCAAGATAGTCTTTTCTAAAAATCGCTATGAAAAAATGATGGAAAAAAAGCGGATGTAGTGGAAGGGAATAAGTTTTTATTTATGTGAGTTTGTACTCTTGGTTATATTAAATGTTTTGTTGTTTCCCTCCAGGCTCTCAAATTTGAAGATAGGAGAAACGTATTGCTGGATTTAGCTAAAAATATGTTTATGGCTGAAAACTATGTTGATTTTAAAGCTACTGAAGATGCTGGTTATGAGAAGTCTTTGATATCTCCTTTGGCTCTAAAGCTTGGAAAGGTACTGTATATATTTTTTCATTCTTAGCTACTTTGGCTTCTTGGGAGTGGTTTTGATGGTTAGAAAACTATTTTTTCTTTCATACTATTATTGTGTATTTCATAATTGATGAATGCATAAGCTAATCACTCAAATAGGTTAATTCATACGTTAACCAAGGAGTTTTAACCCATTAATTCTGATATCATTATATAAGTCTGATTGCGGTGTGCGTTTTTGTCAAGTACCTCTTAAAGATGAGTCCTAATGTCTATAGTTTTAACTATTTATCATACTTTCAACATTTCTGATTTGACATAGTACGTCCCACCAAATGAGCATTAGCGTGCTTCATGTACTTCTTGTTAGCTTTGTGATTTTCTTTGTGATCTCTTTCTTTCTTTTTTTTTTTTGGGAGTAGGAGAGTTAGCTTTGTGAATTTATATTGATATTTTCATGTAGAAATCTGGTTTCAAAGTGACTTCAATGCTTTTGCTTGGTTCGGGGAGGGGGTGAAGAGTTTAGGAGACACCTTGTGACTTTGTTGTGATCTCTTACTTATGGGATGACTAAAATTTGGTCGAAAAATTACTTCAAGATTCTTTCCTTTCGCGCGTGCCGGTGGGGGGGGGGGGGAATAAGTGAAATTTTGTTGAAAAAGACTCCAAGGGTTTTGCTTTATTCTTTTATGGAAAATGGGAGACTACGAGTGTTAGCTTTGTGACTTTCTTCTTGATTTATTGTGTTTTTAGTGGTAGTTTAGTTTATGACATGGTAGTTTTTCTTAAAAGAAGTAAAATTTATAGTATCATGATTTATAATAACCCACCACTAAATTTTGCAGGTGGTGAAGATTACTATGAACTGGGTGATGCTGAGGAGGAAGTTGAGGAGGAACTCTCTAAGTCTTAATTTCATTCTTATCTTTTATTAATAGTGGTTGTTAGAAGGACTTAGTCGTTTTACTCAGTTGAGTGTTATTTAATTTGAGGGATGTATCTTATTCTTGTAGTTAGCATTGTGTTAGACTTATAAGATTATTCGAGTTATTGAAATGGAATTTGTTACCAGATCTGATTCGTAATTCTATTTGGAATTCTCTGGAGTTATTTGTTGTCTTAGTATGTGGTTGAACATTTAGATTAGCTACAGTTATGTCATTATGTTATCGAAATTTTTGGTAGTTGTTGGGTTCCTAGAGTGAGTAAAAATGTAGTATAAAATACTTTAGAATTCCTGTGCAAGTATACACAGTCTGCAGCAAGTAATATTATCAATCCAAGGTCTGAATGAGTTTCCACTTTATCTATTTTGCGTAACTTTCTAATGGTTTCAAAGATAATAAAATGATTGGGTTTTATCGGAATTATACTGAAGCAAAATAAATGACAGAACAACGAGTAAACAAATAGATAAACAGATTAAAGACAGGCGCTGGTTAGGCTTTAGTGATTGTTTTAAGATATGCTCTAGCAATATTATTGATCATGCATTTCTCGTAGTATTATTAGCGGATTCCTCCCGGAACTCCAGATCTTTTGGGATATGTTTCAAACCCAATGAAGAGCGATCGATCAAACACTAGGCAACTGGCTATCCCTAGCTCAGTCACTGGCGTTCACCAATACACAATGATCGTAGTGTGGATAATTGCCACACACTCTCTAAATCATCCCTGAAACTAGAGAGAGTTATCCATACCGGCTGGCCAGGCGGGCATAAAATGAGTTTAAGCACAATTTATTACTAGAGATGAAGCACAGTAATCACATTATTCCTAACCAACACCCTAAGCTACTTAGTTCATAATAAGCATAGGAATACGAATTACAATCTGAGTATGCATGTCCATAACCACAATTTAATGAAGGAAATAAACTCCCTAATCAACTTGCGGTAGATGATGTTCTTGATGATCTTCAATCTCCTATACTATTCGGCTTCCAAGGGAAAACATGGAATGACTTTGACTTTGACGGCTACTTCCTTTTATAGAAGGATGAGAGGCTTGAATTAGGTCAACTAGGACACGTGTAAGGCTCTCCTTGATCCTTTATCACGAAAATAACTCAACAGAAGTCGGTTCATGAAGTTGGCTAACGAGTTGTGATGTGACAGTTTCTGTTCCCAGTTTTGCTGCAACATAGAATTTGCTCCCTCCAGTCGCTCAGCAGCATAATCTGCACAAAATAATTTCCAATGCTTCCATTCTTCCAAATGGGTTAAATCATGTAATATCTCTCTAAAACCAACCCTATTAAGCATTAAAGACACACAAATCCTTATATAAATGAGGCCCTAATAACTACCTTTTGGGCAGTTATCATACCCCCAAACTTGAACTATTGCGCGTCCCGAGCAGTACTAACCAACCTTCCTTCAAGAATATCAAAACATTAGACAAAGAATTAGCTTAATCAAACCAGACAGTCCAACACTACCTTTAAACTTTACCTGAGCACTCTGCAAAACCAAGCTCTACTGCAGCAAAATGATTCCTTCAGCAGGGACAAATAATCACCACTTTTCAACTTAATTCTAAGAACTCACCACAACCTAGCTCTATTATCAGACATTTCAAAACATCTTTTAAAAAGGGTTTATTTCATTATTTATCAGACTTAAAGCAGCCTTACAATCATAAGCTCTTAAGCATGGGATGACCCACTTTATGGTGCAGTATACCCTTGCCTCAAACTCATCACCAACTAGGCTCAATACTCATTATAAAGCTAAAAAATCCTTAGTTATTCCATCTCTTTCCCCTCAGAATGGCGACATTTTGTGATGAAGCTCACCTAAGTTCTGGGAGACAGAAAAACTGCTGGATCATCATTCATCCCTCAAAACTTTTGCTCTGTCAAATTTTTTCAGCTAAATCTTCAACAAATAATTTTTTTTCAGCAAATAATTTTTCTTATTTTTCTCATTTTTTCACATTTCCTAGGTCATCTTTTGACGCGAAGACAAACTGTGGGTATCACAAATGTCCCCAGTTACTCAATAACCTAGCAAATTTTAATTTTGAAGGAGAGGAATGCTCGAGCAAAATAATTGGAGTAGTAAAAAGTCCCCCAAAATTGAATTATTCATTGTCCCCAATGAATCATTAATTAAACAATTATACCCCCAAACTTAAATTTTTCTATCTGAATTTTTAAACTAAACATGAGACTAGGATTAAGCTTAAAGCGGATCATATAAGTCAATACTACCGTCAAAATCTTCTTGCCACAGCAACAGTCCAGGCTAGAAGAAATGCTCAAGCAAAAGGTTTCCGGAGATCAGAATACCTTGATCTAATTAAGCGTAATCAGTCCAAGCTTCAAAAATTCAGAAGAGAATAGTTAAGTTAGAGTTAGTCAGTGCTCATTGAATAGAAACATTCAGAAATTTCATTAAAATTATAGAAAAAACATTACAAAGTAGATATATTTTTTCCGCAGTAAAAAAAAAAAATTAGAAAGAAACAAGACAAGCAGTTATAACAGTGAGCAGGGTCAATATGCGCGAGCAAACAAAAATGGAAAAACAAAAGTAATGCTCGCTCCAGGTCATCCCATCAGTCAGTCTTCCTGACCCTGCTCCTCATCAACATCCTCTTCTCGTTCAACAGGCGGGGGTGGTATCCAAAGATTAAACAAATCATCGGGAAACACTGGAATGGCCGGATACGGTGTTGAGAAATTGGTTTGCAAGGCCCCCCTGAGCGCATCATCTCTCCTTTTAGCATAAGTCCAGTAGGTCTGAGCTTGCCTTTCAGCAAATTCTAACCGACTGGCCAACACTGACAGTTGCTCTAGGATCTGATTAACGCCATACACAAGCCCACCCTGGCGAACCTCTTGCATACGCTGAAGCCGCGCCAGATTAGGTGTGTCAATGATTCCCTTATCAGTCATGATCATATCTTCTGGAACCGTGGGCACTCCTGCCCTGCTGCATAACATCGTAATCGTGTTCGGAAAGAACAGCTTCCCCACCTTCTTTTTCCAGCAATCAACAATCTCAGAAGAAATAATTTTTCCTACATCAAACTCATCGAGCGAAGAATGGCAAAAGCAAGCAATACCCTGTCCCGAGATACTGTGGAGTCGTGTGTTGTCGGCAGCAAGCGTAGCCTGATGAAACCCATGCAAGTGTTGGCTTCACTCTTCAAATAAGCAGCTTGAAACGTATGCTTCCGCGTCTGCGACACCCTCCATTGAGCCCCCTCAATGCCTACCTCCCGGACAGCCGCACTCAGTTGATCACTAGATGGTGCAACCACCATCTCATTAAAAATAGCATGTGGAAAATCCTGGAGATCGAACAATTCATTAATGGCCTCAGGACTCCATTGTACAGGCACTCCTTGAACGATAACCTCAAAATCATTCTTAACATCAAGATTGGCATAAAATTCTCGAACAATGTTGGAATTGACAGGTTCTGGTTTCGCACAAAATTGCCTCCATTCGAGGTTCACTATTCCAGACTCCAAGAACCTAGGCAAATCACTGCCATACCCTCGTTCGAACAAGAAGTCCCATTTCAGCACCTCCTGGTATTTTGCTTGAGCAAGATTGTTGACGAAGCGAATGAATGGTGCCCTCGGCTCCTCAATTTCTCCCGATGCTTCGGCAATTCCTTTGCCCTTGCTTTCTCTCTGTACACGCAAACGCTCTTCTTCTGCCTTTCTTGCCTCTTCTTCTTTTTCCTTATTCTCAGCCTCCCTTTTTTCTTCCTCAGAGTCCGACGTCGGAGGTGATGGAGTGTTCCGAATCACCCTCACGCGACCCGCCTTCCTCTTGATGCGGCGACGCTTGGGTGGTTCAGGCATAATGATTTCAACATGAGCCTCCTGCACCGGCTCTGGTGTTTTCTCTTTTTCAGGCATACCTGCGACTTGTCTGTCGACCTCTGTCTCATGTTCCTTCTCAGTATTCCCTTCCTGAACCGTAGCAGAAACTATCGGTTCTGTCTCAAGATTCTGAACAGTCTCTGTTTCTTGGATGACTTCTTGTTCCGCAGCCCTTTGCTGCCTCCGTCTTCGCTTCGCCTCCTTCTCTTATGGCGTTCTCTTTTTCTTAGTTTTCCCTTTTTGCACTTCCGGTGTGACCGGTACCTCCTCCTCTTCACTCTCCCTCTCTTTTCGAGCTCTTGTTTTAGCCATTGAAGGTGTAATAGGGTTCTGATAGAGAATGCAAAGAAAGAAAGAAAGAATAATACACGCACAAAGATTTGATCAAGAAGACGAAGTGAAACGTGCTTACCATAGATTGCGAATAAATAGGGCTGCAGCAAACAAGAATCCCAACCGAAAAGATTTGCCCTGCCATAACTAATATTACCGTTGTAATTTAAAAATGCAAACCTGAAATTCAAAAATTACCAAAGGTAAAATTGCGGATTCCAAACGCCCATGGTAAAATTGATGTACTGTCATCATTGAAGCCTTCGGATAATTGCTCTGCGACACGTGGCCTCATCAGATGATGCACACACATTTACCTGCGAGAATTCAAAGCCAAATCCAACGGTAAAAATAATAAATTCCAACGGAAACTCTTTTAATTCGAAATATTTTGCTCCAGCCATAATCTTGCTCGAACAATCTGCTGAACCTGAAGAATCTTAGATACGGAATTCGAATTTCAAAACAAAAAATCAAAGAATCAAATTAAATTTTAACCAATCACTCCAATCTTTTATTTTCAAAAGAAGCCGAATAAATTAGAGAAAATTTCTATTAACTAGAATTCAAATAAATAAAATCTAGATAAAATCTAATAAAATCTAACTAACTAAAGGATAATTGCAAGATAATTTAAATAAATAACCCAAAAATAAAATAAAATCAAATAAAAAATAGATCAAATGTATCGTACCAAAAATAATAAAAATTCTTAAAAGATAAAATCTAATAAATCATGCAAAATTAAATCTATCCTAACCGAAATAAAAAAAAACAAATCAGTGAAACATAAAATCAATACAAATCCTGGGAGCTCAAAATTTTGCTCTGTGAAATGTTCCCGCAAAAATCCTGCTCTCTCAATCATCAACCAACCTTAGGGAAGGATATTTCGCTTGAAATTCCTCACCCCAATAATGCTTCACACGCTGTCCATTCACCTTGAACACTCTCCCATCTTTTTCATCCTGCAAAGTAATTGCTCCATTGGAAAAAACCTCAATCACAATAAACGGTCCTGACCATTTAGATTTTAATTTTCCAGGAAATAATTTTAATCTAGAATTATAAAGCAAAACTTTTTGACCCTTGACAAACTCTTTAGATTTAATTTTTTTGTCATGCCACAACTTAGTCTTTTCTTTATACATTTTCGCATTCTCATAAGAAAATTGGCGAAATTCCTCTAACTCATTAAGCTGCAGCATTCTTATTGCTCCTGCGCGACTTAGATCAAAATTTAACTTTTTCAAAGCCCAAAATGTTTTATGCTCAAGCTCCAATGGTAAATGGCAAGCTTTCCCATATACTAACCTATAGGGAGACATACCTAGAGGAGTCTTATATGCTGTCCTATAAGCCCAAAGAGCCTCATCCAACCTAAAGGACCAATCATTTCTAGATGGATGGACTACTTTCTCTAAAATAGCTTTAATTTCCCTATTACTAATTTCAGCTTGACCATTCGCTTGTGGGTGATAAGGGGTAGCTATCCTATGCTTAATCCCATACTTAGCTAAAAGCTTAGTTAAATTAACAAAATGTGTACCCTCATCACTCACTAGAGCCCTAGGTGTCCCAAACCGCGCAAAGATGTGCGATTGAAGAAACCTTGCAACTGTCTTGGCATCACTCTGATGGCATGCAATGGCCTCCACCCACTTGGACACATAATCAACTGCCAATAAGATAAAAACATTGCCATTAGAAGGGGGAAATGACCCCATAAAATCAATACCCCATACATCGAATAATTCAACTTCTAAAATGTAAGTAAGAGGCATTTCATCTCTAGGCCCCAAGTTTCCTCTCCTTTGACAAGCGTCACATTGCTTGTAGAACCAGTGGGCATCCTTGAATAACGTAGGCCAGAAAAATCCGCAATGCAAAATCCTCATAGCCGTCCTCTGACCGCTGAAATGACCTCCATACGGCGAAGAGTGACATTGCTCCAGGATTTCCTTTGCTTCATCACCTGAAACACACCTACGAATAATACCATCAGAGCATTGCTTATACATAAATGGCTTGTCCCAAAAGAAAAATTTCGCATCATGCTTAAACTTTTTCTTCTGCCTCCAATCCATGTCAATAGGAGTGACTCCCTTTACTAAAAAGTTGGCAATATCAGCATACCAAGGGACATCCCTGACTACCTTTACCTGAACAACAAAAAGCTGCTCATCTGGAAAAGAATCGGAAATGGCAGATTGCTCCAGCAAAGATGATGATGGATCAAGACGAGACAAGTGATCTGCAATGACATTCTCTGATCCCTTCTTGTCCTTTTTCTCCAAGTCAAATTCCTACAATAGTAAAATCCAATGAATTAATCTAGGCTTTGCATCTTTCTTTGACATTAAATACCTTATTGTTGCATGATCCGTGAACACCGTGACTTTTGATCCAACCAAATATGGCCGGAATTTTTCAAAAGCAAACACAACAGCTAACAACTCCTTTTCAGTAGTTGTGTAGTTGACCTGTGCTTCATTTAAAACCTTGCTTGCATAATATATAGGATGAATAAATTTGCCCTGCTTTTGCCCCAGCATCGCACCTACCGCAGCATCACTCGCATCACACATTACCTCGAATGGCAAATTCCAATTAGGCGCGCAGAGAATGGGTGCTGAGATTAAAGCAGCCTTCAATGTTTCAAAAGCCTTCCTACAATCTGCATTAAAGTAAAAAACATGATCAGTGCACAATAAGTTACAAAGAGGTTTACTGATTTTGGAAAAATCCTTTATGAACCTCCTATAAAATCCAGCATGTCCTAAAAAACTCCGAATTCCCTTCACTGAATTCGGTGGCTCTAGTCTTTCGATAACCTCAACTTCTAGACCATTCTTAGAAATCCTATGGCCTAACACTATGCCCTCCTTCACCATGAAGTGGCACTTCTCCCAATTAAGAACTAGATGGGTATCCTCACATCTTTTCAACACCTTACCTAAATTATCTAAACAACTCTGAAAAGACCCTCCAAAAACTGAAAAATCGTCCATAAAGACTTCAACAGTGGATTCAATCATATCAGAAAAAATTGCTAGCATACACCGCTGAAATGTTGCTGGAGCCTTACAGAGGCCGAAAGGCATCCTCCTGAAAGCAAACGTCCCATAAGGACAGGTGAACGTGGTTTTTTCTTGATCTTCAGGAGCAATAGTAATCTGGTTATACCCAGAATAACCATCCAAGAAACAGTAATAGGCCTGACCAGCCAATCGATCCAACATCTGGTCGATAAATGGTAGAGGGAAATTATCCTTTCGGGTGGCTTTATTAAGCCTTCTGTAATCCATACAAACCCTCCATCCAGTTACTGTTCTTGTGGGGATCAACTCATTATCTTTATTGCTTACCACAGTGACACCTCCTTTCTTAGGAACACATTGGACATGGCTTACCCAATTGCTATCGGCAATTGGATAGATAATCCCAACATCCAACCATTTAATTACCTCCTTTTTAACAACCTCTTTCATTGCAGGGTTAAGCCTTCTTTGTTGCTCAATACTCCTAAAGGATCCCTCCTCTAGAGTGATTTTATGCATACAAAAAGATGGGCTAATCCCCTGAATATCAGCCAATGTCCAACCTATAGCTTTGCGGTATTGCTGCAACAATTTTATTAAGGCCTCCTCATGCTCCGGCATTAAATCTGATGCAACAATAATGGGCAACGTCTCACTTTCCCCAAGATACACATACTTTAGATGATCCGGTAAAGGTTTCAAATCTAAAGTGGGTGCCTCAATTAGGGATGGCTTAATTGGGGGAGCCTTTCTTTGATCTAAATCTAAAGACTAAAAAACATCCTCACACCTAAACAATTCTTTTTCATTTTTTCTATCTAAAGAACAAAATTCAAAATCTTCTACACTAACCTCTCCATGATTTTCTGAATGCTTATCAACTGAATCCTGTATTGCTGTCTCAATAACTGTGCTCTCCAGAATCCTGATGAAGGAGCAATCCTCCATCTCGTCTGGATATTTCATGGCTTTAAAGACATTAAATTTCACTTCCTCATTACAAACTCTCATTGTTAATTCTCCTTTTTGAACATCTATTAACGCCCTACCAGTAGCCAAAAATGGACGACCTAGAATAATTGGGACATCTTTGTCAGCCTCATAGTCTAAAATAATAAAATCAACAGGAAATATGAATTTATCAACTTTTACTAAGACATCCTCAATCTTACCCTCTGGATATGTGATAGACCTATCAGCTAGTTGGAGTGTAACTGTGGTAGGTCTAGCTTCACCAATACCTAACTTCCGATAGACCGAAAGAGGCATAAGGTTAATGCTTGCACCTAAATGACATAGTGCTCGACCTAATTCCTTTCCACCTATAGACACAGGTATGGTAAATGACCCTGGATCCTTAGCCTTGGGGGGTAAACCATTCTTGAGAATAGCACTACACTCCTAAGTAAGAGATACAGTTTCAAACTCACCTAACCTTTTCTTTTTAGTCAAAATATCCTTAAGAAATTTAGCATAATTAGGCATTTGCTCAATAGCTTCTACTAAAGGGATATTTATATGCAACTGCTTAAGAATCTCTAAAAACTTTTTAAATTGACCATCCTGATTCTTAGGCTTTTGCCTTTGTGGAAAAGGTAGAGGTGGTACATAAGGTGGGGGGCACATATGGTGGTTCTACATCTGGCACAGAACCAGATGCTCCAGCATTCTCTTTGCTGCCTCCAGCACCCTGACCAGACTCCAACTCTTTCTCGGCAACAACATTATTATTTCTATCACCATTTTTATCTATAACCTGGGTTTTACTAGGCTCAATTCTTTTTTCTAATGGCTTACCACTCCTAAGAGTAACTGCTTTTACCTGCTCCTTACCTTCCCTTCTAGGGTGTTCAGTATCTGATGGAAGTTTCCCTTGAGGCCTTGCCTTGAGCTCATTAGCTAGCTGACCCACTTGCAATTCCAAGGCTCTCATCGAAGCTTGATTACTTTGAATTGCGGCGTCTGTACGAGCCATAAATTCTTTCATCATCGCCTCGAAAGAATTTCCCGAATTTTGCTGGGGCAAAGCCTGCTTATTTTGCTGGGGCATTACCTGCGTTTTAGCAAATCCCGGCTGGTTCACATTTTGTTGTGCTTGTATGTTATTTCCTTGACCCCCCCATGAGAAGTTGGGGTGGTTGCGCCAACCTGGATTATAGAAGTTAGAATAAGGGTTGTTCCTTTGATTACCTACAAAAAACACAGAAGCTGGATTGCTGGGGCAAAACTCGTAGTTGTGGTCTTCACCGCAATAGACACATGCTTCGTCCGTGACTTGGTTCACCACTGCTGCAGGCTCCATAGCTGGTGGCTGCTGATGACTAATCACTGTCACATTCTTAAGAGCATTAGCAATCATAGCAAGATCGGCCCTAATGGTGGACACACCATCAACCTCTAATACACTCTTAACCTTCTTATTCGTGCCTCTAACATCCGACCACTGACAACTATTAATAGATATTCTCTCTAAAATTTCATAAGCCTCATCAAAAGTTTTTGCCAAAAGGGCCCCTCCAGCCGAAGCATCGACCATACCTTGGTCGAAAAATTACTTCAAGATTCTTTCCTTTCGCGCGTGCCGGTGGGGGGGGGGGGGAATAAGTGAAATTTTGTTGAAAAAGACTCCAAGGGTTTTGCTTTATTGTTTTATGGAAAATGGGAGACTACGAGTGTTAGCTTTGTGACTTTCTTCTTGATTTATTGTGTTTTTAGTGGTAGTTTAGTTTATGACATGGTAGTTTTTCTTAAAAGAAGTAAAATTTATAGTATCATGATTTATAATAACCCACCACTAAATTTTGCAGGTGATGAAGATTACTATGAATTGGGTGATGTTGAGGAGGAGGTTGAGGAGGAACTCTCTAAGTCTTAATTTCATTCTTATCTTTTACTAATAGTGGTTGTTAGAAGGACTTAGTCGTTTTACTCAGTTGAGTGTTATTTAATTTGAGGGATGTATCTTATTCTTGTAGTTAGCATTGTGTTAGACTTATAAGATTATTCGAGTTATTGAAATGGAATTTGTTACCAGATCTGATTCGTAATTCTATTTGGAATTCTCTGGAGTTATTTGTTGTCTTAGTATGTGGTTGAACATTTAGATTAGCTACAGTTATGTCATTATGTTATCGAAATTTTTGGTAGTTGTTGGGTTCCTAGAGTGAGTAAAAATGTAGTATAAAATACTCTAGAATTCCTGTGCAAGTATACACAGTCTGCAGCAAGTAATATTATCAATCCAAGGTCTGAATGAGTTTCCACTTTATCTATTTTGCGTAACTTTCTAATGGTTTCAAAGATAATAAAATGATTGGGTTTTATCGGAATTATGCTGAAACAAAATAAATGACAGAACAACGAGTAAACAAATAGATAAACAGATTAAAGACAGGCGCTGGTTAGGCTTTAGTGATTGTTTTAAGATATGCTCTAGCAATATTATTGATCATGCATTTCTCGTAGTATTATTAGCGGATTCCTCCCGGAACTCCGGATCTTTTGGGATATGTTTCAAACCCAATGAAGAGCGACTGATCAAACACTAGGCAACTGGCTATCCCTAGCTCAGTCACTGGCGTTCACCAATACACAATGATCGTAGTGTGGATAATTGCCACACACTCTCTAAATCATCCCTGAAACTAGAGAGAGCTATCCATACCGGCTGCCCAGGCGGGCATAAAATGAGTTTAAGTACAACAATTAACCAAAATGCGATAGTCAATTTATTACTAGAGATGAAGCATAGTAATCACATTATTCCTAACCAACACCCTAAGCTACTTAGTTCATAATAGGCATAGGAATACGAATTACAATCTGTGTATGCATGTCCATAACCACAATTTAATGAAGGAAATAAACTCCCTAATTAGCTTGCGGTAGATGGTGTTCTTGATGATCTTCAATCTCCTATACTATTCGGCTTTCAAGGGAAAACATGGAATGACTTTGACTTTGACGGCTACTTCCTTTTATAGAAGGATGGGAGACTTGAATTAGGTCAACTAGGACACGTGTAAGGCTCTCCTTGATCCTTTATCACGAAAATAACTCAACAGAAGTCGATTCATGAAGTTGGCTAACGAGCTGTGATGTGGCAGTTTCTGTTCCCAGTTTTGCTGCAGCATAGAATTTGCTCCCTCCAGTCGCTCAGCAGCATAATCTGCACAAAATAATTTCCAATGCTTCCATTCTTCCAAATGGGTTAAATCATGTAATATCTCTCTAAAACCAACCCTATTAAGCATTAAAGACACACAAATCCTTATATAAATGAGGCCTAAATAACTACCTTTTGGGCAGTTATCAGTAGTCTTTCAGTGAATAATAGGATTAAGTCTGGTAATGTCACTTATAGTAAGTAAATTTTGTGGGTGTTACACTATATATTATAAGACAAGTGACTTCGATAGATTATGTTTTTACTTCTAAAAATGTATTTAAATATATTATATATTATTTAAGTTGATTTTTTAATATAATAACAATTGAAACAAATGGTATAAAACAACATAATATAAAAAAAAAACCTATTAAAATTCAATTAGTGTGTCTATCATAGCAAGATTAAAACTGCTATGCTATATTTTCTATAGCATTATTTCAATGTTATAAAAAATGTTATTAAAGACCAATCATAGCATTTTTCTAATGCTATGAAATTTTTTCATAACATTAGAATTATGTAATAAAAAATGAACTTTTTATAGAATTTTCTATAGCATTGGAAAAACGTTATGAAAAGTTAGAGACTTTCAATAACATCGGCTACAACAACGTGAAAAAAACGTTATGATATGTCTTTATAGCGTTGTTTTAATGCTATAAAAAACACTATGAAAGAGAAACCATAGCGGTATTTTAACGCTATGAAAGGTTTCCATAACATTAGAATAACGCAATAGATATATGCAGGGATAAAAGCCCTTGCGCAGCGAAAACTTACAGAACCTTTACTCAGTTTTTAATTTGGAATAAAATACCAATACGTTTGGCAAAATAATAAAAATTACAGCAGTAAAATCAAAATAAAACTACTGAATTTTTAATAATAAAACATGCTTGACCTTATTTAGATCTAATCTAAATTGGATCCTAGAATTCAATAATAACTTACCTTTGAAGATTTCTTGAATTGCTTCACCAAAATTCCTTGGTTCTCCGCTGGAAAAAATTGTCACGAACACCACCACGAGGTTTCACCAGTATACTCAAAGGGATACCCGTCAAGAGCTTGTGGGAACTTGAAAATTCTAAGGATTTTCTTCTTTTCTGGAGACACACACTGATTTCCCAGAAAAACCAAAAAACCACCGAGAGAGCAAGAGAGAGGGAGAGAGGCGTGAGATTGGGAGAGATATCTGCAACCACCCACTGACCACGTCTCTTTATTTAAAAAAAAAAAAAGATAATTTCATAATTTTAAATTATAATTAATTATATTTTAATTAATCTAAATTAATTAAAATAACATTAATATAAATCCAATTTAAATTAATATCCCTCTTATCTTATAGTTTAATTAAATCAAATTTAATTAAACTAAATCAATTAACTAATTCGAAATTAATTAATAAAAATAAAATTGAACATCACATATTCAATTACTATTTTCTCTCTCAAAACTATAGTATTAATATACATCCAATGCATATTAATTATAACCTATAGTTTTAATATAAATCAAATTCATATTTTAGTATAATATTCGAACACCTTCGAATATTCAATCCATCCTTAGAATTTTACCTCAACGCCCTAAATGAGCTACCGGTGGGACCTAATGGACCTACAGATCAGAAGCTCCAACGATATGAGATTAGTTGGTTAAACTCATTATCCAAGTTAATCAATGTTCGTTAACTGTGGTTCACTCCACTAAAGAACCACAGCTGCACTCTTCTCACTGTAGACATATTTCTGTGTCCACGGATATTGACCGTCAACAGCAAGTTAGCCCTTCACGTGTGTTCGTACCCCAGCTAGGTCAAATTACCGTTTTACCCCTGGGCTACCTCTTGGTCCTTAAGTACCAGTGCTCCTCTAATGAACAACCTGTTTGTGGTCCAACCAACAAACAGAAATCCCTCTCGTGCCATGAAGAGGGTAGGGCCCATTGTTCAAGACCCGGAGACACCACTTAAGGGAACACACCTCTACTTACCCTAGTATCGGGAAGGAGTGAATTCCATCTTGTAAGACTACGTTCCCAGCTCCCCACTCGGTCTTGTCCCCAAAATGGTAGGCTTATTGAGTCGGCGAACATGCCACTCTCACCCGTACAAATCAAAGGACAATCCCTCATGGACAGGAGTCCATAATCCACTCAGGATTAAGGCCAAGTTGCCTAGGTCATCCTAGTGAAATAGAAACCAAACTAACGGTGTTACAGTTAGTGGTTAACTATTTCGCGGTCCGGTCTTTGTGCAAACTCATTACACAGGATACCCCCACTCACATGTCAACCACATGAACGCGTTGGATCATTACGTTTGTATCAGTATACAAAGCGGGCCGTATCCATAGTGTCACCAGGATAAGGTACCCAGCCTTATCCCTATACTACAGACCCTTTAGGCTAAAACTTGAACATTGATCCCCGTATGTCCCTACATACTAGTTCAAGCCTCATTCTATTAGCCATGGATGTTTAGTTTATTGGATTAGGGTTAACAAGACAAGATATAATACAAACATTGAATAATACATCACTTTATTAATGTTCGGTCAAAAGTACATTTACTATCTACGAGTTTTAGGGCATAAAACCCAACAATATAGACTTTCTACAACGATTTTGATAGCGGGAAAAAAACACTATTAAAAGTCTCAGACTTTCAATAATATGGGCTTCGACAGCGTTTATAAAACGCTATCGTAGACATACGATAGCGTTTTTTTAATGCTATCGTATCTGATTTTTCCTGTAGTGTGACAAAGGATGACTAGGGCACACAAGCCAATTTCTTGGAGAAGTCAACCTCCTCAGCCTATAAGAAGCAGCCAGCTACTAGAAGAAAAAGGAGGGGAAGAGAAGGAGGGCACACAGCTAAAGCAAGGAACCAACAAAGAAGAAAGATTCTCTCAACGCAGGAACATATTTGCGATAACATGTATTGCGTTATGTTTTTCTGTCTTAATATGAGCTAATTCTCTCTTATCAAGGCTTAGCTTAGGCACCCATGCGGTGATAGATTTATTTTGTTTGCGTACATTTTGAATGAATGAGAAATTAATGATTTCTACTTAGATGCGATAATATTTTCATTACTAACTCCCGTCTGGCCAGCCGGATGCGGTAGCAGCATGATAAATCCCTGACAGGTAATGCATGTGGAATTATCTAAGTAGAGCAAGTTAGCACATTGCATGTAGTCTTAATCGTGTTACAATTAATACTGCCGCAATAAAAGAGTGCATGAATGAGCTTAGACTATTTTAGGACTAACACAGTCACTTGCAAGTCATTAGGGAACAGCACTAACGCCATGAACTAATTGAACAAAACAGTTGTTAGTTCTACGCCAAACGCACGAGTAGTACCAGAAGGGAATCACATGTTTACTTCTCACTTAAGCATTAATGGATCAATTAAGCAAAATATGCGCTTCAAGATAGCCTATTAACGCATGTGGTTGCCGCGACAAAAGCCTTGATAGCCTTGTCCTCTGATATCTCTTCTAATCTCATCGCATAGTTTACTTTATCACACATTGTTAATTCATTACAACCATTATCACTCAAATCTTTTAGTCTATAATGCCATGCATGCATGCAAGTGTTCAGTAGATAAGTTATTAAAAAGCACTTAGTTTTCCTTCCCTGTGGATTCGACCCTAGAACTCTCTAGGTACTACTTGATTATGTTTAATTTATACTTGGATTAATGCATATCAGCGACAATTCTATGTTAAATTAATCAGTCCTCTAAGAATCGATCATGGGTTAAGGCAAAGATAACTAATACGGTAAATGTTTATTTTTTTTCAGCAATGTCTTCCTCAATAATAAGACTCTTAAAAAACGAGAAACTTACCGGCGAAAACTTTCCTACGTGGAAATCCAATCTAAATACGATTTTGGTTGCAGAAGATCTCCAGTTTGTCTTAACGGAGGAATGTCCTCTAATCCCTGCTCGCAATGCATCCCAAGCAACAAGGGATGCATACGACCGGTGCACAAAGGCCAGCAAAAAGGCCCACATCTAAATTTTGGCCAGCTTGACTGAAATATTGGCCAAAAGGTATGAGAACTTGGTAACAGCGAGAGAGATTATGAATTCCCTCCAGACGATGTTTGGATTACCATCTTACCAGCTCCACCATGAGGCTCTAAAACACATCTATAATGCCCGCATGATGGAGGGTTAGTCAGTTCGGGAACATGTTCTCGACATGATGATCGACCAATTCAATATTACTGAGGCAAACGGTAGGGTCGTGTGCGAAAGAAGTCAGGTCGTTTATAATGGAGTCTCTTCCAAAGAGCTTCATGCAATTTCGAACAAACGCATTTATGAATAAGATTCAATACAACCTGACCATCCTTCTTAACGAGCTACAGGTTTACGAGTCCCTACTTAAGGGCAAGGGCAAGGGTACTGCAGAAGAAGAGGCCAATGTGGCCCATTCCAAAAGAAAGTTCCAAAAAGGCTCATCCTCAGGAACTAAACCTATACCTCAAACTTCATCTTCGAAGAAAATACAGAAGATGAAGGGTGATAAGGGAAAGACTCTCGTTGCTCCTCAAGGCAAGGGTAAGGGCAAGGTGGTGGGCGACAAGGACAAATGCTTCCACTGTAATGTGGATGGGCATTGGAAAAGAAATTGCCCCAAGTACCTTGTAGAGAAGAAGAAATAGAAGGAATGTAAATTCAATTTACTCGTTTTAGAAACATGCCTTGTAGAGCATGATCAGTTTGCCTAGATATGAGATTCAGGAGCAACTAATCATGTTTGTTCTTCTTTCCAGGGATTTTTTTTTTCAGCAGCTTGAGGAGGATGAGATGATGCTCAGGGTCGGAACGGGAGACGTCATTTCAGCCAGTGTAGTGGGAACTGCAATGTTATTTTTTGGAAATAGATTTCTGCTTTTAGAAAGCTTGTATATAGTTCCTAGGATAAAGAGGAGCCTTATTTCTATTTCCTGTTTGTTAGAACAATTGTATTCCGTTTCTTTTGAAAGTAATGAAACGTTCATTTTTTGAAATGGTGTACTTGTTTGTTCTGCTAAATTAGAAAATAACTTATATGCGTTAAGACTAATTGATACAAAAGCACTTTTAAATCATGAAATGTTTAAAACTGTTGAAACTCATAATAAAAGGAAAATGATTTCTCCTAAAAGTAACAATATTTATCTTTGGCATTTACGACTTGGTTATATTAATATTGATAGGATCAGTCGTTTGGTAAAGAATGGACTTCTAACTGAGTTGGAAGATGATTCACTGCCACCTTGTAAATCGTGTCTCGAGGGTAAAATGGCCAAAAGACCTTTTACTGGAAAAGGTTACAGAGCAAAAGAACCGTTAGAGTTAATACATTCAGATCTTTGTGGTCCAATGAATGTAAAAGCTCGAGGAGGGTATGAATATTTCGTCTATTTTATAGATGATTATTCAAGATATGGTTACTTGTACCTGATGGTTCATAAGTTTGAAGATCTTGAAAACTTCAAAGAGTTTAAGACTGAAGCTGAAAACCTGTTAGGTAAAACTATTAAAACACTTCGATCAGATCGAAGTGGATAGTATATGGATCAAAGACTCCAAGATTATATGATATAACCAAAGGATTGGAATTCCGTAATTCCGTAAAGCGGAAGCGTGATTGGGACCGATTCGTAATTAATTTTTGTTTAATCTAAAATACCAATACATTGGCAATAAACTTAGAACTATTCTAGATTTATATTAAGGCTAAGCATACAAAAATATTAGATCTAAATCTAATTTATATAATAACAAGTTACTTACTCTCGTTGACGACCCTGATTAAATTCACCAACTGCTTATGAAATAATCACGAACTATTGTGAACACTACCACTATGGCTACACCGGTATGACTCTGAGACTACTAGAGGCAGGAGACTGGTGGGAGCCTTTGGGAGAATTCTTTGAGAGTAGGAGAATGAATGGGATGTCTTTCACCCCACCTCAGAAGTCCTATATATAGTAAAGGCCAAAACCTTTTTCCTAATAGGAAAATGTCTCTAATTTTAATAAATAAATAATTAATTCCATTATTAATTAATTTCTCAATTAAATATCATATATTTAATCTTAGAGATTTTATTAAAATTAAAATTAATATGAATGCAATTCATATTAAATTTATTTGAACTCTTTCAAATATTTTCTTTCCTAATAGGAAAAGATCTCAAATTTTAATAAATAATCAATTAATTCCGAAATTAATTAATTATCTAATTAAATATCATATATTTAATCATAGGGATTTTATTAAAATTAATATGAATCCTATTCATATTAAATTTATTTGAACTCTTTCAAATATTTTCTCTCAACAATTCATTTTTGAAATTAATTCAAAATTATATTATAAAGTTTCATAAACTTTATATTATAATGCATCAATATACATTATACGATTCCCCAAATAAATTGAACACTTTCAATTTACAATTTATACTTAATTGCCTCAAGTCTCTTTACAAGCTACCAGTGGGACCTAATGGACCTACAAATCAGAAGCTCCAACGATACGAGACTAATTGGCCAAACTCATTAACAAAGTTAGTCAACATTCGTTTACTGTGGATCACTCCACTAAAGACCCACAACTGCACTCTTCTCACTGTAGAATATTTCTGTGTCCACGGATATCGACCAATGCAGTAAGTCAATCCTTCACGTGTGTTCGTAACACCAGCTGGGTTAAATTACCGTTTTATCCCTGGGTTATCTTTGGTTCCTTAAGTACCGCTGATCCCTCTAATGAACAAGTTGTTTAGGGTCCAACCACTAAACAGGAGTTCCTCTCGGGCCAGGAGAGGATGGCGCACCTTTATTCAAGCCCCGGAATCAGCCCTTAAGGGAACACACATCTACTTACCCCAATAGGGAAAGGAGTGAATTCCATCTTGTACTGTTGTGTTCCCAGCCCCCATTTGGTCTTACCCCTGAAATGGTAGGCTTATTGAGTCGGCGAACTGGTCACTCTCACCCATACAAATCTAAGGACAATCCCTCCTGAAAAGGATTCATAACAGACTAAGGATTGAGATTGAGTTACCTAGGTCATCCTATTGAAATAGAAACCTAAACTAGTTAACGATGTTACATCTAGTGGTTACTATTTCGCGGTCCGGTCTTATGCAAACTCATTGCATAGGATACCCCCACCTGCATGTCTCCTACATGGATGCTTTGGATCATTGCATCTGTATCAAATACAAGGTGAGCCGTATCACCTAGTGTCACTAGGAGGATAAGGTACCCAACCTTATCCCTATACTATAGACCTTTTAGGTTGTTACTTGGACACCGATCCTCGCATGTGGCATACTAGTCCAAGTTTCATTTAAACAACCTTGGGTCTTAGTTTATTGGATTTAGGGTTTATTAATGCAAACTCGATTATTCAATCACAGAATTACTGAATTACTCAAATAACGCTTTATTGAGATTGATTAATTTGTTTCATTTACTATCTACGAGTTTTAGGGCATAAAACCCAACAATTCCCACTTGAACTAAAACTCTAGTGGACAATGTACATCAACAATCAAAATTGAATGAATAATCATTGAAGTAGGAATAGTAGTTTGTATTAATACTGTATAATACATGAAAAGTACAAATACTGATAAATACAATAAACTAGGGCATTCACAATACCCATTACACTTCTCCCACTTGCCCTAGATTATTCTATGTACATATCTCGCAGACCTAGATCCTCTAGATGACCATCGAACACTTTAGTCGTGAGAGCCTTCGTAAATGGATCAGCAATATTGTGCGCAGAGGCTACCTTTATGACGATCACGTCCCCTCGTTGCACAATCTATCTGATGAGATGATATTTGCGCTCTATGTGCTTGCCTCTTTTGTGACTGCGATGTTCTTTTGAATTTGCCACTGCACCATTATTATCACAGTAAAGGGTGATTGATAAGTTCATATTTGGAACAACTTCCAAATCCATCAAGAACTTTCGTTGCCATACAACCTCCTTAGCTGCTTGTTGGGTTCCTAGAGTGAGTAAAAATATGGTATAAAAGACTGTAGAATTCCTGTGCAAGTATACACAGTCTGCAACAAGTAATGTCATCAATCCGAGTCCTGAATTAGTTTCCACTCTACCTATTTTGTGTAACTTCCTAATGGTTTCAAAGATGGTAAAATGATTTGGTTTTATAAGAATTGTGCTGAAGCAAAATAAATGACAGAACAACGAGTAAACAAATAGATAGATAGATTAAAGACAGGCACTGGTTAGGATTTAGTGATTGTTCTAAAAGATGCTCTAGCAATATTATTGATCATGCATTTCTCGCAGTATTATTAGCGGATTCCTCCCGGAACTCCGGATCTTTTGGGATGTGTTTCAACCCCAATGAAGTACGACCGATCAAGCACTAGGCAACTGGCTATCCCTAGCTCAGTCACTGGCGTTCACCAATACACAATGATCGTAGTGTGGATAATTGCCACACACTCTCTAAATCATCCCTGAAACTAGAGAGAGCTATTCACACCGGCTGGCCAGGCGGGCATAAAATGGAAATAAGTACAACAATTAACCAAAATGCAATAGTCAATATATTACTAAAGATGAAGCACGACAATCACATTATTCCTAACCAACACCTAAGCTACTTAGTTCATAATAGGCATGGTAATACAAATCACAATCTGAGTAGACATGTCCATAATCACAAGTTAATAAAGAAAATAAACTCCTTAATCAGCTTGCGGATGATGGTGTTCTTGATGATCTGCAATCTCTCTATACTATTCGGCTTTGATAGCGAGCATAGCTAGCTATCTTTACTTATTAAATTTAGCTAGTCTTTGATGATTATTGGCCATTTTATTGCACTTAATTGTTTATTTTGTAGGAAAGCGTTGATTAGAGTTAAAACGTTGAATAAGAGTTAATCAGGTGTTCGGGACGTGAAAAGTTGCCAAAGAACCGAAAAGATTCAAGTAACAAGGAGCCAAGAGAGGACATTCTGCCCATTAGCGTCTCGACGCCACTCTTGGAGCGTCTCGACGCCACTCTTGGAGCGTCTCGACGCTATGTTTCCTTAATTAGAATACGCGGCAGACTCAGAGCGTCTCGACGCTGTGATAAGTAGCGTCCCGACGCTACCGCATTTCCTTTTCCAGACACGTGCGTACTGATGTGGACTTTTCCTAACCGCAAGCGCACGGGTCAAGTAATAATATAGTGAATAGTAAATTCGAATGTCGTCCTCTGGATTGGATTTTTAAGCAAATCAAGTATTGTGAATTATCTTGCCCAATTTTATTTAGGGATCAAAAAGTGATGAATTAATGATGCTAAAAGCAAATCAAAGCAAGTAAAAAGGATGGAAATTCAATTGGGAGAACTACTTAGGGAATTGATTTCGCCGATTTCGTTTAGGATTGATTTTAAAGAATAAGTTATTATGCACAATGAAATTATGAGCCAAAGACCCTTTAATCACAACTACCTCTCCCGAGTATAATTGATTCTCATGCAAATTAACCAACTTGATATCCCTATCTAAGTTTATTAATATGCAAGGCAATGAGATCTTTTAACCAATTCTAAAGTTAATCTAAAACCGTCAAGAATTAGAAATTAAACTTTATTCATGCAATCTTGAGTAAGTCTAAATCAAATCCCCTCTCCCGAGCTAGATTCGAAACTTAAATCATCCAACTAATGGCCAATTAATTGAAAGCATTAAATCAAGATTACAACACAATAACATTGCACAACTTAAACCATAAATCAATCCATAAACTTAATCAACTACATCAATCCCTAAGCTACAAGTTTAGCTACTCATGATTTGAAATACAAACTCAACTAAACATATCAAAGCCATAAATCTAACTAAAGGAAGAAAAGGGAAAAGAAAACTCAATGTAGGCCGAGTCCCGACGTCCCCGTCACGATCCCCACGAACAATGGGTTGATTTCCAAGTTCCTCCTTTGTTTGCAGCTCCAAAAGCCCTCTATTCTGTCCTCTTTACGGCTCAAAAAGGTCCCAAATTGATCTCCCCAAAAACCTAGCCGAAGTGAAGCTTATATTCTGTTTTTTCGTCGAAGCGTCGAGACGCTGTCAAGACAGCGTCGCGACGCTGCCTCTTTAACGCGCGTTCTGAATAAGGAAAAACGGTAGCGTCGGGACGCTTCCTATCATAGCGTCTCGACGCTGTAAGCTTTACGCGCCTAATCTGATATGGAATGTGAGCGTCGAGACGCTCAAGAGCTAGCGTCTCGACGCTAGCCTGCTGTTGACCGAGATTTGACTTTTTTCCTTTTTTTTACTCTTTTCATTCCTTTGCCTCTTTTCACGCCCCGAGCACCCGATTAACTCTGATATTGCATTATAGCTCCAATCAACCATTTCCTACAAAATAAACATTAAAGTGCAATAAAATGGCCCAAACACCATAAAAGACTAGCTAAATTAAATCAGTAAAAGTAGCTAGCTATGCTCGCTATCAAATACCCCCAAACTTAAGCTTTTGCTAGTCCTCGAGCAAACTCTAAATCAAACATACAATGGAAGAATGGATGCAACAATCATAACTCAATCCTCAAGGCTCAAAAGTCAATAACCAAGCAAGCAAGAGATATGCACACAAGGACCAATGAGGGAGACAAATTAAAATTTTTCCAAAATTAACTTGCACAAGCGAGATCTAACTCAACAAGATCAGACTCTACTAGCCCGGGATTGGATTATTAAATTCTCAGCTCATCTTCCCTCTACACTGGCACTAAGGCTTCACTAATGAGTTAATGCAACAAATTAGTTTGTTTATCTCCATACTTAGGTGCTTTTAATTAATCAAATGAATTAAGCATGTAAATGTGGCACTAGCTTTCACACACCCATTGCAGGGACCCTTAACCTGAGTTTTCTCTGGTTGGCCTAACTGATCACAACAGGGGTAGCTCTTTTTGCCTTAATCTTTATTAACCGTTGCATATTGCGCGCATAAGTCATGACTTTTTCTTTTTCAACAAAAACAACAAGAATGATTTTTTCGTTATGAACATAATAAGCAGATATTCTTTTCTTTTCTCCTAAGCAAGATCAAACATGCTAATTTGCAAAAAATTAACTCTTTAGCTCTACCCTACACCTATCGAGGTGACAACAAGCATATGAACCCAATAATTCGCTCCTAAGCATTCAAATCCAAATCTAGCCAAGACAGATACTCTACTCATGCAAGCCATCTCCTAGAAAAATTTTAAAAAGTCTCCATTTTTTTGGGCACTTATGCTTACATCTCATCACAAGCTTGAAAATTGACAAGAAAGCCTATCCTAGGACATCGTACTCATGCAAAAGTAGCATCCAGAAAACAACCATATGCATAATTCAAAGAAAGCTCAAAACTATAGCCCGAACTCAGATGCTCAAGGGCTCCACAAACATGCTAATCCACCCCCAAACTTAAAGTATGCATTGTCCTCAATGTATAAAGAAAATAAAGCATAAACAAGCATGAGAACAATAAAAGAATGACAGGAGCGAACAATACTGGCCTGGAATGATGATGACTTCTTGCTTGAAAGCTTGGAATCTTGAAAGCTTGAAAACAAAGGAGAGAAAGAAAACAAGACCTACAAAACAAAAACAAACAATAAATCAAAAACAAAAAGAAAACACACTAACTTACTTGGGTTGCCTCCCATAAGCGCTTGTTTAACGTCATTAGCTCGACGTGTTGCACATGCTTCAAGGCGGCTTTTGTTCTGTGAATCCAACAGAGGTGCTCTTTCTTGCACCTTTCCTGTAGCCCATGTGAAGCACTTCATTTTTAGAGTCTTCAACTGCTTTAAAAATCTCTTTTTCGTTCTTGACTCTAATAGTGAGCTCCCTGCGCTCAATATCTATGATCGCTCGCCCAGTAGCGAGGAATGGTCTTCCTAATATGACAGGCATTGAAGGATTTTCTATCATGTCCATAACATACAAGTCAATAGGGAGGAAAAATCTACCTACTCTGATTAACACATTTTCTATAATACCAACTGGTCTCACCACAGATTGATCAGCCAATTGGAGCTTTACAGGAGTAGACTTAATCTCACCTATGTCTAACTTTTTACACAACGATAGAGGAATGATATTAATGCTAGCACCTAAATCACATAATGCTCTGAAAGAATAAGTACCAAAACTACAAGGAACAGAAAAAACTCCCTGGATCTGCTACTTTTTCAGGTACTTTCTGTTGTACTCTGGTGCTGCATGTGGAAGCAAGATAAACAGTGTCAACTTTCTTTTCCTTTCGTTTCTTTGCTAACCACTCCTTCATAAACCTGTTGTATTGGGGCATCTCTAATGCCTCTGCAAAAGGAATATTAATATTCAGATTCATAAAAGCATTCATAAATTTATCAAATTGAACCTGATTATTCTTTTTCTTCTTTTTCTTTTTCCTTTCCTTGGGAACCAACACTGTGGGAGAAGGAATAGGAGGCTCAAGGTTAGGCTGTTCAGCCTCATCAGATGATGTGTCCTCCTCAGCTTCCCCTGTAGGCGTTTCATAGTCCTCAGATTCAGGTTCCTCTTCGGATTCTTCCTGGTGCACAGTGATTGCCTTACAATACTCCATCTGGGGTTTCTCTTGTTCAGCTGGGGCCTTACCTTTATTCATGGTGCTTACAACATTCACCAACTGTCCCAGCTGAGTCTCAATGTTCTTTATGGCTGCACTGTGGCCATTCACTGTTGAATTGATGGCAATGACTGCCTCCTCTAACTTGGTTGTCCTGTTACTAGACTCTGCAATGAAAGCTCCAACAAGATCTTCTAACTTTTTATTATCTTGAGTTTGAGGGGCAAAACCAGGAGGATTAAGAACATTCTTAGTATTAGCATAAGTGAAATTTTCATGGTTCCTATTGTTAGGGTGATAATGTGTAGGTGTAGAACTATTATTATATCCCCTAGAATTAAAATTTGATACATACTGAACCTGTTCAATGGTCTCCTCCTGAGGTCTAGATGCTAAAGCAGCAGCTGATTCAATTGACTGTGCACTCCCTGTACCTGAAAATTTCATAAAAGCATTGGCAAGGGAAGTCATCTGGGCCTGGAGTGCACTTACTTTATCAACCTCAAACACTCCAGCAGCAATCTTCTTAGGTGTAGACCGCTCAGATGGCCACTGATAGCTGTTGGTGGCCATATCCTCTAAAAGTGTGCGAGCGTTTTCCACGGTCTTGGACAACAGAGTCCCACCTGCAGCTGCATCAACAATCGTTTTTGTACTAGGAGTTAAACCATTATAAAACAACTGTACCTGAAGCCAGTCGGGGTAACCATGCTGAGGACACTTCCTCAGTAACTCTTTGAATCGCTCCCAAGCTTCGAACAGCTGCTCATCGTATTGTTGTTGGAATGTCCCAATCTCGGTCCTCAACTTGACCGTTTTTGCAGGAGGGAAAAATTTCTTTAAAAAGGCCTGGACCAAAGCATCCCAGGTGGTGATGCTCCCAGGAGTAATAGACTGCAACCAATCTCGTGCTTTATCCTGCAAAGAAAAGGGAAATAAACGTAAGCGAATAGCATCCTCAGAGACTCCATTAATCTTTACCGTCCCACAAATATCCAAAAATGATTTAAGATGAGAATTTGGATCCTCAGTGGGCGATCCTCTGTATGCACAGTCTCGAGCCATTTGAATAAGACCAGTTTTCAGCTCAAAGTTGTTGGCATTAATCGGTGCATAGACAATTCCCGACTGTTGCCCCTGAAACACAGGCTGAAAATAATCTCTAATAGGCCTAGGCTCCTCAGGTGGATTTTGATCTGCCATTTGAATAATTTCTCTATTTTCTCTTCGAAGCCTAAGAGTTGTTCTTTCTATCTCGGGATCAAATGGTGCTAAAATTAAATCTTTATCCCTACGCATAAACAAACAAAACAATCCTAAAAAAGAAAGAAACAATTATGGAATGAAATAAAGAAAAAGAAACAACTAATCTAAATATGGAAAATATAATCTAGAAAAGGAAACAAAATAACCTAATATGGAATGCAAAAACAAATATGGCAAAATGCAAATAAGGAAACTAATCTAAAAAAGGAAAAACAAGAACAAATAAGGAAAAGATTACACTTACAAAAAGAAAAAAAAAAAAAAACTAACCTAAAAATCAAATATGGAAAGAAAAACAAATAAGGAAAAAAAATGCAACAAACCTAAAAAAGTAACAATACACCCTAAATTAAGATCGAGCAATTTTTCCACAATATCGATCTAGCTAAATGTGCCAATCCCCGGCAACGGCGCAAAAACTTGATGTGGACTTTTCCTAACCGCAAGCGCACGGGTCAAGTAATAATATAGTGAATAGTAAATTCGAATGTCGTCCTCTGGATTGGATTTTTAAGCAAATCAAGTATTGTGAATTATCTTGCCCAATTTTATTTAGGGATCAAAAAGTGATGAATTAATGATGCTAAAAGCAAATCAAAGCAAGTAAAAAGGATGGAAATTCAATTGGGAGAACTACTTAGGGAATTGATTTCGCCGATTTCGTTTAGGATTGATTTTAAAGAATAAGTTATTATGCACAATGAAATTATGAGCCAAAGACCCTTTAATCACAACTACCTCTCCCGAGTATAATTGATTCTCATGCAAATTAACCAACTTGATATCCCTATCTAAGTTTATTAATATGCAAGGCAATGAGATCTTTTAACCAATTCTAAAGTTAATCTAAAACCGTCAAGAATTAGAAATTAAACTTTATTCATGCAATCTTGAGTAAGTCTAAATCAAATCCCCTCTCCCGAGCTAGATTCGAAACTTAAATCATCCAACTAATGGCCAATTAATTGAAAGCATTAAATCAAGATTACAACACAATAACATTGCACAACTTAAACCATAAATCAATCCATAAACTTAATCAACTACATCAATCCCTAAGCTACAAGTTTAGCTACTCATGATTTGAAATACAAACTCAACTAAACATATCAAAGCCATAAATCTAACTAAAGGAAGAAAAGGGAAAAGAAAACTCAATGTAGGCCGAGTCCCGACGTCCCCGTCACGATCCCCACGAACAATGGGTTGATTTCCAAGTTCCTCCTTTGTTTGCAGCTCCAAAAGCCCTCTATTCTGTCCTCTTTACGGCTCAAAAAGGTCCCAAATTGATCTCCCCAAAAACCTAGCCGAAGTGAAGCTTATATTCTGTTTTTTCGTCGAAGCGTCGAGACGCTGTCAAGACAGCGTCGCGACGCTGCCTCTTTAACGCGCGTTCTGAATAAGGAAAAACGGTAGCGTCGGGACGCTTCCTATCATAGCGTCTCGACGCTGTAAGCTTTACGCGCCTAATCTGATATGGAATGTGAGCGTCGAGACGCTCAAGAGCTAGCGTCTCGACGCTAGCCTGCTGTTGACCGAGATTTGACTTTTTTCCTTTTTTTTACTCTTTTCATTCCTTTGCCTCTTTTCACGCCCCGAGCACCCGATTAACTCTGATATTGCATTATAGCTCCAATCAACCATTTCCTACAAAATAAACATTAAAGTGCAATAAAATGGCCCAAACACCATAAAAGACTAGCTAAATTAAATCAGTAAAAGTAGCTAGCTATGCTCGCTATCACGTACAAGAGGCAGCGTCGAGACGCTGTCTTAATAGCGTCTCGACGCTATGACGAAAAAAAAATAGAATATAAGCTTCTTTTCGGCTAGGTTTTTGGGGACTTCGATTTGGGACTTTTTGGAGCTGACAATAGAGCAGAAATTGGGCATTCTTTAGCTGAAGCAAAGGGGACAAGTTGGAAATCAACCCATTGTTCGTGGGGATCGTGACGGGGACGTTCGATCTTGGCCTACAACGAGTCTATTTCTCTTTTCCCTTACTTTAGATAGTTTGATGGCTGTTTTAGACTCTCGTTATATTGTAACGTTGTGTATGAGTAGCTAGGCTTTAATTCTTAGGGATTGATGTAGCCGTTGGGCACGTTATGGATTAATTTACTGTTTTCATGCTATTGATTTCATTTATGCATATGTTGTATCCTTAATGCTTTCGATTTACTGGCCATAAATTGATTGATGTTTATATTTGAATCTAACTCGGGAGAGAGGATTTAAATTAGTATTCCATATGCATAACTAGAATTTAGCTAAAAATCGGGAGATTAAGGTTAATTCTAGAAATTGTTATAAAGGTTAGCCTTATTGCCTTGTATGTTTATTGGATTTAGATAGGGATATCGGGTTCAATTGCATATGGGAGAATCATGTATGCTCGGGAGAGATATGTGTGATTTTTGTTGCCAAGATTTATGAATCATAGTATTTGTAAATTCGTTTATTAATCCATAACTCCAATTGGTGAAATCAAATCCCTAAGACCAATTCTTCCCATTAGATTGTCACTTTTAGCTTTAGTTTTGTGTTTGATTAAATCATATTCTCATTCTATTTGATTCCCTAAATAAAATTGGTCAAAAGTATCTTTGATAATTAAAATTATGCTAGACACCAATCCAGAGGACGACATTCGATTGCAAAATCACTATATTATTACTTGACCCGTACACTTGCGATAAGCAATTTGCACATCAAGTTTTTGGCGTCGTTGCCGGGGATTGGTATATTTAGTCAATTTTAATATCGTAGAAAAATTGTTCCCTTTTTAGAGTAGTTTTTCCTTAATTGTTAGTGTCCTTATTTGATTTTTGCCATATTTGTTTTTGCATTCCTTATTTGTTATTTTTTTCTTTCTTTTATAGATTATATTTTCCTTATTTAGATTCACTACTTTCCTATTCTTGTTTCTTTCCTAATTTATTTTCGTTCCATTTTCTTTTATTGTTCTTAGGTTAGGTTAGATTGTGCATGCGAAAGATTAGGGAATTGGCCTTAGTTCCCTTAGATCCAGAGATCGAAAGAACTTTCAATAGACTTCGAAGGGAAAATCAAGAAAATATCCAAATGGCCAATCCTATTCCTTAAGAACCTAAGCCCATCAGGGACTATTTTCAGCCGATCTTTCAAGAGCAACAGTTGGGGATTGTCTATGCCCCAATTAATGCTAATAATTTTGAGTTGAAAATAGGTCTCATTCAGATGGCTCAAGACTGTGCCTACAGGGGATCGCCCATGGAGGATCCAAATTCTCATCTGAAATCCTTCCTAGACATCTGTGGGACGGTAAAGTTAAATGGTGTTTCTGAAGATGCCATTCGCTTACGTTTATTTCCTTTTTCGTTGCAGGACAAAGCGAGAGACTGGTTACAATCTATTCCACCTGGGAGCATTACCACTTGGGATGCTTTGGTCCATGCATTCTTAAAGAAGTTCTTTCCTCCTGCCAAGACGGTCAAGCTGAGGACCGAGATTGGGACATTCCAGCAGCAATTCGATGAGCAGCTGTTCGAGGCTTGGGAGAGATTTAAAGAGCTGCTAAGGAAGTGCCCTCAGCATGGCTACCCCGACTGGCTCCAGGTTCAGTTACTTTATAATGGTTTAACTCCTAGCACGAAAACTATTGTTGATGCAGCTGCAGGTGGGACTCTGTTGTCCAAGACTGTTGAGAGTGCTAGGACTTTGTTAGAGGATATGGCCACCAACAGCTATCAGTGGCCATCTGAGCTGTCGGGACCCAAAAAGATTGCTGCTGGAGTGTTCGAGGTTGACAACGTAAGTGCACTTCAGGCTCAGATGTCTTCCTTGGCTAATGCATTTTTAAAGTTTTCAGGTTCAGGGAATGCTCAATCAATTGAGTCTGCAGCTGCCCTTGCATCCCAGACTCAGGAGGAAAATCTCGAGAAAGTTCAGTATGTTTCGAATTTTAATTCTAGGGGGTATAATAATAATTCCACACCTACACATTATCACCCTAGTAATAGAAATCATGAGAATTTTTCTTATGCTAATAATAAGAATGTTTTGAATCCTCCTGGCTTCACTCCTCAAAGTCAAGAAAATAAGAAATCTTTAAAAGACCTTGTTGGAGCTTTTATTGCAGAATCAAGTAACAGGTCAAATAAGCTTGAGGAGGTCGTGATTGCAATAAACACTACTGTCAATGGTCATTCTGCAGCAATCAAGAATATAGAGACTCAGCTGGGACAACTGGTAAGTGTTGTCAACTCTATGAATAAGGGTAAAACCCCAGTTGAACAGGAGAAATCTTATTTGGAGTACTGCAAGGTCGTATCTGTGCATTATGAGGAGGAGACTAAATTAGCTGAAGAGGAGAAAACTACTGAACCAGAGGAACTCACAGGAGGAGTTGAAGAAGGCACCACCTCAAACAAAGCTGAAAAGCTTAATCCTGAACCTTCTATTCCTTCTCCTACTGTTTTAGTTCCTAAATCAAAGAAAAAGAAAAATTCTAAAGTTAAGTTTGACAAGTTTTTAGATGCTTTTATGGGTTTGCATGTTAATATTCCTTTTTCAGATGCCTTGGAGCAGATGCCTCACTACAGAAAATTTATGAAGGAATGGCTCAACAAGAAGAAAAAGGAAAAGCAGTTGGAGACTGTATATTTAGCATCAACATGCAGTGCTCATGTTCAGCAGACAGTACCAGAGAAATTGACTGATCCAGGGAGTTTTACTATTCCTTGTAATTTTGGTACTTATTCTTGTAGAGCACTATGTGATCTAGGGGCTAACATAAACATTATTCCATTATCTCTGTGCAAAAAGCTTAATATAGGAGAAATAAAATCTACCTCTGTTAGACTTCAGTTGGCTGACCAATCTGTGGTTAGTCCTTATAGGATTGTTGAGAATATTCTGATTAAAGTAGGTAGATTTTTTCTTCCTGTTGATTTCTTTGTGCTAGATATTAAAGAGAATCCTGCTATGCCTATCATATTAGGGAGACCATTCCTTGCTACAGGGAGGGTTATAATTGATATTGAATGCAGGGAGCTAATCATAAGAGTCCAACAGGAGAAGAAAGTTTTAAAAGCTTTTGAGGACCCCAAGAACACATCAGATACAATGATGGTGGGCTACAAGAGAGGTGCTAGGAAGAGCACCAGTGATGGAAAATCTGACAGGAGACCACCCTGATGCATATTTGGTCAACACGTCGAGCTAATGACGTTAAACAAGCGCTTATGGGAGGCAACCCAAGTGAGTTAGTTATTTCTTTCTTTTGAGTTTTATTTATTGTTTTTGTCTGTTTTGTAGGTCTTGTTTTCTTTCTCTCCTTTGCTTTCAAGCTGTCAAGATTCCAAGCATTCAGTCAAGAAGTCATCATCATTCCAGGCCAGTATTGTTCACTCCTTTCATTCGTTTATTGTTCTCATGCTTGTTTATGCTTTATTTTCGTTATACATTGAGGACAATGCATATTTTAAGTTTGGGGGTGGATTAGCATGTTTGTGGAGCCCTTGAGCATTTGAGTTCGGGCTATAGTTTTGAGCTTTCTTTGAATTAAGCATATGGTTGCTTTCTGGATGCTATTTTTGCATGATTATGATGTCCTAGGATAGACTTTCTTGTCAATTTTCAAGCTTGCGATGAGTTATAAGCATCAGTGCCCAAAAAGGGAGACTTTTTAAACTTTTTCTAGGAGATGGCTTGCATGAGTAGAGTATTTATCTTGGCTAGATTTGGATTTGAATGCTTAGGAGCGAATTATTGGGTTCATTTGCTTGTTGCACCTCGATAGGTGTAGGGTAGAGCTAAAGAGTTAATTTTTTGCAAATTAGCATGTTTGATCTTGCTTAGGAGAAAAGAAAAGAATATCTGCTTATCATGTTCATAACGAAAAATCATCCTTGTTGTTATTGTTGAGAAAAAAATAATAATGCCATGGCTTGTGCAACATGCAATGGTTAATAAAGATTAATGCAAAAAGAGCTACCCCTGTTGTGATCAGTTAGGCCAACCAGAGAAAACTCCGGTTAAGGGTCCCTGCAATAGGTGTGTGAAAGCTAGTGCCACATATAAATGCTTGATTTAATTTTCACTTATAAGCACCTAAGTATGGAGGAAAACAAACTAATTTGTTCCATTAACTCATTAGTGAAACCTTAGTGCCAGTGTAGAGGGAAGATGAGCTGAGAGTTTAATAATCCAATCCCGGGCTAGTAGAGTCTGATCTTGTTGAGTTAGATCTCGCTTGTGCAAGTTAATTTTGGAAAAATTTTAATTTGTCTCCCTCATTGGTCCTTGTGTGCATGTCTCTTGCTTGCTTGGTTATTGACTTTTGAGCCTTGAGGATTGAGTTATGATTGTTGCATCCATTCTTCCATTGTATGTTTGATTTGTAGTTTGCTCGAGGACTAGCAAAAGCTTAAGTTTGGGGGTATTTGATAGCGAGCATAGCTAGCTATCTTTACTTATTAAATTTAGCTAGTCTTTGATGATTATTGGCCATTTTATTGCACTTAATTGTTTATTTTGTAGGAAAGCGTTGATTAGAGTTAAAACGTGGAATAAGAGTTAATCGGGTGTTCGGGACATGAAAAGTTGCCAAAGAACCGAAAAGATTCAAGTAACAAGGAGCCAAGAGAGGGCATTCTGCCCATTAGCGTCGAGACGCCACTCTTGGAGCGTCTCGACGCTACGTTTCCTTAATTAGAATACGCGGCAGACTCACAGCGTCTCGACGCTGTGATAAGTAGCGTCCCGACGCTACCGCATTTCCTTTTCCAGACACGCGCGTACAAGAGGCAGCGTCGAGACGCTATCTTAATAGCGTCTCGACGCTATGACGAAAAAAAACAGAATATAAGCTTCTTTTCGGCTAGGTTTTTGGGGACTTCGATTCGGGACTTTTTGGAGCCGACAATAGAGCAGAAATTGGGCATTCTTGAGCTGAAGCAAAGGGGACCAGTTGGAAATCAACCCATTGTTCGTGGGGATCGTGACGGGGACGTTCGGTCTTGGCCTACAACGAGTCTATTTCTCTTTTCCCTTACTTTAGATAGTTTGATGGCTGTTTTAGACTCTCGTTATATTGTAACGTTGTGTATGAGTAGCTAGGCTTTAATTCTTAGGGATTGATGTAGCCGTTGGGCACGTTATGGATTAATTTACTGTTTTCATGCTATTGATTTCATTTATGCATATGTTGTATCCTTAATGCTTTCGATTTACTGGCCATAAATTGATTGATGTTTATATTTGAATCTAACTCGGGAGAGAGGAATTAAATTAGTATTCCATATGCATAACTAGAATTTAGCTAAAAATTGGGAGATTAAGGTTAATTCTAGAAATTGTTATAAAGGTTAGCCTTATTGCCTTGTATGTTTATTGGATTTAGATAGGGATATCGGGTTCAATTGCATATGGGAGAATCATGTATGCTCGGGAGAGATATGTGTGATTTTTGTTGCCAAGATTTATGAATCATAGTATTTGTAAATTCGTTTATTAATCCATAACTCTAATTGGTGAAATCAAATCCCTAAGACCAATTCTTCCCATTAGATTGTCACTTTTAGCTTTAGTTTTGTGTTTGATTAAATCATATTCTCATTCTATTTGATTCCCTAAATAAAATTGGTCAAAAGTATCTTTGATAATTAAAATTTGGCTAGACATTAATCCAGAGGACGACATTCGATTGCAAAATCACTATATTATTACTTGACCCGTACACTTGCGGTAAGCAATTTGCACATTAGGATTCCAAGGGAAAACATGTCACACCCCCTCCCGGACCACCTCTAGCTTAGCCCGAAAGACGGCGTGAAGGCAACAGACATCATCACCTCTAATGATCCCTGTTGACCCTACTGAAACCTTGAACCTGATAAACATACTAATAATGGACATAAAATATATTCCATATGAACCACGACATAACGGAAACCCCGAAAACATATCAACATACACGAGGTGTCGCCATGACATATCTCGGTTTGGAGATAACCTGGTATAGATATCATAACTAAAGACATGTACAACTAGGATTTATACAACCACGACCTCTAGGACTATATTATCCAATCCTTACTAAACATTTACAATATGAACAGACTCAATTTACAACTCCACCCACGTACTGAAGCTTGATCCGGAACTTTCAGCAGACGTTGGCGGTGTATCAGGCACCGGGAGCTCGATCTCTACCTGAAAAGTGGAAAAACATTTTGAAAGAATGAGCTACGAAGCCCAGTGAGTGACTAACTTTAAAACTCTAAATCCGGAAGTTAAAAACACGGATAAACCTTTGAACGTATAAATATGCTCAATCAAAGCGTTTAACATAGACGTGTAATGGAAAAGGTTTTCTAAAATATCTCGCAAGTTCGTCAATAAAAATTTAGCAAGGCATATCAAGTACATCAAACGTTTTAACTAACATGACCGATCTACGTTGTGTAGGGCACGCCCAGTACAACCAACGTTACTAGTCCTACGATGTAGTGGGGCCCGCCCAACACTCCCATCGTCTTTGTCGTAGTGGGGCCCGCCCAGCACTCACGACAGCATCGTTGTCATGGAGTACACTCAACGTCAACAACGGAACATAACCTGTGTGCACACGGTACCATATAGCCTCGGGCTCAATATCTCAGTCATGTAGTCAATAGAAATCTCGGAAATCACATGAAAACATTAAAACATGCCTGCTTATCGTTATCTTTCGTAAAACTCAAGCTTACTCAGCTTGCTCGTGAAAAACTTTAAATCATTAAACAATATTTGCTAACACATGCTTTACATTAAAAGATATATCGTTTCAACTACTTTTCATAAAGCCATTAGCCATGTGCTCGTATATAAACCTTATTAGAAAATCTAAGCTCAAAACTCATGTTTGAAACCGTTCATAAAAACCATGTATCATTCATAGAAAAGCATGTAAAACACATATAATCATGAACAACCGTTTAAAAGCATTTTCGAAATTCATTTTGTCACTCACAGTCTTATCTAGTTCCCCGGTCTGTAGACTCGACCTATTTCCTCTTGGCCTGTCAAATAACCAAAACCGAGCATTAGAACCATAGATAACTTTGTTTTTCCATGCTCATGAATTCTCGACACTTGAATTAAAAACCACATCCACATTCTACTTTTCCAGATTTTCCAGATTCTATACCCTAACTTCCAACACCCATAACCTTCTCAATACTTAACCAAAATTAATGAAATACACATCAAATTCTTCATTTTCGAACACTCTACAACTTACCTGAAGAAATGAAAACGAGATTCTCAACCAATTTCTCCAGAAACGCCCCGAAATCAGACAACACAGATTCGATCTTCTCTGTTACCCTTTATCTTTCTCCTGACATTAAACATACATACAGTCATTTTTGGCTCACAGAATCTTCACAAAAGTTGTAGAAATTTGAATAAGCTTTCCAACCATACCAAATAGAGCTTCTGATTCGACTTGTGCACTCCAGAATACTCAAAACATTAGAGAACACCAGAGATCCTCCTGGTTTGCTCGAAAATCCTGTGCTCTGTTTTCCATTCCAAAAACCATCAACTTCCCATTCGATTTAGGTCAAGCTTACTTCATTAAATTTGTTAGAAAATGAACTAAATTTCAAGAAAATCAAACCTCACCTCTTGATTCTTACTGTGTAGCCCAAACCGACTAAAACATCAGAGGTTGACAGGTTGAATACAGATTCTGCAATGGTTGGCTTTGCATGAGCCTTTCCCTATCTTCCACAACCTCAAACCACGAAATTATTCTTCTTCTTCTTCCTTCACTCTCTTCTCAAAGTTCTCTGAAAGTTTCAATGGAAAAGGATGAAAAATGAGATGGAAATGGGTTGATAAAAATTGTTGTCGGTGGTGGAGTCATTGCTGTCCATTTCCATTTTCTTTCTTTTTTTTTTTTCTTTTTTTTTTCCTTCTTTGCTGATTTCTTTTTCTTTTATTTTTTATTTTTCCTTTTCCTTTTCCTTTTCTTTCATTTTTCACCTTTGTTCCATTTCTTCTTGTAAATTGGTAAGTTCCAACTCCTTAAGTCAACAATCAAACCACAATAACCACAAAACTTGCTATTGTCCTTCAACAATGAAACAACTTTTAATTCAACTTCCACAATAGATGACAAGACAAAATGATCCTAGAGAAGTCCCGAGTTTACAAAACATGGAATACTTTTGACTTGGACGGCTACATCCTTTTATAGAAGGATAGGAGATTGAATTAGGTCAACTTGGACACGTGTAGGCCTCTCATTGCTCCTTTATCACGAAAATTACTCAACAGAAGTCGGTTCATGAAGTTGGCTAACGAGCTATGACGTGACAGTTTTTGCTTCCAGTTTTGCTGCAGCACAGAATTTGCTCTCTCCAGTCGCCCAACAGCATAATCTACACAAAATAATTTCCAATGCTTCCATTCTTCCAAATGGGTTAAAACATGTAATATCTATCCAAAACCAACCCTAATAAGCATAAAGGACACAAAAATCCCTATATAATTGATGCCTAAATAACTACATTTTGGGCAGTTATCATACCCCCAAACTTGAACTATTGCGCGTCCCGAGCAATACTAACCAACCTTCCCTTAAGAATTTAAAAATACCAGACAAAGAATTAGCTTAATCAAATCAGACAATCTAATACTACCTTTAACCTTTACCTGAGCACTCTGCAACACCAAGCTCTGTTGCAGCAAAATGATTCCTTCAGCAGGGACAAATAATCACCACTTTTCAACTTAATTCTAAGAACTCACCACAGCCTAGCTCTATTATCAGAAATTTCAAAACATATTTTTAAAGGGGTTTATATCCTTGTTTATCAGACTTAAAGCAGCCTTACAGTCATAAGCTCTTAAGCATGGGATGACCCACTTTATGGTGCAGTATACCCCTGCCTCAAGCTCATCACCAACTACGTTCAATACTCATTATAAAGCTAAAAAATCCTTAGTTATTCTATCTCTTGCCCCTCAGAATGGTGACATTTTATGATGAAGCTCACCTAAGTTCTGGGAGACAGAAAAAACTGCTGGATCATCATTCATCCCTCAAAACTTTTGCTCCATCAAAATTTTCAGCAAAATTTTCAACAATCAATCTTTTTTAGCAAATCATTTCATCATTTTTTTCATATTTCCTAGGTCATCTTTTTACGCGAAGACAAACTGTGGGTATCACAAATGTCACCGGTTACTCAATAACCTAACAAATTTTTACTTGAAGGAGAGGAATGCTCGAGCAAAACAATTGTAGTAGCAAAAAGTCCCCCAAACCTGAATTATTCATTGTCCTCAATGAATCATTATATAAGCAATTATACCCCCAAACTTAAACTTTTCTATCTGAATTTTAAACTAAGCGTGGGACTAGACCTAAGCTGAAAGTGGATGATATAAGTCAATACTACCTTTAAAATCTTCTTTGCCGCAGCAATAGTCCAGGCTAGAAGAAATGCTCAAGCAAAAGGTTTCTGGAGATCAGAATACCTTGATCTAATTAAGCGTAATCAATCCAAGCTTCAAAAATTCAGAAGAAAATTAGGTTAGTTAGAGAAACTCATTGCATATAGAATGAAAAACATCTGGAAATTTCATTAAAAACCTAAAAAGATATTACAAAAGTAAGGATATATTTTTTTTCCAAGAAGTAGAAAAATTAAAAGAAACAAGCAAACATATTTAGCAAGTGGGGTCAGATATGCGCGAGCAAACAAAATGATAAGAACAAAAATAATGCTCGATGAAGATCATCTCATCCATCAATCTTCCTGACCCTGCTCTTCATCATCATTCTCTTCTTCTCTTTCAACAGGTGGGGGCGGAATCTAGGGGTTCAACAGATCCTCAGGGAATGCAGGAAGGGCTGGATACGGTTTGGAAAAATTCTCTTATAGCGCCCTTTTTAAGCTGGCATCCCGATTCTTAACATAGTTCCAGAAGGTTAAAGTTTTCCTTTCAGCAAACTCCTGCCTACTGGCCGAAAGTGCCAGTTGTTCTAGAATCGTGTTGATGCCGTAGATAAGCCCTCCTTGACGTACCTCCTGCATGCGCTGGAGACGTGCCAAATTGGGCGTGTCGATGATCCCTTTGTCAAACAGGATCACATCTCCCTCATCCACTGGAACCCATGCTTTACTGCAAAACATTGTAATTGTATTTGGGAAGAACAGCTTCCCCACCTTCTTTTTCCAGCAACCAGAAATTTCACTTGCAATGATCCTCCCTACCTTAATACTGAGAGACCGCAAGATGGCAAAAGCTAGGAGAACCCGTTCCCTGGAGATGGTCAAGTCATGTGTTGTTGGAAGCATCCTCTGTCTAATAAATCCCATCCACGTGTTCGCTTCCCTTTTCAAATAAGCCGACTGGAACGTCCTCTTCTGAGTTTTGGATAATTGCCACTGTGCCCCTTCAATTCCTACCTCCCGCACAGCATCACTTAGTTTCTCATCAGATGGCGCCACAACCATCTCATTATATGCCGCATGGGGAAAGTTCTGAAGATTATACAGTGCGTTGATAGCACTCGGACTCCAATCTACCTCGACTCCTCGGACAATTACCTGGAAACCATTCTCCTTGTCAATGTTAGCATAAAATTCACGCACCACCTGTGCGATTACAGACTCAGGCTTCGCACAAAACAGCTCCCAGCCGTGGTCTGCAATACCGATCCTCAGAAACTGTGGAAGATCACCATTGAAACCGCGCTCAAACAAGAAATCTCTTTTCAGAAGCTCAGCGTATTTTGCTCTGGCAAAATTATTGGCGAAGCGATCAAATGGTAACTATTGTTCTTCTATTGCATCGTGTTCCTCCGATGCTTCAGCAATGTTTTTGCCCTTTTCCGCCCTGCGCTTGAGCAATTGTTCTTCCTCAGCTCTCTTTTCTGTTTCTTCTCTCACTTTGTCCTCAACTTCTTTTTTCTCTCTTTCCCTTCTTTCTTCCTCAGAGTCCGATGATGGAGGCGATGGGGTATTCCGAATCACCCCGATGCGGCCTGCCTTTCGCTTAATGCGGCGCCTCTTTGGTGGTTCAGGCATGGTGACTTCAACCCGAGCCTCCTGCACCGATCCCTGTTTATTCCCTTCTTCAGGCACCTCTGCGGTTTGTTTGCCTCGAACTTCGTCAGTCTCTGTTTCTTGATTTTCCCTAACATTCTCTTCTTGAACCGTAACCGGGTTTTGCACTTCAGGTTCTTGAGTATTTCCTTCTTCCGCTGCAGTGGCAACAACCTCTGCCACCTCCTGAACTTCTTCCTGTTCTGCAACCCTTTGCTGCCTTCTCCTTTTCTTTGCTTCTTTTTCCTCTGGCGTTCTCTTTTTCTTAGTTTTTATCTTCGGAACTTCGGGGGTAACGGGTACCTCATCTTCCTCGTTATCTCTCTCTTTTCTCGCTCTCGTTTTAGCCATCGAAGGTTCAAGGGATTGACAGAGAATACTAATAAAGAAAGAAGAATGCACACAGCAAGGATTGAAAACAAGAAGATGAAGTGAAATGTACCTAGCAGAGGCGGTTAATAAATAAGGCTCCAGCAAATCGAATCCTAACCGAAAGTTCTTGCTCTGCATTAAATAATATTACCGTTTAATTTGAAGTGAATGTAACCTGAAAATTTGAAACCAGCAACGGTAAAATCGTGGATTCCAAACACCCATGGTAAAAATTGATGTGTTGTCCATCATTGAAGCCTTTGGATGATTGCTCTACGACACGTGGCTTAATAAGATGATACATGCAAATTTACCTGCGAAAATTCAAAGTCAAATCCCAACGGTAAAAATAATAAATTTCCAACGGAAACCCTTTTAATTCGGAATATTTTGCTCCAGCCATAATCTTGCTGCAACAACCTTCTGACCCTGCATAATCTTTGATACATAATTTAAATTTCAAAAAAAAAAAAAAATAATACAAATAAAATGGGAAAATCATATCTTTCAAATTTAAATTTAACCGACCAAATCAAATTTAATCTTTTATTCTCAAGAGAAGCCGAATAAATTATAGAAGATCTTTAAATTAAACACAATTAAATAACCAGAAATAGAATCTAATCCTAAAAATCTGATTAATTAAAAGATAATTCAAAGATAATCTACATAATCCGAAAATAAAATCAAACTAAATTAAAAAATAGATAAAATCTAAACTACCAAAATTACCAATATTTTAAAGATAAAATCTAATAAATCATGCAAAATAAAATCTAACCTAACCAAAATTAAAATCAAATCAGCGAAAAATACAATTAGTACAAAGTCTGGGAGCTCAAAATTTTTGCTCTGTGAAATGCTCCCGCAAAAGTCCTGCTTTCTCAATCATCAACCAACCGTAGGGAAGGATATTTCGACCGAAACTCCTCACCCCAATAATGCTTCACACGTTGTCCATTCACCTTGAACACTCTCCCATCTTTTTCATCCTGCAAAGTAATTGCTCCATGGGGAAAAACTTCAATCACAGTGAACGATCCTGACCATTTAGATTTTAGTTTTTCAGGAAATAATTTTAATCTAGAGTTATAAAGCAAAACTTTTTGACCCTTGACAAACTCCTTCGATTTAATTTTCTTGTCATGCCACAACTTAGTCTTTTCTTTATACATTTTCGCAATTTCATAAGAAAATTGACGAAATTTTTCTAACTCATTAAGCTGCAGCATTCTTATTGCTCCTGCACGACTCAGATCAAAATTTAACTTTTTCAAAGCCCAAAATGTTTTATGCTCGAGCTCTAATGGTAAATGGCAAACTTTCCCATATACTAACCTATAGGGAGACATACCTAGAGGAGTCTTATAAGCTGTTCTATAAGCCCAAAGAACCTCATCCAACCTAAAGGACCAATCCTTTCTAGATGGATGGACTACTTTCTCTAAAATAGCTTTAATTTCCCTGTTACTAATTTCAGCTTGACCATTTGCTTGTGGGTGATAAGGGGTAGCTATCTTATGCTTAATCTCATACTTAGCTAAAATCTTAGTTAAGATATTATTAACAAAATGTGTACCCTCATCACTCACTAGAGCCCTAGGTGTCCCAAACCGCGCAAAGATGTGCGATTGAAGAAACCTTGCTACAGTCTTGGCATCACTCTGATGGCATGCAATGGCCTTCACCCACTTGGACACATAATCAACTGGCAATAAGATAAAAACATTGCCATTAGAAGGGGGAAATGACCCCATAAAGTCAATACCCCATACATCGAATAATTCAACTTCTAAAATGTAAGTAAGCGGCATTTCATCTCTAGGCCCTAGTTTTCCTCTCCTTTGGTAAGCATCACATTGCTTGTAGAACCAATGGGCATCCTTAAATAACGTAGGCCAGAAGAATCCGCAATGCAAAATCCTCATAGTTGTCCTCCGACCGTTGAAATGACCTTCATACGGCGAAGAGTGACATTGCTCCAGGATTTCCTTTGCTTTAGCACCTGAAACATACCTACGAATAATACCGTTAGAGCATTGCTTATACATAAATGGTTCATCCCAATAGAAAAATTTTGCATCGTGCTTAAACTTTTTCTTCTGCCTCCAATCCATGTCAATAGGAGTGACTCCCTTTACCAAAAAGTTGGCAATATCAGCATACCAAGGGACATCCCTAACTACCTTTACTTCAACAGAAAAGAGCTGTTCATCTGGAAAAGAATCGGAAATGGCAGATTGCTGCAGCAAAGATGATGACGGATCGAGACGAGATAAATGATCTGCAATAACATTTTCTAATCCCTTCTTATCATTTATCTCCAAGTCGAATTCCTGCAACAATAAAATCCAACGAATTAGTCTAGGCTTTGCATCTTTCTTAGTCATTAAATACCTTATTGCTGCATGATCCGTAAAAACCGTGACTTTGGATCCAACCAAATATGGCCGGAACTTCTCAACAGCGAACACCACAGCTAACAACTCCTTTTCAGTAGTTGTGTAGTTGACTTGTGCTTCATTTAAAACCTTGCTTGCATAATATATATGATGGATAAATTTGCCCTACTTTGGCCCCAGCATCGCACCTACCGCAGCATCACTCGCATCACACATTACCTCGAATGGTAAATTCCAATTAGGTGCGCAAAGAATGGGTGCTGAGATTAAAGCAGCCTTTAAAGTCTCAAAAGCCTTCCTACAATCTGCATTAAAGTCAAAAACATGATCAGTACACAATAAGTTACAAAGAGGTTTACTGATTTTGGAAAAATCCTTTATGAACCTCCTATAAAATCCAGCATGTCCTAAAAAACTCCGAATTCCCTTCACTAAATTCGGTGGCTCTAGTCTTTCAATAACCTCTACTTTTGCTCTATCAACTTCTAGACCATTTTTAGAAATTTTATGCCCTAACACTATGCCCTCCTTCACCAAGAAGTGGCATTTTTCCCAATTAAGAACTAGATGGATATACTCACATCTTTTTAAGACCTTACCTAAATTATCTAAACAACTCTGAAAAGACCCTCCAAATACTGAAAAATCGTCCATAAATACCTCAACAGTGGACTCAATCATATCAGAAAAAATTGCCAACATGCACCGCAGAAATGTTGTTGGAGCATTGCAGAGGCCGAAAGGCATTCTCCTAAAAGCGAATGTCCCATAAGGACAGGTGAAAGTGGTTTTCTCCTGATCCTCAGGAGCAATAGTAATCTGGTTATACCCAAAATAACCATCCAAGAAACAGTAATAGGCCTGACCAGCCAATCTATCCAACATTTGGTCAATAAATGGTAAAGGGAAATGGTCCTTACGGGTAGCTTTATTAAGCCTCCTGTAGTCCATACAAACCCTCCAGCCAGTTACTGTCCTGGTTGGAATCAACTCATTATCTTTATTGCTCACCACATTAACACCTCCCTTCTTAGGAACACATTGGATAGGGCTTACCCAATTGCTATCGGCAATCGGATAAATTATCCCAACATCCAACCATTTGATCACCTCCTTTTTAACAACCTCTTTCATTGCAGGGTTAAGCCTTATTTGTTGCTCAATACTCCTAAAGGATCCCTCCTCTAGAGTGATTTTGTGCATACAAAAAGATGGGTTAATTCCCTGAATGTCAGCCAACGTCCAACCTATAGCCTTGCGGTATTGCTGCAGCAATTTTATTAAGGCCTCTTCATGCTCTGGCATTAAATCTGATGCAACAATAATGGGCAATGTCACACGATCCCCAAGATACACATACTTTAGATGGTCCGGCAATGGCTTCAAATCTAAAGTAGGTGCCTCAATCAGGGATGGCTTAATAGGAGGAGCTTTCCTTTGATCTAAATCTAAAGACTCAAAACATCCTCACACCTAAACAACTTTTTTTCATTTTTTCTTTCTAACAAATAAACTTCTAAATCTTCTACACTAACATCTCCATGCTTTTTCGAATGCTTATCAACCGAATCCTGTATTGTTGTCTCAATAACTGTGCTCTCCAGAATCCTAATGAAGGAGCAATCCTCCATTTCGTCTGGATATTTCATGGCTTTAAACACATTAAATTTTACTTCCTCATTACAGACTCTCATTGTTAACTCCCCTTTTTTAACATCTATTAATGCCCTACCAGTAACAAAAAATGGACGACCTAGAATCATTGGGACATCTTTATCAGCCTCATAGTCTAAAATAATAAAATCAACAGGAAATATGAATTTATCCACTTTTACTAAGACATCCTCAATTTTACCCTCTAGATACGTGATAGACCTATCAGCTAGTTGGAGTGTAACTGTGGTAGGCCTAGCTTCACCAATACCTAACTTTTGATAGACCAAAAGAGGCATTAGGTTAATGCTTGCGCCTAAATCACAGAGTGCTCTACCTAATTTTTTTCCACCTATAGATACAGGTATAGTAAATGACCCTGGATCCTTAGCCTTGGGTGGTAGCCCATTTTTAAGAATAACACTACACTCCTCAGTAAGAGATACAGTTTCAAACTCACCCAGCCTCTTCTCTTTACTTAAAATTTCCTTAAGAAATTTAGCATAAATAGGCATTTGCTCAACAGCTTCTACTAAAGAGATATTTATATGCAATTGCTTAAGAATCTCTAAAACCTTCCTAAATTGACCATCTTGATTCTTAGGCTTTTGCCTTTGTGGAAAAGGTAGAGGTGGTACATAAGGTGGGGACGACACATAAGGTGGTTCCACATCTGGAACAGAACCAGATGCTCCAGCATTTTTATTGGTGCCTCTAGCACCCTGACCAGACTCCAACTCTTTTTCGACAACAACATTTTTATCTATAACCTGGGTTTTACTAGGCTCAATTCTTTCTTCTAATGGCTTACCACTCCTAAGAGTTACTGCCTTTACCTGCTCCTTACCTTCCCTTCTAGGGTGTTTATTATCTGATGGAAGTTTCCCTTGAGACCTTGCCTGCAGCTCATTAGCTAGCTGACCCACTTGCAATTCCAGGGCCCTCATCGAAGCTTGATTACTTTGAATTGCGGCATCTGTGCGAGCCATAAATTCATTCATCATCGCTTCGAGAGAACTTCCCGAATTTTGCTGGGGCAAAGCCTGCTTATTTTGCTAGGGCAATACCTGCGCTTTAGCATATCCCGGCTGGTTCATCTTTTGTTGTGCTTGCACATTATTTCCTTGACCTCCCCATGAGAAGTTGGGGTGGTTGCGCCAACCTGGATTATAAAAGTTAGAGTAAGGGTTGTTCCTCTGATTACCTACAAAAAACACACAAGCTGGATTGTTGGAGCAAAACTCGTAGTTGTGATCTTCACCACAATAGACACATGCTTCCTCTGCCACTTGTTCCCCACTGCAGTAGGCTCCATAGCTGGTGGCTGTTGATGACTAATCACTGTCACATTCTTAAGAGCATTAGCAATCATAGCAAGATCAACCCTAATGGTGGACACACCATCAATCTCTAATACACTTTTAACCTTTTTATTTGTGCCTCTAACATCTGACCACTGACAACTATTAATCGATATTCTTTCTAAAATTTCATAAGCTTCATCAAAAGTTTTAGCCAAAAGGGCCCCTCCAGCCGAAGCATTAACCATACCTTGGGTTACTCCATTTAAACCATTGTAAAATGTTTCCATTTGAATACAATGAGGTAAACCATGGTGGGGACACTTTCGCAAAAGCTCCTTAAACCTTTCCCAAGCCTCACTAAAAGTCTCATCTTCAAGTTACCTAAACCCTACTATTTCACTCCTTAATTTAACATTTCTATTAGGTGGGAAATATTTACTCAAAAACTTTTCAGCTAACTCATCCCATGTCCTAATTGATCCTGGAGCAAAAGAATTTAACCATGCCTTTGCTCCATCTCTAAGAGAATACGGGAACAAAGTTAATCTAAGAGCATCCCTAGGCACTCCTTGAATTACAAAAGAGTCACTAACTCCTAGAAAAGATTTAAGATGTAAATGAGGGTCTTCAGATGACAAACCATGGAATTGTCCCACGGTTTGCAACATTTGAAACATTACCGGTTTCATTTCAAAATTTGCCGCTTGGATTTGGGGACGTGCAATCCCTGGATTCAACTCATTAAACATCGGGACAACATACGCTCGAATGGCTCTGGTCCTATCGTTCGCTATCAAGATAGGATTTTCAGCCTGATTATTTTGCTGCTCATTTTGTTCAAACAGTGGATTTTGCTGCAGCAACGGATTCTGCTGGGGATCTACTGGACCTTCAGAAACCTGTGGAAGTTGCGGCACGTTCTCCATCTGGTTTCTGCGCTGCTCTCTCCTTCTTATCCTAAATGTTCTTTCAATTTCTGGATCAAGCTCAAACCGTACCCCAGGTGGATCGCTCATGCACCAAACTCACACCTGCAAAAACAAAAGAAACAATAAAAAAGTTCTAGCACCAAACCACTAAAACACATACACAAAAAAAATCAGATAAAAACTTTTTCAAGTCCCCAGCAACGGCGCCAAAACCTTGTTGGGTTCCTAGAGTGAGTAAAAATATGGTATAAAAGACTCTAGAATTCCTGTGCAAGTATACACAGTCTGCAACAAGTAATATTATCAATCCGAGTCCTGAATTAGTTTCCACTCTACCTATTTTGTGCAACTTCCTAATGGTTTCAAAGATGGTAAAATGATTTGGTTTTATAAGAATTGTGCTGAAGCAAAATAAATGACAGAACAACGAGTAAACAAATAGATAGACAGATTAAAGACAGGCGCTGGTTAGGATTTAGTGATTGTTCTAAAAGATGCTCTAGCAATATTATTGATCATGCATTTCTCGCAGTATTATTAGCGGATTCCTCCCGAAACTCCGGATCTTTTGGGATGTGTTTCAACCCCAATGAAGTACGACCGATCAAGCACTAGGCAATTGGCTATCCCTAGCTCAGTCACTGGCGTTCACCAATACACAATGATCGTAGTGTGGATAATTGCCACACACTCTCTAAATCATCCCTGAAACTAAAGAGAGCTATTCACACCGGTTGGCCAGGCGGGCATAAAATGGAAATAAGTACAACAATTAATCAAAATGCGATAGTCAATATATTACTAAAGATGAAGCACGACAATCACATTATTCCTAACCAACACCTAAGCTACTTAGTTCATAATAGGCATGGTAATACAAATCACAATCTGAGTAGACATGTCCATAATCACAAGTTAATAAAGAAAATAAACTCCTTAATCAGCTTGCGGATGATGGTGTTCTTGATGATCTGCAATCTCTCTATACTATTCGGCTTCCAAGGGAAAACATGGAATACTTTTGACTTGGACGGCTACTTCCTTTTATAGAAGGATAGGAGGCTTGAATTAGGTCAACTTGGACATGTGTAGGGCTCTCCTTGCTCCTTTATCACGAAAATTACTCAACAGAAGTCGGTTCATGAAGTTGGCTAACGAGCTATGATGTGGCAGTTTTTGCTTCCAGTTTTGCTGCAGCACAAAATTTGCTCTCTCCAGTCGCCCAACAGCATAATCTACACAAAATAATTTCCAATGCTTCCATTCTTCCAAATGGGTTAAAACATGTAATATCTATCCAAAACCAACCCTAATAAGCATAAAGGACACAAAAATCCCTATATAATTGAGGCCAAAATAACTACCTTTTGGGCAGTTATCACTGTTTCACAAGCAGCAACATATTCGACCTCCATGGTGGAGTCTGCAATGCATACTTGCTTAATGCTATGCCAGACTACAGCTCTCCCGTTGAGGGTAAATACTGACCCTGATGTTGATTTCCTCGAATCCTTATCAGTCTGAAAGTCAGAGTCTGTGTATCTTGTAAGGATAAAATCCTTAGAGCCATACACAAGCTGATAGTCCCTCGTTCTCCGAAGATACTTGAGGATGTTTTTAACTGCAGTCCAGTGGTCTAACCCTAGATTGGACTGGTACCTGCTGACTATCCCAACTGCATAGCAAATGTCAGGCCTAGTACACAACATGGCGTATATAAGACTGCCCACAACTAAAGCATAAGAGATCCGTCTCATATCCTCAATTTCTTGAGGTGTCTTAGGACACATTTCCTTAGACAAATGAACTCCATGCCTGAAGGGTAGTAAACCCCTCTTGCAATTCTACATCTTATATCTCGACAACATCTTGTCTATATATGATGCTTAAGACAGGGCTAACGTTCTTTTCTTACTATTCCTGATAATTTGAATCCCTAGAACATACTGAGCTTCACCCAAATCTTTCATTTGGAACTCAGTCGATAGCCATTTTTTAATGTCAGCTAGATATTCTACATCATTCCCAATGTAAAATATCATCTACATACAACACCAGAAAAGCTACTGAACTGTTGATAATTCTTTTGTAAACACAAGGTTCATCAACGTTATGGTCAAAGCCATAAGATTTGACAACAGTGTCAAACCTTATATTCCATGATCTGGAAGCTTGCTTCAACCCATAACTGGATTGTTTAAGCTTGCAAACCTTTTGCTCCTGATCTTGAGCAATGAACCCCTCTGGTTGAGACATAAAGATGTTCTCATCAAGATTGCCATTCAGAAAAGCAGTCTTGACGTCCATTTTCCAAATCTCATAATCATAAGACGTGGCAATGGACAAGAAAATCCTTATTGACTTTAACACGGCAATTGGGGAGAAGGTTTCCTCATAGTCTACCCCCTCCATTTGGGTATAACTCTTTGCCACCAGTCGAGCTTTGAAAGTCTGCACTTTTCCAGTTGCGTCTCGTTTTCTCTTGTAGATCCATTTGCACCCTATGGGTTTAACCTCTTCAGGTAGGTCTACAAGATCCCAGACTTGATTGAAGTACATAGACTCCATCTCTAGGTCCATAGCTTTGACCCACTAGTCATGGTACACATCATTCATTGTCTGTCTAAAGGTCAATGGATCTTCGATTCCATCATCAGATATGACAGCTGGAGTTTCGCTAAACCCAGATAGTGTTCAGGTTGAGTAACAATCTTCCCACTACATCGAGGCATTCTCAATTGTTGAGAAGGATGGGCTTAACCAGATGTATTCGGCTCATCTACAACTTTTGTTGAAGGTCCAATCTGTGTACTAGGCTCATCAACAACCCTTGTTGATTCATTCGTAGCTTCACCAAAAAGTTCACTTAACACCATTTTACTGTGTGGTTTGTGTTCTCGAGCATGGTATTCTTCTAAGAAAGTAGCATTTTTCGAAACAAACACTTTACTTTCTTGTGGATCGAAGAAGTATCCACCCCTTGTTTCTTTTGGGTAGCCTACGAATAGGCATAATTTTGAACATGAATCCAATTTCTTTGGGTTTGCCACTAGCACATGTGTAGGAAAACCCCAAATTCTGAAATGGCGTAAACTAGCTTTACGCCCTCTCCAAAGCTCAAATGGTATTCATAAACACTTTTTGAGGGAACTACATTCAAAATATAAACTGCAGTCTCTACTGCATAACCCCAAAAAGAACTAGGCAGTTGAGCATAGCTCATCATAGATCAAACCATGTCCAACAAGGTTCTGTTTCTTCTTTCAGATACACCATTCTGTTGAGGTGTACCTGGTGCTGAGAGTTGAGACGAGATTCCATGTTCTATCAAATAGTTCTAGAATTTTAAGTCCAAATACTCTCCACCTCGATTAGATCAAAGTGTTTTAATGGTCTTACCTAACAAGTTCACAACTTCAGTCCTGTACTCCTTGAACTTTTCAAGGGCTTCAGACTTATGACTCATTAGGTATAAATAACCATACCTTGTGTTGGGTTTTATGCCCTAAAACTCGTAGATAGTGAATGTAACCGTTGACCGGATATTAATGAAATAATATTGATATATTTTTCCATTAATTGTTATTAGTTATTTTATATTTGTCTTTGCCTAATAATAACCCTAATCCAATAAACTAGACATCCAAGGTTGTAATATGAGTGTTGAACTATATGTAGTGACATATGGGATCATTGTTCAAGAAACACCCTAAAGGGTCTATAGTATAGGGATAAGACTGGGTGCCTTATCCTGGTGACACTATGGATACGACCCACTTTGTATTTGATACAAACGCTACGATCCAACGCGTTCATGTAGGAGACATGCAAGTGGGGGTATCCTATGCAATGATTTTGCATAAGACCAGACCGCGAAATAGTAACCACTGGTTATAACACCGTTAACTAGTTGGTTTTCTATTTCACTAGGACGACCTAGACAACTTAGTCTTAATCCTGAGTTGATTATGGACTCCTGCTCATGAGAGATTGTCCTTTGATTTGTATGGGTGAGAGTGGCCAATACGTCGACTCAATATGCCTACCACTTTGGGGACAAGACCGAATGGGGAGCTGGGACCATAATCATACAAGATGGAATTCACTCCTTCCCGACTTTAGGGAAGCAGATGAGTGTTCCCTTAAGTGGTTACTCCGAGTCTTGAACAAAGGGCCCTACCCTCTCAATGGCACGAGAGGGTTTTCTGTTTTTTGGTTGGAACACAAACAGGTTGTTCATTAGAGGAGAACTGGTACTTAAGGAAATAGAGGTAACCCAGGGGTAAAACGGTAATTTGACCCAACTGGTGTTATGGACACTCGTGAAGGACTAACTAGTCGATATTGGTCTATATCCGTTGACACAAAAAATATGTCTGCAGTGAGAAGAGTGCAACTGTGAGTCTATAGTGGAATGAACACACAGTTAACGAATATTGATTAATGTGGTTAATGAGTTTGACCAATTAATCTCACATCGTTGGAGCTTCTGATCTGCAGGTCCATTAGGTCCCACTGGTAGCTCATAAAGTAATTTGAGGCAACTAAGTAATAAATGTAAATTGAAAATGTTCAATTTACTAAGGGAAACAAATATAATATATATTGATATATTATTATGAGAGAAATTAATATTTGAAGAAGTTTAAATATAAATTTATGGAAGTTTGAAAGAGTTCAAATAATGAATTAATTTAAGGCCTAAAATGTGTTTGGGAAAATTAATTAATTCTAGGCCGGAAATTAAATATGTGATATTTAATTGGTGGTTAATTAATTAAAGAATTCATTAACCGGGAATTAATCAATTATGGAAATAATTAATCACTTAAGGAAGTGATTAATCATTTATGGAAATGATCTAATCACTTATGGAAGTAATTAGTCATTTGTGGAAAAGATTAATCAATTATGGAATTGATTGATCATGAATGATTAATTAAGAAATAAGATTGAATCAATTTTGGAAAAGATTGATTTAATTGAATATTTTATTCATGACCTCTCTTCTATAAATAGAACACTAGACCTAATTGGTCATGACACTTGAAACTTTACTATTGCTCTTAGACTCTCAAAGACAAGACCTAGAATTCTCTCTAGCCTCCCTCTTAGAGAATGACTCCCACAAGTCTTTAGCCTCCTAGACTTAGAGACATACCGGTGTAACCTCTGTGGTTATTGTGTCATTCAAGAAGGAATTTCCAGCGAAGAAAATCAAAGGGGGCTGCTGCGTTTTGATCGTTGGAGCGTCGTTGGCGAAGAACGGTCAAGTCTACAACGAAGGTTTGTAACGGTTCTTCCCCTTTTCTTTAGAAAAGCATGAAAATAAATTTAGATTTATTTTTAAGCATGTTTAAACCAATTTTCCAGCAGCTTTAAAGAGTGTTTAAAGTTTTTTTGAGTTTTCGTAAAGGTATTTTAATGTTAATTAATATACGGCGTAAGGTCCAATCGATGCGCTTCCGCTGCGTGGGGACTTTTATTCCCTTCAATCAGCATCAGAGCCATTGTTGTCCCTATTAATTAATTTTAAAAGTTGTGATAGGCTCTAATAGGTGGGATTTATGCATAATGTATGTTCGGTTTGCGTTGAACTGTTTGGGTTAATTTTATGGCCATAGATTTTATTTTTATGTGATTTTGATCATGTAAGGCCCGGTGTTTCGGGTATTTTATGTAAAATCGAGTCCTATGTAAATCCGGGTCTAGAATAGGTTTTTATGAGATGAAAATTGAAGCAATCGCCGTTGAAATCGAGGCCAAAACCGAAGAAATCGTTGCTGTTTTGCCCAGATTCTGCTTCCAGACGGAACAGCGTTGGGACGCTACCTCAACAGCGTCTTGACGCTGTCTCGATACCGCAGGCGCCAGATATGGAAAACGCACAGCGTCGAGACGCTATCAACACAGCGTCGAGACGCTGTCACGATGGCGGCGCGCGTTAGGGCTTCAACAGGCACGGTTCAAGCTGTGGGCGGTCTGGTTCGGACCGAATCGGCTGGGCTGGGACCTATTTGGTCCGATTCAGCCAAGTTTTGGCATGGTTCGTGATTTTGGAAGCCGGTTCGAGGTGGTTCGGGGCAGTTCGTGCTGTCTAGACAAATTTTAGAAGCTGCAGAAGGATTTTAGGATAGAATTTAGCTAAAATTATTGTAATTTAATGCTTTATTTTATCCTAGGGGCCAAAAATTAACTGGTTCAATTGCTATTTATATGTTTTATGGATGTCATATAGAATATTTAATCCCACCTTAGGTTATAAACATGCTCATGCATTTTTTATATATTATAAATTGTTATAATGTATGTTTAAATGCATGGAATTGTTTTCATATTTTTAATATAAGTGTATATTAATTATATGAAAAATTGGAAAGCATGAAGCATGTCATTACTTAAATTAAATATAAATAGTTATGTTTAATGTGATGAATGAAGCATGCTTGATTGATTTTCTTGATTGGTTTATAATTGTTATATTAAAAGAAAATCAAAATTGCATGAAGCATGAAACATCCATAGTTAATAATATAATTGTTATATTATTCATGCAATTAGTGTGGTTTAATTATTTAATTTGAATGAGATTGTTAAATGAATTAAACCCTAGATTCTTTATTATAGGATTAATCATTAAAATTTGAAATAGTTCTTTAATATTAATGATTAGAAACCGTCAATCTATAATCAAGATTTGAATGCAAACATAAGATCATAGGATAAATTGGATTAATTTTAAATTGTTTAAAATTAATTAGACCTAGATCGATTTCTAATAGGATTAGAATCTTTTCTTACTTAGAATTAAAAATAGTTTTAATTGACTAAGTAGAAAAAACATTGCTATGATTATAAGGGAACTCCACCGGTAATGTTCTGTCTAAGGCTGGGGTATTTAAGTTGACGGTTTACGGAACACCTCCTACCTGGGAACTGACCCGAACATTGAGTTGAATTAACCATAGTAATGTTGACTTGCAATGTTGGATTTGTTAAAAGAAGTTTAATTCACCCAAAAGATTGTAGTTGAATCAGTTCCATAATTGTTATAATAGGATCAGACTTAGATAGATTGACTTAGCCGAATACTATCTAAGTTAAACAACCCTATATTAATCTCATGACATTTTCAGTGGGAGGAAAATTACAAAACGAGATTTAAATCAAGTTTTGCTCATATGTCCCTATATTCAGAACGTGAGATTCATGCTCGACTTCGAGTCGCCTTAGGAGTGGCCTCCCTTCGGAAAGTGTTTGCATGAATTGATATCAAGGTGAATGGGAAAAATGTCTAAAGTAAGTGGGAGCGGGACACGTGTCAACGTATCCCTCGGTCTCCGCCCATAGTTCGCACCGTGAGAGTCCTATGATCCGCCTGCAGGTTGTCCTGGTGCAACCATCCATTCGGGGGGCCTGGTCATAAGATTCAGAACATCGTGAACTCCTGAAAAAGGATAGGAGCTCTTAGGCTAATCACCAACAGTTGTCTTTCCCTTCGGTAGCCTGTTGGTGCGTGCCTCTGAGATCTGAAAGTGGGAGGGTTACACTTACGAGGATGAGTAAAAAGTGTTAACAAATCCTTGACCGAACAACGGTGGCTAATGTCTATAGGAATATGAGTTATTCTGGAATTAGAATTAGCTGAGAGGTGTCTCATTTCAAAGGAGGAGTGCCTGATCACCCTTCGGTGGCTGACATTCTAAACATCTGAAACATCGTTGCAAAACTAAATCGATAGTTTTAGGGTTATGTGATTGTCTGTTTTGCTAAATTGATTGGATTGTGTGCAATTGTTTGCTTGTATGATGGGTTAAGGCAAAGATAACTAATACGGTCATTGTTTGTTTAAATTTCAACAATGTCTTCCTCAATTGCCTCTTTGCCTAAAAATGAGAAATTAACCGGCGAAAATTATGCTACGTGGAAATCAAACCTGAATACGATTCTTGTTGTCGATGATCTGCGGTTCGTCTTAACGGAGGATTGTCCTCCAGCCCCTGCTCGTAATGCATCCCAAGCAGTTAAGGATGCTTATGACCGCTGGACAAAGGCCAATGATAAGAC